>JAJHZJ010000630.1:653159-1935659 GCA_023548195.1 Bettongia penicillata ogilbyi
GAAAGGAATGGACAGTGGGATATGAAGAAGGAAAGAGCTATGGTACTTGGTGACTTATTAGATACTCAGGTCAAATGAAACATGTTCAGGTAAAGGTTGTTTTATGATCCTTCCAACTCTGAAGTCTTATGATTCTATCAAAAAGCAAAAAGATTTCCTTCCTGTAAGCCAGCAGGATGTCAACATGAGGTGGGGCAGTGAGGGTTGAGGTGGAGAGAGTGGTAGGGTGGGAAGATTATTGGGTATGGAGCATGAAGATCTGGGTTCAGATCCCACTGTTGACATTTATTATCTCTATGACCTTGTCTCGTAGGCTCCTTAAGAAGAGGAAATCCTAGGTATTTGCATGTCCTCACATACCCACCTCTACTCCATAAGGCCATTAGGCCAAAAAGCTCTGCAGCCATCCTTATAATGACTTCCCAAGAATTTTAGTCTTGACCTTCCAGCTTCACCCACTGAGTTTCTGCTCCCAGCACCATAGAACTCAAAAACCGCATCAAAGGGTCGTTCTATAAAATGCCACCAGAGGGCAACAGATTCTCCCCAACTCTCCTATCCAGGTGAGTTTCTTAGCCTTGAGATTTCAGTTTTTGCCACTAAACTGACTGGCTAGCAGTGCAGGAAAGAGGGCCAGGGCCCCATTGCAATTCTCAGCCAGGACCTACTCTTTTGAGGCCCCCAATAAAAAAGGGAAGTAGTGCGAGGCAGGAAAAAAAAATCCAAAAGCACTGCACTGGAAGTCAAAATACTTGGGTTTGAATTTTTGCTCTTCTACTTATTTATTACCTGTATAACCTTGAGTAAGACTCAAGCTGTCTAAATCTCAGTTTCCTCATCTATAAAATTAATGGGCTGGACTAGATTACTCCTAATGACCTTTATAGTTCAAATTCTAAATTGGTGGCTTTTATTGCTCCAGAAATTTCTTCCACCTACCTTGGCCTGAGACTGAGAGGGAACATTGATGTTGCCACCTTAAAGTTTGCAGAGCATTTTCCTTGCAACATTTCTGTGAGGTAAGGGTTAACCTTAAATGCAAGTATCACCATTTTACAAATAAGGATCAACGACAAAGAGACTGTGACTAACCCAAGGCCATCCAGAAAGAAGCAGTAGATACTTGTAGGACCTCCCTCCTTATCCTTCTTACCTACTAATTCCAAACTACCTGGAGACTTAAGTCCTAGTTCTTACCCTGCCACCAATTATGTATGACCTTGGGACACATCTAGAGAGACACAGGGAATAAAAAGATATTGGAGGCAGAAACACAGATGAAATATGGAAATGATGGGGAAACACTGAAGGACAGAGAACTGGGGAGAGTCATAAGGAGAAAGAGCTGGAGAGGACGGTAAGAGATGTAGGGAAGACACAGAGAGATAGGCTGACAGATATAGACAGGGAGAGAGTGATGGCTAGTTCACAGTACTTATGGAATATGTGTATATCTGAACTTATCTGTGTCTGAGTCTATATATGTGAATTTGGAAATGTATGCCTGAAAGTTTATAAATGTATATCCAGGCATCTATGTGAGGTCACTGACACACTGGAGTATCCAGAATGTTATGAGTGATACTTGTGCCTGAGTAGATTATGTCACTGTGTCTATGCGTAGATACCAAACTGCCACCTCCCACGCAAGGCCTATCACAATCCCCCCAATTGCCAGTGCCCTACCCAACAAATTTACTTCATAATTATTATGTATGACTTTGCAGTATCACAAATTTATAGCTAGAAGGAATCTTACAGGCCTTCCTTCCCCTCATTTTATAATGTAGAAACTGAAGCTCAGAAAGTACCCAGGATCATACAGCTAATAACACCTGAGGCAAGATTTCAAAGCAAGTTTTTCTGATTCCAAGGCCAGGACTCTATCCACTACACCAGAGGTGGCAACTCCCAAGTGTGGGCTGGAACCAGATGAAAATATAATTGGAAAATATGTTTAAACAACAAATAAATAAAAATACAATAGAACACAGATAATGTGAATAGAAGGTTTTCTACATCAATATGCAGCTGGCAGGGACCTTTATGTGCATATTAATGCCCCCCAGCTTGATACCATTGTTCTACAACATTTTGTGGCTGTGGTTCCATTCATGTCCAATTCTTTGTGATCCCATTTGGGGTTTTCTTAGCGAAGATACTGGAGTGATTTGTCATTTCTTTCTCCAGCTCATTTTACAGATGAGGAAACTGAGGCAAATGGTTAAGTGGCTTGCCAAGGAGGGCACAGCTAGTAAGTGTGTGAGGCTAGATTTAAACTCAGGCCTTCTTGACTCCAGACCTGGTGCTCTATTCCCTGCACTACCTAGCTGACCTTCTTCTTGTGACTAGGGATTGTTTGGTTTTTTCCTCTGTAATCCCAGCCTCTAGCACATTATATCTGACACAACTAGTATTTATACAGCACTTTAACATTTACAAAGCACTTTACAAAAGTTATCTCGTATTATCCTCACAATGATAGTGGGAGGTTTGCGTTACTATTATACCTCATTTTACAGAAGAATAGACTGAGACAAACAGTGGTTAAATGACTTGTCCAGGGTCACACAGCTAGTAAGTGTCTGAGGCATTTGAACTCAGGTCCTCCTGATTCTAAGTACAACACTCTACTGCTCACTGAATGAACAAAGCTCCATGAAGGCAGGGACTATGCCATTTTTGTCCCCATACCCCAGCACAGAGAACAGTGCCTTGACCGTAGCACACTCACTTAACAAATGTGTGTTGAATTTGTTGATCCAGCAAGGAGAAAAGGGGAGACAAAGACAAAAAGGGAAAGGGGAGGAGGTAGCTGTGTGAGAGGGAACTGTCACTGGCCTGGCAGTCAGGAGACCTGGCTTTAGTCCTGCTTCCGGCACTTACAATGCAATCATAGGCTAGCCATTTTAGATCTCTAGGTTGAAGTTACATAAGGTCATAGTTTAGAGATAGATGAGACCTTAGAGATCAGGTCATCCAAGCCCCTCATTTTTACAGATGAGATAACCAAGGCCCATCTCAGAGACAACCAAACAACCCTCTTGAGAGAGTAGGTTTAGCCTCAGAAAAGTCAAATGACTTTCCCAAGTTTGCCTGCGTAACAAGTGACAGAGCTGAGATCCTAACCTAGCTGCAACCACTCCAAATTAACTGCACTTTCCTCACCTTTAAAATGAGGGGACTGAATCAGATGATCTCTAAGGATAATTCTAGCTACAAAATTCTGTGTTTATAGAATGTCCTTCTCACAGCTCCTCACCCGTTCGTCCCCTCTGGTTGACTCATTGTCCAGCAGGGGCTCTCCGGGGGCCTGTATCGTCACCGATTTGTCTCCTCGGCTTCCATCCCTGCTCTTGGAGCGGTGTCTGTCCCGCCGGTCCCTGTGGTAAAGGAAGGGAGCAAACATGAAAAATCAGAGAGGAGAAAATAAATGTCACATCCAGGCCCACCCTCCCCTCATCTGCCCTCTCATTCTTGCAGGCTGTCTTATCTGTTCCCCTCCCCAACTTCAAACAGAGGCCTGTCTCTCTTCAGGTTCCCTGCTGTCCTCCTCAGTATCCACCATACCCACCTATGCTTCCGGGAGCTTCGGGAATGGCCGGACTTGTAGGAGTAACCGGAGTACTGGGACTCGGTGTCCATGGCCTCAGAGCGCCTTGCCTTGTAGCGCTCCAGGGCCGTGGGCTGGGGCCTCCTTGGGGGCCCCAAGGCCACTTCCTTCAGCTCTGGCTTCTTCAGGCCAAGAGGCACCTTCAGGAAGTCAACTGTCACCCTGAGGGACTCTATTTTGCTGGGCGGGTGGGCTCGTCTCAGAGAAAACCAAGCGGCACTCCTAAAGGAAAGAGAGTGGGGTTAAATAAGGCAAACGGACACTATCCAGGAGCTCAGTATAAACAGGTGGAGAATGGGAGATAGGCAATCAGGTCTCAAAGCTTCTATCCTAACCCCTTCACCAGTTTCTATTCCTCCCCTCAGAGAGCTCAGAGAAGTCAGAGACTACCCAGGCCTCAGTTTCACCACCACCCTAATCTGTAAAATGGGGATAAGGATACCCAGCCCTTCCCTCCTAGAGAGACAGAAGAAAATAAGAATGACCCTAGATAGGATAGAGCTGGTATTCAAAGCTGAAACCCTTCAAACCTTCTAAAAGGCTTTCCAAGTCCTTCCCATTATTAGCATCTTTTTTCTGAGATGACCTCCCATTTACTCTATCTATATCTTGTATGTACATATGTTGCTTACATGCTGTTTCCTCCATTAGAACATGAGCTCCTTGAAGACAAGGACAACATTTTTGCCTTTCTCTGTTTCCCCAGAGCTTAGCACAATTCTCAGAACACAGTATATATTAAGCCATCAAAACATGCTTGCTGACCAACTCATTGATTCTCCTACTGAAATAGAACAGCACAACAGATCATATGGAGGAGGGAGCTCCTCTGCCCTCAATATCACATCCAACCTGTGAAGGATTAAGATTCATGGAGAACTTCCTGACCTGGGTATGGACAAAACCCAGCTCCAACATCACATCCCCAAATGCCTGTTGGTCATTTCCAGCTAGATGTCCCACACACACCTTAAACTCAACACGTCCAAATCAATTCCTGTACTCTTTCCAACTAAGCCCATCCTTCTCACTTCCCTCCCCGTTCCTGTTGAGGCGATGCCATGCTTTAGTCTCAGGTTCATTACCTCAGTGTCCCCCCACTACTCTTCTTCACCCTTCACACACACACACACACACACACACACACACGTGTGTGCGCACACACACGTGCACACACACACACACACACACACACCAGTAGTCTTGTCAGTTCTACCTCACATCTCTATTAGGAAGGTCTGGAGGACCATTTACAGTGTAATACTGAGCAAATCATAACTCTCAACCTCCAGACATTTTTTCCCTGATATAAAATGAAGGGTTAGACTAAATGACTGTCAAAGTCCTTTCCAGCTCAAAATCTATGATCCTGTGATTTTTTTCCTTCCTCTTCTCCTCTCACTTCACCCTGTCCTTCAAGGAAAAAGCTAGAATAACCTGATAAAGTTATTGAGCTTTAGGTATGCTAGATGGGAAAAGTTCTCAAGCCACTAGGGGCTAGATGGAGCACAGGGATCAGGAGATTCTTCCCAAGAGGATCAAGCCTTATCTGGAGGATGCCAGTGCTAGGGGTCAGGTCAATGATGTGCATTTAACAAATGACCCAGAAAGGAATGGTTTCTAAGGATATAATGACCCATGCTAATGACCCCAGCACTCCTGTGCAGATCTGGGAGGATTACAGAATTAATAGAAACTCAGAGGCCATCTAGTTCAATCCATACATAAAAACAGGAATGCCCTCAATAACATCCCCACCAAGCATTCAGCTAGCCTCCATCTGAAAAACTGGTGAAACCACCAACTTCCCATTTCACTTTATATCCAGCTAAAATCTGCCTCAGCCAGCTTCTTCTACTTTTTGTTCTTAATTCTACTTCTGGAATAAAAAAATAAAAGAATAAATCGAATCCTTCTTCCACATGAAAGTCTTTCAAACAATGAAAATAGCCACGGTAATCCACCTGAACCCTTCCCAAATCTTCTCACTGAGCTAAAACCCTAATTCCTTCCACCACAGATTCTCATGCTGCATGAACTCAAGGGCCATCCCAATCCTCCAAATTCACCTCTGGACATACTCTCTTTTGTCAAATGTGTTGACTAAAATGCTATATAAATACAGGGTTACAGAAATGGTCTGACCAGGGTACAGTACGGTGAGATGATCACTCATTTAATTTGCTTTTAATGAAAATGAACTAAGCATTTACTATGCATAAGATGTTGTGCTACATATTATAAAAAAGTAAAAATTACCAAAGGGATATAAAACTGTGCATACCCTTTGACTCAGCAGTACCACTACTAGGTCTGTATCCCAAAGACATCATAAAAAAAGGGAAAAGGACCCATATGCACAAAAATATTTATAGCAGCACTTTTTGTGGTGGCAAAGAATTAGAAATTGAGGGAATGCCTATCAATTGGGGAATGGATGAACAAGTTGTAATATACGAATGTAATGAAATGCTATCTTTCCATAAGCAATGGCGAGTAGGTGAACTTCAGAAGAACCTGGAAAGACTTGCATGAACTGATGCCGAGTGAAATGAGGAGAACCAGGAGAGCATCGTATATAGTAACAACACGGTGTGATAACTGACTCTGTTAGACTTAACTTTTCTTAGTAACGCAATGATCTAAGGCAATTCTAAAAGACTCATAATGGACAATGCTATCCACATCCAGAGAAAGAACAGAGTCTGAATGAAGATTAAAGCACACTATTTTCTCTTTTTTTTGTTGTTTTTGTTTTCTTTCTCATGAGTTTTCCTTTTGGTATTGATTCTTCTTTACAACATGACTAATGTGGAAATATGTTTCATATGATCATACCTCATATGTACACATCATCTATATAAGATTACATGCTGTCTTGGACAGGGGGGAAATTTAGAACGAAAAATCTTATAAAAGCAAATGTTGAAAACTAAAACTAAATAAATTTTAAAAGAAGTAAAAAGGAAAAATGTAATTGTACTTGCCCCTCAGAAGGTTACATTCTACATGGAAGATACAGTATGGACACAGAAAAGTAAATACAAAGTAAATTCAAGTTGGGTAGAGAGCAGGGATATGCTAGTAAATGTTTAACAACCAGCTTTCCACAAAAAGAAGAAGGTAGGCTAGACACATTTTTAAGTTTAATCTGCGTTATTAAGATTTTCTCCATCATTTTCTTAAGTCTAGACAATCAGCCAAAGAATTAATGAAGCCTTGACTCATTTTTCCAAGGTATAAATGCTCACACTGAAAATTTAATGTTTCCCAGGCAGGAGCTGGTTCCAGCACACCCCTGGTCAAGCACCCTTAGTCACCAAAAAGCATCAATTCTCTATCTGCCTTCAGACCCTTCTCTCATCCCATGTGTATGCTTACGGATCTCATACACAAAGGGTTATCCAGGTTATCTGAGTCTCATTTCCTCAATGTCTCTATCTAGTATATCTAGATAGTATGGGTTTGATTTTGGTTGTTTGTTTGGAGGTGGGGGGAGAAAGAAGAGGAACAGAGTCACTGATGAAGGAAATCATAGGTGCAAAGATTCAAAGATGGAAGAGGCTTTTAGAAACTGAATTTTTATCCAACCTCTTTAAAGCAATAAGCAAAACTGAGGAGGTTCACAGAGGTTAAGTGATTTACCTACGGTCACCCTGATATAAAGTGGTAGAGGACAGATTTGGATCCACATTCTCTGATTCCACCCATCACTCCTACCACTATAGAACATTGCCTCCTACAGGTGGGGTCAGAAAGAGGCTGAAGAATTTGAAGCCCTGAAGTGAACAGGGCCAAACTTTTCCCACTGTGAGATAAGGAGGTAATGAAGTAGATAGAGAAATGGTCTTGGAGTCAAGAACACTTCAGTTCAAGCCCTGCCTCTGATAAATGTCATTTAATTTCTCTGTGCCCCTCAGGCAACTCTGTAAGACATTAAATGAAAGAGTAGTATTGGTTGGAGAAGTGATTTCATCACTCAAAATTTTCTACACCCATGAAATTATAGGTCTGGTTCAAAAAAAAAAAAAAATGGCCCATTGAAGGAACAATGTTATGGTAGGCCAGAAAAAATATCTGGATTTTTTTGGTTGTTATTTGTTGTGTTTTTTTATGGTGGCTCTTTGGAAGATCCTTAAGGTTCACATTCAAAGCCCACTCTTACTCTAAGCAGACTCCCCCACCCCCTACCATGGCACCTAGCATATCCCATCCCAGTCCTTTTTCTGGATCCTTACCTTCCCCTACATCCCCAAATCCTTTCTTTCCCTCTCACCTTTTCACTCCTAAAATCACGAATCCTCTGCTGAAAACTTCCTGCTACCTAATTAGCCAATCTCTTGTGACCCCCCCCACCAGTGACATCAGAGGCTGGGGAAACAGAAATTCCCTCGCTATTAAAAACAAAAACCTTTGGGTTTGCCTGTGCTACCTTGTTGTGTAAGGAATTTAGGAAGGGAATATTCCCATGTGGAATAAGGAATGAATAAGGCTGGTCATGAAACTTATGTGCCAAGTTCAGAGAGTGATCTCTTGTAGAACCACAATCTCTTTCCTCTTGCCATAACTGGAGTTTTACTGCTTGCCAAGAATCCAGAAACTCCCCTCCTTTTACCTTTCATCACCCCCATCCACTTAGGGTACATCCTTAAATAATCCTGTCCCAACACAGGTATCTCATTTTGGGCCTCCTGACCTCCCTTATGTTAATCAAAAAACATTAAGAAATAAGAACCTACTGATCTAGCATCTAGCATCACCATTTACCTCTGCTGGGAAATTCTGCGCAGCTGCCACAGACTGGGATTGTGGCCAGCACCACATCCTTAATCTGGTCTATTTCCCTTCTCACATAGTAATTGGCATATTTCTTGAAATGCCTCTGTTCCCTCCTCTCAACTGATCCCTATCATGTCCATTCTTTAAGACTGTGCTCAAGCGCTACCTATTCTAGAAAGTCTTTTCTTACCATCCCAGCCTGCACTAATGTCTCTATTTGCTGAATCCCTCCATCTAGTCCTAATCTCTCTCCTGACCTACAGACTTACATCTCCAACTGCTTCCACATGACATCTCAAACTGGATATCCCACAAACTTCTTAAACTCAACATGTCTAAAACGGGAAATAATTGACAGAGGAAAGGCACTAGAATTAAGAGGGATAGAGGAAGGCTTCTTGTAGCAGTCAGGATTTTAGCTGGGACTTGAAGTAAGCCAGGGAGTAATATGTAGAAAGACTGGAAAGGGAATAAGGGGGCAGGCTATGAAGAGATTTAAATACCAAACAAAGGAGTTTCAATTTGATCCTAAAGGTAATAAGAAGTCACTGGAATTTATTCAGTAGGGAGATGACATGATCATACCTGCACTTTAGGAAAATCACTTTGGTAGATATGCAGAAGATGAATTAGAGAGAAGAGTAACTTGAATCAGGGAGTCCAAATAGGCTTTTGCAATTAAGAGGAGATAAGGGTCTCATTAGGAGACCCTTATTAGGGTCTCATTAGGATGGTTCATGTGTGAGTGAAGAGGAGGGGATGGATATATGCAAGACATGCTATGGAGAGAGAAGTCTAAGACTTGGCAATTACGTTGGATTAAAAATAGAACAATACTGAGAATTTTGTTTGATGACATGATTTTGGTTATCAGGTGAGACATAAAAATGTTTGCAATTGTCATGGAGAATGTCCAGCATAGAAGACAAATGGGAGATAGATCCCTACAAAGGAGATCTTCCGGGTGCTCCTGTTTTGAGATGAGACATTGTACAGAACACTGACTGTGCCCCCACTAAACCTCTAGGTCATCTTGTCCATTCTCCTGTTACCAAATCAGAGACAAAGAGAGACAGAACTGTCTGTTTTCAAGAATCACCAAAGGAAAAAGGCAGTGTGGTACAGTAGAATGAATATTGTCTCTAGATTCAGAGCAAGTGGATTAGAATCATATAAATGAGTAATGACCTGTGTAGCCTTGGGAAAATCATTTCACCTTCCCAGAACTCAGTTTTCTCATTTTTAAAATGAAGGGGTTGGACCAGAATGTGGTTCCTTCTAGCTTTTAACCCTGTGGTCCTCCTCTCACAAACCCATCCTAGTGTGTTATACACTTGCCCAGTCCCTAAGTCACGAAACTTGTCTGCTCAGGTAAGTGATGATAATCTCTTCTTTCATCTTGCTTCCTACTCTAGAAAACCAAAACTTAACCCATTTCACAGAAACAAACTGTAAACCACTGAGGGAGAGCAACTCACAGGGGACAGTGGAATATACTGAAGGAAGAAAGGTTCAAAAAATAATGGATGTATGGATTAAACCTAAGGAGATCCCCTATCTCTCACATTAGGTCAGGTAATCAGTCTGCCATGGCCCACTCACCAAAGATGTGATGCATTTTCAGTATAAGTTCAAAGCAACTTCCTAAATGGAACCTAGGTTTTCCAGATGCTTTAAAATTAATCTTCAGAATTCTGATTCAGTTCTCTTTCCTTCAGACCATACAGACATGGGTTTCTAGGGAAAATTCACTATCTCCCAATCAATAATTTTGCCCTAAGTTCCTTAAAGACAAGGACCTTTATTCATTTACTCATTCATTAGTCATCTATCAAACATATATTAAATATCAACTGTTTTCAGAACATACATTCCTCCAGTCCTCAAAACTTCTCAGTATCAGCACCTACCCGCTCTCTGGGTAACAGAATCAGCAATATTTCTAAGTTTCACCCATTCTTCCTCCTTACCTGTGCCTTTGATGCTCATCCCTCCCAAGAACTCTAGGACCTAACTCTAGAAGCTATCCATTCTCTCCTGAACCTTCAATTTTTCTCTCTCCATTATCTCCTTCTCATCTGCTTGCAAACATGCTCAGATCTCACCCAATCAGGAAAAAAAATCCCTCCCTTGATACTATCCCATCTCTCATCTCCCTTTCCAGACTAAACTTTTGGGAAAACTTGTCTACATCTGAAGTCCCTGTTTCTTCATTCCACACTTTCTCCTAACCCTTTGTTACCTAGGTTACATCTCTACATACTAAAACTGTTCTTGCAAAGGTTACCACGGAATATATCTCTCTAGAACCAATGGTTATTTTTTTTCAATCCTGATTCTCTTGACTGTTCTCTAACTTTGGACAATTTTATAACTTCCTCCTACTGGATACTTCCTCCTCTCATGGCTTGAAAGAGAACACTCTGCAGTTCTCCTAAACCTCTCTAATCACTCCTTTTCTGTGCCCTTTATTCAACCTCTTCCTTATCTCCTTAATATGAGTGTTCCCAACAGTCTGTCCTTGGCCTTCTCCTCTCCCATGACAATCTTACTCACTCCCAGGGTCTTACCTCCCACCTCTATACAGATCACTGTCAATTCTATATGCCCTTGTCCTGACTTTGTTTCTGAATGAGAGAATTCAAGGAGCTGTAAGCAAAAGTTTCAGAGAAAGTCAGAATCTAAACTGATGGGCATATCATTATGTTCCACAGAAAAAATCTCAAAGAGGACAAGAAGAAGCCTATATATCCTATCTAAGGTGCCAGCAAGTCACCTCCAAGGAAGCCTGCTAATTCAAATGTTATGGCTAAGGATGCGAAGAAAGGGAGAGAGGAAGAGACAGAATTTTTTAAGTTTAAAAAATTGTTTTAGCATGTAATTGGGAAAAATAAAATATTATTTAAAAAAAAAAAGACCTCTGGCTGAGCATTTTCAGGGCACATCTGTCCTTCCAGTCCATATGAGCATCTCACAACTAGGCCCATATCTTGAGCCATCCCTGGTATCTAGACAAACTTTAAACATGTCCCCTACTTTAGCACTCATTCTCATCACAGCCCCCGTAAGACATGAAGGGAGAACCTAACATTGACTAATTTCATGAAGAGAATCTCTTTATTTTATTCCCAAAAGAAAAAAAAAATCTTCAGTGGCTCCCTATCGTTACCAAGTAAAGTTCAATGCCTTTCTCCAGCACTCAAGGACTGCAATATCTAGAACTTCTTACATCTAAAGTATTATCTTATTCCCCTCCATGAATTTTAGGTGAACTGCAGTCACACAAGACACCCCTGCATTCTCCCACCTACCTCTCTGCCTTTGCTCACATGGTTCTCGGTGCCTCCTACCCCTTCTTGACTCTACCCATCCTTTAAAGCTCAAATCAAAATTCCTCATCATCAGAACTCTCTAATATGAAAGTGAGTCTGTATTAGGGTACCCTCACTAGGGCGGGAACCTGAGATAAGGAGAAATGTGAGGAATCTAGGATCTACAGGACTTGGTAAATGACAGGATATGAAGTGTAGACATGAGTCACTGAAGATTTTCCAGCAGACAATGCTCTATACAAAGTTCCCTATGTTAAAAAAAAAAGTCTGATTCAATTCATTTCAACAAGTATTTATTACTCCTCTCCTGAACAAGGAAAGATATAAAGCTTAAACAAGACCATGTACTCACAGAATTTGGTACAAACACAAATAAACTAGCACAAAATATTACATGATAAGTATCACATTGTCAGGAGAAAGAAATAAAGCACTGAGGAGGGAATGTGACTTATAGAAGGGAAGACTCCAGGTCTCTCTATGGTTAAAAAAGAAAGAAAAATTAAAATAAAATAAAATAAATTTTTAAATAAAAAAATTAAAGGCCGTATTTGATTTGAGACTTCAAAAATAAACAGGAATGCAACAGGACCGAAGTGAAGAAGGGGAGGAAAGAGCATTCCAAACATAGGCAAAGATATAAAGCAAAGGCATGGAGCTGGGGAATCACAGCACATTTAAGGGGTAGAGAATAAACCAGTTTGACTAGAGCATAAAGTCTGAAGCTCCTCCTCATTTCTTCCCACATACTCTGTCCCCCTCCCCTGCCATGCCAGTGCACTGTACATAGCAGACACCTAATAAATTTGTGTTTTCAATCAATCCAGTTCTCCTAAGAGGTGAGGCTAGATGAGCCACAGCTCTGGGAGCAGATACATTCCAGTCCCAGATCTTCCTCAGAGACTCCAGGGAAAGAGAAATCCCCAAGATTTGGTGGAATCAGCAAAGTCAGACATATTCAAATAGACACAAGTAGACCCTAGCCAAGATGCCTACCTACTCTGACAGATACATACACATACACATACACACTCTCTGGCTAGAAAAGCCACTTCAAACACACGCTGAAGAGAGGTTGACTGCGTTGTGTTATCCTCACCGATAAATTTAAAAAACAGACACAGGGTCAGCCACCAGTACCCCCCTCCCCCTAGTCCTTTGTTCTTGCCTGTTCGGCCCACAGGCCCCTTCCCAGCCACCCACCCCTACCCCCTGCCTGGGGAACAGGCTCAGGCATCCACCTCCTTCCCCAAGCTACTCTTAAAGAGACAGCAAGATCATTCTTTTCTACCATCCCCACCACCCTCATGCACTAACCAACCTCCTCCACCAAAAAAATAAGACAGGGTACCTAGAAAGTCCCAAATATCACCCACCAAAGGTCACTGAAAAGTCTAGGACAGAATTCAAAAATCTGGGACCCAAGCCTGCTGCTCCCCCCAATATCCAAGTACCAACCCAACCACAAGAAAGGAAAAGGAAGGAATCCTTCGCCATTTAACTTAGTCCCAGGGGTTGGGCATCAGTGTCTCCAGGGTAGGCAGGATTCTCAGGAAAGGGGGTGGGGACAAGAGAGAGCAACAAGTAGGAATGTTGAAAGGGAGAGGGGGAGGGAATTATGGGCTTGGGGCGGAGCAGGGAGCTCACAGGGATAAGAGGGGGCCTCTAAATTGGGACTCCAAGCCCTCCCCCAACCAATCTTCCCCTCCAAAAAAATCTAATTCTCTTCAACAGCCCATATGGGGTTAAAAGAAGGCCAGAAGGAGGGAAAAGACTCTCCACAAAAACGGGGGGGACCCCCTCCCCCCAAAGGTCTTTCAGAAATAAAATTAATGGAATGTCTTACCCTCATCCCAAGGGAGTTGGGGGGAGGGGGGGGTCTTTTGTCCCTGCTGCCCAGCTTCTCCCACATTGATCACCATAGCAACCAAAGCCTCCTGTTGCCTAGGTGATGGCAGCCAGGTCCTGGAACCCATACCCAGCATCCAAAGCGAGAGAGGTTATGGGGATGGGGTAGGGGAGAGGTTAGGGACTAGAGGAAAGAATGGGGTTTCTCCTTGGTTAGCCCCTGCTTTTGTCTGGGCTCTGGGATCAGATTTCTCCAGAAAACAATCGAAGCAAAAGCCCCAGAAAAAACAAATCCAGTGCGGTAGCTTCCCCCCACCCCCCACATGTCTCCCCATCCACCCAAATACACACACACACACACACACACAGAGGAGAGCATCCTTTGAGACTGGAGGTGTGCAGACAGTGCTGGCCAAAACCCAACACAGGAATGGACCCTGCCCCATTCACATCAGGCCATTCAGATTGGATGGGGCTTGGCCACCTGATCCCCAAGACAAAACAAATATAGGGCACATGTGCGTGTACACTCAGTGAACACACAAGAACATAAACAACACAACAGGGGGGCAGGCAAACAGAAGTGCAATGAATCAGGATTAGAACCACAATACCTCTCTCAATTACATCCAGTTCTGGTCCAATTCTCAGTGCAGTTCCAGCATGCGCAGCGACAGGCCACGGATAAAAAGAGTCAGAGAAGCTAGGACTAAGAGAAATCACTCCAGGGGCCAGGTTTATTCTGTGAAAGAAGGTAGAGGCTGGAAACTAGCACTCGAGATTCCTAAATTCTAGTCCCAGCTCACTACCCACATGTCCTTAAACAAGTCAATTCATCTTGGTGGTCTTGTTTTCTCATATATAAAATAAGAGGGCTAAGGCTAAATAATCTCAGAAGTCACACTAGCTCTAAAATCCTATGACATACTGTATGAAAAAGGGCACCCCACGACTCCTAATCCCCACTAGGGATTGTTGTGTCTGTCCTTCGTTCTTGAAGAGGACCAGGACATCAAGATGATGACATGACCAGCAGTTGACTTTGATTTGTATGACAGAGGGCTGTGCAAGGGCACCAACCTCACTTTCTTCTCCTGTGCTATCTGGACCCACTATGGATAGGAATGGTGGAACTGGGATAATATCGCAACCAGAAGAAAGTTGAAGAACTTTCTGGAAATAAAAGCTATGTTACAAAAGAGTCTGAAGCAGAAGAATCTTCCAGGACAGGAAGTGTTGGTATGGGGTAGTTTTTAAATAGAAATTAATCCAAACATTAGAGACTAGGGAAGTTTAGTCTTTCCTGTAGGAAGCTCTAGCATGGGCAAAATAATTTCATCAGGCCCCCTCCTACAGAACTATCTATACACATTCCAACAAACAGGTCAGAGCTTGGACTTGACTCTATACTCTGCCCACCACAAACACGTGTATACATGTAAACGCTTGTTTGTGTGTCTGTGTGTGTATGTGTACACATGCGTGCATGCATGAGCCCACACCCTTCGCTAATAACTAGTTTTATCCCTGGCTCTAGTCTTACCCACCTTTGCCCACCATAGGTCCCAGGATTATTCCCCTTTCCATTACTCCCCTTCATATACTTTACATTCCAGTCAAACTTTCCCCTTATTCTACATCTCATAATGTTCAAACCCTCTGAGGCCCACTGCCCTCCACTCCATACCCAAAACAATTGCCCTCTTGCCCTCCTCCCCTCCACCTCTTTTAATCTCTAGCTCAACTGCTGCCACCTTTACAAGGCCCTTCTCTCCAATTTGTGTTTCCCTAACATCATCAAAATTTTATTTTGTATTTACTTATCTTTGTATATACTATTTCCCCTCAATAGAATAAACGTCACTTAAGGGTAAGGATTGTTTTAATTTTTGCCTTTGTATAACCAGCACCTAGTACAATACCTGGCACAGGGTAGGCATTTAATAAATGCTTGTGGAATTTGATTGAAAGTGACTTGTCTGAGGTCACTCAATTATTAAGTGGTAAAGTCAGGGTTTGAACCTTTGTCTTCTAACTCCAAATTCATCATTCTTTCAACTACATTTTGCTGCCTAATAATCCAACATCTTCATGTTATAGATCATGGACCTGTTCTCTGAACTGATGTTCCCAGTGAGATGTGAAAAGGAGCAGAATGTCAAAGTATGCAGTCCCATCTCTGCTTCCACTATACCAAACTTCTAGACTCTGGCCCCTGAAGCTCATAATTAACTCTTAGAAATTATAGGGTCTCGGTCAACCAGCCAAAGGATTATTGATCTGCATCTCCACTATGTCCTGAATATGCAAAATGAGCAAATAACAAGATATTGGTTAGATCTGGTCTGGGTGTGTTTAACTTGACTTCACTGGAAAAGAAGTGATATCCCCCTGACTATGCACATATCACAGTTTCCCTAAGCATCTACTTAAAAGTCAATCCAGCAAGGAGGAAAGTTCTAAATCTATGGTATTATGAGAAGTAGGGTTTTGTTTTGTTTTTTACCTAAGATTCTAATCTAACTGTAGTTAGTTCTCAGCAGGTCCATAGATATTGTGGGCCAGGAGAAACTAGCAGAACTGGGGATACTTTGAGTTTACCCCACACTTTCACATCACCAAACCAGGACTCTTATGAGCCACTTGAATAGATCTGGGACAATTCACACAAAAACAATCATAATATAATAAATAATAATAGCTAGCATTTATATAGCATCTGCTATGGATCAGGGTTTCACTTCATTTGATTCTCCCAAAAACCCTGGGAGATAGGTGTTATTATCATCCCCATTTTTCAGCTGAGGAAACAGAAGCCAACAGAGGTTAAGTGACTTTACAAGTTCACTTAGCTAGGAAGTGTCTGAGGCCAGATTTGAATTCAGATCTTCCTGATTTCCAGGCTCAGCTCTTTATCCACTGCACCAGGCATATAGCTGCCTCTGAATAACTTTTGAGTAGTACGCATAAACAATTTTTAATAACCCTGAAAAAAATGTATAACTGTGCCTCCAGGTGGATGGATCTGGGTCTAGACCTTGAGCACAGAGGATATTAAAACAGCTTCAGGATTTTGGCAGGGGAGAAGACCCAGGGAGTTCCTTGAGACTGCTTTTCACTTCCTAGCTTTTGTTACCTGCTGTTACATTCCTGGACAGCTTTTACCCTAAAATTTGTTGAATATGTTTTTATCAAAGGAGTTGTGGATCTCAATTCTCAAGCTCTGAGTGATCCACTGGACCAAATGTGTAAACCTAACAGAGGCAAAGAATAGAATGTTATGAGTTAAAAAGGACTTAAATTATCCATACCAACATCTTTACTATACAAAGAAGAAAACAGTGATCCAAGGATGGTGAGACTCAGTCAAGGTCACAAAGATGTGTGGTATAGTAGAAAGAACTTTGGATTTGGAATGAGACAACTTGAATTCTAGCCCTAATCATACCAACGATCGATCAGCTTCTTAAAGACCTCCAGACTTCATGAGATGGGTTTTGTAGAAGATAAGCCTGGTCAGGGAAGGATTAGACAAGATGAGCTCAAGGATCCCTTCCAGCTCTTATGAGATTCTCTGATCTGGGACCAGAGACAATTTCTCTGGGTTTCAGTTTACTTATCCCTCAAATGAGGAATATAAAACTTGCACTATCCACTTCCCAGGGTCGTCATTAGCAAATCCTCACTAAAGTCATTCTATAGTTCATCAAGGTACTAAGGGAAGCCTGATCTTTGAAGATTCTTCTCATCAGGAAAGGCTTAGAGCATCAACCATGGCAGGGGTGGGGAAACTGCAGCCTTAAGGCCTCATGTGGCATTCTAGGTCCTTGGATGTGACCTTTTGACTGAGAACAAGTTTTATGGAACAAATCGTTTTATTAAGGGGATTTGTTCTGTGAAGTTTGGATTCAAAGGGTCACACTTGAGGACCTAGAGGGCCACTTGTGGACTCAAGGCCCCAAGTTTCCCACCCCTGACCCAGACAGCCAGCCTAGACAGATGCAGATTGGCTTGTCACCAAAAAGTTGTCCATATGATAGTCAATTCAATTCAATAAATTTATTGTGAATTTTTTTTTGTCACAATAAACCATCTTCTAATAAAGTCATCTTCTAAGGCATAGAGAGGTTCCAATCAGTGGAGGGCAGACCTACAATAAGGAATTCTTAGGAAGCTAAATATTGGTGTATTGGTGAAAGAGAAGAGGGAACTAGCTCTCTAGACTCCCAATCCTCTGTTTCTTCCACTGTACCACACTGATATCCCCCTCCAAAACAGTACCATTTGGAGTAAAATTCCCAAAGAAGTCACTCAGAAAAAAGGATTAGTATAGATTCTACTCTCTCATAGAAGTCCCATATCCTGTACAGACAGTAAATAGGGGATATGGGATCCTAGCTCTCTGGGGGTCTATATGGCCAGGGTAGGAGATGAGCCAACCGACCGCAGCCCTATCCTCTCTCAGGCCACAGACTCACATAGGCCCTAGACCTAAACCACAGAAGGGAAAATGAATGCAACAGACCCAAAGTCTGAGACAAACAAGAAGGGCTCTATGAACCTCATCCAGTTCCTTACTGGGCCCAAGCACTTCCCTACCCACTATTCTAGAATGAAGGATCTCTAAGCCTTATTGTCTTCTCTCCCTGACTAGGAAGTAGACATGCAATCTTTTGACAATGTAACAAACCCATCCCCCTGGAGAGGCAGCATCTCCTGTCCTGACTCTGTACTATGCCTCTCTACCCAAGAAGGGAAAAACTAAGGCACAGAGAAAGAGCAATAGAATAGCCCCAGGAGTTGGAACTCTTCACCCCTATGCCCTAAGAAAATGTGCACTGCCCCTTGGGTGGCACATCTGACTGGGAGGTCAGAAAAATAGGTGGAGCTACTGCGAGATGAAGAAATTACAGCGAGGGGGCGGATGGGGGCTGGGCTCCAAGAACCACAGGTTGTCCATTGGAAGTTGGCATTGGGTATCCTTGCCCCCACCCTGTTTACCTGACACTCTCCCAGGGCAGCTCCCAGCAGCCTCAGACATGAGCTCACCATCCTCACTGGCCTGAGGGGGTAGGGGGATGACAGGCAGAGATCAAGGATCCCTCTCCACTGGACTCCATAGAATGGGAAGGGCTATTCTTCTGTCAAAGGCCTGTACTTGGGTTCAAGAAAAGAAGGCCTTTTCACCACTAGGCCATCAATGCATGGAAGTGAGAAGGGCAGAGAACGAAAAGGGTCCTTCAGGTCTATATATGCTATTCCCTTGGAAACCTGGAAAGACTCCTGCTGGCTCCACCCAGCTCCACTCTACCCCACCCAGCCCAGCGGGCTCTGCAGAGACCTGCTTTGCTCTCTCTTCATCCCCATCCCCACCCCCACCTTAGCTCCCAGGATCACACAACCTGCCCCCCCCTCCCCATTCCCCAGCCTCTCCCAGGCCCATTCCCACTGTTCCCACAACCAGTCACAGAAACAGCAGACTAGGGGGTTGGAGGGGGGAGATAGATTAAGTAATCTCATTGGCATCGGTCCCAGGCAGGGCTAGGGGAAGGCGGCAAGAGGCAGTGGGGCTGGTAGAGGAAATCTGGACACCTGGGTTCCCCCTCCAAGGGCAGGATTTAGAATCCCCACCAAATCACAAGCTTCAGCTAGCTTCCTGACAACTCCAGAGTGGCAAAGGATTCCCCACACACACCTGAGAGGAGGGGCAAGAACAGACATGTGGATAACAGGAAGTGTGTGCCCTGGATTCCAATCAGTGAGGCCAACTTCCCCTGTGCTCCCCCTCCTCCAAAAAAAATTCTTCTTTTTCCAAACAATTCTATCTCCTTCCCCCACCCCTACAATCCAGTTCCGTCAGTGTCTTCCCCCAAACCAAGGTCTGGCTCCTCATGCCCTAGAAGGGTTTCCCAAAGTCTAGTAACCCATACCCTACCTCGCCCTGCAATCTAGGGGGGCAACAAGATGGGCTTTTGTGTGTATATGAGGGGCCTAGGGAAGAGAATACAAAGAAGAGACAGGGATTTAGGTGGTCACCTGAGAATGAGTGCGGGCTAGACCTAGGAGGGGAGGGTTCATAGTATAGGCCTCCTTAAGCGAAGGGCAGGAGGGAATGGGATGGGGCTGATATAGGTAAGAGGAAGTTAGAGATATTAACCTGGGATGGACCTATATAGAAAATGCAGTGAGGTAAGAAAGGAGTACATTTGTAGAGGGGGCAACTACGTGGAGCAGTAGATAGAGTGCTAAGTCTGGAATCAGAAGAACATCTTCATGAGTTCAAATCTGGGCTCAGATACTTACTACCTGTCTGACCCTAGGCAAGTCACTTAACCCTGTTTGCCTCACTTTCCTCATCTATAAAATGAGCTGGAGAAGGAAATAGCAAACCACTCCAGTATCTTTGACAAGAATACTCCAAGTGGGGTTATGAAGAGTAAGACACAAGTGAAAACAACTGAACAACAACATGTATACATAGAAATCAGAGTCCATGTGCAAAGGACCTTGGCGGGAAGGGAAGGAAAGGAAGGGAAGTAAGAAGCAATGGGACAGACCTAATTGTGCATTAGAAGGGAATGGGTATAATTGGGAGAGGGGAATAGAAGCCAGTATGGGGTGAACATATAGAACAATAACACAGGAGAGGAAGGGGATTATGGACTAGGCCTAGATGGATTGTGGAGTGGACAGACCCTGGGAGGGGAGGGTCTAATACACAGGGGAGACAGAAACATGTCTTCTCCCCAACTTAGACTCTTCCTTCTTGTTGGCAGACTGGCAGACACAGATAGGTTCCAACCTCCCCAACTCAAAAAGGACGCCAGTGAGAAGGCTCCTCCCATTCTCTCAATTACCCCATCCCTACCCAAAGCCTTTAACTCTAATAAAAGATTTTTAGCAACCCCTCCTCTCCCCACAGAGCCATTCCTGGAGTTAAGCAGGTGAGAAAATGAGTGTCTCCAGTCACACTCAGTTGTTTTTAAAGTTCCTCTGTTCACACTTCAGTCTCTGCACCTGTCCCTCTCCACCCCCAACTTCGCCTTTAAAAATAAATAAATAAATAACAAAGAGGAGAGAGTCCAGGGACAGCACAAACAAAACACAAGGTCTTTGGAGGGGGGAGATAACTGGTGGATGGAGAAGACAGCAAGGTGATGCTTTTTCATATCCCCACTTAACAGAATACCACCATTCCTGTCAATCATTCCCACACATCTCTATCACATACAGTGGCCCACTAGAGAGGTAATCAGACATCCCCAAACCAAAATTCCAGCATGGTAGTGACAGGAGTGCCCAAATGACATTAATATTAAAAATGTTTATCTTGCATGAAGAAGCTCTGTGGATACAGAGACCACAGAAAGTAACACTCCTGGATGCAAGGTGATTTCCCCACCCACACCTATCTCCCATAGAGAAATCTGCCTAGGGTATCTCTTCCATCAGAGTAGAAATTGGGAAGGAACTAAGAGGACATGCAATGTCTTCCTCTAGATCTCCCACCCCCATCAAGCAAAATAGGGATGATTAACATAATGATGAGGAGAGCCCTATGGCTAACATTCCCATGCTATGCTCTTTCAACATTAGGAGTACAGCACCAATCACCTCCTTCCTTCTTTCCTAGAGGTGGGACTCTAAGATGCCAACACAGTTCATCCACCACTAAGGTTCTTTCCAAATTTGGGCCCTGTGTTCCCACGGGTCCCAGACGCCAACAATTGCCTAACAAAGACATTGTCCACCACACTTTTTAAGAAGGGGAGACCCTACTGAGATCTTTTTTCTACTCATTGCTTCTTCCTTTGGGGTGCCTAAGAGATCTCATCATCCCTCCGCTGTCCTTAAGAACATGAAAGCAAAGGTTAGACAGATAAATTTAGCAGAGTCCATGAAACTTCATACTTCTAATTGCAGAAAGGATACTGTTCAAAAAACATACTGAACTTGAAATCACAGAACCTGAATTCTAATTCCAGCTCTGACTCATATGTCCTTTGTAACTCTGGACAAGTCACTTCATCTCTCTGGGCCTTAAGTTTTCTGATCTGCAAAATGAGGTTACGTTATATGACTTCCAAAATCCCTTGCAGCTATAGATCTATGAACCTGTAGTCCTATGATCGATCCTCTCTGTCTTCAGTCCTAAGGGGGTCAGGTAATACATAGGACCACTGAACACCATTAAGACTCACCCCTGTGCTCCTCTCCAGAAGCTAAGAAACTCACTAATAATGAGGAAAGAGGGCCCCAGTCATCTTACATGTCCCAAAGTCTATCCCTCAACCTAACTGCCACGTTTGTCTGAATTGCAGAGGCCCCATAGGCCCCCAGATCCCTGCCCCACCCCTGCCCCCAGCTCCTTCCCACTCTCCCCTCTTCTCACCCCACCCTGATAACTAAGAGATTCTTGGCTAGCCACTCTCCCAAACTCTTTCCCAGGTGTTCAGTCTGTAATTACGAGCCTCGCCAGGGGTATCAGACCATATAGGGCTTCATTTTCATAGGGCCCAACAGAAAGAGTGTCTGTGTCCCAAATTTGCACAGAGCTGGGCAGAGGAGATGGCAACCCAGGCAAGTCCCAGACAGAGATTTACCCTGAGCCTTCCCAGTTCCAGACAGAAAGAAGGAGAATAAGAGCTACATAAGGTCAAGACAAAACTCTCTCTTCAGCCCTGCCTCCCAACCTGGTATGGAGACCTTACCCTGAAGGAGGTAATTCACCTTGTAGCCAGACAGCTTGTTGGACCATCCTTACAAGTCATCAATGGCAGACAAAACACGAAGTTAGGAGAGGGGAGTTAAAAACAAGGCTAGGTACAGGAGAAGTCTAAATAGGAAAATTCAAGAGATGAAGCAAGACAAAATATGTCCCCAACCTTTGTCTCGGGAAGTAGAGATGGTGTTTCCAAACAACGAGAAAGGAATCAGGAATCCAGGTCACAAAAAAGAAATCAGGTATCGGGTCTAACAGATACCGAGCAATAGGTCAAGATCAAATAGACTTCCTAAGAGGTTTAAAGCATGGAGAGATTCAGTATCTCCCATCCTTTTTCATCATGATCCTCTTCCTAGCCCCAGGGATAAGAAGTGACAGGTATCATTAGTCCCATTTTATAGAAAGGAAAATGGAGGCCAAGAGAAAGAAAGAAATTTAGCCAGGATCACATGATACATCAAAGGCTAAGCCAAAACAAGAACCCAAGTTCTTCATTTCCCTATTCAGGGCTTTCTCCATTTAACCTTCTAATAGGGAGACAAGTCAAGGGTGGAATGACAAAAGAAACAAAGGCAAAGGTAGCTGCTAGGGTAATCTGAGTTCCTGAAACCCTCCTAAGAGGGAACAGAAGAGTCCTACATACTTTCCACTTGTTCATAGCAGCTCTTCTAAACAGTTATGCAGCTAAGTCTCCTGTCCATGAGACTCAAGAGATCATATACACACTGGTGTGGGGGTGGGAGGGCAGGACCAGAAATATGGCAGGAGGTACTCTTCAACCAAACACTTCTGGTATTCTGATTACTGATGCCTATCTAAGATCCCTTTGAGTACCAAGTGAATCCTAATGGGATTGGGGTACAGCCAGTGGACAGTGATGCCTTGGATTAGGATGTGGGAAGATCAGAGCTCATTAAATTAAGTATGAGTGCTTGTTTCTGGAAGAGCCTCACTTTACTAATTTAGACTAGCAACCTAACCCCTTGACCTGAAGGTAGTTGGGTTGTGGATCTATGAGCACGCTACTTTAAAAAGGAAGTCCTGTCCTAAACCTTGGTAACTTCCCTTTCCAGGATTGCCATTAAAATGAATCTCTTCGGGTCCCTGGGCCAGCCACTTCCTACCTTGACCCAGAGAGGGAAGGAAGAAGCCAATTCTGTTCTCTGAAGAGAAATATTTCCATTTGGGAGTAGGGCAACTGGGTCCCCACACCACAGTAATAGATGAGAGCAGATCTGTAAACATTATACTTCCCTTTCCCCTCTAACCCCAACTACTCACAGATTTTAGCTCCAGTTCACATCCTTCAGCCCCCTCTGTCCTAACTCTCAGCTCCCATCCTATCCTTCAGCTCACTCACCCTTCATCCCATATGCTTAGCTCTAATTCCACATACTCAGCCTCTATACTCTAAAGTCTCAATCCACAAGCATACTCTCAGCTCTCAGCCCAAATCCATACACTCAGCTTTTATCCTTATCCCATGTCTTCAGCCCTATCCTATATCCTCATCCCATACCCTTAACCCTCAGGTCCCAGTATCCATCTCAGATCTTCATCCTATACCTTTTATTCCTATTCCAAATCTTTACCGCATACCCTCAGTTCCTATTCTTTCCCCTCAGCCCCAGTCTATATCCTCAGCTCACATCCCACACCTTCAGGTGGACCCAACTCATACATCCTCAGCTTCCATCTTATGCCTACATACCCATTTTTCATCCTCCACCCTCAAGCTTTCCTTCAACCTACACAGGCTCTTCTCAGAGCAGAGGGGAGGCCCTGAATTGTACTCCATAAACAAATCACCACTTACTCTATTACCCCCAATCACCATGTTCTCTTTTCCCAAATCTCTCATCTTAATCTCAAAAGTTTGACTTACTAGTGGATTAAGCTCATCACTACCCTAACACATCCTCAACCATTCTTCTCCCTCTTTCCTTCTTCCTGTTTCAGAATCCCAAAACTCCACAAAGGCCTTGGAGCTCCAAAATCAGAAACGGGTAGCGAAATACTAACCCTGGGGAAAGGTAGTATGGGCAAAGTGGAGGGAAGAAAGGTTAAGTGTTTGGAGGAAGGCCAAAAGTCATAGCAGAGAAGACATGAAACTTGGGGAGAGAATCCAAGAGTCTGGACTCCCCTACCCCTTCTTGTAAGGATTGAAAAAAATACTCCAAACCCAGACCCTTACATAAAGCCCCTCCCCCTTCAGCCCTATAAAAGTCTCCACTTTCCACCAACTTCCCCCTGGGCATGGATGTAGAAAAGAGTTTTGATGTGAACATGCCACAACGAACACATACCGGCCACAAGCAAGCACTGCCTGACCCACAAAAGGTTGCCCACCCATTCCCACCCCATCCTTGTTTCCAACAATAAACCTACTGTTACTGTTCCCAAATCCTCCAAGGACTCCAGGGGACATAGAGAGAGAGAGAGAGACCCTTCCTCTGAGAGTTTCAAGTCCACTACCTAGATGAGGAGGGCATAGCACCTTCCCCCTACCCAGTGCACATACCATCACCAGGGACCGGCACTCACTTAAAGGCACACCCATCTGACATCCATATTAAACATCTCAAAACACAGTAGTACACACACACACACAAGTACACAGACCCTTTAAATGGAAACAACTATCTTCAATCACAGCTCTGGTCCTCCTTATACACACCCTTCCTCCTAAGACACACGCCCCCATCCTGCTCAATATTTGGGCCTGTATACACAACCCTTACCAAGATATACATATACCTTTACCAATATACATACACCTACCTATGTTAGACATTCTCATTCCCCTACTATACACATCTCCCTTCCTCAGTATATAAGGACACACATACAGATCCCCTAACACCAGGGACACTCCATACACTCCCTGCCCCCATACAGACGCTGGTAGCTAGAGAGAAACCCCTACACACCCCAAACACGAAGGCACACACCTGCAGGGACAGGCGTGCACGAATACAAACACAAAGACAGGCTAGGACACACATGCCCCCCCCCCCCCCGACAATTCTCACAGTGTCAGATCCCTTTGCCCTCCAAAGAGGGGAGCGTGGGAAAAGGGAAGAGGGGGTGGTTGCTAGGGTTTGACCTCCGGGCCCCCAAGAAAGCCCAGCCAATCCCCTTCTCCAAGCTCCACACCCGCTCCCCATTTACAGCCCCTCCAGGGTCCTCCTGAGACTCCTTACATCCCCCCCACAGACGCGACACGCCCGCACACCGGTCCTCTCCCCAAGCTTCAAAGCCACCTCCATATCCCCTGAAGCCCCGCCCGCTCCGGACTCTAGGTCCCGGGCTGAAACCCGCTCCCTCAGGGACCTCTCAGGCCCCCGCCCCGGCCCCGAGCCCAGGAAAGTCCCCGGCTTGCCAGGCCCGAGCCCCGCCCCCCGTGCGCCCCTTCCCCTCCCCGACTAGGGGGGCCCTGCAGGGTGGAGGGGCGGGCCAGAGGCGGGGAAGCCAAAGACCCCCCCCGAAACCCAAGCCCCCTTCCCCAGCCTGGGACACCCCTCCCTCGGTCCGGCGCGGCGCCTGGCTTTTTCTTTTCTTTTCTTTTCTTTTTTTTGCAAACTTTGCCCGCGCCCCCCGCGGCCTCAGCACTCACCCGCCGCTCCCGAGCTGCCCCGGTCTGCTCAGTTCCGCTCCGGCCCGGCCGGAGCCTTTGTATGGCAGCGCAGCGCTCCAGGTCGCTTGGAGCGAACTCCGCGCTCCCGGGCAGCGCTGGCGAGGGGGCGGGCGAGGGAGGGGGGTCGCGGGGGGCTCTTGGTCCTGGTCACCCCCTAGCTCTATCCCAGTCCGTAACCTCTTCCCCCTCTGGGCCCCGGGGGGGCGGGGGGTCGAGGGGGGAGGAGGGGTTCTTCAGGCTCCCATGGCGGGATCGGGGATCAGGGAATCAGGGATCAGGAATCAGATCAGGAGCCGGCTGAACACAGGGGGGAGGGGGGAAGAGGGAGAAGAGGGAGGGGAGAGGGGAGGGGACCGGGGGGAGAGCTTACTCGCCAGCACCTCCTCCCGGGCTGTTCCGGCTGCCGCCGCCCCTCCCGCCGCCTCGTCCATTGTCTGCGGAGCCGCAGTTCCCCGACCAGCCGAGCTACTCACCCCTCCCCTCCCCCCTGCCCCCTCTACTCCTAGCTCTCCAAGGCCCTCGGGTTCTTGGAAACTAGTCGTGGAGGGTGCGCGACCCCAGTCCTGGAACTGGGAGAGGGAAGGACGAAAATTCCCGGGCCCCCGCCCAGCCTAGACTGCTGCCTCTCCAGGGGTTGGAGATGGGGACGTCTTCCCGCCTTGTCCGAGACGCAGCTTGCAAACCCTGATGATGCTAAGGACGCTCCCCTCTCTTTGCCCCATATCTCTCTTAAAAAGCTAAAGATCTGGGAAGCCGGGAATCCTCTCACACCAATACACCACCCCCCAGTGGCTAGGGGAAGAGAGGGCAGTCTGCGGCTGGGATCA
Organism: Bettongia penicillata ogilbyi; assembly: GCA_023548195.1. Taxonomy (NCBI): domain Eukaryota; kingdom Metazoa; phylum Chordata; class Mammalia; order Diprotodontia; family Potoroidae; genus Bettongia; species Bettongia penicillata. Next base: position 679,921 of record JAJHZJ010000630.1, read on the forward strand.
ATAGGAAGAGCTCCCCCCTTCCCCATACGTGCCGGGATTTTCCCTCTCCCCCAAAAAATTAATTACTCGGCATTCATGCTGAGCCCGCCCGGGGAGTAGGGGGATGCTCCCTCATTAGCACTTTTTTCTCCCTTTAGGTTTGAGCTTTGGGATTAATTACAAAGGGAAACCCGTCCAGGGGAAGCGGGGAGGGGAAGGAACTGGGACATATCTGGTTGAGTTGAGATGGGGGTGGGGAAGGATGATTGGGGGAGGGAGAAGAGTTTTCATTTTCTTAGTTTATTTTTCCATCTCCCCTGAAGCCTGGTGTAGTGGATAGAGGTCTTTCTGGTTTCCTGTCTGTCCTTTGACAGATACTGACAGTATGACCCTGAGCAAGTCATTTAGCCTCTTAGTTCTCTAGGCAACTCTCTGAGAAGACTGTAAATCAAGTCATTAGAAGAAATTCTATGGCTATGAAATCACAGATCCTCCCTTCTCCATAACTGAGTACAGTACCCTCCACTCAGTAACTGCTTTCCAAGTTATCTATTGCAGGAATGAGTTCAACAAGCATTACCATCTGCTACTATGTACCAGATACTGTGCTAGAAACAGAAGATACAAAGTGTCTCCTCTCAAGGATTACTGAGGGAAACTGATGTGTACATAGAAAATTAAATACAAAATATATACAAAGAAATTTCTGGGAGGAGGACTCCACCAACTCTAAGCTTCCTATAGGAAATGGCAGTGAGCTGAGCTTTAAATTAGAGGCAGGTATGGGGGACAATCAATTAAAAAGCATTTATTAAACTCCTACTGTCTGCCAAGCAAAAAGGTAAAACGACAAAAGAGAAAACAGCTCTTACACTCAAGGAGCAAGAGTCTACTCCAGTCAGAAGAAATAACTTTACATACTTTACATATAACACACATATACATATATACACATATACATACATACACATATGTATTTCTATATGTGTTCTGCACAAAATAGGTAAAAAGTGATGGAAGAGACATTATTGGCTTCAGGAATCAGAAAAGGACCCAAAAAGTTGGACTTGCTATGAGTCCTGAAGGTCACTAGAAAATCTAAGATGGGTAGTGAGTCTAAAAAGCATTTTGAGCATGGGGATCAGACAGTATAATGGCAAGGAAGCAGAGGACTGAGAATCTTATTTGAGGTACAGCAAGAAGGCTATTTTGGATTGGGAATAATGAGCAATAAGTCTGGAAAAGCAGATTGAAGTCAATCACCCAATCAAGTATTTACTAAATGTCTACTATATGCCAAACAGCGCTAGGTGATTGTGACACAAATTGAGAATGAAACAGTCCATCTTCCTAAGAATCTTGCATTCTAAAGGAGAGATAACAAATATGTACACACATATACACACATATATACATATACAGCAAAATTTAGTATACAGATTGAAGTGCAAGTATATAGGGAATATATATTAAGAAAATAAATACAAGGGAGCTAAATATAAGGTAGTTATAGAAGAAGGTCACTGGCAATTGAAGAGGAGTTCAGAAAAGGTTTCAAAGATAACACTTATACTGTATCTTGAGAAAGAGAGGGATTCTATGAGGCAGAGGTGAGGAGAAGGTACATCCCTTTCATAGTGGGGGAGACAAACACAAAGGTATATAATGAGAATGGAGGTCCCTTTGTAAGGAACAGAGAGAAGATAAGTTTGACTGAATTACATAGAAGGGAAAGAAACATGCAATGAAACGGGAAAGAAACTTAAAGGACAAGTTATGAAGGGCCTTAAATGTCCAATAGAGAAGTTTATATTTGATCCTAGAGGTAACAGAGGGCCACTGAGACTCTACAAAGATCTGGAGATGGGAGATGGAATGGAAGAAATGAATAACCTATTTATCCCAAACTCCTAGCAGAAAGAATTAGAGAGAGGGGCCCACAAAAAAAAACTAGAAATGTCACCAAAGTTTAGGGTCACCACCAGACCCAGAAAATTCCTAAACAGTTTGGAAAATCTTTAGTACCATAGACCATGGGCTTAGTAATATACTTTCCAGTGGGTCATTTATTATGACAGGAGTCAAATCTCTGACCTCTAGACCCATTAAAAGTATTTTTCACTGACTTCTCCCCTTTCTAGAAGACTTTTGAGAGAAGGCAATTGATAGCTGTGTGGTTTCCACTTTAGTGAGTGAGGCAAAAAGACTAGATGGATAAATAGATAGACAGACAGACAGACAGACCGATATATAGACAAAGCATCTATTAAGAACTTATTCCAGGCTAGGCACTGTGCTAGGTGCTAGGGATACACATTACAGACATGCACGATACTTGCTTCGATCAAGGAACTAGTATTCTGAGGGAATACAACACATAAAGGAATGTTGAAATGGGAGGGAGGGGAGGAATAGGAATGATTATGATTATAATGTTATCCCACAGCTGTGCTACAAAGGTAGTATAAGGATAAGATGTAAGGTTTGAACCCAGGTCCTCCAAATCCAAGACCAAGGCTTCCCTACTTCTTATATGCAGTGGAGCTCTCATATCATCAAGGGTTATAGCACTAAAATGCAAATGATTGTTTTCCCTAGAAGGTTTACTTGTTGTCACTTCTAATTGCTACTCCTAACACCTACAGCTCTTTCCCCCTCTTCTTAGGCTAATAGGATGAGAACAGAGAAAAAGATATCCTTTCTATCATCCTCTTCTTGCTACTCCTTTCTCTCTAGATTTCAGTGGCATTGCTGGATATCTACCCATTCATGGTTGGTGCCTGCCAAGGTTTACTTCTGGGTACTCTTTTTTTCTCCCTCTCTACTGTCTTATATAGTGATATCTTATCAGCTCCCATGGATTCAATTATCATCTGCATGCATAAAAATTATCAGATCTATTTATCCTGGCCTCCAGTCTTTTATCACCAACTGTCTCTTACAAATCTTGACCTGTACATAATACACACATATGTATATACATAATATACACACATGTATATATATATCATATCATATGCACATGCATGCATCTACATATACACATTGTATATGTGTATATGGGTGGATGCATGTGTACATATACATATATATGTGTGTGTATATCCATTCTTTTTTCTTCTCTTTTTTTAAAATTTATTTATTTAACTTTTTACATTCATTTTCACAAAATTTTGGGTTCCAAATTTTCTCCCCTTTTATCCCCTCCCCCCACCCCAATACACCAAGCAATCTAATTTTCCCTATCACCAATCTGCCCTCTCTTCTATCATTGTTCCCTTCTCTTATCCCCATCTTCTCTTTTGTCCTGTAGGGCCAGATGACTTTCTAGTCCCCATTAACTGTATTTCTTATTTCCTAGTAGCAACAACAATACTAACCAGTTGTTCCTAAAACTTTGAGTTCCAAATTCTTCCCATCCCTTCCTCCCCACCCATTCCCTTTGGGAAGGCAGGCAATTCAATATAGGCCATATCTGTGTAGTTTTGCAAATGACTTCCATAATAGTCGTGTTGTGTAAGACTAACTGTATTTCCCTCCATCCTATCCTGCCCCCCCATTGTTTCTATTCTGTCTTTTGATCCTGTCCCTCCCCAAGAGTGTTGACTTCAAATTGTTTCCTCCTCCCATTGCCCTCACTACCATCATCCCCCTGATCCTGCTTATCTCCTTCTCCCCCACTTTCCTGTATTGTAAGATAGGTTTTCATACCAAAATGAGTGTGCATTTTATTCCTTCATTTAGTCAAATGTGATGAGGGTAAACTTCTTGGTTTTTTTTTTCTCAGCTCTCCTCTTTTTCCCTCCACTAAAAAGTCTCCTGCTTGCCTCTTGAATGAGATATAATTTACCCCCTTCCATTTCACCCTCTTTCCTCCCACTACATTTCTCTCTCACCATTTACCTTAATTTCTTTTTAAGATATGCTCCCATCCTATTCAATTCACTCTGTGCTCTCTGTCTCTGTATGTGCATGCATGTGTGTATGTGTGTGTGTATGTGTGTGTATAAACCCACCAACTACCCAGATACTGAAAAATTTTAAAAGTTACAAATATGGCCTTTCCATGTAGGAATGTAAACAGTTCACTTTTGGTAAGTCCCTTATGATTTCTCTTTGCTGTTTGCTTTTTCATGCTTCTTCTCATTCTTGTGTTTGAAAGTCAAATTTTCTTTTCAGCTCTGGTCTTTTCATCAAGAATGCTTGAAAGTCCTCTGTTTCATTGAAAGACCATATTTTCCCCTGAAGTATTATACTCAGTTTTGCTGGGTAGGTGATTCTTGGTTTGAGTCCTAGTTCCTTTGACTTCTGGAATATCCTATTCCACGCCCTTCGATCCCTTAATGTAGAAGCTGCTAGATCTTGAGTTATCCTGATTGTATCTCCACAATATTGGAATTGTTTCTTTCTAGCTGCTTGCAATATTTTCTCCTTGACCTGGGAATTCTGGAATTGGGCCACAATGTTCCTAGGAGTCTCTCCTTTTGGATTTCTTTCAGGCGGTGATCGATGGATTATTTCAATACTTATTTTGCCCTCTGGTTCTAGAATGTCAGGGCAGTTTTCCTTGATAATTTCATGCAAGATGATGTCTAGGCTCTTTTTCTGATCATGAGTTTCAGGTAGTCCCATAATTTTTAAATTGTCTCTCCTGGATCTATTTTCCAGGTCAGTTGTTTTTCCCATGAGATATTTCACATTATCTTCTATTTTTTCATTCTTTTGGTTTTGTTTTGTGATTTCTTGGTTTCTCAGAAAGTCATTAGACTCCATCTGTTTCATTCTAATCTTGAGAGAACTATTTTCTTCAGTGAGCTTTTGAACCTCTTTTTCCATTTGGCTAATTTTGCTTTTGAAAGCATTCTTCTCCTCATTGGCTTTTTGAACCTCTTTTGCCAATTGAGTGAGCCTATTTTTCAAGGTGTTATTTTCTTCAGCATTTTTTTGGGTCTCCTTTACCAATGTATTAACCCGTTTTTCATGCTTTTCTTGCATCTCTCTCATTTCTCTTCCCAGTTTTTCCTTCACCTGTCTAACTTGCTTTTCAAAATCCTTTTTGAGCTCTTCCATGGCCTGAGCCCACCAGACATCCACCTGGGATGTCTGGGATAGAGAGGCCCCGACCTCCACGTCTTTCCCTGATGGTAAGAATCCTTCCTCGTCATCAGAATTGAAAGGCAGGAACATCTGCACCCCATCAAAGTAACTCTCTATGGTCTTATTTTGCTTCCTTTTTCTGGGCATTTTCCCAGCCAGTTATTTGACTTCTGAGATTCCTCTGCACCCCTGCCTAGATCCGCCCAGCTAGTGCTTGGGGTCTGAGATTCAAATGGGCTTTCAGTGGCAGGTGCGGCTACTATTCAATGTGAGCTTAAGTTCTGGTGCTCAGGTGGAGGCAGGGCCACCTCCCAGGCTCAGTTCCCCGAGGGGGTTTATGCAGAGACCTGAACTTCTGCCTGCTGCTGCCTGCTGTTCCAGGCGCCACCGCTGCCTTAGGCAGTGGCTCCCTCCTCCGCTTCCTCCTGAGGGGGCCCAAGCCACAGAGACACCCCGCTCTCCTCTCGGCCAGCCCAGACGTCTCTCTCACTGACCTGTAGCGTCTGTGGGCGGAGGGACCTTCCCGGCCGCCAGAGGTTCCATCCCTGAAGCCTGCTCGGATCTGCTCCTCTGGGGCCATGGCCAGGGCAGCACAGGGGTGGACTCCGCTGTCCAGAGCGTGATGGACCTCTGGGGAGGGCACTTCAGGGCTCTCTGGGATGGAAATCTTTTCCACTGTGTTTCTGCGCGCCTTTCAGTGATACAGAATTTGTGGGAAGTTCTTCTTGTAGGAAATATATGGGCTGTGGGTTTGGAGCTAGCATACGTGAGTCTTTCTACTCCACCATCTTGGCTCCACCCTTATTCTTTTTTTCACTAGTTGTTCCTCATCCATGCAACTGCTCCTTCTCATCTTTACTTCCTGGCTTCCCTGGCTTTCTTCAAGCCTCACCTAAAATCACACCTTCTACAAGAAGCTTTTCCCAACTCCCCATCCCATGACCCCCTTAATGTTTGTTTTTACTTATAAATATTCACTGAATAATCCTATTTCATGAGAACTCTCATAATAAAGTAAAACAACTGAGTAAAACTAATAAAACAGTGACCCTGTCTGACAGTGCATGCAATATTTCACATTAATAGCATGCACCTCCCTCTATTTAAAAAAAATTAATAGAAATCTATTGTTTATTCATCCCACTCACATCTTATTTTTTTAAGAAAAAAAATTTCTTGTAGCAAATATACAGTCAAGCAAAACAAATTCCCTCATTGTCTGTATATATACACACACAAAGAAAACATATATATAGTATATATATATATCTTGTATGTGTACATATATGTGTGTGCATTATGTGTACACATGTGTGTATTATGTATGCACACACACATATATATTTCATCTGCTCCCTAAATCTATCACTTTTATCTCATCTTTCATTATCAAGACTTTGGAATCATGAATGGTCATTGTATGATCATAGTTCTTATGACTTTCAAAGTTATTTTTTTTACAATGCTATTGTATAAATGGTCATATTGGTTCTGTTCATTGCATTCTTCATCAGTTTATAAAAGGCCTCAAAATATTATCATATCACAAAAAAGAAAAATTTTGAAAATCATAATGTGTCTTGTTTGTACATAGCTGTTTTCATGTTGCTTTCTCCCATTAGACTGTGAGCTCCCACCCTCTAATCTGAGAAGATTGCTTCATATTACATACACACACACACACACACACACACACACAAACACTCCAGGGACTGAGTTTTGCCTTTCTTTGCATCCCCAGTGCAAAGCAAAATACCTGGAATATAAGCATTTAATAAATTTCCATTGACTGACTGACTGGCCATCAGATAATGCTAAAGATGGAAACATGGAAGAGTCAGTAAATTGTAGAGGAATAGATAAAAATATTAAAGTCAAAAGGAAGAATAGTTTCCTGAGGGAGGAAAATAATGACTAAGAATGAGAAAAAGTCTTCTGTTTTGATTTTAACTGTGTTGGGGGAAAAGAAATATTCAGAAAAGGAATGGAACAGGTGCTGCTTGGGGTGGTTACCTTTTATATTACTTTTGTTTTCTGTCCCAAGACTGATCTTTGGATTGTAAAAAAGAGAGAGAGAACAAAAAACAGATAATATGGTTGATACCTAATATTAGTAGCAAGATAGTGGGAAAGGGCCAGTGGCCCTTCATCGCCCACATTATTCTTCTTTCTTTACAGACTTCCTAGCTTTCTCTCCTCCGCAATTCCTGGCCCTCAGACTTCAATTTACATATAGATGCTCCCTCACACACCCTAACTTCTCATTTCCTCAGTCTAATTTGCTTTCATGACCAGCTCTTCCTCTCAGCCTCAGTCACTCACGTAGATTGTCCTACCTTTTATTTTGCCATCATCCACATATTCCATTTCCATATCTAAAAGTCTCTTACCTGATAATAATCTTTAATCATTCCATCTTTCCCTATGCCTTACAAACCCCTAATATTGCTCTTTATCCTCACTATGACCTCCACCCCTTAAGTTCTTTTCCAGGCCATTACCCTTGTACTGCCTTCACTCTCTTTCCTCCCCTAGCTCAACCCCTTTGTGAATCAACTCAACTCTACACCATCCTCTACTCATGAATCCCTAGCCTATTACCAATTACAATTTGCCATACCCAACCCCTAAATTGCTACCACCATTTGCCTCTTTTCCTCCTATTCATGAGCTGTCAAATGGACTTGGAGGAAATTATGACATTATACTGACTAAATCCACTACAAATTTATGTTATCTAATATCAAACGGGCCCCCACTGCAGCAAGGTAATTATTCTCCTCCTTTCTAATTCCAATCTCCATAGAAGCTAACCTATCTTTCCTGAAGGATCCCACAGCACCCACTCATCCCACCCTCTGATCTGAGATTGCTTCATATTACACACACACACACACACACACACACACACACACACACACACACTGCCATTCATCTCAAGAAGGTTAATGGTGAAAGACAATGATAGCTGGATAAGATTAAAGGGTTAAAATAAAACTTTTTCTTTTAAAAAATTAATTAGAGAAAGCTGAGCCTGTAGGGACCTGAGACATAGTCATAAAGCATTTATATGAGATCTAAAGGGAAAAGTGAGTATGGAACAAATAGAACAAAGAAGGTTTCATGAAGGAGGTAACATCTGAGTTGACCTTTATAGGAAAGATGAAAATTCAAGTGGTGAAGACAAGGAAAGAATTTCAGGCACAGGAAACAGTGTGGGCAAAGGATAATAGAATCATAGTTTGGAGGCTAGAAAGGATCTTAAAGGGCATCTAGTCCAACCCCTTCATTTTATAAGGGACTGGCCCAAGGACATACAGGTAATAAAGCTGAGCTTCAAACCCAGGTCCTTTGAATCCAAATCCAGTACTTTTTCCATAGTAAGAGACAAAGTTAGAATGCGTAGGGTGTGTTTGGGGAAAGGAGAATAGTCTTGTTTGAAATAAAGGTGCAATGGTATTATATGGTAGAAGAACTTACATACCAAATTTAAAAAAGTGAATTTCAATGGGTCCACAAAAGGGGAACACTAAAGGGTTTTTGGACAGGAGATTTATGTGGAAAGAGGAATTGTGGCAATGTTTGGAAAGAGGGGTTATAGTGGGGAGAGCGAAGCAGGAAAATCCATCTGGTTAACTAATAACAAAGGGCTCTAGCAGAGCAGTGGCAACGGGCAGAGAGAGTGAAAAGGGATGCCAGAGATATGACAGGGCAAAAAGAGATATCATGGTGGCAAGCTCAATAAGACTTGGTACATGATTGGATATGAAAGGTGAAGGAAAGGAATGAGATGAGTCAAAGATTTAATTTAATTAAATCAACATTATTAACTATACACTATTTGCAAGGCACTATGCTAAGTACTGAGGATATAAAAACAAAAATAAAAAGGAAGGTCCCTTCCTTTAAGGACCTTACATTCTGCTGGAAAGAAAATCCCAGGGCAGAACTATTACAGGAGTGGAGCCACTGGGGCTTGGCCACCTGGTACTAAAATTTAGAAGGCACTCAGAGCACTTATAGAATCATTTCCCCAAATTCCCCCAACAGTACAGGTGAAAAAACTGAAGTCCAAAAGTTCGAGTGAGTTACCCAAGGTCACATAGGTATTAAGTAGAACAATAGAATTGAGGGATTCCTCAATCAGTTGATATGTATTTCTTAAGCATCTGCTATATGCCTGATTTCACATAGAGCATCCTTTCCACTGTAACACACTGCTTCCCCTGTGATAGGATCCTAATACTGTACTTTCTGTTTTTAATTGTGAAACTACTTCTACTACTCTGCTTTTTGAGACTGGCCAATTCCCCAGCCTCTAAAATTACCCTTGCTTGCCTCCAAGTTAGATTTGGCTGCCTCAAAACTGTAAAGCAGAAAAATAGTAGAGAAGGAAAAACGTTTCTTAATGCCATCACTTAGGAACACTTTGCAAATGACATTAAGTGAACTTACTAGAAGGTCACCCATTGAGGACTCACTGCAACGGCATAGCTGTGACAGGACCAACAGAAACAAGCAGCTGTGAGAATTATTTCAGGCCTAAAGAAATCAAGCTGCAGAGTTCCCCCTACAACTAATGTAAGGTTCTACTCTCCCTACAGAGAAATTAGGGCACAGGAACTTGAGTTCTTGCTCTGGTCCAACTGTGGCCTCAGGCTCATGACAGCTAAGGCAGGCCCTTATTCAATGTTCATCTAGTTTAACCATCCCAGTTTCAACAATTACTTTCTACATTTTAAAATGACATAGGTTTCCTCCAGATGTGTCTGTCATTCCTTCCCTCTTCTTAGTGTATGGTGCTAGATATAGCTAACCTTTATATAATGCTTTAAAGTTTACAAAGCACTTTACAAATATTATTTCATTGGATGCTCATAACAATCCTGGGAGGTAAGTGCTATTATTACCTCCATTTTACAGATGAGAAAACTAAGGTTGAGAAAAATTAAGTGACTTTTCATACTGTCAATAAGTGCATTGAGGCAGGATTTTAAGCTCAAATCTTTCTGACTCCTTGTCCACTAGCTACCATTACACTGTTAAAATTTCTTCACGATAAAATCATATTTAAGAGATTTAATTATTTGAAATGCCACTTGACCAATGGCATTACTAAAAAGTTTGAGTGGTAGTGGAGGGAAAAGGTTCAATTTGTCCATTTGGGAAAGAAATTCTATTTCATTTGAGAAGAGAGACAGAATTCATTCATTTGACCATCTGTGTATAGCTATATATAAATATGATATAAAAAGTATAAAATGAATTGCACCACATCTGTCTAAAAAATAGACAGGTATAGACCTTAGTCATATGTTTCTAAAATATCTCTTGCAAGGATAAATACAAAAATATTGAGTGGCAATCAAGTTACATTATTGTATTGTATTACTGTATTATATTTTATTGTATATCTATATATACAATATATTATATCATATGTATTGTATTGTATTATATCTATTATATTGTATCATATAGTGTCATGGTATAGCATGTTATATCATGCTATATTCTTAAAGGCAGCTAGGTGAGGTAGTAGATAGAGAGCTGAATGGACCAGGAAGTAAGAACTCAGGCAGACAAATTCAAATCTAACCTAAGACATTTCCTACAAACCAGGCACTTAATTTCTGTCTGTTTCAATTTTCTCATCTGTAAAATGGGAAGAAAAAGAATAATAGCAACTACCTCCCAGGGCTGTTGTGAAGCTAAAATGAGATAATATTTGTAAAGCACTTTGTAAACCTTAAAGAGCTATATAACTGCTAGCTATCATTCTTTTTTTATTTTTAATGTTTACTGATTTTTTTGTTACATTTTGAGTTTCAAGTTGTCTCCTCACTCTCTCCCAAATCCACATTAGAGAGAACATTTGATATAGATATAATATGTGGAACCATATAATACATACATACATATATATATATCAGTTCTTTCTCTGAAAGTGAATAACTTTTTCTTTCATAAGTCCTTTGTAGTTGATTTGAATGTTCATATTACTCAGAATATCTTAATTATTCTTTGAACAATATTGCTATTACTGTATACAACATTCTCTCCGTTCTGTTTGCTTCACTCTGCATTATTTCATACAAGTCTTGCCATGTTTTTCTAAAATCAACTGCTCATCATTTCTTACAACACAGTAGTATTCCATCACAATCATATACCACAATGTATTCAGCCACTCCCTGACTGATGGGCATCCCATCAATTTCCAGTTCTTTGCTTCCACAAAAAAAGCTACTATAAATATTTTAGAATAGATAGGTTCTTTTTCTTTTTCCCTGATCACCTTGAGAAACAGACCTAATAGTGGTATTGCTGGGTCAAAGGATATACACAGTTTTATAACTCTTTGGACATGATTCCAGATTGCTCTCCAAAAATGGTTGACTCAGTTCACAGTTCCACCAGCTGTGTATTGGTGTCCCAATTTTTTCACATCCCCTCCAACATTTGTCATTTTTACCTTCTGTCATTTCAGCCAATCTGGTAGGTGTGAGATGGTACCACAAAGTTCTTTAAATTTGCATTTCTCTAATCAAGAATAATTTCTTCATATGACTATATATGACTTTGATTTCTTCTTCCAAAAACTGCCGATTCATATCCTTTGACTATTTATCAATTGGGGAATGACTCATATTCTTATAGACTTACCTTAATTCTCTATAAATTTGAGATATGTGACCTTTATTCAAAAAGGTGTCTGTAAAATTTTTTCCCAGTTTTTTGCTGTCCTAATTTTGGCTATGTTGGTTTTATTTATACAAAACCTTTTCATTTCAATGTAATCAAAATTGTCCATTTTGTATCCCTCAATGCTTTCTCTTTCTTGTTTATTCATAAATTCTCCTATCCACAAGTTTGATAGGTAATAGGCTCCATGCTTTTCCAATTTGCTTAAGAGATCATGCATTCATTTTGACCTTATTTTGGTATATGGTGTAAGGTACTGATCGGTACCCAGTTTCTGCCAGACTACTTTCCAGTTTTCCCAGAGATTTTCACTAAATAGTAAGTTCTTATCCTAAAAACTGAAGTCTTTATTCTTATCAGACTCAAGATTACTATAAACATTTACTACTATGTATTGGGTACCCACTCTATTCCACTTATCCACCATTAAATAGAATAGCCAGTACCAGATAGTTTTGATAATTATCACCTTATAATACAGTTTAAGGTCTAGTAGTAGTACTTCCTTTCTTTACATTTTTTTTATTAATTCCTTTGATATTATTGACCTTTTGTTCTTTCTAATTAATTTTATTTTGCTTTGTTTTGTTTTTGGTTCAGTAAAATAATTTTTGGTTGTTTAATTGAGATGGCACTGAATAAATAGATTAATTTAGGTAGTTTAGTCATTTTTATTATATTACCTCTACCCATTCATGCACAATTTGTATAAAAATGTTTTACAATTATATTCATATGGTTCCTGAGTTTGTCTTGGCAGGTATACTCCCGGGTGTTTTATATTTTGTCTAAGGTTGTTTTAAATGAAATATCTCTTACTGTCTCTTCTTGCTGAGTATTGTTGGTGATATATAGAAATGCTGATGATTTATGGAGACTTATTTTATATTCTGCTACCTTGCCAAAACTATTCACTGTTTCAACTAATTTTAGTTGAATCACTAGGATTTTCCAAGTATATCATTATATCCTTTGCAAAAAGAGAAAGCTTTTTTTCTTTGTTGTCCTTTCTGATGTCTTTTCCCTCTATTATTGCTATTGCTAACATTTCTAATACAATATTGGATGATATTGGTGATAACAGGCATCTTTATTTCACTCCTGATCTTATTGAGAAGGCTGCTGGCTTATCCCACTTACAGATATGTTTGCTGATGGTTCTAGGTAGATGCTTCTTATCATTTTAAGGAAAAATCCATTTATACCTATACTTTTCAGTGTTTTAATAAGTGTTGTATTTTGTCATAAAATTTTTCTACATCTATTGATATAAGTGCGTGATTTTTGTGCTTTTGTTATTGATAGAATCAATTAGGTTAATAGTTTTGCTTATATTGAACCAACTCTGCATTCCTGGTATAAATCCCATTTAATCATAACGTATAATCTTTGTGATGTATTGCTCTAGTCTCCTACCTAGTATTTTATTTAGAATTTTTGTATCAATATTAGTGAAACTGGTCTATAATTTTCTTTCCCTGTTTCTGCTCTTTTTTTAGGTTTAGGTATCAGCACAATATTTATTCCAAAAAAAAAGTTTAGTAGGACTCTTTCTTTGTCTACTACTCTAAATAATTTATTTAATATTGGAATTAGTTGATCTTCAAATGTTTGGTAGAATTCATTTGCAAATCCATCTGGTTCTGATGTTTTTTTCTTAGGAAGCTCATTTATAGTCTGTTCAATTTATTTTTCTAAAGTAAGTTTACTTAGATATTCTATTTCCTCTTTGCTGATATGGGCAGTTTATATTTTTTAAGTATTCTTCCATTGTGCATAAATTGTCAAATTTATTGGTTTATAATTGGGCAAATAACTATTAATAATTGCTTTAATTTTACCTTCATTATTGATCTATTCACTCTTTTCATTTTTTGATGCTGGTGATTTGATTCTCTTCTCTCCCTTTTTTAAATCATATTAACCAATGGTTTATTTATTTTAATGGGTTTTTTTCCTAAAACCAGCTCCTAGTTTTATTTATTAATTCAATGGTTTTTACATGCAATTTTATATATTTCACCTTTAATTTCTTTATTCTTGTTGTTATTATTGTGTAAAGTTCTTGAAAGGAACATTGAATTTTAAGTTAAACTTTATCAAGTGCCTACAAAATGCAAAACAAAGAATGCTTATTGTTTAATATGCTCTGATATGTTGCTCAAAGCTCTGCTCCAAGGCTGCAGACTAGGGAGAAAAGGCAAATGACAGCAACACAAATAACAAGGCTGGGAGCAGTTAAATAAAACTGATCTCTCTTGGGCTATGTATACACAAGGAACTGGAGCTAGAATTAAATTGAAAGGAAGGCTACACTGCTCTGGGGAATTGATATTGTTCCCTTAATGACCCCAAGTTTCTCTTTGAAATAAAGGCCTGTCTTTTAAAAAAAAATCAGTTATTGTAGTGACCCTATTAACAAAAATAATTAGTTAAAATAAGAAGCTGCCAGATTTCTACTCCCCTCTCCAACAGCCTCACTGTGAACTAGAGTCTCTACCCAGGGAGGTTCCTGCCCCATAGTCTCTATGTCTTCTCTCCCCTGACTAAAAGTTGATTTCTGGACCCTTTCAATCTGCTCTTTCTGCTCAGTTACATTATAAGAAAGTTTACTCAGACATGAAAAATAGGGCTTTGCTCCAAAGTTACAAACATGGGAAAATGGGCAAATGGTACTGCCAAAGATACAAACTGGACGAAGAAGGAAAAGCAGGTTGAGGGGGATAGATATTACGCACAATTTTCAACAGGTTGAATGTGAAGTTACAGTTGAGCATTTAAGTGGAGCTAAGGGAAGGAGAGAGCTTGCCCAAGGGGATTCTTATACATCTCAGATATATACATGGTATACATCTTATACAACTCAGAACTCAGGTTCTAGAGTTCAAAGTACCAGAAGGGCCTACAATGGAGATCTATATCCATCTAAGGTACTGAGCACAATCCATATTCTCTGGCTACCCAAAGTACTAGAAGGACTGACCTTTGGAGACCCAGAGATTGGAATCAGAGCACTCACTCTACTCGGGAAGTATCTTGTGGGTGTATCTGAGATATACAGCTGAAATAAAGCATCAGTCCAGATTGAGACTGAGTACCAGTTTTTACTGACCCAGATTGCTGGACAAAAATCCCTGCTGGTTACTCCCACCACCTATGTTTTCCTTAGGTTTGAAGTGACTAGCCAAGGGAACTAACACTGCTACCTCTTCTCATCATAATGGGACCACAGAGATTCTAAATCAACTTGAAGATACTTAATCAATTGGTTGTTCCCCTTCACCAAGCCAAACAAACTCCCAACTTCTGCTACCTTCCTTATGGTTGAGTCACTATTGGCGGAAGAGTAAATCCCTTTCCTCTCTTACCTCTTCCTAGTCCATATCCTCCTTAGCTCCTTAAGACCTCCCACCCCTTTGTTAACTAGCTCCCCTAGCACCTACCTTCACCACAGATCTTTTCACCTCACACACTTATCTTCTGCCATCATCTACTGACTTCCAAGTCATTCTCTCTTCTTTCTCAGAGTATGCTTTTCACAGCCTTCCTGTCCACCCCAGCCCCTGCCCCCATGCTGATAGAATTCAATAATCATTTCATTGTCACTTCAAACACCTTAGCATTCCAGTTACCCAATGTCTTCGCTTCTCTCTGGATATCTCCACTCCACTCAATCCAACCATTCTCTTAATTTTACCCTTTCTCATTATTCTTATAACTGATAACTCTGAAACCCTTCTCTGATCATCACCTCTACTCCTTACCTGCATCTTCCTCTTGTTCTCACTCTTTTAAACCTATTCTTCAACCCATGACCTCCAAACCATCTGTTCATTTCTTTTCTCCCGGTTCTTCATTCCTTCTCTAGAGACACTTTCCTCCCTTTACAATGTTGACTCTGTAAGCTACAGGTTTAACTGTGCGCTAACCTCTATCCTTAAAGCCCTTGCCTCTTTTATTGTTGCTCATGCTTTGCCAAACCCCAACTCTCAATTATTTCCAATATCCATCTCACTCTAACTTGTTTACTGCTAAATTTTACTGGGAAAAAGATATAATCTTACTGGTTGTCTCCACTATGAATCTACTTTTTCTAATATCAACTGGGTCTTCATTGCTACATGGCAGTTCTCTTATTCTTGGATTTAATCTTTAATCTTAAAACAAATAAACTTAGCAAACACCACGATAAACATTTCCATTAACCTTGTAGAGTGGGAGAGGATTACACATGGAACTGCAAATTTCTATTAGGTTAAGTTTGCTTTTCAAGGATACAACAAATTCCAAATGTAATTTTCAAAGATGTCTCATTTATCTGTCATTCTTTCTGTCTTTCCATCTGTTCTTTTGTCATTTAGGGGGAAGCAGACTTTATCCTTAGTCCCTCTCCCCTTCTCACCTCTTCTTTCCAAATGAAAAAAAGAGAAAAAAGAAAAACAAAACTCTTGTAAGAAATACACCTATTTAAGCAGAGCAAATTCCCACAATGGTCATATCATATATACATATATACACATATGTATATGCACATGTATGCATATGTTTTCTATATTTTAAGTCCATCATCTTTCTGTCAGTAGATGGGAAGCATGCCTTGTCTTTGGTACTCTGGAATTGTAGTGGGTTATAACATTGATCAGTACATTTTTGTTGGCACTTTATAAATTGTTCCTCTGGTACTGCTCACCTCATTTTGTATTTATTAGCATAAGATTTTCCAGGTATATCCAAAACACTCTCTTTTATCATTTCTTATAGCACAATATTCCACTATATTTATATACTGTAGTTTGTCTAACTGTTCCTCAAATGATGAACACCCTTTCCCTTAAGTCTTTGCCACTACAAAAAGAACTGCTACAAATATATTTGTACATAATGGGTCCTTTCCCTCTTTCTTTTTTCTCTTTGGGGTATAAGCCTTACAGTATTATCACTGGTTGTTGGCTATTGCCCTTCATTCTCCAAGAGAACAAGAATGACATTACTACGCTAGAATCAAGTTACAACGAGTCCAGCGGCAGCTGATCAAACCAATACAAGTTCAGAATGCTCTACCACAGGTCAGGCACAAATAGTCTATGTGAACATTGGAGTGGATTCACTTAATTTGCACCTCTCACATTTCTTTTGAGTTACTTCAATTTTTCTTTGCTCAGGGCATGCCATACTGGGTGGTCCTGTGCCAGTGGCTCCTATATCACACAATCAATTCCAAGGTTCTTAACAGAGACCTTGAGAGTGTTAGGTCAGGGAATACACCTAGTTTAGTGACTTTGGGGGAATAGTTCCAAACTACTTTTCAGAATGGCTGGACCAATTCACAGTTCTACCAAGAATGCATTAATGTACCTATCTTCCCACAGCCCCTCCAACATTTGTAAATTTCTTTTTTCCCCATCATTTTAACCAAGCAGATTGCTATGAGGTAGGACCAAAGAGTTACTTTAAATTACATTTCTCTCATTATTGGTGATTTGGATAATTGTTATATATAGCTGTCAATAGCTTACATTTCTTCCTTTAAAAATCTGCTTGTTCATGTACCATTTATTTATTGGGGAATTGTTCTTGTTGTTATAAATTTGAATCAGTTCTTCATATATTATGTCAATAAGATTACACGAATTTCCCATTGTCATCCCAAACTCAGCATGTCAAAAGCAGAACTTATCTTTCTCCCTAATTCTCTCCTTTTCCAAATTTTCCTATTTTTGTTGAAAGTACCATCATGCTTCCACTGTCCCAATTTCTGAACTTTGGACTAAACCCTGACCTTCATTCTCTAAATCCAATCAGTTACTAAATTTTGTCTATTCAATCATCGCTATATTTCTCATATTTGCCTGCTTTTACATAATACATACAGAGAGAGAGAATGTTACTTCTCATCTAAACTATTGTAATAGCCTCCTTGTCTACAGTCTTTCCCTTTTCTAGTCCATCATTCATATAGCTGCTAAATTAAAGCATAAGTCTGACCATGTGATTCCCCTGATCAAAAATCTTCATTGACTCTCTATTCCTTCTAGGGTGAAACACAAACTCCTCAACCTGGCATTTAAAGCCTTCCACAATCTAGGTTGCACTCTCTTTCTAGATATTTCAATTTATACTCCTTCGTATGCTTTATCTTCCAGCTAAATTTTCTTACTAGCTAGAAACAACATTCTCTCTTCTCCCTCCATGCCTTTCCCCAGACTGTCACATGCCTGGATACATGCCAACCAAACCCCTTCTATTATCATTCCTTGCGTCCTTCAAGTCTCAGTTCAAATACAATTACCTACTCAAAGCTTTTCTTGATTTCTCCAGCTATTGGTGTTTTCTCTCTCATGAAACTACTTTACATTTACTAATCTATGTTGTGTGTAATATATATTGTATCCCTGAAGTAGAATATAAGTTCCTCAAAAGAAAAACTTTTATTTCTGCCTTTATACTCCCAGTGCTTAGCACAGTGCCTGGTATATAAATTACTTTCAGTCTTCATTGCCTAACACAACAACTTGAACGATTAGTCATTTAATAAATATGTGTTTAAATAAATTAAATTGAATTTCATTCTGCAGGTATTTGGAGATGTGAGTCTAGAGTAAGACGACGGAGAGTTTTTACAAACAGTCCCCATTCTAATAAACCCCATATGGAGTCCAGGACTCCTGTCTCTTCCTTCACTATTTCTGGGTCCAGGCAGAAAAAACCTAGTGCCTCTTCCCACATAATATCCATTCAGATATTTGAAGACAGAACTTCCATTCCCATCCCCATTCCCTAAGGATTTCTCTCCTCCAGGCTGACTATCCCTAATGCCTTCAATGATTGTCATATATCAAGACGTAAGGTATTTCATTATCTTGGTTGCCCACTTGTGGGCATTGTCATTGTTGAATTTATTAGCATCCTTTCAGTTGCAACATTTTACAATGGACAAGTACCCAATGGTTTTCCTTTTACCTTCCATTAGGTGCCAAGGAAAGACAGAAGAAGGGATGAGGAAAATGTTTTGATATCAAAGGATCGCCTGTCAGGGTCACACCAGAACATGATCTTCATATGATGTCAAAAGGGAAAGGCAGACTTTACACCTCTCCCTGTCTTCTATCTATGAGGTCTCTCTGATTCCTGGGCATTAATGACTCCCGTGCGTAAGTTTTCAATGTCCCCTAGCAGCCCAATTGAAATACAATCCAGATGCCTCAGAATCATGCTGTAGATCTTTGAGATGATAGACCTAGACCTAGAGTTACTCTGTAAGGTTTTTCTGGGCCTGTTACCTGTTACCTGTTCTGCAAAATGATGAGACTAGATTAGATTGCCCCTGAGATCAAACTCTAGATCTACCATCTTGTGCCCCTATATTATATGTAAGGTAAAGGGAAGATGGGGGCACCATGGTGCACAGAGCACCAGACCAAGAATCAGGATGGCTCTTCCTGAATTCAAATCTGGCCTCTGACACTTAGTAGCTGTGTGACCCTGAACAAGTCACTTAACCCTGTTTGCTTAAGTTCCTCAAGTGTAAAAGGAGCAGGAGAAGGAAATGGCAAACTGTTCCAGTTTCTTTGCCAAGAAAACCCCAAATGGGGTCATGAAGAGTCAGACATGACTGAACAACCTAAAAAATGTAAAATAAATATCAGTTATAATGTCAGTGGAATAAGAATTGTCAATACCCTACAATTATCTTCAAACAGTGAATCTGAGGAAAGGGATGCAAGTGTAGGAGGGAGGCCCACGGTAAAAAAGCTCTAAAGGATTCCAGTAGGGACTTATGGTGTCCTTGAGGATAAGTTTATCTGTTTTCCTTCTCTATCGGGCTTTGGCTCAATCAAAAATTATCTCTTCTACTAGATCTAGGTTGATCCTCTTTAGCTTATTAATCACTTTCCCTGCTTATTATTTCTACTGCTTATCACCTCAGACTGCCTAAAAAAAAAACCTCTTACAAGCTGACCTAGGCTTGTGTTATTCTAGGGAAAAAGTCATTGCTCAAGAACCTCCCCAGTCCTTCTGCTAGAAGAAATGAATGTGTCTACTGTTTTTATCCAAGCTGTTCTTTCCTCAAATTTCTATCACCAGCAATATGATCGAATATAAAACAAGGGTTAGTGGCTGCTGATTTCTTTTATTTAGAGACAAATAGCAACACAATCACACAAGCAGGGAGAAGTTGATAAAAGAGGTACCAGGTATAGTCACTGGAAACAACAGCAGCCAATGCAAAATGCTTCTTGCTCCAATGGGCTCTGCATCCTGGCTCTTACCTCTTGATGGGAAGAAGCACAAAGTGATCTCAGAAAGGTCCCTTAGAGTTGTTCAGTTCCTAGAGGCAGGAAGAGAGTCATGGCAAGGGGATCTCACTAACTATGGCTCAATCTGCTACAGTATGTCAGCATGGCCACAACTGTGGCCACTACTCCAATATCAAACTCCAACAAAAGACAAGAAAGTTTTGTAGAGAGGAAAAGGAGTTCAAAGAGAAAATTACCCTGTTCCTCACCTTCTTGGCCTGACATTCTTTTCCTCTCCTTTCCCAAATCCCTGTGAACACCCCCCAGAAACCCTTCAGTTTTATGACCTCATTGGCAGATGGAATCCTGGGAAGCATCTCCTTCTCCATATTCATTCTTGCACAAGATTAAATTTTGACACAGAGTAGCAATCCTATCTACCAGGGCATTGTCTCACTACCTATTAGGATGTAGAAAACCCATTAAAGAATTTAAACGGTCATCACTGCAGGTCCAGCCAAGCAGTGGGAGGCTAGTGCATAAATATAAAGAGTAACTGGCATCTTTACTTTTGAGACAATATATATGCCTGAGAGTCAATCACTTGCCAATAAAGGTTTTGAGTAGTCCTTTCCAAAAATATGAAACTGGGTGGGGGAAGTAAAAATTTCAGACCTCACTCTACATAAGTAGCACTCTATATAAGTCAACTGCTCAGGGAAGTTTAAAGCTGCTATTACTAGTTTAATTTTCCTATAGAAGGGGGTATTTAATCTGTATGTGAATATTGGTTCATGGAAAATTGAAAAGGAGAACAGAATCTCCATGGGTTGTGAGAGAACATAAGCCACTCAGTGAATAAACATTTACTAAGTGCCCACTATGCACCAGACCCTGCTAAGCTCTGGAGATACAAAAAAAGAGTCAAAAGATGGTTCTTGCCCTCAAGGAACTCAGTCTAATGGTGGAGAAAACAAACAAACAAATACGCCCAAATAAGCTATAATTAGGATGAAAAGGAAGCAATCAGCAGAGGGAAAACACCAAAATTAGGAGGGATCAGGAAAAGTTTCCTTTCAAAAAATGGGAAGTTGGCTAAGACAAAGGAATCCAGGAAAGACAGTAAGCAGAGATGAAGAGAAAGAGCATTCCAGGCATGGATGATAGACAGAAAAAATGCCCAGAGCCCAGAAATTGAGTGCCTTGTTCATGAAACAGAAAAGAGGCCATTGTAACTGGATTGAAGAGTATATGATGGGGAGTAAGGTATAAAAAAGACTGGAAAGGTAGGAGGAGGCTAGGTTATAAAGGGATATGAACACTAAACAGAAAATTTTGTATTTGATCCTAGAGGCAATAGGGAGCCACAAGAGTTTGTTGGGGAGGGAGGTAACATAATTCTCTATCTCCTGTCTTCATGTCTTAGTTCTGCCTGTTCCCGATGCTTCCCTCCCAAATGTTTACTCTTAAATCTCTGGCTTCCTTAAAGAATCAACTCAAGCATCATGTCCTTCAAGAGACATGCCTCTTAGTGGCATTCTCTCTAAGGTGATCTTTCATTCACTCTGTATTTGTCTTCTATTTTCTGACTTACATATGTTGTTTCCTCCATTAGAATTTAAGCTCTTGAGGATAGGAACTGTTTTTTCTTTTTCCTTGTATTCTAGAACTTAGTCCAGTGACTTAAAGTAGGTGATTCTGTGGATGGAAGATTCCTCCCTTTATACAAAAGTATGGCATCCAGAATTGAATGATAAGGTTTAATTAGGGCAACAGATAGTAGGTTTATCATTTTTCTCATCTTAGACTATGCCTCTTAATGGAGCTCAAGATTGTCATAGTTTTCTTTTCTGCCGTATCCCACTATTAATTCAACTTGAGCTTGCAGTCCTCTATAATCTCCAGGTGCCACAGGAGTCAGACTCACAGGCCTCTAGGTATCAGGCTCTACTCTATTCCCTTTATTGAAAATTGGGACAATATTTTTCCCTTAGTAAGCATCTCTCCTATTCTTTACAATCACTTAAGTTGGATCCATAAACACACCTGTCATTTCTTCCAGAAACCCAGAATGGAGTTTGTTTGAGCCTGGGTGCTTAGATTTAGCAAAAGGAAGTGGGTGCTCTTTTATTATCTCCTTACTTATCCTGAGGTTTATCTACCTATTAGCCATTTTTTTCTGTCTTTTCTAGCCCAAAGATTATTCTTCTTGGCATTTAAAAAAAAAACCCATAAAAACTAGGAATTTGGGTATTTCATACTTCTCTCTCAAGCAATCATAAGCAAGCATTTATTAAGCCCCTGCTATGTGCTTAGCACTCTACTAGACATTTGCAATGCCAATGTGATACCCATAGCAGCCACTATGGACATGCATGCATATTTCTAGGGCAAATTCGCAAAATATAAATGCTCTTTCTCAAAGATGAGACCAAAATATTTATTCAGATACCAGAAAGCCAAATCCATCAGGGTAACAAAGACATCTGTACACATTATCAATGCAGGGAACATGGCCATCCTCAAGCCTTCCCTCTATCAGGTCTCCCCACAAGCTTCCTTAGGCAAAATCACTCCCTCTCTCACTCACATTAGCTGCCCTGCTCTGCTCTCCCTGCTCTCTTCCAGCTTTGCCTCATTCTCTCTCCGGTCCATTTTTCCTGCTCCACCCATTGGGCAAGCTCTTCCTATCATTGACTCCATTGACTCAGGCTGTGGGCTGGGTCAAAGCTCAAAGCAGATGACATGGGCCTATTAAGGGGCAGGAAAGATCTTCAAATTCCATTACCATTACGGAATTGAGGGGACAGATACAAAAGTGAGATAGTTCCTGTTCTCAAGGACCTCCCATTCTGATAGAATATTCATTCATCCATTATCATCTTCCTAATCACTGCAAAAAGCACTCTTCTCCTTTTTTTATTCTTTTTCCCTGCTAAGTGAAGCTTTCAAATCAAAAAGTATCAAAACATTTTATTAATCATTTGATGTACAAGGATGACACAAAAATTTTAATAATTTCTCTATCTTATGAAATGTTTCCTTATTATCAAAATGTCCCTTGAACTAGGAAAGTGTGAAATTCTTCAAGTAAACCAAGAAAAAAATAGAGACTGAAATCTGCACACTTGAATCCAGAGGTCAAATTGAATTAATGGATGAAAGTGTTACTTTCAAATACTTTGACTTCTCTAGGAAAAATATGTTGAGCATAAAGCTTATCAAGGAGGAAGTTGTGGTTATGTATGTCAAGAGATTTGACCTCCTAAAATCAAAACTCAGTGGGAAGAACACACTTAATGCAATTAAAGTCTATACAATATCAGTTATAGCATTATTATCATCACTATGTATTACTATTATTATTATTGTATATTGTTATTATTATTATCTCATTCTTTCTATCTTTTTTCCTGAAATTCAGTTAGAAACGAACCAAGGATAAGTCACTAGGCTGTAATTATTCTTGTCTATCTAATGTTCTGTGGACTATTGCAAGATAGGCAAAATGATTCTTTTTGTAATTGAATAAAAATATTGGAGTGGAAGTTCATCCTCTGTAGACTCGTGGAGAACATCATTGGGATATCTCCACGAACAAGTAAAATAATAGTATTGATACATACTTCATCTCATTCCCCCGTGGTTTAAATGTCATCCTAAGTTTCTATATTTTGAAAAGTGTCATTCCAAGTAGTTTAGAGATTGTGAGTATGGATACAACTATTAAAACTCTTTTTCTTACATTTTTATAGATCCATACTATATCTGTGGAGCTATTGGCAACAGTTCAATTTTTTGGTAGAGGTATGGTTTATCTGCTAAATGTAATATTTGGGAATTTGCATTTCTAATTCAAGAACTTGTCTTCTGTTACTTTATAAAACACAGTAAATTTTGTTGTATAATTCTAGCCACCAGATCGTGTCTTGCAAGGATCTAGGATCTAAGTGGATACTAAATACCTGTCACATAGATTGATATTGCACAGTTTCTACCATAATAATAATTCATCAATAAGTCCAGGATCCATAAGGACAATCTATCTTTAATTTCTGGTGGCTATGACTTGTTCCTGAATAACCGTCCTCCATAAACTCCTGCATTTCTATACAGAAATCTATATAATTCAGTGATCTGTTTTATATTTAATTGGGTTCGTGTCAATTGTCACTCACTCAAGGAGGGCCTTTTGTTTCTACTCTGGGATCTTAGCTATTTTATAGGCTTCATCTAGAGAGATACCATGCATGGTTACATTTGACAGATCTAATAGTGTATGCCTGTTGTCAGACTTTATTATCGCTTTGTGAGGTATGTTTTGTTCCAAAAGTATTTATGTAAATTTTAACCTGTCTACTATGTGTTCAGAGAATATCTACTACTTCTCCTATTCTTGTTTCAAGAAAAGTGTCCATCCCTATGGCTGTTTTGCAGTAATGACCCTCATGCTTTGTTAACATTGTAGCAGTTTTTTTTCCCTACCTTCCAGATCTGTTATCATTCAACTTATAGTACCAAGACTTGAATTATACAGTTCTTAATTGTTCTAATTGTTCCTCTTGATCTTTCACTTTAGAAGATCAAGTCAGTCTCTTAACACGAACACTTTTAGCTTGATGTCATACGTGTACATCAATGAATAATATGATGTTTTGATCTGACTTCTTTGACTTGAAAGTTATATTCAGTTCTATTAAAGTGATGATAATGGACTCAAGACTAAGCAGAACCATAATGGACTTACTTGTCTAACTAGAAAGCACCCACGTTTTCTATCAATTGTCCTTAACAGTGTTGTGTCAGTACACATTTGAAATAGAGAACAGTTTTTCATATAGAAAATAATATTCTAGCAGAGTGCTCTTTAAATTTTTATGATAAAACATCTCTATTAGCAAAAATTTTGTAATATACATACATAATAATATAAATTATAAAACATACAAAATAGACATTTTGAAGAATGAGATTAATATGAAAAAACAGCATTTTAAAATTTTCATTTATTGAGTACAAAAACTTTGTCCTGTCACTAAAATATTATTAATAATAAAACTAATAACAAGAATTGTATAGATTATGTCTGTGTATATGATAATTAATAATGTTTTACTGAGAACAATATGATGCTTCATTATTCTTGAGAAATCCCTGTGTGTAACCTGGGCAATAGGGAAGTCTTGGAAATAAGAACTGCTTTTAAGTAATTATATTCAGTAAATTGTATTGATGTAGCTAGCTAAACAAGTAAACTTTTTATGCTTTTTTGGGAAGATGTGTTACGGCCATCAAATAATAGTTCATAAAAATTTATGAATGTAACAGCTTCTTAGCAAGAATCATATATTTCTGTGTGTACTCACTTTACACAATTCAAAAGCAACAAGCAAAAATCTCTAATTTCCATTCAGCAGAAAGTTTTCAATGTAAATCTATTCTTGTTTATGTGGTTCTACTTAATGGATCGTTTCATCTCTGAATTTAATATTCATGTTCAGCTTTTTTAGTTGTATTTTTGAAAAAATGTGAGAAAACACAGACAAAGACCAGTTTGGCTGGAGTGCAGAAAAGAAAGTAATGAAAAATAAAGCTAGAAAGATGGGTTAGGTTCAGATTGTGAAAGACTCTCTGGTGTTCTTCACATTATTATTATTATCCATATACATGTAATATAATGTAGTTTTTTCTATTTAGCTTATATATGTTGCTATGCATTGTACATAACCTATGTTTGGTATGCAATGCATCTTCTTGCTGTATTATGCCTCTTTGCTAATATGCTAATATTTTTCTTATTCTATGGGGCAGTTAAGTGGGTCAGTGAATATAGTGCTGGGTCTGGAGTCAAGAAGATTCACCTTCATGAGTTCAAATCCAGCCTCAAATATTTACTAGCTGTGTGACCCTGGGCAAGTCACTTAACCCTGTTTGCCTCAGTTCCTCATCTGTTGTTTGGGCTGTCCTTCATTTTCACAAAGGACCAATGATGCTATGGGGTAATGTCTTAACTTGTGCTTGAATTCGATTTAAGTGAGGCAGAGATACACAAAGTCATCAGCCTCACTTTCTCTTCAAATCAAAGAAGTCCAAGATGGAAGTCAGGACAACTGGTAATGGCCTGGGATTCAGACAATAACTCTGACGTCTTAGATGTCTGACCAGACTCTAAGTGCTCCACTGAGTCTGCTTCAGCTTTCACAGATGTTGGCACAAATTGTTCATATCTTCCCATTATACCTGGCATTGTCTTCACATGCCTGTGCTAGACCGCCCCCCCCCCCATAACTCACTGAAAGATCTGAGATCCATAGGTTACCATTAACCTGGCATATCTCATCTGCAAAGACAGTTTACTGGGATATGACCACTGTACATGCTCCAGTTTCTTGGAGCCACAGGTGAGAGTTGAGGGTCAAGTAGACACCAAAGGTGGATTAGCAGCCCTGTAAAGGGCTCAATAAGCCCTCATAGCAGAGGGGCTAGTCCTCCCTGAACAATCCATATGCCCCAAGAAACAATATAATTATATCAAATAGCTGCTTGAAGGACAATTGCTTCATGCATAGATCACTTTTTTTCAACCAAGTGTTCTGGCTTGGAATAGGAAACCTGGAATTTAATGACTATTTCAAGGGGCTGCTAGGAAATTAATAGCAATTATCTCTGACAACAAAGCTTGCATTCAAGTTACAAATTAAGAACAGAGTGTTCTCTAAAAGAAAGAAAAAACAACTCGAAGTCCATTTTGTGATGGATACAAGTCCACAGCATACAGCTTCAAGGACTTCAAGATGAGATAAAAAGTATACAAATTGCAAAGGATCACACAATAGAAAATTATGAGAACAAGTCCCATTGTATCTGGTCATAAAATAAAAATTATCAGCATTTTCTATGTATGCCAATTTTTGAACATAGACTATTTAGCCTTGATTCACAATGATTAACTTTAAAATATAAAACATTTTTAAAAGCCCTATTAAATTCAACAAAGCATCAGGCCTTTCTTAAATTTTGATTTGCCTATAAATCTGGGACCCTAATTCTACGATATTTTCTAAAAGTCTTAGCTTTAATAGTTTAAACATGAACTAAGACTTTGGGAATACTCTTTATGTCTACAATGTTGCCCCACAGAGTGCCTTGTAACTTAAAGAACTTCTCTTGAGTCCCCTTTGTGGAGGGTGTCCAAGTACTACAAAAGGATTTTGAAGGGAAAAACCCACCAGATTATTCTTCCTCTCAGATCTTAGCTTTCCAGTCTATGAAATGAGAGGATCACTGCTATCAAGGTCTTAAGAAAAAAATATGATCAGCACCTTCCTTGTTTTTTGAAGGGAAACACACATTCCAGACAAAATACTTAAATAGATGAGAAGGTTTGAGATCAGTATTCCCAAGATGAATGTCACCTGGAAAGTTAGAAGCAGTTCAGCACTCTGAAGAGACATGGAAGCATAGACTATATCAGAGCTAAAAGGAGAGCTCTTGCTTCAATTTTCCTCACAAGAGAGAATGACAAAAAAAGAAAGAAGAGAGGGAGGAAGGAAGGAAGGAAGGAAGAAAGGAAGGAAGGAAGGAAGGAAGGAAGGAAGGAAGGAAGGAAGGAATAAAAAAGAGAGAAAATGAAAGAGAGAGAAAAGAAAAAAGGAGGGAAGGAAGGAAGAAAGAAGGAAAGAAAGAAAAAGAGAGAAAGAAGGTAGGGAAGGAAGGAATTACTAACAGAGAGTTTTTATCTAAGATGAGTTAGGAAAGATAGTAAGAGTACCTAGCTGCCTTTAATAAATTCAAGTCACCTGGCTTAGATGAGCTACATCCTTCAGTCCTGATTGAAATGACAGATTGATTGCTAAGTCATTGTTAATGGTATTTGCAAGGTTATGGAAAACAGAAGAGGTACCACAAGATAGGAGATTTTTTAGAATTTAAAAACTTTGCAGGGAACTTGACTTTAAATTCTGTGAAAATACTTGAACAGATACTTAAAGAAATGGTTAGAAATGATTATGTAACACATAAAGGTTCTGGGCACACTCTTCCAATCTACTCTCTGATTAGTAGATTTGGCCCCTGGAACGTCTGACTCCTACTCCCTTCAGAGTTTTAGGGGCAACTCTGAGAGGCTTGGGAGTGTCTTACCCCCAAACTACTACTCGTGAGTCTTCCACTGGAGAATATTTCCTTTAATATTACCTCCAGTTAATATTTCCTCAAGATCATCTAACCAATAATTACTTCCTCAATATAGTCTTGGGAATTAATATTCATTAACTTTTTCAAAGGGATATTTGCTGAGAAGATATAGTAAGAATTGAGGTGCAAATATATCTCTCAAAACCAGGGCAAACCCTCTTCCTATACATGCTTACTCAGTCTCAGGGAAAGCTGTCTCAAATTAATGTGGTTACCACAAAGCATTCCCTCCCACCAAGTACACTTCTGGGTGCTGCTTGCTTCCTTGCTTGCAGAACATGTTTGGCTACCAAACTGATTCCCTGCTGGTGAACAGGTCAAGCAGGGATGGCTCCTCACTGGCCTTGGCTGCTACAGCTACAGACAAGTCTGCCATGGATTCCATTGCTGGATCTCTACTTATTCGTCTGACCTTTTGAAACTCAAAAGGTTGTGATATGGTCTGCTTTGTCTCTGATACTCATTGACATCAAGAAAGAGTGAACACCAAGGTACAGAGGAAAAAGCAATAGCCTTGGGTCTGCCTGAGGGGGAGATAAGGCAGTCAGTAGCGCTTCCTACCTCCTCACTCATCAGCATTTAGCAGTTCTTGCCTAGCTCTCTACCAGGGAAAAGAGTTCTATTTTATTTGCTCAAACACTAGAATGCTCATTCAGTTCCAGCACAGGGGTCAGACAAAAAAATTTCTATCATACAATAAACCTACAGGAAAGTTAGAAAATATCTGTATGTGCTCTGAAGCTAGGAGGAAAGTCTCCCTGTGTTGTTCCTCCATCACTCACTTCTGAGAGCAAGTTTACCAAACCTCTGCATGGATTTGGAACAGACAGATATTATCCATCCCCTGAGATCTGGGTCCCTATTAACCAGTTCCTCACCCGCAACATATCTAGAAAGGGAAGTGGTAATTAGAAAGAATCAGCATGGCTTCATCAAGAACAGGTCATGCCAGACTAACATGATTTCCTTTTTTTGACAGAATGACTAAACTATCAGTTGAACAACAAAAAAAAGAAAATCCTCATAACAAATACATATAGTTTAGCAAAACTAATTCCCATATTGGTCATGTCCAAAAACATATGTCATTCTAAATTTTAAGTTCTTCATCTCTCTAGCAAGATGTGGGCACAGTATTTCATCCACTCCTTGTTATTTATGTTTTATCATTGTATTAAGCAGATTTGTAAAGTTTTTCAAAGTTATTATTCCCTGTAATTTTGTCATATAAATTTTTCTCCTAGTATTCCATTAGGAATGGTGTATCAGAAATTGGTGTATCAGAAATTTGTTTAGTCATTCCCCATTAGGCAGACATCCCACAGTTCACAATTTTGGGTTACTATGAAAAGGGTTGCTATAAATATTTTATATATGGGCTCTTCTTCCTCTTTCTTTCATCTCTTTGGACTATAGATCTAGAAATGGAATCCCTGGATCAGAGTGGGGGTGTCTTTCTAATGCTATAGTACACAAATCTCCACCAGTATACTCACCCTCCCCACTGATTATCAGTTGGTATCATTTAGTCAGACAATTGACTTTTAGAAGTAGATATTAACTAAGAATACTTGGTACAAAACATCCTTCCCCAAACCAGAAGCACACGCAAGAGTGTGTGCATACAGAATCCAGGGGGAAGTAAGTTTAAGCTTAATGAGCACATTTAGACAGAGAGGAAGTCCTTTTGTTAGTAATTCTTTTCCCCTCATAGAACCCTCATGAATTTCCCACTGGGATGATAGAACTTTGGACAGGACTCCTTGTAGACATCTTAAACTGCCTTTAACGTGACTGGTTTACCCTGAACTCCCAAAGTAGATGGCAGCTGTTCTCCCTGGAAAATTGCTAGTATGACAATTTGAAGTCCAAATCCTCCAACTCTCTGAAGTTTACAAGGTCCTCCTCTAGTTAAATTTTGGGGAAGGGGGACAGAAGCTCTACTCCTCTCTTCTCTTCTCAAATGATTTTCTTTGGTGAACATGGTTGGAACTGCTATTTCTTCTATACTAGAAGATACCTAAATACTGGGCTCCAAACTGACTTAGAGAAGACTCACAGGCTGTAACAGGGCATACATTGGTTTAATTCCTTTGATTGGTGGATGGATTCAACAAAGACATCTAGGCCTTGTTCACTTCTAGTTCTTACCTCTAATTGATTGGTTGATTAATTTGCTAGAAGTCTTTGTACCTGATAAAGATCTTAGCAACTTATCATTACTTTAAGTGGAATGGGGTGATTGATTGACTTAACTGATCCTCACCTGTACACTATTATTACGTGATTCTGATTCCCAGAGAGGTAAAATGACAAGCCAAACATTATATAGCTAGTAATTAACAAAGCCCAAAAGGGCAAGCAACAGAGGAGCAACTGATACTATTGTGTCTCCTGACTTCTCAATACAGAAGTGATCTTGCTTTGCTGCTGGTGATTGCAGGGAAATGTAAAGACTTACAGAGAACAGAGATACAAAGATACAGAGAAAGACAACTATGAATCTAAGCCAGTGAGGATAGACTAGATATTGCTGTTCATTTGTTTAAGTCATGTCTGACTCTTCGTGACCTCATATAGGGTTTTCTTGGCAAAGATACTGGAGTGGTTTGCCATGTCCTTCTCCAGATAATTTTACAGATGAGGAAACCGAGGCAAACAGGATTAAGTGACTTGCTCAGGGTCACGTAGCTAGTAAGTATCTGAAGTCAGACTTGAACTCAGGAAGGTGAGTTTTCCTGACTTTAGGCCCAGCACGTTATCCACTGCAACACTCAAGAAGAGATAACTAGTCTATAAATTATGTTTGCCACCCAGTGACTGATGAACTAGAAAATATAAATTACTTAGGAAAGAACTCCCTATTTGATTCTTTTTAAAAAATTGCTAGGAAAACTGAAAAGCAATCTGGCAGAAATTAGGCTAACAGCAATACCTTACACAGTATTCCACAACATATTCTAAATGAATATGTGACCCTACTATTAGAACTAGAAAAATGCTAGAAAAATTAGAACTATACCATAAAAAACTAGAAGAGTAGAATATCTTATACCTCTCACAGCTATGCATAAGAGATGGTTAGAGAAAAGCAATTGCAAAAGATAAATAAACTGAAAATTTTCTGTACAAATTAAATTAATGTACCTAGGATAAGAAGGGAAGTGGTCAAAAAAAAATCTGTTTGAAATTTCCCTGATAAGGGTTTAATATCCAAGATATAGAGACAATTAACAGATATCTATACATAGATATAGATGTGACCAAAACCCATTTCCCAATAGATAAGTGATCCAAAGACATGAACATACAGTTCTCAAAAGAATCGCAAACTATTAACAGCCACATGAAAGAATGTTCCAAGTCACTAATAAAAATAGAAATATAAAACAAAACATTCCTGAGGTTTTACCTCATGCTCTGCAAATTGGCAAAAATGATCAAAATGACAATAATCCGTGTTGTGGGAAGATAGGTACACTGGTGCATCGTTGGTGGAGCTGTGTATCAGTACAACTATTTTGGAAAGCATTTTGGAATTATGCAAATAAAGTGACTAAAATGTGCATACCCTTTGACCTAGAGATTTCATTATTAGGCTTATACCCCAAAGAGGCCATTGATAAAAATAAAATTCTCATATACACCAAAATATCAGTAGCAGTACTTTTAATGACAGCAAAGAATTAGAAACAAAGTAGATATCCACTGAGTAAGGAATAGCTAAACAAATTGTGGTACATGAATTAATAAAATGTTACTGTGCTATAAGAAATAATGAATGTGGGGAATACAGAGAAACATGGAAAGATCTACTTGAACTAACACAGTGTTTTAAGGAGAGCCAGGAAAATAACATACATGATGACAATATAGACAGAACAAGCACACATACACACACACAGACATCAAAAGTGAATATTGCAAAATTATAAAGAACAAGGATGACACAAAAAAGAGCGATGAGAAGATGCTCCTGCCCCATCCCTTTATGTAAGTGGGAAGTCCATGAGTGTTTCACATTGCACATATTTTCAGACTTTTTCAATATATTGTTACACTGATTTTTTTCCTTTTTCTTTTCTTTTTGTTTTGTCTTTAAAAAATACTATTTGTTACAGGGGAAGGCTGTCTGGGAGGGGGGAAGGGAGAGATACTGAGGAAAACTATGAGGATGTAAAAAAATAAAAGACATTTTAAAATTGATTTTAAAAGATTATACTTACATACATAGTAGAATGTTGGATTACTATAAGCTCAACATGCATCAGCAATGAGACATGAAAATCAAAACCAAGGAAATCTTAGGCTGCATTTATTAAAAGTTAAAGAGCTCAGAAGAAAGGAGACAACATCCCTGCTTTACTCTTCCCTTACATCTGGGTATTGTATTCAGTTCTGGTTGCCACATTTTAGTCTAGCACCTAAGATACAGCACTCCCACATAGATCCTCTCAGTCAGGCTACCGGCAGTTGAGAGAGAGGAGAGAGACAGAAAGTGAGACAGAGGGACAAGAGAGAGACAGATAGATTTTATTATGTGCCAAACTGTGATGAGTGCTGAGGGTACAAATATAAGTTATTCAAGATAATCTTGGCCCTTACAGACCTAACATCCTATTGAATGAAGGCAACACATTAAAAGGAAGGTAGTGTATTCAGGTGTATATTGTGTATTCTGGAGAATAGTGTATCCAGACAGATGACTAGGAGATCTGGAAGTCTGGAGAATGAATCAAACTGGGGAAAAAATTGGTGTAGTGAAGGTACCTCTTGAAATGGCGGTCCTGATAGGGGCTCACCAATCAGAAAAATGAGGTACCAGAGCAAAGGTCTCTCCTAGGTAGGCAGATGACTGATGAGAAGATGGAGAAATATAAAGAATGGACTCCAAAGTAAAGTAATACTCTGTTGGTTCACATCTACTCAAAATCCATAACTTACCCATCCTCCACAAATGATTTTATTTTAACTAGTCAGCCACAGTACAAATTAATTCAAAGCAAAAGCATTTAATGAAATAATATAGTATGAAAAAAGTAGCAATAGACCATTTACCCTATAAACCTGAAGCATTCTCTCTCACAAATACATTTATCAGAATGGACATGCCTAGGAGATACCTGTAGAAAAGCATATACATAGGAATCATGTGTGGCCATGGTGCTTGTGTGGAAGGGCCACCCATGCCTATGATGCTGAAGGACAGCTGATGTCCTGTTCCTGCTAGGTCTTCTCTACCAGTTTCATATAGTATACAGTTACTGTCAAGCGTGCACCACCACACCTAGCTAAAGGCCAAAAGCTTGGCAGAGTGCTCCTAAATTAGGATTGTCTGATTTTTTAAAGATATCTTCTTCTGCTGAAGTATCCACACCTTTATTCCAAACTTCCATTTGACTTAGAGTTAGAAAGTCCTTGTAAGTCTCATTTAATTCTCTTGTGGTGATCCTGTCCTCAAAAGCCATTTCAGAAGGCTCAGTCAAAGAAACTCCACAGAGCAGTGTCTGTCTCTGAATCATCGCATTTTTTTTGAAGGGCTGCCGTTTGGGTTTTATCATGCAGATATATCTAAGTAACAATAAAAACTGAGCTAAGGGCATTTTTAATTATTATTATAACAATAGCATTTATATAGTACTTACTATGTGCCAGGCATTATGCTAAGCACTCTACAATTTTTATCTCATTTTAGTCTCATAACAACTCTGGGCTGTGGATGCTACTATTATCCCCATTTTACATATGAGAAACTTAGGCAAACAGAGGTTAAGTGACTTGCCCAAGGTGACATAGCTAGTATGTGTCTGGGGCCTGATTTAAATTCAGATCTTCTTGACTCTGGGTTCAGTGCTCTGTACATTATGCCATCTAGCTGCCCCTAGAGCATTGTCTTCTTTCTATTGTGCCACATTCCACCCTCCATTATGTGCATGTATATATATATATATTTGGCTAACATGGAGCCTTAGTTCCAGAAATCTTAGCTTTGAATAGCCCTATGTCACCCCTCTCCAAAAAGAAAAAATTTGTAGTCTTTGAAAAGTATATATATGATATACCATTTTACATGTGTGAACATGCAACATAGTGAACTGAAATTCATATATAACATAGTTAAAATCAAGAAATAGGATGACAGAGGTGGTTAAACACTTTGGAGTCAGACCTGAATTCAAGTCCTGCCACTCATACGTACTGGCTTTTGTGACCCTGGAGAAGTCACTGAACCTTTCAGTGCCCTAAGCACTATAAGTGCCTATATATAACTCTAAGACTATAAGTTGCAGGCCTGATATTGATCTGCCTTAGGAGAGGGAATTTCCTCCCTCTGTCAGTGAAATCATAGTTCTGATCCCCCCTCAGAAAAATAGCTAAGCTGACTATCTGTAACCAAAGTAAAATGTATATTCAACTGTGTGCAGCTGAAACACTAAGGATGTGGGTCTCCCTGAAAGTCATATGGTGTGGTTCTAGACCTTGATTCCTGCCAAAACCAATTTTTTTTAAGTAGTTTATTCTCAAAGTCTGGATGGATTGAGAGGACTGGCCAATGAGGGCATAGTCCTTAGATTATCCTTAGATTTGCTTTTCCTGGTAGGCTATGCAGAACATGAAAAATACCCTATCCTTTGTCTCAGTCCAACATGTAGAGGCTTGGTGAGTCCACTTGCAGCCAGGAGTGACTGGGAATCTGGTACTGTGGAGTTATGAGCAGTTTTCTCATTAGTTGAAGAGCCAGAAAAATGGATAATGATTCAGAAGGCACAGAGCTAGGACTGAATTCAAGTACAAAATGATGTTGAGGAAGTAGAAATTGCAAGATTTGGTAACTGATTGACTATATGAAATAAGAGAGAGTGAAAAATCAGGGATAATGCCAAGGCTATGAACCTGGGATACTAAACAAGAGAGTCTGAAAGAGGGGAGGGTTTGGGGGATAAAAGATAGTACAGTTTTGAACATGTTAAGTTTAAGTTGTCTCTGGAACATTATATTTGAAATGTTCAATAGTGAATTGGTGATGAAGGATCAAAGTTCAGGGAAGAGGACTAGATGTACAGTGTGTCCCAGAAGTTTTAGCACAGTTTTACGTTATTAAGGACCAGGATTTCTGTAACATTACATATAGATCAGTAAGCCATTTACATATAGATGATAGCGGAAACCCACAAAAGCTAATGAGTTTACCAATAGAAAGTGTGTAAATGGAGGCTAGTCAAGGCTAGAAACTTGGAAACGGAAGGCATGAGATGAATAATGATCCAGGACGGTAGAATAAGAAGAAAAAGTCAGATAGGAAGGAGAACTAGGAGAGAGAAATATTACAAAAACCCCAAGAGGAAAGAGTATCTATCTATGAGGCAAGGATCAACAGTGTCAGATGTAGGATATAGGCTGAGAGGAGAAAAGGTCATCAGATTTGGCAATTAAGAGATTCTTGGTAACTTTGGAGGGAAGATTCCGTTAAGTGAGGACGTCAGGAAGCTTGAAAAGGGTTGAGGAGTAAAAAGAGACTGAATAATGAAGTGAACATAGTGAGTTTTTTCCGGGAGAACCCTAGCCATCTCTGCCTTTGACATCCCTTCCTTCCTGCTTTCAGCCTCTGACTAGGACCTCAGAAAGACCATCTCTGTCCTAGCCTTAGAATTGTGATTGGAATGAAAACTGCCAGTGGGCACCAGGGGGCAGCACTCAACCACCAATAACCACCGGGCCTTGGTTGGAGGAAGGTGAATGGGAGGGGGTGTAAGGAGACACAGGAATAAGTCTCTGGAGGAGTTTCATCCTCCTTCTCCTTCCCAGGCTCCACCCCGAGAATCCTAGACCATTTAGATAGATGACTTCCTTCCCCAATGAGGAAACAAGGCTGCTCTAGGAGCACCAGAAAATCTTAATTCTACTGGCCCATCAATGCTTTGGAGAAGGTGAACTTCTAGCTCGTCATGTGAGGCAGCAGTGGGTGACCTTCACCTCCCTTCCTCAGGCATCCAGACTCTCAGCCTATTTTTCTTCCTCTCTCTGTCCCCATTCCCCATCGTCCAAACCCAATCCTACTTCACCGTCTCTCACTGACTTTCCTAAATCCAGAAGTCCTTATCGGCATAGAGTCCTTATGCCTGGCACAGCAGGAACAAAACCAAGTTTGACCTAGCACAAAGGGCAACGCGAGAAAAAGACTGACCAGGTCAGATGAAAAGAAAGCGTTCATGTAAGAGACCGACAAAGAAATCAGGGAGGAAAAAGAGAAAGTGAAGGAGCTGGAGTAGGGGTGGGGAAGCAAGAAGAGATGGTGGAATGAGGGAGGGGAGCCCTATGTGCCCAGACTGGAGAAGGGGGAGAGCAGGCAGGGCCTCTATTGTCCAGGCACAAAGGAGCCATATGCTGGGCAGCCTAAGACAATGTGTGCGTGGCTGGGGAGGAGGTGGGGGGAGCTAAGTGGCTGAGAACAGACCCCCTCCGCACACTCTGCCCTGAAACCCCTGGGGCCCTGCCGTCTGCTTTGCCACTGGAAACGGAGGGGCAAGGGAGCGCAGGGGTAAGGAGGAGACTACCCAATGGCTGGCATTTTGGAACCAGGAGCCTGTACGTGACCTAGGTGGGGAGAAAGGCCTGAGGTAGAGTCAAAGTGGAAGTGCTCAGAGTGAGAACCAGGGGAGAATGGGGAAGGACAGGACCTGAAAGTTCCTTCTCTTTTGCTGCTCCTGCTTGCCTCCCACCTACCTGCCAGCCTAAAAGGCTGGATTAGGAGATGAAGGGGAGACAAGGAACCTGTGATCCTGCTCCTCTCATTTCCAAGCCCTCTTCTCACCCCAACCTGCTTCCTTTGACTCCCCATCTCCTCTCTCCCACAACTTTTCCTACCGCCACATCACTCAGCACCTCTTTTCTAACCCTGCGTCTCCTCTATTTCCCCAACCTCCAAACCCTGACTTCCTCCTTCTCTAGCCTTGGGGTTTCCCATGTCCATAATCCCTGACTTCCTTCTCACCACCACACTTTGTCCCTTGCTTCTTCCCCCTGTTCCTCCTCCTCCTCCTCCTCTCATCCTGCTGAGCAGAGCGGCAGCCGAAGCCAATTGATTATCCAAAGAAATTTGGAGCGAAAGGGAGAACAGCTGCAGCTCAGCCCCCCTTCCCACTGCCCCTGGTCCTGGGGGAGCCCCAAGGGGAGGAGTCCAGTAACCCCTTCAGCACCCCAGCCTGGGGTAAGGGAAAGGAGCAACATGACTGAATAAAGAACTGCATGATTTAGTGGAAAGACCATTGGACTTGGAAGTTCAGGAAGACCTGGGTCTGTGTTGAAACTTGACTTTTTACTAGCAGTGTGACCTTAAGTAAATTGTTTAATCTCCCCAGGCCTCAGTTTCCTCACCTATGAACTGGGGAATAAAAATATCTATACAGTGAGGGAAAATGCTTCTGTTATTTTAAATGTATCTAAGTAGTTATTACTCCTAAGCTGTCAGAGCATAAAGTAGTGAAAAAAACATTGTACTCAGAGTCAGAAAAAATGGGTTGTCATCTTTGTGTGACCTCAAGTACACCACTTCATTTCTCTGAGCCTATTTACTTATTTGTTCAATAGAGGGTTAGGGTTGGGTTCAGATCAGAATACATTGTTTAATGTTTAACCACCAGTTTTGGGGGGTGAGGTGGGGGCAATGTAATGATATATTTTTAAGTTTAATCTTTATTCATACTTTCTTAAACCTAGACAATCAACAAAACAATAAATCAGGTCGCGATTTATATGGTTTGCCAACTTTTGAGGTGTAAATGCTCAGACTGAAAATAAAATAATTGGGTAGATTCTGGGTTGGAGCTGGCTCCAGCACATCACTGGTTAAGATGATCAGTAAGGTCTCTTCTAGCACTAACATTCAATGATTCTCAGTCGTTTTAGTTCATCCTTTGTCTCTGTGACACCCAACCGAAACAGCTCAAGTGTTGCCTTTTTAAGAGTTGATTCTCCATCTATTGCACTTTCTTCTGTCCCAGTACGCCAAACTCTTCCATATCCGGAAGTTCTTCCTTACATCCAATCCAAGGATCTCCTGTTGAGGCTTTCACGCTGTCCTTTGTAATATAGAGAACAGAACCTTCATGGGATCCCTCACCCCTCAAACATCACTACTACCATCTACTGCTCTCCAACTAGACTTCAGCTTTGTCTTGGACCATAAAAACAAGCAAGCAAGCAAAGAAACCTTAGAATCCAATCCACCATGGATGTTTAGTCAACTCTTACTTTTCAAGTGACAAGGAGTTAGTTCACTATTACCTAAGGCAGCATCCTCCATTATTAGACAGTTCTCATAGGTTCGTAGATGTAGAGCTAGATAGAATCTTAGCAGCCATCTAGTTCAAGCCCTCATTTTACAGATGAGGAAACTGAGGCACAATGAGGTGGATTGGGTTGCCCAAGGTCAGTGCCTTATTGTAATTTCTACCTGTTGGTTCTAATTCTGCCTGTGAAGTAACTCAGAATAAAAGAAATCTCTATTCCATGTGACAGCCCTTCCAAAACAACAAAAACAAAACTTGAAGACAGTGATTCTCTGACTCCTAAACCTCTTTTCCTAACTAAAAATTCCTAGGTCCTTCAACTCTTCTTAATGGCATTTGGTTTCTAATTGCCTGGACTTCCATATCCCTTCCCAGAAAGGAATAATATGAATGCTACCATCATTATGAATCATCCCAAATCTCTCAGCCTGATCCCTATCTTATCCTCAGTCCTTCACTATGATCCTTATACTTGGGTTTGGGGAATCTAAAAATGAGCCTAGGACTTTGAAGGTCTACCCCAAGTTGGGAAGCCATAAAGGCCCTATTATCACATTCCCAGAGAAATGACTGACTACAGAGGTGGCTAACCACTGAGCTATATTGTTAGGGCTCCTTTTCTCTCCCACAGCAGGAAAAGGAGCAAAACCCCAGAAGTAAAAGAATAAGCAAACGAGAACAGCACATCACCTCTCTTCATTGAGTACCTTAGCCTCTTTAGAATCAGAAATTTGTGAGCAGATTGAGCTTTTGTAAAGTAGCCAGATATATCAGATTTCCCTGAACTTCTCCAATCTTGGTCTAAGCTTTCTTCACTTCTCCCAGACTCCCCTACTCCTTCTATTCTCCTATGATCATAATGGACATCCTACCCCATAGGATGCACCTTCTTCACCCACTCCAGAAAGAGAAACTGGTATCCAAGCCTTTCAGACCCAGGTAGGAATGAAGCACAGACATTGTAGAAACTGGAAAGATGTTGTTTTAATTTTCCTTTTTGTGTGAAAATCATAACTGTCATGAAAGGAATCACACAGGATACAGGGCAATGGGACAGGGACTATTTGAGGTTGTGGGAGTTTCAAAGTAGAAGACCCAAGCTCATAGTTGATGCTGGATGGGGTTTCGGAAAGAGATATGAAAAGGAGTCCAAAATCCTTGGGAGGAATGCAAGGAGAATTTTGAGAAGTTCTTTTTGGAGAGAGGGCAAAGCAGGGAAATTATACATAGAGGATAGTGGAAGGGGTGATACGGTGAGAAAAAAAGTCAAGGTTGGGGAAAGGAAGAATAAGAGAGCGGTGGAAGAAGGGAGGGAGGGAAAAAGAGAGAGAGAAATGTCTAGCTTGAGCTGCTTCAGACCCTCACTCTAAACCAAAGTGCACAATACGGCAATAAATAGCAACATTTATAAATAAATTAAATAAATAACATAAATAAATAAATATCCTTGTGGTAGTGAAAGTTTGGGGGAAGGGCAAGAAGGAAAAGGCAGTGGTAGGGGAACGGAAGAGAGGGGGCAGCACTGTCACCTCTATACTAACCAACAGTCCCTTTAGCTCATGCCCTTTTCACACAATGTACTTGTAAACACACACACACACACACACACACACACACACACACACACACACACACACACATTGATGACCAGGGCAGAATTCATCCTTCTGCAGAGCTATAGGGGACTCTCTTCCTTACCAGCACTTCTGGGGCCAGAGACCCTGTCAGGAAGGAAATACTGGACAGGCAGTTTCTTTTTGGTGGGGAACAGGGGCAGAAGAAGAAAAAGAATGCTACATCCAAAGTCATAGAACCTGCAGAGACCCAAAAGGAATGAAATTCACACACATACATACACACCCCATAGGGGTGATGGGACATTTGCAGGTAGCTATCTGAAATCTGCCCATTGGCTAACTATCCTCTGGATATATTAGATCTGCTTTGGATAGACCCTAGGTTACTCTGACTTTTGATCTGACCAGATCTGACCAGATAATAATGGAGAGGAAGGAGACAGAAGGATCGAAAGAGCCAAATAACTCAGAAAAGCAAAACATAAAACTAGGGGAGATAAACATCAAGAATCAGCTAGATAACAAAAATGATAGTTTCTTATCTCAGGGGATCTCCAGGGAATGTACCCTATTTACCCTGATTCCAGTCATCTTTGCTTTCCTAGTCCAACTTATTCGCTCCAGCTCTAGGCAGGATTTGATGAAAAGGGATAGTGGATGTGTAGTGGTGGATGTATAGGTGAGACAGGGGTCAGAACTGAAGTTAGAGATCTCTTAACAATCCAGACTTGGGTAGGAACTATAGCAGCTTGACCAAAAGCTAAGTAGAAACAAAGAATAGGTTTGAAGAGCCTAAAAAATAGGGTGAAAGCTACACATTGACTGACTCAGAAAACATTTCTGACCAGCTCAATCCTTCTCTCTCTCTCTCTCTCACATACACACACACACACACACACACACACACACACACCCATACACAACCCACTGCCACCACAGTTAACCTGTAAAAATAGCCTCTCTACCCCTGGTCTGAGCTAAGTTGTTGTTTTCCCTGGACAAGTGGCCATTTATGAGTCTGGGATGGTCAAGGGGGGGAAGGGAGCAATGCAGGGGTGGTGCAGGGACTCAGCAGTCCAGATCATAGGATACAAATACAACATTAAGAGAGAGAAAGTGAGCTGGGCAGCAAGGGACTGGGAGAGAAAGGGACCCCATGGGTAGGATTCTCCCAAATAAGGGACCAAAAAGTTCAGACATCCAGGACATGGTTCAGGTAGGAAATATAGCAGATGGCCAGGCGTAAGATTTCAATCTTGGAGAGCTTCTTGTCAGGGGGTAAGGTAGGCAGCAGCTTTCGAAGCTCGGCAAAAGCTAAGTTGAAGGCCTCCACTCGAATCCGTTCCCTAGTCGCATGAGCAGTGCGATACTTGGCTGTGGCCCGCCGCCTCCGCCGCCGTTCCTCTCTGCTCAGATGCTGCAGGTCCTTCCGACCAGACTCCCCCATCTCAGGACCCCTGGCCTGGCCTCCCCCAGGACCTCCAGGTCCTGTCCTGTCCGAACCCACCCCTCCCCCACAGTCACTGAAACCTGACTCTGTCTCTGAATTGGTAGGAGGCAGGTCCAACTCCATGGGGTCTGAGTTAAGCATCATGATGCAGGGGGCCCCCACCCCAGAGGAGCTTTCCAGCTGGATGGTGGTTGGAGGGGAAGGAGCTCAAGAAGGGACCTAGAATGTTAGGTTCTTGGAGCTCTGTTGTGAGCACAGGCACCTCAGAGTTCCATAGCCCAGCACTGCCAAGATCCTGGAAGAAAAAAAAAAGGAAAAAGTACTGAATGGTGCAGGTGGAAAGAGAGAAAATTGATCCTGAAAGGGTTTGGATAATAAATAATAGTGAATATTTATATAGTACTTTTAGGTTTGATTCCTACAACAACCCTGTGAGGTAGATGATTTTTTGATAATGATGATAATTATGATGATAAATAAAAAAATACTAGCATTTATATAGCCTTACTATGTACCAGGCACTGTGCTGTGCTTTACAATTTTATTATTATCTTACAAAATTAATTTTATAGATGAAAAAACAGGCTGAGGGGTTAAGTAATTTTCCCAGGGTCACACAGTTCATGTCTAAGGCAGAATCTTAACTCAGTTTTTTCTAACCCTCAGTTCAGCCTACCCCACAGAGCTACCTCAATGTGTACGTGTGTGTATGTAAGAGAGAGAGAGAGAGAGAGAGAGAGAGAGAGAGAGAGAGAGAGAGAGAGAGAGAGAGAGAGAGAGAGAGAGAGAGGGAGAGAGAGAGAGAGGGAGAGGGAGAGGGAACAACAGGAAGACCTAGGGAACAGAAATCAGAAATTGAAAAAGAAATTGATCATCAAGGAGTGAAAAAATAAGGAAGTAAAACACTGTCAGAGACTGAGAAGAAAGCAGAGAATAGATGAGAGCAGCAAGGTAGAGAAAGATAGGCACTGAAGAAGGAAAAGAAGGATTGTAGGGAGTTGGGGAAAGAATACATATGATTCTATACCCCCTCTCAAAGTAATATGGGGTTTGGGGAAAAGTTTACTACAGTGGGCTAGGTGCCACTTCCCTAGACCCCATACATTATTTCTGTGGCTTGTAAAGGTGAAGACAGGTAAAGTTGAGGAAAGGTGAATGAATGAGCATGATTGAGTTTTTTTTTTGTTTGCTTTGTGGAATGAAGTAGACCTATTGAGAGACTGCAAACGTACTGAGGCTGAGGACCCTTACAAGAAGTCCCTGCAAAGTCCCTTCCAGACCACTGGGACACCACCCCCACTGACGGGCAGAGATGGGCAGAGATGGACAGACAGACAGACAGACAGACAGACAGACACACACACACACACACACACACACACACACACACACACCATTCGAATCTCATTGCTGCACAGCTCCACCTCTCCAGAAATCCTTACTTCTCTCTAGGAAAGTCATCCACACCCTTTTCTAGAACCAATTTCCCCCCATACTATCCCCTCCTCCAGGTTTTCCAATTCACCTGGTACTGAGGGTGATTCCCCAAGGTCAAGTGGATGATAGAAAATTCCATATTTAGCCCTAGTGAGTCCAGCCTTGGGGTAGGGAAGGAGGGAGGGGGAGAGGCTTAATAAATAAAGTTAGAGCCTTACCTAAATTACTTCAATTGTTAAAGTCTCCCCAAGAACCAAAGTTCTCTCCTTGTCAGTTCCCTCTCTGCACCCTGCTCCTTCCCAGAAAAATACTTCTACTTACCCCTAAAGGCTAGAAACCTAGTACAATTTGAGTGGGTAGGGCAGGAGGGAATTCAAACTCCAAAACCAAAACACTTTACAGTAGCCAGAGAAGGAACAGGGGCAAGGGGAAAATAGACATACAGACTCCCCCACGATCAGCACCACCCCTCACCAAACACCGCTGTTCACTCCCATCTCTGATAACCATGAGTTGGTAAACAACCTTACAGGGATCAGGGTCTCCCAGTCCAGCCTCATCTCTGTCACCTCTCCCTGAAGCCAGGACAGGTTAGAGCAGGAACATCTAGGGTTACTCCATCTTTTCTACTTCCTCTCAGACCCAATGAAAATGTCCTGCTAGTCATCCTTCACCTGCTCTTCTCTGGGTGAGGGGACGAAGAGGTGTGAGTGTGCTGTCTCTGGGCAGAAGGAATCACAGGCAGAGATCTCGGAGTATTAGACTGACCCATGTAAACACAGATATCTTCCCCATCCCACTCCATCCCAACTCATTTCCCCTCTCCATCATGTCCCCATCTTGGCCATTGCCTCCACTCGCACCCATGCCATTCCCAAATGCTTCCTTCTCCTTTTCTAATTCTGTTTCCCTATGTGTTCCATGCCTGTCAATCTTATTTCTCTTCAGTCCATGTAGTCCTTCTCCAAAGCCAGCTCTAGCTTGGGTCTTGGAAGCAGCAGTTCCCAAGCAAGTGCTCACCTCTAATTCAGCTCTTGTCTTTTTAGCTCCAAGCTCTGAGCACTGAGGAAGAGTAATGGTGAATGAGAGGGCTGGAGCCCCTACTCCACTGATCTCAACTCCCAAGCTACCCAGGGAACAAGGACAAAGACGGAAGGATGGAGAAACACATACAGATGAAAAACAAGAGTTGCGTCTTCTCAAAGTAGAGATACAGAGACACACCAAGAGAACTGAGACAGAGTGGGAGTAATATTCCCTCCACCCCCAACACACTGTCCCCATTACCTACACAGGACCCGCCGGAAGGGATAGTGCTGGCCAGCCAGGCAGGGGCCCCCTGAGGGGCAGCGCTGACCTGGCCCCTGGCTCCTCTGGCAGAACCGTGCTCATCCGTCTGTGCCCAGTAAAGTTTGCATGCAGCTCCTAGGGAGCTTGGGGATGATGTGGGAGTGCCCCGTGGGGACCAAGACAGGCAAGAGTGGCATACACATCGGGGGGAGGAGGACAAAAGTAAGGGGAAAGGAGCTCAGCCCAATCTAGCAACCACACACCAGCTCACACACCCACTCCTATACACGCACACACACACACACGCACTCG
Organism: Bettongia penicillata ogilbyi; assembly: GCA_023548195.1. Lineage (NCBI taxonomy): Eukaryota > Metazoa > Chordata > Mammalia > Diprotodontia > Potoroidae > Bettongia > Bettongia penicillata. The sequence continues at coordinate 724,490 of JAJHZJ010000630.1, forward strand.
TACACACACATATATGTACACACCTGGGCTGCCCGCCCTATGTATATATATGGTGATGCACAGAACACCCCTAGCCTCTCATTGGCCAGCTCAGGACCCAGATTATCAATATTAACTAGCTAGACTAGGCTATCATTGGTGGAGAGTCCACTGAGCCCCTCGGGAACTGAAGGAGGGGGCTGGCCCTGAGGGGGGTGGGGCGGGAGTGGGGAGCGGGGGACATCTGTTCTCCATGCATATTTCATAAGGAAGAAATGCAGAGATAGGAAAAGGGTGAGATGGGCGGGGGTGGGGGGGCGGGGCGGGAGAGGGCGGGGATGCAGTGAGGACTAAGGGAAGAAGAGCCAGGGGCAGGATCGAAGATGAACCCTCTCAGTTTCCTACACCAGAGGTGAGAGAGGACACAAATACTCCAGGAACTATGGTGCAGGGACTCAATCAGGGTCCCACTCTGAGTTCAGGATACTGACTTGGCAACATTGTCTATGGGTACTCTTTTGACTTTGGGCATTCTTCTTTGGCTATTGCTCCCGCTCTGCCCCTCTGAATGACAGATGTGCCCCAATGATACAGTTGGGGTACAAATCCTTGAGCATGGTGGACTTGATCCATAATAGACTCTGGAAGGAGACCCAGGAGTTCTGACTCTCTATTCTTTTCTCTCCCCTTCCCCGGAACCTTGGCCCTTTGTCAATCCTTGACCAGCATTTAGCCCACTCTTCTCCCTCTGCCTGTTAGTAGTTATTGCTTCCAGTACATTGCAGCTCCATCTCACTATCCCTTACCTCCACCAGCAAGGAAGGGGCAGAAGCAGAAGCCCACTCACCCAGCCCAGAGCCTAGACAGTTTATCTAAACTGGGAAATTCAACCTCTCCCATCAGGGATTAGGGGGCCACTATAAGAGAAAGGTATGAGGATTGGAGGGACAAAGGCTGGGGGACACACTCTGCAAGAGGGGCAGGTTCAGGGAGAACTCTGAGCTGATGGGATAGGGACAACACTGGGAGAAAAGGGCAGAGCAGCTAATGTTTTGGTACATTGGAGTAACATGAAAACGATGTAAAATCACATGCAAAGACATATCCATTATATCCAAGTGAATGAGAAGCTTCAGTCCCATGCTTAGTCCTGGGATAAATAGTCATAGGGTATCCCAGCAGAACTTAAGACAGAATTCCGGGATCAGAATTGGAGGACTGGTTTTTTCCCCACCTGTTCTGCTTTCAAATGTCTTTCTCAATGAACATTTCCCTAACATTCATAGCAAACCAAGGGTAGGGAGGATATCAAAGACCTTGAACCCTCCTTACTTCTTTCTCATGCCTTACCCATTAACCAACTATAATTTACTTGCATACATTGTGACTGGTCCTCGGACAGTGGCCCCCTAATAACATTCAACAGGTTACAGGGGGGTTGGGGAGAGAGGGGATTGGGGAGCAGACTGGGGTATAAGTGGAACAGTACAGCCTAGACCAATCTAGGAGCATAGGTTCTTAGGAAGCCTGATGTATTAGGATGGGATATTGGGTGGTATGTGGTTGGGAGAGGTAGACAGACAGAAGGCCTCAATTTCCCCACTGGATTACTTGGGAAATGTGTGGAAGGACACAATGAAAGGGGCCAACATCCAGCTCCTGATCCCCTTCTTTTTAAACTAAACTCAAGGGCTGGCTTCCCGTTCTCTAATCAGCTGTCCTGAATTCTCTCCAGACTGAGAGGGTAGATGTAGACTATATGAGTTCAGTTTACTAGAGGTGTTCCCTGGTCTTTCTTCCACAGACTTCCTCTCCACCCCCAGTTGGGCAGTGCCAGCTCCACCTGGGCAGGCCCAGACAGGTGCCCAGGCCCCAGCAGATGGGCTGAGCTGGAGGGGAGAAGAGGCTCAGAGAGGGGGGAGAAGAGGGAGGGGGGCAGGGGATCAGGTGGCAGCTCAGTTCTTGCATCATCATTGCCATGGTGCTGATTAAAAACCAATCTCTACCTAATGAGCCCCCAGCAATAGCAGCACTCCTCCCCCCCAACCCAACATGCTCCCAAGATACAAGAAGACACAGAGACTTGAGAGACATACAGAGGAAGTCTCAGGGAGACAGAGGTCTGGAGTGAGATACAGAAAAGTGGAAAGATGGGGAGACAGATGCAGGAGAAACAAGGGAACTGGAGAAGCAGTGACATGGACAAGAAATGGGACCCAGAGTACAAGGGAGACATGCATCTGAGTGAGGCATAGAAGGGGAAGCGAGGCATGAGATGGGGAGATTAGGAGTTATGACTAGACATGACTCTGGGGGAGAGGAGACATTGGAGAGAGAGAATCACAAAGACATCTAAGGAAAGTCATGACTATCAACAAAATGGAGAAATGAAGAGCTACAAGAGGATGAGACACCAAGGGAAATACAGGAGAGATCTTTACACCATAAGAAATGGAAAAAAGGAATAGAAGGAGTTCATATCACAACTGGAAAAGGACCTTAGAGGTCATTTGTTCCAACTCTTTTTTTTTAATGGAGAAACCCTGATTCAGAGAGGCTAGATGACCTGCCCAACACCACACAGGTAATAAGTATCGGAGCTAGAATTAAAAACCATACCCTCTGATTCCATTTCTAGTGCTCTTTAGAAGGTCAAGAGGAGTAAACGCTAGTCTTTTTGTGACCTTGGGAATATTACTTCTCCTCTGGACCTCAGTTTCTTCATCAGTAGTCTTATGATCTTATGAAGGGAATGGGATATGGTGGAAGGAGAATTGGGTAGAGTTAGAGGGCCTGTGTTTAAATATTGGCTCCAATACTCTACCTTATGAACTGACCCTTGGCCAGTCCTCTTCTCTGGACCCTAGTTTATTCATCTTTAAAATGAAGGACCTGGATTAAATGAGCTCCAAAGCTCTTTTCAGCTCTGTCATTCTATGAATCCAGATCAAATTGTGCGTAAACAGGCCTGAAGGAAGAAGGCATCTGAGGGCATACATGTGAGACCTGGGGTCTCTATTGCTTTTCAGGTGTTTCCTTGACTGTGGACAAGGACCCTGAGGCCCCACTCAACACTGGGTGATTCAATGCCCATCAGTTTCATTTGTAAATGTACTCCTGTTGCCTCACACACTCCGCCTTCCCACCCTACTACCATCTCAGGGACACCAGGCTGTAACGACAATCACCCTGGATAGCTAAGATTCTGGAGCTGAGTCAAAATTCTGGGTTCCTAACCCTACCTGGAAGGCTTAGGGAGGGGGAGTAGAGGGAGGTAAAGTTCAGGGCCCTGGCTAAATCTGAGGTCAACATTCAATCTCCCCCATTCCTTATAGGAGAGAACTCAGAGATACTTGGTAGGACAGTTCCAGGAACTATAAGGTAGGCACAGAGGTATAAGATGTAGAATAGGGGCTGAGATCCAGGTGGGGAAATTATTATATTACAGTTATAGATTATTATCATTGTTATTTCTCATTTGCATTTGTATAGATCTTCCACTTTCCAACGCACTTTCACACTTATTACCTCATTTTAACATCACGACAAACCTAGAAAGAGGGATGAAGAGGGAGAGAAGTTATTGGGGGCAGAGGTCGGGGCGGGGGGGGGGGTACGGTGGAACAGGAGCCCAGGCCTCTGGGCTGGGTGGGGGAGGGGGTGGCCTGAAGGAGCTGGGAAGCATTGGGTTTGGCAGGAGAGGGTGTGACATATGTGGGGAGCCCTGGGGACCCAGCCGGGCCTGCGGCTGGCAGGGAAAGCAGACGGAGTTAACCCTCGATATTCCACACTGCCTGACCCTACCCAGGAGCTGGCTAGCTAGACTGTTATTTTACAAAACAGGGAAGGAGGGAGGCGAAGGGGTCTGAGCATCAGGGTAGAAGGTAAGAGGAGTCTAGGGCAGTTGTATCTCTGGAAGTTGACAGCAGGTCTGGGCTCTCTTTCCATCTCTGTCTCTGTCTATCTCTGTTTCTCTGTTTTGGCCCATCTCCCTGTCTTTCTCTCTCCCTGCTTCTCCTCATTCTTCTCTCTCACTCTCTTTCTGCATGTCTCTCTACCTCTGTGTGTCTCTGAGAGGTGACAGCGGGTCTCCACTCATACTAACCACACAATCTGTCACTCCCTCTGCCGCCAGCCGGGCCTGGAGTCTCCTCCTCACTCCCCCCAGCCCTTTTCATTGCTCAGCCCCCAAGCCCTCCCTAACCCATGGCCCTGCCTCCCCACTACCACCACCACCTTGCTGCCTTTGTCTCTCCAGGCAATACCCCCCCACACACACTCACCTCCCTCCCCCTAACTCGGAGCCCAGTTCCAATCTCATTATGGACTCCATCCTCCCCCCACTCCTACCCCACCCCCATCTTCTTCCCTCCCCCATCCATCTGTCTTCCCCACAGTCCCCGTCTTTGTGTCCATCCATCTGTCACCAGCAGCTCTGTGCCTGCTCCCCTCATGGCCACGCCTGGCCCCTCTCCCCTCCAGGCCCTTCTCTCCAAGCACTTATGGACTCTCTTCTCCATTTCCACCTTGCTCTTAGTTTCTCACTTTCATTTTCTACTTTCTCCTTCAGTTTGACCCCTCTCAGTTCCTCCCTCAGTTTCCCTCATCTATTTTTCCTCTCTTCCTCAGTTTCTCCCTCTTAGCAGTTTCCTCTTACCCTACAAGCCTCCCAGTTACAACCACTTGCTGCATTCCAAGCCTAAGATATTCTGGGGACAATGGATTGCAAGGGAGAAAGAACAAAGTGGGGGGAGGGGGGAACAAAGATTGGCAGAGTTGACCAAGTGAGTAAATGAGGACAGGGACAGGGTGAAGTTAGGGGGCAAACTGAAGGGCCCTTGAGTCTCCACCCTTAGTCCCTGAGCTCCTGTTTACCTTCCAGCCTGAGCCAGGGGCTAGGTAACATTCACTTACAGTTGCATCATCTCAATGAAACTGTTTCTCTGAGAGCCTCTTGGGGGTCTTCCTCAAACCACTGTCCTCTAGTCCTGGTTCTTGTTGGGTTAGAGTTCACAAGATGGGTATGGGAGTTCTGCCACTACTCAGTTTAGGAGTTAAGGAAGCAGGTTCTGATCATGGAGCTAAGCAGGGATTCATTCAGGGCTAGGATTGGGCAGGGATGAGGGACCCAAGCACAAGATGTATGACTGGTACTGCCATATCACTTCAGATCTTGACTGGAAAGGAAGGGCAATGGGTGGCTGCTCAAGACATTCCACCTTTGAGATCCCACCACCCATGACCAATCACTACAAAATTCCTTACCCCAATTTCTTATACCTATTCTGCTTTCCTTCTCCCTTTTTCCCCATTTGATGCTGGGTCAGAGAACAGTGGCAGCCCTAGCAGAAATCTAAGCCCCAACTCAGTTTTGCCACATGAGACAGCCTGTTTGAGGCACAAAGCACAAGGGTGTCAGCCATGCACAAAAAGGAGGTATGTTTACTGAACCCAGTTCAGTGAACTTTTCCTGTTGCTTCCTCTGAAGTACCCAAAAAGTACTAGAACTGGAGTTAGGAGTTCTGGGTTCTAATCCCACAGTGGACACTTGACCAGCTGTGCAACAATGAGGAATATACAACTTTTCAGGGCCTTAGTTTCCGTATGTGTAAAACGAGAACAGTAATGCTGACAATTATCCATCTCACCAGGCTGTTGTAAAGAAAGTACTTTGTAAAACTTAAAGTCCTACAGAAATGTGAATTATGATTGGGAAGCTTTCCCTGACTGCATTAGTGGGGACAGAACAAAGTGATCCATCTGACACTTCGCACATCCTAAATATGAGGTGCAACTCTAACACGTGGAAAGAGCATTGTGAATCTGGATCCTCAAAGTCACAGGTTTTAATTCTGATTTTTACTTCATCTTTCTAGGCCTCAATTCCCTCATCTGTAAAATAACAAGGCTGGATTATCTCCAAGAGTGCTTTCAGTTCCAATGAATCTAAAACACCAGGTCAACAGAGCCATGCAGTGCAGGAGAAAGACAGTTTGGGGGAGCTACTGAAATAATGCTTCTCCAATTGAAAATAGCTTTAGGGACAGGGTCGCTGGACTTCTTTTTTCAGGCTTAAAAATTCAGATTACCCACATGAGCCACAGATATGAAAAGTTAGGAGCTAGATGGGTAAACTGGAGTGAGAGAAAGAGGGACTGAGTGGATAGACCCAAATTTGTTCAGGGGTTTCAAGTTGGTAATGGAATTACCCAGTCTATTTCTTTGGTGGAGAAAGGAGTTGCCCTCAGTAGGTCAGGAAAGGTAAAGCCCAGAAAGGGAATGGCAACAGGAGGGAGGAAGATTAGACATTAGAAGATACTGGTATTAGCAAGCTCTGGAATGGAGGATTGAGGGAGACTGAGTGATTTCCCTTCCTGGGAAACATCTGCCCACCTCTTTCCTAATCTGTCCACATTTTGCCCAAGGAGCAGGACAAGATGGTGACTGTGGTTCCCACAAGTCAGGGCTTTTTTTGGAGGGAGAGGGGATGGTATGAGGACTAAGACCAAGATGAACATGATTCACTTTTCTCTTTTGATCTGATGTAGGACTGGGAAAAAGATCTGGAAAGGTCAAAAGTGGAGAGGGGGAGTTCTAAAGAATCGTTTGAATGTCCATGCCCTCTCCCACCAAGGTATGAAACTTGTCCTCTCTGCTGAGGGCCCAACCCCCTTACTTGGCACCCAACTGCTCTCCTGCTCCCTGAGGCTGCCAGCAGGATGAGGGAGCTTATTGCTCCATCCACTGGGAGACCTGTTGGCCAAGGGAGGCGCAGCACTGGCCCAGATGATGGAGGCAGCTGTGTGCATCGCCCGCCAGCACACAGCTTTCTCAACACAAAGCTGGGGAGGGGGTGGGGAGAAGCAGCAGGATACCCAATATTTTCCAGCCCTGAAAACATGCTCCCCCACCCTCTCCCACCCAAGGGACATGAGACAGTGGTGATGAGTTTTCTCATCAGAGAGCACAAATAGTTTTAGGCATGGCTAGTGAGTATTTCTTAGGTTTGTGGTGAGTATATAATATCCCTCTCTTACTCCATCACCTTTAGCTTCCTATCAGCGATGCCCACTTGACCAGTGATGTAGGAGTAGTTAATGACAAATTTTCTGATCTCTCCTTCCCTTTCTTCCTGTTGTCGTTCTGTTGTGTCTGACTCTTCATGACCCTGTGGACCATAGTACGCCAATGCTATTCATGGGGTTTTCTTGGCAAAGATATTATACATAATAGTTTACCACTTCCTTCTCCAGTGGATTAAGCTTAAACAGGATTGAGTGTCATGTGCAGGATCACCCAGCTAGTAAGTATCTGAGGCCAGACTTGAAACCAGGAAAATGAGACTTTGGAACTCCAGGTCCAGTGCTCTGTGCACAACGGCACCATCTAGCTTCCTCCCTGACCCAACCTCAGTCCAACGCCAACCTCTAGAATCTTGCCCTTCCTTTAATCCAAACAACCACGTGGCTGGAAATGAGGTGGCGTAATGAAGAAGAAAGGGGTTTCATGAACATCCAAGGCAACATTCCTCCCTCTTCCCAAAGTTCCATCCTTTCCATCTGTTCTTTGTTCAAAAGCCTATTCCTAGAGACTCCTCAGGGACGCAGAGAACAGGAGACAGTGGGATCACCAACAGTCAGGAAAGTCTCAGGTTCCTTAAATTATTACCTCAATATCACTGAAGAAGGGGTGGAAGAATGAGGTACAGGCTACATGGGATAATCTGTTTTAATGAAATTGGCTATTTATATATGTACAAAACCAACAACAAAAGATATTACAATTTAAGAAAAAAATACAATTGACCATCACTGGTCAAAGAAGGAACCCCCACCCTGTGGTGCTCCAACCCCAGATTTGCCATCTAGGGACTGGGAAGTACATTGGGAAAGAGGCATCAAGATCAGCCCACAAAAGTTTCCTTCCATCCCAGCAGAGGAGAACCACATAATTCAATGCAAGAATTCCCCCTCTTCACCCCACCCCACTCCCTTTAATTCCTGGTAGGGGAGTGGTGGGTAAGGGAGAGCGGTGAGTACAGGGAAGGCAGGGAGCAAAAAAGGAAAGTTATAGGAGACAGTAAGCTCCTTTTGTAATTCCAGAATGGGCAGGGGGGGGAGGGGAAGGAGAAGGAAGAAAAGGGAGGTAATATTTGTCTGCTTGTCTGTCTCTAGTGTAGGACAGTTCCGCTCCTGCCCATCAGACTCAGTCTGACCTGGGCCAGGGAAGTTTCCAGTGTCGACCTAGTGGTTTGTGCCTTGGAAGGAGACTAGCCGTCCAGGAAAGGATCTGGGGAACTGGCAGGGAGGGACTTGTCTCCCATTCTTAGTAAGACACAGCTCCCGGCTCTCGAGGGGTGGTGAACAGGATATCAGCTTTGGCATTGATGAAGTAGGTTACAATGAGAGAAACAAAGAGGATGCTGAGGCCCACAATCAGGGTGACAAACTATATGGGGGGAGGTCAAGGAGACAGAAGAAACAATCAGAATTAAGGCAGCATGAGGAAGTATGCTCTGGGTTGGGAGCTAGGACACTGGAGGCTTAGTCTTCATGCAAAAATCTCAAAACATTCTGTGACCAACAACCTGTGACCTTCAGTCTGGAATTTATAAAACAGGATTGATTCACTCTTGCATTGCACTCTGATCTCAACTAGATTATCAACTGCTGAGGCAGAGGCATGGGCTATAACACTTTGCAAATGTTAAATTTAACTGACAGATCTCAAGGACCAGAAAGGAGACATCACAGGACCACAGACTCACAGTCAGAAGGAAGCTTAGTTTAGAGCAAGGATTATTAACCTGGGGTCTGTGAATTTGCTTTTTTAAAATATTTTAATAACTGTATTGAAATACAGTTGGTTTTCTTTGTAATCCTATGTATTTTATACATTTAAAAACATTACTCTGGGTTTCACTGCCAAAGGGGACCACAACACAAAAAAGGTTATGAACTCCTGGCTTAGAGACATCCTAGTCCAATTTCCTCATTTTCCATAGGAAAGAACTGGGGCCCAGAGACATACAGTGATCTGTCCAAGGTCATACTAATAAGTGATATATCAGAGACTTAAGCCCCAGTCCTCTGGTTCCAGGCTCAGCGCTCTTTCCACATCACAATTCACTTTCAATCTTTTGGGACAAAGATGTCTCAGGCTCCAAGGTTCACTAGCATTATCACCAGAGAATCTCACAATGGAGGCGAACTGGTGTATGGATGAGAATAAAATTTCATCTGGGAATAACAATGAAAATTCTTTCCCAACTGGATAAGGTGGCCATGAGTAGAGACACAAGGGGAGCTGTTAGGAAGAATAAACAGTGACCCTAGCTACTGTTAAGGGGGGAAGTGCTACCTTCTCCTCCACAATGGTACTTTGCCTCCCAAAAGGCAACTGAGACTCATCTCTCTCCCCCCTTGCCTGCCCTAACCCTTTTGCATTCCTGGATCCCTAGCCCAAGTCCTCAGGTTCTCACCTCAAGTTCCTTGCTAGCTACAAGAAAAATGCGGGCACGGATGTCTTTCCAGCGGCTTTCTGTCCAGGTGGAATATTCAGAGGATCCCCACTGCTGTAGCTCAAAGGCAGGAGACACAGCTTTGGCCAGTCGTGCTGTGGAACGCACACACTGGGGGAGTCTACCTGTCCCACTGGGGTCCTCAGGGCCTTGTACCCATGCATACTCATACAGCTACACACAGAACAAGATTCCACACATGAATCTGCCATGCCCTTTGACCCTCACACCAAACTTTCCCCTCCAAATGGCAAATACCCTAGATATCCCCATGCCACTGCCCATCCCCCCAAAACCACCACTCCAATTCAATTTGGAAGTTGTTCAATGCCTACATAGTTCCCTCTGACAACCCAATTCAACCCCCTTGGTCCTATACTAGAAGTATAGATCCATCTCTGACAAGAGAAAGGTCTTCATAGCATCCCCCTCCCCCCATTTCCACTCACATCCTTGTTTGCATCTTGGGCCTTCTTTGGGTCTTGGCACTGCTCCCGGGTAAGATTGACCACAGTGCCAGTCAAGTTTGCCAGCACATACTGCACCACATAGGTGGTGTTGATGGGGCTAGAGACAGCAATGTAATGCTGGAGGGGCCCATCTCCTGAATGGTAGGAAAAACAAGGAAGCAGAAGGTTTAGATGGGATATAAGGAAGAGGTAAGAATGGAGACAGGCCAGAAAACATTCAAATGAACAGGCAGGAGAAAGGGTTGGGGAAGAGCAAAGAAGAAAAACAACAGTAGAAAGGAAGAGAAAATGGAGTCAAGATGAAAGCAATTAAAATAACCCCACCTCCCTATCTCTGCTTTCTTTACTCAAAAATCTCATCCTTGCCTCCATTACTTACCCAGGAAGACCTTCAGATCCTGCCTGATAACTGATTGGAACCACGAGTTGTTGGCTTTAATCAGGAACCCATAGAGCAAGCGAGAAACCTGGGATTAAGGAAGAGAGAAGATCCAGTCAGTTAAATTCCAGAGATGAGTATGGGCAAGAAAGGGGGAAATCAGAAAACCTATCACTGAGTCCACAGAAATGAGGACAGGAAGAAGCCTAGTCAGATGGATTCTAGAACTAAGAAGGCTGTATCTGGTTGGCACATAAGAAATGGGAGTGAGATCTTTATAGATGCTCCCTAAGGAAATGTGTCATGAGTCCTCACTGGCAGAAGCCAGACCATCTGAATCCTGAGACTCTGGGGGGACATACAGGGAGTGGTGAGGGACAGGGGGCAGCCTGCTGTGTAAACATAGAGAGACAGAAGGGAGGGGTGGGAGAGCCCTGGGACCTTGCCAGGACTAGAGCCCCATCTGCTCTTACCGTTATTGGATCAGCCTCAACAGCGGTGTGGTTAGTTCCCCCTGCTAGCTGGTATAGTGCACGTCCTAGCACTGTGGCCACAGATGCCAAGGACTGGGGGAGGTTGAAAGGAGAAATAGTGTGACCCATCTTAGGCAAAATTTACCTTTTCTCTCTTCCCTTCCCTACCCATACCCCAAGCACTGAAATCTTAGCCTAACTTCAATCCAACCCTCTTTATTCTCTCCCTACTATGACCAACATCCTTATTCCAGCAGTGGTACTCTTCCTCCCCTTATCTACAGACATACCAAGTTCTTACTGTTCCCTACAATGTCACCTGACATCCCCATTTGCTCTCCATATGCCTCCTGGAGCTGAGTTACCTTGGCTGTGTCAGTCACAAAGTCCATGGCTTCATCAGGAGTCAGGGCTGCAGGATACTTCAGACCAATGTTTTCTGCGGTATCATAGATACTCTGGTAATACCTGTTAGGAAGGGGCAGTCTGAGTTTGGGTGGCCTTTGGACAAAGTCAAGCCCTTGTCCCTCAAGTCTCCCTTAACTCCAGAGCTCAATATTTCACTTTTCATTCCCCTGGGGGGGAATATATTGATAAACAAAGATAGTCTGCTGAACAGAGGGAAAAGAGATACGAAGCTAGTAGCACAGCAAAAGGAGTTTTAGTGAAACAGGAAGGATTTCCTGACAGTGACAGCTGGAAGATTTGAGGATGGGAAAACAAAGGCAGAGTTTGGAAGCCAGTCAAGACCCTGCCAACCTGAGGAATCTAGAATTATTACAATGCTATAGAAACATGCAGTTATAATCATTGAACTCGTAGTTTGTGTGGGGCCTCTAGCCCTCATCATTAGTAAAAACCCTAGTCTACCCATAGAATTAAATTTGCTTGATAAACACACTCAAAATATGTGTCAATCCACAGATAAGTTCCCAATCCGCAGACTGAATAGGGATCATGGAAGTGATGACGGAAATTCACTCTTCACCAACCCTGAGTAAGTGGACAAAAGACTCCTGACTAGGCTGGGCTCTCCACCTTAGAGGGCTCTGGGCCTAACTTACTTCCCTTTGCCTCGAGACTCAATGTGACCTGTTGTAGGAAGGGAGTTTGGGGAAAAGATTCAAAGTTTAGAGAAAAAGACAATCTCCACAGGCTTTCTGCCTAGCAAGCAGCAGTTCCATCTGCAGCCAAGTGTGGCTGTGGATCGCGGGCTGTCATTAGTGTTATCATCATCATCATTATAATTAATGGGGGCAAGGGAGTGGAGTGAGAGAAGTCAAATAAAGTCCTCTGGTCACAGCCATGCTTCCCACCCAATTGTGATGGACTCTTTCCGCATCACAGCACCACTCACACAGTTCCCAATTACTGTCCCTCTCCCCCAAATCACTCCACTGTGCTCCTGCTTGGGCTGCTGCCCTCTACCGGCGGGTCTACAAAACACATTTTTAGAGAGCCTAGTTGAAATGGAACAGGAACATGTAGCTAAAGATGACAAGAAGGATTTGCATGAGTACTACAGGAAAGGACCTGAAAGGAGAACTTTACAACTCATCTACTGGGGATCATAAGCTGGGGATCCTGGGTCACTCTAATTAAACATAGGGTTAAGAGATCTACAGGAAAGAACACCACGTGATCTCTCCCAAGCACAAAGAAGGCCAAGTTCTCTTCCCTCTTTGTTGGGCCCTTGAATTCAGAGCTACTTCTCTGAGGTAAGTGCAGAACAGGGCAAGGGGTACTGGTCACCTGTTATAAAAGGAGTGAGGGTGGTCAGTAAGCACGACACCAGAGATGTTTTGGCTACGGAGAAACCTCTGAAAGGAGGAGGGTGGAAGAGAATTGTTGGAGCCTGCTTCCTTCATTGTCACATCAGGGACCCCAGCACTGCTATTCTTTAATATGGTCAGGAGAGTCTGGACCTGGAGAGAAGGGGAAAGACACACAGGCTGAGAGGAATCATGGAATCTGAGCAACGGGAAAGATTTCTGAAGCCATCTAGTCTAACCCCTACCTGAGCAGGAGGAGGGAGAAAGGAAAAGCAGGACCTTAGGAAAGTTGCTTTAACTATCCACATGGCATAGGCTGGCACAGCCCAAACCTTGCTGCAATATGCAATCTGCCCAGACTGGATGGTTCAGTTAGGGACATTCTAGGACTGAATTCCTCTGGCCTCCTGGGGCCAAGGCACTCTGAATTTCTTTCCATTTTACAGGGAAGGAAACTGAGATGCAGAAAGAAGAACAGAACTGTTTCTGAGCCAGGGGCAGAAAGCCAAGAATGAAACCCACGCTATTTGCTTCTAGACCAGGGTTCCCTCCTCCCATCATCATCATCATCATCCATTTACTAAGCACTTGCTATGTGTTAAGTACTACACTAATTCATGGGGATCCAAAGTCTCAGTCCTTACCTTTGAAGGGCTAATTATTAGTCTGGAAAACAGGATACAAACATAAAAATATAAATACAAGGAAGCACATGCTAAATGTCAAGTGAGAGGTAAAGGCAATAAGTAGTACTCAAAGGAAAAGTCTGACCAACAACTGGGCCAGTCATGAAAAGTCCCAGGACAATGGGATTTGAAGGAAAGCTAAGACTTAACATAAACTGAGAGGAATAGGGAGGCAATTCCAAGCACGATAAATAGCCCACACCTAGCCTTGCTCTAAGTTTGAGAAAAGGGAGTTTTCAAGGTTGGACACATGGGGCAATAATAAGAGAATAAAATGAACAGCTCATCAGAAAGGGAGTCAGTTAACTCCATCCTCCTCTCCCAGGTAGCCCCATACTATGTAAACACATTAACTAGTCTCCTCAAAGGTTGACATTAGCAGGTAATCAATCAAGAAGTATTTAGTAAGCCCCTATTGTATACTAGGCACTGTACTAGGATAAAAATACAACGAATTAAACAAACTCTAATCACAGAGAGATTACATGGTAAGGGAAGGAGACAAGAATACGTACATAAATACATGTAGCATAAATGTTAAGTAAGATAATATAAATATATACAAAGTAGTTAAAGACAAGGTAGCTTGGGATGGAGGGCACCAGCAACTGGGGGAGATCAGGAAAGGTGTCATGCAGAAGATGGTATTTAGTCATTATCCTCTCAACCTACGGCCCTGGAGGCAGGTGGCTGTAGTATCTTAAGTAGCATCAGCACGTAATGGAAGATGAGCTTACCTCAGTACGGATGGAATCATCTCCCTGAGACATGGGGTCTGTATGCATCCACAAGTCTGAAGAATTCTTTAAGGCTACCTATGGACAAAGAATAGGAGTCAGCAGCACAACTGAGTCTTCCTAGCTCAGGACCCCTGCCCAGGGGAGAAGAGATGGGAGAGTGGCAGGTTAGGAGACTGAAGAAGAATTTAAGACCCAAAGGATCACAGGGAAGACACAATGCTTGAGGGAGACAGGAGATGGGAGCGGCCATGGGAGAGCGCATCAATCACAGAGAAGGATGGGAGTGGGTGAGAAAAGCAACACACCTGCCCAAGTTCCACAAATGAGTGTATGTTCTCCAGCTGGACAGGAAACTTGCCCTTTTCCATGTCAAACACCATCCGTGAGCTACCAATGTAATCAAAAGTCTCCTGTGGAGCAGAGGTGGAAGGGGATGAGGAGAGTGTCAGAGACAGGGCAGCCACAGGGAGTATAAATGATCACAGCCCCAGTTTGTTCCTTGAGCCACAGGACTCTCATCAGCCCAACCTGGGATCGGCTGCTCCCACATCAGCTCCATTGAGGGGAAGCACAGCCTTCACTTGGATGGGTCCCAGGACAAGACCTAGAGCCAGAGGAAGCCCAGTGAAGGAGAGGTGGCCATAAGGCCATAACAGGAGGGACCTTAGGGGAACATCAGCAGGGAAATGCCTGCTTCTTCTCCCTGCTCCTCCTTGTTGTCTCCACCCTGGATTCTGCTGCAATCATACTCCACAGCCAGGTTAAAGCACCAGCAGTGACAGCAACCTCAGGGCCACTAAGGAGGAGGAGCCAGCAAAGAAACTGAGTCCAGGGAGGTGGGGAGAAATACCCTAACCTCAGACTTGCCAAATTCAGGAAGAACTCCCAATGAAAAGTCTGAAACCATCTAATAGTAGGGCTGGAAGGATCGAGGAGAAGGCCAGGGAAAAAGGGCAGAGGCAAGGGAAAGAAGAGATGAAGCCATTTAAATATAAGAAGAGTACACCAAGTTTCCCAAGGGCCTTCCAAGATGATTTGAGCTTCTGGTGGGCACACACCAACACTAGGAGGGACTGCAACAGATAGTCACTAATTGCTTGAGGCCTCAGCAACTGCTTGGTGACTGACAGCCGAACATAGGTACAGAGCTCTCACTCCCTCACCAGTCTAAAACCCAAGTGCCCCAGAACACAAACTATTCTACCAGTCAGGGCCCTCACCCCTTGGAAGAAGACAAACATAACATTCCGGGGCAGAGATGCCACATCTGGTGCTTTTTGCAGAGCTTCAGCCACTGCCAGCTGGGTGATGAAGGAACCAACAGCACTCTCAGCCCCAGGAGCCACATTCCAGAAGAATGAGCGGCTATCCAACTAGACAGAGCAAAAAGAAGAGAGATGAGAAGCTGTTAACAGCACACCTTGCCCAAACTCTGCCCATTCAGGGCCCATGAGCCCTGTCCTCTACTCAAGAGGACACATATCCTTTGTGCTAAGAATAAAACGAATGGTTCTACTGAATGGCTCCATCCTCTGAGCAGCACACCGCTTCCCTTGAATATCCTACCTCATCTAGGTCCCTAGTGTAATTCACTTGTGGTAGTAAGACCCGACATTCTTAAGGGAAATCTGCACCATGCCAATCAACTCTTACACACTAAAGAATATAGCTTCCCCTCCCCACACTTAGTGGTTTCCAGGCCAGCACCTACCCTGGTGGCAGCGATGATCACCTTATCCCCAGGCTCTAACTTCCCAGATGCATTCAAAGGATTCAGTGTGTTCCACACATTGAAGTCAGCCAGGGGGTCACAGACAACTTCTGGAGGGGACAGAGATTATCTGGGATGGGGAGGTGGGGCACAAAGGAAACAGGGAAGGCTCCTTTGACCAGATCCTCCATCTATTCCATGTCTTTTTCTCTGCTACACCCCACCCCCTACTTTCTTACCACCATCATGAGAAAAATATAAAACATGCAATAGAGTTTTGGAATTTCTGATGTCAATTATATTTGATATTAATACTGATATTGGTTAGAGTTCCTAGGCTCTGTATCATTTTGCTATCTGAGTAAAGTCTTCCCGTAATACCTTTATCAATTAGGGTTATTATCTCTTCAGTCACTCTTGTACGTCCAGTGCCATCTGCTCTGAGCATCCCCAGCCCTGCCCCTGGGCCCCAGACCCACCTGGGTTGATGCTGAATGTGCTCTGGATAGCACTACGTCGCATGCAGGTAACCGTGCTGGTGACGGCGTGCATGTGTGAGAAAAGCTGCATTGCACACAGTGGGTAGGCTGGGGCAGATCCATTCACCCCCTGGTTGTGGTCCCAATAGCACTGGAGGAAAGAGAACCATTGAAATAAAGGGTCAGAGCTAGTTAGCTGTTCCAAAGACCACCTCTCCGTGTCACATGAAAAGTACCATTTCATGCAATATTTAGAAAAAGGTCTCCAAGATGTTTGCTGTTTGTTCTTCATTTTCATTTTTTTTAATTTTATTTTTCATTTTTTAATTTATTCATTCTTAGTTTTCAACATTCATTTCCACAAGATTTTGAGTTTCAAATTTTCTCCCCATCTCTCCCCTCCCCCTACTCTAAAACACTGTGCCTTCCCTTCTATTACAGCCCACCCTTCCCTTATCCTCATCTTCTCTCTTGTCCTGTAGGGCAAGATAGATTTCTATACTCCATTACCTGTATTTCTTATTTCCCAGTTGTACACAAAAACAATTCTCAATCTTTGTTCCTACAACTTTGAGTTCCAACTTCTCTTCCTTCCTCCCTTCCCACCCATCCCCACTGAGAAGGCAAGCAATTCAATATAGGCTATATATGTGTAGTTTTGCAAATATCTTCCGTAATAGTCATGTCGTGTAAAACTAACTATATTTCCCTCCATCCTAACCTGTCCCCTATTTCTTCTGTTCTCTCTTTTGACCTTGTCCCTCTCCAAGAGTGTGTTTACTTCTAACTGCTCCCTCCTCCCATTTGCCCTCCCTTATATCATCACCCCTACTCTGCTTATCCCCTTCTTCCCTACTTCCTTGTAGTGTAAGATTAAGTTTCATACCAAATTGAGTGTGTATGTTATTCCTTCCTTGAGCAAAATGTGATGAGAGTTAGCTTTACTTTTTCCCTCTAACCTCCCCATTTCCCCTTCCATTGAAAAAGCTTTTTCTTGCCTCTTCTCTGAGAGATAATTTGACCTATTCCATTTCTCCCCTTCCTCCTCCTAATATATTCCAATCTCACCCCTTAATTTTATTTTTTTAGATATGATCCCTTCCTATTCAACTCACTCTGTGCTCTGTGTGTGTGTGTTGTGTATAATCTCTCCAACTACCCAGATACAGAGAAAAGTTTCAAGAGTTACAAATATTATCTTTCCATGTAGGAATGTAAACAGTTCAACTTTAGTAAGTCCCTTGTGATTTCTCTTTCCTGTTTACCTTTTCATGTTTATATTGATTCTTGTGTTTGAAAGTCAAATTTTCTTTTCAGCTCTGGTCTTTTCATCAAGAATGCTTGAAAGTCCTCTATTTCATTGAATGATCTTTTTTTCAGTTTTGCTGGGTAGGTGATTCTTGGTTTTAATCCTAGTTCCTTTGACTTCTGAAATGTCATATTCCAAGCTCTTCGATCCCTTAATGTAGAAGCACCCAGATCTTGTGTTATCCTGATTGTATTTCCATAATACTTGAATTGTTTCTTTCTGGCTGCTTGTAGTATTTTCTCCTTCACCTGGGAACTCTGGAATTAGGCTATAATATTCCTAGGAGTTTCTCTTCTTGGATCTCTTTCAGGAGGTGATTGGTGGATTCTTTCAATATTTATTTTGCCCTCTGGTTTTAGAATATCAAAATCAAAATATCAAAAAATTGATAATTTTTTGAAAGATGATGTCTAGACTCTTTATTTGATCATGGCTTTCAGCTAGTCCCATAATTTTAAATTGTCTCTCCTGGATCTATTTTTCAGGTCAGTTGTTTTTTCAATGAGATATTTCACATTATCTTCCATTTTTTCATTCCTTTGGTTCTGTTTTATAATTTCTTGGTTTCTCAGAAAGTCATTAAATTATATCTGTTCCATTCTAATTCTTAAAGAACTATTTTCTTCAATGAGCTTTTGAACCTCCTTTTCCATTTGGCCAAAGCTGCTTTTTTAAAGCATTCTTCTCCTCATTGGATTTTTGGACCTCTTTTGCCATTTAGGTTAGTCTATTTTTAAGGGTGTTATTTTCTTCAGCATTTTTTTGGGTCTCCTTTAGCAAGCTGTTGACTCACTTTTCATGATTTTCTTGCATCACTCTCATTTCTCTTCCCAATTTTTCCTCCACCTCTCTTATCTGATTTTCAAAATCCTTTTTGAGCTCTTCCATGGCCTGAGACCATTGCATATTCATTTTGGAGGTTTTGGA
The DNA here is from genome assembly GCA_023548195.1 of Bettongia penicillata ogilbyi. Taxonomy (NCBI): domain Eukaryota; kingdom Metazoa; phylum Chordata; class Mammalia; order Diprotodontia; family Potoroidae; genus Bettongia; species Bettongia penicillata. Next base: position 742,935 of record JAJHZJ010000630.1, read on the forward strand.
TGCAGAAGCCTTGACTTTTATGTCTTCCTCTGATGGTATGCACTGTTCTTCCTCATCCAAAAGGATGGAAGAAAATACCTGTTCACCAAGAAAGTAACCTTCTATAGTCTTATTTTTTTTCCCCTTTTTGGGCATTTTCCCAGCCAGTTACTTGACTTTTGAGTCCTTTGTCAAGAGGAGGGCATACTCTAGAGACCTGTAAGTTCTTAGTTCCTCCAAGGTAGCATAATCAAGGGAGAGGATAGCTTGTGCTCTGGTCTGGGAGCAACCACAAGCTTTTCTGCCCAGGATCTATGGGTAGAATTCCCTCTCTAGAGTCTCCACTAGCTCCACCACACCAGCACTCTTCCTCACCCCAAGACTGCCACTCAGGGCTGAGATCCAGATCAGCAGCTCAATTCCCCCAGGATCTTTAGGCTGAGGGCTCCAAAAATGGAGCTGCTGCAGCAGTACCTACTGCTACCCTGGGGCTGAGCCAGACCATGTTCCCTTCTCACCCAGGTAAAAGAGCTTTCTCACTGACCTTTGAAGCTATCTTTGGCATTTGTGGGGATCTGGGAACCACAGCTCCTGCCTGGCATTCCACGCCCCAGCCTGCTCCAGTCCTGTCCCTGCCACACGGTGTGGCCAACATTGGGTTGCGCTATGCTCCAAGCCTGGTGTGACAGACCTTTCCTGTCAGCCTTCCAGGTTGTCTTGAGCTGGAAATCTCTTTCACTCTGTTGTTTTGTGGCTTGTACTGCTCCAGAATTTGTTTAGAGTCATTTTTACAGGTATTTTATGGGCTGTGTGGAGACAGCTTCTACAGGCCTAGCCTTCTACTCCACCACCTTTGCTCTGTTCTTCATTTTCAAAGAGGAACAATGACTCAATTGTCTTTGGATTAAAGGAAGGCAGACTTGCACAAAGTCCTCAGCCTCACTCTCTCTTCCACAGTTATCAAAGTTCGGTGGTAAGACAAAAGTCAGGACAGCTGGTGATGGTCCAGGATGCAGTGGATGACTCTGGTATCTTCAGTGTCTGACCAAGCTGAAAAAAACTCCATAGCACCAGCTTCAGCAACCTTCATGGTCACTGGAACAAACTGTTCTCATCCACCCATTCTGCCAAGGAATGTTTTCAGGTGGTTGGGGTAGACATCCCCCTAACTCACTAACATGCCACTGGGTTTAAGAACTACAGGCTACCCTCAACCTACTTCAGCCAATTGTCAGAGTCACATCATCTACCCAAGGTCACCCAGTCCTAAGGGTCCTCAAGAGTGTGGGCCTTCTGTCCTCTTGGTCACCCATTGGCTTGATCTCACACTACATACTACAAAGCAGTCATCATTAATACAGTTTGGTACTGGTGAGAAAATAAGCTGGTCAGTGCAGCAGACTAGATTTTGGGGTCTGCTTTCAGAACAACAATATGTAGAAACAAAGAATGATAACCCAGTGTTGGCTAAAGCCAAACATCTCAGCAAGAAACTACCTCTCGGATTTATGTATAGAAGAGCTAATGACCAAAGGAGATAGAGAGGTTCCCACAAGCTGTAGCATGCACAGTGGGCACACTCTAAGATGCTAACTTGGGTGAGGAAGTCTTGTCATTATTGCTGCCAGGTGCCAGAGGCTATTTGGTTCAATCTGACAGGACTCACATGACAGAAATCCTTCCACTTCAGTTCTCCTACTTTATTAGCTCAGAGACCTTTGCTTTACTATTTCCCATTGAGCTTTTTATACCTTGGAATCTACCCCAACTCCTATCCAACACTAAGTAAGACAGCAGGGATCATCTAGAGTGGAAGAAGTCAGAAAGAATGAGCACACACTTTTAGGGCTTTTCTTAGAGCATTCAACAGCAGAGAAGATTCAAAAATTCAACACACATTTACTAAGCAACCAGCGTGCAAAGGATTGTGCTAGACACTAAAAGAAATATAAAGTTTATATAAGATGCAGTCCCCCAGAAAAGGGAGAACATTTATGTTCTCTGCACATTCAATTCTTAGGTCAACACAAAATGCAAGAGGGAAAAGGGGAAGGGAGAGGAAAAGAGACAGGACATATCGTTACCTGCTTGATAACCTGCGTTTCATTCTCATCTTCTAGCAGAAAGATGGGAAAATCAAAATCCTCATAGGCTAATCCGTTGCCTTCTGGGTTCCACTTGAACTGTTTGCAGTGGGCATATTCTGACCCATAGGAGTTAGAATAGATACCTAGAGGAAAGAGGAACTCATTATTGGGAGAGTAAGACATGTGATACAACATGAATAGATCTTGAAAGCCTAGTGTTCATGGGAATAGGCATGATTCCCAGAGAGGAACTGTGGTACCAGGAGGAACCAAGCTATCCAGCTTGAAATCTTGAGTGCCTTGGGAATAGGATGGATGGTCAAGATGAAGCAACACTGGCTTTTAGAGTAGTTAGTTGATCATTTAGGTGAACACACATACACAAATCTAGCACACCACATTTGTCACAACAGGCCACAATCATATAAACAAAGATGTATATGCATTCACTTTAATGATCCTGTTGGGGGCAACAGATGACCTAGTTAATGGCATTCAAACAATAAGTCATGGGTGATGGTTCCTGGCTCTTTGGGGTTCTTACCAAACCCATCATTAGGGCATTCAACGCTGGGAGAGAAACCATCTACAGGACTGGGCTTGGCGAGAGCAACAGCAAGACCAGAGATTCGCTGAGTCCCCTTCAGCTTTTCCATCAGCTTCCTAGAACAAGAAGAAATACTGGGCTAAGGGAGGAGGAAAGAAGAAAGTGTCAGGCAGTCCAACACTCTTACTTCTCTCCCCATAGGAAGGGAAAAATATCTGACTGGGGAGTTAGGTCATGTTTTTTCCTCATTTAGCCCTGTTGCAGGATTCCTGACTCTAACCCTAATCCCAGATTCTCCAGACTATGGATAATGCTGGTTACTATCCCTCAAACAGTACCCAGAGTGAGATGATAGATCTGGTTTCAGGATCACTGAAAATGTTCTCTTTAAATCTATATCATTTTCAAAAGAAGCCAGTATGATGAAAGTCAAGGATAGTACCCATCTTTTAAAGCTGGGAGGAAGCTCCTAATTTCCTCTGATTGCTCACCTTTTCCAGGCATATACAGCCAGAACCTTACCTGGTAAAAAGCTTGCCTTCCAGCAGTACCATGTAGGGGGGATTTGGGCCATTGGTTAGGACCCACTGCAGATCTTCCTCCTCTTCCACTACATGGATCACTCCTGTGTCCCCACTAATGGAAGCTGCAGGAACCAGATGGAACAAAATAAAGACCCTAGAATTTATTCTGTTTACCCTATTTCACTGGGTCAGTATGCAGTGAAACTCCCATATTTATAAGGAAACAGAACCACACAGGACAAAACCACAAGTTCTCATGCAGTTTCACACATTGTCAGCTTCTCTCTCCTAGAAAATAGATTGGGGACCCTGAAAGAACAGCTGGACATGGAGGAAAGGTATTGTGTGGTAAATAATGGCCACAGGTGACAAACACTTGGAAAAAGCTCCAAGTTAGAAATAACTTTTACAAAGATCTGAAGTACACTGTAGACAAGAGAAGACAAACTTGGACCCCATTTGGCCTGCAAAACCAAGGAGTGTTGCAAAACAGATTTAAATTTAATTGGGACATTTTTAACAAAATAAATGAAAACACAATACAACATAATGTTAATTTGTGGTTTCCTAAGTCAGTACATAAGCTATGATCCATTTCTAGTTAAGTATGACCTGTAGATCTCTCTAATTGTACTATATGTAACCTGGGGGGAGAAAAGGGGATAGTGACTATAAAAGATTAGTAACTCCTGCTTTAATGAGGCTTGGAGAAAAGAAAAATGATAGGAAACCCTAAACCTAGATTCTAGTCAGGGAAGCATCCCTGGTTCACTCTATGACTTTAAACAAGTTGCTTAATCTCTCTGGGCAAAAATGGCAATCGGCTGAGCCACTCCCTAACCCTCTCCCCAGGAAGAGACAGACTGTATGAAAAAGAAACCTGCACAACAAGCCTTTGAGCTCCCTAGGGAAAGGAGTCCAATAAACATGGGATATTGTTATCAGTAAACCAATACTGTGTCTCACTATTTCCCCAGAGGATTATCATGTTAGCAATCCCAATTAAAGAAGGTATAGCCTTGTTCAGAGGTGGAGGAACTTGAAGAGGGAAACTTAGACCTAGCCAGATTGAAAAAGAAACAGGTTTCTAATGAGGAAATAGCCTGAGTCTTGTTCCTCCTCTTTCCAATGCTCAGTTTTGCTTATAAGATCATGCTTTCTACAAGGCTGTGGTAAACATAGGCAGCCTGGTTCCAGGAGAATGGGATTCAAGCCCCTGTATTTAGGGTTGGAACTGAAACTGCAGTTAGAGACCATAACAGATCCAATATCCCTCAATCCATGTTGCATATAGCTTAAAGATTATTTCCAGCAATGATCCTATAACCTAAGCATCTGTCTAGAGCTAGCTAACCCAGCCAGGAAGTAGCTACTGCAGTCATGCAACAAAACATCAACTACTTGACTAAAGACAGGACCGGCTGATAATGGGGAGAAAACACACTAGTAATCCAGGGCTCTCAGAACCATTCCACCCATTTGAACAGTTCTCTTCATCATGGTGACATGGTATCCCTAACTATCCCAAACGCTTTATTCCACAGCAAATAGCTGCTGAAACCAAAATACCTATTCAATACAATCTACAAAGACTAAGCTTATCTTTAGGAGTTTAAAGAAATACTCTCACTGAACCTCAAATCCTCCACTGAAAGAAAAAGGAATATTTCATCATTTTTTATGGAAAGAATAGAATCCACATCTCAGAGAAGTGAAATAATTTGTTCAAGGTCACACAGTATGATAGAAAGAGTTTCATACTAGACTCTCTGTGCTAGTCTAACTTCCTATTTCAAAAGGAAATTTGATGTCCAGAAACAGGGGCAGCTGATGGAATAAAAATCAAATCATGGACCACCAACCACAGGGAGTCAATCACCCCATTCTCTCCTCCGTGATATTCTTTTATGTGAAGCTTCTTAGCATCACTTCATGCTTCATCTCTCCTTCTGATAAGAAGAGTTTCATGATTTCATTGAATGTCATTCCCATGGATGACAACTCATTAGCATTTTCAGTTTCTTCATTATCAAACAACTTACTGCTTCTCAGAAGTCCACCTCAGACTCTAAGAATATCACTGTACAACAGAGAAGCAGTCAAAAGATCACAGAGCTAGACCTGAAAGGAAATTCAGAGACCACCTATTTAGAGCATTTATCAAGTGCTAACTATGTGCCAGGTACTTTGTAAGTTCTTGAAATATAAATACAAGCAAGATCATTACTCCAATGAAGAAGCTTCCATTTTTGTCCCAAGTTATTTTACAGCTGAGGAAACTGAGGTTCAAGCAGGTTAAGTGACTTGTTCAAAATCAAAAACAGAACAAGCATCAGAGGTGGGATTTGAATCCAAGTCTTCTATTTCTGAGCCACTGCTCTTTCTACCGGACCACTCTTACACACAGCAGACACGAACTGTTTTCAAAAGAAGAAATACAAGCTACTTATCACCACTTGGAAATGCAGAAGGTCATTAATAATCAGAAGAAAAGGGAAATTAGGATAATCCTCAAGTATATAACCACCAAGTGGCAAAGATGTTAAAGGAGGAGAAAACCCATTCCTGGAATAATTACAGGAAAACAAGAAAGATAATTAACTGATAATGGAGTTATGGCTTGGTTCAACCATTCTAGAAAAGTTTGGAATCACATAAGAACTTATTAAATTGTTCATTCCCTTTGACTCAAGAGATTTAATTTGACCTATATCTCAAGGAGCTTATCGAAAGCAAAAAAAGACATATACATACACATATTTTTTAATTTGCAAGATTATTTGTAATAACAGAGAGCTAGAAACAAAATACATGTCCAACGACCACAGAAATAGATGAATAAATTATATGCGAATTTAATGTTACTGAGCCTTAAAGAATGACAAATGTAAAGCATTTGGAGAAATGTGGGAAGACATATGAAGTAAATCAGAAGTAAAAATAAAGGTAGATATCAATATACAGATATAAAAGGGCAAAAAAAGATAGATATCAATACATAGATATGGATTATCTATATAGATAATCGATATAGATTATCTCTAATGACGTCATTAAGATCAGTATAGAGAGGTAACAAAGGACTGGTCAAAAACAATGATCATCAGTACTAGACAAAGTTAAGACAATTCTGTTTTTAAAAAAAATTAATAATCTGTAAGGGGATGTACTTTGTAAAGTTTAGCTATTTGTTGGGAAGGATTTGCTGTCTCAAAACAAACTGTATGGAATCAGAAGGACTTAGATTCAAATCCAGTCTCAGATTCTAGCTGTGTGACCCTCAGCAAGTCACTCAATCCCAATTGCCTCCAAAAAAACTAACCAAACAAAAAATGAATTGGTAAATTCATTTTTTGAAAAGATCAACGTAACAGCCAGATGTAATCCCACTGATTTCCCTTCTTCCCTATTCTGACTGTTTTCTGCTACCCCCAATTAACTTGGAGTCTACCTAACACAGGCTCTGGAATCCCCGGAGCACTAAAGCACGAACTGCCAACTTACACTGGCAGCCAATCTGGTGAGTGGCATTGAGCAGGCGGACACAGGGAGCTGTTCTGTTCAAAGGGATGTAGATCTTCCTCTCCACTGAATTTGCTTGGCACAAACCTGAAGAGAAAGCAACAGGTGTAAGAAAGAAGTTTTAAAAATAAAAGGGGCATAGTTCTCTTACTCATCTTCTCAGCAAGGAGAGAAGAGACTGGCATATGTCAGCGGGAAAAATTCTGGGTTGGGAAACTTAGGTTCAAGTTTTAGCCGTGTCTTTAACCTATCTCCTTACATTAAGCACATCACTCAGCCTCTCTGGGCTCAGTTTCGTCGTCTGTAAAATGAACATAATGCATATTCTATTCACTCACTATGTCCATTAGGACACAGGAAGGCGCATGCTCCTTCCACCCCTCCCCCCAACACTAGAGAAATCAAAGTTGATTACTAACCACGGTAGGGCAATCACACTAGTTTCCAGATAAGAGAAAATGTGGTCAAAGGAAGCCCGATGTGTGGATTACTTATTAATTTTAAAGAGGACGAGTTCCAGAGCAGTGCCTGGACTCAAAATCTCTCTGTAATTCCCAAGAAATGAGGGGGAAATGGAGGAAACCCGGTCTACACACGCAACTCTTACAAGTACACCCATTACGGTCATGGGAGGGAGATCCTGAAGGACAAAAGCTACCACCACTTGGGCTGGGGAGGGAGGGAGGGGCGCAGGGTACCCTTGGGCCACCCCACAAGAGGCACACGAAAAGCAAACACCTGCTGCACCCCTCCCGCCCCCCCGGATCCAAAAATCTTCAGGGCTATGGAAACTTCTCCTCGTAGCTCGGAACGGCCAAAGCGGGCAAGAGTCTGTCTCCATCTATTTGAAGCAGAGGTACCGGGATGGGAACGAGCCTTGCCCGGGGGCCTCTAAGAAGCCCAGCGGGAAGGCGGGGGCCTCGGACAGCAGCCCCTCCGGGCTGGGGGCAGAACGGGGGCTTTAAATCCTCGAGAAGCGCGGAACTTGTGTTGGGGGAACGCCGAGTAGGGGGGTTTGCGAACCGGCGGGACAGAGGAGCCAAGGGCGCCTGGGCGGTTTCGGAGGAAAGGAATCTCTCGCAAAGAGGCCCTCGCGGCTCCGGGGGGGTGGGGAGGGCTCACCTGCCAGCAGAGGAACGAGGCAAAAGAGGAGGCAGGTTCGCCGGCCCCCGGAGGCGGCTCCCCCGCCACCCCCAGCAGCGGCCATCTTGCCTCTCCGGGCCGCTTCCGCCTCCTGCCCCCTCCAGCCTGACGGAGGCCTCTCTAGGCCGCCCCACTGCCAGTCTCGGTGGCCTTCAGGCGGAAGTGCGTTAGGCGTAGGGCGCTTCCGGCTGCGGCTGCGGCTGCGGGGCGGTGCTGACGTGGAGCGGACCCGGGCGAGTCGGGTTGCGCTTTGGGCCGCGGCCGCAACCGAAGCCGGGGCCGGGACCAGGGCGGACAAAGATGCTGACCAAATTCGAGACCAAGAGTGCGCGAGTCAAAGGTGGGGGGGAAGGGGAAGCCAAGGGACCCGGGGTGCGGCGCCTGAGAGAGTGCCTGCGCCCTGGGGGGGTGGGGGAGGGGGAGGGGCGGAAGAGCGATCCGAAATCTGGGGCCTGAAGGGAGAGGGACTTTGGTGATTCCTGGGTTCCCCCCCATTCCCTCTTTCAGATCTGACCCCGTTTATTATGTTCCCCGTCTTTCTCCGCTCCCCCATTCCCGGGTACCTTCGCTGTGCAGAACGCCTTCCCCGACACAAATATATGGGTTGAGGGGGTGGGGATGGGGGAAGATTCGTATTCCTTACTTATTTAACTGTGATCAGGTCCCATTCTATTGGAAGGTAAGCTCCTCAAGTGCACAGATTGCCTTATGATGTTTTTTCTATACCCCAGTGCCCAGCACTAGCACATAATAGGCCGTTATTGCAACCTAAGTAGGTTGGTTCATTGATAGACCTCTCTATGTACCCTCCCCGGGCCCCTCACTCCCCACCATCCCCAGTCGCCTTGGGTACACACACAATCCCGTTCCCCTCCCTAGCTTTTCCTGGGCTGTGAATGAAGGTTGTCATTGTTTTATCCTTTATATTTTTTTCTGAAAAGATGGACAGGATAATATGGATGTAGTTCTTGGGTTCTGAATTCTGATCCTGTTCCCATTTACCTGCTTCTGTTAGGTAGCTTTTGGGAGACAAGGACTAATTACTTCTACTTTTAGAAGCTGCAGTATTCCCATCCCATTGATTTTCATCAGTTTCTTCTGTCCCCAGACTATCTTGTGCCTCTACCTTGTAGAGGCAGTTGATGGTGCAATAGATAGAGCCCTGGGACTGAAATCAGGAACGACCTGAGTTCAAATTTGACTTCAGACACTTGCTAGCTGTGTTACTCTGGGCAAGTCATTCAACCTCTGATTACCTCAGTTTTCTCATCTACTCAATAGGGACAACAGCAACACCTCAAAGGGTTGTTATAAGAATCAAATGAGATAATATTTGTAAAAAGCACTTAACACAGTGCCTGGCATGTAGTTGGCACTATATAAATGCTTATTTCTTTCCCTCACCTCTCCTCATCTCCTTTATGTCTGTACTGTAAAACCTGAAGGTTTTTGACTGACCAGGTGTGGAGATGAGAAGAGAAGGGTATGCTTCCCAGGACTCTGTCAGGGATTTCTCAATAAAATCTGAAGAGGAAGGAAAAGGTAGGGGAGTAAACTCTGTAAGGATACTAAAAATCAAATCCCATCTTTTAGGTTTAGTAAGAAGTGGAATTATAAAGGGTCATTCCGAGTTTATCAGGTTCTTATGAAGATCTTGATTATCATAATGTACATTTAAGGTTTTTCTGGGACCTTAAGTGACAAGGAGTTAGTAGTTTGAACAAATTACCGTTACAAGAACTTTTGTAGCATTAGAAAGTACAGAAGCCCTTGGTTACAATTATGACTTCTAGAGAAGGAATTGTAGGTAGAAATCCCATGTCCAAAGTGTTCAAGTGTTACATATGACCATAAGCAAGCCATCTGTTCCCCAAAAGCCTTAGTTGCTAAATAAATGAGAGTTAAAATATAGCTGTCTTTTGACTTCTCTGAAAAAAGGTGGAATAAAGAGAGATAATAGCTAATAGCTTATCCTCTCCCATCCATTACAATACATTCTGTACTCTAGACTTGCTGTTCTTATAGTGTTGTATGTCTTATCTCTGTATTTTTTGTTGGCTCTCCCCTTGACTAGAATTTTTCACTCTTCTCACTTCCATTAATGGAACCCATGGCTCCCTTCAAGGTTCAGCTCAGATAACAATTGGTTCAATAAATCTTTCCTGATTCCCGTATTCTAAGTATCTGCTCCCTCCCCTCCATCACTTTGTGTTTATCTTGTGTATATGCTGTAGTTTATTCTCTGTCAATATATTGCTTCCCCTATTAAAATGAAAGTTTCTTGAGGACAGGGATTGTCTTGTTTTATATTCACATTCCCAGTACTTAGGATGGTGCAAGCACTTGATAATTGCTTATTGGTGTATTGATTACAGGATGTATCACACAAGAAACATTAGTCTGTCGGTAACTTTCAAACCTTTTCATAATGCAACTACATTATAAAAGATGTGACTTATATTTCCTTAAAAATTGCTCACAAGTATGTCACATGAGTTCAAATTGACATCAGTATCCAAAAAAATATTAACTGTCTGGAATGTTGGACTGAATCTGTCATAACTAACATATAAGAAAAATATAAAGTCCATTACTTAAATTCAAAAAATCACCATTATAAGTTAAAGATGGAAAAAAGGCATGGCTAGTCAACAGTTCTCCTAATTAAGATCTTGAGTGTTTAATGAATTGCAAACTCAGTATGAGTTAATGGTGTGATATTGTGGCTTAAAAACTATTGGTATTTGAGGCAACATTGAGAGATATAATGTACAGAACAATGGTGATAATCCTGCTGTGCCATGACATGCTCAGATCACATCTAGATGTGTTCTTTTTTTGGACACCACATTTTAAGAAGGACATTTGTAAGCTGTCCATCATCCAAAGGAGATGAAGGACTGCGCGATGACCAGTTGCAAGGAATGAGGACTTCTGGAGAAGAGAAGATTTAGGGAGGGCTCAATAACTACTTCAGATATTTTAATAACTGTGTCTTTGATCTCACAGGACAAAACTAGAATCAATAGGTAGATATTTCAGAGAGGCATACTGACTTGACATAAGGAAACATTTCAAAACAATTAGAGCTGACAAAAAGTGAAATGAGTTGCCTTAGAAATGGATTTCCCCTCCCTAGAGGTCTTCAAGGCTGAATGATCATTTGGGGCTATTATAGAAGTGATTCTAGGTGAAGTAGGTGTTGGATTAGATGACCTCTGAGGTACATTCTAAATGTGAAATTCTAGGATTCTGAGATGCATTGATTTCTTTCCATAAGGAATTTAGAGGTTTCATTTTCTGAGAGTGAGAAGAGATACTCTTCATCCGATTGGCCAGAGTAAGTTAACATGAAATTTGAGGATCAAATGACTTCTTTTCATGTCTGAATTGTTAGGAGCTTGAGGCATTGAGCCTGTCTCATTGTGGTTCACTATGTTATTCTTCCCAGGACTCAGCTTTCACCCCAAACGTCCCTGGATCTTGACCAGTCTTCACAATGGAGTCATCCAACTGTGGGATTACCGAATGTGTACCCTCATTGACAAATTCGACGAGCATGATGGTAAGAGAATGAATTCCAGAGGAGGTGGTTTTAATCTGGAGTCCATAGACATTTTTAAGAAAATATTTCAATATGTGTATTTTAATGTAATTGATTTCCTTTGTAATCCTGTGGATCTTATTTCATTCCTTTAAAAAATGACACTGAGAAAGGTTAATAGGTTTCACCAGACTGCAAAAGGAGTCCAGGACACAAAAAAGATTAAGTATAAGAATGGTTGTAGCATCCAACTTCGAAATTTCAGTGGATCTGTGACTTCTTTACTTTGGGTAATTTGAGAGGCACCATGGTGGCTGGACTTGGAGTGACAGGTAAAACCTGTCTTCAGACATTACCTACGACACTATTTATCTGTGTGATGGTAGGCAAGTCATTTAACCCTGAACCTTAATTTTCCCATCTCAAAATGGGGAAAATGAACCTAATCTACCTTGCAGAGTTGTGATCAAATGAAATAATGTAGATGAATTACTTTAAAATCTTAAAGTATTATTTAAATGTCAGTTCTCATTATTGTCACTCCATCTACCAGCATAAATCTGAGCCCATCTTAACCCTCTTAACCTTTATAATTCTTCACCATGTTTTCCTGTAAAGTCTGTAGAGAATCTTTCCAATGCACTAGAGGCCTTCCTCTGGTTCATTTATTCCAGCGTAGTACTTGTCTGTCTCTTGTCACTCATAATCAAAAAATCACTTGAATTTAAATTCTTTGGGATTAAATAGGATTGGAAAAAGATAATGGTTTACATGGGACTATGTATTACTGAATAGGGATTTCCCTGGAGGGTAGACATTTGTAACTCCTTTAATATATTTTCACTTTACTAGGTCCCGTACGAGGCATTGACTTCCACAAACAGCAGCCACTGTTCGTCTCTGGAGGAGATGATTATAAGATCAAGGTAGAGAGAACATGATCTGAGGAAAATTAACAGAATGTGGGAAGGTCGGGAATAGTGGGAGGCATAGAGCTACCTCTCTTAACTGAACATCTTACTTCTGGCAACCTAAACTAGCAGGGAGGCAGTTGTAAACCTTGAAATAAGTAGAAAAAATATGAACTATTAATAGTTAACCCATAGTTATTCACAGAATTAAGTACTTTACTCTGTAGGTAGACAGGGCCACCCTCAGTTCTCATTATAACAACAACAGTTTAATCTAGCAAACATCTGTTAGGCATATACCATGTGCTGAGCTCTATTTTAAACCTGAGAAATATACAAAAATTGAATAAAATGTGGCCCCTCTCCTCATGAAAGTTAGATACTAAAACAGGGAAACAGTATATACACATTAATAGAAGAGAACATGGTAAATTCATAAAGGAGGTGCAAAGTACTGCTCAAACAACAAAGAGAAAAAACTTTATGACCAATTGATTTGACAGCAAGAGGCAAAAGAACTATAGAACTTAGTGCAGTGCCTGGCAAATATTAAATACTTAATAAATGCTTATTGATTAATTAGAAAGCAGACTTGTTTTCTGCTTTTTTCTTTTCAGCACTATAGTCCTGGTCCTTTTCATGTGGGATCAATAGCTCTGTGCATTTCACTAGGTCACATTGCACTTATTTATGTTCTTAATGATCTTGGCTTTTGAAGAAAAAATTAACTATATTTACTACATGCAGTTTAGAAAAAAGGGAAGGGTTTGACATTTTGGAAGAAATTTCATCAAAAAGAATTAAAATGTAACAGAGGTCAGCATCTTTAAAAGTAAGCTGCAGTTATTTAGAACACAATCACCTATATGAAGTTCTTCATTCCCTTGTTGCTTTTTTTTCCAAAGAGGTGAGATAAAGGAGAAAATTAAGCAAATGGTTAAATCACTACCAATCCAGTGGACCTATGGAATTGGATAGTTTGGGGAAGCTAAAGGAATACTTCAGTCAGGAAATACTGAAACTGATAAGCACAAGTATTCTCAGAATCCATAATTTCCTTGAAGGCAATTTTTAGTGCTTATTCACTCTTCAGATTGCCCCATATTTACATGATGTAGTGGATAGAACACTAGACTTAGAGTCAGAAAGATCTGTGTTTGAATGCCACCTCTGGATTTACTAGTTGCATGAGCGTGGACAAGTCTTAACCCTTTTGACTTTCAGTTTCCAGATCAGTGAAGCTGGGATGATAACATTGCTAGTAGCTACCTCATAAATTTGTTGTGAGACTCCAGTGTTTGCAAATCTTAAATCACTATTTAAAAAGAAGCTTTTATTATTATCTGTATACATATTATACTCCAGGAGAATCTAAGCTCCTTATAGATATTATTTCATTTTATAAAATGAGAGTGTGAAAGTATGAATATCTGCACCATCTTTCATCGAAATAAATATTTTAAAAATGGTGTCAGTATGAGACACTCTGATTTTCTTTCAGTCATCTGCTGTGTGCTACATTCTTTGCTGAGTTACACTTGTAAATGGTATTATTGCTCCAAATGGGTTGAGTTTTGAGAGCTCTGATGGTTTGGGATAAAAGAGCCCTATGTCATGCTAATGGGAAGGAATGTCACATTGAGGCTTGGACCAGTACCTCATCCTAAAGGTTTAGTTTTTGTTTTTAACCTTTCAGTGTTTTACTAGTGGTCATTTTTTATATTTCTTTTACTTCTAAAGCTTCTCCTTACTGGTCCTATCTTCCCTCTAGGAATAACTCATTCCTCTCATCTTCCCCCTTGCACCCCTCTTTTTCCCCCCAGTCTTAAACAAATAAGAATTGTTGGGCAAAATCAATCAAACTATTGTTTGAAATGTCTGAAATTATATGCCCTGTGCTACATCATTTAATTCTCTGAAGTCATGATTGGTTACTGTAGTGATCAAAAATCTAGTCTTTCAATGATGTTTCCCTTTATATTGTGGTTGTTGTGTAATTTGTCTTCTAAGTTCTGGTGATTTTGCTTTCTGTCACTTCAAACAAGTCTTCTCAGACTTTTTGGAATTCTTCATACTTGCCGTTTCTCATGGCATAATCTTTAAACAAACTGATAGGCTGTGAATTAAGCAAAATCAGGAAAGCAATAGACACTATGTAAATGGAGAGCACACACACAAAAAAAGATACAGACTGTGATGAATAAGCTTAGCCCCAAAGAAAAGAAGAGACTACTTCATGTAGGAATGAGTAATTATGAGTGTGGATCATCGCATCTACTGTCAGACTCAATTGATGTTTTAGTTTTGTTAAATTTTTTTTCTTTTTTTATTCTTTGTTAAAAGAAATGTCTCTTGAATAGGAAAGAGAGAATAATGAGAGTTATTACTGAAGAAAATACAAAAATAAAATATTTCCAACTTTTTTTAAAAAAAACAATTCATGCATAAATCATAACTTGTTCAGTCACTTCTTCAATCAGTGGATACCTACTTTTCTAGTTCTCTGCTACTTCAAAAAGTGCTGCTATAAATATTTTCATTCTATATTAATTCATAGGATTAGTTTTCCAGATAGAGGAAATATTTTTCCATCTCTGAGAAAATCCCCAAATTTTGTGTTCCTCCTCTCTAGCTTTCCTGGATTGCCCTAAAATGTCCTGTGAAAACTTCTGTCTACTTCTTCCACTTCTTCCTCAATCATAGTTCCTAGACTGACTCAAAAATATAAGAAGATAATGCCAAATAAGCATGTTGGGAAGTTTGGAACTCCAGTAATAATTATCTAGAAAGAGAGTCTTGGTGTCCGTGTATTCCACAGATATTCTTTGTTGACTTTTCTCTGGCATCTAGGTCTGGAATTACAAACTTCGGCGCTGTCTATTCACCTTACTTGGACACCTGGATTATATCCGTACCACATTTTTTCATCATGTGAGTATCCCTGTTTTTGGAATATTTGTCTGTTGTTTCCCATATAGGAATCTCGTACCTAATCATCTTTAAGAGTTTATAAACTTACAAAAGGAGCGATTTTCTTCTGAAAAAGGAAGAATCCAGGATTGTGTTTATTTCTCACTATTCTTACTGAAACAGTTCTCATTTAAGGAAGCAATGGGAATTGGAGTTGGACCTGCCAACTTTGAAAGCCAAAAAAAAGGAATCTGTATGCTAATCTCATGTCAGAATGTTTTATTGCAATGTAACTCTTCAAATACATATTTGTTTATGGCAATTATTTAAACACTATGGATCTTAATAGTTTTTGCTACTGCCTCCTGAGACAAAGACAGACTGAAAAAGAGAGCCATAACTCTAAGTAATTTCTTTTTTCTTTTTATGACTTTAAGATAAATTTATTTGTTTAACTTTTTATATTCATTTTCACAAAATTTTGGGTTCCAAATTTTCTCCCCATTTGTCCCCTCCCTCCACCCCAATACACAGAGTATTCTAATTTCCCCTATCACCAATCTGCCCTCTCTTCTATCCTCCCTCCCTTCTCTTGTCCCCATCTTCTCTTTTGTCTTGTAGGGCCAGATGACTTTCTATTCCCCCTTAACTGTATTTCTTATTTCCTAGTAGCAACAACAATACTCAACAGTTGTTCCTAAAACTTTGAGTTCCAAATTCTTCCCATCCCTCCCTCCCCACCCATTCCCTTTGGGAAGGCAGGCCATATCTGTGTAGTTTTGCAAATGACTTTGATAATAGTTGTGTTGTGTAAGACTAACTGTATTTCCCTCCATCCTATCCTGCCCCTCATTGTTTCTATTCTGTCTTTTGATCCTGTCCCTCCCCAAGAGTGTTGACTTCAAATTGCTCCCTCCTCCCATTCCCCTCCCTTCCATCATCCCCCCCACCCTGCTTATCTCCTTCTCCCTCACTTTCCTGTATTGTAAGATAGGTTTTCATACCAAAATGAGTGTGCATTTTATTCCTTCCTTTAGTCGAATGTGAAGAGAGTAAACTTCATGTTTTTTTTCAGCTCTCCTCTTTTTCCCTCCACAAAAAAGTCTCCTGCTTGCCTCTTGAATGAGAGATAATTTACCCCATTCCATTTCACCCTCTCCTCCCACTACATTTCTCTCACCATTTACCTTAATTTCTTTTAAGATATGATCCCATCCTATTCAATTCACTCTGTGCTCTCTGTCTCTGTGTGCATGTGTGTATGTGCGTGCATGCGTGCGTGCGTGTGTGTGTATGTGCGTGCATGCGTGCGTGCATGTGTGTGTGTGTGTGTAGTCCCACCAACTACCAACAACCCAGGTACTGAAAAGTTTTAAGAGTTACAAATATTGTCTTTCCATGTAGGAATGTAAACAGTTTACCTTTGGTAAGTCCCTTATGACTTCTTTTTGCTGTTTGCTTTTTTCATGCTTCTTCTCATTCTTGTGTTTGAAAGTCAAATTTTCTATTCAGCTCTGGTCTTTTCATCAAGAATGCTTGAAAGTCCTCTGTTTCATTGAAAGACCATATTTTCCCCTGAAGTATTATACTCAGTTTTGCTGGGTAGGTGATTCTTGGTTTGAGTCCTAGTTCCTTTGACATCTGGAATATCCTGTTCCATGCCCTTCGATCCCTTAATGTAGAAGCTGCTAGATCTTGTGTTATCCTGATTTCCACAATGCTGGAATTGTTTCTTTCTAGCTGCTTACGGTATTTTCTCCTTGACCTGGGAACTCTGGAATTTGGCCACAATGTTCCTAGGAGTTTCTCTTTTTGGATCTCTTTCAGGCGGTGATCGATGGATTCCTTCAATACTTATTTTGCCCTCTGGTTCTAGAATATCAGGGCAGTTTTCCTTGATAATTTCATGAAAGATGATATCTAGGCTCTTTTTTTGATCATGGCTTTCAGGTAGTCTCATAATTTATTTTTAAATTGTCTCTCCTGGATCTATTTTCCAGGTCCGTTGTTTTTCCTATGAGATATTTCACATTCTCTTCCGTTTTTTCATTCTTTTGGTTTTGTTTTGTGATTTCTTGGTTTCTCAGAAAGTCATTAGCCTCCATCTGTTCCATTCTAATTTTGAGAGAACTGTTTTCTTCAGTGAGCTTTTGAATCTCTTTTTCCATTTGGCTAATTCTGCTTTTGAAAGCATTCTTCTCTTCATTGGCTTTTTGAACCTCTTTTGCCAATTGAGTGACCCTATTTTTCAAGGTGTTATTTTCTTCAGCATTTTTTTGGGTCTCCTTTACCAATGTATTAACCCATTTTTCATGCTTTTCTTGCATCTCTCTCATTTCTCTTCCCAGTTTTTCCTCCACCTGTTTAACTTGATTTTCAAAATCCTTTTTGAGCTCTTCCATGGCCTGAGCCCATTGGATATCTATTTTGGATGTTTGGGATACAGAGGCCTTGGCTTCTATGTCTTTCCCTGATAGTAAGCATTGTACTTCCTTATTAGAAAGGAAAGGTGGAAACATCTGTTCACCAAAAAAGTAACCTTCTATGGTCTTATTTTTTTTTTCCCTTTTCTGCGCATTTTCCCAGCCAGTTACTTGACTTCTGAGATTCCTCTCCACCCCTGCCTAGCTAGTGCTTGGGGTCTGAGATTCAAATGCTGCTCCCTAGCCTCAGGGCTTTCAGTGGCAGGTGGGGCTGCTATTCATTGTGAGCTTAAGTTCTGGTGCTCAGATGGGGGCAGGGCCACCTCCCAGGCTCAGTTCCCTCAGGGGGTTTATGCGGAGATCTTCAACAATGGAACTCCTGCCTGCTTGGGAGTCCCGGGCTGCCTCTGCCACTGCCTCCCGAGAGGGCCTGTGTTATGGACACACCCTGCGCCCCTCTCGGCCAGCTCAGAAGTCTCTCTCACTGACCTGGAGCGCCTGTGGGTGGAGGGACCTTCCCGGCCGCAGGAGATTCTGTCCCTCAAGCCTGCTCGGATCTGCTCCTTTCGGGCTGTGCAGCCAGGGCAGGGCAGGGCTGGGCTCCGCTGTCCGGTGCCCGACGGACCTTTGGTGCCAGTTTTTCAGGGCTCTCTGGAATGGAAATCTCCTCCATTGCGTTGGTGTGCGGCTTCCACTGCTCCAGAATTTGTGGGGAGTTCTTTCTACAGGAAATTTATGGGCTGTGGGTTCAGAGCTAGCATACGTGAGTCTTTCTGCTCCGCCATCTTGGCTCCTTCCCCTGACTAAGTAATTTCATTGTTGATAACTGAAGTCTTGCCTATGGGGTAGATTAGATGATTTCATCAAAGTTCTTTCCAGTCCTGTGATTTCATTGAAAAACAGTTTGAGAAAGTAAGTAGGATGTGGTACAGGGCAGCTGAAGCATTCAAGACTAAGAATAATGCTCATTTAAATAGTTTAGGCAGCCATGTAAAAAGACTAATTTGGCATTTTCACACTTTAGTAAAAAAAAAATTACATAGTCCCTTATTTAGAGCAAGTTACCATATTCGGCTCCCACCTACGTTTCTAGAATTATTTCATTCTACTTCATGCATGCTATGTTCCAACCACACTAATCTACTCACTGCTCTCCTGCCTCCTCATTCTCTTTCGTATCTTAGGGCTTTCCTAATATCTAAAACCTATTCCCTCCTTACCATTACCTCTTAGAATCTCTAACTTCCTGCAAGGCAATTGTTAGTGTATTTTCACTCCTCAGATTACCTTGTACATTACATTGTATAATGGATAGAGCTTTAAAGTTGGAGTTAGAAAGACTTGGGTTTGAATCCCACCTCTGGCTTTTACTGTTGGCATTAGCTCCTTTGACCCTCAGTTTTCCTAATCTTTGAAGAAGGGATGATAACATTTGTAGTATCTTATCTCATAGATTTGTTGTAAGACTCCAGTAAGATAATCTATAAAGTGCTCACACATAGTAAGTGTTTATCAGTCCTTCATTAAATGTTTATTATGTGCAATAATTCCTAAAATTGCATTCTTGTTAATAATGCTGATCACTGTATATGGGAATTTATCCTAAACCAGTCCTGATTTCCTTTTATATCTGTATTCCTCTGTCTTTTACTCTAAAAGTGCTAAATCTAAGACAAATTATAAGTAAATAGGAGAGGGGTCTCCATACTGTGTTCAGTCCCTTGGAGCACCAGCATGTTTGCCCAAAGCCTCAGTGACTCTTAGTAAATATAGTTAAAACCTTAGTCTTTGGAATAAACCCAGAATAATAATAAGAAAAATAATAGGGCTTACATGCTAAATCCCTGTTTCTGGAATGTTTTTCAGGAATATCCTTGGATTCTGAGTGCTTCAGATGATCAAACCATCCGTGTATGGAACTGGCAGTCCAGGACCTGTGTCTGGTAATATAGGAGGAAGAGAAATCATTGGAGCCTTCAGCTTCCTCAATACTTAATCTGCTACATTATGGAGCATATTAATATCATTCTGACCTTCCCACAAGGATTATGTAATATTAGTTAATTACTGATTGCTTTTTCGGGATGTAAAAATTAAAGAATTTTAGCTGTATATGGAAGGTCAGTAGTGAATGTTTGGCATCCCTTTTTTTTCTCTTTTTTCAGACAAGGCTTAGTACAACAACTATAGGAGAATGTATTCTAAAGTGAAATTAAAACAGTGGGTCAAATTAGACAGATCAAAGCCCATGTCTGTGGAGAGTTTTTAGAACAGTGAATTTGAGCTGTTCTTCCATTTTTTAACTGTCAAATCTTTGTGCTGGGGTCTAGGCATATTATGATCCATCTATATTTTTGGCTAGAATCCTATGTGGAATTTTCCATGAGATACTGAGAGGGTTACATTTGATTACTTTGAAGTGATTGCCTTTGGGAGAGATGTCCCACAAAAATTTATCAATTATTTCCCAATGTGAAATACTGTAATTGTATTTGGGGTACCTTCACTGTATACCTAGATTATTGCTATATTTTCAAATATTTTTAATTTTTGCTGGTGCTTGAAAAAAGATGTATTTTGTTTGAAAGTAATGCAGTTCTCTGGAATCAGCAATCTTTAGACAGTTAAGAGTAATAAAACCTATCAGAAAAGGCCCACAACGGAATAAGAGAAGCATCTGTGATACTAATCTGTGGGGAATGGTATTCATTTTGAGATTTTTGATTTGTTTTCTCATATTCTTGCAGTGTACTAACAGGACACAACCACTATGTAATGTGTGCGCAATTCCACCCTTCAGAAGACCTGGTGGTATCAGCTAGCCTGGACCAGACTGTTCGTGTTTGGGATATTTCTGGTGAGCTACCCAAGTTCAGGGGACAGTATGATCAAACTTGATGGAAAACTGCAATTGCCCAAAGCAGTGAGAATGGTGTTCTTGAAAAAGGAACATTGAGGACTGATTTGAGAGAGATCAGCACCTTTTTTAGGGGCCTCATTACCTAGAATTAGCTTTGATGGTGTTAAATGTCAGTCGATAATAATCCCTGATAAGCAGTTATTTGGAAATACTCATAGTCCTGACTCTGAAGGAAATTTCAGTTTTAGATAAATCAGCTATTAGGAAAGATTTGAATTCCATTAGGAATAGCAGTTATCATGACTCACACTAGGGAAACAGCTATAAAATTCATCAGTTGAGAAAATAATTTAGTGTGCTGATTAGTACGGGGAAGCAAGACTCCTGGATCTTGACTTCTTGTTCCAAGAAGGTAAAGCCCCTAATGTGTTTTTCTAACATCATAGAGATGAATTTCTCTGTTCAGATGATCTTCTGAATACCTTTTTGTCAAGCCATTCACAGGCAAGAGGAAAGTCCTTCAAGATGAGGAATTCTGTGGTTCAAAGTTTTTGAGTAGTTGTGCTAATGATTATTCAGTGTCATAACATACATCTTTTCTTTGAGGAACTAATTTAATTTAGATGGCATTTCAATTTGGATGTAATCTTTTCCCATAGAATTTGCTTTCCAAATTAGACAAAAAACACATATGGGGAAAGGGTACCCACCTAGAAGAGAAACAAAGTGTTGGATGTAGAAAATAGCTTTGTTTTATGTCTAGAATCAGAAGCCACAGATCCAAATGCCAAGGCTATCTACCTAATTCTGTCAACTCTCTGGAATATCTCTCTGTATTACTTTATCTCCGGAGCTCTAGGGCTCCTGAAGATCCTTAGAGATTCCATGTTATAAAGGGGCAGTGGTAGAAAAAGTCAGGGACTATAGAACATTGTGCCCTGTTCTGCAGTTAATGGGAAAGACTTCCTAAGGGTCCTTGCCCAAGTCCTTCAGGCCAAGTAAGCAGCCTCGGTATTCTATCGACATAAGGACTAGCTCACCCTTTCCCAGCTGCTCTGCAGATTGGCAGCAGGGTGCGCTGAGGCAAGGGAGTACTTACTGCTACTCCAGCTGTTAGTGAACAGCAACAACCAGAGTAAGTTGAGAAGAAGCTGGCACCCCCAATGCGTAATTTGGAATTTTACCCATCTCAGTTCCTTAAAGACTAGATGTAGCATGTAATACAAGCTAGGGAAGCAGGGTTTTAAGAACGCTACTTGCAGATTCTGCAGCCTCCGTTGAAGTTTCTGCAAGAATTGGGTTCAGGAGTGGTAGAAAGTCTCCTACAAAAGTTTAATACTAGGTGGTGGGGGTGGAGGGTAAGGTTGGAGCAACATTTGCCATTGCACTTTTCCACCAAACTGATTGTGCCATTTGAAGTACATTACCCAGACGCAGGACCAGCCATGCCAACAGGAGGAGCTAGGCATAGGCATATGAGCCTTTCAGAGCCTATGTCCTCTCCTCACTGCCAACATGGAATTTAATATCCATTCTCCCAGTAACCTAGCTACAGCTTTCCACCACACACACACTCCCTGCCTCTGCTTCTCTTTCTCTCTGAGGATACAGGAGCCAAATAGGATTGGAACCTAGCCCATCCTGTTCTAGTGGTTTCTAGGATGGTCATTTAGAGCTCAGCTCTGCCCACCCCACAGGGGCACTGCATATACTGCCTAGTGCCAGGCATAGTCTATTCCCTGGGGCCAAGCTAAACCAAGTTGGGGCAGTTAGAATGCAAAATAACTACTTGGCTTTTGGGTATGAAAGCCCAGATTACTGGTACTCATTTTTTTCTTTAGCTTTAGTGGGGAAAGACCATTTCTCTACCAAAGTTAGGGGCCCTGAGTCTGAAAAAAGAGAGAAAGAGGTGGCTTAATCTTGGTGGTGGTGTGTGTTGGCTCCTAGCAACATACAATGCATGGGTCATAACCTAATGGATATCTGTGGCAATGAGAAATCTCTTGCTAGCTTTGGTACTAATGTTAATGTTCCCCCTTACCATCCTCCAGTTTGTGCCTGAAGTTTGCAAAGTAGCTTCTGTTCTTTTTCTCTTCCCAAAAATCTCTTAACGTAAGAGGAAGAATGAACTTTGTGGTTGGACTCTTGCCCAAGTTCCTTCCCTTTTCCAGAGCCTTCTAGACTCTCCTCAGTACTACTTGTTTTTATTCAAGGGAGCACCACGCATAGGTGAACAAATTAGCTTCATACTACTAGGAACTGGGAGAGCCAGTGCTGTTGAAATTTAGGCGACAACTTGTGACTTCTGATTCTGGGAACAGATACTTGATTGAAAATAAAATGGCAGAGCAACTGAAATATAGTGTGAATTCCCCTACTTATTTTTCTGAGGCTCCATCTTAAAAAAAGGGAATAGCCCCTTGACTGAAAACATGGAATAGCTTTGACAGCAAGACTTTATTTACCTTCTTTAACCTTCTCAGGAGAAGACCCTTGTCTCCAATGCAGTCTAACTTCTTTCTAAGAATTTGAGTCTTTCAAGACCTCAGCTTAGCAAAAGCTTCTGGTTAATACAAATAAACCTTTTGAATACCTTATCAGGGAAAATTGGCTATTTCTGCAGTTTGAGTTTTGAGTGAACTAATACTTTATTTAATATTTATTTAATATCCTTTTGTGTACTTAACCCTTTGCATGCCAAGCCCACGTAACTAATCTCAGTCTTTGGAATGCCTTTGTACTAAATTTCTCTTAATTAGATGCCAGAATTACCTTCATTCCTTCCTCCTCCCTATCCCCCCCATTTGGAGAGTGCACCAAACTGGTCCGTTCTGAGTGTGTCTACTCCTCCCTCTGGATTTGTGTAGCTGCTGCAGAAATTTTCCATCTGTCGTTCAGTCTTAGTGAGTGGCTTGTCAAAGGCTCAAGTATTTCTTTTCCGAGTTTCTTTTCACTGCCTGTCACTATTCATCTGTCCATTTTTCCCCTCCCCCTTTCCTGGGTCATTACATGCAAGTGCAACAAAGGCTTCCACTCTGTCATAGAGCTTTCCCTTTTAATGTATTTGTTGATGCTTATTGAAGGTGAAGTTCCTCCCAGCTGTCTGTCTTTGTGCTTTCCTTTGATTCTGTTTCGTGCATTAGAATCATTAAAGAAAACTGACAGATCCGGTTAAAGGGACAGGATGAATAAGCAAAAGGAAGGTTCCCTGTGATAATCTGCTTATTAAACCTTGAAAGAATTTTTGAAAGCATAGCTTTGTTTCTCTCAACCTGTTGGCTCTTGAGTTTTTTCACACTGCTCAACTAGGTACAGGGGACAAGATAAAACTATGTCATCTTTTTCACCTCCTGGCTGTCTGTTCTTCCCATCTGGTCTTCTGTATGACAAGAAGCATTAGTACTTTTTAAAAAATATATAGAAGCATAACCATTCAAGTGACTTGAGTTTTTCTGCAACTACTATACTTCCAGCAATTTAACTGTTTTATCTTAGAAAGTACAGTATATCAAGGATTTCAAAGATACTCTGTTTTTATGAATGCTGAGTGTTTTGCAGAGCCATTATTCCAGAAAAAAAGCATTAGATTAGAAGAGCAAAGTTGTAGTCCCACCACCTCTTTCAATTTTAAGAAGTATGTCCTTTGGCCAAGTTATTTAACCCTAATGATCCTGTTTGCTCATGTAAAGGAGCAGTGATAGCATCTGCTCTTCCTAATTCATTGTTCTCATGAAGTTCAAATGCAATAATAAATATGAAGGCTCTTTGAAAATCACAGAGCACTATCTAACGAGTAATCATCTTGATCTTGTCTCTGACTACAAGGAATTTTGTGATCTGTGAATGGTTTTTAATGATAGATGTCTTGCAGCCTGTAAGCTATCTATGTCTGCCTTATACAAATATGGCTTTTGGTTTGGAATAGTATTACTTTAGTTTTCCTTTCATTGCTGTAAATTGGTATGATAGTCCCAGTCCCTCCTAGACAGTCTGTCTTTTAAAAGTTCGAATAATTCACTTAATAATAAGTTTGGTCAATGCTATAAGCCTTCTAGGCCTTAGTAGGAAGCCTGCTTTTACCTTATTTACCCAGCCCACAGATATTTATTTCAAACTTCATAACAACAGTCTCTGAGACCCTTTTGAAAGTTCTTTGGATTCCCTGAAAAGTTACTACTTTAAGAAGTTCCAGGGTACATGGGTGGTACACTGAATGGAGCTCTGCAGCCAGGAGAACCTGAGTTCACATATGACCTCAGACACATAGCTAGCTGTATGATCCTGGGCAAGTCACTTAATCCCAATTGCCTCCAGAATACAAATGGAGAAAAAAAAAATTAAAGAAGTTCCAAGCGATGACGTTCCTACAGAGTTTCTCTTTGCAACTTTTGAGGTAGCGTAAGGGAAAATTCAATAGCTAATGTGAAGTGACTCACTATTTGGGATCACATTTCCACATTGTTCAGTAATTGGAAACAGAAGCCATTGAATGGGAAAAGATTAAGTGTGAGTTTATAGAAGGTAATGGATCGTTTAAAAGTGCTGCTCAACTTAGTATAGGAAAAAGACCATTTTTAGAAACTGTATTTTTGAAGTTTAAAAAAAGTTTTTAAAGAAAGGCAACATGATATTATCATAGGTGAAGGGAACACTTTATTTGGAGTAAGATGACTTAGATTTAAGTCCCAGTTAGTTCTTCCATTCATTTAATAGTTTTCTAATCATGAGTAAGTCACTTAGCCCAAATGATCCTCAGCTTCCTCATCTGTAGAGATGATTTCTAAGGTCCATTTCAACCTCTGTCCTTTTATAAAGTATGGTACAGCCAAACTGTCAAGTAAAATTTCTCCTTTTCCCCATCTCTGATTTTTTTCCCATCCTTTTCTTAAATGTTTGTCTGTCACTGTGCCCGCCTCACCTCTGATACTTTACTATTTTGGTAACATTATGTTTGCTTCCCCCATGCCTACGCATCATGCCTCAAAGGTCTGAGGAAGAAGAACCTTTCCCCTGGAGCTGTGGAGTCAGATGTGAGGGGAATAACAGGGGTTGATCTCTTTGGGACAACGGATGCAGTCGTAAAACACGTTTTGGAGGTACTGTTTCTGGAGCCAATGATTAGGCATAGATTCCCTAGAAAGGGATTAAGTGACCATATTTGTCTCAAGGATAGTTACTTCACTGTGTAAATCTCAGGAGAAGAAGGGAGAGACTGGATCATAGTTTCCACCTGCCATCATAGAACTAAATGTTTTTACAAGCCTTTTGTTAGAAATCCAGTCAATCTTTCAATAAGTATTTATTGAGTATCACCTTGGGACTAACGAAGGAATAGACATGGTCCCTGCTCTTAGTTATGGAAGCAAAATATTTTACATGTAAAAATTAAAAACTGGATAATGCAGTTAAATAATATGTAGATAAAAATAATTACCTCTCCCCATAAGGAACTTACATTTTACTGGGGAATACAGTATGAACACTTAGAGATAGGACATAACTGAGAAGTAAGTGTCAGGGAAAGCTTCACAGAGCAGGTGTCACATGTACTGAGTCTTGAAGGGGAGATGAGGATCATGGGAAGTAAAGATAAGGAAAAAGCACATTCCAGACATGGGAGAGGAGATGGCATGCAAAGTTAAGGAAATAGGCAGTAGTCCAGTTTGACAGAAATGTCGAGTATAGAAAGGGGGAAAGTAATATGTAGTGAAGGCAAAAAGCATAGGAGAGAAGGTATGTGAACCTTAACATGCAGTTGGCCATATTGACCAGCCAGAAATGGTAATCTTCATTTCAGAATTTTAGAGAATCAGGATTCCAGGATTTTATCCACAGGAGTAAAATCAGTGACACTACAGCATCCTTTTCATCTAGCATGAATCACTGATGTTCTGTGGGGAAGCTGTCATTTGCAAAGCTTTGTTAAAAGATTCGCTCCTGCATGACTTCTACACAGGGTCATGATCGTGGAGTTAACTGGGCTGCTTTCCACCCCACTATGCCTCTTATTGTGTCTGGGGCCGATGACCGTCAAGTGAAGA
The DNA here is from genome assembly GCA_023548195.1 of Bettongia penicillata ogilbyi. NCBI lineage: Eukaryota > Metazoa > Chordata > Mammalia > Diprotodontia > Potoroidae > Bettongia > Bettongia penicillata. Next base: position 769,426 of record JAJHZJ010000630.1, read on the forward strand.
TTTGGCGTATGAATGGTGAGTAGACCACTCCACTCCTGGGAATTGGGGACCCTAGACTTCGTGACATGCTCTCCTACCATCTGCAGGTAAGATGATACAAGCTTCTTATGCAATTCATCTCTTCATGTTAATCCTGAAAGATAGAAGCTGTCCTCTTCCCTTTCTTTTTAGAATAGCAGTTTGCCATTGTGGAGTTTGAATAAGAAGAGAAATTTTTAAAAGGGAAGTAGAGAGAAATTTGAAACTATTGAGGAAACCAAAGAAGGAGGAAATATTCTGATCAATCACAGTAGTACAGTTCTTGTGCTGGTGCTGAGCATTTGGTTGAGAGCAGTTCACTATCACACAACCAATTTCAATGTTAGTAGAAAAGCAGAGAGAGAGTAATTCTGGTGACCTGATTCTTTCTTCTTACCAGAATCTAAGGCTTGGGAGGTAGATACCTGCCGAGGTCACTACAACAATGTCTCCTGTGCTGTCTTCCACCCTCGCCAGGAGCTCATCCTCAGCAATTCTGAAGATAAAAGTATTCGTGTGTGGGATATGTCAAAGCGGTAAAGTAGTTTGTGGTGAACTTAATACTAGGGATGGGGTGGGGCAGCTTGGTGGTGCAGTGAATAAAGTACCTGCCCTGGAGTCAGGAAGACCTGAGTTCAAATGTGGCCTCAGACAATTGACACTAACTAGATGTATGACCTTGAGCAAGTCACTTAACCCCAATTGCCTTGCCTTCACCCTTCCAAAAAAAGAAAAAAACAAGTACTAGGGATTGTGATTCCTAGAAGCCCTAGGGAGGTAGAGGAAGGTAGTAAGGTCCATTTTTCTCTTTAACTATACTCAGAGATTTTTATTTGTCCATCTGTTATCTTTAACATTTAGAAAACTCGAGAAATCAAGGATTATGCAAGTTTGAAGGGACATTGATAGGTCAATCATTCCTCTCTATCAGTCAGTGGGAATCTCCCAAGTCTTGTCTTTATTTCTCTAAATTTAGATAGGGATTTTTTTTCCCTTCCAATCTATGCTAAGTTCAAGAAGTGAGGAAATCCAAAAATCAAAACATGCTTGAGATGGGGAAGAACATTATGATCTCTTGATCAGGTCAGTATTGATCAATCATCATAGGACCATAGCCTTAGAGCTGAAAGGAACCTTAGAGGTCACCAATTCCAATCCCCTCCTTTTACAAGTGAGGAAACAAGCTCAAGGAGGTTAAGTTACTTGCCCAGGGTCTCACAGCTAATAAGTGTTCAAGGCAGAATTTGGACCCAGGTTCATTCTTTCCTTCCTTCCTTCCTTCCCTCCCTCCCTCCCTCCCATTCTTGTTCCCGAAACTTTAAACCCAGTTTACTCTGAGGCCCATAGGTTGGACAGCAGTAGGTCCCTGCCCAAGCTCCATTTAATGGATGGCTTAGAGTGATTATCAATAGTAACAGTTTCTCTTTCCCTCTCAGTTTGATTTAGTTATTTTTTTCTTTTGCTCATTAAAAGTGCCATTCCCTGACTACTTTTTAAAGAGCCCTTTTCACTCAGTGGACATTACCTCCCTATAAGTGAATACGTGAAGAGACCTAGCTTAAAAAGGCCAAGGTCTCCCATTGAATCCTATGCCATCTCCAGTCATCCTGATGAATATCTGGTCACTGGATCCAGATGGCTCAGGAGGAGAAAGAGAGGCTGGTGACCTGCATAGCCCTCCCTCACTCAAAGTCAAGTGCAGATCATGTCATCATTTCTCTGATGTCATGGCATTCTTCAAAAACAAAGGCTGAACACAACCAACCTGAACCCAAGTTATCCTGGTTGCAAGTACAGCACCCTGTCTACTATATCACGCTGCCTCTGTAATCTTGGTCATGTTCACTTTGGCATGTATTAGTCCTGGTTTGAGTTCCTCAATTAGTTTGTTAGCTTGCTGTCTTTCAGATTGAACATTCCTGGGAAACTGATGGTTGTTTTTCTATTTCTTCTTTTCTCCAATCCACAATAGGACTGGAGTTCAGACCTTCCGTAGAGACCATGACCGTTTCTGGGTTCTAGCTGCCCATCCCAACCTCAACCTCTTTGCTGCAGGTAAGAGCCCTTTTTCCTCTTTCCTCATTGTGCCTCAGTTACAACAGAGCAGAGTTATTCTCCATCAGCAGGTTAATATGGCAGAAAGCAAGATTCTCAGAGCCAATTGGTTGGATTTTTAGTTTCTTTTTTCTCCAGTCTTCTTGGAGAAAAGCTGTCCTCTTTGAGTTACACTGGCAAATCCTCCTTTTTCTGTCCAGATATTCAGTGCTGATCCCTGGCCTTGAGAATCTTTTTTTTTCTTTTTTAATATTTTACCTTTTTTCCAATTATATATAAAAACAATTTTTAACATTTTTTAATTTTTGAGTTCCAAATTATCTCCCTCCATTTTTCCCCTTCCTCCCTTATTGAGAAGGCAAGCAGTTTGATATAGGTTAAGAGCAGGGAACCTGTGTTATACATGTATGTTATGCAGAACATATTTCCATATTTGTCATGTTGTGAAAGAAAACCCAGGACCCCTCCCCCAAAATAAGAGCAAGAAAAATAAAGTTTAAAAAAATATGCTTCAATCTGCATTCAGACTCCATCAGTTCTTTCTCTGGAGGAAGATAGCATTTTTCAGCGAAAGTCCTTCAGAATTGTCTTAGGTCATTGTATTGCTGAGAAAAGCTAAATCATTCACAGTTGCTCATCATATAACATTGCTGTTAATGCATATACTGTTCTCCTGGTTTTGCTCACTTGACTTTTCATCAATTCACATAAGTCTTTGCAGTGTTTTCTGAAAGCATCCTGCTCATCATTTCTTAGTAGTATAATAGTATTCCATCACAATCATAGACCACAGCTTGTTCAGCCATTCACCATTTGAGGATCACCAATTTCCAGATCTTTGCCACCACAAAAAGAGCTGTCATAAATATTTTTGTACTTATAGGTCCTTTTCCTTTTTTTTTTATCTTTTTGGAATACAGACCTAGTATTGCTAGGTTGAAGGATATGCATGGTTTTCTAACTCTTTGGGCACTGTTCCAAATTGCTCTCCAGAATGGTTAAGTCAGTTCATAACTCCATCAGCAATGCATTAGTTAGTGTCCCAATTTTTCCACATCCCCTTGTCATTTTCCTTTTTCTTTCAAATTAGCCAATCTGATAGATGTGAGGTGGTGCCTCAGACTTGTTTTAATTTGCATTTCTCTAATCAGTAGTGATTTAGAGCATTTTTTCATATGATTGTAGATAGCTTTGATTTCTTCTGAAAACTGCCTGTTTACATCCTTTGACCATTTTTCCATTGGGGAATGACTTATATTCTCATAAATTTGACTCAGTTCTCTATACATTTGAGAATAGCCTTAAGAATCTTAAACGACATACATGTATGTAGTTCTCCTTTCAGACCAAAAGGGAAAAGCCATAGGAGGCAGGGTCTCCATATGATAGTGGAAGAAGCTAGTAGAAAATGATCAAGTTTTTAAATGTTTTTCTTAGCTTCCTGGGGCTTAGAGATCATATCACATCAATACCAGTTGAAAGAACTTGGAGAATAGAACCCTTACTGGGAGGAAAGGGGAAGGCAAGAGGACATGGTAATTTTTTTTTCGTGTATTTGAAGGGCTGTCATTTGGAAGAGAAATTATACTTGTTTTACCTAGCCTCCAAGAGTAGATATATGATTGGAAATTACAAAGAGGCTATCTCAACCCAGCAAGTCTCAGTCCTTTCCCCAGCTTTATCTATTCCGTAGCTTCTGTCTCTGACCAAAGTCAACCATTCTTTCTCCTTCCATCCAGGTCATGATGGTGGCATGATTGTCTTTAAACTGGAACGAGAGCGACCAGCTTATGCTGTTCATGGCAACATGCTACACTATGTCAAGGATCGATTCTTGCGCCAGCTTGATTTTAACAGCTCTAAAGATGTTGCTGTCATGCAGTTGAGGAGGTAAATCTGGTTTGGTTGGCTAGTTAATTCTTCTGCCTTCCTAACACCAGTCCATAACAGAACATCTCTCCCATGGGCTTTCATCTCGTGTTTCTTTAAATAGCATTTGAGATTTTTTTTCACCCATATCACAGTTTGGATCTTGTTGGTGCTGCCCAATTTGTATGGTGGACAAGGAGGGTAGTTATATAGGTGACCTTGGGAATGGATATGTTTAGACCCTTAGGTCTAGAATCATTAATTTGAGCTGACTCCTGGGACAAAGAATTCTACTGACATGGTCATGACTCTTCTATCTGTTCTTATGCACAGCAAAGAAAACTCTTCTTTAATAAAGTACCCCAACTTGGTGATACCACATTCACCTTAGATAGGACCAACCCAGGTCATATTGAGAGATAGATTAGAGTTGAAACTGTTCTGAGGTCCATTTTGTATTTGATACAGAGTCTCCTCCCTCATTCTTCCACTACCCATAAGCAGTATATATACAACCCCAAACCAGAGTGCTCAGATGATGTGATAACCCCTGGGACTCCTAGTAAAAGACACTGTCCTCTTAGAAAGCCAGCTGCACCAGCATGCTGAAACATTAATGGTGACAAACCTTGGCATGGGGGGTTTGTTGTCCTCTGCCAGTATTGCTGCAATAAAAGTTGGGTTGATATAAATGTTCCAAGGAACTAGAGAAAACTGCCAGAGACAAATCAAGCCCTGTTGCTCTGTGATGTCAATTGTAATTATGTGTAGGAATTTGGATTTCAGCGAGGCTGATCCCCCTCCCCTCTATCCTGTCCTTTCTCAGTTGTGGCCACCACCTTCTGTTCACTGATTCAGGGTGTACTAGGTTTGTTTTTTAAAAGCTTTTTACTTACAAAAAAAGACTCAAGTTAGGAGGTTAGATGGAAAGAAAGTGAATGCACCTTTGAGAGAAATTTAAAAATCCAAAGCTTGATTTTTCTCAGTTCATTTCTGTTGCTCCTTCCCAATTTCCTCTTCTTTGCATCTTCCTAGTGGTTCCAAGTTCCCAGTGTTCAACATGTCATATAACCCAGCAGAGAATGCAGTCCTACTATGCACAGTGAGTAATCACCATTGAGGTGGGCTCTTATACCTTAAAGTATACAGGATTTAAATATCTTTTTCCCATGGCAACACAGTTTTTAGTATCCTTCTTAGATGTTTAAAGTTAATGATCTCTTGAGCTTTAGCATAGTGAACTTTCATAAGCTCAAACCAAATGTAGCCTCCTTATCATAGGTGAAGGATTGTTTAGTAGTAGATATGCTGGGAATGTTGAATTTACTCTTATTATCTTTTGAAGTATAGAATGTTCTAGATTTTCCAAAAGCCAATTTTGTTTTGAATTGATGGTGTTTAACAGTCTATTTACTCTTAGCCCAGGAAGCAGTTACCTTGATCTCACTGTTTGGATCAGAATAGAAGGGTGGGTCAGATAAAAAGAAGATACTTACAGGGTCCCCACATCACCATCTCTACTTCTTGCAACCCAGATTACAGTGAAGTTTAAAAAATAATAATAATAAATATAATAATAAAATAATAATAAATAATATATATTAATATTAATAAATGATAATAAAATAATAATAATAAATGAAAATATAATAATAAAAAATAATAATAATAAAATATCCCCATTATTAGTTCCCCTGCTGCCAAATTAAGAATATAGTGTTCCTATTTCACTTTTGATTTATGGGCTCTATTGCAAATTTTTCTTCTTCTTTCAACCCCTACTTTTAAAGACTAACTCTTTAATGGCAGCTTCTCTTGTAAGTAAACATCTTTTTTTTTTTTTTAGTTTATTGAAGGATGTTGGAAATAGGGAGTAATGGCACTCTAAGGGAGCAGAACAGATTCAGCAAATTTGCTCTGAAACATGGAAAGATTCTTTTCCCTTTTCTGTCCTTCAGTTTGATGCTCTGTAAAACTGAAAAAAGAGTAATGCCTGTGGTTATGCTAAATGTTCAGGAATTGAGGAAGATGAGTGGCATTGTGTATATGTCAAAAATTTTAGAAAAGGTCCCTGTAAATCCTGCCCATATGTACATTCATCACACATCTCAGGGAGGAGAGGGACAGGCTATGTTAAAATCAAATATTCAGAGTATTACATGTTCAGAAAAGAAATATTTACTTTATGTTAGATTGAAGAGCTTTGCTATGTTTTCTTTTACTCTGATAATCTCACTACTACTACCTTCTTTTACAGAGAGCCAGCAACCTAGAAAACAGCACCTATGACCTATATACCATTCCCAAGGATGCTGACTCTCAGAATCCTGATGGTAGGCTTTCAGCTGCTCCACTCATTCCAACCCCACCCTTCATTCACATCATAATCTCTCTTCAAGGCCTCCATCTTCCCTTCCCAGACCATATCCTCATTGCTCATGTCTGTTGGCAGGTGGCGTTGACAACTGCATCATAGGCGACTATGTTGTGAAAAATTCATGTTCCTCCCACATTTTATTACCTCAGCTAGATATATATATTTTATAATTTGGTTATTAGAAACTCTCCATTTTCCCTTTCAGCACAGCGTGCTCTCCTGGTTTATTGTCAGCTGAGATGACTTTCACCCTGGTAGTTTCATTTATTTAAAAATGTGGTTCCAATCTGGGAATGTGTCACCCTGGGGCTGGGGATTTATGCTCTCCCATCCACTTCCAGCTCCAATTTGCCTCCCCTCACATGTCAGAAAGATGTGGCTGTTAACAACCCCAAGCCCCACCTGGGATCTCAGGATCCAGCTGAGACCCTGCTGCCTCCTCCATCACTCCTACCCCACTGTGAACAGCCTCCCTGTCAGAACTTGCTGACGTTGCTGATTATTGAAGTGGCTCTGACTCCTGCTCGTGTTCTTCTTTCTGTGGTCCCTCCTGTTCATCCTGCAGAAGCCAGTAGGATAGCAGTTCAGGCCTCAGATCTTCATTTCTTTATTAACACCTTGACCCCTGCTAGAAAGTTCCAGAGGAAGCTTTTTTGTTGCCCATTGATACTTTAGATTGTGGGGGCATGTCCCCTTTGTTGGGACAATATCTATTGTATGGCATTGCTGCTGCTGCTATTATAGCCCTCTGTAATGGATGGTCACAGAGACTGCAAGGACCTGGGTCATGACAAGATGAGAACTTGGATGGGGGCGGAAATTACATCTTTATTTTCACTAACTTCTAACTGAAATTTATCATTTCCTTCCATTAAGAAGTTAAAAAAAAAAAGAAACCTGAGAAGGACTCCGTAAGTGTCACCAAACCACCAAGTGGTTCATGACACAAAAATGAGTAAGATATCTTAGTGATGGATATTTATGGATCCTTCTAGAACTTCCATTGAGCCAAGAGATTTAGCCTCCTCACCAACCTAACTTACTTTTCCCCCTCTGAACTGCTCATTTGATTATGAAAATTTAGGGAGTTTTAGTTTTATCTTATCTCTTTTCCTTTTCCTTGCCTATCCTGGATGGGGAAGATGGTATTATTAATTAGCAAAGAAACAGCCCAAAGATGGGCAGTAGAAGGAAAGGAAGAGAAGCAAAAGACTTGGATAATCCACACATTGGATCACAAGCTCCTGGTAATGGAGTGTTGGCTACAATAATAATTAGACTTGTAAATAGCCAGACACCCCAGGTGTCTGAGAAATTTAGGCCAGGCCAGTCATTATGTTGGTCAGTACATTCTGCCATATTATCTCCTGTTACTGATAGATAAAGGAGCATTACAGTGCATCCTTCTGTTCATCCTCATATTGAGTGCCCAGACAGTAGTGGCTAGGCATTAAGAAGATCTGTCTCAAATTCATTATCAGCTTCAGTACTCAGCTAGTGAAAGTAAAGTGATATGGTGAGATTTTTGTAAGTCTTTTAAGGGCTGATGTCAATGGTTGAACTTTGTTATGCATCAGCTATGTACTAGATGCTCCTCATCATGGGGTTCTCCTTCCTTAAGGGCTCCCCTCAGTCAGAGTGGTCTCTGAATTCTGCACCCAGTCCCACAGGGTTCCTTGAGGAGGCCTGCATTTACATGTTAAAAGCAGCAAAACAGCTGTGAGCTAGGGAGGGGGCTCTGCCTCTCCTCCAGCTTGTTTAGCCGCTTATCAGTAGGAGGTTCTGGGCCACTGACAGGCCCCTCGCTGTGCCACAGCTTGGCCAGGAAGGCCCTGCTCGTTAGCTTGACAGAGTGTTCTGTCTCCTAAGATAGGCGGCCCCTTTGCCAGCACATGGCATTGGCTGACAAGCAGCCACTTGGCCTAGAGATAGAGGACTGGGGAACTGGTACTGGCATTTGGAGAAGAATGGTGGGGAAAAGTCACTCATCAATAGCCTCGGGTTACGACTGAATTAGTTAGGAAGCAGCTGAGCTGGCATAGCCAAGGTAGCAGCCAGCAGGACTGGCAGTTCCATAGCACCTGACTCTGTCACCTGCCAGTGGCTTACCACATGTCCCTCCTTATTAACCCCCACCCCCATCTTGTTCTCCCTAGCCCCTGAAGGGAAACGGTCTTCTGGCCTGACAGCCGTATGGGTTGCCCGAAATCGTTTTGCTGTCCTGGATCGTATGCATTCAGTGAGTTATGACCAAGATGTTTTTGTAGGGTTTTGTTGCTATTTTTTGAGTGGTGTGAAGTAAACAGAATTGATTTATTACTACCCTGTTGAGGTTGACAATTGAGATCACAGCCAGATCATCTTAGGGCTCAAGTTCCAAAATAAGATGTTCTTATAACAGCTGAAGGGTTTGAAAAAATGGGACCCATAATAAAATTGCCTCTCCCCCAGTATGGGGTACGAAGAGTATCTTACCATGGGGGTTTGTAACAGACTGGACCAAGCGTACTTCATAAAGTGCTGTTTCTGTTACTACCATGCCCTGTCAGGAAGCTATGAAGCAAACAATAAGCAGTGTTGTCTCTCTGCCCTTAGATTGAGATCAGTTATATATTTATGTGACTAGCCCTGCAGACTTTCTTTTAAGTTTCTTTGATAAATACAGTCATTGCCAAGCTTCTCTGAATGTCTCTACTGAGGAAAGGGTAAAAAAGAGGGTAGAGTTGAGGTGACATGAGAAGGGAAAAACCCTTACCTAATAACCAGTCTTGAGCTCTTAGTCAGCATAAGATTTATGGAATAATGAAAAGAGAGTACATGACTAATTGAAACTAAGGATGTAACTAATCAGAAAGAAACTTTACTGCATTTTTTCTGTACACTAAATGCCTCATCCTTTCATTTTCAATTCAGCTTCTGATCAAGAACTTGAAGAATGAAATCACCAAGAAAGTACAGGTTCCTAATTGTGATGAGATCTTCTATGCTGGCACAGGGAACCTGCTGCTTCGAGATGCTGATTCCATCACACTTTTTGATGTACAGCAGAAACGGTAATTACACCAACTTTTTGGTCCCTTAGAGACCAAAAGAATATAGCTTGTGACCTGGGATAAAGGGATGATGTTCCCCTTATTCTGTGTGTCCTCTTCCTCCTAGGACTCTGGCATCTGTGAAGATTTCCAAAGTGAAATATGTCATTTGGTCTGCAGATATGTCCCATGTAGCTCTGCTGGCCAAGCATGGTAAGGACCAACTCAGAGCAGGCTCCCTCATCCACCTATACCACCCTCCATGTCTCAACAGGGTGCTCATGTCCTTTGCTTCTTACAGCCATCATGATCTGTAATCGTAAACTGGAGTCACTTTGTAACATCCATGAGAACATTCGTGTCAAGAGTGGTGCCTGGGATGAGAGTGGCGTGTTTATCTACACCACCAGCAACCACATCAAATATGCTGTCACTACAGGGTAAGTTCTCTACATAGGAAAAATTGTTTTTCTGAAACAGTAGATCCATCTTAGAGAGGAGTATTTAAAATCATTGTCTCATTCCTCCAGATTCATACTCTGAAGATAAGTAGTCATTTTGCTCACCACTAACTTCCTTCATTCCTGTAATTATATAACATTCCTCTGTACCCTCCAGTATCTTTTTTTAATATCACCTTCATTTTCAGATATATCCTTCTCTCCTGCCCTCTCCAGAGAACCTTCCCTTATGACAAAGAATAAAAAAGAGTAAGAAGAAAACAAAGCAGTTCAACAAAACTAACCCAAATATCAGCAGAGTCTGACAGTCATAGAATTTCCTGTACCTATCATCTCCCAACTCTAGCAGTAATTTTTTCTAAAGGAAAACTCAAAGTTCCTTATTCTACTTTTTCTCTACATGGGAAAGTAAAATTAGTAATATCAGCATATAGTCTCATTCTCCTGTCATGAGTTCTTTCCTCAATAACTCAGGTAGGGTTTGGCAGATCAAAGCTAGATGGATTATAGAGGCTGAATAGCATTTAGCAGCATAATAAGGAGGAGTCAGAGTCTCCTTGTTTTCCGTCTCTATACCAGGGCATGCCCGCGACTTGAAACCATGTGTCCACAGGGGCTTATAGCTGTGGTTTCTTATCCCTCTCTTCTCACTTTCAGGGACCATGGGATCATCCGTACCCTTGACTTGCCAATCTATGTAACACGGGTGAAGGGCAATAATGTGTACTGTCTAGACCGAGAGTGTCGTCCACGAGTGCTTACCATCGACCCCACTGAGTTCAAATTCAAACTAGCCTTAATCAACAGGAAATATGATGAGGTACAGTGAAAAAAACAGTCCCAGGGGAGAGAAGACATCTTTAAGTAAAGTCAAATGCAAGAATTGCTACTTCTCTTCGGAACATTCTTGATCACCATCCCTGCTCCCATCTCTAGGTACTGCACATGGTGAGGAATGCCAAGTTGGTGGGCCAGTCCATCATTGCCTATCTCCAGAAGAAGGGCTATCCTGAAGTGGCACTGCATTTTGTTAAGGATGAGAAGACTCGATTCAGTCTGGCCCTAGAATGTGGCAACATTGAGGTAAAGCCACCAGTCTCTTGAAATATCGTGGCATGAATTGGTTGAAGAATTGGATAATTGGGTTTATATCCTGAGTTTGTAAATGCAGATCCTCAAGTGCAGTTCAAAATTTTTAAATAGTGAGCTGTATCAGCTTTATATTAGCTTTATATTTGTGTTCTCCTACCTTTCTCTGTCTTTGTTAGTATCTCATAATCTGTTATATTTCTGTTTTCACTTTCATTTATTACTCCCAAGACAGGAACAGGATAGTCAAAATGGAAAACAAATCCCAGCATTCATTGTTCTGATTCCTCAGATGGAGAGAAGTTTATTAAATTCCTCTTTGAAAAGAGTCCACTGAAAGTCCATTATAAGACCCCAGGAGCAGCAAGGTAGCACAGTGAATAGAGCACTAGGCCTGGAGTCAGGAAAACCTGAGTTTGGATTTGACCTCAGACACTTACCAGCTGTGTGACCCATGGGAAGTCACTTAAGCCTGTTTGCCTCTCAGTTCCTCATCTGTAAAATGAGCTGGCGAAAGAAATGGCAAACCATTCTAGTATCTTTGCCAAGAAAACCCAAATGAGGTCATAGAGTGAAACATAACTGAAAAATAACTAAAACAATAGCAACAGAGACACTAGCTGACTCACCTTTAAGGACCTAACAATACAGCATGGAGGGAACAGGGTAGCTACGTTGGAACTTATTCCATGGAGTTCCACAGCTTCTCTGATGTCATTTCAGTGAATTATTTGTTGAAAAGCTATGCAAGTTAATTATAGAATTACTTGATTTGAGAGTTGGAAGGGACCTTAGAAATTATCAAATCCAAACCATACCCAGAAGAAATTCCCATTATAATAGCCAAGTGGTCATCCAGCCTCTGGTTAAATACCTCTGAGGAGCAATCTACCACCTGTAGAGTTAGCCCATTCCACTTTCACTAGCCCACTCCAAGTTGTGGAGCTAAGACAGTGGCAAAGCTGGTATGGTTCCCTGACCTGGATCACAAATCCCTTAGGAATATACACATGAAAGGGTGATTTCAATCAGACAAAATAAGGTCTAATAGAGTTGAAAGTCCAATGCCCCAGTAACTTCACTTGAAGTCTAAGCCTTTAGAGTTACTAGGTCAACAACAGCTGCTTTTAACCTCTCAGCTATATCTCTTGGGATATCCTCAGATTGCCCTAGAAGCAGCCAAGGCTTTAGATGACAAGAATTGCTGGGAAAAGCTAGGAGAAGTGGCCCTGCTCCAGGGAAACCATCAGATTGTGGAGATGTGCTACCAGCGTACCAAGAATTTTGATAAACTTTCCTTCCTATACCTCATCACTGGCAACCTTGAGAAACTTCGCAAGATGATGAAGATTGGTGAGGTCCCAAAGTCAGGGATGGAAAAAGGCTTTATGAAGGAGGGAGGAAACAGGGAGAACAGGATGTAACCTAATATTTCTTCTTGTCTTGTGCAGCTGAGATCCGAAAAGACATGAGTGGCCATTACCAAAATGCCCTGTACCTGGGTGATGTTTCAGAACGTGTGCGCATCCTGAAGAATTGTGGGCAGAGTGAGTTTAAAACACCTGTCAGGTCCTTTAGACTTTTAAAGAGCCAGTGCTTTCCATTCCATAATACATATTTGTTATGGTCAGGGTTCTAGGTTTGCTTCCTTCTGTACCCCTGAGGAGTACAAAAAAGAAGGTGGTGCCCAGGAATGCTTCCACGGGAAGAGCAGAAATATGGGTGTTTGTGTAATAGCAGGAGTTTGAGAGGCATGGAATCAGAATTCCCAAAAAATAGATGGGTGATTTCCATATGAAGGTAAATTCCTCTCAGAATTATAGACTAGCTCAGTTCTAGAACCAGCTTCCTGCAAATCTCCCAGATCAAGAACAATCTATACTTTATTCTTACCATAATAAGTGAGAAGCAAGGGCATGAGGTTGGTGTACTAGAACAGCCACAGGTTAAAATGGTAATTTAGGAATCAACTGAATAGAGAAGGTGATGATTCTGCTTTTCTCTTAGAACTGTGTTTCTTTCCTCAGAAGGAGCTCTCACTTCTCAAGAAACCAGGAAAAGAAAAGATTCTCTTCAGACAGAACAGTAATGTCCAGGTTAAGGAATAGAGAAAATAGATGTCTAGAATTGAGGTCTGTTTCTTCACAGAATCCCTGGCCTACCTTACGGCTGCCACTCATGGTCTGGATGAGGAAGCAGAGAGCCTCAAGGAAACATTTGACCCAGAGAAGGAGACAGTAAGTCCTAGATTAGACTTTTTGGTGTGCATCAGAGGCAAGTCTGAGCTCCTCGAAGATACTTTGGTATATAAATCTTTGAAGGTTGAGAGTAACATCGATGACCAGAGTGGACCCCAGGCCTTTTTCCTTTATTTTTTATATAACCTTGTGACTATTCTTGATCACTCTTTAGATTCCAGATATTGACCCAAATGCCAGACTACTTCAGCCACCTGCACCCATCATGCCACTGGACACCAACTGGCCCCTACTTACTGTTTCTAAAGGCTTCTTTGAGGGTTCTATTGCCAGCAAGGGTAAGTATACAGCACATCCACTAGCTGTCAGCTATCTGTTATCACTTTTTGTTTCTTGAAGTGACTGGTACACAGGTGCCTAATAAATCTTTACTGGTTGATTAATTGGTAGAATTCAGTGGATATTGTGAGCAATCTGTCCTTTACTTTGACTCCATTTGCCTTTTTTTCTGGGTGGACCCTCATGGGACATGAGCCTCTGGAAATACAAAGCTGCCTATACTATGATACTGCCTTAAAATGCAGCTTCATCTGCTTCACACTCTCTTCTGTGAATCAGCAGGCATCATTTTCCCACCTTCTTTATTTGCATATTTGTTCTGTTTTTGAAAACTCAAAACTATATATGCCCTGAGAAGTGTGGCTTCCACCTCACTTCATCCTTATCCCCACCTTGATAAGAGGAACATGTAGGTAGATATAGACAAAATACATCTTTTGTCTGGTTCTGTTTTCTAGCTTAGGAACATTATGATCTGCTCCCAAGACATTGATTATAAAATACTTTGAAATCTTCCAGTAAAGAGTCCTGAGAAAGAGCCTTCAGACCAAGTATACACCAAAGAAGTGAAACCCAAGCGAGGGCCTTTTTCCACACTCAGGAGGATTCTGCCCATGTAATGTGCATGATAATAGAAGTAGGGAAGAGAAAGGAAGGTCTGTGAAGAATGCTTGCTTGGTTTTGATTTCTTCCTCAAAAGATGTGTAAAATTTAGAGAAACTTGGAAAGAGAAGTAGAAGTAATGGAAGCACTACATATGAGGTGTAGAGGGGAAAGTTAAAGAAATTAAGATTGAGCACTTGCAAGGAAAACTGAATAACATTATAAGTGCAAAGAGTAGCTAGCTTCTCTAATGGATCTGAATTGTAGTAAAATAGATTTAGGCTAGATTTTAGAGAGAAATGAAACTATAAGGAAGGAGTTATCATCCTAGAGTTTGTCTGACACAGAGGCCATTTTTCAGGAGCATATAGGTTGGTTCTGTCGTAGCTCCTTCTGTCCTTTATTTGTTATGAAAGTTGGCCCTGATTGTAACATTCAATACAGTAATCGTTCCTAACTTTCCAGAGTTAATATATTACCTCTTTCCTCTCCAAATACCAAAAGAGAAAAACACAGACCCCCTGGGTGTCCCATCTAAAGAGTTGCCCTCCCATCCGTATAAGTTAGGCCTTGAATTGAAAGGAATCGACAGGGTTAAGGAACATCTGCTGGGGGTCAGGACCTGCTGGTTGCCTGAGCTCTGTGACCTTTCTCTTTCCCATCCTTATAGGGAAAGGAGGTGCACTGGCTGCCGACATTGACATTGACACTGTTGGCACTGAAGGCTGGGGAGAGGATGCAGAGCTGCAGCTAGATGAAGGTGAGAGAGATGCACAAGGGAGAGCCAGTGAGATGGATTCAGAGATTGAATGAGCCATTGGATGGGAACCTACAGGCCAGTCTGATGGTTTCCAGACTGATGGGGGCCAGCCAGGCCTGTAGAGTTCAGCTTTCCTGAGACTATGGCTACGTATCTATCCAAGGCCAACAAAAATTTGGATTTCTTTATAGATGGGTTCGTGGAAGCTGCAGAAGGTTTTGGTGATGAAGCTCTTGCTAAAGGACCAGAAGAAGGAGGTGGCTGGGATGTAGAGGAAGATCTGGAGCTTCCACCTGAGCTAGTATGAAGAGTTCCCTTCCTGCTTTTTGGGCATTGTTCAGTAGGAGCTGTGGCATAAGATTGAGGTCTCCCAAAGGATGGAGATCTAGGCTTTCTATCTCCCTTGGTAAATGTCTATTTAGTCTTCTGCTTATCTTCCTTTAGAAGGAAAAGGAAGTGTAGGTAAGGGCCCACATTAAGAAAATTCTATATGATTTTTTTCCTGTGATTCTCCTGGTTCTGTGACTATAGACAAATCTGTTATTCCTTTTACTGAGTGTGGGGACTTGAAGCAATAGTTCCCATGCCTTAAATTTTTCAGAATAAAGGGGTAGGAAAGTCAAGAGAGTGAATTTCTTTTCCTCTCTAGGATGTTTCTCCCGGGGCAGCTGGAGGCACTGAAGATGGATTCTTTGTGCCCCCCACCAAGGGCACAAGTCCTACTCAGGTAAGTAGGAGAAGGGGACAAGCATTTATTAAGCAATGGATTTGTGCCAGGCACTGTGTTAAAAGGGAGGTTGCTGTTATTATCCCCATTTTACAGTTGAAGAAATGGAGACAGGGGTTAAGAGACTTGCTCAAGATCACATAGCTAAGAAGTGTCTGGGACCAGATTTGAACTCAGTTCTTTCTGACTCTGGACCCAGCACTGTTTTTAATGCACCACCTAGTTGTCTGTAAGGAGAAGTAGCCTTCATAATGCCTGGCATATAATAGGCACTTAATAAAAGTTTATTGAATAGAATTGGTTATATAGCTAATAGAGTATTAATATTCAAGATAAAAAAAAGGAGACAAGTAATAGAATTCTTAGCTCTCTTTGGTGGGTTCAGGTCACCTGACCCAGATAAACCATACTTTGGGACCTCAGAGAACTGACAGATGTGATTGCTGAATCATTGTCAATTCTATTTGAAAGGGTGTTTGCGGGAGAGGTGCTGTAAGGACTGGAAAGGAAAATGTGCCAGTTTTCAAAAAAAGAAAAGAATGATGCTAAGTGGCTTTGGAAGTGGTTGAATAGCTGGGCTCAGATTCTGTAGTGGACACTCTCAGAGTGCTATACTATTCTCATTTCATTTACTATTTTACCATTGATTTGGATGAAGACCTAGATGGGAACGTGCTAGTTAATGTGGCAGAATTCTAAAAGGTCGTAATGAAGTAGGACACTGGGTTAGGTCTAATTAAACCAGATTTCAGAGGGATAAGACTTAGTTTCAAAATATCTGTTTCAGAAGACATTACTAGGCAATTGGTTCAAGAAAGATTTAGGAGATTTAGTGTACTGCAAGCTTAACAAAAGTTAGCAGTGTGATATGTCTGTCAGGGGTGCTAATACAGTCTTAGGTTGCAGTGAGACATAAGAGCCAGGAATAAAATGGTGATAATCAAGTTGTAGTCATCCTTAGTTAAACCACAGTTGGAATATTGTCTTCAGTTCTAGGCATCACATTTCCTGCCCCCCAAGGATTTCTTTCTTTTTTTTTTTTTTACTTAATAGTATATATTTTTTCCCCAATTACATAGAAAGCTAACTTTCAGCACTCATTTTTGTAAGAATTTGAGTTCCCAGTTTTTCTCCCTCCCTTGCCTTTCCCCTCCCCAAGACAGCAAACAGTCTGATATAGGTTATACATGTACAGTCATGTTAAACATATTTCCACATTAGTCCTGTTGTGAAAGAAGAATCAGAACAAAAGGGGAAAACCATGAGAAAGAAAAACCAAAGTATGCTTCAATCCTCGTTCAGCGTCCATACTTCTTTCTCTGAATAGCATTTTCCATCATGAATCTTTTGGAATTGTCTTATTTGTCGTATTTGCTGAGAAGAGCTAAGTCTATCGTAGGTGATCATTGTACAGTGCTGTTGTTACTGTGTACAATGTCCTCCTGGTTCTGCTCATTTCATTCAGCATCATTTCATATAAGTCTTTGCAGGTTTTTCTGAAGTCTGCCTTCTTATCATTTCTTATAGCACAATAGCATTCCCTTACATTCATATACCCAATTAATGGCCATCCCCTCAATTTCCAATTCTTTGCCACCACAAAACAGCTGCTTTGAATATTTTTGTGCATGTATACTCTTTTCCCTTTTTTTTAATGGTCAATTTGGGATACAGACCTAATAGTGATATTGCTGGATTGAAGGGTATGCACAGTTTTATATGGGCATCACATTTTAAATGGACATTGAAAAAAGAAGGCAACCAAAAAGGTGAAAGTCCTTGAAAGCATGACATGAAAATCAGCTGAGGGAACTATGGATGTTTAGTCTGGAGGAGAGAAGCTCTGAGGGGCTAGGGCCTGATAATATTCTTCAAGTATTGGAGTTTTGTCAGCTTGGAGGAGGAATTGGACTTGTTCTAGTTGGCTTCAGAAAGTAAAACTGAGAACAGTATGTTGAAATGGCAAAGAAGGAAATTGAGATTATAGTAATGAAACTTTTTTACAGGATTATTGAAAAATGAAAGAGCTTCATTAGGTAATAGTGGGTGCCCCTTCAATGGAGATTTTCAAATTTTCAAAAGATTGGATAGCCACTTGTAGACGGATGTAAAGGGTATTTTCCAGATATGGATTAGATTAGATAGTTACTGAAGTCCCTTCTATCTATACATCTGTAATTCTGATTTTGTCTTTTGGGTGCTGCCTTCTTCCTGACCTAACTAATATGTATTTGGTGACAAACAAGTCTGGTGAAACTTGAAGGGATGTGAGATGGGAGAAGGAAATACGTTTTTTACCTTCACAGAATCATAGTATCTGTATTTAAAGCCGTAAGGGACCTTAGAAACTTTTGAGTCCAGCACACTCATTTTACAGAGGAAGAAACTAAAGTACAAAGAGATTGACTTGCTCAGGGTCACACCACTAGAGTCTCTGGCAGTATTTGAATTCAAATATTCCTGACTTGAACGTCCAGCACTCTACCCACCCTGCCATCTACTTGCTAAGGCATTTCTTTTCTCCCATCAGATCTGGTGCAATAATTCTCAACTGCCAGTTGACCACATTTTGGCAGGCTCCTTTGAGACAGCCATGCGGGTAAGTCCTCTTAGTGCAACCTCCAGTTTATCTCATCCAGGACCCTCTAGGGAACTCAAGGGGAACTCAAGACATCCATCTTAATCCTATAAAAGCTGCTCACTGTTCCCATAAGTACACATACTTCTGTCTTCCCATCCCATTCCCGTCCCTTCTCCTTCCCATTATCTCCCAGCTAACCCACTGGTTAGCAGTTCCTCTCAGTTGCCTTTCCTTCTTTCTACCCTTTACCTGCCTCCAACTTTCATATCAATGGAATAAGTACCCTTTTAAGGACAGTTTGTATGCTGTAAACTCTGTGTAGAAGCTGCCCAGTTTATAGGATTTTCACATTTTATCTTCTTACAGCTCCTTCATGACCAGGTTGGGGTAACCCAATTTGGCCCCTATAAGCAGTTATTTCTCCAGACATATGCCCGAGGCCGGACCACATACCAGGCTCTGCCCTGTCTACCCACCATGTATGGTTACCCAAACCGCAATTGGTAAGGGCCAACTCTCCCCTCACTTCCTAAAACAGTAGAGTATTTAAAATAATAGGATTTCAGCTTGAAGGCCCACAGGTTGGCCAGTGACAGAGCCAGGTTTGTCCTGGAATAACTGTTTGATAGCAAAAGGCTGGTATTCAGACTATGCACTCCCATTGACATTGTTCTTATCAGCTGCCAGGCCACCTACAAGGTGGGTATTGACCTTTAACAAACCCCTACTATCTCGTTTCTTTCCTCACCTTCCTCTTTCCAGGAAGGATGCAGGGTTAAAGAATGGTGTACCAGCTGTGGGGCTGAAGCTTAATGACCTGATTCAACGACTGCAGCTGTGCTATCAGCTCACTACAGCGGGCAAGTTTGAGGAGGCAGTGGAGAAATTCCGTTCTATCCTACTTAGCGTTCCACTTCTTGTAGTGGATAATAAGCAAGAAATTGCTGAGGTAAGATGTTGTGTGACCTCTTGACCCTCTTCATACCTTCTCTCCTGGGTCCTGACCTTGCCATTTTTGGCCCCTTTCCTCAGGCCCAGCAGCTCATTGCCATCTGCCGGGAGTACATTGTGGGCTTATCAATGGAAATTGAGAGAAAGAAGTTGCCCAAGGAGAGCCTAGAACAGCAGAAGCGCATCTGTGAGGTGAGAACTATAAGCCCTTTCGCCAGTACAGGGATCTTTATGTGATTTTCTCTCACCATAGCTTGAAAATGGGGCTCTTTCTTCACATGGTCTTTAATTCAGGATCAATAGGAAATGAGATTGGCTGTGCTGGGACAGAATTCAGATCTAAATTCAATGCAAAGGAAAGAATATGACAGCCTGTGCTTTAAATATTGTCTCCCGTTCCTACCAGTTCCCCAGACCATGGAGCTACCCCTCTGCTTTGTAGTCAAGTCACAAGGTCTCTCTTTCTAGAGTACCTTCTTAGTCCTGCTTCTGCTGATGAACTTAGGACACAGCCAACACACCAAGCTACTAACTTTTACAATACCAACCTGACATGGGGATATTCAAGCCCCCAGAATTAAAGCACTAATAGTGTTCTCCTTTCTCCCCACCAGATGGCAGCTTACTTCACCCACTCCAATCTGCAGCCTGTGCATATGATCTTAGTGCTTCGAACAGCCCTTAATCTCTTCTTTAAACTCAAGAACTTCAAGACTGCTGCTACCTTTGCAAGGCGCCTGCTAGAGCTGGGGCCCAAGCCTGAGGTGTCCCAGCAGGTAATCAGTACTTTCTTAGTCAATTAGGGGGGAAATCAGGGTTGGTCAAGCAAATTCAGCAGGAGAAACCCTAGGATCTCTGTCCCCACAAACAGCATGGAAGTGGAGTCTTCACTGGGTACTTCTTCAGCTCTAGAGATTGAGGAAGGAATAAATTTACTCAGTCTAGATATTGTGAGAGACAGGTGTTAAACAACTGGACATGAAGCCAACAGGAAGGGTGACTGTGCCCCCCAAAAAAGACAAAAGACATGTTTTTTACCTCCAAAATTCCACAACTCTTCTTCCTAAATTAAGAAAATATCACAACCATATGTGTATGTGTACACACATATGTGTACTAATATGTATGTCTATATACACATTCCGTCCCTCATCTAAAATAGCAATTTTCCAATCCGTTTAGTGGAAAAGTCATGGCTTCCTATGCCAAGCTTGTGAAGGACTATGGATCAAGAGTACTATTTTTGGAGTGAGACACAAAACAGGAAGAATGAGTGTTCCCCCTCACCCAGTGGAACAGTGTGTACCTTCAATAACTTGGGAATATTATTTTTTAGAGTAGCAGCATCACATAAAGCATAGAGAGTCAGCCTCAGAGTCTGAATGGCCTAGGTTCAGGTCTCTCCTCTGATGCATACTAGCTATGTGACCCTGGGAAGATTACTTAACTTCTTAGTGCTTGCCACACCAGTCACAATTCTGGACCATTTATAAAAGGAAGCTTTAAATGGGTGGGGGTTTTATGCATAGTAGCTGCAAAAAGGAGCAAAAAACTACTAAAACATGCTAGGGAATAGTAGAAGGCTCTTCTGCAAACCATCACTTTCCCTCTCTCTAACATCCTCTTAGACACGAAAGATCCTGTCAGCCTGTGAGAAGAACCCCACAGATGCCTGCCAGCTCAACTATGACATGCACAACCCTTTTGACATCTGTGCTGCATCCTACCGACCTATTTACCGTGGCAAGCCAGTGGAGAAGTGTCCCCTCAGTGGGGCTTGCTACTGTCCTGAGTTTCAGGGCCAGATCTGCCGTGTCACCACAGTAAGTACTGTCCAAGGGATTCAACAAGGACAGAGATTTCTCTTTTCTACACCTTCTTTACTGCTCCATGTCAATGAATAATGGGTTCTGAGTCCATCACCTTGCTGAGTAAAATGGAGCAAATATGTTCTTGGGCCTCTCAGCCCCTCATAAATATCCTCTTGAACCCCTCTCATGCTTGGATGCTCCAGACTTCTCTCTTTCTCAATAGCTTTTTTTTTTCTTCTGTTCTCTTCCATAGGTGACAGAAATTGGCAAAGATGTGATTGGTCTAAGAATCAGTCCTCTGCAGTTCCGCTGAGGCTCTGTGCTGGGGTAGGGATTAGGTGTAGAACCATTTTGCTACTGGTGGTTCTTCCCAAAAAAAAGTACTCCATGTTCTCATCTGACTTGTGTCCTCATTTCTAATTTTCCCCACCCTAAGTTTCTTACTCACATTCCCTGGTTTCCTTTCCTGCCTTGCCAGTTGAGATGTTTATGGCTTAGTACCTAATCCTTTGAAATTCTTCGTTTTTTCATGGTTAATGTAATTTGGGCCATAGTTGGCCTATCCAAATAAAAGCCTCCCCACTCCCTCCCTAGCTAAGATCTGTCAGGAAGAGAATGAACAGTCCATGGAGCAAAGAACTAACCATTCACCCAATAACTTTGTTGCTGTAATCCTCTCTTCCTGTTCCCCAACAAGAAAAATCTAGAATGTGCTTTATCAGTCTTCAGCCATACCTGACCTTCAGCCACCACATAGGACAGATTGGATTTACTCAGAGCATGGAACTGAATCCCATATCCTTGTTCTACACAAAGGTAGATGCCTTCCTTCTACCCAGTGGACCGAGTTCAGTTCTGAAAGAGATCCAGCTGATTCTTAAAGTAGAAACACATTTTCATATTGATTTATTCTTTGTCACTGTTCCTGTTCATGAGTTTTGTTTCTTACATTTAATAAACTGGATTTACTTCTTGAGTAGCTTGGTTGGTTACATGTTTCTCTCAATCCATTCTTATGTTCCTTAATTCTCATACTGGTGTCCCATTAAGTTAAGGACTCATTCAGCAGATATTTGTTCATCCCTGTTGTGTTAAGGGCATTGTATATAGTGCCAAGACAGCAATAGGGATAGGGCCTGGACCTGTGATTTTGTTGGTATAGAGAACTCCCAGTAGGGAAATTCTGAGTGCTTATTAGTATTTCTCTTCAACTGGTGGTCTTAGAATGTTGCTGGGAGTAGCTTCCTCTGGCCATACCCAGTGTACCTCTTAACAAAAAATAAATAAGAGAAAAAATAGTTAAGTAAAACTAACCAACATATCAGATGAGTCCCACATAAGTTGTCCCATGCTTTTTGAAATTATTCTTATTTGTTGTTCCTTACACCTCAGTAATATTCTATTCCATTCATATTCCAAAATGTTTTTAGCCATTCCCCAATTGACAAGTATCTACTTTGTTTCCCACATTTTCTTGATTTCAAGTCTAGCACTTTATCCATTATACCATGTTGTTTCATAGTCAACAGCTTCCTTTCTTATTTTAGATACATTGATTTTATACCTGCAAAAACTTTGGTTTCATGTAATCAAGATCATCTATTTTCTTTTTTGTGTCTCTATATCTTATTTGGTTAAAAACTCACTCTAGCTATTGCTGTGAAAAGTAATTGATTTGGTTCTCTTCTAACTTTGTTATGATGTGTGACTTTTCATAGTCAGGTTTTTCATCCGTTTTTGTCTAAGGTTCTTAAACCTTTTTTATGTCCTGCAACCCTTTCACAGTCTAGTGAAATCTATGGACTCCTCAGAATAATGTTTTTAAATTCATTTTTAAAAATGTAGGATTGCAAAGGAAACCAGATATGGTCAAATATATAATTATCAGGTTATTTAAACAAGCTCATGTACCACAGGTTAAGAACCCCTTGTCTAAACCTAATTTTTTGTCAAATCACTTTTCCATTTTCCTGGCAGTTCTTGCCAAAATATGGGAATATTTTCCTAAGTAAATTCCTAATAAAAATGTTCTAAGAAGTATCATATATTGCGTTTTTTGACTCCATTTGTTTCCAGTTCTTCCTTATCTAATCAGTTCCACTAATCTACATTTCTGTTTTTTAACTGGGACAAAATAATTACTATAATTATTGTTTTGTAGTATACTTTGAGATATCAAAGTACTTTTCTCCCTAAATTCCTACATTTTGTCATTATCTAGAGACTCTGTACATTTTGTTTTCTCCAAATAAATATTATTAACTGGTCAAGTGCTATGAAGTATATCCCTTTGGTAATTGCTTTGGGACTAAATCTATAAATTAAAAATTCTTTCATTTTTGTGTGTCATGGACCCTTTTGGTTATCTAGAGAAGCTTATGGACTCCTCAGAATGTTTAAGTTGAAGGAAGATGGTGGAGGTGGTCAGAAATTTTACCCCAAGTAAATTTTTAAAAGTCCAGGTAAAGCAGTTGTCCTAAGACAAATAGAGTGGACCTCAGGAAAGACCATACTAACAGGGTTAGAGGTTCTATCCTTCCAGAGGCAGAAGATCTGCCCAAGTGAAGCACAGACACCTCCAGATAGATGTACATGAATCAATAAACAACCAGCTCTGGAGGTAGCTGATTCGGAGGAATCCTTGGCCTCAGGAACGTCTAACCTCTGGACAGTGACAGGGGGTCAAACTACTGAGTAAGGAAAATTGAAGGACCCAAACTTGTCTCAGGCCCAGCTATGTTGACCAGACAGGTTCCTGGGACTACTGTGAGTAGCAGAGGGGTGGGGACCTGGCTAGCTGTGAGCACTTACTGGAGAGACACATCATTGGTTTTGGCTCCAGGGCAGAGAGAAGACCTGAGATTTGCAGCCACCTGAGAAAGGAACCAGTGTGAGCTAGAGCATTTTCAGATTGCATGAGGGTAATGGGGAAGGGGGAGCCAAGGAGTGCTTGAGTTTGGGCTCTCAACAGAGCTCAGAAAATAAGGAGTGAAGCCTCAAACACTATTCTCCACACTCCTGGATCAGAGCCAATTACAATAATCAGCTGCTAAAAATAAAATTAAGTTAAAATTAAAATGAACAAGCAAAGGAAAAAGAACCCAACCACAGACAATTACTATAGGGATAGAAAAAATTCGGGTTCATATTTAGAGGAAGTTAGTAAAGTTAAAAAAAAGGTCACTCCTAACTCAAAGAGAAACATCAAATGGTCACACTCCCAAAAAAGAGTTCTTGGAAGAACTTCAAAAGGATTTCAAAAACCAAATGAGATTGAAGAAAAATTAGGGAAAAAAAATAAGAGCAATCCAAGAAAATTATGAAAAGAAAGTCATTCAATTAGAGAAAGATTCAAAAACTTAAGGAAGAAACTAACTCCTTGAAAACTAGAATTGGTCAAGGAGAAGCTGATGACATTATAAGACACCAAGAAGTAATAAATGATAATAATCAAAAGAATGAAAAAATAGAAATGAGTGTGAAATATTAGAAAAACAACTGATCTGGAGAACATACTGAGGAGGCACAATATAAGAATTGTTGAAAGTTAAAATCAAAAAAAAAGGATCTTGATACAATATTACAAGAAATTATTAAGGAAAATTGCCCTGGAGTTTTAGAATGAGGATAAAGTAAAAATGAAAAATCTACTGATCCACCACATGAAAGAGATCACAAAGAAAACTTACAGGAATGTTGCAGCCAAGCTTCCAGGTTAAGGAGAAAATATTACAAGCAATCAGAAAAAAAGGATTAAATATTGAAGCTACAATCAGGATCATATAAGATTTATTAGCTTCAATGTTAAAAGACCATAGGTCTTGGATCATAATGTTTCAAAAAGCAAAAGAGCTGGTGCCATGACCAAAAATAACTTACCCAAATTTGAGTATAATCCTGAACAAAAAACAAACAGGAACATGCAGTGAACTGAAAGACTTTCAAGTATCTGTGACAAAAAGTCTAGAACTTACTGGAAAATTCAACATAAAAGATTCAGGAGAAACACAAGATAAACCTTAAAGACTAAGTTGACTTAGGTCAAGCTATTTACTTCTTATATGTAAAAATATTATCAGTGCTCTTTAAGACTATTATCATTTCCTTGGTTGGTTGGTTGTTCTTCATCTTCGAAGAGGACCAAAATGAAATCACCATTGTAAAGTGAAATTTCAATGTGTCCGACTGTGGCTGATCAGACCAATATGATTTCAAAATGCTCTACCACAAGTTGGGCACAGTCCATGTGAATTTTTGGGGTGAATATTCCAAATTTGCACATCCTACGTTTACTTTGTGCTGTCTCAATTCTGCTTTGCTCAAAGAGCACAGCACCCTTTCTGATGTGGACACACCATTCTGAGCAGTCCTGTGCCAGTGTCTCCCATGTTACACAGTCAAATCCAGAGTTCTTGAGAGAGACTTTGAGAGTGTCCTTGTATCATTTCTTCTGGCCACCATGTGATTGCCTGCCCCATGCAAGTTCTCCATAAAATAGTCTTTTTGGTAAGTGTACATTTGGCATTCGAACAACGTGGCCGGACCATCAGAGTTGTGCTCTCTGAAGCATAGTTTGAATGCTTGTAGTTCAGCTTGAGCAAGGACTTCAGTGTCTGGTATCTTATCCTGCCAGGTAATCCTCAGAATCTTCCTAAGACAGTTCAAATGGAAGCAATTCAGTTTCCTGGCATGGTGCTGGTAGACTGTCCATGTTTCACAGGCATACAACAATGAGATCAGCACAATGACTCTGTACACCTTCAGTCTGGTAGTCTAAACTCTTCTCTCCCAAACTTCTCTTCAGAGCCTCCCAAACACTGAGCTAGCTCTGGCAACGCATGCATCAACTTCATTGTCAGTGTGTACATCCCTGGAAAGTACACTACCAAGGTAAGTGAACTTATCCACAGCATTCAAAACTTCTCCATTTGTTGTAACCAATGGTTCCACATATGGATGGTGTGGTAGTGGCTGATGGAGCACCTGTGGTTTTGGGGGCTTTTTTGGTGTTAATTATTAGGCCAAAATTAGCACAAGCAGCAGAGAATTGATCCGTACTTTGTTGCATCTCAGCTTCAGAGGCAGCATTGAGTGTGCCATCATCTACAAACAGAAAATCATGCACCAACACTCCCAACACTTTGGTCTTGGCTTGTAGCCTTTTCAAATTGAAGAACTTACCATCAGTATGGTAGTTGACCTTGATGCTGTGTTCATCCTCATGGAAAGCATTTGTCAACATGGCTGAAAACATCATGCTAAAAAGCATGGGAGCAAGCACACAGCCCTGTTTCATTCCATCCTTCCATCTGAAAGAAAGGCTTAGGCTGATCTAAGTATGATGGATTGATTCTAAAAAACAAAACTGGATAGGGAGAGGCAAAAAGGATGAGGTATGAAAAGAAGTAGTGATATAGAAGAAGTAAGTGGGGGTGGAGAATGGGTAATGCAAGAATCTTACTTTCATCCAAACTGGGTTAAAGGGAACAAGTACAACTAGAAGGATATAAAAGTCTTCTAAATTTATAGAGAAATAAGAGGGTGAAGGGATAGGATAAGGGAAGGACTTAGGGGGTAGATTATGGCATAGAAGGGCAAGGTAGTGGTTAGAAGTAAATAGACAAGTGAGGAGGGATAGAAGGATAAATAGGATGGAGGGAAATATACATAAAACATATGTAAACATATACATATATAATACACATATAGTCATTATAACTTTGTATGTAAATGGAATTTATCCACAAAATGGAAATAGAAAGCAGAATGGATTATTAATTAGAATCCAACAATATATTGTTTAAAAGAAACAATTAAGAATGAGAGATACACTAAGTTAAAAGGCTAGGGTAGAATTTATTATTCTTCAGCTAATGTAATAAATGAAAAGGAAAACAATCAGGATCTCAGACAAAATTAAAGCTAAAATAGATTTAATTAAAAGAAAAAGAGGATTGATAGAGCCAAAGTGACAGAGTAAAGGCAGGAACTCCTGTGAGCTCTCCCACAAACCCCTCCAAATACCTTCAAAAAATTACTCTAAACAAATTCTAGAGCAGGAGAACCCACAAAAAGGCATAGTGAAACAGATTTCCAACCTAAGACGACTTGGAAGGTCAGTAGGAAAGATCTGTTGCACCAAGGTAATAGAGCAGCAAAAGCTGTGCCAATGCAAACCCAACCTCAGCAAATCCAGAGCAGGCCTCAGGGGCAACTGAGTCACTGGTAGTAGTGGTGGTTTCCCAACTTCTCAGCCTACAGACTCCAAAGACAATTTAGCAGGAAAGTTTAGTGCTCCTCAGTGAGAGTGGAGCACAGGCCATGCCAGCACAGCTCTGACCCCCAGCAAATTAGAGGCAGGCCTTGGGAAGGCCTAAATCAGCAGTGGCAGAACCAGTGGTTGCTTCTCAAGCTCTCAGCCCACAGACAGTAAAGGGGTCAGTCCAATAACTGGTCAGAAGGAGATTACTGGGGTCTTTTTGCTAGCTGTTGCTTCACCCAAACCTGGATCTGGATCACAGTTCTGGGTGGCAATCCCAAGGTGAAGAGAAACTAGCATAGCAGAGTTTGCAGGAACAGTGGAGGAGGAACTTCCTCACAGTTCCAAGACAGAAAAGAGTGCTTATGGTCACTCACAGGCCAGGAGAGTAGTAAACACCTCTCCTTAGATCATAACACCTTGAAAGAACTGAAAACTTTGAGATCCCTAGAAGTTATCTCTGAAAATAGCTTCACAAAACCCCTGAAGCCTGGGATGGTATGCCCTTCAACCTGGAAGCAGAACCCTACTTTATCAAAAAGTTAAAAGTCAAGTAATAAGTTGGGAAAATGAACAAACAATGGGGGAAAACTCTGACTATAGAAAGTCATTATGGTGACATGAAAAGTTCAAAACCCATACTTAAAAGAAAAAAAATTAAGTCAAAGCTACATCCAAAGCCTCCAGGAAAAATATGAATTAGTCTCAGGCCACAAAAGAGCCCAAAAAAGAATTTGAAAATCAAGTAAAAGAGGTAGAAGAAAAACTGGGAAGAGAAATGAGAGTGATGCAAGAAAATCATGAAAACTAAGTCAACAGCTTTGTAAAGGAGACACACCAAAAAATAGTGAAGAAAATAACACCTTAAAAACCAGACTGGGTCAAATGGTAAAAGAGGTTCAAAAAGTCAATGACAAAAAAAGGATGCCTTAAAAAGCAGAATTGACCAAATAGAAAAGGAGGTCCAAAAGCTCACTGAAGAAAATAATTCCTTAAAAATTAGAATGGAACAAATGGAAGCTAAGGACTTTGTAAGTAATCAAGAAAACAAAACCAAAATTAAAAAAAAAAACAAAAAACAGAAGACAAGGTAAAATATCTCATTGTAAACACAACTGACCTGGAAAATAGATCCAGGAGAGATAATTTAAAAATTTTTGGTCTACCTGAAAACCATGATTTTAAAAAGAGCCTACATAAGTAAAGTCTATATCAGATTGTATGCCATCTTGAGGAAGAGGGAGGAGAGGGAGAGGGAGAAAATCTGAAACGCAAAATCTTTTTTGAAAGTAAATGTTGAAAGCTAAAAATAAATTTAAAAAAATTTTTTTAAAGAGCCTAGACATCGTTTTTCAAGAAATTACAAAGGAAAACTGCCATGAGATTCTAGAATCAGAGGGTAAAATAGACATTGAAAGAATCTACCAATCACCTCCTGAAAGAGATCCCAAAATAAATACTACCAGGAATATTATAGCCAAATTCCAGACTTCCCAAGTCAAGGAGAAAATACTGTAAGCAACCAGAAAGAAACAATTCAAGTATGGTGGAGCCATAGAATAACATAAGAATTAGCAGCTTCTACATTAAAGGATCAGAGGGCTTTGAATATAATATTCCAGAGGCAAAGGAACTAGGATTGCAACAAAGAAACACCTACCCAGCAAAACTGAGCATAATCTTTTGGGGGGAAAAATGGATATTCTGTGAGATAGAGCAATTTCAAGCATTCTTGATGAAAAGACCAGAGTATTAGGGTAAATAGAAAGAGTATATATAGACAGAGGGCACAGGTGAGTTGAATATGAAAGGATGACATCTAAAAAATGAAATTTAGAGTTGAGAGAAGAAAGTGTTGGGAGAAAGGGAAAAGGAGAGGTAGAATGGAGTAAATTACCTCAAATGAAAGTGGCAAGAAAAAGCTTTTTACAGTGGAGGGGAAGAGTGGGGAGGTGAGGGGGAGTGAAGGAGGAAATAACATACACAAGCAACTGGGCATAAAAATCTGTCTGACCCTACAGGAAAGGAGGAGGGGGATAAGGTTGGGGGGCAGTTGATAGAAGGGAGGGCAAGTTGGGGGAGGGGTAGTTAGAACACTTTTGAGGAGGGATAGGGTGAAAGAAGAGACAGAATAGAATAAATGGGGGGATAGAATGAAAGGAAATACAGTTCTGATGGTTTTCCCCTTTTGTTCTGATTCTTCCTTCACAACATGACTAATGTGGAAATATGTCTAAAAGGATTGTACATGTAGAGCCTATCTCAGATTACATGCCATTTTGGGGAGGAGTGAGGGGAGGGAGAGAGAAAAAAACTTGAAACTCGAAATCTTATAAAAATGAATGTTCAAAACTATCTTTATATGTAGTTGGAAAAAACAAAATACTACCAAAGATGATTTAAAAACAGAAAAAAAAGAAAGAGAGAAATTACATTATGTGCCACTATATTATACAGTATTATTTTAGAAATGCTAGCAATAGCAATAAAAAAAGAAAAAGAAATGGAAGGAATCAGAATGGGAAATAAAGTAATAAACTGTTTCTTTTTGCAGGTGATATGATGATATATTTGGAAGGTCCTAAAGATTCAACTAAAAAGTTAGTTAAAACAATAATTTTTAGCAAAGCAATGGGGTGTAAAAAAAACTCACATAAATCATCATCATTATATATCACTAACAAAACCCTGCAAGAAGAGATAGCAAGAAATACCCCATTTAAAATAACTGTAGGCACCATAAAATACCTATGAGTATACCTGCCAAAACAGACCCAGGTACTACATGAACATAATTATAAAATGTTCTTTATATAAAGTCAGATTTATATAATTGGAGAAATATTAATTGTTCATAGGTAGGCAAAGCCAATATAATAAAAATGACAGTTTTATCTAACCTATTTAGTTAATGCCATCCCAATTAAATTACTAAAAAAAATTTTACTGAGTTAGAAAAAATAATAAAATTCATTTGGAAGAATAAAAGGTCAAGAATTTCAAAGAAGTTAATGAAAAAAAAATGTAAAGGAAGGAAGTTCAGTAGTACCAGACCTTAAACTGTATTAAAAAGCAGTAAATATCAAAATATCTGGTACTGATTTAGAAATAGAAAGGTAGATCAGTAGAACAACATAGACATGCAATACATAGTAAAGGATTAGAGTAACCTTGTGTTTGACAAATATAAAGATTTAAGTTTTAGAAATGAGAATTCATTATTTTGTAAAAGTTTTTGGGAAAGCTGGAAAGCAGTTTGGCTGAAATTGGGCTTAAACTATATACCAAGATCAAAATGGGTATATCACCAAGAAGAACATGGAACACAGTGCATATTAGATTCATGGATAGAAGAACAATTCACGAATAAATAAGAGATACAGAGCATTGTGAGGTATAAATTGGAAAATTTCAGTTATATTCAAAAGGTTTTGTACAAATAAAACTAGTTATAATTAGAAAGGATGCAGAAAATAGGGGAAAATTTTCATAGACAGTCTCTCAGATAAATGTCTCATTTCTCAAATGTGTAAAGAACTTCGTCCAAATTAAAAGAATGCAAGTCATTTCCCAGTTGATAAATGGTCAAAGGATATGAAAAAGCAGTTTTTCCATGAAGAAATGAAAACTCTACTAGTCATATGAAAAAATGCTCTAAATCAAAGAAATGCAAATTAAAATAATTTTTGGATATCATCTTACAGTCACAGCTATCAGAGGGGCTAAAATGCTAGATGCTCTTCAGTCGGGGAGTGGCTAAACAAGTTGTGGTATATGATTATGATGGAATACTACACTGTGCTATAAAAAATGATGAGCTGGATGATTTTAGAAAACCATGGAAAGTTCACAACTCCACCAACAATGCATTAGTGTTCTAATTTTCCCACACCTTGAATATTTATCATTTTCCTTTTCTGTAATATTAGCCAATCTGATGGGTGTCAAGTAGTACCTCAGAGTTGTTTTGATTTGCATTTCTCTAATCAATAGTGATTTAGAGCATTTTTTCATATGACTGTAGAAAGTTTTAATTTCTTCATCTGAAAACTGCCTATTTATCTTTGACCATTTACCTAGTCTCTGCCATACTATTTTCCAGTTTTCCCAGCAGTTTTTGTCAAATGGTGAGTTCTTTTCTCAGAAGCTGAAGTCTTTGGGTTCATCAAATAGTACATTACTATAATAATTGACTACTGTGTCTTGTGTACCTACCTCACAACTCTATTTCTTAGGCAGTACCAAATAGTTTTGGTGATTGCTGCTTTATAACATAGTTTTAGATCTGGTACAGCTAGACCACCTTTCTTTGCACTTTTTTTCATCAATTCCTTTGACAGTCTTGACTTTTTGTTCTTCCAAATGAATTTTGTTATTTTTTTAGCTCTATAAAATAATTTTTTGGTAGTTTAATTGGTATGGCACTGAAAAATAAATTAATTTAGGAAGAATTGTTATTTTTATTATATTAGCTCAGTCTACTCAAGAGCAATTGATATTTTTCCAATATATTTCCAATTATTTCCAATAATTATTCCAATTATTTCCAATTCCAATTCCAATGATTTTATTTGCGTGAAAAGTGTTTTGTAATTGTGTTCATATAGTTCCTGGGTTTGTCTTGGCAGGTAGATTCCCAGTCATTCTGAAGATCAATTTGAAACTATGTCCAAAGAATTATAAAACTATGCATAGCCTGTGATCCAGCAATACCACTTCTAGGGCTGTATCCCAAAGAGATCATAAAAATGGGAAAAGGACCCAAAAGTACAAAAATATTTATAGCAGACATTTTTGTGGTAGTAAAGAATTGGAAATTGAGCTGATGCCCATCAGCTGAGGAATGGTTGAGCAAGTTATGGTATATGAATGCAACGGAATACTATTGTTCTATAAGAAATGATGAGTGAGTAGGCAGATTTCAGAGAGACCTGGAAAGACTTACGTGAACTGATGCTGAATGAAATAAGCAGAATCAGGAGTATACTGTACACAATAACAACACTGTTAATGATCATCTATGATAGACTTAGCTCTTCTCAGGAAATACAGTAAGAAAATTCCAAGACACTCATGTTGGAAAATGTTATCCACATCCACAGAAAGAACTAAGGACTCTGACTGCAGGTTGAAGCATACTGTTTTCACTTTTTGTTTTTTTTTTTCTCATGGTTTTCACCTTTTGCTCTGATTCTTCTTTCACAACATAACTAGTGTGGAAATATGTTTAACATGATTGTACATGTACAATCTATATCAGATTAGATTGCTTGCTTTCTTAAGGAGAATGGAGGGAGGGAAAGGAGAAGAAAAATTTGGGACTCTAAAATCTTATAAAAATGAATGTTGAAAACTATCTTTACATGTAATTAGAAAAAAATTATTAAATGGGGGGAAAAGAAAAACATGGAAAGACTTGCATGACAAAATGAAAAGTGAAATGAGCAGTACTCAAGAGAACAATGTATATAATAATAGAATTATTGCCCTAAGAAGAACTTAGACTTACTCATCTTGGGTATCATAAATACTTAAATTAACTACTAAGGACCTAAGAAGGTAGCTATCTACCCCCAGAGAAAGAACTGATAAATACAAGTATGTATAGGATGGTTTTAAACACACACACACACACACACACACACACACACCACACATACACACACGCTTCGTGTTTGTCCTTCGTTCTCAAAGAGGACCATGACATCAAGATGATGACACAACTTGCAGTTGACTTTGATTTGAGTGAGGGAGGGCTGTGCAAGGTCACCAACCTCACTTTCTCCCCCTGAGCCATCTGGGTCCAGTGGCCTTATATTCATCAGGACAGCTGGAGATGGAACAGGATGAAATGTGAGACCCTGGCCCTTTCAGGCTGAGGTTTTATCACAATCTTACTTTGAGAAAGATACACCCATTCAATGAATAGGCTCCTTTAAGTTGCTCAGGGGATGACCCTTTAATCAAAAATAAAAAATAAAAATTCAAACTGGTAGGGGAAGACCCTCAGGGTTCCTGGGTAAAGGAGAAACAATTACTATTTAGTTATTACATCCACTCAGTGCTAGGCGGTTGGGGACTTGTGCAGTCTATGAGCTCCAGAGTGAATTGGGTTTAATTAAGACTTGCTCTTTGAGCAAAAAATGTAGCCTCTAAACCCAGAGGCAAAAAGGCAGCTTTGGGCCTTGGAGTTTATTTACCTTCCCCTGGGCAGAGGAGGGGAGTGGAGGGGAAGGAAGGGGAGGGGTAGGAAGGAGACAGTAAGGGAGAGGGAAAGGAGAGAATAAGGGAGAGGGAAAGGAGAGGAGGGGGAGCTGTTACTCACAGCTTGTGTTTTGTCCTTCATTCTCGAAGAGCACCATGACACCAAAATGATGACATGACTTACAGTTGACTTTGATTTGAATGAGGGAGGGCTGTGAAAGGTCACCAACCTCACCTTCTCCTGAACCATCTGGTTCCAGTGGTATGATATTCATCAGCAGGACTGGTATTTCTGCAATGTCAGGTGTTATCCCTTTGAGTAATTCCAAGGCTCTGAGAACTCTTTCTGGGTAATCCAATTGCACAAGGTGCCTAGGGAGAGTGTGGCCACTTTATTTTCAGACAGCTTCTGCTGGTGTTATTGTAATTGTTACATTTTTGCTTAGGAACCCCAAGGATCTCCCCCTCCCAGTTTGATTTTTTTTTTTTAAATTAAATGAGTAATCTCTTGAGTAACTTAAAGAAGCCTTCTCACTGAATGAGTGTATCTCACACACATGTATGTATTAATGTGTGTATGAGTATATGTATATTGTCAACCTGGAAGTTTGGTTATAGCAGGTGATAGTATGCATTGTTTATTCCTTTAAGCTAGTGGAATATATGCAGCACAGGAGTCATAAAATAATTCTGAACTCAGAGATAGGCAAGTTGAAGGAGATCCTTTTATACACTTAGAGCAATCCCAACTGAGGGTGCTTGTGTCAACCAAAATTACAGCCTCCAAATGTGTTAACCATAATACGAGAAAGGAATGTTCTTAATAGGATAGTATTGGGGTAACGGCCGGCTCAGTGAAGAGACCCCCGACCAGTGGAACGTCTTGGTTCTCAGGCACGCAGTGATGAGGCGGGAGACAGAGATGTTGCAAGCTCTGTTTATTGTTAGCAAGTACAAGCTTTATATACTGTTCAGCCATAAGTTCCATACTTGCGGCAAGCTGGTGATACATTTACTTTAACCACTCCTCCTTCAGGAACAGATACAAGACCGACTGCCTTGGAAAGTCTTGATAAGTACCAGAATGTTTACTCAAGACTGAAAGACCTTGGGGCTGTTGTGTAGAATTCTGGAGGGCCAAACCAACCACCTTTGCTCCATTTGCACCATAGAGTGGGCTTATCACGCCATCAGTGCTCCTGAAACCGTCGTGGATCTCTACAATTCCCTTCAGGATAGGTTACAAATACAGTTGAGTGTCAGAGTGTCAACTGCAATTATAGATCCATTAACATCACATGTGGGACAGCTAGGTGGTGCACTGGATAGAGCACCAGTGCAAGAGTCAGGAGGATCTGAGTTCAATTCTCACCTCAGACACTTGACACTCACTAGGTGTGTGACCTTGGGCACAACGCCAATTGCCTCATCCTGGGTTATCTCCAGTCATCCTTACGAATTTCTGGTCACTAGATTCAGATGACTCTGGAGGAGAAGTGAGGCTGGTGACCTCACTTCCCTCCCTCACTCAAAACAAAGTCAAGTGCAAGTCATGTCATTATTTCTCTGATGGCATGGTCGCTTCCTTGGCAATGAAGGACGAACACACCCTCCACACGACATGACATAACATGCCCATAAAATACCAAGATAAGAAAGGTCCCATTATTCAAGATAGTGTCTGATAGGTGCCTTGTCCTTGACAGTCATAAACAGAAGAATGTTCCGTCAGCTTCATCTAGCCTTGTAGTTGCTTACACAGGAAGGGGCATTTGGGGTTCAGAGAGCAAATCAAATCATGTCTGTCATGCCAGAGCATGCAAAGCATGTCTGTTAGGCTGGAGTGTGTCTTCTGGTCCATTAGTTCATGTTTTGGCCTGATAATCTTCATAGATTATCAGTATATGTGTTAATTGTAGCTTCTCTGGGGCAGAGTGGAGAGAGTGGAAGAAAAAGAAATTAAAAGTGCATAGCAGAAAACAGAACAAAACAAAAAACTTGGAAGTACAGAAAAGTTGGGTAGTTTGGAAAACAACGTGTAGTATTTAATACATATCTGGATTTTTTTTTTAAACTAAACACACTGAAATAGAAACTCATGGTTTTATATAGTTCTATGCTCTATGTTCTGCTGTGTACAAAAATTAGGCTGGTGACATTGCACAGCCCTGCTTCACTTAAATCCAGTTCACTTGCAAGTCATGGCATGACCTTTCTGATGTCATGGCCCTCTTCAAGAACAACAATATGGAAATGTTCTCGCTCTCTCTCTCTCTCTCTCTCTCTCTCTCTCTCTCTTTCTCTCTCTCTCTCTCTCCCATATATGGACTTTTAATTACTCTGCATGGCAGTTACATTTCAGTGGTAGCATGTCCTGGGAAAGTCAGTAGGAAGTCTGTGGCTGCTGTTGGCGGTAGCCTCCCTAGCATATATAGGCTCCCTCATTTTTTCAGTAACCATCTTTCTGATCTCTAAAATAACCTCCATAGGTGACTTGTTGTGGATGAAGACACATTCATCATTTGTCACTAAACTACCCAGTTTTTTTGCCAGTTGCAGGGCCAGGTTTTGCTGGGCAGTGGGCTCAGTGTGGTGCATCCCCACTGTCTGTGTGAGCTGGTCCAAAGAGGACAGAAGCTCCTCATTAATGATCATTTTACTGATTGTGGAGCGAACAGTGGGTAGATCCAGCTGGAATATAAAAGACAAGGTCTCCATGATAAGTCATAAACACTGCTTACTATAGATGAAAAGATAAGAATGCAATGACTCTTCCTGGATCTTTCTATCATGGTACGGACTTTGTTGGCCTCAGGGAACAATCCCAGACTTTTCCATTCATCTTCTTACTAATAATAAAGCTGTGGCAAGTCTTCCAATCACTCATCTTCAGGACTTTAGATGCTGCTACTACATGTTCCCTCACTGACTCAGGCAGACCAAGCAAGGACTGCCGCTCGCTCACCCACTCGATGTTGGTGATGGAACTGCTGGCTGATCATGTGCCTTTGAGCATCACTTTCATGTGCTGCCATGTATGGATTTTCTTTCTTTTTTTGTATTTAAGTTTAAAATGAATATTTTTTTTTAAAAAAAGGATGTTTTAAGTTCATCTTCCCCAGTTTAGGTAGTATCATTTTTATTATGGCATATTGGCATGGACCAGTCATGGGAACTGAAAATCCTTCCAATTATTTAAGCTATTATTTTGTTAAGGAGACTTTTATAATCATGTCTCTCATTCTTGAATGTGCCTTAAAAGTTTGATTCCCAGATATTTTATGATTTTATTATTATTTTAATAGACATATTTCTATTATGTCCTCCTGAATTTTGTTATTACCATATAGAAATTTTGTATTCTGCTATTTTACTGAAGGTATTATATCAGTGAGTTTCTTGGCTGATTTCCTCAGATTTATTAAGTAAAGCCCTACCTTTGTTGCCTTATTAATATTGGAAAAAAGTGACAGAAAAGTAATAGCATCTACACATATGCAATATATATACATACACACACACACACACACACCAATGCGGCTGTGGCTGTAGAGTTGCAAGATATGGGATACAACAATCTGAACAACTGAAAATGGTTCTTATCCACTCCAGAAGCCTAGAGTGTTTGTGCATAGGTTGCAGTATAAAACCAATAAGAAATCTGGAAAAAGAGCAGGACTAAAAGATGTCATCAGGAAAATGAATAATAAGAACTGAAAATGGATTGGTAATGGTGAAGGCTATGGATTGCAGCTGGACAGTCAGAGTGCACTACTGGAATTCTTAGAATGTCAGAAAAAGGTTTCCAGAATGTTGAGTGGGAACCTCCCATGGCAAATTTATGGAAGGACATGGAGTCCCAAAGAGGAGGAAGACATGTGTGAATTGCATTCTGTCTAGTTGGAATGAACATCCAAATTGATGAAGTCAGATCAATTTGTTTATTTGCTTATGCCTTTTAATTTCTCATATCACCATTGGTACCATGGTAAGGATTTCTAGAACCATGAAATAATGGTGGGGAAAGGGGGATCATCCTTGCTTTACTTCTATACACAACTTCTGTATCTGTTGTGAAAGGGAGGGGACAAAAGGAGGGGATAGGAGAAATAAATTTTTAAAATTAACAATCGATGCCATTTACATCTTACATCACTCTCTTCTCATTTTTGTTGTTGTTCAGTAATGTCTGACTCTTTGTAACTCCATTTGGGGTTTTCTTGGCAAAGATTCTGGAGTGGCTTGACATTTCCTTCTCCAGCTTATTTTGCAGTTGAGGAAATGCCTTTTAAGCAGTAGGATTAAGTGATTTGCCTAGGGTCACACAACAAGTATCTGAGACTAGATTTGAACTTAAGATCAGTCTTCCTGACTCCAAACCTGGCACTTATCCACTGTGCCACCTAGCTATCTTCCTACTGCTCCTATCTCCTTTCCCCTCATTCTTTACACGAAGGGTTGGCCCTTCTTTCCATGCAAACCCTTCTATGTGCATCCTTGATTTCATATTCTCCTATCTTATCTAGTATATTGCCCCTCCTATTATTGCCTTCCCTCTAATCTTCATTCTCTCCCTGTCTACGGTCTTTTGCCCTGCTGCCTACAAATTAACTTTTTCTTCCCTATATTTAAAGAAAACATCGTCATTATTCTCTCCTTTTCTTCTGCTTATTTATTGGTTGGTCAAAATGATATTTAAATTAATCTGGTTGGGGGAAAAATCTTTGCATTAAGTAACTCTTGGTAAAAGTCTGGAATACAGAAACTATAGAGAATTGACACAGATATAATGGATAAATCATCAAAAAGTTTTTAAAAGAAGAAACACAAACTATCAATGACCACTCAAAAATGTTCAAAGTCACTAATAATCAGAGAAAGGCAAGTTAAAATAATCATGAAGTATCACCGCATATCTATTAAGTTAGCAAAGATGCTGAAATATGGAAAAACATTGTTCTAAACATTGTTGGAGCTGTGATTTGAATCAATTATTCTGGAAAATATGAGGAATTATTCAAGAAAAGTTACTGAATTGTTCATAACCTTTGGCCCACAGAGCCCACTTCTGGGATTATGTTGTTCTGTCTTTTTGGTCATGTCCAACTTCATGACCCCATTTGAGGTTTTCTTAGCAAAGATACTGAAGTGGTTTGCCATTTTCCTCTACAGATAATTTTATAGATGAGGAAACTGAGGCAAACAGTTAAGTGACTTGCCCAGCTAGTAAGTATCTGAGGTCAGATTTGAATTCATGAAGATGAGTCTTGCTGATTCCAAGCCAAGTGCTGGATGCACTATACCAGCTACCTGATCTCCAAGATTATATTTCAACAATAATGATAAAAAGTCTATACATTAAAAATAAATGCTTATAGAAGCATTACCTGTGACAACCTGGAATTAAAATATGTGCCTAACGGTTGGGGAAAAGCTGGTATGTATATGCAATAGAATATTACAATACCATAAAAAAATTGTGAAAATGAGAAATTTAGAGAAACATAAGACTTACATGAAGAAAGCACAGCCAAAGGAACAGCGTACATAATGCCTACAACAGTAAAACCAAGAAAAAGCAAAATAAGTCAGATTCAATGGCCAATATTGGTGCCAACAAGTCATATTGATGAGATCCTTAGGCAAGTATCTAAGGCCTTCCACAGTTTGGCTCCAATTTTTAACTGTATTTCATTCATAGGATTCTCTTTCATATAGCTTTGATGATTTTGTGCATTCACATAAGCCAACCAATACCTATACTTGTCTTCACAATTCCTTTTACATTTTCATTTGTAAAAATCTTGTTCTTCCATCAAGACTCTACACACCTGTAACATCAATGATGTTTCTCACTGAAGCAAAGTATTTTCTCTCTTCTCAAACTTTTCCAGAGCACTTGAGATCCCTCTTTTGCTCCCATTACACCCACCTTGTATTACACTTATCTGACTACAAGTCTTTAAACTCTCTCAATGACAACGTAAGTTCCGTCTGCTATCATTTCTTTGTTGGATTCATTTATTCTGTTTATTTCTTCTTCTATTTGTGCCTAGCCTAAGATGAATAAAAATCCTACCATTCTGTCAACATAGTATCTATATCTCCTCCCTTTCTCAGTCTAGCTTCTAGAGTCTAGATAAAGCTGTTTATGCTCAGTACCTCCACTTCCCTTCCTCTCACTTTTTTTCTTAACTCTGCATCCTGATTTCTGATGTCATAACTCAGCTGAAAGTGCTTCCTCCAAAGTTACCAATGATCTCTTGATTGCCAAACTCAGTGCTTTTTATTCAATTCTCATTCTTCTTGACCTCTCCATGGCACCTGACCCTATTGAACACCCTCTCCTGGATGCTTCCTTTTGGATTTTGGGACTGTTTTCTCTTGGTTCTACTCCTCCCCATATGACCACTCCTTATTTTCCTTTGCAGGATTATCATGCATATCACCCCACCCCCACCCCTCACCCCCTAATCCTGGCCGTCTTCTTTTTTCTCTCTTGACTCTCATTTGGAGACTTGATCAGCTGCCATAGGAACAATTATTATCTCTATCCCTGGGAATCATTTTTATGATTTCCATATCTATTCTCTCTTCTGAGCTCCAGACTCACATTATCAACTACCTATTAGATGTTTCTCACTGGATCTTCAATGAGCATCTCAAACTCTGCATGTCCCACCTGAAGCTCAGATTTTCCTCAGATCAGCCTCTTTCAACACATCTCTGTTTCTGTAGAGGACACCAGCATCCTTCCAATCTCCAAGATTCTCAGTTTTGTAATAACAGTCATACTACTAAGCTCAGTATCATCTCCTCACTCTTACCTCATACAGCTGCTCAGTTATCAAATCTTGTCCTGTCTACCTCCAAAACATCTCTTAAATTCATCCTCTTCTCTCTCCTCTATCACCACCCTAGTTCAGAGCCTCTGGTTGTACATTCATTCATTCATTCATACCCCCGACTCACCTGG
Organism: Bettongia penicillata ogilbyi; assembly: GCA_023548195.1. Classification (NCBI taxonomy): domain Eukaryota; kingdom Metazoa; phylum Chordata; class Mammalia; order Diprotodontia; family Potoroidae; genus Bettongia; species Bettongia penicillata. The sequence continues at coordinate 809,736 of JAJHZJ010000630.1, forward strand.
TCTTGGGGGGAGGGCATCAGAATATTCCTTGCTCCCCCCATTGCCCCTTCGAAACTCTTTCTGGCACTATAACTCAACAACATTTCCTTTCATTTTTTATCCACATTTATTATACAATCCAGATGCTAGTGACTTTATCAATTAACAACAGCTAACGTTTATAAAGAGTTTACTATGTGTCAGGAACTGTGCTAAAAGCTTTACAATTTTATCTTATTTAAGCCTCACAACAACCCTGTGAGATAGATGCTATTATCATCCCCATTTTACAGGTGAGGAAACTGAGGCAAATGTGAATTGCCTAGGGTCATACAACTAATAAATATCTGGGGTGAAATTTGAACTCAGGTCTTCCTGTCTTCAGGCTTGGTACTCTATTAACTGCTCCACAATATTCTCCTTTCTTCATTAATGAGTTCTGTGACTGGCTTAAAATCTTTCTCTTCACCCTACTCCTCATACTGGGAACTTAATTCATACTAGTGCTCTCTCAAATACCCTAATTTCCAAGTTCTTCAATCTATTTAGTTCCCATGACTACTCTCACTGGTGATATTACCAGATCTCATGAATTCGATCATCATCTCTAGGTAGACGATCCCCAGTTCTATTTATTCAGCCCTAGTCTCTCCCCTAGGCTATATATAGTCTTTCATTAGCAGCATCTCAAATTGGATGTTCTGTAGGTATCTCAAGTTCAACATGTCCACGAGAGAACTCATCACTTCTCCTAAATCTTCACCCTCTTCTGAACTTCTCTATTTTTTCACTCAGTAAAATTCTGCCCTCTCTTCCTCTCATCCCATGCCTACTCCCCATTAAGAATCGAAGGAAAACAAAACCCCTATCACAAACATCTGTGGTTAAGTACAACAAATTTCAGCATTGGCTAGGTCTTAAAGAAAAAAATGTGTGTGTGTATGCACACGCACATATAAATACACACACATATGTCTGCATATATACATGTATATCTGTCCCATTCTGCAACTTCCATCTCTTATCAAGAGTTGTATAGTATGTTTCATCTTTAGTTCTCTAGAACTGTTTGTTACATTGTTCAGATTTCCTAACTCCGTCAAAGCTGTTTATTTCTACTATATTGTTATCACTGTACAAATTGTTCTGGTTCTAATCACTTCACTATGCATCAGTTCAGGTGGCACAGTGAATAGAATATTGCAATATCCTGCTAGTGGTTCTACTTGAGGTCCCTCCCTATTCCAATCCATTTAGTCACCAAAGTAATTTCCCTAAATTATTCTCCTACTCAGTAAATGCCAGTAGCTCTTTATTGCCTCCAGAATCAAATACAAAATGCTCTGTTTGGTATTCAAAGACTTCAACACCTAGCTGTATCCAAACTTTCCAGTCTTCTTACACCTTACTCCCCAGGTAATACCTGACAGGTACTCATCACTCCAGAATCCAGTGAAATCTCCTTCTGTGCTGTTTCCATCCCTCTGCTCCAAGCATTTTCTCTACTGTCTTCCAACCCCAGAAAACACTGCCTCCTCAATTCTGACTACTGATTCCCCTGGTTTCTTGTATGTCCCACCTAAAATCTCGTTTTTATAAAAAGTCTTTCATAGTCTCTAATTTCCTATTTTTCTTGTGTATCAACTATAGATTTGTATAGCTTTGTTTGCATTTGTCTTAGCCCTATGAATTGTAAGCTCCTTTGGGGCAGAGAACTCTCTTTTTTTGCTTCTTTTTGTATCCTCAGCGCTTATCACAGTACCTAGCACACAGTAGGTTCTTATCAATATTGATTGATTAATTGGTTGATTGAGCTGCCCGTCTTGCAGATTGTTCTTTAGGGTTCAGCTGCTGATAAATTCAGGTATGGACTCCAATTTCAACATCTGAGATCTCACAAGGTTGAAACTTAGACCATTCCGTTTCCAATACTCATACACTTAAGAGCAGGAAAGAAAAAAAGGTACAAAGGCAAAAAACCAGATACAACATATTCATACAGCACATGCTAATCCAAGCTATATGTGTCTGAGTGCAAGGTGGGGGAGGTAGTGTTGGAGATAGGGAATGGGCAGCGGGAGGCTGCTGAGGTCATGGCTATCATGTGACCTCACCTCCATAATGTCATGATTCTCTTCCAGAATGAGGAACAAACAACATGCCCCATCTCAAACAAAGGCTCACAAAGTACTCCATGATTTGAGCATCACCAGGAAAGACTAATGTTCATTTGGTCACTTGGTGCCTTTTGAATGTACATTCAGCAGCTCAGCAGTCAAAATCAAAAGGTGTTTTCTTTACTGGTGGTAAATAATCATAGAATACCTGTATATTCCCTCTGTTCCCGATCTTCAGGAACTTCCAGAAGCCAGCTCACCAAATCCCTGCATCTGTGCGGTTATTGGGCCCTCATTGACCAGTGCTCTGCCACTTGCGATGGATTTTGTAGGTACGATTGTTTATGCCTTAAGTGTAGGATCTCTTTCAGTTTTGTTTCTGTCACCTTTAGCATGTAGCAAAGTGCCTGATGTTATTAAGTATGAACTTAATAATAGCTGTTTGCTGATTAACAGTGGATAGAAGGCTTGCCTTGGAAGCAAGATCTGGTTTAATGTTTTCCTTCTGACACATACCGTGGGTAATGTGGGTAAGATACTTTCAATGATCTAGACAATTCTATAAAACTTGTAAATTACAGAGGAATTGAGAATGTGTATTTGTGAAGAAAGTTTCTGCACACAGATGAAATCACAAGCTAAAAAAATTTAGTTCAATTTAATAAGCATTTAATAACCACATACTATGTGCAAGGTACTAAACAAGGTATTGTAGTTTCAAATGCAAATGAACAAACAAAAACCACCCGAACCCAACTGGTCCCTTCAGCCAAGAGGTTTAAATTGTGCTAAGGTGGAAGCTATTAAACACAGGTGAGAAAGGATGAAGAAGTGGGCCTGAATTGTGGGAATGGAGGGGGTGTGTGAGTCCAACAGGACTAATTTTTTAAAATGTTTTTTGACAAATATAGCATACACAGAACATAAAATATGTTGATGGGCTAAGCAATTGGGGCATGTGAGTTAACCTGTTATTAATTTCAACTAATGAAAGGATGAGTTCTAGCGTAAAATCTGAAGGTACCTAATAAATTAGTGAGGGGAGGCAGGAGAAAGACTTGACTTCGAATAACATACAGGATTCCCAAGCACTCATTTCTTTTGTCCGTAGGGTTACAGGTTGATTCGTAGGCTCAAGTCCACAGAATTTATTAAGAACGTGAAGTTACACACTTGCACAAAGGTTTTAAGGATCACAAGACTTCTCCTCGCCCCAGCGTCGTAAGGTGGGTAACGCAAAGCAGCAGCAACCACATTTTACAGGTGAGATTAACGCCGTCCACCGTGACTCGGTAGGTGTCGGACGTCCGGCAGGTGTCCGACGCCTCGGCAGGTGTCCGACGCCTCGGCAGGTGTCCGACGCCTTGGCGGGCCGCAAGCCCAGTATTCTCTCCACCGCGGAAGCACAAAAATAGTTCCTGCGGAAGAGTTGGCCATGTGCGGGAACAAACACCGCACCAGACGGGTGACACGGAGCGGGACGGGACGCGCCAAGGGAAGGGGCGGCGCTTCAACCAAGCGAGGAAAGAGCGTTTTCGGCCCGGCTGGGGGAAGCCCTCTCGGGACGATACCTGAGCTGGCTCTGAAGGACCCACAGGCGGAGGCTCGCGGCAGCCAATGCACGAGCGCGGGGGCGGGGAAGACGGCCGCCAGGCCGGCCGGAGGAGACAGAGAGGAGCCACCTGTCTCTTTAAAAATGGCGGTGCCCGGCGGGCCTCTCTTCCCATTGGCCGCGCGAGGCCCAAGAACAGCGGGTAGGAAGCGGGGAGCACGTGGTAGGAAGACGGGAGCGCAGTCTTGTACGGCACGTCCAGGGTGGCAAGATGGCCGCAGCGGAGGAGGAGAGCGCGTCGGGCACCGACCCGGAGATGGACGAGCTTCTGGAAAGTAAGGGCCGGACCGGGGACGCCGAGAGGCCCAGGGGCCGCGGTCCTGGGCGTGGAGGGTGACGAAAGGCGCAGACGCTGGCGCGGGGAGGGGGCCGTCTTTCTCCTCGGGCGCCACCCCGCTCAGGTCGGGGTCTGCCGCGAGGAGCGGCCGTCAACCCCCGGCGTGGGGGACGGCGAGCGGAGCTTCTGGCTGGGGTCGGGCAGCCTCGGGACACCGTGACGTGGGCCTAGCCGCCCCCGCACAGCGCTTCTCGGCGAGCTTGGTGAAGACACTTCTCTCACCCTTAACTCCTCAGGCCTCTTCCAGCCCTTCCGTTCTCTCCGCTGGCCTCTTGGGGTCTGCTTCTGGTGGCCCTCCGTCCTCTTCGTCGTGGTGGGGGATCGCCCTTAGCGGTAGGGTCATAGAGTTTTAAAGCGGAGGAGATTGAAAAGAGGGCCTCTAACCAGAACTCATTTTACCAGGTGAGGAAACTGAGGCAAAGACAAGTGACGCAACCGTAGTTAACCTAGAACTAGAACATAGGGACTCTGACTCCAACCCATGCCCTTTTCCCTCCTTCGGGAAGTGCTCAGCCAGGCCGCCAGTCCTGTGTTGGTTGTGGGGCCATCTGCTTTACCCTCCCACCCCTGGGCAAGCATAATACGATGGACATTCTGGGGCAGAAGTAAACTGACTGACTGCTGGGCCCGGAGATGAGGACAAAGTGAAAGATAGGGGTGCTAAGCTGGTGAAACTGTAACTTACTACACATAAGTTACTGCAGAAATAAGGGTCCTCCTGAGAGTCATTACAAAAGACATTTGGTTGGAGTTAATTTGGCAAATTAGGGTGAGTGGCCCCCTCTGTTTATGACCCACGGGAATTAAGTTTGCTTAAGGACTGCGTCAGGTGGTGGGTAGGTAGGTGGATGTGGGATGACTTCCTTTTCTCCTCTGCTTTCTGTATTTTAGCCAAGCTTATTCATTCAGGAAATTTAGGATGAAAATGATAGCATACTGTTCCCAAGAGTTATGTCTATGAGGTTTTGAGAAAAGCCAGGCACAGGTGCTAAAGGACTTTCTGAGTAGTGTATACTCCCCCGCCCCCTCTCTTAAGTGATGTTTTTTTGCCCCTCTAAAGCCTTGAAATAGGCTGCCCTACCCCTGAGTGTTGAATTCTAAAGATCCCTTCGTTTCTGTTATGCTGGGTCATAAGAGGGAAAAGGGAGGAGGAAATTAAGGAAGAAAGGAAAAATCAGGTAGGTAATCTTAATGACCTTTGCCCTAGTGCCTTCCTGCTGAATTACCCAGCAAACTTTTCCTCTAGGTTTACCCTTCCCTCAAACCTGTCCTCCATCCTCCTTCCCCCATACATATATATCTCTTGTTTCTAAAGGTGCCCTTGATGATTTCGATAAAGCCAAACCCTCCCCAGCATCCCCTCCTATCACCACGGACCCTGATGCTTCAGGTTCCCAGAAGAGATCGCCTGCAGACACAGCTAAAGTACAAAATCTACCCACTAGGGGAGGGTGTGGGGATGGTTTACTTGCTCTTAACAAAAGTTGGACTGAGCCTCCATGGGCCAAAGGGAAGGGGAGGAGGAACTTGGCATTTGGCTTTAATGCTTTTGGATTGCCTCTGCAGGTTTAAGCCCTTTTGAAATGGATTGGGGGAGGGAGAAGGGGAAAGTTAAGAAAGCTAGAGAAGTTCCTAGATCTGAAAACATTTTAAAATAGATGACACAAAACCACTAGACCTATGTAGCAGCTAGTTGTCTTTTTTTTTGCTGTCTCCTTCTAAAGAAGTAAGAACTTGTGACTGGAGGAACCCAAGTTCATCTGCCTCTCAGTTCTGAGGTTAGACATTTAAAAGCCTAGGAAAATGCTAACTTGATTCTCTCCCTACTCTATTGTTTATTTGCAGGATGCCCTCTTTGCCTCCCAAGAATTCTTCCAAGAACTGTTTGACAGCGAGCTAGCATGCCAAGCTACTGCAGAGTTTGAGAAGGCTATGAAGGAGCTGGCAGAGGAGGAGCCCCACCTGGTAGAGCAGTTCCAGAAGCTCTCCGAGGCAGCAGGGAGAGTGGGTGAGCAGTGGGGTGCCCTCAATGATAGTTTCTTTATCTAGCCTCTCACGTCGGGGGGCTTGTGTCAGAATGTTCGGCATTATCAACAGAGTGCTTTCTTTCCAGGAAGATTGTGGTAGGAGGGAATACGATTTCTGCTCAGTAAAGTGAAAGAAAAGAGGGATGAAGAGTAGGAAAAAGGATATGGGGAGTCTATATTTTTAAAAACAGCAAATTTATCTTCACTTAAATATGAAATATGGTTTTATGTATAACCTAATATAACTGTGCAAATTACCCCTGGCATGATTATGTTCTTAAGGTTGGAGGGGCTAGGGAGTTCACCTAGTATCTTCTAAACCACTATAGCCCATGCATATGTCTACACAGCACCAGGGACTTGGAACATAGCAATCATAATCCCCAGTGACTCTTGCCCTTTCATTTCCCCAGGCAGTGATACAACATCTCAACAAGAGTTTGCTTCCTGCTTGAAGGAAACACTCAGTGGACTAGCAAAGAATGCCACTGACCTTCAGGTGAGGCCATATGGGAAAGTTGTGAGGGAACTCCCCATCTTTTAGAGATCTAGACTAAGAGTATCCTGTTTCACTAATTTCTTACTCCAGGGAAAAATGAATACCAGTATTTTTATATGAAATATCATCCTCTGTGACTGCTAGCAAATAACATTATCTCTTTAAACGTTAGCCTCCTATGAAATGGTGAGTTATTTTGTAATAAACATCTCTCTTCACCTTTCTTATGTCCTTTTCAGAACTCCGGCATGTCTGAAGAGGAGCTGACCAAGGCCATGGAGGGGCTAGGCATAGAAGAAGGGGAAGGAGAAGGCAGTATACTCCCCATTATGCAGAGCATTATGCAGAACCTGTTATCTAAGGATGTACTATATCCATCACTAAAAGAAATCACTGAGAAAGTTAGTGAGCCTCTGATGCCCACCTTTCCTCTTCTTAAATATATCTGCATCCTTGGCATTGTGACTTAATGTGGCCTGATCAAATCCAATATAGATGGTAGCGGTTGATATGCTTCCTCTGACTCTTTTCCCTTGTTCTATTGCCCTGAAGAAACAGCTGTAGGAGCTATTGGGCCAAGGGTTCATGTAGTTTAGGAGGTATCAGAGTGGGTACAATGATTATACTCTAAGCAACCCAAAGTCTTTTCATCTAACCCCAAGTGTCTGCTGTGTCCTCAAGCACTGCTTTAAGTGTTGAGCGATACCAAAGAAACATAAAATTCCCACACAAAAAGTGCTTGTAGTATCTTTAGGAAGATGTATATTTGGGGGGAAAAATCAGATAAAACAAGTAGAGTTATAAGCCGGAAGTTGTAGGTAATCTGAAATTCGAGCCATTGCTGCTCTTCACACCATGTCCCTTGCTCACTTGCCTCATCTTTTGATGCAGCTCCGGTCCTTCTTTGGCCACTTCCCCACCTCTTTTCCTTTTCTGCAGTACCCAGAGTGGTTGCAGAGTCACCGTGAAGCACTTTCCCCAGAACAATTTGAGAAGTATCAGGAACAGCACAATGTAATGGGCAAGATTTGTGAGCAGTTCGAAAAAGAGACAGCTGCGGACAGCGAGGCCGCGCAGAAGGCCCGCTTCGAGGCGGTGCTGGACCTCATGCAGCAGGTGAGAGCCCAGCGTCTCCTGTCACCCCCTTAAGAGCTCTAGGCACGATGGACGGAAGGGTTTGGGCAGCTTCCCCGTGCCCTGGGATACTGCTCCTCCCTTTAAGAGCTCTAGGCATGATGGACTGAAGGGTTTGGGCAGCTTCCCGTGCCCTGGGATACTGCTCCTCCCTTTAAGAGCTCTAGGCACGATGGACGGAAGGGTTTGGGCAGCTTCCCTGTGCCCTGGGATACTGCTCCTCCCCTTTAAGAGCTCTAGGCACGATGGACGGAAGGGTTTGGGCAGCTTCCCGTGCCCTGGGATACTGCTCCTCCCTTTAAGAGCTCTAGGCACGATGGACGGAAGAGTTTGGGCAGCTTCCCCGTGCCCTGGGATACTGCTCCTCCCTTTAAGAGCTCTAGGCACGATGGACGGAAGGGTTTGGGCAGCTTCCCCGTGCCCTGGGATACTGCTCCTCCCCTTTAAGAGCTCTAGGATACTGCTCCTGAAGCATTTCAAGGTGCCTCTCCACGAGTAACAGTTCTTCCATATCCATATGCTATACGTATGATAGTTTACTAAGCGAGGAAGAGTGAAAGTGAGGCGCTTCAGAAAGGCGTGAGGGGCATGAATAGGGGTGGCTGTGGTTCCCCTCTTGGGATTGAGGTATTTGGATTTTCTCAGTTCCCTTATTCATTCTAAAACCACCTATTAAATGGTATGCCAAGTGCCAAGCACTGGGATATTTTGTACAAGATTATTTTACCAATTCCTTATTTTCCAGCTTCAGGATTTGGGCCATCCCCCAAAGGAGCTTGCAGGGGAAACGGTAAGTATCTTTCTTTTTCTAGGTGGCATTAGAACCCCAGCTTCTAGAATTCTGCTTAAGCAGTGAACTCTAAAACATCGAGTTTGTTAATCATAGAGATGGGAAAAAGTTGTACATTAGCCTCGGGGAATGGAATGTGGGGAGTCCTGATTTAGAATGTGGAAAACTTATAAAGCTTGTTCCCTCAAACTTTCTCTTTAGCCCCCTGGCTTCAACTTTGATCTTGACAACTTGAATCTGTCGGGCCCTGCAAGTGCCAGTGGAGAGCAGTGTTTGATCATGTGAAATTCTTCACCCTTCCCATCCCCAGCCACAAGTGTGAACACCTCAAATCAGCAGAGCCATCGGGTGCTGGGAGGGGTGATGATACTGTGGAGAAACTGCCTGCCTGTCTCACTTATCTTCTCCCCCCCATTCCACTTCCTTCCTCAGCTCTTACTCCAAGACTACTCCACCAGCCTGGGTCCCTTTGTAGCCATTGAGGCTGTTGTTTCTGGGAATGGGACCTGTTATTCAAATTGTTCTCATTGAGTCTTTCACCCCACCCCCCACCCTCTGCTGCTAGTACCTATCTCCACCTGCTTAAGGTCTTTATGGACCATGTTCCCTTCCTCCCCCATAATATTGAGCATACCTGTTGTTATATCTACACTGATGGCTTCCTTCTCTAACTCCCAGGGTCTATGTGCCTTGTGCCTTGTCCCCTATTCCCTTTGGAGTCTGGGTGCTGTGCCAGCTCTGGGTATGGGGCTGGGGGAGATCCTTGGCTCTGAACCCCCATCCTTGGGTATCTGATCCCTCAGGACAGAAACACTTATCAGAGTAGGAAATGGAGAAAGGGATACTTGACATATCCTGGTGAGAATAGGATTTTTCTGGTCTTTGTCAGCCACGTATCCTTTCACCTAGGTGCACATATATTTTATTGTATTCTCTGATCTCTGCTCTTCTAAATTAGTAGATGTCTCTGTTCTTGGTGAGAAACCAAATATTACCTTGAATGTTCCACAGTGTTTCTATTTCTTGTGCCCTACCCACCTTCCTGCTGTTTTCAGCTTCCCACCAACCTTGATTTGTGACTGAGAGGAACCCCCTTCCTTTTCTCATTAAGCTTTGATCCCCTAATAAATATACGCAGTTTTGGGGAGGGCAGAGAGAATCTTCTACATAGCTGTTTTTTGGGCAGTTTTGAGACTTCTGATCCCCTCAACATCCTAAACCTTTGATTTATGGTGGTGGCTTGGGAGAGAGGGCTGGCAGGTTTTTCCTCAACCCTTCCCTAGTCCCTTATGCCTTGGCTGATGTCTAATAAACATCCTGAGCTAGGATGTTGGGAGTGTGGCCCATTTCTTGTGTGGCTTAAGCTCCTATAGGTGAAGGGTAGAGCTTGGTTCTGAAACCACCTGCTCAGAGGTGTTTGGCAGTGCCTCTCCCATCCTGGACTAAGATATCTGCCTGTTTTCTTAAATTTCAGCAACAAGTTCCGAGGTTTCTAATTTTTTCATTGACATTCTGCTTAATATTTCAAATTTATTATTGTACAAAATCACTTCTCTTTGTTGCCCTTTCTTCTCCGCAGCCCTAGATCTGAGAGCCACTGATACTGTAGGCCCTCATTTACCTTATGAAAAAGTAAGCACTACACTCAGACCAACCCTCCCAAAGTAAGTGTTACGAAGACATTTAACATTAAGATGAATTTGGTCTTGGTTTAAAGTCAAATATAGTTCACTAAAATTAGGAATTTTTAGGTGCCTCTGAGCTCACCATAAGTAAACAGTGTGATATGGTAGCTAAAAAAACCCAAAACATTCTTCTGTTGTAGGGCTAGAAAAGTCCAGAATAAAAAGAATAAGAAGTGCTAATTATGTTGACTTAAGTGCCTACTATGTATTAGGCAAATATTAACCAAAACAAAACAAAAAAAACTTGTCTTCAGTAAGTTGGAGGGAGGTGAGGAGACACAACTTCAGTGATAATATTAGTTCTAAGCACCCCTCTTGGGACATTGGCAAGTTGGCTCGGGTTGGAGGGAAGATGACCAGGATGCTGAGGGGGCTTAAAACCACATCATTCAAAAGTTAGTAACTGAGGGTGGCAGTGGAAGAAAGTGGCTTTGCAAGCTAAAGACTTCCTCCATCTCCAATCTGCTTTCCTGGTACTAGCTACCACTACCAAGAAACTTGAGGCAGTCTTGTCCAGTTTTGTTCCTAAACCCCCTCCCCCAAAACTGTTGGTTTTTATTGGGAGGAATGAACTCAGAGTTCACTGTACACAAAGCTGTGGCAAACCTGTCTTGTTGCCTCTATAGAGCCTTCTTCCCTAGTAAAACATTGCCCATAGTATACCACGCCCCCTGCCCCCATAGAGATAGGGTACACTAGAAATACTACTGGGGTTAAGACTCATGAGATCTGGCTTTGAATTCTACCTCTCCCACTAACTGACCTTGGGTAGGTCACTTAATTTCTGGGACTCAGTTTCTTGATCTGTAACGGGGAAAGTTGTGAATTAGTCTCCAAAATTCCTTCTAACCATCAGTGACTGAGCATATAGACAGACATTTAACAAATACTTGTTAAACTGACTCTAATTTGAATATTCTGCTGTAAAAAAAAAAAAAAAGCTATACTGTATTCTGTGTCATGTTTATTACCTACTGTGTAAAGGATATTTTCCTAAACTTAAGGGGGTAATACATAAATCAGTTTTATAGATAATATCTTTTAGTCTGTTTAGAAAGGTTTTTAAATCTCCTCATTTGGTAGCCTTTCTAGTCCCTTAACCATTGTAGCTGCTCTTCTCTGGAGCAGTCTAATTCCACTTCACACACCCCCTCCCCCCCACGGGTCCTAAGAAGGTTACTGTGTACTAGGCTAAGACTAGGATAGTAAGAATCCCAGCCAAGAGTTATTGTTTTCCCAGGCTGAACTCCACAGCTTTGTCACCTAAATGTAGTTTAACAAAGGTTAGGGAATAGGACAGAGGGAGACTTGCTTATGGCACTAGAAGGGGGTGGTGAAAATCATTACTCACAGAAGCTTGTATATGTGTAGTCTCAATATCTCAAAAATCTTTTCTAAAGAATGAAGGGTAGGAAAAAAAAGCAAGGAATAGTTTGAGGTGCACCCTAGATCTTGGTAGCTTTCTAAAAGAATATTAGTGCTTCAGATCAAAATGGACCAAAGCTGAAAGATTAAAAAGTACAAAAAATTTGGGTTGGGTTTTTTCAGGCTATATTGGGAAAACTTGAGCAAAGCAGAGCTTTCCAACCCCTTTCTTGCTTCTGTTTTCTCTGCCAAGAAATTGGCAGACTTTTGGACCTTAAAGGTCAGGAACAAACGTGTCTACGGCATTGATAAAATAAGTAGAGATAGTAAGAAATTACTTAGCTGCCTGTGATGATTGCAAGTCACTTGACCTATGTGACTTCAAATATTAGGGTACTGAAAGAATTGGCAGATGAGATTGCTGATCATTCTTAGAACATGCAGAATGGGGAGTAGTGCTGTAGGATTAGACAAGGGCAAATGTCATGATTTTCACAAAACAAAAATCTATGTAAGTTATAGGTCAATAAACTTGATTTTAATTTCTAGTAAAGCTCTACTAATACTTTGTATCACAGGAATATCTAGTGAATATCCAGCAAAGGTAACAATGGTCACACAGCTAATGTGACTTCATCAAGATCATATCATGCTAGATTTTTAATCTTATTTTTTAATCAGTTTACTAAACTGGTAGATCAGGAAAATATAGATAATGGCTTACCTTGATTTCAGTGAAGTATTTGAAAAAGATCTCTCCTGCTATTCTTCTGGAATGAGTTCTGGGAAAGATAACGGGTGGATCTAAGCTAGTTAAGTGGCAGCCTATCCCAAAGAGTAGTATTAATGTTAGTCACTATCAGCTTGGAAGATTACCAGACATCTGCATGTGACCTTGTGCTGTTTAAGATTTTTATCAGTGACTTAAAGTAGGAAGGAGGCCACCAGTAATTAGGGTCAGGTGTCTGAGACAGTCACATCTTATAGGAAGAGAGGGACTCTCGTAGAGCTAAAGAAAGTGCATTCTACTACAAGGGATGGCTAATGCAAAGGCACAATGATGGAGTGTTGTGTGTAAGGAGAGAAGTGAGGAGGGCCAGTTTGATTGAACCATCACAAGGAATCCAGGAGAGGGAATGTCCTTTGAAAATGGGAAGACAGGTTGGAAGCAGCTTGTGAGACACTTTAAAAGTTAAAATGGTTTATATTTTGTTCTTGAGTCAATAGAAGCCACTGGTGTAGTGACTGAGTAGGGGAGTCACATGATCAGATCTGCACTTACAGAAAATTACTTTGGCTGCTGTGTACAATATAGGCATGAGGATGGGAGAACAATTGGGAGGCTTGCTGCAATGAGGGCCTAAACCAAGATGGTAGCTTTGTGAGTAGAGAAATGAAGTGAGATGCAAGAGATGCTGTGAAAGTAGAAATAACAAGATTTGGCAGCCAGTCTGGATAAGTGAGGAATCCAGAACAAATCTGAGACACTGGGAGGATGGTTATGCCCACAAAAATAAGTTAGGAAGAAGGGAAAGTTTAGAGGAAATGATTACGAGTTCAGTTGTATATATGAATTTAAGATGTCTCCAGGACATCCAGAATGAAACATCCAACATCATCCAAATAGGGTTAAGTGTAAAGTGTTATGCACGAATTTAAAAAAAATCAACTTAAAACTTTTATAGGTGCTCTCGTTTTCACAATAGATCCCACACTTGTGACATATACAACCAAGCAAAACAAATCGACTCACTGGTTGTCTTAAAGTATGTTCCTCATTCCATACCTATAGTGTACCATCTTCTGCCATGGGACAGAAGTCCTGTGAAGTCACAAGATGGAGGAGGCAGTGTTAGTAGTTTGAAAAAGATCTGGGTATTTTTGTAGATCTCAAGCTCCCCAAGTATCTACAGTGGTGTGGTATCCAAGAAAGCTAATGTAATCTTAGACTATGAAAAGAAAGAGCTTCCAAGAAGGTGACAGTGCCACCATTCTTTGCCCTGTTCAGACCATAGAATTTGAGAGTTGGAAGGAACCTCTAGTGCTATCTAGTCCAGTAACACCTAGAGACCTATGCAACACAGGACATCAATAAGCTGGAGAGAGTGCAGAGATTCTCTTTCATTGGAAGAGGTCTTCAAGCAAAGGTTGGTTGGATGACTAGGTATATTACAAATGGAATTTTTTCAAGTATGTGCTGGACTAGATGGAAACATTCTTTTTCTCCCTGAAAATCCTTATATTTTTGTGGGATTGGGAGGCTGTATTTTTTGGGTTTGATTTATGCCCTTTCCACTATGTCCAAATCGTGCTAGGACTTTTCTTTTCAGTGTTTCAGTTACTTGCTTTGTAAAATGAGACAAAAGAACAGTGAAGACACTAGGGTTCAACACACTTACAAAAAGTGATAAAAGCCCAAGATAAGGGAAATTAAAGTTAGGAAATGGGCCTCATTGTACATGGTGCAGAATCGTTAGTGTATGATCATTATTCCAAAGTTGCAGAACTCAGGAACTATCACTGGAACCACTATTTTTTGGGTGTCAAGAAATTCAGTCTTCTCATAATACCCCTAAGCCTTTCTGTCAAAGTATGCTCAGCCTCTATAAGAGAATCCCAGCAAGTGTAGTTTCAGTTAAGATATTAGACAGGATGACTCCTTACGTAGGCTGAACCTTACAGTATGTCTGCATCTTGGATCCAGAGTCTGGTCCTCAGATTTGTTGATTTAGAAACCAAATTTTATCAGGTTCTGGGAACTAACTTGTTCTAACCAAACTTATGGTATCCACAAATCAGAATACCATTTACTAATTTATAGCAGGAGGGAGACATCTGTCCAAATCTCCCCCACCCCCTCCTAACAGTGGGGACTTTTCTAAAGGATAAAAGTCCACCTGGGAGTTCAAATTATAAGAAGCATATAACTAGGGAAAAGGGAAAGCAAGATGTGTTTAAAAGATACTTCTATCAATACTTTGTTATCAGCTTAATGAATTGCACATTCCCATTCCTGGCATATTTATGTCTAACTAGTTGGTACCCTAGGTTAAAATCAGCATCTTTATACCTAGTTGGTGCTAAAGACAAAAGAGTACATGCCTTTTCACATAATTTCATAGTTGGAAGGTCCTTGAGGACAGGGTGGTGGGACATCTAGGCTAGCGTTGTACCAGAACTCTGCAGTATACCTGGTAAGTCGTCATCCAGCCTTTGCTCAAAGAGGGAAACAGTTTGGTACAGTGAAAAGAGCACTGTCAAAGAAACTTGGGTTCAAATCCCATTTCCAAGGTTTACTACCTCTGCAACTTTGGGTAAGTCATTTAAACCATTTCAGTTTCCTCATGTGTAAAATGGAAAGGGAGTTGGACTAGATGGCTGAACCTCTACAGCTACGATCTTATGACCTTTAGAGAGGGAGAATGCACTACTTCCCTGGGGCAATCCATTCACTTTGGATAATTTGAATAAAATAATAATAATTTACTCTTTGTTAATAAGTTTCCCCCCCAAATCCTACTGCAATATGTATCTGCTACACACACCACTGTTCTGCTATAACAGTATCTTGGTCCAACTAATTCAATCATCATGGTTTATCTTAATTACACGTTAATTTTGCTTCTCCAGATACTGGTATCTAAATCTCAAAATCTACACGTTTACCAGTCACCTAAAATAGATAGTAACCCAGTAGTCTTACAGATGGCAAATTTTATCTTTTTATATTTATCTATATCTTTTTTATTAGATTTGACTTGCATTTCTGACTGTCCAGTGGGATGTATGTATACCTTGTTTCAGTGGCCCAAACACACTCGATACCTGCGTTTTGCATTTCGACCCAGCACCCCTATTCTCCTTCCCATCACCCGGCTCGGCCTCGTCAATGGCATCCACAGCCCGCGACTCTCCACGACCCCAGGAACCTGAAAGCAGGACTGGCCCTCCTGAGGCCGCAACTCAGAGGATGGGCTTTCGGGGGTCTCGCCACACCTCGCTCCACCTCCGGAGCTTTTCCCCACCCACCCACCCCTAGACTACTCCCAAACAATCAAACACACGTGGAAACGGCCCGATCTCGGAGGAAGCCTGGATTCGTCGTTTCGGAGGCGCTCAGGGTGCCCAAGGCCGGAGGAAACGCGTCTTCCCCGGGCGCAGGGCCGCCGAAACCGCGGCTGGCGGGCGCAGGGCCGGGCAGTCACGGGTCTCGAGAGGGCGGAGGCGGCACGTCCCGGCCCCGTGCCTCGCAGTAGGCAGACGCCGCCTGGGTGCAGACCTGGTGCTCGGCCAGGCCCCCAGATGCGGAGACTATTTTTTGTCAGAGCCAGTGACCGTCCGGTGCAAGTTTCGTTTTCCGCCAGCGAAAACGGCGCCTCGGCCGCCGCCTCGGGGCTTTCTGGAGCCCCAGCACGCACGCGCTTGACCTCGGGTCTTCCGTTAGCCGCCAGACTCACCCCGCCCAGCGCGACTGCGGAGAAGGACTGGGGGACGGGATCTCGCGCCCTACCCACTCTCCAGGTCTCCTCGGGCGCCTCGTCGCAAACGGGGCCGGAAAGCGCGGCGGCGCAGGCGCAAGCGCAGAGTGGCGGCGGCGGCGTCGGTGGCGTCGGCGGCGGCGGCGGCTGGCCAGTGTAAGATGGCGGCGGCAGCGGTGGCAGCGGACCAGGCGGCCCGGCCCGGAGCAGCCAGAGCAGCCGCTGGCAGGAGGATCCCCCGAAGCGGGGAGCAGGGCGCCGAGCCTCGCCGGCTCCCGGGCTTGTAACCGCCCCAGCCGGACACCCCTCTGACCTGCTCGGTCCGTGTCCCGCTGCGGCCCAGCCTGCCCCCCTCTCCCCGGGGCCTGCCCCCCCATTTTCCCCTGCGGCCGGTCCTCCTTGTCCCAAGACTGAACCAGTACTCCCTGTGGGACCCAGTTCCCCCCCTTCCTCGGCCTGCCCCCGCTTCAGCCTTCCCCGGCCAGCTGACTTCTCTCCCTGCTCGACACCTTCGTTTAGGTGACCTTAATTCCCTCTCCCTGGGAACTTGGTTCGACCCTCGCCGGTGCCCGGGTCCTTTCGCGCAGCCCTGAAACGTACAGGCCCCAATGCTGCCCCTCGCAGCAGGGCAGGGGTCAGGGCAGCCCCGGGGTTCTGGGCGTCCTTTCTTCCCTGCTTCTCGTATCTCAGGGCCCCCTGTCACCTCACCCCCAGAACGGTCCTGTTTGGACCCCGTTAGGCGGAAAGCATCTGGTGGCCTGAATTTCTGACTCTCATGCCGTGTTGCTGGAGTCTTCGCGTAAACAAACTGGCTCTGGCGTTTATCAGCATTCTCTAGGTGACTTCCTCCCTGCGCTGAGGCTTCTTGTTATTTGCGGCTTTCTTTGGGTTCCGTGTTTATTGTTGAAAGGATTCTAATTTTCCTTTTTTAAAAAAAAATGAATTTCATGTTCCATTATGGAACTGGTTTCAGACCTGTGGCTGGCCTGGTTCCTTTTTTTTTCTGCACCCCTGTGTACTTTTTAGATGTTCAGTAGTCACATAAGATAAATACTTCACTTCTGACTTTAAATAGTTCAGAATGAGCCAGAACAATATGCTACAAAAAGGGGTATTTGTATGTTCCAATGTTCCATAGGAATGACATTTTTGCCATTTAAATTGTAACTTTTCTCAGTCCTTCAGTGAATCTACAGAGCTATTTTCTCAGGAGTCCAGCCAGGCCTTACTTCAGCCATAAAGTGGGAAGGTGAGTAGGAGTTGTAATCAATTTTTAAATTTCTGGGCTCAGGATGTTAATGATTCTATCAGGCCCTGCCTTTATGTTGAGTTGCTGACCACTGTGCTCATAAACATCCTACCAGACCTTCCCTAAAACATAGGGTGGTGTTCCTGTTTTTTGGTCCAACTCTAGTCATTATATTTAATTAACCAGAATTCCTTCTGCAGGTTTAATTGGCTGTGGGAGTCTATTTTCTGTTCTAAACTGTACTATATTGCTTTTGAACAGCTTTTGTGCCAGAAGTGAATATACCTTTCTTGTGCTGATGCATGACTTCCTTCATTTGTTTGGTGTCTGCCCTGCATTTTACATTGTTAATACACTGGGAATCAGTTTGCCTTTGAACTGGTTCTGTCACTGAGTCAAGTTAAATCTCTTCCCTTTTTGTGGTCTTGAATTTACCCCCCTCTAAAGCCAGAAGGGAAGAACACAGCAGCCTGCTCCTCTCAAAGCTTGGGGAGAAATAAGAGAATGTCTGTCTGATGCCTAAGTTCTTTGTAAATTTAGATAAAGTGTTATATTACTTTGAGTCACTATGATTATTATTCTTTCATTAAAGCCCTCTTCCATTTCTTAATCCTGGCTTGGATGTGACTGGGTTCTGAAAGTTATAGGATTTCAGAGCTCAAACTCTGACAGATCCTACCAAGCAAAAAAAGCATTGAGTAAAAGCCTGATGATGACCTATTGTCTGAGAACTAGGCTAATCAAAAGTTTTGAGAAGCTTATTACCAAGTTTGACTTCCTGAGTTTTTTCATTGTAATAACTCATGAAGCCATCTACTTCCTGCATCAGTGATGATGAAACCTGATAAAACCGCAGATCTTTGAGGATTATTACTTAGAGCTCTAGCATTTTTGGGGAACCAAAGTATTTCTGGGTAATAGTTTAAATAGATTTGATATGTAGATATATAGATATAGATACATAAAGATATAGATGTAGGTAATATAGATAATAGATTAAAAACAAAAAGATCTTCATGGTTAGTCTGGGGAATTTTTAATGATTATAGGGATCATGCTGTGTTTCCATCAGAGCAGTCCATATTGGTGAGTGTTGTAGGTGAAAGGAGAGGTAGAAAAATTAAAATCTTTCAGTTTCTTTGGTGCTTTTCATGGTATTTTGCATTTAAATGTTAAATGATGTCAGTGAGGTTTCTTTATGTACCTTTTAACTTTCCTGGAAATAGAGGGTGATGTGTGACCTATCCAGAGTTTGTGAGCTTTATGGTAGTGAATTTGGACAGCAAAACTGGTAGATCTCAAAGTGTGTTTGTATTTGTAGTAAGGGAAGGAGTGGTTTGTGAGTTTTATATCTCCTAGAGCACGGGGTTCTTAAACCGTTTTTGTATTATGGATCCCTTTGGCAAACTGGTGAAGCCTATGGACCTTTTATCATAATGATGTTTTTGAATGCATAAAATAAAACTCAAGATTACAAAAGAAACCAGTTATATTGAAATAAAGTTATCAAAATTCTGAAAAAGCAAGTTCATGGACCTTGAGTTAAAAACCCTTGTCCCAGAGTGTTAGATTGGGAAATACCTAGGGTTGCTTGCCACTGAGCATGACAGTGATAGCCAGTGAGCCCTTTAATCTGCCCCCTTTATGTCTCATTCCAGTAGATCTAAGTAAATTATTCATCAGATAATACTTTTGCTTTCCATCAAAGGTAGAAGTTTTTTTCTGAAGTAGTGTTGTGTTTTTTTCTGTAGTTAGTTCTCACCAATCTGTTTTGTGAGTTACTCATGATCACCCTGGACCTCCTACCTTATGTGATTCAATAGGGGTCCTTTGTGGCCTTGGGCAAATCACTTAACCTCTTGGAGCCTCAGTTTTCTCATCTGCAAAATGATAGTATTGACTAGTTGGCTTGTAAGGGTACTTCTCCTGAAAAGTAAGATCCTAAGTCTGTAATTGAACTACTAAATTATAAGGGTCGGGCTGACATTAAATAGTGAATACATGAGTACTTCTGTCTGACGGCATTTCGGAGCTAAATATAAGTGATATTTGAATTGTTAATTGGTTTCGGTCTTCTCCCCTGTATTCATACATGTGATCAAAAGTTTACTATATTGTACTTCCCTCTCTCTTTTTCTCCTAATGCTCCTAAATAGTACTTTCTTCTCTTCCGTAATGGAGAAAGCTTTTTTTTTTTTTTTAAAAAAAAATACAATCCTGATAACAGGTTACGTCTTCCAGAACTAGGTCACGAAATGATCTCATTTCTTTTATAAGTAAACAGGGGACAGGAGGCCAGGAGTTCTGAGTTTATGGCTTCATCTTCAGAGAACTAGACTGGGCTATCAAGTAGGAGGATAGCACAAGGAAAAGCAGGTTTTCCTGTCCCTTTTCTTGCCTGACCATAGCTCAGGAGAGTAGACAATGGTATTGGAGAAAACTGGGGAAATTGATAGGATTTGGGATGAGAAAGCTGTTTGTTTCACTCAAGCCACAGTGCAGGATAATAGCTTTCAATAGCCTGGGTTTAATTTCTGTGCTAAAAGGTGAAGATACCCATACCAGACAAAAATGACAGTTTTTTTTTCCTGATAGATACTTGGATACAGTGAGACCTAAAAGAAAGCATTTCTTCTGCCTCTCATGAAAACAAAAAAGCACTCTTGGATGCTGCTTTGGATGTTGGGACATTAAAAACACTTTTTGAAAGGAAACATGCTCTAGAAATCCAACATGTAGAAGTAGCCTATTTTTCATGGTTTGACTTGCACAAACCCAAGATTTGCTGTTTCATACTCCTGAAGTACCTTATTAACTCTATTTCTTGGGACATGTGAATATATATCAGTAGATTTTTTCTTCTGTCCAAATTAATGATTCTAATTAGGGTATATGAGAAATGCCCTGATAACTATCACCCAGAAGGATTGATTCAATCCTACTATTGAAGAACTGTGGTGTAGTATAGGAGTTAGCAATTGGCTCTTAAGTGACTCTTAAAGTGGCTCTGTACTTCTTTTTGAATAAGTTTGTATTTTGTGTTTGACTCGTGTCATTAGCTTACACATATTATTGAATCCATCTCCATTTCCACCCTCTTGGTGGCAAACGCACTTCAGTCCTTTTGTCATACACCTTATCTTCTCTTGTTCAGGTTGTCTCTGATTTTCAAGATATGTTAAAACTTTGTACCTGGAATAGTGTGCCAATGAGAAAAGGCTATGGAAATCTCTCAGGGCTTAGGACACATTCTCTACAAGGGCTTTTTGAAGACAATTAGATATTTCTGTTAATTTATTATTTTGTCAGTGTGAATGTACTCTTCACTGTAATCCCTCTATAAATTTAGTAGATAGTCTTTAAGATTACCACAGCCAAAAAAATGTATCACACTGTGGCCAACTTAGTGAAGAGTCTCTCTGACTTTAACTGCATTGATCCTTGTAACAATCAATTAAGCAAAAATCAGTTATTATGCCAGGCACTGTACTAAGCCCTAAGTATACAAAAAGAGCCGAAAGACAATCCTTGCCCTCAAGGAGCTCACAGTCTAACAGGGGAGACCACAAGCAAACAAATATGTACAAACAAGCTCTATACAGAATAAAAATGAAGTAATTAAAAGAAGGAAGGCACTAGAATTAAGTAGGGTTGGGAAAGGTTTCCTATAAATGATAGGATTAGATCTGCAGTTTCTTACTCAAATCTTTCCAGCTTGGTAGGACCTGCCAGAGTGAAACACCCTTGCACATATCATGCTAGATTTTTAATCTTATTTTTTAATCAGTTTACTAAACTGGTAGATCAGGAAAATATAGATAATGGCTTACCTTGATTTCAGTGAAGTATTTGAAAAAGATCTCTCCTGCTATTCTTCTGGAATGAGTTCTGGGAAAGATAACGGGTGGATCTAAGCTAGTTAAGTGGCAGCCTATCCCAAAGAGTAGTATTAATGTTAGTCACTATCAGCTTGGAAGATTACCAGACATCTGCATGTGACCTTGTGCTGTTTAAGATTTTTATCAGTGACTTAAAGTAGGAAGGAGGCCACCAGTAATTAGGGTCAGGTGTCTGAGACAGTCACATCTTATAGGAAGAGAGGGACTCTCGTAGAGCTAAAGAAAGTGCATTCTACTACAAGGGATGGGCTAATGCAAAGGCACAATGATGGAGTGTTGTGTGTAAGGAGAGAAGTGAGGAGGGCCAGTTTTGATTGAACCATCACAAGGAATCGAGGAGAGGGAATGTCCTTTGAAAATGGGAAAGACAGGTTGGAAGCAGCTTGTGAGACACTTTAAAAGTTAAAATGGTTTATATTTTGTTCTTGAGTCAATAGAAGCCACTGGTGTAGTGACTGAGTAGGGGAGTCACATGATCAGATCTGCACTTACAGAAAATTACTTTGGGCTGCTGTGTACAATATAGGCATGAGGATGGGAGAACAATTGGGAGGGCTTGCTGCAATGAGGGGCCTAAACCAAGATGGTAGCTTTGTGAGTAGAGAAATGGAGTGAGATGCAAGAGATGCTGTGAAAGTAGAAATAACAAGATTTGGCAGCCAGTCTGGATAAGTGAGGAATCCAGAACAAATCTGAGACACTGGGAGGATGGTTATGCCCACAAAAATAAGTTAGGAAGAAGGGAAAGTTTAGAGGAAATGATTACGAGTTCAGTTGTATATATGAATTTAAGATGTCTCCAGGACATCCAGAATGAAACATCCAACATCATCCAAATAGGGGTTAAGTGTAAAGTGTTATGCACGAATTTAAAAAAAATCAACTTAAAACTTTTATAGGTGCTCTCGTTTTCACAATAGATCCCACACTTGTGACATATACAACCAAGCAAAACAAATCGACTCACTGGTTGTCTTAAAGTATGTTCCTCATTCCATACCTATAGTGTACCATCTTCTGCCATGGGACAGAAGTCCTGTGAAGTCACAAGATGGAGGAGGCAGTGGTTAGTAGTTTGAAAAAGATCTGGGTATTTTTGTAGATCTCAAGCTCCCCAAGTATCTACAGTGGTGTGGTATCCAAGAAAGCTAATGTAATCTTAGACTATGAAAAGAAAGAGCTTCCAAGAAGGTGACAGTGCCACCATTCTTTGCCCTGTTTCAGACCATAGAATTTGAGAGTTGGAAGGAACCTCTAGTGCTATCTAGTCCAGTAACACCTAGAGACCTATGCAACACAGGACATCAATAAGCTGGAGAGAGTGCAGAGATTCTCTTTCATTGGAAGAGGTCTTCAAGCAAAGGTTGGTTGGATGACTAGGTATATTACAAATGGAATTTTTTTCAAGTATGTGCTGGACTAGATGGAAACAGATTCTTTTTCTCCCTGAAAATCCTTATATTTTTGTGGGATTGGGGAGGGCTGTATTTTTGGGTTTGATTTATGCCCTTTCCACTATGTCCAAATCGTGCTAGGGACTTTTCTTTTCAGTGTTTCAGTTACTTGCTTTGTAAAATGAGACAAAAGAACAGTGAAGACACTAGGGTTCAACACACTTACAAAAAGTGATAAAAGCCCAAGATAAGGGAAATTAAAGTTAGGAAATGGGCCCTCATTGTACATGGTGCAGAATCGTTAGTGTATGATCATTATTCCAAAGTTGCAGAACTCAGGAACTATCACTGTGAACCACTATTTTTTTGGGGTGTCAAGAAATTCAGTCTTCTCATAATACCCCTAAGCCTTTCTGTCAAAGTATGCTCAGCCTCTATAAGAGAATCCCAGCAAGTGTAGTTTCAGTTAAGATGTTAGATAGGATGACTCCTTACGTAGGCTGAGCCTTACAGTATGTCTGCATCTTGGATCCAGAGTCTGGTCCTCAGATTTGTTGATTTAGGAAACCAAATTTTATCAGGTTCTGGGGAACTAACTTGTTCTAACCAAACTTATGGTATCCACAAATCAGAATACCATTTACTAATTTTATAGCAGGAGGGAGACATCTGTCCAAATCTCCCCCACCCCCTCCTAACAGTGGGGACTTTTCTAAAGGATAAAAGTCCACCTGGGAGTTCAAATTATAAGAAGCATATAACTAGGGAAAAGGGAAAGCAAGATGTGTTTAAAAGATACTTCTATCAATACTTTGTTATCAGCTTAATGAATTTGCACATTCCCATTCCTGGCATATTTATGTCTAACTAGTTGGTACCCTAGGTTAAAATCAGCATCTTTATACCTAGTTGGTGCTAAAGACAAAAGAGTACATGCCTTTTCACATAATTTCATAGTTGGAAGGTCCTTGAGGACAGGGTGGTGGGACATCTAGGCTAGCGTTGTACCAGAACTCTGCAGTATACCTGGTAAGTCGTCATCCAGCCTTTTGCTCAAAGAGGGAAACAGTTTGGTACAGTGAAAAGAGCACTGTCAACGAAACTTGGGTTCAAATCCCATTTCCAAGTGTTTACTACCTCTGCAACTTTGGGTAAGTCATTTAAACCATTTCAGTTTCCTCATGTGTAAAATGGAAAGGGAGTTGGACTAGATGGGCTGAACCTCTACAGCTACGATCTTATGACCTTTTAGAGAGGGAGGAATGCACTACTTCCCTGGGGGCAATCCATTCACTTTGGATAATTTGAATAAAATAATAATAATTTACTCTTTGTTAATAAGTTTCCCCCCCAAATCCTACTGCAATATGTATCTGCTACACACACCACTGTTCTGCTATAACAGTATCTTGGTCCAACTAATTCAATCATCATGGTTTTATCTTAATTACACGTTAATTTTGCTTCTCCAGATACTGGTTATCTAAATCTCAAAATCTACACGTTTACCAGTCACCTAAAATAGATAGTAACCCAGTAGTCTTACAGATGGCAAATTTTATCTTTTTATATTTATCTATATCCTTTTATTAGATTTGACTTGCATTTCTGACTGTCCAGTGGGATGTATGTATACCTTGTTTCAGTGGCCCAAACACACTCGATACCTGCGTTTTGCATTTCGACCCCAGCACCCCTATTCTCCTTCCCATCACCCGGCTCGCGCTCGTCAATGGCATCCACAGCCCGCGACTCTCCACGACCCCAGGGAACCTGAAAGCAGGACTGGCCCTCCTGACGGCCGCAACTCAGAGGATGGTTTTTCGGGGGTCTCGCCACACCCTCGCTCCACCTCCGGAGCTTTTCCCACCCACCCACCCCCTAGACTACTCCCAAACAATCAAACACACGTGGAAACGGGCCGGATCTCGGAGGAAGCCTGGATTCGTCGTTCGGAGGCGCTCAGGGTGCCCAAGGCCGGAGGAAACGCGTCTTCCCCCGGGCGCAGGGCCGCCGAAACCGCGGCTGGCGGGCGCAGGGGCCGGGGCGAGTCACGGGTCTCGAGAGGGGGCGGAGGCGGCACGTCCCGGCCCCGTGCCTCGCAGTAGGCAGACGCCGCCTGGGTGCAGACCTGGTGCTCGCCAGGCCCCCAGATGCGGAGACTATTTTTGTCAGAGCCAGTGACCGTCCGGTGCAAGTTTCGTTTTCCGCCAGCGAAAACGGCGCCTCGGCCGCCGCCTCGGGGCTTTCTGGAGCCCCCAGCACCGCACGCGCTTGACCTCGGGTCTTCCGTTAGCCGCCAGACTCACCCCGCCCAGCGCGACTGGCTGCGGAGAAGGACTGGGGGACGGGATCTCGCGCCCTACCCAACTCTCCAGGTCTCCTCGGGCGCCTCGTCGCAAACGGGGGCCGGAAAGCGCGGCGGCGCAGGCGCAAGCGCAGAGTGGCGGGCGGCGGCGTCTGGTGGCGTCGGCGGCGGCGGGCGGCTGGCCAGTGTAAGATGGCGGCGGGCAGCGTGGTGGCAGCGGACCAGGCGGCCCGGCCCGGAGCAGCCAGAGCAGCCGCTGGCAGGAGGATCCCCCGAAGCGGGGAGCAGGGCGCCGAGCCTCGCCGGCTCCCGGGCTTGTAACCGCCCCAGCCGGACACCCTCTGACCTGCTCGGTCCGTGTCCCGCTGCGGCCCAGCCCTGCCCCCCTCTCCCCGGGGCCTGCCCCCCATTTTCCCCTGCGGCCGGTCCTCCTTGTCCCAAGACTGAACCAGTACTCCCCTGTGGGACCCAGTTCCCCCCCCTTCCTCGGCCTGCCCCCGCTTCAGCCTTCCCCGGCCAGCTGACTTCTCTCCCTGCTCGACACCTTCGTTTAGGTGACCTTAATTCCCTCTCCCTGGGGAACTTGGTTCGACCCTCGCCGGTGCCCGGGTCCTTTCGCGCAGCCCCTGAAACGTACAGGCCCCAATGCTGCCCCTCGCAGCAGGGCAGGGGTCAGGGCAGCCCCGGGGTTCTGGGCGTCCTTTCTTCCCTGCTTCTCGTATCTCAGGGCCCCCCTGTCACCTCACCCCCAGAACGGTCCTGTTTGGACCCCGTTAGGCGGAAAGCATCTGGTGGCCTGAATTTCTGACTCTCATGCCGTGTTGCTGGAGTCTTCGCGTAAACAAACTGGCTCTGGCGTTTTATCAGCATTCTCTAGGTGACTTCCTCCGCTGCGCTGAGGCTTCTTGTTATTTGCGGCTTTCTTTTGGGTTCCGTGTTTATTGTTGAAAGGATTCTAATTTTCCTTTTTTAAAAAAAATGAATTTCATGTTCCATTATGGAACTGGTTTCAGACCTGTGGCTGGCCCTGGGTTCCTTTTTTTTTCTGCACCCCTGTGTACTTTTTAGATGTTCAGTAGTCACATAAGATAAATACTTCACTTCTGACTTTAAATAGTTCAGAATGAGCCAGAACAATATGCTACA
Source organism: Bettongia penicillata ogilbyi (assembly GCA_023548195.1). Lineage (NCBI taxonomy): Eukaryota > Metazoa > Chordata > Mammalia > Diprotodontia > Potoroidae > Bettongia > Bettongia penicillata. The sequence goes on from JAJHZJ010000630.1 coordinate 835,755, forward strand.
AAAAGGGGGTATTTGTATGTTCCAATGTTCCATAGGAATGACATTTTTTGCCATTTAAATTGTAACTTTTCTCAGGTCCTTCAGTGAATCTACAGAGGCTATTTTCTCAGGAGTCCAGCCAGGCCTTACTTCAGCCATAAAGTGGGAAGGTGAGTAGGAGTTGTAATCAATTTTTAAATTTCTGGGCTCAGGATGTTAATGATTCTATCAGGCCCTGCCTTTATGTTGAGTTGCTGACCACTGTGCTCATAAACATCCTACCAGACCTTCCCTAAAACATAGGGTGGTGTTCCTGTTTTTTTGGTCCAACTCTAGTCATTATATTTAATTAACCAGAATTCCTTCTGCAGGTTTAATTGGCTGTGGGAGTCTATTTTCTGTTCTAAACTGTACTATATTGCTTTTGAACAGCTTTTTGTGCCAGAAGTGAATATACCTTTCTTGTGCTGATGCATTGACTTCCTTCATTTGTTTGGTGTCTGCCCTGCATTTTTACATTGTTAATACACTGGGAATCAGTTTGCCTTTGAACTGGTTCTGTCACTGAGTCAAGTTAAATCTCTTCCCCTTTTTGTGGTCTTGAATTTACCCCCCTCTAAAGCCAGAAGGGAAGAACACAGCAGCCTGCTCCTCTCAAAGCTTGGGGAGAAATAAGAGAATGTCTGTCTGATGCCTAAGTTCTTTGTAAATTTAGATAAAGTGTTATATTACTTTGAGTCACTATGATTATTATTCTTTCATTAAAGCCCTCTTCCATTTCTTAATCCTGGCTTGGATGTGACTGGGTTCTGAAAGTTTATAGGATTTCAGAGCTCAAACTCTGACAGATCCTACCAAGCAAAAAAAGCATTGAGTAAAAGCCTGATGATGACCTATTGTCTGAGAACTAGGCTAATCAAAAGTTTTGAGAAGCTTATTACCAAGTTTGACTTCCTGAGTTTTTTTCATTGTAATTAACTCATGAAGCCATTCTACTTCCTGCATCAGTGATGATGAAACCTGATAAAACCGCAGATCTTTGAGGATTATTACTTAGAGCTCTAGCATTTTTGGGGAACCAAAGTATTTTCTGGGTAATAGTTTTAAATAGATTTGATATGTAGATATATAGATATAGATACATAAAGATATAGATGTAGGTAATATAGATAATAGATTAAAAACAAAAAGATTCTTCATGGTTAGTCTGGGGAATTTTTTTAATGATTATAGGGATCATGCTGTGTTTTCCATCAGAGCAGTCCATATTGGTGAGTGTTGTAGGTGAAAGGAGAGGTAGAAAAAATTAAAATCTTTCAGTTTCTTTTGGTGGCTTTTCATGGTATTTTGCATTTAAATGTTAAATGATGTCAGTGAGGTTTCTTTATGTACCTTTTAACTTTCCTGGAAATAGAGGGTGATGTGTGACCGCTATCCAGTTGAGACTTCTGATCCCCTCAACATCCTAAACCTTTGATTTATGGTGGTGGCTTGGGAGAGAGGGCTGGCAGGTTTTTCCTCAACCCTTCCTAGTCCCTTATGCCTTGGCTGATGTCTAATAAACATCCTGAGCTAGGATGTTGGGAGTGTGGCCCATTTCTTGTGTGGCTTAAGCTCCTATAGGTGAAGGGTAGAGCTTGGTTCTGAAACCACCTGCTCAGAGGTGTTTGGCAGTGCCTCTCCCATCCTGGACTAAGATATCTGCCTGTTTTCTTAAATTTCAGCAACAAGTTCCGAGGTTTCTAATTTTTTCATTGACATTCTGCTTAATATTTCAAATTTATTATTGTACAAAATCACTTCTCTTTGTTGCCCTTTCTTCTCCGCAGCCCTAGATCTGAGAGCCACTGATACTGTAGGCCCTCATTTACCTTATGAAAAAGTAAGCACTACACTCAGACCAACCCTCCCAAAGTAAGTGTTACGAAGACATTTAACATTAAGATGAATTTGGTCTTGGTTTAAAGTCAAATATAGTTCACTAAAATTACGAATTTTTAGGTGCCTCTGAGCTCACCATAAGTAAACAGTGTGATATGGTAGCTAAAAAAACCCAAAACATTCTTCTGTTGTAGGGCTAGAAAAGTCCAGAATAAAAAGAATAAGAAGTGCTAATTATGTTGACTTAAGTGCCTACTATGTATTAGGCAAATATTAACCAAAACAAAACAAAAAAAACTTGTCTTCAGTAAGTTGGAGGGAGGTGAGGAGACACAACTTCAGTGATAATATTAGTTCTAAGCACCCCTCTTGGGACATTGGCAAGTTGGCTCGGGTTGGAGGGAAGATGACCAGGATGCTGAGGGGGCTTAAAACCACATCATTCAAAAGTTAGTAACTGAGGGTGGCAGTGGAAGAAAGTGGCTTTGCAAGCTAAAGACTTCCTCCATCTCCAATCTGCTTTCCTGGTACTAGCTACCACTACCAAGAAACTTGAGGCAGTCTTGTCCAGTTTTGTTCCTAAACCCCCTCCCCCAAAACTGTTGGTTTTATTGGGAGGAATGAACTCAGAGTTCACTGTACACAAAGCTGTGGCAAACCTGTCTTGTTGCCTCTATAGAGCCTTCTTCCCTAGTAAAACATTGCCCATAGTATACCACGCCCCCTGCCCCCATAGAGATAGGGTACACTAGAAATACTACTGGGGTTAAGACTCATGAGATCTGGCTTTGAATTCTACCTCTCCCACTAACTGACCTTGGGTAGGTCACTTAATTTCTGGGACTCAGTTTCTTGATCTGTAACGGGGAAAGTTGTGAATTAGTCTCCAAAATTCCTTCTAACCATCAGTGACTGAGCATATAGACAGACATTAACAAATACTTGTTAAACTGACTCTAATTTGAATATTCTGCTGTAAAAAAAAAAAAAAGCTATACTGTATTCTGTGTCATGTTTATTACCTACTGTGTAAAGGATATTTTCCTAACTTAAGGGGGTAATACATAAATCAGTTTTATAGATAATATCTTTTAGTCTGTTTAGAAAGGTTTTTAAATCTCCTCATTTGGTAGCCTTTCTAGTCCCTTAACCATTGTAGCTGCTCTTCTCTGGAGCAGTCTAATTCCACTTCACATCCCCCCTCCCCCCCACGGGTCCTAAGAAGGTTACTGTGTACTAGGCTAAGACTAGGATAGTAAGAATCCCAGCCAAGAGTTATTGTTTTCCCAGGCTGAACTCCACAGCTTTGTCACCTAAATGTAGTTTAACAAAGGTTAGGGAATAGGACAGAGGGAGACTTGCTTATGGCACTAGAAGGGGGTGGTGAAAATCATTACTCACAGAAGCTTGTATATGTGTAGTCTCAATATCTCAAAAATCTTTTCTAAAGAATGAAGGGTAGGAAAAAAAAGCAAGGAATAGTTTGAGGTGCACCCTAGATCTTGGTAGCTTTCTAAAAGAATATTAGTGCTTCAGATCAAAATGGACCAAAGCTGAAAGATTAAAAAGTACAAAAAATTTGGGTTGGGTTTTTTCAGGCTATATTGGGAAAACTTGAGCAAAGCAGAGCTTTCCAACCCCTTTCTTGCTTCTGTTTTCTCTGCCAAGAAATTGGCAGACTTTTGGACCTTAAAGGTCAGGAACAAACGTGTCTACGGCATTGATAAAATAAGTAGAGATAGTAAGAAATTACTTAGCTGCCTGTGATGATTGCAAGTCACTTGACCTATGTGACTTCAAATATTAGGGTACTGAAAGAATTGGCAGATGAGATTGCTGATCATTCTTAGAACATGCAGAATGGGGAGTAGTGCTGTAGGATTAGACAAGGGCAAATGTCATGATTTTCACAAAACAAAAATCTATGTAAGTTATAGGTCAATAAACTTGATTTTAATTTCTAGTAAAGCTCTACTAATACTTTGTATCACAGGAATATCTAGTGAATATCCAGCAAAGGTAACAATGGTCACACAGCTAATGTGACTTCATCAAGATCATATCATGCTAGATTTTTAATCTTATTTTTTAATCAGTTTACTAAACTGGTAGATCAGGAAAATATAGATAATGGCTTACCTTGATTTCAGTGAAGTATTTGAAAAAGATCTCTCCTGCTATTCTTCTGGAATGAGTTCTGGGAAAGATAACGGGTGGATCTAAGCTAGTTAAGTGGCAGCCTATCCCAAAGAGTAGTATTAATGTTAGTCACTATCAGCTTGGAAGATTACCAGACATCTGCATGTGACCTTGTGCTGTTTAAGATTTTTATCAGTGACTTAAAGTAGGAAGGAGGCCACCAGTAATTAGGGTCAGGTGTCTGAGACAGTCACATCTTATAGGAAGAGAGGGACTCTCGTAGAGCTAAAGAAAGTGCATTCTACTACAAGGGATGGCTAATGCAAAGGCACAATGATGGAGTGTTGTGTGTAAGGAGAGAAGTGAGGAGGGCCAGTTTGATTGAACCATCACAAGGAATCGAGGAGAGGGAATGTCCTTTGAAAATGGGAAGACAGGTTGGAAGCAGCTTGTGAGACACTTTAAAAGTTAAAATGGTTTATATTTTGTTCTTGAGTCAATAGAAGCCACTGGTGTAGTGACTGAGTAGGGGAGTCACATGATCAGATCTGCACTTACAGAAAATTACTTTGGCTGCTGTGTACAATATAGGCATGAGGATGGGAGAACAATTGGGAGGCTTGCTGCAATGAGGGCCTAAACCAAGATGGTAGCTTTGTGAGTAGAGAAATGGAGTGAGATGCAAGAGATGCTGTGAAAGTAGAAATAACAAGATTTGGCAGCCAGTCTGGATAAGTGAGGAATCCAGAACAAATCTGAGACACTGGGAGGATGGTTATGCCCACAAAAATAAGTTAGGAAGAAGGGAAAGTTTAGAGGAAATGATTACGAGTTCAGTTGTATATATGAATTTAAGATGTCTCCAGGACATCCAGAATGAAACATCCAACATCATCCAAATAGGGTTAAGTGTAAAGTGTTATGCACGAATTTAAAAAAAATCAACTTAAAACTTTTATAGGTGCTCTCGTTTTCACAATAGATCCCACACTTGTGACATATACAACCAAGCAAAACAAATCGACTCACTGGTTGTCTTAAAGTATGTTCCTCATTCCATACCTATAGTGTACCATCTTCTGCCATGGGACAGAAGTCCTGTGAAGTCACAAGATGGAGGAGGCAGTGTTAGTAGTTTGAAAAAGATCTGGGTATTTTTGTAGATCTCAAGCTCCCCAAGTATCTACAGTGGTGTGGTATCCAAGAAAGCTAATGTAATCTTAGACTATGAAAAGAAAGAGCTTCCAAGAAGGTGACAGTGCCACCATTCTTTGCCCTGTTCAGACCATAGAATTTGAGAGTTGGAAGGAACCTCTAGTGCTATCTAGTCCAGTAACACCTAGAGACCTATGCAACACAGGACATCAATAAGCTGGAGAGAGTGCAGAGATTCTCTTTCATTGGAAGAGGTCTTCAAGCAAAGGTTGGTTGGATGACTAGGTATATTACAAATGGAATTTTTTCAAGTATGTGCTGGACTAGATGGAAACAGATTCTTTTTCTCCCTGAAAATCCTTATATTTTTGTGGGATTGGGAGGCTGTATTTTTGGGTTTGATTTATGCCCTTTCCACTATGTCCAAATCGTGCTAGGACTTTTCTTTTCAGTGTTTCAGTTACTTGCTTTGTAAAATGAGACAAAAGAACAGTGAAGACACTAGGGTTCAACACACTTACAAAAAGTGATAAAAGCCCAAGATAAGGGAAATTAAAGTTAGGAAATGGGCCTCATTGTACATGGTGCAGAATCGTTAGTGTATGATCATTATTCCAAAGTTGCAGAACTCAGGAACTATCACTGGAACCACTATTTTTTGGGTGTCAAGAAATTCAGTCTTCTCATAATACCCCTAAGCCTTTCTGTCAAAGTATGCTCAGCCTCTATAAGAGAATCCCAGCAAGTGTAGTTTCAGTTAAGATGTTAGATAGGATGACTCCTTACGTAGGCTGAGCCTTACAGTATGTCTGCATCTTGGATCCAGAGTCTGGTCCTCAGATTTGTTGATTTAGAAACCAAATTTTATCAGGTTCTGGGAACTAACTTGTTCTAACCAAACTTATGGTATCCACAAATCAGAATACCATTTACTAATTTATAGCAGGAGGGAGACATCTGTCCAAATCTCCCCCACCCCCTCCTAACAGTGGGGACTTTTCTAAAGGATAAAAGTCCACCTGGGAGTTCAAATTATAAGAAGCATATAACTAGGGAAAAGGGAAAGCAAGATGTGTTTAAAAGATACTTCTATTAATACTTTGTTATCAGCTTAATGAATTGCACATTCCCATTCCTGGCATATTTATGTCTAACTAGTTGGTACCCTAGGTTAAAATCAGCATCTTTATACCTAGTTGGTGCTAAAGACAAAAGAGTACATGCCTTTTCACATAATTTCATAGTTGGAAGGTCCTTGAGGACAGGGTGGTGGGACATCTAGGCTAGCGTTGTACCAGAACTCTGCAGTATACCTGGTAAGTCGTCATCCAGCCTTTGCTCAAAGAGGGAAACAGTTTGGTACAGTGAAAAGAGCACTGTCAAAGAAACTTGGGTTCAAATCCCATTTCCAAGGTTTACTACCTCTGCAACTTTGGGTAAGTCATTTAAACCATTTCAGTTTCCTCATGTGTAAAATGGAAAGGGAGTTGGACTAGATGGCTGAACCTCTACAGCTACGATCTTATGACCTTTAGAGAGGGAGAATGCACTACTTCCCTGGGGCAATCCATTCACTTTGGATAATTTGAATAAAATAATAATAATTTACTCTTTGTTAATAAGTTTCCCCCCCAAATCCTACTGCAATATGTATCTGCTACACACACCACTGTTCTGCTATAACAGTATCTTGGTCCAACTAATTCAATCATCATGGTTTATCTTAATTACACGTTAATTTTGCTTCTCCAGATACTGGTATCTAAATCTCAAAATCTACACGTTTACCAGTCACCTAAAATAGATAGTAACCCAGTAGTCTTACAGATGGCAAATTTTATCTTTTTATATTTATCTATATCTTTTTATTAGATTTGACTTGCATTTCTGACTGTCCAGTGGGATGTATGTATACCTTGTTTCAGTGGCCCAAACACACTCGATACCTGCGTTTTGCATTTCGACCCAGCACCCCTATTCTCCTTCCCATCACCCGGCTCGGCCTCGTCAATGGCATCCACAGCCCGCGACTCTCCACGACCCCAGGAACCTGAAAGCAGGACTGGCCCTCCTGAGGCCGCAACTCAGAGGATGGTTTTTCGGGGGTCTCGCCACACCTCGCTCCACCTCCGGAGCTTTTCCCACCCACCCACCCCTAGACTACTCCCAAACAATCAAACACACGTGGAAACGGCCGATCTCGGAGGAAGCCTGGATTCGTCGTTCGGAGGCGCTCAGGGTGCCCAAGGCCGGAGGAAACGCGTCTTCCCCGGGCGCAGGGCCGGGCAGTCACGGGTCTCGAGAGGCGGAGGCGGCACGTCCCGGCCCCGTGCCTCGCAGTAGGCAGACGCCGCCTGGGTGCAGACCTGGTGCTCGGCCAGGCCCCCAGATGCGGAGACTATTTTTGTCAGAGCCAGTGACCGTCCGGTGCAAGTTTCGTTTTCCGCCAGCGAAAACGGCGCCTCGGCCGCCGCCTCGGGGCTTTCTGGAGCCCCCAGCACGCACGCGCTTGACCTCGGGTCTTCCGTTAGCCGCCAGACTCACCCCGCCCAGCGCGACTGCGGAGAAGGGCTGGGGGACGGGATCTCGCGCCCTACCCACTCTCCAGGTCTCCTCGGGCGCCTCGTCGCAAACGGGGCCGGAAAGCGCGGCGGCGCAGGCGCAAGCGCAGAGTGGCGGCGGCGGCGTCGGTGGCGTCGGCGGCGGCGGCGGCTGGCCAGTGTAAGATGGCGGCGGCAGCGGTGGCAGCGGACCAGGCGGCCCCGGCCCGGAGCAGCCAGAGCAGCCGCTGGCAGGAGGATCCCCCGAAGCGGGGAGCAGGGCGCCGAGCCTCGCCGGCTCCCGGGCTTGTAACCGCCCCAGCCGGACACCCTCTGACCTGCTCGGTCCGTGTCCCGCTGCGGCCCAGCCTGCCCCCCTCTCCCCGGGCCTGCCCCCCATTTTCCCCTGCGGCCGGTCCTCCTTGTCCCAAGACTGAACCAGTACTCCCTGTGGGACCCAGTTCCCCCCCTTCCTCGGCCTGCCCCCGCTTCAGCCTTCCCCGGCCAGCTGACTTCTCTCCCTGCTCGACACCTTCGTTTAGGTGACCTTAATTCCCTCTCCCTGGGAACTTGGTTCGACCCTCGCCGGTGCCCGGGTCCTTTCGCGCAGCCCTGAAACGTACAGGCCCCCAATGCTGCCCCTCGCAGCAGGGCAGGGGTCAGGGGCAAGCCCCGGGGTTCTGGGCGTCCTTTCTTCCCTGCTTCTCGTATCTCAGGGCCCCCTGTCACCTCACCCCCAGAACGGTCCTGTTTGGACCCCGTTAGGCGGAAAGCATCTGGTGGCCTGAATTTCTGACTCTCATGCCGTGTTGCTGGAGTCTTCGCGTAAACAAACTGGCTCTGGCGTTTATCAGCATTCTCTAGGTGACTTCCTCCCTGCGCTGAGGCTTCTTGTTATTTGCGGCTTTCTTTGGGTTCCGTGTTTATTGTTGAAAGGATTCTAATTTTCCTTTTTTTAAAAAAAATGAATTTCATGTTCCATTATGGAACTGGTTTCAGACCTGTGGCTGGCCTGGTTCCTTTTTTTTTCTGCACCCCTGTGTACTTTTTAGATGTTCAGTAGTCACATAAGATAAATACTTCACTTCTGACTTTAAATAGTTCAGAATGAGCCAGAACAATATGCTACAAAAAGGGGTATTTGTATGTTCCAATGTTCCATAGGAATGACATTTTTGCCATTTAAATTGTAACTTTTCTCAGTCCTTCAGTGAATCTACAGAGCTATTTTCTCAGGAGTCCAGCCAGGCCTTACTTCAGCCATAAAGTGGGAAGGTGAGTAGGAGTTGTAATCAATTTTTAAATTTCTGGGCTCAGGATGTTAATGATTCTATCAGGCCCTGCCTTTATGTTGAGTTGCTGACCACTGTGCTCATAAACATCCTACCAGACCTTCCCTAAAACATAGGGTGGTGTTCCTGTTTTTTGGTCCAACTCTAGTCATTATATTTAATTAACCAGAATTCCTTCTGCAGGTTTAATTGGCTGTGGGAGTCTATTTTCTGTTCTAAACTGTACTATATTGCTTTTGAACAGCTTTTGTGCCAGAAGTGAATATACCTTTCTTGTGCTGATGCATGACTTCCTTCATTTGTTTGGTGTCTGCCCTGCATTTTACATTGTTAATACACTGGGAATCAGTTTGCCTTTGAACTGGTTCTGTCACTGAGTCAAGTTAAATCTCTTCCCTTTTTGTGGTCTTGAATTTACCCCCCTCTAAAGCCAGAAGGGAAGAACACAGCAGCCTGCTCCTCTCAAAGCTTGGGGAGAAATAAGAGAATGTCTGTCTGATGCCTAAGTTCTTTGTAAATTTAGATAAAGTGTTATATTACTTTGAGTCACTATGATTATTATTCTTTCATTAAAGCCCTCTTCCATTTCTTAATCCTGGCTTGGATGTGACTGGGTTCTGAAAGTTATAGGATTTCAGAGCTCAAACTCTGACAGATCCTACCAAGCAAAAAAAGCATTGAGTAAAAGCCTGATGATGACCTATTGTCTGAGAACTAGGCTAATCAAAAGTTTTGAGAAGCTTATTACCAAGTTTGACTTCCTGAGTTTTTTCATTGTAATAACTCATGAAGCCATCTACTTCCTGCATCAGTGATGATGAAACCTGATAAAACCGCAGATCTTTGAGGATTATTACTTAGAGCTCTAGCATTTTTTGGGGAACCAAAGTATTTCTGGGTAATAGTTTAAATAGATTTGATATGTAGATATATAGATATAGATACATAAAGATATAGATGTAGGTAATATAGATAATAGATTAAAAACAAAAAGATCTTCATGGTTAGTCTGGGGAATTTTTTAATGATTATAGGGATCATGCTGTGTTTCCATCAGAGCAGTCCATATTGGTGAGTGTTGTAGGTGAAAGGAGAGGTAGAAAAATTAAAATCTTTCAGTTTCTTTGGTGCTTTTCATGGTATTTTGCATTTAAATGTTAAATGATGTCAGTGAGGTTTCTTTATGTACCTTTTAACTTTCCTGGAAATAGAGGGTGATGTGTGACCTATCCAGAGTTTGTGAGCTTTATGGTAGTGAATTTGGACAGCAAAACTGGTAGATCTCAAAGTGTGTTTGTATTTGTAGTAAGGGAAGGAGTGGTTTGTGAGTTTTATATCTCCTAGAGCACGGGGTTCTTAAACCGTTTTTGTATTATGGATCCCTTTGGCAAACTGGTGAAGCCTATGGACCTTTTATCATAATGATGTTTTTGAATGCATAAAATAAAACTCAAGATTACAAAAGAAACCAGTTATATTGAAATAAAGTTATCAAAATTCTGAAAAAGCAAGTTCATGGACCTTGAGTTAAAAACCCTTGTCCCAGAGTGTTAGATTGGGAAATACCTAGGGTTGCTTGCCACTGAGCATGACAGTGATAGCCAGTGAGCCCTTTAATCTGCCCCCTTTATGTCTCATTCCAGTAGATCTAAGTAAATTATTCATCAGATAATACTTTTGCTTTCCATCAAAGGTAGAAGTTTTTTTCTGAAGTAGTGTTGTGTTTTTTTCTGTAGTTAGTTCTCACCAATCTGTTTTGTGAGTTACTCATGATCACCCTGGACCTCCTACCTTATGTGATTCAATAGGGGTCCTTTGTGGCCTTGGGCAAATCACTTAACCTCTTGGAGCCTCAGTTTTCTCATCTGCAAAATGATAGTATTGACTAGTTGGCTTGTAAGGGTACTTCTCCTGAAAAGTAAGATCCTAAGTCTGTAATTGAACTACTAAATTATAAGGGTCGGGCTGACATTAAATAGTGAATACATGAGTACTTCTGTCTGACGGCATTTCGGAGCTAAATATAAGTGATATTTGAATTGTTAATTGGTTTCGGTCTTCTCCCCTGTATTCATACATGTGATCAAAAGTTTACTATATTGTACTTCCCTCTCTCCTTTTCTCCTAATGCTCCTAAATAGTACTTTCTTCTCTTCCGTAATGGAGAAAGCTTTTTTTTTTTTTAAAAAAAAAATACAATCCTGATAACAGGTTACGTCTTCCAGAACTAGGTCACGAAATGATCTCATTTCTTTTATAAGTAAACAGGGGACAGGAGGCCAGGAGTTCTGAGTTTATGGCTTCATCTTCAGAGAACTAGACTGGGCTATCAAGTAGGAGGATAGCACAAGGAAAAGCAGGTTTTCCTGTCCCTTTTCTTGCCTGACCATAGCTCAGGAGAGTAGACAATGGTATTGGAGAAAACTGGGGAAATTGATAGGATTTGGGATGAGAAAGCTGTTTGTTTCACTCAAGCCACAGTGCAGGATAATAGCTTTGGTTTAATTTAATAGCCTGGGTTTAATTTCTGTGCTAAAAGGTGAAGATACCCATACCAGACAAAAATGACAGTTTTTTTTTCCTGATAGATACTTGGATACAGTGAGACCTAAAAGAAAGCATTTCTTCTGCCTCTCATGAAAACAAGAAAGCACTCTTGGATGCTGCTTTGGATGTTGGGACATTAAAAACACTTTTTGAAAGGAAACATGCTCTAGAAATCCAACATGTAGAAGTAGCCTATTTTTCATGGTTTGACTTGCACAAACCCAAGATTTGCTGTTTCATACTCCTGAAGTACTTTATTAACTCTATTTCTTGGGACATGTGAATATATATCAGTAGATTTTTTCTTCTGTCCAAATTAATGATTCTAATTAGGGTATATGAGAAATGCCCTGATAACTATCACCCAGAAGGATTGATTCAATCCTACTATTGAAGAACTGTGGTGTAGTATAGGAGTTAGCAATTGGCTCTTAAGTGACTCTTAAAGTGGCTCTGTACTTATTTTTGAATAAGTTTGTATTTTGTGTTTGACTCGTGTCATTAGCTTACACATATTATTGAATCCATCTCCATTTCCACCCTCTTGGTGGCAAACGCACTTCAGTCCTTTTGTCATACACCTTATCTTCTCTTGTTCAGGTTGTCTCTGATTTTCAAGATATGTTAAAACTTTGTACCTGGAATAGTGTGCCAATGAGAAAAGGCTATGGAAATCTCTCAGGGCTTAGGACACATTCTCTACAAGGGCTTTTTGAAGACAATTAGATATTTCTGTTAATTTATTATTTTGTCAGTGTGAATGTACTCTTCACTGTAATCCCTCTATAAATTTAGTAGATAGTCTTTAAGATTACCACAGCCAAAAAAATGTATCACACTGTGGCCAACTTAGTGAAGAGTCTCTCTGACTTTAACTGCATTGATCCTTGTAACAATCAATTAAGCAAAAATCAGTTATTATGCCAGGCACTGTACTAAGCCCTAAGTATACAAAAAGAGCCGAAAGACAATCCTTGCCCTCAAGGAGCTCACAGTCTAACAGGGGAGACCACAAGCAAACAAATATGTACAAACAAGCTCTATACAGAATAAAAATGAAGTAATTAAAAGAAGGAAGGCACTAGAATTAAGTAGGGTTGGGAAAGGTTTCCTATAAATGATAGGATTAGATCTGCAGTTTCTTACTCAAATCTTTCCAGCTTGGTAGGACCTGCCAGAGTGAAACACCCTTGCAGCATAGCCTTTCAGAAAACATGGTCACCTTTATTTCATGAGAAAGCATCAGGCTTAATGGAGGATTAATGTAAAATATTTAAATATTTAAAAAAATTTAAAAAAAAATAAGTGTGTATACCAGTATAGATCATGTTGGTGTAAAGTCCCAGTGATGACAGTTAAAAAAAATTCATATGTAGATTGAATCAGCATCACAGATGTTAGAGCTGGAAGGACCTTAGAAATGACTTAATGAAATCCCCTTACTTTTCAGATGAAGAAACTGAGGTCCACAGAAGTGGTCATAGCCAGGATTCAAACCCATTTCTTAAGATTCCAAGTACATTTTTCTTCCCACTATGCTGACAATTCTTCAGAAAATATCTTAAGAGCTTTCCCACCCTGGGTGTAGTAGAAAGAGCCCTAGACTTGGATTCAGAAGACCTAATTTCCAAGTCTGTCACTTAATTGTCTGACCTTGGTCAAAACCCTTTGACTTCTTTGAATCTGCTTTCTATGTGAATAATAAGGCTTCCTGGGTTGTAAGAATATCAAATAGGAATATATTATGTCTGTAAAGTGTCATGGAATTATAAACCTTTGTTATTGGAAAGGAACAGAGAAGTTTAACTTTACTTCCAAAGCTGGTAGAATATTGATGTTATACAGTTTAGGTCCTTAGGTCCTTGACATATTGACTGTGGTGGTAGAGTCAGCTCTCATTTTATTTGCAGCAATTTTACAGATTATCCTTGTTAAGCTGGGGCCTCATCCCTACTCAGCCTTCAGCCAGCTAGGACCTAGGCAACAAAGATCTCCGCCCCAGGCATGGAGAGGAATGGTTTTGTGTCTATATACAAATCACATTTCAGTGGGCTTTTTTATGTAGACCTTATAGATCCACAGGTTTTTTTAGAGAGACCCTTTAGTGTTATTTTAAATCTGTCCTTCACAAACATGGTTATTTAGTTGATTTACCTTAGTATTGATCTGGCTGAGGATACTTTGCTTTCCTATTATAGTCACACTGACACACCTCTCCTGGTAACTGATTCAGGTTTTCTCTTAAGTGGGGGTAAGCAAACACTTCCAGACTTTTTAGGAGCGGTGTTGACTCTTAGGAGAGTGTTAAAGTAATTTGAAGATGGACAAGTATAGAGTTTTAGCAGTCTTTGTAGGTGAGAGAATTACATGTATAGCATGTTTCAAATTCTTTAAAATTTGAACTTGAAAAGTAATACCATGGAATTTTATTGGCATAGGGAACTCCTTGGTGAGAAAACTCCTACTAATTTAGGTCCTCATCTTATCTGCAACTTGGGACATTGAGAATGACTTTCCTAGGGTCATACATGTCAAAGGCAACACTTGAACATAGGTTTTCCTGGCTTGGAGGCCAGTTCTCTATCCACACTACTTTTTGCTGCTATCACAATGGACTATAGCATTAGATGGCTGGTGTCATAGAGGAATTTTTTAACTTCAATTTTACAGCCAAAAAGTAACAAAGGTGTCATTGGTTTAGGTAGGTAGCTATGCTCTTGTTTCAGCCTGAATTACCGCTGTCCTTTTTTCCTATCATTTCTCTTATTTCCTTATTCCTCTTTACTTAGCCAGAAAGTTGCAGTGGGCCCAGCCTTTGCCAATAGTTTTGATGGCTTTAGCTCCCAACCTCCTGCTTGCTGTTTTTCAGTGTTTTGTGACCGTTCCTCAAGCGTTAGACCTTGTTTTCTAACATGACAAAGGTAGGAGTGACTTTTCTGAGTGTCCTTGGTTTTCATCTCCTTGGTTGTTTCTCATGGGTTCTACCTTTGAGTGGAGGCAGGGCTTTCACTCTTCATTGTTCCTGGGCTGCTGTTTCTTTGACTGAGAGATATTTGGAAAATTATTGAAAAAAATTATTGCAACCAACTGTGTGTATAGAAACTAGAGTCTATCAATTCTTTAACTTCTTAGAGTTCCTTGATAGAAACAAAATGAAGAACTTAGTAGTTATTTAGCCTAGAATCCTTTATATTGATGGGAGGGAACCTGAGCGTCATTATTTTTAAAAGAGTTTATAGGCCTTCTCGCAGGGGCTCCCTCTGCTCCTAGGGTTACAGTGTAGCCTGGCATTCCCTTTGGTACACTGTAGTTAGTTTAAGGAACAATAAGCTGTAACCACTTAGGAAGAAGATTTTTGAAAGATGAGCTGGTGATTTGAACAGAGAGAGGAGGTCCTTCTTAGAGGAAGGAAGAAATTAGGACCCTGGCTTGTGGCTTGGCTGAGAGACTGAGAAGAAAACAAAGCTTAGTCCTTCTCCCCTCCCCTCTCCCCAGTTTGATTTGTCTGTATTATTGGCACTGAATGTGTTTCTTGTAAGCAAATTAGTAATAGACTCCACTTGTTATTTCATTCTCTAACTCATTTTGGATTAGTACTAGTTTTAATAACTCCTTATAGGAATTGTTACTGGGACTATGCTTTAAGGGCCTAGTCTATCTTGGCTGTATTATATATCTTCAGGGGTAAAAAAAGGAGCTTGAAGAGAATGAAAGAGTGATGCTTATATGGTGGACCCAATGGAGAAAATTTCCTTACCTCCTATCTCAAGAAAGTTTAAGATTATCCATGAAAATCTCAGCAAAACTTTCTGGAGATTTTAAGGACAGTTTTGAATATGGCATTAGGATTTTCTTAGGCTTTGCCTATGTTTAGTGTTGAGTATAATGCTTGGAGTACTAAGCCTTGGAGTAGTGCAGCCTAATGTAGGCAACCTAGTATGATATTACTAGATGGAAATCTAGAAATAGGCCCATATGGTAAAAATAAATAAATTGAAAGAGCTGTCTTTTTTTTTCCCTTTAGAACATATATAATTTATGTGAAGTCTGGAAGAATACATTCAAGACCCCAAACAGCCTAAGAATAAGGTAGGGGTGAGAGTGGAAATGGTGGAGGAAACACACCATGAAATTCTTTTAAGTCTCAATGTAGTTCATTTTTTTTATTTTTTAAGAAAAATGTTTGTCAAAGAATTGTGAACCAGCCATTCTAAAAAGAATGATGTATTTAATGTTTATAGCCAAATTCTGCTTTCTTTTTCTTTAGAGGTAAAAAGGCCCCATCCCAGACCTAATGCCTGTGATAGTTTCTTGGGGAAATAACCTGTGGGTATCCACTTGGGCCACTGGGGGGTGGTAAAAGTCTATCTTTTGAATTGAATCTGAAGTCACATAGTTGATAACACTATTGTGGTATTTTTATGGTAGAACAGTCTGCTTAGTTCCCCTAATTCCTTAACAGCTCTTTTTTTTTTCTTTCTACTCTAGTAGATGTTAGGTATAGGTTTTCTTCTCTCTCTAGAGCTCTCAGTATGAGTTGAAACTTTAGACTACTATTCTGAACTGAGGAGCCACTTCTCGCAATAGAAAATTTTAAAATAACATTTGAGTCACCTTGTCAGAATTGCTGAATAAAGCTTTTATCTTATTTAGTAACTGTTTGCTGTTTAGCCTTAGAAATTGTGATTTTGATCATGATATAGAAAGCAAAAAGAGGAGAAGAGTAGATTTTAAATGAATCAGTTCTGCTACAAAGCAAAAATTAGAGCTGCAGGAAGGGGAGGACTGGTTGATTCCAGATGGAATGTGGGGTCTATGACAAAAAAGTGGATTTGGACCTTGAATGTAGATCAGCCACAAGCAGCTGTTCAGCCTTCAACAATGTAAGATTTCTACCTTTCCAGAAGGATCAAGATCCTGGATGACTTGCAGATTCCTATCTTATTAATAATTGAAGTCTCCCCTTCTCTCACCCTTTGATTTTTAGAGCAAATTATAAAGTTTGCTATCATTTAGATTCTTAGTAAATCACCAAGTAATCCAGAATGGGGGAGTGTTGGGCAAGGCTGAACTAAGGAATACTGAGAAAATTGCAGGTCATAGAGATTGGACTGATTTACTGAATATATGCATCAGGGGTAAGGGATCAGGGTTGGGAATTGAGTTATCTTAATGTTGACATCAAAGGCAACATTAATTTCTTGATATTTGTATCTGTTGAAACTAAGGGAAAGACTATTAGGCCATTAGTGTGGATCTGAGATCTGAAATTCAATTCAACAGACATTTGGTTGTTTTTTTTTTACTTTTGAAAAAGAGTCTCCTGTCACCCAAGCTGGAAGTTGAGTGGTCATTTATGGGCCTGATCCCAATACCTATCTGCTTGGACTTTTGAATTTATTCTCTTTTTCTAATCTGGGCCAGTTTGCCCTTGAAGCAACAGCCTGAAGGGCAGCCTAGTTGTCTTCCAGGACTAGGGGCTCATCACATTGGTGCTGGGCTTAGTTGTTCTTCATTTCAGAACTTCTGAGTTCAAGTAATCCACCAGCCTCAGCCTCTCTGATAGCAGGGATTACAACTTTGTACTACCATTTCTGGCAGTTCAACAAATATTCAAAAGAAATTAGACAGTGAGCAGATAAGAATAAAAATGGAAAATTCATAACATTCTTTCTATACTGCTTCACTCAAGTAAGTATTTTGGATATCATTCATCATCACTGACAATAAGGAATGAATAGCTGGGAGATATTGAGCCTTACTAGGGCTTCTGATTGGACTGAGTAGGGAGGCTTCCACTGAAATAGAAATTCTCTGAGCTTCTTCATCCTAGATGTGGAGACCTAGCTTCTGACTTTTTTGATCATTGTAACATGCAGGTTACCTTGGTCACTTCCCATTAATCTCTTTGGTCTTGTTAGTTGTAAGTTTTCAGTTGTTGAATTTTACCTGACCCTACCTTAACATGATTTCTTGTACAGATCTCTCTTGTTGCTATCAGTGCAAGAAAGTAGTCTCTGTGTTTTTGAATGAGAGATGGCTCTGCTCACATGAACCCCTTCTTACTCTGTGCTTTGTTTTATACCTATCCTTGGATTTAGTTAATGTTTTGTCATGTTAGTTAATGTTTGAAAACTCTGATCTGTTAAGACATGTGATGTCAGGGTCACTGGCAGTCTTAAAATAGATATTAAAATGGTCTCTGATTTTCTTTTTCCCCTAACAGTTGACTAGTTAATTTTCAATTTGGTGGGGGTTATTTTTAGAACATACACAGCAGAGTTAATCTAATTAAACTTCCCAGTTACCTGGAGCATTGAGCTCATACTAAAAAGTGGTATGGTTGGCATTAGTTGGTATTAACATGGAAGACATTCAAGGTGAACCTGAATTTTGCTGGGAATGGGATAAAAGTTTCAGGAGGGAACAGTGGATTTGAGCAAGTGTGATTTTTTTTTTTTAGCTGGAAATTAGAACCTAGGATTGTGTTGCATGATAGCTCTCTGTAAAAGTTCTGAGGCACAAATACAGCATATTGGCCTGCTTCCAATTCAAGCACTTAGTCTCTCTCTGAACCCTACTGCCCAAGTTGTTAGTTGGTTTTAGGTTTCTTCTTTGTTTTGAAAGGCCTAGTGGAAAGTACCCTAGAATCATAAGCTCTGAATTCCATGCCTATTTCCACCAACTGCTAGCATATGACCTTGGTTTAACCTTTTTGGATCAGTTTTGTCATCTCCCTAGTGGGAATGTAATACTTTATACTCTTCCATAAAATGGAGATGTAATACTCCATACTATTTGCTACATGCTGTTGCTACAAATGTCAAAGGAGGTAATGGATACAAAGTGCTTGTAAATGCTAATGCACTATGTAAATAAACATACTATCATTTCCTGCCTGAAATTTGTTATTTCTTTGTGCCTAAGTTATAACTACCTATTCCAAAGATAAGGTTTGTATTTTTATTGTCTTTCTGTAGCACTTCTTTTTTCTCTAGGGTTTTGATCCCAAAAGGAAATTGAGATCCTGCTGAAAGGCTCAAGTTTACACATTTCCTGGTGGAATTTGTACTTGAAATTGGGGCTTTTAGTGCCTAATCTGCTGCTAATTCTGCCATACTCTAGTGCCTAAAATCAACTGCTG
Source organism: Bettongia penicillata ogilbyi (assembly GCA_023548195.1). NCBI lineage: Eukaryota > Metazoa > Chordata > Mammalia > Diprotodontia > Potoroidae > Bettongia > Bettongia penicillata. The sequence goes on from JAJHZJ010000630.1 coordinate 854,432, forward strand.
AAGACCACATGATCAATTCTTTCCACTTTCAGTGGTTTTGACCTTTAGATGTTCCCAGACAGAAAGGTTTTGTTTTCAGATTATCCAACTATTCATTGTATTGTCTCTTTGTTCTCCTTTCTCCCCAGTTTTGCTTTCAGCAGTTAATTCTATCGATACTTTTTATCATGGATCTCCTCCTATAAGGACCTGAACTGATTTGCTGGAAACAAATCTAGTTTTATAAGCACTTAAATAATATTTGTCATTGGGTATGAAATTGAACTTGTGTCACTCCCTTGCCATCCAAGCCAGAATGACCCTAGTGGAATAGTAACTGGGGAAACAATGAATCACAGAAATTCAGAGTTTAGTTGCTATCTAGTCCAAAGTATATACAGTGTATATCTAGTTGCTATCTAGTCCAATGTGTGCCTAGTATACAATGTATATCTAGTTGCTATCTAGTCCAATGTATACCTAGTATACAATATCTATTTAGTTGCTATCTAGTCCATTGTATGCCTAGTATACATTGTATATCTAGTTGCTATCTAGTCCAGTGTATATCTTAGAAAAAATCCCTTCTTCTGATTCAACTATTCATGCCTTTGCATAAAGACCTCCAGTTAGGGGATCCTACTACGAAAACAGGCTACTCTGCTTTTGGAAAGTACAAGGGTTAGAAAGTTTTTCATTGTGCTAAACCTAAACTTGTCCTTAGCTATTACATATTGCTTATGATTCTGTCTTTTGGAGCTAGGCAGAACAAGTCTAATTTTTCTACCACATGACAGCCCTTATTATTCTTAAAGACAGTTATGGGTTGAGTTGAGGTATCAGCAGAATTTTCAGACTACCACTTGTCCTTTCTTACTCTAGGCTATTCTCTACGTAGCCACCAAAGTGATTTTCCTTCAGTATAGGTCTTACTCTGTCATTTTCCAGCTCATTAAACTCCAGTGACTTTCTCTTGCCTCTAGAAAAAAATATAACTTCTTCTGTTTAGTCATTTATACCCTTTCATAACTTGTCACTAATTTATCTATACCACTTTGTACACGCTACAGTCCAGCTAAATGGGCCCTCTCGCTCTTACATCCTATCTCCTATCTCTGTCTGTGCCTTTGTACTGGCTTTTCTTTTGTGCCTGAAATGTACTCTCACTTTGTAGAATCCTTTATTTCTTTTACGACTCAGGTGCCACTTTCTGTATAAAACTTTTCGTGATTTTCCTTCAGCAACTAGTGTATTCCCTCCTCAAACTATCTTATATTTATTTTGTATATGTTCTGTATGTGCTTAAAGATATCAGGCAGCATGGTATAGATAGAGAAGAGGTTGGCCTCAACACCTACTTGAAGACCTGGTTCAAATTCTACCTCTGATTCACCCTAACTGTGTGACCCTGAGCAAGTCCCTGAACCTCTCAGTGTTCTAGCAACTTTTAAGATTATAAGTTGGACAACCTGCATTGGTAGAGGAACTTTGCTGGGAGCTCCCTACATCAGTGAAATCTCCTTAGTCCCTCTTCTTGTCTCCCCTGATAGAATGTATTCTTGAGGTCAGAGACTATCTCATTTTAATCTTTATATCTCTAGTGTCTTAAGGGCCTGGTACATCATAGGTGCTTACAGAATGCTTCTAGAGTGGTTGAAATGCCCTGGAGGCAAGTGGAGATATAGGTCAGATAATACTAAATATTTAGTATTCATCTGTCTAGAGGAGATAGTTAAAATACTGGAAGTTAATGAGATTTCTTAGGATCAGAGTACAGAAAAGAGAAGATTAAGAATCTTGGGGAATGCCAAGGTTAGGGGTTAGGGGGTTAGGTTAAGGGGTTAGGAAGAGGTTGACCTAATAGTGGGGAAAAAATAGGGAGTTAGCTAGAGTACCAGCAAAGTGTCTTGGGAGCCAAGAGAAACAAGAGAGTTTAGGATAGGGTGGTAAATCATATTAAATACTGCAGGAGGGTCACGGAGTACATTAGAAGAAGCCATAGGATTTGACAGGCAGTCATAAGTTTTATACACACACACATATGTATACACACACACACACACATATATATATATATATCTGTTATCAACATTCTTTACTTTTAATTGATCTGCCAATATTGAATCTACACAATTTTTCTGTGTGAACAAGGATCCAAAATTCAGTTCTCTCAGATGTGCTAAGTGAGAGCTGACCTTAGGGCTTCTTTTGTTTCTTCTCAGAGATTGTAGTGGGTTGATATGATATAGAAATATTGGAACCTAGGCATAATTCTGATTAATAGGTTGGAGATGCAGAGGAGATTTCTGCTTAGGTATGAGTTGAACTTAGATGACCTTTTAGATCACTTTCAACTCTAGGTCTATTTGATTTTTGACAAGGAAACTGATAAGGATTATAGAATTTGAGTTTAATTGCCAGCTTTGCTTTCAGTTCACTGTGTCAGCTTAGGCAAACGTCTTTCTGTTTCATAGCTCAGTTTTGCCTCTTCCAAAATGGGATATTTACTCACTACTTGTTTTGCAATGTTTTATCTGATGAAAGTAGGGGCAAAGTATGCTCTGTGGGGAAGAGATGTTGTACAACTTTAAACAGGACTCGGGGTGGGAGGAGGCACATGTAGTGTCAAGGATGGTTTAAAAAAAATACAGGCATGGAAGGGAGGGGAAGATATCAGACCACATTGGAAAATACTCTCCTGTTTTCTGTGCATGGTATTTTTCCTTCTATGCCTCTAGAAATCTGCTTTCTTTTTACATTGCTTTAATAGCAGACTTCAGATATCCTTCCTTCAAACTCAACATCAGTCTTGTCATTGGATATTTTTCCTCTCCCTACCTATAAGTAATCTTTGGGCAGCTGTCTTTTGGAGAACACTTTGGGAAGCTACTTAGAAGAATGGGGGTGGGGGTGAGGGTAAAGATGGGGCTGCTTCTAGGATGATTGTGATGGGAATGAAAGGGCTGTTGAAAGATCACAGGCCACTGTGCCTGGGGACAGGGACCAGGGTCATAATCACACTTTGTTTTTCTCCAGTGCCTTTTGTCCAAGGCACTGAAAGGGCTTTTTTACAATTCTGTTCTGAACATGTAGTATTCTCTGCTTTTTTTATGGGTCTTTTGGGAGGTGGGAGGCCCAGAAAACGAGAGGATTATGCCTAGAGTTGCAGTGATATAAAAGAAAAAAAAATACAGGTGTTTTTTACCCTTAGGCAGACCAAGATTGGGGATTGTTTTGATAAAAATTTATAGCTGCTGTCATACAGAATGGGCTAAGGAAAAAGGAGGAGAGAGTTTAATAGAAATATTGGCCTTTGTTATTCAAAAAATTACTTTTTCTTTCTTTGCTTTCTGTTTCATTACTTTAATTAGACCCCAGAGATATGGCTATCCTTTCACACTCCTGATCAGTCAGGAGCCCTGAGGATCTAATTCCAACTCTGATCTTCCTCTTATCTAAGTCTCCATCACTTATCAACTAATAACTTAATGCTTGTAATAGACTAGGAACCAACCATTTGAGTAGAATACAAAGATCTAGTTTTCTACCTAGAAGAACCTGCGTTACTTCATGTATAAAATGAGTTTCCAAGTCTAACTTGACTCTCATGTGAACATGAGCATTTTACCAAGAATTGTGGTTATATTTGACTAGTTTTTATAACAAATGATTCTTAGAGTCTAGAGATAAATGCAGAAGCCAGCATTTTTCATTAACTGAGAGCTCTCTGTTGGCACTACCTGTCATTTGCTATTTGTCCACCATTCCAGATTCTATTTCAGTTTTCTTTTCCCTCATTTCAAAGACGAGCAGTTACTCAGTGAGCAAGGCAAAGAAATGGTGGTTAGCCCCGCCACAGAGCTGTCCTTTTTTCTGGATCTAGACCAAAAAAGCCTAGGTTGTATATTTTGTCTGAGAAGCCTGGTTAAGTACTCTAAAAAATTTTTTTTCTAAATATGACAAAGATTGTTCCTTCTTGATTCTCTTCTATCCTCCCTAGGGTTGATTGTTCCCTAATTGTTGCATTTTCTTCTCCTAAGTCTAGGCTGGCTACAACAAATACAACTGAAGATGTCTGGTAAAGGGAGCAGCACAGATGGCAAAACAGACCTTGCGAATGGTAAGGTGCCAAGGAAGAAGGAAAACATTCTTTGCTATCACTGGGGCTTTGTGGACAGTTATTGGAAGAATTTAAATTCACCCTGGAGGTGTCTTACTTCTCTTGAGTAGCAGAGTACAGATCATTTTTCCTTAAAGTGGGCTGATTTCAAGTTGTTTTGAATACAGGAAACATCTTTCAAGAACTTTATTTCTATTTACTCTTCAATTCTTATCAGAGTATCTCAGAAATGTTGAGGACATAAAAACTCCTCTTTAAGAGGCCAAAGGACTTATTTCTGGACTCCTGAAAAGTTCTGGGAGCATATGGGAGAATAGAACAGGTAAACTTAGATGATGAAGTTAAACAAGTAATAGAACATTCCTTTGATGGTGGGAACGAGGGAATCTTTGTTGGGAGGTTGGAGATTACTAGTGATACTGGGGAATTCTTTTTCATCCCAGAGTACAAACCACCCAGTGAGATTAAATGGAGATGAAGTTACAAACCTAGGCAATGGAAACAAGATTTCTTTTTTCAAGGTCAATGCCACCAGTTTGTAAAGCACTGGGCACCAGGCAAAGTTGAAAACAGAACACCATAGAATTCTAATGCCTGTGGCACTGCTTAAGTCCATACCCTGCAGATGATCAGAATAGACCCTTGCTAACAAGTTTGTGGGTAGCTGCCTGGGCAGGCCCAGTAAACTTGTCTAGAGAAAGTTTCTTTAAATGGAGGAAGCAAAAATGCTAGCAAGTCTCACACCATACAGTCCAAGTATACTGGCCAAATTTCAGTTTCTTTGCTTTGTATAAAGGGAGTAAAATATAAGCAAAAGAAAGGTGGCTGTGGCTGACTATGGTTCTACTTCTTCCTTTGAGCCATTTTAAATACAGTTAAACTGTATTTAACTTCTGTAAGAGAAGATGAGGTGAGATTTTCTGACTAGATGAGTATTGTGAGGCTTGAGATTACAGAGAAATTTGAAGCTGTAGTACATTATGGCAGTGGATTAATGTTGAATTGTTATGATTACTAAGGGCCTCAACTGGGAGATGCTGGGGCCCCAACAGAATTCAGATTTGTGTCTGAATTTTCATTAATTATTACAGTGACATGGTGTGAAAGGTTTTGCCATTTTATTTGGCCTTCTTTGTCTTTAAAACTGTTAGGATATTCTTGTCCACTTACACCATTGCTCTATTTACCATCGAAAGGAACTGAATTGTTAACTACAGAGCACACTGGGGCTAAGTAATTTTTTATTTGCACTCTACTCTCTGGTCCAAATCCCTTAAGACATTATTAGTAACATCAGGTTCAAGTTCTTGGTCCAGATTAGGAGGCTGTTCTGAAAAACTTTGCCATTATTTGCAACTTTTGGTTAAGGTTACATGATTCTTGGAACAAGACTCAACCAAGTGAAAGTAGGCTATGAATCTGTACATGAAGCTCTCTTTGTGCCCTCAGAGATGAATTTAAGCCCATTCCTATCTTCATCTGTCTTTCTTTTTCTTCCCATCTGGGCCTTACATTAGGAGTTGTAGAGTACTGGTGAGTCAGATTACTTATTAGATTTTCTTTCAGTGGTAAATAAGGGGGATGGTGAAAGTGGATAAGAAATGTTATAACGAGGAATTATGGTGGTGATTTCCTTACCTAGGAGCTAGTACAACTCCCTATTCGGCAGTCAGGAGACTTCAGTTGATCTGTTATCTTCTGTTACCTAAGAGGAATGGTTAGACCAGCTCTTTACAAAGAGATCTGCTTTATCATATTTAAGACTATGTATAAGGATATTGTTTATTGTCTTTGTTAGCAAGTTGCCAGGTAGATCCAATGAATACCCATGCAGTAGGGCCCTGAGGAGATGTGCCAAGTACTCCTCAGAATTCTTGGCCAGCCATTTTTACCCCCATCTATGTCAGAGTGCTTATGATGTGGGCCCATCAGTGTGGTATAAGGGAGAGTGTTGGTTCAGAATTGGCATATCTGAGCTCAAGTGTGGCTTCTGTCCCTTACTCTCTCGAGCCCTCCACTTAACCTGTCAGCCCAAGTAGTCATGATGAAATTCACACCATCCTCACAGGTTTGAAGTCTTTCTTTAAGAAATTGCTGTTCTTAAGCTCATGGGATGAGAGTGCCAAACTAGGTTCCTGAGCCCATTGTTAGAATTTCCTGAACTGAAGCTGTGGCCCCCTGTTGACTCCTTACAAGATATCTTTTCTACTCCTCCCTCTCCTACATAGGAAGCTTATCAAGCAGTCCTGAGGAAATGTCTGGGACAGAAGAGGGGAGAGAAACATCCTCAGGCATCGAGGTGGAGGCTTCAGACCTAAGCCTGAGCCTAACTGGGGACGATGGGGGGGGGCCCAACCGCACCAGCACAGAAAGCCGAGGCACAGACACGGAGAGCTCAGGTGAAGACAAGGACTCTGATAGCATGGAAGACACTGGCCATTACTCCATTAATGATGAAAACCGGGTCCATGACCGCTCAGAGGAGGAGGAAGAGGAGGAAGAAGAAGAGGAGGAAGAAGAGCAGCCCCGGCGCCGGGTTCAGCGCAAACGGGCCAATCGTGAGCAGGACTCATCAGATGATGAACGAGCCCTTGAGGACTGGGTGGCCTCAGAGACATCAGCTCTGCCCCGGCCTCGCTGGCAGGCCCTTCCAGCCCTGAGAGAGAGGGAGCTGGGCTCAAGTGCTCGTTTTGTGTATGAAGCTTGTGGAGCGCGAGTCTTTGTGCAGCGCTTCCGCCTGCAGCACGGGCTAGAGGGCCACACTGGTTGTGTCAACACCCTGCACTTTAACCAGCGTGGCACCTGGCTGGCCAGTGGCAGCGATGACCTCAAGGTGGTGGTGTGGGATTGGGTTCGAAGGAGACCTGTATTGGATTTTGAGAGTGGCCACAAAAGTAACGTCTTCCAGGTAAGTCGGAAACATTACGATACTGGCATCAGAGAAGAAAGTAGTCTGTAATTAATTGTCCAGGTCAGTTGAAAATTAAAGCCAGAGTTTTCACTTACTATCTTCCTGTCTGTAGTGGGGTTTACAGTTGGGCTTTCATAAATCCTGCATCTGACTGGTAAGATGAAGATGGGCCTAATGTAGCAAGTTTGGGAATTCCCATGTTCCAGCTACAGGGCGACCTTGTGAGGAAGCTCTCCTCCCTTTACCCTGTATCTGGTAATGATGGGAGACCTCATATGTAGAGTCCCTGGGATTTATAATGAACGTATTAGGTGTACATAGATCATGAGGATAATTTACCCGCTGTCTCCAAAATACATAAGTGGTATTACTGTCCCTGAGCATTATCTTTCTTGTCTAACCACTCCCCTACCAGGTATTTTCTCCTTGGAAATTTGTTTGATTTATTTCTAGAATCAAGAAAAGGATTTAGGTTTTCTCTCTTTCCCTGCTGTATTTCTTAGTTCTCTTACACCCAATTTTCTTCTTTATTCCTACCATGAACCTGCTCCTCAGTTTACTTAGGCACTTTTATCATTATATAATAATCCAGCACCCTGGAATAGGTGACTTATTCACTTTTTAATCTATAAAGGAAGCCACCACCTCTTCCCATCTTCCTTTGCCTTTATTCTTTTAAACTCTAGAAAGAAGTAATTTTGTAATAGCCAGAAGTATGAGGAGGAGAACTTAGCTCTCATTCACAAAGTACATTCAGTTAGATACAGTTCATTCACCTACTGAATAAAAAGAGAGCCTACTAGGGCCATTTTATGACTTGTCCCACCCTAATAAATCTTGATTTTTTTTTTTTTGTTCATTTTCCTATCCTGCATGACCTAGGCCAAGTTCCTTCCCAACAGTGGTGACTCAACTCTTGCCATGTGTGCCCGTGATGGGCAGGTGCGGGTAGCAGAGCTGTCTGCCACACAGTGCTGCAAGAACACCAAGCGTGTTGCCCAGCACAAGGGAGCCTCCCATAAGGTAACTTTCTAGCTCTCCATAGTCTTGCCTTAATGATAATTTCATCCTTCAGAAGTTGGAGGAAATAATGAGAAATTCTGTTTTAAAGCTGATCCTTCCCAACAAGGAAGAACTAGTTACTGAGATAGAAGTGATGGAAACTTTAGGGAAAAGTGACTGTTAGTGTTTGAATTTGTGATAGGAGAAGAAAGCTAAGAATATTCTGATGTGCATTTTAGATTTTTGGTGAGCAAATTTCAAAGGGTTAAGAGGAAAGAAAGGCAGGATTCCATGAACTAAAATTCTGCAGTCAGCCCAGGAGAGATGAGAAGCTCTCAAGAATAACAGAGACACAAAGAGAAATAATTCTTAGGAGGAGAAAAATGGGTAATTGTTTAAAGATGCTGCTGTGGATTCAAAAGGAATTCACTAGCCAATTTATATTTTTGGAAGCCATTTGCAGAGAATGGAAACAAGGATAAGTGAAAGATTGAAAGATGAACCCAAAGACGTAGTAGGGTGATTATGTAAGAACAGAGTCAAAGGGGCTAAATACTTTTCTTGTGAGGAAAAGAAGGGACAGCAAAAAGGTTTAAAAACTTTTGGGGGAAAATAGGAGGATTAAAGAAAGGAATCAAAACAAGGACTAATTGTTTTGATTTTCAAAAATGGAAAAGAATAGCATATTTAAGCTATACCCTAGTGAGCCTGACTTTGATTCCTGGCAGAATTCTAATATGTGTTATTACACTTTAATAATATAAAAGGAAAGTTAGTGAGCCTCTTGGGAAAAAAAAGATGATCACAGAGAGCCAGCATGGCTTCACCAAGAATAGGTCATCCCAAAATAACATCTCATTTCCTTTTTACACAGGGTTGCTAGCCTGATATATTGGGGCAATACTATAAACATAATTTGCCTAGATTTTAGTAAAACATTTAACAAAAGTCTTATGCATGTGTTTTAGAAAAGATGGAGAGAGTGAGTTAAATGATAGTATAATTAGGTTGATTCAAGATTGGTTGAGTGTCTGATACCCAAGGGAAGTCATTAATGGTTCTGTGTCACTTTGGAAAGAGGTATTAAGTAGAGTGCTACAGGAAACCTTGGCTATATGCTGTCTAACATTTTTATCAAAGACTTGGCTAAAGGGATAGATGGCATATTTTTCAGGACACAAAGCTGAGAGAGATAGCTAACACAAGACTTAAAAGATTTTGAAGAGCTAGAATATTGAACTTATTCAAGTAAGATTAAGTAATATTGAGGTAAATTACAATCTTACATTTAAGTTATAAAAATTGACTTTACAAGAATAAGATTGGGAAGTAATTCTGTTCATCTGAAAAGGACTGAGCCTATTGGTAGACTGAAAGCTAATATGAACAAACAGCATGAAGTGGAATTCCAAAAAGTTACTGCCCTCTTAGGTTCCTTTAAGAAAGGTATACCTTCTAGGCATTAAGGAGGTTAGAGTCCCTTCTTACTCTCCCTTGATCAGATACCAGTTAGGTTTCAGTGTCATGGACACCTTTGGCAGTTGATGAAACCTATGGACCCCTTCTCAGAATAATGATTTTAAATACATAAAATAAAATAGATAAGATTACAGTAGAAATCAATTATATTAAAATAGTTATAATTTTTTTTAAAAGCAAAAACAAAAAAACTAAGGTTTACAGACCCTCAGCTTAAGAATCTCTGATTCCATAGTATTTTGTTTGGATATGAGTGTTCAGGGGAAAGGTATCCAAGATACTAAAGAAAAACATGTGGATTGGTTGAAAGAAATGGGAAAGTTTAACCTTGAGAAGAGAAGCCTTAGAGGTATATGATAACTCTTTTCAAGTATATGGAGGGCTGTCATGTAGGTGGAAGGCCCCAGAGGGTGAAACTAGAAGTAGTGAGTAGAAATTGCAGAGGCAAATTTAGGCTTGATGTAAAGAAAAACTTTCTAACACTTAGAACTATCACAGAATGGGCGGGCTACCCTGGGAAGTAATCAGGTGGAAGATCACTTTTCTGGTAGGATATTCAGAGGATTTCATTTCAAATCTGAGTAGGACCACATGACTACCAAAAGGTTCCTTCCAACTTTGAAATTCTGTGACCCTCCCTTGACTCTTAGTAACTCAGTTAGGTGACTTTCCTATCTCTGTTTCCCCTTTGCCTTACAAAGCAAAACTCAATGCCAGCTTATTCTCCATCAGCCCTAAGTTTTATAAGGCAAGAGGAAAGAATGAGGGAATGACTATTATTTTCATGGAAAGAAGAGATCTTCAAGAGCAGAGGATTGTGTCTGTGTATCATATGAATAATTATGCTTGTCCTCCATGCTTAACTGTGTCTCTGGGGTCTTCCACACTTTCCATTCCCCTCAGTTCTTCAGAACATCTTCATAGCAATGTGGTTTTAAGTAGCTGAATGATCATATATGAGAATTCCACTTCTGTTCACAGCTTACAAGTAGCACTGTTTTCAGGAGCCATATTTAGAGAAGGAAATACAGACCAGGCAGTCATAGCAAGATCATGTTAATGGCATCACACCCCAGGATGAGCACAGTAATTTTTTCAGCCATCAAAATTAGGAACTTTCCCATGTTTCTCACCAAAATTTTAAGTAGATGATTATAGATCCAGAGAGATCATTTGGGGGATTACTTCTGTAACATCTGGCTATGATAGATTAGAAAATAGGAGAAATGCCTATTATCTATCTTCATTCCTGACTTCCTGAGCTTTGTAAGATGAAGAGAGTAGATCTCAGCCTTTCTTCCCTCTCTTTCTGTACTCCTACCCTTATTCCTTTTGAGTTGTTGAACTGAGTGCATTTGAGTAAGATTCATGGGGGCCAGTGTTGATTTCCTTAATTCTCTCTCCATTCATATTCCTATGTTCCTCTAGATCAGGTAAGCCACCTTCTCTCTGTATACCAACAACCAACCATTTGACACAATGTGAGGGAGAACAGGCTTAAATTACCTCTTTAGTAAATAAACATTTCTTGTTTTGTGCTGTTCATTCTAGCCTGGAGATAGGGGAATGGACGACATTAACCTCTGACTATGATCTTTATGTACACATCACCCTTTTTTTGCCTTCCCTAGTTGGCCCTGGAGCCAGACTCCCCTTGTACTTTTCTGTCTGCTGGTGAAGATGCGGTTGTCTTCACCATTGACCTCCGACAAGACCGCCCAGCATCGTAAGTATCCCTGGCCATTCTCGTTTTCTGAGAACAGTGGTGCTGGCCAGAGTTCTCAGCTGAACTTGAATTTGCATTCAAAAGTACTAGATGTCAACAATAGGTGGGATTCTTCTCTACTGATTATATAATCTGTAGTTTCTCCTTTTAATTTTTTCTTTTTTATGATGTTCTCCTTAATCCTCTACTTGTTTTGTTGTTGTTTTTCTTCTTAGCCAGAGATAAGGAGTTCTGAAACATCTTTTAGTCTACTTTGTTTATAGAAAGGGAGAAGGAGGAGATGGCTCCTTCTGAGATTACTTTATCTATGGATTTCTTTTCCTTAGTGCTCTTGTAGTCTTCATTCATTTAGGTGCCAGCCACTTTATCTACTAGAAGTATGTAACCTGCTGGGCCCTCTAGGAGTTTACAGAAATGTAAAGAGAGGGTAAACAAATAGTTCAGTAGTAAACTTGAAACAAAAATAGTATAATATTATAAGAAACACAGCTCATTTTTTAATGTAAATTTGGATTTAAATCAAGCCTCATCCTAACATGTTTGCCTTCAGTAAAAGGCTGATATGTCTATCTTTTAAAAGGAGTATTAGTTTTGTTTAGATATGAACATTATCAAGGAATTCTGTTGTATGTACACTGTACATTAAAATAATGGGGTCAGAAGATAAGAGGGTATTTCTAGAGTTTAGGTAATACAGTACTTCCAAGAGTATTCTCCTACCTTTCAGGCTGAGAAGTGAAGCAGGTGGGATTTCAAGAGCAGCCTAAATGATAAAAGGGAAGCAAATGTATTGGGATTTTTAATGAGGGAAGTTCATTTTAGTGATTTGATATAGCTTGGTAGAGGGCTGAAGACAGCCAGATGAGGGGCTTTAACAAGTTTGCCACAGGGGAAAAGAAGGGTTAGAATATAGAAAATAGTGTGAATTTCATTACCTCTGATAGAAAGCTTTCAAATTGGGCAAGGGTCTTGGTTTTGATTTGTAGGACAGCAGCAAATCACTGTAGGGCCATAAGAAATGGTAGAGACTGTCAGAGAAATCTTTACCAAAAATGATTTTGGCAGTATTGAAGATTATAGAATGAAATGATTAAGGCAGAAAACCTAGTTAAGAGATCACCCAGGACATATTAAAATCCAGTGACAGAAGGGATAGAGATTAAAAATGGATGACTAATTATAGGAAATATTATAAAAGAAGAACTAAATTTGGAAGTAGGCTGGATATGAGGTATGAAGTGTAATGATGTATTAGAACTTGGATTTAGAGAAACTTTTAGGTTTAGATTGATTTTATAAATGAGAAAACTGAAGCATCAAAAATCAGTCAGCAAGTATTTATTAATGTTCTAGGCCCTCTGCTAAGCAACAAGGATAAAAAGAAAGAAAAAGGAGTCTCCTTGAAGGAACTTAAACTCTAATGGGGGAGATGATGTGCAAATAACTATATATAAACAAGATGGATATATACAAGATAAAGGAGAGATAATCAAGAGAGGAATTGCTAAAGGTTAAGATTTTAGCTGGCACTTGAAGGAAGTTAGGAAGGCCAGAAGATGGAGGTGAGAAAAGACAATTCCAGGCATGGGGAGACAGACAGCAAAAATACTCAGAGTCAGGAGATGGTGTGTCTTGTTCAAAGAATAGCCAAGAGACCAATGTTACTCAGTATAAATTAAGGTTAAATGACTTGCCCATTGTCACTTAGCAAGGATAAGAGCTGAAGTCTTCTGATTCCCATTTCCAGGGTTTTTTTCTGCACTATCCTTTGATCTCTAGAATGCTTTTGCTATTCTATGGGGTAATCAGACCCGATTGTGCTGTACTCATAGGTAGGGAATACTCATCATTATACTAAAGAGGACTCTGAGGTTCCTTGTTGTTTGAAAGGTTGAAGAAGTAGGTATTGTCTGCTGTTGGGAAAGCTGGATATGAAGAAGAGTTATGGAGGGAAGATGAACAGTTTTATGTTGACCTTGTTTAGTTAGGTTGGTAATACTTAAGTTAAAGACAGTATTATGTGGGTTTGGCACAAAGGGAAAAGTTAAAGGAATTTATTTGCTTGTGGAAGATACTTGAATCCCTGGTAGTCTGTGTGATTATCAAGGACTCTAATAAAGAGATAAAGTGGTTAGATTGTGTTATCTGTGAGAGGAGGGATTCCTAAAACTAAAGGAATGTAGTTTGCTATGAATTGCCCATAAAAAAAACCTTGTGGGTTTTTGCCCTCTCTGCCTGGACTATATTCTTGACTTAGTAATTTTAAAATAATCATGCTGAATTTATTTCGAGTCATGCTTACGGGCCATTCCACTTGCTCCCATGTAATAATAATGTTAACATATTTATATAATGCTTTTAAGTTTACAGAGTGTTGCAGAAACACTTAGGCATTTAAATGTATTCTTCATTTACAACATCCCTTACTAGATGTATTACTATCCCCACTTTACAGATAAGGAAACTGAGGCTCAGAAAGATTATGACTTGCCTATGATTATGCAACTAGTAAGATTTCAACCCGCTTCTTGACTCCCAAATCCACTGTGCTTTTCTCTGATGCCTAGATTAATAATTTTTAAAGTAGCTTCAGAGAACTCAAAGCACTTAGTATATATGCTTAGTGCACTTTTCTTCATATCGACCTTCGAGAGGAGAAGGAAGTGTTCTATTTGAATGGTGAAAAAACAGGCATAGGCAGAGTGTGACTTGTTAGTGATATAGCATAGACTCTAATCTATCTGTCATTATTCTTCAATTTGCCATTCTTCTACCATGGTATAGTAGGCAACCTTCAGTCATTCTGGGTAGCCTGATCCATATTAACTGACAAAGAAGGAGCTCTGACACTAAGAAAAAATAGCAGTATTTGCCCCAAATGGCTGTCTCCTATGAGTCCCAAACTAGTCAGGACCACCATTCTCTACAATGATATCTTCTTTCTAACTGACTTAACAGAAAGAGATATAAAGGCTTTAGAATAAAATTTCCTGAGTTGTCTTAGAAAAGTTCCAGACTAGGTGGCTCTGACCATCCAGAGTGGATACTAAAATAGCTTCTTGGCAAAGAAACTAGTTGTCCAAGGTTGTGTTAGATCTTTTAGTTTCCATGGCACCGGAAAAGAGTAAAGTTTAGGATTAAAAACAAAAACCAAAACCTTGCATTCTCTTCTGCAGTTACTTGATTTTTCTGCCTTGCCTTTAAACTTTGACATTCTTTGACAGGTTAGCAATATATCACCTTTTTGACTGCTGTAAAAGGTGTAACTTCTGGGGTTTGAATACCAGAAATGTAGATATTCCCCAGCCCCCTTAAGTCTTTGTTAGAACAAATTACGGAAACTTAGCTCTCCAGTGCCTTGAATCTAAGTGCCTTGTTACTAATTACAGTAACACTATATCTAGGCATTTTTTTTAGTTCAAATTTTGAACTTACACACTTTTAGAATGAGACTATTTCACCAATGCAAGAGAATCTATGTTGGATAAAACCTGTAGGTGACTGCAAGTAGCCCACTTACCCTTATTAAGCCTCAATTTTTGTTTTCATCAGAAAATAGTGAATTGTTTGAAATCATGATAGTGTTGTGTATCCACTGTCTGAGCACTGATTCAAGGTGATTGCCTGAGTGGGAAGGAATTGGATCTGATATTTAGTGCTAAAAAAAGATTGATACGTTCAATATACATGCAATCTGTCTAAGCTGCTAAAGCCATTGAACCTGTAACTTACCCACACAGTCCTCAGGCTTCATGTTATCCTTTTGTGACTGACTTTCCCCTGCCCTTTATGTTCACTTTAATCTTATTGCCCTGTATAAAATGTTGTGTCAAATCTGCATGATTTGACCAGCCCTAAAATTTCATGACCAGGATGGCAGGGAGGTTGGTCCCAGGCCTTCATACCCCCAGGAGACAGCCTTTCCCATGGTATAGTCAGAAGAATGTCCAGGACTAGTTTTTCAACCTTGCAGTCCACAAACAGATCGCAGTTTTGATTCCAGGGGATGGCCAGGGATGCTATTTTCCCTTCGATTACATTCCTTATGCTAGAAAACAGGGCATGTTATTTTTTGATATTCATTTATAAGTCTGGTTCAAAGTGACATTTGTCTGAAAACCATAATTGAAGTGACTAGAAGATTTGTTTCAGCCCTCTGTCTGTAATTTTTCCTCTCTAAGGGATTGCAGAGAGCTATTTGTAGGTAAAGGCCTAGGATATCTTAGATGAGAATGCTGTTATCTATGTAATCACAAATTAATGTTGTTTTGAAATGATGCCATGTTGATTTAGTCCTTTGATCTCTGTGCAAAAAGGTCATGGAGTGACTAAGGTAGCAGGTGTCTTCAGGTGTGCTTGCTTAAAAAACACTCCAGAAAATTATTTAGCTGCACATTACTAAAGAGAACTTCTTAGAGATTTTTTAAATTTCTGAAGTAACACATGGTAAATGTATGTGTTTTTTTTTTTAACTTTGGAACAAGAAAAGCTGTTTTCTCTCTTTCCAAATGAGAATCTGTTTGGTTTCTTGTCAGCCTTGTCTGCGCCTCTCTCCCTGCTCTCACTTGCCGTGACCATCTGGACCCTTTGGGGAATGTAACTGTGTATGCTCTTCTACTCTTAAAGGAAACTGGTGGTGACGAAGGAGAAGGAGAAGAAAGTTGGGCTATACACAATCTACGTGAACCCCGCCAACACTCACCAATTTGCAGTGGGTGGGCGAGATCAATTTGTGAGGTGAGTCTCTAGTTCTGGGAAGCCCTAGGGAGGGTAGTAGCATAGCCAAAGGGGCCAAGAGCCCAGTGCTGTCATGGAGAGACATAAGATGGCCTAGGAATTATTCACTGTTACTTTTAATTCCTGAAATGCTCTGTCCTTTGAAGAGCTTAAAGTGTTTTTGGAAGTATTTTCTTTTATTTCTCTGAGAAAAGAATGGCCATAGGTAATATTTTAATCTATAATATGGGAATAATCAAAACTTAAAGAGATTTAGTGACTTGACCAAAGTTGCACAACTTAGACTTAATGCCCAGGTGTCTTGGGCTGTATCACAGTATATTTTTCCAGCTGCTTTATATAAATGAATAAAGATTTTGAATGGGGAATTTTAATCCTAGATTAAAAAGCAAGCTGACTTGATGGCTCTCAGGGAGTTCAGGATTCCTGACTCCTACAAAATTGAATAAATACTTTTTTCTTTCTCCATCTCCACTAGTCACATTTTTATTACTGTATCCCTCTGTGACTAGTCAGCTGAGTTGAAATACCAACCAAGAAGCCACGTGCAGATGAGGCCAAGGTAATGGATTAAGTTTCCTCAGGATCCACTTAGCCTTCTCTTGATCCACAGTGAAAAGCTATACCTTAACTCTTAATAGCTTTCCTATAGATTTATATATTTATACACACACACGCATGCACACACACATGCACGCACACATGTGTTTGCTTTATGGGGACTGAGAACAAAGATGATAGATTGGTGAAAATCCAGCCCCACTACTATCAACCTCAAAGCTCATTTCCCGAATTCTGATTATAGGTTTAATAGAATTATCTTCCTTTTTTTAACTTAAATTTTTTCAGTTATCAAGCATTAATTTTTTTCTCCTTGCTACCTGTCCTTCCCCAATTGGAAAAAAGAAGAACAAGAAAGAAAAACAAAAGCCTTGCAACAAAAGTGCTTTGTCAAGCAAAACAAATTCCTGTATTGGCTGTTTCCAAAAATGTGTGTCTCATTCTACATTCTCATTGCCGTGCTTTCAGGAGGAATATCTGTCTAGACAAAAGACAGCATTGCTGTAATCATATCCGTAACATTTTGCACTAGGAATGTTTAGATCTGTGTTCTAATTCTAACACTACCACTTAGCTTTATGATTTTAAGCAAATTACTGTTTTTGAGCTTCAGTATTATAACATCATACATTTAGACAGGGAAAAGACCTTGAGAACTTTGTTATTATTATTTCCTTGTTTTACAAATGAGGAAATTGATGCCCAGAGAAATTGTGTGTTACTTGCCTCATACAGGTAGTAATAGAAACAGAGTTCAAACATGGGCCCTAGTCCTTCAAAGTCAATGCTTTTTTCATTGTATCATGTACAGTTGGGATAATCTAGAGATGTACAGGTGTGATAGTCTAGAGGACCTATTTCGCAAAGAGATGATGAGAATCAAAGTATTAAGTATAATATTAATATACGGTAATACCATTAGTAGAGTTATATAAAGTGTTATATGAATGAGTTACCCCTTGCTCTAGAGTTCTGACCTTAACAACATATCAGTCTTTCTGCCTCAGGGAACCTAAGTGTTTCTACTCCTCCATGTTTCTCATCTTTTCTTCCCTTCCCCCCCGCCGCGCCCCCTACAAAAAATCTTTTCTTACTACAAGTTTCTTCTTTCCTGCTCCCTTAGTCTATTTGTCCTCAGAACACAACAGAATGCTGAGATTTTCTCTCTGAACAGGATATTAAGGCTTCTGAGTTCTTATTTCTGAGGCTCCATTCCTCAACCAGGCTGTTGGTCCCATTCATTGATCTTCCTGGAAATCCAGAATTGTAATTCCCTGCACAGAGTTCTAGATTCTCTTTAACCTTCATCTCTGAAAAATTTGCCTACCAGAGGAGATCTCTTTGGAAGGGACAGTAGAGTCATTTAGTTACGTTGGAAAGTGCAGTTAGAATTCCCTTGCTCTGAAGCCGGCACTTCCCTCTGGGATAAAATGAAGCTACAATTTGGCCCTATGGTTTAACACAGAAGAAGCAGCAGTTAGGCTTACTGTTTCCCCTCGGCCTCAACACCTACCATCACTTTGTAGTTTACAGTTCTCAGCAAGTAATAGATTGTTTGCTAAGGAGAAAGATCTGGAGGTGTTGAGGCATTCTAAACCTCTACCAGCTTTCCTCTGGTATTTTGTTGCTGACTGCTCTGATCTTCGCTGACATCTTTTTGATTCAGTCAGCCAAATAGTTAGGGCTTTCTTTCTCATAATTGTTCTGTTAAAAGGGGCTGGAAGGCCTAATTTCAGGTGCAAAAATGAAGATATTAGCTAATAAATATTTTACATTAAAAAAACCAAAACAACACATTGGTTTTCTTTTGTGGCCCAAAGAGCTTCCTGTCAGAGACCATAGTGGAAGCAGCTGACTGTTTACATAGGTGCCCTAGTTTCTTAAATCTGAGATCTATTTTTGGCCTTGGGAGGAGGGTGTGAAGGAAGAAATGAGCACTTATATCAACAATGGAGATCAGTTGGGGCTGGGAGTCAATACTTACTTGGATATTTTTGATGGATCTGTGATCTTTATCCATGTGGGTAATTTCTCTAACCATAAAAAATCTCAGTTCATCTATATTCTTTGTCTAATTCCACCTGTTAATTCTGCATAGTGGATCTCTCCAGTGTAATGGAGGTTCTCCTCTATGTTGCTTGACATTGAGTGGATACCAGGGGGCACAAGAGCTGTCCTTTGGTCCCCTTGTTCTCTGTGTAAGACTGGCCTTGTTCATTTTCTGGCCATACGTCTCTCTGAAGAGATCTTGAATGGTTTACATTTATAAATTGGGTAAATGCTGTGACCTGTCTACCTTCACTAACTTTTGTTTAGTCTACAGTAATTTAAATCTTTGGAGATTGATATTCCATGACTTGCAGCCATATAGCCTCAGTGGAATAATGTAATGGTCATTAAAAATATCATAATTTCTTAGCCTTCGTTTTACCTGTTTTCCAGTTCTTGGTCCTGTTCGGTGTGTATGAGGTCTCTCTGTGCAAGATATATGACCTGGTTTTATATGTCAGCCATAGTATGTTAAATCACTATCATAATTCAGACAGACATTTTTCCTCCTCTTGGTGAATAAGTAAGTCAAATTCTTGAGATTTTTGAGTCTCATTTAGGAGCTGTCCAGAGTTCTAGGACCTGATTTAGTCAAAAAAGTGTCTTCCACAGTCAGGGATACCTGAGAAACTTTCCCATCTGTAAAAGAAATAACTTCATCAGTTTGAATTTTGTACCAGATATCTTCTCTAACAGTGGTAAATGCCTTTATTGGGAATAAGATATCTGTCCTATTTTGCTTGATTTATTTTTACTTTTTAAAAATACACTTTTATTTACCTTTTGTTTTTTTATGTTGCCCATATTCTCTCCCCCTTTATTTCTCCTTTCCTTCCCCAAAACCATCCCTTGTAATGAAAGTATTTTTATAAGAAAAGGAGGAAGAGAAAAACTAGCAAAACCAATTTATTGGGGGGAAAATCTGATTTGCTAGTGCTATCAAATGAAATTCTCTTAGATCTTTTAAGAAATCTTGGATGATTTTTGATTTATGCTTAAGAAAAACCTTGTTGGAGGGGAGCTTTATGGCAGCATTTTACTCTTTAGAATAAAATACTTTTTTTTTATAAATAGTAATAAATGGTAAGCTCCATAAAGTAGTTTATTATTTGCATCTTTGAGTTAGCATCATATGAATTTGATTTAATTTGAAGGCTTTTACCAAATTCTTTGTCAGATTTCTCTGTGTCATCCCCTTCAACAGATACTGGTGGATAAGTCACAACTGTTTTCATGGTTTTGGGGTTTTTTTTTTGCAAAATAACTTAAAGCACTATATAAGGGCTGGCTTATCCTCATTGTTTTTAATTGCCTCTGAACTCCCAGGAGAAATCTATATGCCATCTTTCCATTTAGCTTCAACTTCCTTTTTTTCCCTGTGGAAGCCCATATTTTATTCATAATAACAGGATACCTAAAAGGCAAGTTAAGGGTGGAAGTAGCATTTTATTTTTTAAAATAAATTCTTTTTAATAACAAAAATCTGCTTTTTCTCCTATTTCTCCTCAATGGAGAAAGAAAAACAGAACCCCTGTTACAAAATCTTTGTCCCCCTTCTTCCCATCCCCTAAATGTCTCAATATATTCTGAGTCCTTTACCTGTCTATCAGAAAGTAAGTAGCATGCTTCATCGTGAGATATCTGGAATCATGGTCAGTCATTACAAAGATCAGGGTTTCTAATTTCAGAGTTGTTTACTTTACAATATTATTGTCATATAAATTATTCTATTGGGTCTACTTATTTTACTCTGTACTAGTTTCTAAAAGTCTTCCCAGATTTCTCTGCTACTACTCCTTTCATCATTTCATAGCATAATAGTATTCTTTCACATTTATATGATGTAAGTTGTTCAGCCATTCCCCAGTTAATGAACAGTCTCTCAATTTCCAATTTTTTGCTAGCACAAAAAAACTAAATGTTTTTGTACATTCTTAGTTAGAATATTTTTTTTTTTGCTTTGAACTAATCCCTCCATTAAGCTGCCCTCCCTTTTTCCCCTGTTGAGTGAAATATATTTCTCTACTTATATGTGTGTGTATTCTCTCCTTTGACCAATTTAGATGAGGTTGAGGTTCAGGGGTCAGTAACTTTTTCCCTACCTCTTTCTTCTTGCTTATATAGATTTCAACTTGAGTACCAAATTTATGTGAGATAATTTTCCCTAGCCCTCTCCATTCTCCATCATTGTATTCCTTTTTTCTTCCCTTTACAGAGGCATCTCTAAGTGGCTCAGTGGAATCACATTCAACCTCATACTTTGTAGCTATGTGAACCTGCGATACTCACTTAACCTCTGTCTTAACTCAGTTTCCCATTTGTGAATGGGGATAATAATAGTATCTACCTCCTTGGGTTGTTGTCAGGATCAAATGAAGCAGTATTTCTAAAGCACTTAGCATAGCATCTGGCACATTGCACACACTTAATAAATCCTTCTTTCCCTTCCTCCAAGATTATCAGGAAATAAAAGAATCACCCTCAGGCCTTCTAATTAGACCCTTTCAATGACTCCTGGTAATGATAGGGTTTAGAGGGAAAATGTCATCACTCCATATTAGAATGTAAGCAGTTTATCCTTGCTTAGTCCCTTATGATTGTTCATGTTTACCTTTTTATGTTTTTCTTGACTCCTGTGTTTATACTTCAGAGTTCCTGAACAGGTTTGCTCATTTCATTAGCAATGCTTGAAGTCCTCTTTTTTATTAGAGGTCCATTTTTTTCCTCTGTAGGATTATACCCAGTTTTGCTGAGTAAGTTATTCTTGGTTATAAGTTTATATCCTTTGTCTTCTGGAATGTTGCGTGCCAAGCTCTTTGTTCCTAATGTAGTTGGTGGTTGCTAAATCTTGTGTGACCTTGACCATGACTCTTTAATGTTTGAATCCTTTCTATCTGGCTCCTTGCAATTTTTTTTTTTTTTTACGTGAAAGCTCTGGATTTGAACTATAATGTTCCTAGGAGTTTCCATTTTGGAAGTTCTTTCAAGAGGTAACTGGTAAATTTCTTAATATTTCCTTTGGTACTTGATAGTTTTCTTTGCAAAAATCTGTGCATTTTTTAATGATTTCTTGAAGATATGTAAGCTCTTTTTTGGTTATAGTTTTTAAATAATCTGGTGATTCTTAAATTACCTCTCGATCCAGGCCGCTTGCTTTTGCTATGAGATACCTTACATTTTCTTCCTTTTTTTTTTTTTCAGTCTTTTGATCCTGTTTTAACACTTTTGTTGTCGCATGGAGTCAGTCAGCTTCTATTTGGTCCATTCTCATTTTCAGGGAGTTTGTTTCTGCACAAGTGTGCCAAGCTATTAATTTCCTTTCCAGTTCTTCCAAAGCTCTCATTTTTTTTCCTAAATTTTTTTATTCTAATACTCTCATTTTATTTTTAAAAAACAATTTGAAACTCTTTTTTTAAACTCATACTTCCTCTCTTCCAGGAATTCTAGTTGATTTTGTGCCCAGCTGTGTTTTACATTGAAGCTTTGCTTGTCAGTATTTTGGAGCTTTTCTTCTGGGTTTGTACCTCATATATCCCTATCTCCATAATAGCTTCTGCAACTTCCTTTTGTTTTCTGGTTTCATTTATTGCAAAAATATCAAGGTAAATATGAATCATTTCTGCCAGTATAATATCTACTTAATCACTGGGATCTTATATTTAGATTTCCAGTGGCTAAATTAATAATTATAGTCTAAAAAATTGAGTTATTCTTGCCATTTTCTGCCACTTTGCCATCATCTCTGATGAGACTGAAGAGGGCTATATAAGAATGAGAATTATTTCTTTGTTTCATGAGTTTCTGTGACTGAAGAATTCATCACCTACTGGCCAGCCTGCTAGTAATAAAGCTCTGTGTACTTAGGCTGAATGTAGTTAAGCAGATACTGTCTGTCAGTGGGACCCTACTTGAAGCCTTCCCAGCATGGGAGAACTTACACTTACACTCAACTGGTATAACCTTCATTAATCCAGGATCATATCGAGGCCATAATGAGGCACTGGAGTAGGACTTTGTGGAGGCTGTGACAAGTAAAGGGGAAAAAAAAAATTCTTAGGCAAGTTGAGGAGATAGCTATCAATGAGTCTTTGTGTTACTATATTCCTTAGGCTAGTTTAGGAATGTTTGAAAGTTGGAGAGAGAATTAGGTTATGTCTGAGTAGCAAACTCTGCGGAGATCTGTGTAGTAAATATGAATCTAGCTACAGCTTTGAAACAGTGCCACAAATATTTATTGAGCATCTACTATGTGCATTGTATCACTGTGCTAAGTACCATAATGAGAATAAAAAGTGAACAAGACATAAATTCTTCCCTTAAGAGGGCAGTTATAGAAAATTATAGAAAGGATAATGCTAGGTAGTATATAAATCAAATGAGTAGCATAGATTAGAAGTACAATAGGAGTTCAGAGAAAAGTTAGGGAACTGTGTATTGGTATAGTTGAGAATGACTCCTTGGAAAAGGTGGGACAAACTGGGCCTTTGAGGGTAACTAGGATTTGGATAGACAGAAAAGGAAGAGGAGGCTATTTGAAAGGACTGCACGCATTGCAAAATATAGTACCATTATATGGAGATATTCTACTTCTGTTTGGGAAAAAAAGTTTTATTGTTACTTCTTTTCATTCATATAAATATATATGTGTATATATTCACATACGTATAGATATACATATATGCAATACATACGTATATACACACATACTATAAAACATACACACGCATATACTGTTACTTCACTTGGGCTCCTTTCCATCCCTGTAGAGCTCTCCCTTATAACAGATAAAACTTTATTCCAACAAAATGACACATTGGTCAGGTCTGAAAATATATACCTCATTCAGGAAGACCTTTAGTCCATCATTTTCCTATCAGAAAAGCAGTAGTACTTCACCATTGGTCTCCTGAAGTTATGATTAGTCATTGCATTGATCAGAGGGCTGAAGTCTCTCCATGTTGTATCCCTTGTTACATTGTTTGTGGTCATTTAAATTGTTCTCCTGGTTCTGCTTACTGCACTGCATCAATTCTTGCAAATCTTCCAAAGTTTCTCTGAATTCTTTGTATTCTTTATTTAATTTGTTCAGCTTCTTTCCCCCCAGGTTTTTTGTTGTTGTTCTTGTTTTGTTTTTGCTAATAAAAAAGGTGCAGCTGTAAATGTTTTTCTTTCTTTGGGACTTTTTCCTCTTGTCTTTGACCTTGCCACCCAGGTAATGGTATCACTGAATCAAAAGGTATATACAGTTTAGTGGCTTCTTTTCTGACTTAGTCTTTGGTAAGTAATGGTTCATGTAGGGACCATTCCTTCTGCCTCTCTCTGTGTCTGTTACTCTTCGAATTTGTTATAACCGTCCCCCTTTCCAGGAAATATACAATGCACTGGAAGCCATGTGTGCAAATTGAATTCTTGGTTTTTCCTCCCACAGGATTTATGACCAGCGTAAAATTGATGAGAATGAGAATAATGGTGTGCTGAAGAAATTTTGTCCTCATCACCTGGTAAAGTCTATGATGAATTGTTGGCTTTAGGCTTACCTGACTCACTTTGACTGTTCAAAGAGGGCATGAGTTGCCTTAGGAGGTAGTGAATTCCCTTTACTGGAGTTCTTCAAGCAAAGAATGAAAAACAACTTGTTGAGTATAGTGTAAAGGAGATTCTTGTTAAAATTTAGGTTGGCGTAGAGGTCCCTTTCAACTCGGAGAACCTGTATCCATTTTAATTTTGGCCAAGAACAGTCACCTAGATTCTTAAATTAGATTTCATTATCCTCTAATTCAGCAGTTCCTTTACTGTGAGCCTTGGAAGTCCTTTTAATAAGAGATGGCAGGCCACATTTCAGTGGTTTGCAGCCCCTCTTTGAGGGGTAAATACTTTAGGGGAAATTGAAAAGGTATAGAGGTTTGACAGATGGTTGGATGTCATTGTCTGCTCTTTGTTGCAGGTAAATAGTGAGTCCAAAGCAAACATCACCTGTCTTGTGTACAGCCATGATGGCACAGGTATGTGAGCAGTGACCAGGTTCTAGGCTAACCTGACTTCTCAGGGAACAGTTGAAAATGAGAAGCATATTCTTTTCAGAGCATAACACTTTGTCACAACTCTGGGTGGAGCTGTTGGAAATTCTTACAATGAACACATTCACATATATGTGCAAATAAAAGGGGAACAATAATCCTTTGCTCGGATGCAAGGGGGTCCTGCAGAGTATGACTGCCTTCACCTGTCAGGTTCTTAATGTACATAACTTAGCTCTCACTTAGTAGCTGTTATTTTTCTGAGACCTCTGCTTTCTGTAGATAGTATGCCCTAGGCACATGATCAGGTCACTATCTTCAGTGTGGTGCATATAATAGGAAACTGTCTTCCAATTCATGATTCTGATGTCTTCCTATGCCTTCATCATTATACCCTTGTTTCCGGCAGAGCTCCTTGCCAGTTACAATGATGAAGACATTTATCTCTTCAACTCTTCTCACAGTGATGGTGCCCAGTACATCAAGAGATATAAGGGGCACCGAAATAATGCCACAGGTAAAAACTGACATTTGTGCCATACTTACTGTTTCTGTAGGGAATTAAACATCTACGGCATATATGGAGTAGAGAGCTACCAGAATTCTCTTCCTGTCAATGTGAAGGGCTTTTCCACATAGAATGGAGATCTCTTTGGGTCATAGTGTTCAAGATAATTGAAGTTCAAAGGGTTTCTTAGAGGAGAGGATTATACAGTTTGTGGAGGAATCTGGGGGAATTCTTTTAACTATTGATTCAGAAAGTCATAGAAGAAAATTTGCAGCTTGTCCAAATTTTTGTGCCAAGGTTTTGACTACTTTCATTTTGGCACATGGGGATTGTAGGAAACCCACCTGGATGTACTAGTCAGCGATGCATAAAGTAGAGGGAGGTTGGGGGCAATGTTGATTCATGTGAAAGGGGAGAGCAGGTGGTGAGTGGTGGGTATAGGGTTATGATCACAGGTGATGTTTATGTAATGCTTTACATAAGTTATCTCATTTGAACCTTCCAACAACCATCTGTGAGATACCACAGGTCATATCTTAGTTTTAGAGATGAGAAAATGAATGTTTAGAACAGTAAGTTGCCCATGGCCATGTAGCTAATAAAATGCCAGGTGTAGGATTTGAATCCAGATGTTCCTGACTCCTAAGTCCAGCACTCTTTCTATCATGAGTGTTAATAGAACCCTGAGTGCCACTGAAAATTAACATCTATTCTATTGGTTACTATCACACCTGACCTAGAAGTTATATCTGTCTTGGATGCTGTAAGGTTGAGTGTGATATTCTTAGGTCATTTAGCTGTGTTATTTTTATTAGCACTGGCAGGACTTAGTACAAATCTCAGCCTACCAGAGAAAGGACAGCAAGGATACCAGCCTAAAATATTGGCAGCTATAGAACTTGAATATAGCAGTTCACATTCCTGACCTCTCCTATTAAATACAGAGAATACAGTTCTCTTTTTTTTCCTTCTGATTTTCAATAGCAGTTGATTTTAAATGCTCCTGGTGTCTATGAAACAAATGTTCATCATTTGTTTGTTCAGCGTTGGGGAAGTTGATGATTCTGAAAATATTGATAAAGCATTTTTTTGTGATCAGGTCTTTTTGGTTTTTCAGTGAGTTCCAAAAGTATAGAACAATTATACCCATGTAGTTGTAAATAAACCTGGGTAGACCCATGAGTAGATAACCAGATAGGCTAATAATGACTATCCTGCATGAATTGTCAGTTTGGACAGATTAAGGTTAGTACTGAGAAATTGTAGTGTAGTGGAGCATATGATGTACATAGACTCAGGAACCCAGAATTCATATCCCAGCTCTGTCACTTAGAAACTGTGTGACCTTGGGCAAACCATACTCCCTGTTACCTCATTGTTAAATGAGGGATTGGGATAGTTTGTGCAGTTCTTCCCAACTGTAACATTTTTTGATTATGGATTACCAGGTACCTGCCCTAAGAGTGGCTGTTTGGAAGAATACAAATAAGCTCTGGGGTCTATGGTGGTTCCCTCTCTTGTGGTCATTTGCTATATGCATGTGCTCACTTGAGTTCTTTATAAATGGAAAAGAGCCATTGACCCAAAGCTGAGCTAGAACTAGTGCTCATGCTGAGTGGGGAACATGAGCTGGAATAATATCTGGGCATTTTGCTCTGAGCAAGGCAGATGGATACAGGCCTGGTGCCAACCCTCATATGGGAATCTTTCCCCTTATTTTGCATTTCAGTGAAAGGCGTCAATTTCTATGGTCCTAAGAGTGAATTTGTGGTGAGCGGCAGCGACTGTGGGCACATCTTCCTTTGGGAGAAATCGTCCTGCCAGATCATCCAGTTCATGGAAGGGGACAAGGGAGGCGTGGTGAGTGTGGTATGGTGGGTCTGGCTGGCTCCCCAGCCCCTCAACCATTAAGGTGGGTATAGGCAGTACATAACATCCTCTTTGTGGCAGGGTTGTCTCCCAGGGGTCCTTTCAACTAAAATACAAGACAAAGTAGCTAAGAGGTGCTGAAGTATTTGAGTATATGTCAACCTTGCTCTGTTTCTGTAGGGTTTTCTCTTTTGCTTCTTTTTTCCTTCAACTTTCTCTCATATCTCTGCCTCCTTTAAGATAGGGTCCTCCAGAAGAAAATAGGAACCATGTATAACAAATATCCTCTTACCCATGTGCAACAACTCTTTGTAGCACTAGCTTTTCCCAAGAAAAAAAGTGATTTGGAGGTGTGTGCAGTCATCTCACCACAACCTAAAGCTAAACCTTTATATTTTCTAATAAGGGAGCTAATGTCAAGGAATCTAGTATAATATCCTTGTCCTCTAGTATAGCGTTATTGGATCTATTCTCTGCTACTCACATAAATACATTTAAATACAATAAAGTTTATGTAGAGTTGGGACAGAAAAATGTGATTCCAGAAACATTATGGAAGAAATAGTTATCTCATTGGTTATATACTTTTCATTTCCTTCGTGTGTGTGTGTGTGAGAGAGAGAGAGAGAGAGACACTTCAGAAGGAAAAGCAGTATACCATTGTATTTAGAGTTAGAGGACCTGAATTTGAATCCCTGCCCTACTCACAGCTCTTAGAGTCTGAGTTTTCTATCAATAAAATGTAAAGTTTGGACCAGATGAACTCTTCCAGCCACTTTCAGTTTTACATTATATTGTCTGACTATGGGTTGAATCTTATGGATGTCAAAAGGGATTTGTAGTATTGGAAAGAAAGTTAACTACTAAGCTCACCCCTGACTACCCAGTACTTTTTAAAAGCTAAAGAGACCCAATTCTAGTGGTGAGGAGTGATAACAATCTCTGTGTTTTGAAACTTGGGTGGCTGAGAAGAACTGACCTGTATCCTGTTTGACTCCCATGGCCCTTCAGATGTTTTATCATTGCTTCTATTTTAGCTGACTCCAAATATCTCCAGGCTTACTTGGAGTGATACCTGATCTTGTTCATTTATAATAGTGGATCTGCAAGTTACACTCCAATTATACTGCCTCCTTTGGAGGTTCTGGGTTCTTGAAGGCAGTGCCAGCAGAGCTCAAATTCTGTGGGGTTCTAGAAAGGCTTCTGCACAGACCCAGTAACAAACTTTTTTTGTGGACCAGCCTAGTTAAGTATAGAGAAGTATGCTGACCTAGTACTAGGTGGTGTATTCTTTGGCTGTGGAAACCCAGGAAACCTCCAAAAAAAAAAATGTCCCTCAGGTCTGTGCAACACCCTTCAGATTGTTTATTGATGAAAACGGAGTTGTAGGAAGGGAGGGACAGCATGCTAAGAGTCACAGGTTTTAGGCCACCCATAAACATTTACCTGTTGACTGGAGGATTTGGACCTTATCAATATTGACATTATCACTATAAATGAAACCAAACGATATCAAGAAATAATCTCTTCAGTAGAAGGCTTATGGGCATTCCATGAAGGTACAAATAAAGAAACTGATGGAGTTGGTTTTGCTAGAGGCAACAAGAAATATTTCATGGGATATTTGTTCATCTCTGTGTTATCCCATGCTTTTTCCCCCCATGTTTATGATGGATATAAGCAAAAAGAAGATAATTTATGCACAGACATCTGTTGCAGAGGATTAGGAGTTAGTGAAATTCTATAAAAACTTTTATAAGATCACATATATTTTTAGTGTTCCCAGTGCCTATAATGAAAAGGTGAGTCTGGAGAAAGGAGGGTGTGCGTGACCAAAAAAAATATGTTGGAAATATGACTCAGGATCAAAATACAAAAGAAGAATAAAAATTTTTAGATTGCTTTGGTAGCCTTGTTCTAGCATGTCAGAAATGTTTTTTCCAAGAAGATGGACAAGAATCACTGGACACTGATAAGCATTGAACAACGTCACAAAATTGAAATGAACTGTTTTGACAGCTAAAGAATGACTGATTGTTGATACAAACATTGTTTTCAACTGCTTTCTGTGTAGTCAAACTACTGAACAGTTGGAGTAAAGATTACAATTAATATACCAAATTAAAAGAACAATTATGAAATGAATTGGCATAGTATTAAAGAATGATTGATTCATTATTATTAAACGTGACTTTAAAAAGCATATTGAGACTAGAAAATGGAAAATGGATAAGGGAGTAGCCATTTATAAAGATGATGACTGTTTTCTCTGGAAGCTTAACCTATATAGCATTCACCATAGCAAGAATGCCAGAAGAGTCTAGGAACCACCTTAGTCAACAAACACCCAGTCTCTTTGCCAGTCAGAGAAGCATAGCATTCAAATGCAACATGAGATTAGAATATAAATTCATTTATAAAATCTTACTCCAAAGGATAGTGAAGAGTTTTGAGCACTTTCAACTCATGAAAGAGTAAGGAATGGTAGAGGGAAAAATTAGTTAAGCCAGTTCAGCCAGATTATCACAAGCGCATTTAGAAGTGAAACTTGAAGGACAGCAAACAGATTGTTAATGGAAAAGATCTGTTAAGGTTTCTACAACAGTTCTTTCATCATTGACGGTAGGACCACCAAATTTGGAGTCAGTGTCACAGCTCCTGGTGCAGTTACATGAAGAAAGAGAAATGACATGGAAACAAAAATGGGAGCTGTCACTAAACTAGATCAACAATATGAAGGAGGTCTCTGTGGGAGCCACAGTTTTGAGAGTGCCGAGGGATTGATTTTCAAGAAATCTGAAATAGGGGAGGATATTGAACAATCAGAAAAAGATGTTATTATTGCCAAAAATGATTAAGAAGTTATCTCTTATGACCTAGCCATATGATGACTACTTCATCTCTAAAATATTTAAGAATCACTGAAGCATGTACTGACATCCTTGAAAAGAAAATTTGAGCTGGGCATAGTCATCCTCAAAAAATATTTTTTGATAAAATAGCTTTAGTCACACTGTTGGTTGAAAGGCACAGTGAATGTAAGAATCTACAATTGCTTGTTGTTTGTTGGTTTAATGTAAAAAGGCATTTGATTTGGTAGAGAAAAAAATGTATGCTTGAAAGCTCTCTGATGGCATGTTCCGTATAGAAGGGAAGATCGTAACATATTCCTTGATGTGTGCAACAGCATAGTTTATTTCATTTAGTGATCTGATTATTACTATCATTTGAGGTGTAAAATGGGAGATATGCCCCCCACAGATGTTTGGAAATGGACACAGACTATTAACGGAAAATGGCCAGCTAAGAGTACAGATTTACAAAGACATTCCCTGTAGATGCTTTTGTTTGTGGATAACATGCCAATTGAATTATGCTCTGGACCATTGCAGAGTTTCCTAAATGAGATCTGTAGTCACTCTGGTGAGTTCAGCCTAACTCTTCACACATGAAAAGCCATGATGAAGAATGCCTGTTGTCCAAATTGTTCAATAGTTGGCACAAGGCTCATAGAGCTGGTCCATCAGTACATGTATTTTGTATTAATACAGGTGGATAGTGAACCATACCCATAATTTAAAGAAGGGAGTGATTAAATTGCATTTAGGATATTGTGCTGCTCTCTCAATGACCCAAAGCTTCTCCCAAATAGAAATGTCAGTTTTAAAAACCAATCTCCTAGTGATGCTTTATGGTGATGAATCATGTAGTGCTATAGTCTCTTTGAAGGAATCAGAATGTTAGATTAGGGCAATGGTAGATGTAAATAGGCTGCAATTTGTTAAAGACAATGTTTAAAAAAAAAGTTATCATTGAAGAAATATATGAATGGAAAAGAAGATAGGACACTCAGATGAGAATGAGTGGTAACTACTGGATAGCCTTTTTGCATCTTTGATGCCCACAGTTTCACAAGACTTAGAGGAAGACACCTCCCTCCCTCCAGGCCAGGGATGGATACATTGTGGAAGATTTATGGGAACATGGACAAATCACATAAGATGAGAAAGTGTAGATGGATTTGTACTTGCATTGTTGGAAGGAATATATTAATGAAAACAAATTCATTGAAGTATTATAGTAATTGCACACCCTTATACAGCTTTAATGTTTTATAAAGTGTTTTTCTCTGACAGCTCTCTGAAACAGGATAGTATAAGTATACTTCTTTTCAAAGATCAGAGAAAGAAAGTCAGTTCTGTAACAAAGCCAATATTCTTACTTGGGTCTTCTGGTTCTAGATTTACTGTTCTTTCCATGACACAAATATTACTTTGATAAGAGATTGCTTAGAATTTTTATTCTTGCCTCAGCTGACCCACTGGGACTGCTTTGGGACCCAGTGCCCCTAAGACCTGAATACAGCCAGACATGCTGAAGCTAGAAACTTATTTCATCTGTCTAATTTTTCCCTTCCCGTAACTGCCTGCAAGAGGTAGAGGGTAGGGAGCTCAGCATTTGTCCTATTAGAATGAGCTCAGGTCTGAGGCAAAATTGTAAGTAAGTAAGTAAAAGTAAGTAAAAGCAGACCACTAGCCAAAACAAATCTCAAAGAAGGAATTGTAATTAGAAGGCAGCAGAAGGACTTGACATTTTTATTTGGAGTGAAGTGGGAAAATTCAAACTCTCTCCTTGAGATCATTTCCAAAGAGATTAAATGAGCTGAGACTTTCCAGCCTTAGAGCTTTCTTCATCTCTGTTAGCATTCCAAAATGACAAGGCTCAGCAACTAGTGATAACAGCTTTAATGCAGATAAGTCACTTTCTGATCAGCCAGTATGGGAAGAAACAAACAATCCAAACATCAATTTTGGAGGTACTTTCTTAGGAAAAAGACTCTCAGTCCCTCTTTATCAGTCCTCACTCGGTGATTTCAGTTTTTAGTGCAGAAGGCAGAGGACCTAAATTAAGGTTATTTCCAGTCCTGCCCTTAATCCCTCTACAAGTTAAATGATTCTTTTGAGCATATCTACCCCCTTTGCAGTGGGTCACATGATGCCATTAGACATGGGGCTTAATTCTGTATCTGCAATATTAGACTTTATAGTAGTCTTATCATAAAATGTAACTGGAAAAAGGACTTCAGAGGTTGTCTAGTCCAGACCTCATTTTACAGATGAGGGCAACTGAAGCCCAGAGAGGTCCAGAGTCTTGTAATTATTTAATGCCTAAGCCAGGACTAGAAGCAGGTCTCTCTGATTAGACCCTGTCTCTGACCCTAGTCTTTAAATACACATTTTTGCTACCATTCAGCTGCATAAGGGCAAGAAGGAACCCCTGGATTCCTGGCACCATTTTCTAAAGTCAGACTTTCCACTCAGCCCAGTAATCAAGGCCACAGCTCTTTCCACTTGTACAAAGAATTCTAGTGGGATAAACTGCACTTTAAGCTATTTGGTAGTGATTGTAGATACCTATCACTTCAAAGGAAGGGCAGAAAAGTCTAGATCACAACAAGTGTGTTCTAATGACCCCAGGTCTAACCCTCCCTCACTTCAAACTTCTTGCTGTTACATGGTCAGGAATATGGTCTGTTTTCAGTAGCTTTTTGATCTTTACTCCTGAACTTAAGAAAGAAATTGTCTGTTGTTATTGTCTTTTTTTAAGCAAAGTTCACAGTGTTGTGGGTAGCAAGAGCTTGTCTGAAGGGAAGAGGGTATTTGAGCCTGACACAAGACCAGCTCCATCTTCCTTTGGTCATATTTGCAGAGAAAATGAAGGGTCCTCTCCCCTCTATGGGACTAGGACTTGATGCCTTCCTTGCCTCTTTTTAAGTAGAAGAGAGGAGCCATTAACCTAAGGTGGTTTTAGCCTCAGTAGGATGGATTTCTGCTTCATTGCTTACCCGTGTGTTGTCTAACCCTTCTCTAAGCCTCTTTTTTTTTGTAAAATATAGGTTAAAGAGTGAAGATTTGAAAGGAAATTAGTAGACAGGCCCATGATTTCCTTGGTTGTCCCTTTGCTTTTTGAGACTTCTGTGGACAACGCTGTGTATGGTGGGGTTGTTTGTGGACGATCTTCAGACTGCTACAACCAGCTGCAAGCATGAGTGTGAAGGGTAGGGGAACGTTTGAGGGTGGTCCACAAAGTGATTTTAGAGTCATATTTTCCTTTCAAGTTATTTTCCTGTCCCATATCTGACTCCAAGTTTGAAATTTCCAAAAGACCAGCTCTTCTGGGGAAGGGTGGGGTCATTCCTCTCCTGCCCAATCAGGGAAAAGAGTAACCCTGGTTACTAGGGCCTGGTATTTTCGTTTTAGACAGCAGGGGGCAGAGTAGTCTTTAGCGAGAAAGAAACATGAATGAAACAATTTTTCTTGATTTGTGCAAGTCTGTCCTGCTTTGTAGCTGTACACAGAGAAGTGACCATGACTAGGATTGTAGGAACCTCATGAATTTGTTCTGTGTCAGAATAAGGTCAAGAGGATTATGTTCTGTTGAGGTTAGCAGAGAGGAGGGTCTTTGGGTCCATATATGTAGGTCACAAAAAAGGACAATGTGGGATGCCAAAAGGATAATCCTTTCCGCCAGCCCAGTCTCTTCTCTTTGTATCTTCCTTTTCCTTGAGTAAACAGCTCTAAAGGAATGTTCTCATATCCATTTCTGCTATCTTTTTGTGGAGTTAGGGGGACCACTTGGTGAAAACTGCCAAAGCAGTTCTCTTAGTTTCTGATGGATCGGATTAGGTCTTCTAAACCATGCTTTTGTGGTAGTAATGCCATTGAGGAGAGTAGGTCAGGCAGCTAAATTAGGGTGGAGTCAAATCACTAAAACATGGCAGGGGAAAGCTGGAGTAACTCTAGTCTTCAACCTTAGTACCTTAGTGCATCTTTTGGTGTCCTATTTCACCCTTATGGAGGGAGAAGGTAGCTTAGGTTAGGGGGAGTAAGTATGACTTTACCTCTTTCAGTCCACTTCCCAAACACTGTAAAGCCTTCCTGCCTGTGAGAAAGAGGAGTCACTGGAGAGCAAGCAGTGGTGTTGAAGCCTAGTTTTCCATTCCTTCACACCCTGAACCAGTGCTTGTTCTTTCCTTCTTCCCAGGTGAATTGTCTAGAGCCCCACCCCCATCTGCCTGTGCTGGCCACTAGTGGTCTAGACCATGATGTCAAGATCTGGGCACCTACTGCTGAGGCTTCCACGGAACTGACTGGGTTAAAGGATGTAAGTGACTGCTCACAAAAGTTGAGCACTTTTCCCATCCTCTAGTGTCCTAACAGTTTTCTGCCTTTCTCCTTTTCTGTATTATTGCCATTGCCTTTTCTCCACCTATGTCTAGCCCAGTTTGGGTCTCTCTATAATTGGGAGTAGGAGGAAGAATCTTTTGGAAGAAACATTCAGAACCACATTTCTTGTCTTTTTAGTTCTTTCCCTGGCCTTAGCCACCCTCTTTAAAAGTAGCCAAGGGTTCTTCCCACTTTGGGGGATTACACCTCTTGTCTTCCAGGTCAGGCCATAGGACTCTAGGTACTTCTTAGTTAGGCTTCATTCTCTTGGGTTCCAGGTGATTAAGAAGAACAAACGGGAGCGGGATGAGGACAGCCTGCATCACACTGACCTGTTTGACAGCCACATGCTCTGGTTCCTCATGCACCACCTGAGGCAGAGACGACATCATCGGGTAAGTTGGAGTGGATTGGGGAAGAGCTCTTCTATCCTATTATTCCCCAAGAATATTGTTCTTAATGAATTGGATTCCCCTCATTAGGACAGTTAGAAAATGCTACTCCCCATCTTCTTCTCAACAGTTATTCCTGTTCTGGAGAAAAAACTTAGAAGGTCTAGTTTGGGTTTCTCTTGCTTACCTCAACACCCTTTTACCTGGCCCTGCCCTAGAGTCACATGATTGCATTTTCCTTCAAAAGCCCCAATGTACTCAAACAAGAACCAACACCAAATAGACATAGGCTGACACCTATGTCCTCCCCCTCCCCTGAAGGGACATGGCAGTATTGTCTCTCGGTGTATAGGGAGGATGCAATATTTCAGTGACCTGTTCAAATCTGAGGAACTCCTAGCTTCCTCACGTATAGCAATATAGTCGGGAACGGGGTGGGGGAAGGTATTTGGAATTCTTGGATCCTTATCTTTTGTTGACTCCTGTGGGCCCCAGTGTTCCCTTTCCTGGTTTGAAGGGCCTGCCCTAGGGGTAGTCACTAATACAACCCCTCACCCCACCAACAGCGCTGGCGGGAGCCCGGGGTCGGGGCCACAGATGGAGACTCAGATGAGTCCCCCAGCTCCTCAGACACATCGGACGAGGAGGAGGGCCCAGACCGGGTGCAGTGCATGCCATCCTGAGAACCCTGAACTCCCTCGGGAGGGATGAGGGGTAGGGAAGGGGAGGCAGCTGAGGCCAGCCTGCCAACCTGCTCTGCTTCTCAGGGGGCATGAGGCTGCCCTTCTCCTGACCCACCTGAAGCCCTCACATTCAGCAGCATTGCACTTTGGACTTTTTGCTTTAGAAAAAGAAAGACATCCAAGGGGGAAGGACAGACTGGAGGAGGGAGGGAGACAAAACATTAAGATGCACAAGGGGCGGGTGGGGGGTTGAACCCAGGAATGTCGTTCGGTGGAGAGGTGCACGGGACTTTGCAAAAATGGCCTCTCCTCAAATCTTTTATTTTTCTTTTCTGTCTTTTTTTATTTTATTTTATTTTTTTTGAGCCTGTTGTGTTAGTGTGGTTTTTTGCGGGGGATGGGGAGTGGCAGTGTTACTTTTCTTCTCCTCTTTCTTGTTTCTTTGGGGGAGAAGGCCAAGGAATGTTTGGCTGCTCAGCACCATGAAGCCAGAGTGGGAATGGAGGGGCCACTTCCTCTTTGGTTTAGGTTTTTTGATTTTTTTTCTCTACTTTTTTAAAGCCTGGGAAAGTTGCATTTTCTCCTCCTTTCTCCCTGCTTCCTCCCAATCCCTGCTTGTTCAGGGTAGTTCCACTCCCCACTAGGACTGCCGCCTCCGAGCCCCAACTATCCCACTCACCTCTTCCCCTCTTTGTCCTCCTTTACATATCACAGTGTTTTGCACTTGATTTGCCCCCTTCCTTCTCCTTTCATCTCCCACCTCACCACCTAAAACAGGCTAGCAAAGAGGTGGGAGAGAGGGATGAGGATGGGGGGAGGAGGTGGGATAGGA
Source organism: Bettongia penicillata ogilbyi (assembly GCA_023548195.1). Classification (NCBI taxonomy): domain Eukaryota; kingdom Metazoa; phylum Chordata; class Mammalia; order Diprotodontia; family Potoroidae; genus Bettongia; species Bettongia penicillata. Next base: position 890,523 of record JAJHZJ010000630.1, read on the forward strand.
AGGATGTTAACTTTTCTGTTACTTCTAAGAAAATGTATGTTTGGCGGCGGTGATGTCCCTTTCCTTATCACTGTTAGAGGCCTAATTTTTATATCTATAAATATATTAAAAAGCAAATCAAACTTGGATGTCATCAAGTTAAAATTATTGTCAAGGTTTAAATATATGTTCTCTATGAATGCAATAAAGGGACTGGGTGGGAGGGTTTTAAGGGAGTGGGATTAGTGATGGGGATGACAAGTGGAGTTAGTTTCCCTTTTTGTCCCCAGCATACCTATTTGGGGTTTTCTTTTTGGATCCTAGGAGTCTGGAGGAGGGGAATCTCCCCAACTTTAGAGCACAGCTGCCATGAGAAATAGGCAGGGCTTCTCATTACAACTTGGATGCTATCCTTCCCTTAGCCCCTGAAAGCTTGCCTCTACTCAGTTTTGGTGTTCTTTGTTTTTTGTGTTGTTTTTTATTTTTTTGGGTGGGGTGGTAGGGTGGTTCAGGGAATCTGTTTCTCTTAGGTCCAAATGCCAGACACCCATTAGAAGCATGACTTGACTGGGCCCTAGAAAGGTTGTCACTCTTTGAAAGTCTTGTTTCTTTTTCCCTTAAAGTGACACACATACCTACCCACCCACCCACCCAGCCCCAGCACACACAGCCCATATGTCATCCATCCCCTCTTTTCATCCTTTCCAGTAGGAGCCAGTGAGACTTTGAGATTTCACATTCTCCTTCCCCCTACCCCCAGTTTGGGGATACCAAGCAGGAGGGCTCAGCCCTATGGAAGAACTGGCCAGTAGCAGAGTAGTGTGGCTTGGGGATGGGTCCCATTGCCTAGGAATTTGGTCAGGGAATAAAAAGTAATCAAGTGGAATTATCACCCCAAAGCCCCTGACCCTGGCTATTCTTGCTGCTCTGGCTGTGCTTCCTTCAGTCCCAGCCTCCACCAAGCCCAGTTAGGGAACACTTCCTTGGCCTAGAGCAGTAAAACTCCCTTTGGGCCTGCCCAGTTGAGGAAGAAGATGAGTTGGATAAAGATGTCCTTGGACTCTTCTCTCTCTAACACTTGACCCAGCAATTCTCAGGCCAGATGTTAACTATTCTTTCTACCACCCCACCCCCCATGAAGGATGTGAGGGAAAATTGAGTGGTCTGAGTCCCTTATTGCTTCTAGGGTGAAGTGGGTTGGTTGGGGAATAAAACACTCTGGAGTTTGTTGTATTTTCTCTCAGTAAAAGCTTTTTTTTCTGACTTTCTTTGCTGCCATGTGTGGTATATGGGATCTTCGCTGAGGGCCCTTGTTCCTTCCTACATAAAGTGCCTGGCTCTCTTTGTCCCCTTTTTCTACCCTCAGGAATTGTCACAAGTGGCCTCAGAAAAGGTTTTTTAGACCCTCAAAGCCCAAATCTCAGCCTGGCACTTTGTAAGTTTAATGAAGCTTATGAAAAGGACCTGCTCCAGCTTCACCTACAGTTACCCAGACCCCTGTCATTAATAAAACCACATTCACAAAAGAGGCATCATTTGGTGATGGGGGGCATTCATGAGTCTCCGAGTTCTGACTTCTCATAGATACTCCAGAACCATGGTTGTATTCAGTACAATCACCTTTATTCCAGGGTTAGAACAAGGCCGTGCACACTGCAGACAGAGGGGCACGGGAAAATTGGGTGACTTTCACTGCAGTGCAGGATAGTGGGAGGATAGGTTAGTATTTTTTTTAATCTGTCTTAACAGAAACCAAGGGACAGGGAATTTTAAAACTAAGGTGACCCTGCCTTTGTTCCCTCCCAGCTAAGGGTAGGGTGGCACCCCTCCTACCCCAACATTATATACCCCCTAACATAGGAAGTAAGGACTCATTTTCCAAACCCACCAATCTCCTGTTTGCTTTGGAGAAAAGGAACCAGTGTCCCTTTAACTCCTAGGGAAAAGCCAGATAGGACTAAGGGGTCTCAGGAAGGTCCTTAAGGCAAAACTGCGGAGTGTGTAGAGGTGTTTGTTAAGGCAGGTGTCTGCAGCAGTGGCAGGACAGGGGAGATGGGTATAGAAGCTGGGGTATTTGGGGTAATGGGTAACCTCCAGCCCCCTGGCTTCTTCCCTCTTCCAATAGCTGGCTTATTTGTCTCACTTACTTTCTACTCTTAATTCCTCCCTAGAAGCATGAGACACAAAAACTTACTCTAAATCAACTCTAGGCTTGAATGTGACTTTTTTTTTTTTTAATTGCTTTCTCCTCTGTTTTGGCTATGTAGCAGCCCTTCTATGCCATCCCAACCCCCACCCCACCCCACCCCCTTCTCCCAAGCTCTCTGTTCTGACCTAGACAATAAGTTAACGCTAGAAACCACAAAAGGGCAAACATGGCAGTGCGGGTTTAATATACATATATGTAGAATATATATGTACACACAGTTAGCACGGTCAAGGGAGGGAGGGGCATTTTGGGGTCCATAGGCTGGGGTCAGTACCCCCTACTGGTTTGGCTAGGGAGTGGCCATAAACCCAAGGGGCCAGGAAATAGGGCCAAGTGGAGGAGTGATAGCAGTGCTCCCCCTCCTGGACTGAGCCAGGTCTCTTGCCTAGGGGTGCAGGATTAGTGCAAAAGAAAATACTGTAGTTTCCCCCTCCCCTTGTCTATTGTGTAAGGGCATTCCGAGTTTGAAGTAATAGGGGCAAGTCCCCATTAGCCAATAGTGGGGTCATGAGCCTTGAAAGTAGGGGATGGATGGGGATTAGAAGCCATAGGTCCAGTCCCTTAGATTCAGGGCAGGACTGTTTCTCTTGGGAGAGGATTTATTGAGGATATCCCCTTCAGTCTAGGCTTCAGGGCATTACTGTGAAACAGTCACCCAAGAGGAGGAATGGAAGAGCAAGGAAGATGGCTCCCTGCCATCCTCCCTCAGCTTTGGCCTCCTACTTCCTCTGCCTTTCTAGAATGGAAAGCAAACAGGGGCTTCAGCTTTAGAGAACTTCTTATACCCATCTCAAGTGGGTTAGAGAAAAGTGAAATGGGTTTTGTTTATTTATGTCCTTCCATCCTGTTAGAGAATGGAGGGAGGGCATTGAGGGGATCTGCCCTGTAACTCTGCTGCAGTGTTGAGCCTTCCCCTAGTGGGGAGCTCAGGTCCACTCTTGGGCCACAGTTGCCTAGAATTACTACTTTATTCTTTCCGTACATCTTCTCTCTTGTAGCCCTGAATGGGCCCTTCCCAACCCCTCAACATTCTTAGTCTTCCTCATCCTCATCTTCCCCCATTTCTTGGAAAAATCGACACCACCCCCCCATCCTAGACTTTTTGTGGGGGGCATAGAGAGGTAAGGGAGTGGAAGTGGGAGATGCAGGGGGAATGTGCTGATTTCTATTTGCATAGAAATAGCCCCCACCTGCCCCTAAAGTGGGGGGACTAAGACCCCATACTCTGCCCCCCCCCACCCAGGGGGGACTAGGCGAGCTAGACGGACAGACAGACAGCCAGAGGGTGCGCACACGCGCGCGCACGCATACACACACACACAATTGGGAGTGGTTAAGACCAGGTTAGTGAATAGGTAGGGTAGAGGGTGGTGGTACAGTGCTTGCCCCTGCCCCCTCCCCAGGAGGATGGGAGTGGTCCACTGAAGGTCCAACCTTCCTCCTCTTCCTCCTCCTCCTCCTTCAAGCCTTCTTTGGCGGGGGGGCCAGCTTGATGATTTCTTCCTCTGAGGGCTGCCGGATGATGTCTGGGGGAAAGAAAGGGATGAAACAAGGGAGGGCTGTGGCTACAGGGCATGGGGAATGAGTTCTTAATGAGGGGAAACAAGATCCTGCCTGGTTTTTTTAGCCTTTTATTCCTCCAAGCCAGGAACCATAACCCAAGCATCTGGAGACCCAGCACATCCCCAGTACCCAAGGAATCCTGTGGTGGGAGGGAGTTAAGGTAGAGGAAAGGGCGGAGGATGATTTTGCCAGTAAGTAAAAGGTAAAAGGAAGAAGACAGCATAAGGTTGGCTACTTATGGGGCAGTGTCTCCTACCTTTGTACTTCTTGGCACTAGGAATGCGGGTCAGTTTAGTGTCCAGCTCATCCTCCTCAGAGATCTTTAGCACACGGGTCCTGTAGTCAACCACCATGGTGAGCAGATCCGGTCGCCTTGAAATCTCAAAGATGTGCTCTATGTAGGAGAGGTTATCTAGAAAGATGAGAGCAAGCAAGTCGGAACTGGCAGGGCGCGCACCTCCCCCACCTTCTACTCTGCCCCCCTTAGCTCTTTGGGTGTCACAGCCATGACTGAGTGTAGACAGGGAAGGATGGAAGAGTTCGGAGGTAGCTCTGAGGACAGATGAATCTTAAGATGCTTCTAAGGCTGAGAGGAACCTGGACCTCTAAAAACCATTGTCATTACATTGTAATAAAGATGGTAGTTCCTACAGTGATGTAACTGTCACACAGATGAAGAAACTGAGGCTCCAAGCGGCTAAGGGACACAGCTAATGAAGGCTGGAGCCACCATTCTAATAAAGCACAGTGGTCTTTTCCACTGCATCGCATCGCTGCTAGGGAAGCATCCCTGCCTTTGTCAAATGTCTGCATCATTATGGACTTAAGGCAGATATCAGGGTCAGGGTTTTAAGCTGGCGAGGAGGAACCCCTGCTCCCCACACGACTGCACCAGCAGGTATTTCTCCACAGAAATTCCAGTGTGAAACTACTGTATAATACATGAGGAAAATTTCTCATGTAGTACTGGTCAGAAGTCTGGGAGGTTTAGGGAGAAGAAGGGTAAGTAGATAAGCCCACCCCTAAATGAACCTTTCTTGGGCAGGTCTGGCAAGCATGAGGATTCTTTCTGATTTCTTCATGCCTTTTCCATTGGCTTCTGCCCCCTCAATCCCAGCAGGCGGATGGCCAGAAATTGATCTAAGTATGGAGGTCTTAGGGACATCCTAAAGTTCCTAATCTCCATTGAGGGTACATATGTGCATACACACACACACATACATACCTTTGTCCAACTTATTGTGGGTCTCAAGGAAGTGAAACCAGGCACTACCAGTAGTGATCTCCTCACTCTTCTCACTTGGGATATCTTCTTTGCAGGCAGACTTAAGCTGTTCCAGGTCCTCATGGGTGATGTTGTCAGTCAGGTCCTGTAGGAGGGTCCCGTACTCTGCCATGGTTGAAGGCTCCAAGGAACTGAACCAGGAAAAAGGCGTTCAGGCCATGCTGATCTCATTGCCCTCACTGACCACTGAAGCCACCTATGTGCTTAGCCCTTCTACTTCTGAGTGAAGTAGAAGGGAATCAAGGGAAGATGGCCCTTAGCTACTTCCTTGAGGCCCTCCTCACACTCAGGTCTTCTAGAAACATGAGGGTAGAGAAGGAGAAGGAGAATCAGAAAGTGCTTAAGGGAAAAGCAAGCCCAAGCCTTGACTGTTTGAGAAAAGATGTCCAGGAGGTGGAGCTATAGGAAGGTGGGAGGCAAGGAGATGAGTTGGAGGAAGGGACCACAAAGACAGACACACCCCTTTCCCTACCCCTCATTTTTCCTTTTTTCCCCCTCTATCAGTAACTCTGGCAACAGCTCCCTTGATGGAGGAGGCGGTTACCATGACAACCTAGCTTCTGACTTTCTCACCCACTGTCTACTCTTCCCCCCTCTCCAAATTGCCTAACTACTGAGAGTAGCTAAAACGAAGGCTTATGAGAGGGATATTCAGCACAGAAACCCAAGAATTCCAGTTCCCATCCACTTCCAAAGGAGCTTGGGCCCTTTCCTCTGCCAGGGTAGTATTCCCTCAAAACAGGGTAAGAAAACCCTTCTTTCCCACTGAGATCTGGCCTAGGAGCTCCAGCTGTACCCCACCCCCCACTGAGTCACTTCTGGATGGAAGCCTGCCCCCCTGTTATGGCCCCTCTGTGTTCAGTACTGCATTCAACCCCATGGGGGAAGGCAGGGAGGAGTGGTCCCTTCATCTCCTCCCTCACCCCCTGCAGGGGCCTTTATCTCCTCAGACTGGCCCATAGCTCCCACTCACCCTTTTCTCTCCCAGGCTTTGTGGTCCTTTGTATATCCCCCGCGCCCAGGAATACCAAGCGGCTGGTGCTGGCCCCCTGCCCAGTTCCCAGGCTGGCTGGGTGGCATTGGGGGTGGGGTGGGGAGAGAAAGGGTTTCTAGGGTGGTATCAGAATAGAGGTGGGGATAGACATTAGACCGATATCATCCTTTCTGGTTCAGCCTCCCTTCTTTCTAGTTTGTCTCGCTATCTCCCCCTCCTACACATCAACTCCCTCTACACCTCTGAACTTTTCCTCTCAGCCTTTATCCAGCCCTGGTCATTTTTTACAGGATTTGGGATCACAGGGTCTGGGTTTGAAACTCAGCTCTGCTACTTGCTACCTGTGTGACCACAAGCAAGTTACTTCTTTAGCCCAAGTTTCTTCTATAATCGAATTCAATGACCTTTAGGGTTTCTTCCACTCTTACTCCCTCTAGATCCCCATGCCTCTTTTATTGAGACTTACAAATAAGGGAGGAAGAAGGTAAGGATCAGGGTACTGATCCTGAACAAGTGGGCCTGTAGTAGACTGGAACAAAGTTAAGAGATCAGGGAGAACTACTTCCCCACTCTTGCAGGTGTGAATCCCTCTTGAGACTGGCTTAGGAACAGCATTGACTGGTAGAAGGATGAGATACTAGAATCTAGGATATCTAGTATAGATGACCACAACTTTTTCTTCTTCTACCAGCCTTCCCTAAATTGAGGCTGTCCACAAAACTACATCTTAACATTATCCCCAGTACCCTTTCCTACCCCACTAAACTTTCCCATTCTATCCTAGTCTATCACACACACACACACACACACACTCTTTCCCTTTTCAGACTAGGAAAAATAAGATTTCCTCTAGGGCAGCTACTGTAACATACATACACAAAGAAGCAGAATTGTGTGTCCTACAATGAGCATGAGCCACACAGGCACACAAACTCGAACTCTCACACCTAGGTGCAGTCAGACAGAAGGGCCCAGCAGTGGCCACAGGCCCTGGCTGGGCTGAGAACAATGCTCTCTGCCTGTCAGCACCAGGAACTGTCTCCACCCAGAAATCTAGGTCACAGCCAGCTAGCTCCTGTGCTGCCCAACCCCCTTCCCCAGGGACTGACAACATGGGTGGGATGGAAGATGATGGGCAGAGCAACAAGATGTGGGGAGTTGAGGAGCAGGAATGGGGTGTGACAATTGAAAGGGATGTGAAAAATCAGAAAGGAAAAGGTAGGAAGGAACAGGTGACCCAACATGCTAAAAGTATCCTTTGCTCTCTCCCCAACTCAGTAGGCAAGAGTGCCCATGAAGGAAGGGTACATATGGGCCAAGGGGGGAGCCTGTGAGACAAGGAGGGAAGATGGGGGTGTGCTGCGTATATATGGGTAGCCATGAGTATGTCAGTGATCATCTTACTTGACAGTCACACTCTTTGTGTGGGTGTCTGTCTGAAGACAAGATACGGAGTCACGGGTACAAGTATGAGACCTACAAGGAATTAATGTAGTGTAAGGACCTAGTGTCAAAGGGATATGTGAGTGTGTGTGTGAAAAGGATTGGGCCTCAGCTTTGGGACTAAGCTGAGGGAGAGGAAAAGGTTAATGGCATTAAGGCTGGGATGGATAAGAGATTCTGAAGGGTCAAAGGATCACAGGGCAGGGGAAAGAGTGCCTATAGAAGCCAAGGTATCTCCTTTCCCCGAAGGGAGGCTGGGGAGCAGAAAGCATAGTAACAGAATCCTAGCATTGGAAAGAAGGAATAACATCAGAAGTAAATGAGTCCAGCCTCCTAATCTGTGGTTCCCCAAACCCATCCCTGTGGGAACGGGGTCCTGTCCATCTTTGCTTACCACCCCCTCACTGTAGGGTTGCTCTTTGTAAAGCTAAATTTAGGACTCTGGCACATCCAGACCCAGAGAATGGTCCTCCGAAGTTCCCCACTCTGTGTGATGCTGGCTTTGTTACCCACTTTCTCTCAGTTCACATCACTTCTCCCAATCCCCACTCCAGGGTCTTGGGAGATTTTGGGGCAGTTCTCCTCATCTCTACTTTGAGGAGTCATTCTTCCAGAGGGTTTGCTAACAGAGTGCTCCAGCAGCGCCACACTGGGCCCATCTGGTTCTGGGTGGAGGACAGGATACCGAGGCAGGAACCCGGAATTCAAGCAGGAAGTCCCCTCTCGTCTGCTCATTCTCCCAACTCCTTAGTGTTTCCTTGATCCTTCCTTAGTCCCTTCCTCTTGCCTTCTTTTTTCCCCTGCTTCAAGGACTCCCCTAGGGTAGGTCCAAAATACAAGCTACCCTTAGTCTAGGCCAGCCCAAGCTAGGAGTTGTGAGAGCTAGGGGGATAAGTATTGTTTTAGTAAATGCTTATTAGCCACTGAGAAATTGGGACAGGAGTTGCCTGGCCAGTAGGGTGGGAGAGATGAGTTTAGAACTGGGAGCAGAGTGTGAGGCAGGGGCTTTCTAGGGGACAGAGGGAGAAAAAGCTAGGATTTGGGGATGGATGGGGGGACACTTTCAGAGGAAGGCACTGAATACTCTTAAGAAGAATAAAAAGATTGGGATGGGGACAAGAACTAAAAAAGTAGTGGTCACTGAAGAGACATCTACACACTTTGGCATTACATGGACCTTGAGCAAGTCACTACCTCTCCAAGCCTCAGTTTTGTAATCTGTAAAAAGAAAGACTGGGCTACAGGATTGTTACAGTGACTTCCAGCTTTAATTCTGTGATCCTAGGACTTCCCCAAACTGGGGGTGCTTGAATCTGTTTTTTGTCCCCTTCACGTTTGTGGGTTAGGGATGATGATCACATTCAGTACTGGAAATGGAAACAAGTGTCTGTTCTAAAGCCAGGGGAAAGATTCCTGCCAAATTATTTCTGATTTTTTTTCTTCACCCCAAGCACTGGGGTGGACCCACATTTTAGGTGCCTTGGAAAAAGTGCTGTGGTCCATAAATAACCCCTGGACTTCATTTCTTGAAGGCTCCTATCCTAGGTTATTCCACATCCTCCAACTCTGCTATACACTCCCCTTCCTACCCGATGCCTCTCCCCCTGCCCCCCACAATGAGTATCTGGTGCCAAATTCCCCAGTAAGCTCCGGATAATGCAGTGGGAGTCAGGATTAGGAGGCCCAACCTCTGCCCTCACATCTGCTTTAGCTGCCCCAGCACCAGGCACTGGTGCCGAGGGGGAGGCTCTTATGCCCACAGGCACAGGCAGTGAAAAAAATGGAAGATGGAACCATGGTTGGGGGAATGGCCTATCTGTGATTCCCGAGGAGTTTGGATCTTCTGGTGCTGGTTCTCTGACCTGTCCAGAGGGGGATGGGAGCAATTGGGGAATGGCTAGATAGAATTAATGGAGCAAACTACACTATAAGAAATGGTGAATATAAGGAACTCAGAGAACTATAGGAATATAGGAACTCTGTAATAAGCAAAGCTGGGAAAATCAGATAAGCAATAAAGTAACGAGACAATGTAAAATGGAAAGAACAGAACAATTGAAACTGGAAGCTGTAAAATTATGACCTACAGTCTGGTCCCAAAGAAAAGAAAGGAGAATGTACCTCCCCTTCCCTTTGTGTGGAAAACTGCATATGATGTGACACTTGATTAGTTTTACTCAATTGATTTTTCTTTTCTTTTTCTTTGTTTTTAGGATGGTTCCCTGGGAGGGGGAAGGATTGAATGGGAAATGCAGGTGATGTAAAAATAAAAGATATCAGTAAAAAAACTTTTTCTAAGTGTGAGGTGAAGGAGATGCTGGTGGGATAAAGACCAAGAAAGGCATGATCTTAAAGTCTTAAAGTAAAAAGTCTTAATGCACAGAGTGCTTCACAAAAATACTGACTGTTGGCAGAAATGGAAACTCCTTGAGGGCAGATAGTGTTTCTTTCCTCAGTGCCTAGTAAGGGGCTGGCACAGAGCAGCTACTTAATAAATCCTTACTGAATTAAATTACCATTATTTGAACTTCTGGGCCTGGAAATCTATCTTTTCTTTGCTTCTACCTGCTCCCCTAAGAAGAAAATACTGAGTCCTGGAAAGGGACCAGGTTAGTGAGAGCCCAAGAGACTCCATGACCACTTGTTCCCTTAACTACCCTATCTCTGGCTCATTTTAGCTTCTCAGCATCTCTCTCTTCCCCTTTTCTTTCCCCTCATCTCCATCCTCTATACATGTCGCTCTCCCTCCCTGTCTCCTTGTCCTGTCTGTCTTTTCCCTCCCTTTTCTTTGTCTTAATCTCCCTCTTTCTCTCTTGGTTGCCACATTCCCTCGTCCTCCTCCATTTTTCTTCCTTCTTAGCTAAGGTTTCTCTTCCAGGCACACATACAGGTTGAGATGGGGGCTACCCTGTCATCCTTTGCCATAACTCTACCCTTCTTGGTAAGAGCAAGAGGTACTGAGAACTAGAATTTACTCTTCTTTATTCCCCATCTCCTTTTCCATGAATCTGTGCCCAGTGTGGTCTAGTGAGGAGCCCTGGAGTACACTTGGCCCCCTTGGCCAAGGTAAAAGGGAGGTAACCAACACATCTATGATGCAATGGTGTGTGTGTGTGTGTGTGTGTGTGTGTGTGTGTGTGTAAAGAATTAGTGATCTTGTGTTTCTTAGGGTCACCTGTTCATATGTATGACAGTCTGAAAACCTGCCTTCATCAGTTTATATGTGATGTGACTAGCGCAGTCCCTTATGCATTTGAGGATGACTGTCTTTTATAAATGTGTATGTGTCTAAGGTGTCTCATTTCTTCTCAACTGGAGGTTAGGGTGAAAAGGTTTCCCTTACTGGCCTTCTCCATGCGGATTTGGGGGTCCAGGCACAGAAACTAGGAGGGACCTGAGGAGCAGGCAGTGGAGGGTACAGCTGGCAATTTCCCCAACCGTGTTTAACCACAAAGGGAACTAGCAATTAAAGTGATTATGGCTCTGACAGCCTTGGGGGCCTGAGGCACACGAACTGCATAGACACAGAGCCCTTCTTCCTTAACTCTCTGGCTTTCAGACACTGGAAGGGAGAAATAAGCATAAGGTGATGTCAAAGTCTCCCTACCTTTATCATTCTCCCACTTGAACTCTCATTCTCTCGCTCTGTTTTCTGTCTCTTCCTCTCACATTCCCCTCATTCTTTCTGACTCCCTCTCCATCCCTGACTGACTCATACTCATTCTCTTCCTCACCCGCCCCCCCCCTTCCTACTCTGACTGCTGAGCTCAATGTAGAGGACCTCTAACACTCTGCCTGTTCCTCAGCTCCAGACTGGGGCAGACAGGAGACCACCAGGGTGTCCACACTTTGCTGAGATCCCCAACCAACTTACCCTTAGGATTTTGCCCCACCCAGTCCCCAGGTGGGTAGGAACCAAGATTTTTTTCCCCATCTCTTTAAACAAGGGGAACAGAAGCATAGGGTTGGATGAAGCTTGCTCTGCAGGTCAGGCCAGGGCTAGGACCGCTGGCCCTTGCATACCCCAGGCAGCTGTTCTGTTAGAATCCGGCCTCTCTAAATCTCCAATCCAGTAGTTCTACTCATGTGGGGGTGGGAGTGAGGAAGAGAAAATGCAGAGCAGCCAGCCAGGCTCCTGTGTGTGGTTATGTTTGTGTGTGAGAATCACCAGTGTGTCACCGTGACACTGTGTCACATCTGTGTTAACATCCCCAAACCCCCCTCCCCGATTATTCAGGCTCGAGGTCAGCCAGGCACAGATTGCAGGAAGTTGACAGTATCCCCAGATGTCAATCACAGCCCCTCCTGAGCAGTCCAAGGACCCAGGAGTGCCCCAAGCAAGATGTCTACTTTGATCTCGCTCCAAAAACAAGGAGCTGGGGTCTACTGCCCCAGAACCTCAAAGGGGGGCAGAGCCAGCACTTGGAAAAAGAGCCTGGAAGGGGATGGGGCGGGATGGGATGGGATGAGCCGGGAGGGGGAGGGGTGCGGCCGAGGCCGTGTCCAGAGTGGAGAGGAAGGAGGGGCGGGGAGCCGGAGCTGGCCGGGGCCGAGGGCTGGGCGGGAAGCGAGCTCCATCCTGATCCTGGCCCCGCTTGGGCTCCTGATGCCGAGTCGGGGGGGAAAACGTGCCGCCGAAACCGCCCCTCCCTCCGCTCGGGGATGCGCCCCGGGACGCGCGCGGGCTTTAGCCTGGGCGCCTAGACCCCCGAGTCCCCGACCTCGTCTTCCCCGCCTCCTTCCCCGCGGCGCAGCCCCCTCCCCCCGCCCCCAGGACAGCCCGCAGATGTGCGCACGCCCCTTCCCCCGGGGCCGGGCGTCCGTGCCCGGAGTCCTGGTACCTGTTCCGAGCTGAGCGCGCAGGGGCCGGGCCGGGCCGGGCACTCCGGACTGCCGGGATTCCTGACCAGCCTCGGGAGCCGCCGCCGCCGCCGCCGCCTCTTCCGCTGCTGCCGGAGCCCGAGCCCAAGCCAGCGCCGCCTCGCCCCACCCGGCCGGCCCGTGATGTCAGAGCCGGGGAGGGGCGGGGGGCGGGAGCGGCCGCCGCGGGGGCGGGGGCCGGGGCTCGGGCCGGCCGCGACCAGCGGGGGGAGGGGGCTCTGGCCTAGGGGAGGGGACGCCTGCCCCAGTCCCCGAGAGCGGGGATCCGAGTCCCGCTCAGCCGCCCCGCCCCCTTTCTCCACTCGGCACTCAGTGCTCTCGGCCGGCTGCTGAGAGTGGAAGGAGTGGGGGCTGGAAATCTCGAATCACCCCCTACCCCTCAGTCTCCAGAAGCCACAGCGGGAGACCCAGGGTTCTCCCCCCTTAACGGAGATCTCTCCCCGACTCCCCTCCCACACCCCTGCTAATCCTCCCGTTACATTCGGGAAAATCTCTTCCCGCTCCAGCGACCTCAGTTTCCCCGAAGTACTAGAAGGAAACCGGGAAGGGGGAGCGTCGGGGTAGCTGCTTTCAGATGTGACCTATATTGCTTTGTCTCATGGGTTGGGGGGAAGGGAGGGACCTAGTGAGGACCGCTTCTTAGATTTTCCAGTTTGTCTCCCTCTGTGTCCTGATTCTGTGGAGCACGTTTCTGTCCCTTCATTCCTCCTAGAGATCCTTTCGTTTTCCTACAAGGGGGTCTGGACTGCAAGAAATGATGGAGGGGATGGTTTCAGAAAGATCTGGAAAGACATATATAAACTGATGCACAATGAAGTGGGCAGAACCAGGAGAGCACCGGGTGACAGCAGTGTTGTAAAGATCCTCCACTGTGAAACTTAGTAACTTTCATCAACGCAATGGCCCCACCACAGTTCCAAAGGACTCACGATGAACAATGCTCTCCTCCTCCAGTTAGAGGAACTGGGGAACTCAGAGTGCAGATTGAAGCATATTTTTTTTGTTCTCTCTCTTTTTTTTTCTTTTTTTTCTTCACATGGCTAATGCGGAAATTTGTTTTGCATGACTTCATATTTGTAAGGGGTTTTGTATTTCTTGTTGTCTCAATGAGTGGGGGAGGGGTTGAGGAACGAGAAAATCTAGAACAGAAAATAAAACTAAATGAAAAAAAGAAGGGTCTGGGGTCTGGGCCAGCAGTATGCAAATGTAGGCCAACGGCATGCAAACCAACAGTTAGTTTAGGAGTTGCTGAAAATATGAAGTCCTGGGGGTGCCTCAGGCCCTGCCAGTGTCCTGGGTTAGTGACTCTCACTTCCCCCCAAAACCCTCTGGGGCTTTCCTGGTTACCCTAGACCAGCTAGATTGAAATGAAAGAGGAATAAGGAAGTGGCAGTCCTCCCTTTGACACTGACTGCCCCTCTTGTTTGGGTTTCCTCAGCTCACAACCCCCCCTCCCGTAATAGTATGTTTACCTCAAGGGAGAGGGAGGCATTTGGGGGATGCCACTTGACTCCCCATTATCCCAGTCTTCTCTCCAACAATCTGCCTCCAAATAAGAGGCCCGTTAGCCCTGCCCTAGCAGGAATTCCTCGAGGGGTTCAGACTGACAGCCAGAGCTGGACCTAAAGGTGGGCATCGTAGAGACCTCTGCAAGAGTACAACACAGCACTGCTTTTGCATGATTTTTAAATGAATGCACAGATAATTTAGGCAGCTAGGTGGCGCAGTGGATAGAGCACTGGGATTGCAGTTAGGCAATTCCTGAGTTCAAATTTGGCATCAGACTCTAGCTATGTGACCCTGGGCAAATCATTTAACCCTGTCTACCTCAGTTTCTTCATTCATCAAATGAGCTGGAGAAGGAAATGGCAAACCACTCCAGTATTTTTGCCAAGAAAACTCCAAATGGGGTATCGAAGAGTCAAAAACAATTCAATTCAACAATTTCAGGGTACAATAACAAAAATGATTTGTCCATCATACTTAGCTGGGATCGCAAAGCAGACCCCAAAAAGGTATTATTCCCCTATGCAATCTGGTTTTTGCTCTTGATTTTTGCCAGCTTGACCTCCTCATTTGTCACTTTCTGGTGTCTATTAATTCTTCTGGCATTGCCCCCTTCACTGGATCATCTTTCAGTCACTGGATCAGTGGACAACCTGGTTCATTGAAAAGAGCAATGGATTTGGAACCAGAGGACCTGAGTTTGAATTCTGGCTCTGTTACTTACCTTTGTGGTCTTGGTGGCCACTCCATCATTCTGGGGCTTGGTTTTCCTCACCTATGAAATCAGGGCATTAGATTGTAAGGTCCCCAGTTTATAATCCTTTCTTCTTTCCTTGAATCATAAAATTTTAGCACTAGAAAGGACTTTACAAGTCATCTAGTTCAACCCCCTTCTTTTACATAGAGAGGAGGAAAGTGAGGTCTGTGAAAGTGACTTTATTAAGGCAAACTGGTAGCAGAGAAGAAATTAGAATTCATGAACTGATTCCTTGACTTCTAGCAAAGTCCTCTTCAAGTGTGAGGGAGACTCATGACCTCTGAGGCCCTTTCAGATCTGAGATTCTGTTGGATTATGAACCCTTGAAACCTCATGTCTTCTAGAAGGCCTTTCCAGACTGATCATTAGAAAGCAGAAGGTCCTCTGGGATCTTAGACCCAATGACGCTTTTATTTTTGTCCCTCCCACAGTCACCACTCCAGTTATGACCTACGAAGGAGGTAGCTGAGGGGTCCTTAAATAGGAGTGTGACTGAATTTCCTTCCCATCTGTTTTCTTCTCATGTTTGCCCCTCTCCGTGCCCCCCCATCTCACCTCTCCTTGGTGGATCTAACTAAGGCTATGCCCACTTTCACTTCCCCTTCCCACTTGTTATAGAATCCCAGAGAATCTGTTTTCCACTCCACACCAAACAAGTACAGGCCTCCCTTGTTTTCCTTCAGTAGAATATACGCTCCTTGAGGCGTGAGACTGTTTCATTTGTATCCTTACAATCCTAGCAACCAGCTCAGTGCCAAGCACAGAGCAGCTACTTTGGATAGTAGATGCTTTGGAATAAATGAGTATGTATATGAATGAGTGAATGAATGAATTTGACATGATCAAAGGAGTGTTTGAGGACAGATTAATTTGGAAACTGTGTAAAAGATAGAGAGCCTAAATGCGCCTCTGCATGCCTTGGAGATACAGTGTGTTGTAGTATAAATCATATCAGCTTGGGAACTGGGAAGTGTGGTTTCCTGTGTCAGTTCTACCAAGCACAGCCTGTGTGATGTTGGGTAAGTGACTTCCTGTCTCTGGGCCTCAATTGGCTCATTTGTACAATTCGGAGCTTAGAGTAAATGGACTCTAAGGTCTCCCCCAGGACAGCTAGCTGGTGCAGGAGATAGAATGCTGGGCCTGCAGTCAGAAAGATCTAAGGTCAAATCTGGCCTCAGACACTTAATAGTGGTATGATCTTGGGTGAGTTAATTAGCCCTGTTTGCCTCAGTTTCCTCATCTGTAAAATGGGCAGGAGAAGGAAATGGCAAATTACTCCCATGTCTTTGCCAAGAAAACCCTAAATAGGGTCACAAAAAGTCAGGTCCCTACTGAACAACAACAAAAAGTCCCTTGCAGGTCTAGCATTCTAGTTATTATCCTATAATTCCTAGGTGATCTCCCTGCTTCCGGACTCTCTGCTGCCAGCTTATCCTCCCCTAAAACATCACTTTTATCCTGTGAGTTTATTCAGCAAGTAACTATTAAGTAGCTATGCATGCCTGTCAGTGTCCTAGACTGCTATTACACACACACACACACACACACACACACACAAAAGTCAGTTTCAGCCCCTCAAGAAGCTTACTTTCTGCTAAGAGGGGAACCTGAGAGTAGATATGACATAGTGGAATGAGTGCTGGATTTAGAGTTCAAAGGTCAGAGTTCACATCCTAATTCTGTCATTCATTACCTGCGTGAGTCTGACAAGGCATTCCCCACTCTTGGGATCTTATATCTCATGTGAGAAATGATGGAAGTGGACTGTTGTTCACTTATGTCTGATGCTAGGTTTTCTTGGCAAAGATTCTAGAGAGGTTTGCCATTTCCTTCTCCAATGTGTCCCCATTTTGCAGATGGGGAGCTGAGGCAAATGGGGGTTAAGTGACTAGTCTGGAGTCATACAACTCATAAGTGTCTGAAGCTGGATTTGAATTCAGGTCTTCCTGACTCCAGAGAATAAATCACCTAGCTACCCCAGCTCCCTATCTACAGTTGGACCAGATGATCTCTAAGGTCCTTTCCAGCTCTAAATCTATGATCCTATATATACAGAAGAAACATGGCTTGGTATAAGTTCAGAGACATCCCCAACAGAGGCCACTGGTCTCTACATAAGGATCCCTGTGGGGTCATATCCTGATTTAATTTTAAAATGTGATATTATCTATCTTGTATTTTCCTTTATTTTATTAAATACTTTCTCGTTACATTTTAATTTGCTTTAAGCAGGAATGATGTGGGCTGCACGCAGCTCTCTGGGCAGTGTGTTTGACACTTCTGGTGTAGTGGACAGATAGCTTGGCCTCAGAGTCAGGAAGATCTCGGTTTAAGTCTCACCTCTGACTCAGAGTGGCCATGTGACCCTTGGGAAGTCACGTAAACTTCTCACTTCCAAAGCCAACTAAGCCTGTAAACTGCACAGAAGTTACCAAATCGTACTGGTAAAAATTTCTTTCTCAGAGTTCTGTGCACCAAAGAAATCATAGGCGATAGATACAGATGTCAATACAAAATAATTTGGGGGCTGGGAGAGAGCCCTAACAACGTGGGGGTGGGAAGACTTCTGTGGCAGTCTTTAAGAAAGCTAAAATGAAGAAAAAAGAGCTCATCTCTGGGCACAGGGGACAGCCTGGACAAAGGCAGGAGATAGTTGACTTTGTACAGGCAACAAGTAGACCAGTTTGCCTGCAACATACAATGAATGAGGGCAAGTAACAGTGTAACTTCCTTCAGGAAAGATAGCTTCGAGCTAGATTATGGAGAATTTTAAATGCCAGACAAAGTTTTTATTTAATCCTAGAGGCAATAGGGAGCCACTGAGGGGAAGGGAATTCATATTTATTAAGGCCTCTATGTTCCAAAGGTTGGATAACTAAAGTGGTCATGCATGTGGAAGAAAGAAAATGCCTACTTTGTGCCAAGCACTTTACCGATATTATCTCCATATGAGCCTCACAACAACACTGTGAGTTAGGTGCTATTATTATCCCCATTTTGCAGTTGCAGGTAACGGGTAAGTGATTTGCTCAGGGTCACAGAGCTGATAAATGTCTGAGATCATATTTGAACTCAGGTCTTCCCGACTCAGGGCCCAGTGCTCTAGCCACTGCACCATCTTGAACAGAACAGCAGCATAGACAGACCTATGATTTAGTAACATCAATTTGGTAGCTATGTGGAGGATGGGTTGGAGAGGGAAGAGATTGGATGCAGGGAGACCTGCTGGGAGTGGTGCTACAGTCTGGGTGAGAGGTATCGTCACAAGGCCTGGAGGGGAGAAGGGGGTTTCTCTGCTTCCAAGTTCAAGTCCAAACGCTTCAGGCTAGTATTGTAGGCCATTCACAATCTGGAACGCAACCTGTCTTTCCAGCTTGACTTTGAAATGTTCCACTGCCAGAATCCTCTGCTTCACTTATTCTGCTCTTTTCTGTCCTCAGCTGACATCTAGCCATTCCTATCTTTCACATTGTTCTTAGCCCCTGTGTAGAATATCTTCCCCCATCAAGGTCCAATACCATTTCTTCCATGAACACTTCTGGGACTATTTCATGCTCTTTTTCATTTTATAGATCAAGATATTTAGAACTAGAAGGAACTTTAAGGATCATCTTGTTTATTTTGAGGAAATTGAGGCCCACGAAGGTGAGATAACTTGACTAAGGACACTCAGGAAGAACTTGGGATTTGAACACAGGACTACTGATACTTAAGTTGGCTCTCTTTCCAATAAACCACAATGTCTTACTGACCCTTACTTAGATTAAAACACCTGAGCTGACAGACCATAATTGGCACTCAATTACACATAGAATCTTGGAGTTAGAAGGATTCCTAGGTCATCTAGCTCAACCCATACCTGAATAGTAATTCTCCCCTCCTACTCCTAACATCCCTAGTAAGTGATCATCTAACTTTTGCCTAAAGATCTCCAGTGAGGGGAAATCCACCAACCCCGCAGGTACTTTGGGATACCTTTTATTGTTAATATTTTCTTTACAGAGAATCTAAATTAGACTCTTTGCAAATTTCATTCCTTGATCCTAGTTCTATTCTCTAGGACCAGGAAGAACAAACCTAATCCTTCTCTCCATAATAGTTTTTCAAATACTTTCTTCTCCAGGATGAACACTCCCAGTCCCTTCAGACCACCTTCCTATTTCATGAATTGAATCTTTTGGCTTGTGTTAGTTTTCCCCTTTGTGACACATAAGGATCATTATCCCAATGAAATTTTAACCCCTCAGGATTGGTACTATGTCTCTTATATCCCTCTTCCTCATCCCATCCCTCATCCCTGACCCCAATCTTCTCCCTCCCCAACTCTGTACTTAATACAGTAGTAAGTCTTTACTAATTTTTTAAATGTAGCAGGTAATCAATCAAGGCATAGTGATGATTAGGAATCTCAAGGCCGGTGCTGCCTCTCTAATCATATTTCTACCCATCTCTGGAACAGAATATCTGCCTCTGGCTTTACCCTCACCATTGGATGAGACATTGACAGACACTGCCCCAGAACCCTTTATTGAGACTTCTCATTTGACCCAAATAAATTAACAGGAAGTGGCTGAGATGTGGCCCCAGACCTAGCACCGCACTCCCCCTCCCTAGGCAGGGAACAGGGCATAGTCAGAGGAAAACAGAATAATGGGTGAACAAGGAGAAAATTTGAGGAGAGAGTTGGGGGAACGCAGGGAGGGGAATCAAGAGAAGAATGCAAGGAAAGAGTACAGAGAGAAAGACTTTGAAGGACTGAAGCAGGAAGGGGAGAGATGGGGTAAGAGATAGAGGTCAGAAGGGAAGGAAAATGGGAAGTCAGGCAGCCCCTTTCCTCAGTGTAATCCCTGAGGGGAATTAAGGCCTAGAAACCAAGAGGCCATCCCAGAAGGACCCCATGGCCAAGGTCGTGCTTGGTACCCCCAGGTCTAAGCACTCAGTAGGGGAGCCCAGAGCAGGAAGGGGTTGAGAAGTGGTCACCATGACACTTAGTCATCATCATCATCATCGTCATCGTCGTCATCGTCGTCATCGTCGTCGTCATCATCTTCGGTGTTGATCTCACCTGACAACACATCTTCCAGCCAGTCCTCCAACTCCTCAGCTGAGGGCAGGTCCTCCTCATCATCCATCTCCATCCAAATGCTATCAGCCTGCCTCAGAGCAATGGTGTAGGGTGGCGGAGAAGAGAGAGCAGCAGAAAACCAAGTCTTGTCTCAACTCACCTGTCCTGTTCTGTCCTGTCCTGTCCCTCCACCTTTCTGTCCTTCCCTCACCCATCCCTCTTCTCCTCCCCATCCACCTGCCAGCCAGTCTGGGCATGTCAGTTCTAGTCAATTCAATAAATATTTACTGCCAGGCAATGGGAATCTAGAGATGGAAAAAAAAATGACACCACCATTGCATGACATGAGCAGGGTAAATACTATTTGTACACTAATAATTATAACTGGAAGAATGTCATAGGGCAATGGAAGAAAGACTAGGTATAGGTCTAAGAGAAATCTGAGGAGAGTAAGATGCCTACCTCTATCATGGGTTGTGCTAAAACCCTGGATTTGGGATTTGAACAGAGAGCAGAGGATTTGGGGAATAGGGGCTTAGGGTGCTGGAAGTAGGTGGGAAGGGAGGATACTTACATCTGTCACATTGACAACTCCTATCTGTGGGGCTGACAGGTCGATGTCAAATGTCTTCTCCCAGTATGGGACAAGCTGCCAGGAGAAAATAGGATAAATGGGACAAAGAGCCAGGAATAGGAAAGAGATCATATAGAAGCTAGGTGGAACATTGAATAGAGGCTCTGGTTCTGAATTTAGGAAGACATCTTTCTGAGTTCAAATCTGGCCTTGGACACCAGCTGTGTGACCCCAGGCAAGCCACCTAACACTTTGCCTCTGGTTTCCTCATCTGTCAAATGAGCTGGAGAAGGAAATGGCAAAACACTCCAGTCTTTTTTGCCAAGAAAACCCCAAATGGGGTCATGAAGAGTCAGACACAACTAAGCCATAACATACAGGAACAATGTGATTTTGTGGACTGAGCCAGGAGACCTGGGTTCTAGTGCTGTCTACCATGGACTTTGGCCTTAGCTACCTCATGTGGAAAATGAGTGCATTGACCTAGATGATCCAAATCTGACATCAAGAATCTTATAATTCTGAAACCAAGTGTTAGTGGTAAGGCATAATACAAGTAAAATTCCCTATACCTCAGTGAGGATAGAGGTGGGGAGAGGGAAATCAGCATCTTCGTTGCAGAGGAACTGAACCAGTTCCAGAGCTCAGTGATGGCCCTGGGACCAATAAAAGATGGGAATATATAAAAGATGGACTTAGGATCATCTGAGTACCTTGAGACCAGCCAGTCTAGACCCTGTTCTCTCATAATATGTTACTACAAGCATGCGTTAGCATATCTGTGGGGAAGGGAGGGTGTCTCTCTGTAAGCATTAGTTAGAGTCTCAAGAGTACAGGCTAGTGTATAAAGCAGGTCATTTCTGTTCCCTTCTTCTCTCCTTCTGCAGGGGGAAGAATTTTGATGGGGATGGAACCTTTCCCTTATTCAGAAACCCTTTGATTGTCCTGGGGGTGGCAGTTCATCTGTTTGTGTGTGTATGTGTGTCTATATGTGTGTATGCGAGAGAGAGACAGAGACAGAGACAGAGAAAAAGAGAAAGACTAAGAAAGAGAGAAAGAGAGAGAGAGAGAGAGAGAGAGAGAGAGAGAGAAAGAGAGAGAGAGAGAGAGTCTGTGGGCACTCTTCTCTTGAACAAGCCCTGAGAACCAGGATTCCGAAGAGCTCTCCCTTCAAAGGATTTAACCTAGGTAATACCAGCCCAGGGATGCTGCTGTACATCCCCTTAGCTGTCTCCTCATCCTTTCATGACCATTTCTTTGAGTACTCTGAAGGCACAGCTCCCCAGGGTCCCTGGGTTTGGGAGTAATATTAATAATGAATAATGTTAATAATTAACAACATCAATAATATTATTAATGATACTTATCTGCTTATTATCACATCTCTATTGTTTTTTTAAGGGGCAGCTAAGTGGTACAATAGAGCACTGGGCCTGGAATCAGAAAAATCCGAGTTCCAATCTGACCTTAGAAACTTACTAGCTGTGTGGGCAAGTCACTTAACCCCTATTTGCCTCAGTTCCTTGTCTGTCAAATGAGGACACACTGGAGAAGGAAATGACAAACCACTCCAGCATCTTTGCCAAGAAAGTAGAGTCAAATACAGTCAGACTCAATGACTGAACGACAATAATTCTTTTAAGTTTTACAAATCAATTTCTGCACACCACCATTGTGAGGCAGGTCAGTACAAACAATATTGTTGACATTTTACAGACAACAGAACTGAGATTCAGGGCAGTATGTGATTTCCTCATGGTCCTATTACTAAAAAATATAAGGGGAGGGAACTGGGAGAAAATTCCTGCTTCCTATAACACAATTCCTGCTTCCTCTTTCTCCCTCTCTCCAAGACCCACATCCTACGTGGACTAGAGGACAGCCCCTCAACTGAGCTATCCAGAAAGAAATGCTTACTTCTGTCTTACCTAAATCCATTATGTTGGAGTTTCAGTTATTTCCTTTGTCCCTGCTCTTCTGGGAGGAGACAGGCAACCTCCTCACTTTTCTTCCTTAGGGGAGGGACCTTTTTCTGCAAGACTGGGGGTAGGAGGGAAATTCCTTAAGCTGCCTTCCCTCTGCCTGCTTACCCTTCTGAGCTACATCAGTCCAGTTGCCCATTCTCAGAGGTGCTGATGTGACTTCACTGGGAGTGGGTGGGGTGGGTTACCATCTTACCAAGGGGAAGTCATCAGGGTCGATCCAGATAATGCTGAGATCAGGGTTTTCTGTGTTGTCCTGGGCCACACCTTTGAGGATCTCTAAGAACTCATAACCATCTAGGAGCAAATGGAGTAATCAGGTCAGGGAGGGGGAAGAAATGAATAAGGCAGAAGGGAGGAATAAACCTTTTTTCCCATTCCAGGATAGCAGCCCTCTTCTAGACTGCCCATCTGGGGCAGCTAGGTGGTTCAATGGATGGAACACCAACCTTGAAGTCAGAAGGACCTGAGTTCAAATACAACCTCAGACATACTATGGAAGTGACCCTGGAAAAGTCACTTAACCCCAGTTGCCTCCAAAACAACAAGATTCCCCATCTGCTTCTCCTTGCTATTTCCAGAAGAGGCCTCTAATGCTACTTCCTCTCCCCCTACCTTCAGTCACTGCCTATTCTTGGCCCCTTCACCGCTGCTCCTCTCCTTACCAGGGTCACTTTCTTCTGCAAAGGCCACAATATGGATGCCATCTAAGTCATCTTCCTGTAGAGTAAGAAAAGTCAGTGAAGGTTTGGGCAGGCCAGGATTCTGGCTATTTTTCCTGCAGTTGGGATGCCCAGAAGAGGCTTTAGGGTTTTCCCGGAATTCTATGCCATTGTTGGAGAGTACAACTCCTGGACTTGAGGAAGGGTTTCAACAATTTTTCTGGGCTCCCAGAGCCTCCCTACCTCCATTCCCTTAGCTCCAAGATAATATCAGCAGGACCCAGAGGTTCTTCAAGGTAGAAATGATTGAATTCTGGGTCCCTAATCTCTCTGTGCAGCAAGATCTTTCTGAATTATAACACAATTCCCTCTTCCTCTGGCCTTGGAGAACAGCTGGGCAGGATGTTTCTAAGGTCTGAGTCTAGTTGTGTCTCCCTTCCCACCCCACCCCCATCCACAGTTCTGATTTGGGGTCCAGGCTTTGGCTGTAGGGGACTCACCCAGGTCTCGTACATACTTTCAGGTTTCAGCTTCCTCAGAGTTGACCTGGGAACAATGTAGGAAGTCTCAGTGAGAAGAGCTGTCCCTATCAGGGACCACTCTCTACTGTCTGAGCTCAGACCCAGGGCACAGACAGTTCATGACTTAGATCAGAATCCATCCATCTGGGTAAGAGGCCCAGATCACTGTTCATCTGTCAAGGAGGGAAACTGACAGGTTATAGGTGCTTTACAGGGAAGGTCTGAGTTTGAGTACTGGTCTTGCAACTTTGTTTAAAGTCACAGATAACTCTGAGACTTTGCAAAATCCAATTCAAACCTTTATTAAGCTCCCACTCTGTGCAATCAGTTGTCCGTCAGTAAGCACTGATTAAGCCCCTAGTATGTGCTACACACTGGGGATAGAAAGGGAGGCAAAAGACAATCCCCGATCTTAAGCAGCTTTTGCGGGTATGTTGTCTTTACAAAGGCAAGACAAGGCAAAATGAAAACTCCAGTCCTTGGCCTTGGGGTGCTCACGTTCTACTGGTGGCATATAATATGGAAACAGGTAAGTACATATGTTTTCATATACATGACTGTGAACACTAAAAACTGTAGGGACCCAGAAAGACTGTTCCTTGGTAGTAGCACATAAGATCAGCCTTGTAGGAACTGGGAGTTTTTTTAGAGGTGAAGGTGAAAATAAAGAGAGAACATGTTCAAACCATGGGGGAAAGGGGTACACAGCCTTTGCAAAGGCACAGAGATGGGAGATGAAATGTCCTGTGAAGAACAGGACAGTGTGACTGGACTGAATAGTATGGAAGAAAGACAGGATTAATGATCTCTAAATTCCTTTCCAAGCTCTAACAACCTATAGGCTGAAGGACATGAGATGGGGGTGGAAGGCAAGAGTGAAGTTTGGGAATCTAGACATTATGTGACCAGCATGAAAATCCTCATCATCCTTGTCAACAGGCATTTACTGAATATCCATTCTGTGTGGAACCCCCTGGCCAGTGTTGAAATGCAGGACCCTATGCAAACTGAATCAATGACAGGACACAATGGCCATGGGAACCTAGAGGCTTGTCTTTATGTTTGGCTCTATCCCTGGGTCATTCTGCAACATGGAGGTGAGGGTGTGATGGACAGTGACCCTCCGCCTCCTTCTCCCCCTTCTTCTCCCCTTCCTCCCTTTCCCCCTCCTCTTTCCCCCATTTCTTCCCCGCTCCCTCTCCTTCCTCTCCCCTCCTCCCCCTTCTTCTTTTCCAGCCTGAGACTCCACAAGTCACCTCCCAGGCAAGGGCAGGAGCAGCTCCCAGAACAGCCCCACCTCTTATGCTTTTCCACAAAGCTGACAATCTCCTCCTCGCTGTTGGGCTTGTCTGGGATGGTCACTGGCTCATCCATGAAGGCTTCATAGAAATCAATCTCATTCAGCTTCAGGGTCAGCTTCTTAGCCACCTTGGGGGAAGGAGGAAGATGAGGGTGGGACATAGAACAGTGAGGACCTGGGGGGACAGTGAGGAACCTCAGCAGGTCTGGGGGGAGTGGTTTCTTTGAGAAGATTTAGATGTGGAAGAGTGGAGAAAGATTCTCCATTGACCTAGGGTGGAGGGGAGCTCAGGCTCTGAGAGTAGCAAATGACTTAATGGAGGCCAGTGAGAGGGAGAAGAAAAGCATACCTTGCTGTCAAAGGTGGCAAAGAAGGGGATGTAGGGATGAAACTCTTCAGCTGCATCCTCGTAGGCCTTGTAATCTGGGGTGGGGGAAGCACAGTTGGTTCTATATCTTCATAGAAACCCCCCATCCTGCCATCACGCCCCCCCATCCACATCCCCAAGTCTTTCTTAACTAAGACAAACCTGGGGAGGTGAGAAATCCATGGAGACTTATCCTTAGCCTGCCCCTCCCCTCTCAGCATTTTATCCTTTAGAATAAATCTTTCACAGAAGTTCTGTTTTGGGGAGTGCTGGTGGTGCGTAGAGAGCACCGAAGAGCCTTAGAGGGGAAAAGGAACCTGGGACTTACAAGAGAGACACTTCTGAACAAAGGGATAGATGGCCCGGATAAAACCTCAGGCTGAGAACCAGTCCGAGTACCAACTAGGAAGCTCTCTGTGGTGAGAGTGGCAGGGAAGCTGGGTAGGGGGGCGAATCATGGGTTGGTATGCATTGGGAAGGGCTGGGACCAGGGAATTTAATAGGAGAGATGATTAGTTATGAGAGAGGGGGATGGGAGCTCTAGGAACTGGGGAACTGGGGGAAAAGAGAGCTACCCACGTTCCGAGTCCTCGTTCTTGAAGTAGCCGATCAGTTTAATCTCATCCTCAATGTTCTCAAAGGCCTGCAGCTCCCGCTCACCCTCGATTAGCTCAACAGGGTCCTCCAGGACCTGGCGGAGAAGAGGAAAGTGAATTCCCAAGCCGTGGCCTGGGGGCAGAGAGGATGGGGATATGCAGGTGAGAGATGGGGATGAGGTGGGGAGTGGGAGTGGGAGAGTTTGGGGGCAAGGGAAGGGGGTTACTGAGGAAAGTCAAGATTGAGATTAGGAAGGGATCAGGATCTTTCTCACATCAAGTAGAAACTCGACCAGGGTATCTGCAGATAATTCACCATCATATTCGATAACCTCATCCCCTTTGAACACGTACACACTGTCCTCCTCTATCAGACCTGGGAAATAAACTAAACGTGAGTCTTGACCTCAAGACCCTCAGACCCAGTCTGGTCTCCAACCCTATTACCTGATTCATACTGGACCCCCTATCTCAGGTCCTGCCCTCCCACCTCTTTGCCTGGGTCTTTTGGCTACAAACTTCCCCACCCCCCACCCCATCATCACAAACATGGCACACCACTCTGCAAACCCAGATCCCAGTTTTGGAGGGTGGGGACTTGTTAAGACAGAATGGTTATATGGGAAGGCTGCAAGGGTTAATCTCTCCTCTTTCCCTGTCTTCTAGAACAAGGGGCACCCCACCCCAACCTTTCTTCTTCCTTTTCCTACCCTCCCAACTCAAGACTCAGGTACCTGGCTTCCATATGTAGCCACTTCAACCCCACCCCGGTCAGGCCACTATTATAGCTGACCTGCCACACCTTCCTCTATGTGGCCTAGAGTCTAAAGCCAGCCATGCCCCCTGGTGGCCAAGCCCTGGAAGGTTTTCTAACTGCATTTCTCTCCAAGAAAATGGGGGCAGCGTGGGGGAGGGGGAAGGGATGGGGAAGAACAGGGACTATACTGCTTCCCTTCCTCTCATTTTCCACTCCTCTAAGTTCCAGGGATATGGACTCAGATCATCACTGCTACATAATAGCAACCTCAATGGCAACTGATACTCCTACAGTATGTTACTAGAGTCTGCGCTGAAGGATACAGCTAGGATCTTTGGAGCTTGTTACAACACTTTCCTTAGTCAGTATTAATGATTGGAGCCACCCCCCACCCCCACCCCCACCACCTTCAGACCCTTCTAGGAAAACATTTGATGATCTCACTTGTCTCTTGGACCGCTCAACAATCTCCATCTCTACTAAGCTGCAATGAATTCCATTATAGCCCATTTCAAACCTTTATGCCACCTCCCCTTTCCCGCCCCTCCTCCCAATAATTCATCTTTGTTCTCTCCATGGCCCATACCTCTCCCCTTCTCTATAAGTCTCTCATTTTCCCTTACCACCTTGCCCCCAGGTCTCTTTCCCCATTTACCCAGTTTCTTGGCCACCGCTGCATCTTTCTCTGAGTCCACGAGCCCGAAGCCAACTCCCTTATCTTCCAGGACTTGGGCGGCTAACTGGGGAAGGTATTCAAGTTAGAGCCCAGGTTCTCTAGGCTGAGTCCCCTCCCCCACCCCCAAGTTTCAAGGAACGCTTGGGCTTAGAAATCAAAACGTTAGACTTGGTCCTTAAAGACCATTGTGTGATAGGATCATAGCCCTACAATATTAAAGGACCCCAGAGTTCAGTCTCCTTATTTTACAGTTGAGGAAACTGAGGCCCTAGGAGGTCAAGTGATTTGCCCAGCATCACAAAGATAATAATGACTAGAGGTGAGATAAGAACCCAGGTCTTCTGGGTACAGAGTAACAATGTTATTTCCACTAACATTTTCCTTTTATAAAGAAGCATTCAGAATGATAGAATTTCAAAGTTGAGATGGACCTTAGACACTATCTATTCATTTCAAACCTGAATAAAAATCTCATTTATAGGTTATTTAGCCCCTTTTGACAATTTTTAGTGTACATGAGGTAGTGGGGTAGAATGCTAGACCTGGAGTCAAGGAGACCTGAGTTCAAATGTGGCCTTGGATACATCCTAACTGTATGACTGTGAGCAAGTCACAACCCTCAGTTTCCTCAACTGTAAAATGGGGATAAATATAGCACACACCTTGAAGGATTATAGGGAGGATCAAGTGAAATATATGTAAAGCCCTTTACAAATCTTAAAGCACTAGGTAAATGATAACTATTTTTGTTCTTGCTCTAACTTTGCCCTCCGTAGCTAAGTAGAACAAGCCTGGTCCCTCTTTCCCACCAAAGTCTTTCAAATATTTTAATAATAAAAACTAGCATTTATGTAAAACTTTCTAAGTATTCACCTTTGTTGGTTGTAAACAAACCATCCAGGTAAGTGCCATTATCCCCATTTTGTAAGGGAGGGAGTACCAAGGCTCAGGGAGGTCAAGGGACTTGTCCATGGTCCTAATTCATAAACATAGGAAGGGGGAGTTGAACTCAGGCATCCCCTGGTGGTAGCACCCTTTCCATTATCCTCCACTGCCTCTCAACAGCCTTGAGAGGTGGGTATTATCATCCCCATTTTACAGATTAGGCTCAGAGGTTAAATGATTGCTCAAAAGCACATGACTAGTAGATCTCAGACAAGGGACTCAAAGCCAGATCTTCATGTCTAATACTATCATGCTAGAAAACTCTGAAGGCAGCCATTATTTCAATCTCAAGTTAGGAATTTTCCAGGCTAAAACTGCTATAGTCTATTCTCCATCATAGTTGCCTCTCTCTGGATTGTACTTCATTTAAAAACATCCTTTCTAAAACTTGCTTGTCTACATTGAGCACAATTCTCAAAGACTGAAGGGCTAGTTAGTTGGTGGAGGAGCCAGAATTCTTAGAGTAGAAAGAACCTGAGAGGTCATCTAGTCCAGCCATTACCAGAGGTGTGAACCCCCAGGTCTTAAGTATCCTGAGCCCACCCCAGTCAGGGATAGTGACACCTTTGCTTTCTCTGCCTCTCTGTTAAGCAGGGGTATCATGTCCCACTCTCAGCTTTTTGGCCTCATTCCATTTAGCAGTAGTAGGTTGAGGGGTCTGATGGCAAGGCAATGAGGGGCTGCCCTCCTTCCTCTAGGGGTTTAACCATGTCCTTAGGCTGTCAGAAAGGGAGGCCCTCCTTCCTCCCCTTGGGGTTCATCAGCGTGAGTTTAGCCTGCTGGAGTGCCACTTTCCTATTGGCTGTTGGGAGGTGGGGATAAGGACAGGGAGGTGGGGCAATAGAATCTTGCAGAATTAGGACAGAGTGAGACACCCTCACCCAGGGCTTCTTCACCCCCAGGAGTGAGGGAATAATGTGTCTCCTGACAGCTTTACAGAGTCTCTTTCTGCTTTCTTATATGCTAGAGGCCCTCCCTCCACCCCCACTCCCACCCCCTACATCTTCCATGGCCAAGAATGTTAAATGCTTAGGGCCTGAAAGATTGGAAACTGTGGACTCTCTTTCTCTTTAGAAATCAGATGTCAGGGTCAGGCAGAAGAGGCCTAATGGATTAAATTACATTCCTAGGCCTGGTCCTATCTGTTTTACGCTCTGTGAGGTAGTGTATCACCCTCATTTGGCGGTTGGAGTAACTGAGGCAGAGGAGGAAGTGATTTGACAATAGTCACAGTAAATGGAGCTGCCATAGTGCAAACATAGATCTTTTTACTTCGAATATGGGGATTTTTCCCCTATATCACACTGTCTCTGGGGAATACTGGGGATTCTGAGCCTCAAGGTGCCAGCCATAGCCTTCACTGTACAACCTAATGATTTTCCTTTTCTGAGGTTCCTCCTTTCTCTTATTGCTAGCCTCTCCTCACACCCCGTGGGTGGATGAGGGCTAGACAGGAATGAAGGGGGAAGAGAAGGGAAGCGGAGGGTGTTCTGGACCAGGAAGCTCTGGATAAGAGGATTGACTAAGGATCTCTCAGCCCATTTTCTTTTCCTCCAACTTAGAGAGAAGTCCAGTCCCAGAGGTAGGTTCCACCCCTCATGGCCATGAAATTCCTTTTCTTAACTCCCGACCTTAACCCTCTCACTGAACAAGGATTAAGGGAGGAGAGCCCTGGACATTGGTGGGGGGAGGCACTGGAAGTCTCCCTGCTCTCCTTTCAATCAAAACCTCAAGATTAGCTCCCCAGGATGTGAGAGCAGCTACCAACTCCCCCAACCCTAAATCAGATTGTTCCTAGTCCAGTTTCCTTTGCCCTGTTCAGACAGTTCTCCCTGTCCCTCCTCCCTGCCTCAATTCTCTTCTCTAGGCTTACTACCAGAACTCTTAAGGGACAGGGGATGAAGGAGTTGGCAGGTGGGTGGCCCTGGTATTCGGGGCACTTGGGATAAAAATACCCGCCTGTTAGACAGCAGAGCCCAACCCTGGCCAGGGAGGAGGGGAGTCAAGGAGAAGCTGTGGGGAAGGAAAAGGGGGTCTCTGTTCTCTCTGCCCCTATTCTAGACTCCCTCTGGGGATTCTGAGGTGTTAAAAACTAGGGAGAAGAAATCTGTTATCCCATCTCCCAAAGAAATCATTGACTCTAAAATTCTGTCTGCCTATATCCCAACCTCTCCCATAGAGACTTTCTTTTCCTTTTAGAGATTTCTTCCTCAACCTCAAGAGTCCCCCTTCTCACCCATCCCATCTCCCCTGTCAGCTTCAAACATGACCTAAGCCTGAGGCACTAATAGGTTGGTGAGAAGTGTGTAACACACTAGAAAGAGGGTGGAAAGAAGCAAGTCTAGAAGCTGGGAAGCCCAGTATGACCCTGCAGGGACTGGTGAGGAGGGCCCTGGAGAAAGAGAAGGAGGCATGAAATGAATGACATCACCTGAGATGCCAGGTAGCAGGCAATATCTTGCATGATTTTGTCTTTCACTGGGCATTTTAACTCCTGGCTCAGCTGGAGAGTTTATGAGGGGGAATGGGTATGAGGAGGTCAATGGGCTTCTGGGGGCAGGGAGAATGGTAAGGCAATCTAGACTACATAGAGGATAAGGCCACTGCCGACCCCACCCTCTACTCTTGGCTCCACCCCTCCAATAGCTCCAGGGCCCTCCAAACTCCAACCACACCTATCATTTCAAACCTGATAAAATTGAGGAGTTAAAATTAGAAGGAACTTTAGAGATTATCTAGTCCATCCCTTTCATTTTAAATTCAGGAAACGAAGACCTAGAAAGAAGAATTGTTAGGTTCAGATTCACACAGTTAGTAAGTGGAGGAGCTGGAACTTGACCTCGTGTCTTCTCCAATACTACCAGCCAGAGTTCATAGCAAAGAGGCTCCCACTCCCCAAAGTACCTGCTATTCTCATTCCCTGGTGGTCCAGGTGGAATCCCTGCCTCTTGCCTCTATCTCAGCAAGCAGAATAGGCTTATTGCCTATTCTGTGCCCAGAGATGCAGAAGAGGGTCCTGGTGCCTGCCAGAGTGGTGACTTTTGGAGAGGAGGGTCCATAAAGGGCCCTCAATTCCTCCTCCCTCCTTCCCTATCTCCCTCCCTCCTTCCCTTTCTCCATCCTTCCTCCCAACCACCCTCCCTCACCTCCAGGATTAGCTCCTCCATCTCAAATTGTCTCTGGGAAGCCTTGTCATCTTCAGGGGGCTCATGGTAGAGCAGGGCAAGCACCTCATACTTTTTGAGCACATTCTTGTAGTTCTTGGAATTGACGTTGACCACTCGATCCACACCATCATACTCGGGAAAGTCCAGTCCCTCCTCACCCTGTGCCCCTGGTATGGGTGCCCTCAGCAGCAGCAGCAGCAGTGGCAACCAAAGAAATGGCACAGTCCCCATCCTGCTGCTTCTGAACCTGGCTCCTGGCTGGGGGGAGACTGGAAATGGCTTCTTGGTCCGGATGGAAAATGGATGGGAATGGAGGGGAGAGCCCTGGGCCCTGAGTCAGGGAGCAGTAGGGGGAGGGGTGGGCCCAGAACGATAGGCAGGGGGCACAGTCTGGTCCTGGGGACACTGCTGACAGAGCCTAGAGAAAAATGGGCTGGAGGAGGAGTACCAGTCTAGGGGCGGGGAAGGAACTGGAGCTGCCCCTGAAATTTGCAACCCCCCCCTCCCCCTCCTCCAGACCCTATCCTGTCTCTGGTCCCCTCTGCCAATCTTGTCCGGTCTAAATATGTCTCTGTGGCTGATGGGAGGGGCAGAGCCCTCCCTGTGAGGCCAAGAAGACTTCATGGGGGGCCTGTAACCTCCTGTCCAGACTTCCAGTGCCTCCCCCCACCAATGTCCAGGGCTCCTCAGCCTGTGATCCCAAGTTGGCCTGAGAGCTCATCGCCATATTAAGAAAGGAAAGGAGAGATATGCCTGGGCTAAAAATAAGACCAGATGAGTCGGAGGTAAATGAAACTGGGAGGGGGGAGGAAGGGAGAGGGAGGGACAGGGCAGGGGTAATTAGAGAGGGGAGAATAAGAGTAATTAGAGAGATAGAGATTGGGGGAGGAGGGCAAAAAGAGCCAAACATTCAGGGAGTAAGATTGGATTGGCAATATAAGGTAAAGGGGGAATGAGATGAGGCATCAAGGATATGGCATTGCTGATATAGTACAAAGAGCATTGAACTTGGAGTCAGAAGAGCTGGATTTAAATGTCTGGTGTTCAAATTACACAGTCATGAGCTGTGTGATTTTGAACAAATCACTTAACCCACTTGGACCTCAGTTTCCTTATCTGTAAAATGAAGGGGTTATCACAATTGAGGATCTCTTATGATTACATATAATCTAGACTTCTCTGGGTTGAGAACTGGACCTAAGGATGGGGTAAAATCTAACATACCTGGCCTTGAGGTAGTAGGAGCCAAAATTCTGTGTTGCACATTTAAATTCTCTAATTAATTCCCTTCTAGGAACATAAGGAGTTCCCTTGGTTTTCATGAGGCAATATAGTGTGTTCAAGAAAAAAATTGATCTGAAAGAAAGAGATGCCCTGAACTACTTTGAAAGCTCTAAGGACATAAACGGGGCCAGGAATTGAGCATGAGTTAGGTTTGTGACCATTTAGCTTTGTTTCCTTCTATCTACATTCAGTATTCCTACTCATAGATCAGTAGGACCTAGGTCTCATATTCTTTGACAGAATCATCAAATCTCATCCTTAAAGGGACTTTAGAGGTTATCTAGTCCACATCGCAGACCAAAGCATGAAGTCCATCTTTTTACTACACCAAGGTAGAAATTGCAAAATGATTTACTTCTTCTAGGACTATAGGACCACAGACATCTAGGAATCTTTTCCCTCCTTTCCCTGCAATAGTTCCCTCACCTTCCCTTTTCACTTTTCCTCTTCTCGTGCTTCTGTGTCCGTGTCCTCCCTGGACTTGCAGTTCTGTCTATAAGTACTTGAAAGAACCATTTGAAAGAGGGATTAGATTTGTTCCATTTGGCCCCAGAGGGGAGAACTAGGACCCCTGAGAAGAAAATTGAGGCTTAAGGTAAAGAAAAACTTCCTCCCAATTAGAGCTATCCAAATGTGGGATGTATTGCCTTGCTAGGGTATTGGTTCCTCCTCTTTGGAGTGCTTCAAGCAAAGGCTGGATAACCATTTGTCAAGTATATTATAGCCTGGGGTGTGCTGGAGCCAGAATTAACCAGCTTGCAAGAGCTGATTGTTAAATTTTCAGTTTAAGCATTTGCCCCTCAAAAGTCCACTACAAATCAGAGGTTTACTGTGTGGTTGATTGTCTAGACTTTAGCGTGTGGGATTATGCAGATTAAACTGAAAAGTGTGTGTGCATACTGGGTTTGGGTTTGATTTTCCTTTTTGTTTGTTTGGTTTTTAAGAGCCTTGATGTCAAGCATTTTACTGGCAGCCTCCTCTATTTCTCTACAGATGCTGCTTGAGCTCAGAAAAGGTGCAACAGAAAGCTCAGGGAATGAAGTCATCTCTAGATGGGAGGTTAAAAATAATAATGATAGTTCTAGTTCTAATAATTGTATTTATACAGCTTTAAGATTTGTAAAGTACTTTACAAAGTACCATTATCCAATCTGAGCCTTACAACACTCGATTGTGGAAGAGATCCTTTATTGGTATGGGTCAGACTAGGTGATTGATGAGGTCCCTTTTTAGCCCTAAAATTCTGTGGTTCTAGGGATGGGAGGAAGCAGTTGGGCAAAGAGGCAACCACTCCCCTTTTTGGCTCTGAAGACAGGATCTACATATATAGGGGGAGGATAGAGTTCCATTGTGAACCTCAGTGAGGATGATAGGAGTGCTCCCCTGAACTTGGTCTTTGGTAGCTGGTACATTGGAAAGACTTAAAGGACCTGTGTTCCTATCTTGTCTCTGCCGCTTATGGTATCACCTTGGACAAGTCATTGAACCTCCTTGGACCTGAGCTTCCTTATTTGAAAAAATAGATGACAGTCAGGCTGTGAGGGGAAGGTTGGATTAGGCATCCTCTGAGGTCCTCTCTAGTTCTAGGTCTCTGATTCTACATGCAATCTGTCTTCAGATATTTGAACTGTAACTAACATAGAAGAAGGATTAGACTTATTCAGTTGAGCTTCAGATGGGAGGACCAGGCTTTATAGGCTGAAGTTGCAGGAAGGTAGATTTCAGTTCAACCTCATGAAGAACTCCTTAGAATTGTTAGAGCTGCCGCAAAATGGAATGAACTTCTCCAGGCAGCGGTTGTTTCCTTCTCACAGAAGGCCTTCATCTACAGTCTAGGGTAATTGTTTTTAGGCGGAGATACAATCTGCTGAATGGTGTACTAGTGGATAGAGTGCTAGGCCTGGAGTCAGGAAGACCTGAGTTCAAATCCAGACTTAGATGCTTCCTAGTTATGTGACCCAGGTCAAGCCACTTAATATCCGCCTGCCTCAGTTTCCTTATCTGTAAAATGGGCAAAATAATAGCACCAGATCAAATGAAACAATATTAGGTAAAGTGCTTTATAAACCTTACAGAGCTATTCATGGCTTGGTTGAGGGTTGGATTAATCCTTTAACTTTTAATGAGTTTAATTCTTCCTCTCTGGGACCTTTCAGGAATCCATTAACATAGAATTAGTACAGAGACCTCTGCCCTTCTCCCCTTCTCCTACTGTTGACCTTAAAATAGAGAACTTGACCTAAAACCCAGAGAAGAGAGGGAATCAGCCTAAGAACTCTCAAAAAACACAAACCAGAAAGACTAGATGGTATTTCCCTCTGCTTCCTACACGGGAGGCCCCTTTTGGTAGTACACCTGATAGGCCCAACTGTCTCACTCCAGGTAAGTGGGATGTTTGGGGCTAGCAGGAGTACTTCCTACAAACGTTTTGCCCCATCCTAAGTGGGTACTCCATGAGGGCCAAGAACCTGTCTGGGCAAGCAGGAGGACTAAAGATTAACTGAAGCCTGGAAACAGTTATGCTTCTGCCAAGCACTAGGTTCAAAGGGATAGGTTATGAATCTGGCTCCTGGTCCTGGCATTGGCCGCATGCCATGAGTCTGTTTGTTTTCAACTTGGCAGAAAAGCTCTTGGTGTCCTACCTGTGTGGTGGCAGGGAAGGGCATGTCCTGCATGAGAGAACTCAGCTGAACAAATGTCACGTCACTCCTTCCCAGTATCAAGACCTGGAAGCTTTTAGAGACAGATTATAAGATTCTTGAGTGTAGGGGAACTGGGAGGTAGGATGCTTAGTTCTTTGTCATGAGCCAGGAGAGGATGTAGACTTTCCTCTTTTAACGGGAAGGACATAGGCAAACTGAAGTGAGGATGGGAAGAAAATGGTGGGAATAGCCAATATGCCTTTGGAGGTCCCTTGGGGAATTAGGCCTCTTGCAGAGGCACTTATTTTCTCTTTTCTACCTTTGGTGTTATGTTGAACTCAGAGTCTCAGCTTGTTCACTAACTCCCAGTATTTGTTGTTCAGTGGTTCAGTTGTGCTCAATTTTTTGTGACCCCATGGACCACACTCTCCATGATTTTGTGGGTTTTTTTTTTTTTTTTTTTTGGCAAAGATACTGGAGTGGTTTGCTAGTTCCTTGTCCTGTGGATTAAGGCAAACAGACATTAAGCAACTTGCCCAGAGTCACATAGCTGGTAAGTGTTTGAGGTCAGATTTGAACTCAGGTTTTCCTGACTCCAGGTGCAGTGCTCTATCCACTGAGCCATCTAGCTGCCAACTCACAGCATAACCTTGGGTAATTCATTTAATAGGATCATATTTTTTAAAAATGTTTTATTTATTTTTTGTTTTCAACATTCATTTTCACAAAATTTTGAGTTCCAGATTTTCTCTCCATCTCTCCCATCCTCCAACCCCAGAATGCTGTGCATTCTGATTACCTCTTCCCTCAATTTGCCCTCCCTTCTATCATGCCTGTCCGTTCCTTTATCCTCATCTTCTCTCTTGTCTTGTAGGGCAAGATAGATTTCTATGCCCCATTACCTGTATTTATTTCCCAGTTGTATGCAAAAACAATTCTCAACATTTATTCCTAAAACTTTGAATTCCAACTTCTCTTCCTTCCTCCCTTCCCACCCATCCCCACTGAGAAGGCAAGTAATTCAATATAGGTTATATATGTGTAGTTATGGAAAAGACTTCCATAAAAGTCATGTTGTGAAAGATTAACTATATTTATCTTCATCCTATCCTGTCCCCCATTTATTCTATTCTCTCTTTTGATCTTGTCCCTCCCCAAAAGTATATATTAATAGGATCATAGACATATAGATCTAGAACTGGAAGTGACCATCTAGTCCAATTCCTTTTTACAAATAAGAAAACTGAAGCCCTGGGACTTGCCCAAGGTGTAAGTGGTGAGATTTGAGTTCATATCTTTTGACTTTAGAGTAAGTGTTTATTCTACTGTGTTTATTCTTCATTTTCGAAAAAAACATGACATCAGAGAAATGATGACATGACTTGCACTGGACTTTGTTTTGAGGGAGGGAGGCAGATCACTAGCCTCACTTTCTCCTCCTGAGCCCTCTGGATCCAGTGACCGGATATTCATTAGGATGACTGGAGATGGCCCATGATGCAGTAGGGGAACTTGACCTTTTCAGGTATTCCCTTAGAGGGAGGTAATGCCCATTGGGTGAACAGACCTCTTTAAGAAATAGTCAGGGAATGGCCCTTTGATGAGCAAAAGAAAAAAAATAACTAAATCAAGCTGGGAAGGAAAGAGAAACTGTTACTATTGATAATCACTCTAAGTCACTATCATCTTTATAAATAGCTGATTCCCAGATCAATCTATTCACATATGTTCTGTTTGTTCAATATTAGGAAAACTAACAGTGTAATACTGAATAACATTCGTTTCACCCCTGATCTTGCAGAGAATGCTTATTCCACTAAATGCTTGTTGAACGACTAACTGTTATTCACTGCCTCCTGAGAGACATTTAGAGTCTCTAGGGACTCTGCTTTCCTCACCTATGATACTAGCGGATTTGTCTAAATAATTCCCAAAGTCCCTTCCACCTCTCCAGTTTTGAGTCGGTGAAACAGTGGTGTTAGTGTCTCTGTGTCCAGGATGTGAAACCCTGGAAGGCTGATCCAGGGAAGTTCGAGATTTTCAAGAACCTTTTGTGATCAAGTTTGATGAGACAATCTAACATTGCCACAGGGGGAGCTGAGGCCAGATATCATGGAAGGGCTAACTGGGGGAGTAGGGAAATAAATGTTGGAATTAGAGGTGCTTGTAGATGTTGAGCTTTTTCCTCAGGAAGGGAAACATCTTCCCTTGAGAGGGAGAGAGGAAAGAGTCAGGAAATAACAGTGCTGCCCATAGTGGAAAGGGAAATCTGTAACATGGTTGTAGGGATACCAGTTATGTGCTAGCATGAATTTGACCTTCATGAATCTTATGACTGTATGAACATATAATCCAATAGATGGTGGTTTGGATTGTCCTGGGGCATGGCTTAGGTGACTTGTGAATATAACATTGTGATTTAGTTACCAAAGAAGAAAATGCAATCCTTAAGGAGGGAAATGAAACTAAGTACAATGGGTGAAAGTTACAAAGACCCAGTTTTGACTTGACGTTAGGAAAAATTCCAAAAGATGCAGTAGGCTGCTTCAGAGGTAGTGGGGATCTTCCCACAAAAACTGGAAAATCACTTTTTGGGTGTATTGAAAGGACATTCATGTTTAGGACTAGGCATCCTCAGGGATCAGAATTCTGTAAATTTCAATTTCAAATTACAATTCTGTAAATTTCAATTCTGTACATTTCAATTGAATACAAATTCAGCGTATCTACTCTATTCCACAGGTCCCTCCTCAGCTACTAGGGCTCTTCTGAATCCTTTGCATCTTCATACACTTGACTTCCCTCATCCCCTTTTCTAGCCCCCCAATCCAACCTTTTTCTGGGCTCCCATCTTTATTTTTTCTTCTCTTTTACACTTCATTCCCCTTGCTGTGGCCCCTCTCTTCAGTCCCTTGGACTTGACAGTTCTCGGTCACTGGTATCAAATGACCCTGAGCTGAGATCTCTGTATTTTTAACCCACCAGATACCTGAAGCTGCTGCTATTGAAACCTGAGGAGCCCAGCTTAGGCTATATCCCTGGACTCCCCATGCTTGCATGCACGCGCGCGCGCACACACACACACACACACACACACACACACGACCCTGACCTAGTCTATTGCTCTCCATGAAGCTCTGACTGTGTCAGCAGCCCAAGATAAGACCCCTGACTAATGCAGCTCATATTCCTAACCAAACCCTGGAATGGAAGCAAGTTTGGAGGAGATTCTCGACATTCCGGTCTCCTAAGATCTATGAGGAGAGGGCTGTTGTGGTGGACAGAGAAGACCAATTACTTCTCATCTTTGCTACTGCTCCTATACTGGGTTACAGGCTTCTCCATTCCCTAGTCTGTCCCTCATCTACTACTCTATTTCTCTTATTTAATTTTTTTTCTAGTTATCTCTGGTTTATTTCCTTCTCTTTCTGTCTCTCTTCCAGGGTTTACTAAGTTATGTTCTGCAGGATCCCAGTTTTGTAACATGTGACTTAGGGAATTGTGGCTTTCCTTCCAGGCATCCACTGTCCTAGGTTCATGGGGGTCTAGTGTCAGGGAGAGGAAGGAGCAGCCTAGGACAAGAGACATTTCACTGGCTCCTATGCAAAGCCATACAACCCCTGCCCCTATTTTCAATTCTTTCCATTCTATTCTCCCAGTTCTGTCCCTCAGTAATGAAAAAGATGTTACATTTTGAAAAGAGAGAGATGTGGCCTAGTCTTCTGTCTTGTGGTATGCTTTCACAAATGTTGGGATAGGGCTTAGTATCTTTTTAAGGAATGTTTCACAATTAATTTTCTGGTTGGTTTGGATTGCTATTCTCATGTAATTCCCTTTATAGGGCTACAAAATATTTTGGAAGAGTATTAATAGTCCTAGGCACATCTAATCACTGAGTGGGGATGAATTTGCCCCCAAATAATTGCTGTTTTGCAAAAATTACATTCTCTGATACCCTCTAATACTACATCATGGGCATGATTTCATATAGGGTAGGCAAACCAGCCCAGCCAAAGCAGCAAAGCACCTTCAGGGAGACAGGAAGCAGCATATGCTGGATAAGTCAAATCATCACCATCACCTTGACCACTGATTGCCCTCAGATCCTGATGGAGACAGGCCAGGATCCTACGCCCAAGTGCCCTGGGAGTAACAGTGCCCTACAAACCAGACCTGCTTCTAGCCCAGCTGCACAGTCATTATTGAGAGGTAAAATCATTCTGGAGAAGAGGCCCACCTTTCTTATCACCACCAGTAATTACTGACCAATTGCCACCAACAGACGTAAGTATGAATGCTCTGGTAGCAACAGCACCCCTCAAACCACAAGTTTTGCTTATTTAAAAAAAAATATCTTCATGCATGCAACAAATTGTGGGGTTATTTTCTTACCCATTCTGCCTCTCTCCCTCCCTCCCTCCCTCCCTCTCTCTCTCTCTCTCTCTCCTCCCCCTACCCTCCCTGCCTCCCCCCCCTCAATAGAATAAGTCTATTCACGTGGTTGCTTCCTACACTTATTTCTTTTGCATTGATGTTTATTCCCTTTAAAATCAACATTTTATCCAAGCAATTACTTTTACTTTCCGTATTTTGAAGTTAATCTGTTCCCAGCGGCTCTTTGCCCCACCTTCCCTTTTTCCTGCCCCCTTCCAGATATCTTTTCCTTCCCTTCCCCTTTCCTCCCCTTTTGACCCTTCCCTTTCTCTGCCCAGCTAGGTATATGGTTCAACATCTCTCCACTCCAACCATTTAGTTGAAAATGGCATTCTTTTAGGCTATTCTTTTCCAAAGTTTTCTTTACCTTTCTATTTATTTCCCCTTCTAGTCTATTCTGGATCTCGTTGTTTGTCCTTTGTTTTTGAAGAGGACTGATAACATCACGATGTTGGGGTCAGGGTGCAGTGTGTTCAGTTGTGGTTGATCAGTTCGATACTAGTTCAGAAGACTCTACCACAGGCTGGGTACAAATAGTCCATTAGAACATTTGGGATGGAGATGTCTCTGGCTTTGCTCAGCTCATATTCCTTTGTGCTACTGAAATTCTGCTTTGCTCATAGAGCACAGTGCCTTCTTTGATACTGGAATGCCATGCTGCGTGGTCCTGTGCCATCATCTCCTGTATCTCACAATTGATACTAAAGTTCTTCAGAGAGACCTTGAGAGTATCCTTGTATCCCTTCTTCTGACCTCTCTGTAAATGCTTGCCTTATGTTAGTTCTCTGTAAATAGTCTTTTAGGTAAGTGTGTATTTGGCATCTGGGCCTCTGTAACCA
This sequence comes from Bettongia penicillata ogilbyi, assembly GCA_023548195.1. Classification (NCBI taxonomy): domain Eukaryota; kingdom Metazoa; phylum Chordata; class Mammalia; order Diprotodontia; family Potoroidae; genus Bettongia; species Bettongia penicillata. The sequence goes on from JAJHZJ010000630.1 coordinate 930,951, forward strand.
GCCCTTTGGAATTGCTCTCTCTCTCTGCAGTAGAGTTTGAATGCTTGGCAGTTCAACTTGATGGAGGACCTCATGGTCTGGTATCTTACCTTGTCAAGGCCTTTGATACTATCAATTGTGAGGGCTTGTGGAAGATCATGGCAAAATATGATTGCCTGGAGAAGATCATCACTCTTGTAGGGCAGTATCAGGACATCATGCTCACACAGATTCTGGATGAAAGACGGTGCTCTCGAGTTTTCCCAGTCTTCAGTGAAGTCAAGGAGGGCTATGTGCTTGTTCCCATGCTCTTTAGCGAGATGTTTTCCGAGATGTCAGACACCTTTGGGATTATAATCTCCAGCTCACAGATTTTCTTAACTCTTCGTTCCTCGTTGGAGTGTAGTTTGTGGACTACTGATTTAGAAATTTCTCCTCTATTACATTCCTATGTTATTACATTTGTGAATCTTACTATTTTGTTCTGGGCTGGACCTGATTCAGGCAACTCTCTGGTAGGTTAGGTTTAATATTGGAAATGAGGCACTTGTAGGTCATTTAGCAGTTAATACAAAGACATTCAGTCATAGTGGGAGAAGGATTTTTCAAAAGAATAGGCACTGAGGGCACCTTAAATTGATTCAGCTGAGTGAAGATCTTTTTCTTCAATTGTCCATTATGATCTACCTGCCACGTGTCAGAGACAATTTGTTCCTTGTGGCTATTTTGGACGTAGATAATGAGGAAGTAATGTCAAAAGTTGTTGAGGATAGCTTAATACATTGTGAGGAAAAACTAACCTAACTTACTCAGGAGAGCAGGAGGTGATTAGATTATTGTTCCTATCACACACCTAACCCTTTTCTCTGTTGTCCCTCTTAAAAGTGTCAATTCATGAAGGAAGCAGTGTTGAATAGAAGCAGTGTGATGGGAGTCACTCTGTGTCTCAAGTCATGAAGTCTGGTCCTAGCCTTGGTCTTCATCATAATCCGTCACCAAGGCTCAGATTCAATCATCTAATTCAGATTATATCTGGCCCTCTTATTAATATAAATGTTACAAATCCTTAGGCTTCTTAAGAGTCAACCCAATATGGAAAATTATTAATAAACTTTGTTTTTCTTTGGCTTTAAGAAGACTTGTGTCGAATTCATTCAAGCCGGATTCGGCATGTCAGTATCTTGGGGTCTCCAGCACCCTGAACCTCAACATTTTGGTTCCCTGACTAGGAAGAACTGCTAATCTCAAGTTCTTCTGCCAAGACTGGAAGGTATGTAAGCCTCCTCCTCTCCCTATCCCTTCTTGTTCTCCAAACACCTTGGGGGTGCTTTTCAGACCTGACCTCTCAGGTCCTGGTAGGTTAGGTAGCTAGGAGGCTGTCTAGTACAGGTTCTTGGTCCAGTGGTTATGTTGGAATCCATGGACGTGGGCACACTTCCTGAAGCATAGAGGACAAGGACAGATGCCCTATTGGGAAGTTTATGCCCAACCCTCTCAATTCTCTTGGCACTAGAGAACTGGGAAAACTTCAGATACTTTTTTCTTTTGTTTGTTTCCCTGGGCTTACTCCCAGATCCTCCTTTATGGAGGGAGGGACTTACAGCCCCATACCTGTAATGGGTCAATCCTTTTCAATCCCCCAAAATTCACCTTTGGGTTGTCTTTTACAAAACTGGAAAAAAATTAACTTCGCTAAAGAACTTAGAAAGAAGTTGGTGTTATTTTGCAACACTGTTTGGCCTCAGTATCACCCAGAGGACCACAAAGCATGGCCCATTTTTGGGACCTTACAATATATTACTCTTTTAAAGCTCAAGTTATATTGTCACTGAGGAAGAAAATGGCTAGAAATACCCTACATAATGGCCTTTGTCCAGCTTTCTCAGAACTCCATTCTTAGAAAAGATTGTAAGATGTACGTAGCTAGAGCTGCCCCACAAAGGGCAATGGTGGTGAACTGAATGTTTTACAAGATCCCCTTTTATGGTCCCCTATGGCTTCAGATGCCCCTCCTTCCCTGCCTACGTTCCCACCATCCCAACTCCTATCCCCACCCCAATCTCCCCCAGCCCCTCCTGCTACTCCCAACCTCCCTCAACCCTCCTAGTTTCCCATACTTCCCCCTCCTTGGTCACCCCTTCTTTCCCATGGTTTCCCTTCCCTTTTTCTCTGCTCCAACCTCCCTCAATTCTTGCCTCATTTATCTTCCATGTCTCCTACCCTGTACCTCCTCCCATGGCCCCTCCCCCCTTGCCAGCCCCTGCTAATGTCTCAGGCATGAGTCTTACTGAGGTGCCTCCTTCTTTACCCCGTCTTGCTGAGGTGATACCCACTAAAGCCTCAGGCCCCACCCCCACAGCTGTCTCTGGGGTATCTCCCCCTCTGTCCCCTTCCCCTCCTCAGGTTCCAGCTGATCTTTCCTCTTGCCAGTCAGATCCCCTGGCCATGCAGCTTAATCCAGTTCATCCAGAATTCCACAGCCCTTCCATCACAAGAAGTGGGATTTCCTATCTCTCTTCCCAAGTCCCTTCAAGGCTTTTTCCCCTGAGGAAAGCGCCTGCCTCACTTAGTGGGACAATTCAAGCAAGCACATGTTCCATTCTTCATCTTAGGCCTCATTAGGGTTAAAGAGAAACTGGGGAGATAACTTGGATGATCCTGCAAGTTTACTGAGGATTTTAGGGACATATCTCTATAATTCAAGCTTTCTTGGGGTGATCTGCACATCCTCTTCTCTGCCTGTTGTATCACTGAGGAGAAGAGGAGAATACGGGAACAAGCCCAAAAGTTTAGGGATCATTTGGCTAGCAGTGATCCCCCAAAATACCCCCCAGAAGCAGCTGCTGTTCCCATTAGTGACCCAGGATAGGATTATCAAAAGAGTAAGGATAGGGAAAAGAGAGACCATATGGTAATTTGCCTGTTAGAAGGCCTAAGAACTGCATTTCAAAAACAAATAAATTTTCAAAAAGTTAGGGAAATTACTCAGGGAGAAAAGGAAAACCCTGCCCTTTTTCAAGACTGGCTAGTAGGAGCTATTAAAAAGCATACAAATTTGGATACTGACTCTATGGAAGGGGCAACAATTCTTAGCATGTATTTTATTAATCTGTCTGCCCCAGATATTAGGAGGAAACTTCAGAAATTGGCAATGGGACCCCAAACCCCTCAGGCCCAATTACTGGAGGTGGCCTTTGGAGTCTTTAACAACAGAGACCTAGTTGCAGCAGAGGAAAGAGAAAGAAGGGGAAGGGCTAGAGGCAGAGAACATGCTCAATTCTTGACTGTTGCCATGGTCAGGAAAAGACTCAAGGAATGTCCCTCCAGGGTGCCCCCTTGGAGCAAGCCCATCCACTTGGACAGTGGGAAAACCTGCTTTTGATGCCAAAAGGAGGGTCACTGATCCAAGGAGTGCCCCTCCAGGGTGCCCCCCAAACCCCCAGAGCTTCAGGAATCAAAGCCTATGGAACTGTGCCCATATGACCAGAAGGGACACTAGAGGAAGGATTGTCCTCAAGGTTGGAAAAGTGGTGGAGCCATCCCCCCAGTATCCTGTCCTCAAGTCTTATCAAGACTCAGAGGGACAGAAAAGCCTGAGTCTTGATAGCACTTCCACTTTCTCCACCTCTCTCTCACCAAGCCCTGGGAAAAAAACAAGGCTGAAGGTAAGGTTACCCACATTAAGATGGCTAAGTTCTCTGTTTTAACCAGTTACCCTGGCCCTACCTGCCCATTGACCCATTGGGTCATGGCCGTTGAAGGGGAAATTAAGGAATATCTCCAGACATACCCCCTCACCTGTCAATTTGAGGATCTGTTGTTTAAACACTCCTTCCTTATGATCTCCTATTGCTCTACCCCCTTGTTGGAAAGGGACCTGATGGTGAAATTGCTGAATCAATTTTCTCTAGTTAAACCTCCCACCTCCCTTTCCCTCTGTTCACCAGATCTCCCCATGTTTTCTTGAAAGTGTGGGAGACAGCTGGGCCAGTTGTTTGGGATCCAGGAATTCCTGGGCTAGCTGCTTCTGCCACCTCAGTGGCTGGTTGCAAACCATACCCTAAAGTCTTCCCCCCTGACAGTCAATATATAATGAAACCCAAGGCATGGGAAGGACTGCAAACATTAATTGCTACACAAGGCACTGACTCACTCCCTGTAGAGTAAGACCCCCAAACTGGCTAAAGCTTTTGAGACTTTGAAAGCTAAACAATCTAGAAAAACCATTCATTCTGTATGTTGATGAAAGGAGGGAACAGGCTTTTGAACTTTTAACCCATTCCTTAGCACCTGACCCCAGGCCAGTTGATATTTTTATTTATTCAAAATATGCTTTACATATTCTACATGACCATGGAGCAATTTGGAAAGGAAGGGGATACCTGACAGAAAAAAACTCCCTTATCAAACATGCCCTTTTATGTTTTGCCTTTTCTATAGTCATCTTCAATTCTCTCCAGAGAAGTTGTCTTTTATGCCAGGGAAATTGTCTTTTCTTTATACTCCTTACTATGCCCAAAGGGCTACAAAAATATTCATACCCTTTGACCCAGCAATATTGCTTCTAGGACTATATCCCAAGAGTTCATAAAAATGGGAAAGGGTCCCATGTGTACGAAAATATTTATAGCAGCACTCTTTGTGGTGGCGAAAACTGGAAATCAAGGGGATGCCCATCAATTGAGGAATGGCTGAATAAATAATGTGTATGAATTGTAATGGAATACTATTGCGCTATAAGGAATGATGAACAAGAAGACTTCAGAGAGGCCTGGAAAGATTCATATGATCTGATGCCGAGCGAAAGGAGCAGAACCAGGGGAACTTTGTGCACAGCGAGGACCACAGTGTGCGAGAGTTTTTTTTGGTAGACTTGGAATTGCAATGCAAAGACTTAAAAAAATTCCAAATGGTCTTTTTAAGGCAAAATGCCTTCCTCTTCCAGAGAAAGAACTATAGAATTCAATTGCAAAATGTAGCAGATCATGTTCTTTTGTATTACGTTTGCTTTGTTGTATGATTTCTTCTTTATACTCCTTTTGTACTTGTTTGGTCCTTGTCTGCCTAACCTCCTGGCCAGGTTTGTCTTTTCCAGAGTACAAGTCATCACCTTCCAGATGACAACTCAGGCTATGTACCCCTTGAACAAGACCCATTGAGGCAGGGGCAGATCTACACCCCTTGCCAGCAGGAAGCAGTTTCAGAAGCTGAGACCTTTGCCCTTCACCCCCCAAAAATTTGGGTCCCATTTGTTTGCAGGGTGGGGAGGGAATGATGGGGTACAGACTCTGGAAACCTCCTTGAACTCCCCTTGAATCTTCTCACTTAATATGGCCTTTCATATTCAAATCTGTTACCCTTAACCTAGCCTGGCCCTCTATTGTCTATGTTACCTTAGGATGGCCCCACCTGCTTCCCACCCAAGCTCTCCATTGTCTGATATCTCCTGATTGCCTCCAGCCGTTTCCAAACCTTGATCAGTCACCCCAGTTCCTTTAAGGTCCTCCTGGGACTTCTCCTCAAGACCCTCCCTAAATCCCTCCTCCTGTTACCCTAGACTACCAGACCACCCCCAGATTCCTCCCACAATCTTTTCTGTATTTAAGTTCCATCTTGCCTTCATGAAGGTGCTCAGATACAATCTAGCTCAGAGTCAGTCTAGCTCAGATTGTATCTGGCCTGCTTGTTAATACAAGAGGTACAAATGCTTAGGCTCCTTAAGAGTCAACCCAATATCTTTAATAAACTTTGTTTTAATTTGGCTTTAAAAAAAATCACTCACCAATTCTGAAGCTAGGTTATCTTATCTGTGTTTCTGCATAATTCCTGCTAGTCTGAGAGCTGATTGCCCCAGAAGACTCATACAATTCTTTTCCTGGGGCAGGGTCTTGGGAGGTCTATAGCCTTGGGAAGTATAGTTTTTTATTGATAGTGCAGATGCTCTCCAGACAAAATGCATTATAAGGTCCCTGTCACAGATAGGCATCTTCTTCTGTTATGAGAACATTCTTTGTGGCAACCTTTTCTTTTTCCTCCAACAGTGAAATTTCCCTTTATTTCTGCCATTCCAGTCTTTCTCCTCTATTGTTTATGTCCTGTTCTCCCACAGGCCTCACTATTGAGAAACTAAAGAAATCACTATCTCTTTCCTGTTCACCTGTGGATAGGTAGATCTGGTATCTCTGTATTTTCACTCTCTCTTTTCCCTTCCCTATCCTCATTCAACTTCCTACTCTGTTATCCCTTCCATAAAAAAGGTAATTGCTTCACTTCTAGTAGATGACAGTATTTAGTTCATTGAATATTAATTCGGCCCCTCCTCCTTCCCTTCTATTCTTTGAGTTCCCCCTAAATCTGTAGCCCCTTAGGTCTTTTTTGTCCTTTGATGAATCCTCTCTGATTTTTCTTTTAGCTCTCTGTTCAACTTCTTTTTTTCTTTAAACAATAGTCTATAAACATGAGAGAACTGATTTTATTTTTCAGATATTTTCTTGATAATTTGTATTTACTTTTCTTGTATTTCTCTTGCTTGAAATGTTTACTAGTAGAAATTCCACTTACCTCTGTTTTGTTTGTGGATATGACTGTAATACAGAAATGACTCAAATACCTTTCTTCTCTTGAAGGTGCAGTTTTGCTTTTCATGATTGGACTCAGTCTTCTGGACTTTTATTTTGGATTATAGTGTGAATACTTCTGTTTTGGAATATATAATCCCATTATCTTTGCACATTTCTTATTAGCAGATGAATACTGGGATATTCAAAATTGAAAGTCCTTTTCCTGATTGCTTGAAAAATTTATTACTGAAGCTGTGAAATTTAACCATGCATGGCTTGAAGTTTTCAACATGAAGTTTTTCTCTGGTGATGATGTTTGGATTCAACTAATTAGGATTTTGGTATGCATATTTAGATGTTTTGGATAGATGTTTTTGGTATTATTTCTTGCCACACAGCATTGAACATTTTTTAATGTATCTCTCATGTTCTTGGAGATCTATGCCCCTTAATTTATCTCTGTGCATCGCATTTTCAAGATTATTCATTTTGGCTTGTATGCAATTCATATATTCTTTTAAGGTTGCTGTCTTTTGTTTCTTCTTTTTTTTTGGCCAAATTTTCTTCTACTCTACATTTACGGGTCCCAAATCTGTCATTCTTTCAGAGTCTCTACTTGTTTGGAAAGATTCCTTATTATGTCCCTAAGTTCTGTATCTTGTTATTTGTCTTTTTAAATTCTGTGTTGAGTACTCTGATTTCTGACCCACATTTGTTCCTAACGTTGTCTAATAAAAGTTACAATTATCTTTTGAACCATTCTGGAGTTTTCTTGCTGTTGATATTTGGGATATTTTTCTCTTGCAGTCATCTGGAGGATAGTTCACACTTTTCCCCTTGAAAAGGTAAATTAACGAGTTCATAGAATCATGGATTTGGATATGAAAGCCAACTAGTACAACTGCCATATTGCAAATTATAAAATTGAACCCCAGAGAGATTTAAGTGATTATCTCAAGTCCTCTGGCTAGTAAGTGATCAAGCCAAACTTTGAACCTACATTCTCTGGCTCCAAAGATAGATCTCTGTCCACTACTCTTTGGTACAATTAGTTTAATCACATGTCCAAAAACCAATATGAAATATCATTTTGTTAGATATTCAGTCACTTATTATTGTAGAGATAATGATTATGAGAGAGTATGAAAAAAAATCCTACTACTAACAAATTGCAGTTCCCATACCAATATTTATTGCATAGGATGATCCCACTACTTTCTTTCTGAAGTAATACAGGACTATGGTTCATGGAACACCACAGTCTCTAAAAACTCAAAATGGCAAGTAACCTAAAAAATGATGCACGTTACCAATAGACTACAGTATTTTACCAATTATCTAAATACAAAGAGAAATGTAAAGGACATCATCTAAGTGATGTATGACCAGAAAAAGCTCAGACAGTAAGAGTGAAGGATAGCAGACAGACAACTTGCATTCTCCGCTGATATGTAATAACTTCACTGATATATATCAGTGTATGTAATATCATATGTAATATGATATATAATAATAAAATATCTAGAGGAAGGCACCAGTATATTGGGTAGACCCCAGTATTTGTGGGAGGACTTGAATAAGATGAGAAAGCATGGATGGGTTATAATCTTTACAATGGAGTAAGTACCTAAATTGATTAAGATTTCAAATTCTTTGAAGTGTTTAGTATATTACTCTAGGAGAGGTCTATTGAACCATGTAACCATTTTATTATACCCAGGAAATCACTCCAAACTAATAATAATTCATATAACTTGGTGAATGATCTTACCAATGTTGGGCTGGGCCATAGAAGATAAAAAGAATGACTTTGGTCATATAGGAAAAAGCTCAGAAGGTGAACAGATGAAAGGAAGACTTTAGAGATCATCTACTTTACCCTTTCATTTTGTAGCTGAGGAAACTGAGGCTCAGAGAGGAAAAATGACTGCTCAGGGTCACTGGCATGAGTCGCAGAGCTGAGATGCAAATCAAAATTGATCCTTTGATTCCCAGGTCAACATTCTTGCCATCATACCATATAGGAAACACTCAGATGGATGAGGAACTTAGGAGAGAAAGGAGGAGAAGGATTAAAGAAAAAGGATTAAGGGGAAAAAAAGAAAGCTTTAAATTATTCAATAACATTTTCTCCTTCTCTTAAGAGGGCCTGCTATTCTAAGCAGAACCCAAATTATGAAAGTTGAGTCAAGACAAAAACTCACCCTTCTGGTGAGGGATGGGCAAGCTAGTGCACCCTGTGGGAACTTTCCCATTGGCTCTTCTTGCTCCACATAAACCTATGAGTATGATATACTGGGCCAAAGGAAACTTGGCTGGTCTTGAGCAAGTTACACAACCTTGGGATTTGTAGTCCTCATATATCGGAAGGGGACAAACACTCATATAACATCACAGTATATTTATCCAGAGGAGCAAATGGGAGAATGTAAATAAAAATCCTTTGTAAATCTTAACTGTTATGGAAATGTCAATGATTATTATTCTTCTCCCTGACAACTGGAGAAATCCCCATAGGGACATAAATTTAGAGCCGGCAGTTAGGTGGCACAGTGAATAGAGTGCTGGAGTCAGGAAGACCAGAGTTCAATTTTAGCCTTAGACACTTAACTGTGTGATCCTAGGCAAGTCACTTAACCTCTTCTTTGTCTCAGTTTCCTCTACTGTAAAATGGGGGTAACAACACCAACTTTCTCACAAGGTTGTTGTGAAGATTAAGTGAGGTAAAGCACATAGTAGGTGTTATATAAATGCTTAGTTCCTTTCCCTTGCTTCCCTTCCCCTGAAAGAGACTTTAATGATTACCTAGTCCCACCTCTTCATTATATGGATGAGAAAACTGCAACCAAGAGAGGGGAAGTAACTTGCCCAAAATCATACCATATAGAAGTAGTGTGCTATAAAAAATAACCTCTGAAAAACTTCCTGTTTCCTTCTTTTATTTTCATCAAGTATACTATCACTACATGTATAATCTGTTACTATAGAGGTTAAATGTAATGTGTACACATATATCTTAGTATCTTAACTCTTTCTCTATCATCCATATCTGTCTGTCTATCTATCTATCTATCTATCTATCTATCTATCTATCTATCTATCTATCTATCATCTATATCTATATCTATGATCCAGTGATAATAGGAGGATTCTTGCCAAGTCAGGCATATGGGTTAGTAGCTGCTGATGTCTTGGTATGATTCATGACTTTTCCTATTCTTTCATAATCTTCTCCCTTGATATCTCTTGAAAACAGTGGCTACTTTACAAATTGTCCATTTCCAGTACATGTAATCTTCTATGTATATTTGGACAGGTCTAGTTGCATTTTCCAACTTCATCTTTTAAAGTGACATTGCCATTTCATATAGTACTTTGGGTACCAAGATAGTGGAGTCCAAATGTAGTAGTTCCAATATGGTAGCTGATGAGAAGAGAACACCATAGAAATTCTGGTAGATGTTTTATCATGTCTATTGTCCTCCCTAGTAGTTTAACAAATAGATGTTTTTAGGATGATCTTGCTTATCTCATCCTAACTTCTATAAAGCCTTATATCTTTCTCAGTTGTTTTTGAGTGTCTGGTGAGGTGAGGTGAGGTGAGATTTGTGAGGTGAGTCTATGTGTAATCTTCTTTCATCTCATTCTGGAAAGTTTTGCAAATGAGCTTGAATTCTAAACCTGCATTGTCCTTAGCCACCATCTTTCTGTCAGGTAAACAGACAAAACATTACTTGCGAAGTATGGTTTCTAGGTCCTTTACCTATTTGTTGTAGTGACTTTCATATAGGCTAAACTATAATAAGAAATGGTGATAGTCTATCTTTCGTTTTGATCATTTCCCAACTTTTATAGCTGAACAACAGATCATATAGCAGTTCCTATCATTGAACAGAATGCCTTGTGTTTACCATCTCAATTTAGCCTTGATTTTTATTTTTGTTCTAGCTAATCAATAGATGAGTGTTTATTTAGCGCTGATTCTGTAATAGGCACTGTGCTAGGCATTGGGAATAGGAAGATGAAAAATGTGAAACAATCTCTGCTCTCAATGATCTACCACGTCAATGATGTGATTGTTTGTAGATGATTGTGAGACTGTTGTTTGTCGTTGTTGATGTGCGTCCTTAATTCTCAAAGAGGACCATGCCATCTGGGAGGTGATGCCATGACTTGCAAATGAATTGGATTTAAGTGAGGCAAGGCTGTGCAAAGTCACCAGCCTCACTTTCTCCTCTGGAGCCATCTGGGTCCACTGGTCAGATATAGGTCAGGACAATGGAGATGGCCCCTTGATTGTGAGATAACTACAGTGTTAGTAACCAGTTTTCTCTCTGCCAGACTGAAGTCTGTGTGTGTGTGTGTGTGTTTGTGTGTGTGTGTGTGTATGTTATCATGTTTGGTGCATGCCATAATTAGCACCTTCTGAGTCTCATTTTAAATAAAGCATTAATCATATATAGGATGAAACTGCTGAATAGTCTCCAAGAAAGACTTCTTAAAATTCTTGATCCTGAAATATGTTTTTCAACATAGTTTTCACTGTTCTCTCCTGTGCTTGAAATACTGATTTTAGAGAATCTTGTTAAGTGGAATTTTGATACTTACCCATTCTCAGCAACAGATGATGTCATGTAAGCTGCAATTATTTTTCAGGTGGCCTTTCTGCTTATATTTACTGTGAGGATTATGAGTGTTGCGTGGACTGGCATTTCATTTTGCCAGTGGAGGGAGGGCTGACCCAGGGTTTACATCCTGGCCCTGATACTTCCTGTATGATTTTGGGCAAGTCTTGGCACCTCTCTGGGACTCAATTTCCTCATCTTTGAAAATGGACCACATATCAGAGAATTTATCCCAACTCCTCCAAGTTCTTCATTTGTCTCCTTGAGGAGAACCTGAAAGTTGACTTCCATTTAGCGCAACTTCATGTCTTCTGGCTTTGTTTATAGTGACAGTATTAATATGTATGTGATTCAACTTTGAGACTGGCCCTGGGACAGATCTGCCTGGATTGCAGAGAAAGTAACTCTCACCTCAGCCCTCTCCAGCTAACCAAGCCCCCATGACTTTATCTCATCTAGTCATCCAAAAGTACCCCAGGACCTAACCAAGATAGGCATCTTTCTATCTACCCAGAATATACATCACCCCCTTCCATTGAGGGAACAGTAATTAACTCAACTTTTCTTCTGCTATGGAGAGCATAACAATCTGCTGTCCTAAGAATCCATTCATAATCTTAGAATGTTTAGAGTAGGGGTTCTTAATCTGGGATTAGTAAGCTTTTAAAAAAACATTATAACTATATTTCAATATAATTGGTTTCCTTTGTGATCTCATGTATTTTATTCTATGCATTAAAAAACATTATTTTGAGAAGAGGTAGGCTTCACCAGACTACCAAAGGAATCCATTACATAAAGAAGATTAAGGACCCTTGGCCTAGACCAAAACTCCCTTTTCTGGCCATTACATATTACTCCCTGATATGTGTTTTATTCTCCAGTGGAATGTCAACTGACTTGGGTGGTAACTTTCTCACTTTTGTGTTGTGTATCCATAGTTTTTGATACATAGTAGGCACTTAATACCTTGCAAGAAGATTAACTGAGTCTCCCTAGCCCACCTGATGAAATTTTAGGATGTAAGAGACAGGAAAGAGAGATAATGGAGTGTTAAGACTTGGAGTAGTTGCATTTTCACCTGATGAAGGCATGAGAACTTGAGGGGATTGTGACCTATTCAGAAGGTTATGATAGCAATAAAACTGGGGAACAGCCCATTCCCAGCTCAAATGATTAACTATTCAGAAATTATTTCTCTCCAACTTTTTATATGTCCTGTTCTTCCATAGCAGGCTTCCCAGATAGTTTCCCTTGACTTACAGAGATGACCTGTTAGAATGAGTATGTGGAAGTAGATAGTTGCTTTTTAAAGACTATAGGCCCAGAGAGTCTAGCTCTGGAATGAGACTGAGTTGTGGAGAGTAGGCCCAGGGAGTCGGGAGAGGCACTCTGCCCAGAGTAGGTGGGGTGAAGATGCCACAAGAGACACTGAAGTTGGAGCAGTAGTCCCCTTGGAGAACCCAATCTGTGAGTGCAAGTTAAGTGCGGTAGCAGGAAAGGCTGCTTCAAAATTATAAAATTATTCAAAATTATAAATAATCGATCTCTTGAAGTAGATAAGCTCACTGGTCACTGGAAACACACTGAACATTAGAGTACCACGTAACATCGTTTTAAATGGTTTAAAAATGGTGATACTTACCACTTTCTGCCTACCTCTCTTGGTTTTTGCCACTTTGCTAATGGTACTACTGAAGTGGAAGGGGTCTATTAAGGACCAAAGACCATTTTGTATTTTAATCTGTTTCATGGATTGTTGCTATGGTAAAAAATTTAATCTCCTTCTCTTTTAATACTCCTTCTGGTGATGAGATGTGTAATGGGTCCAGGGGAGCCTCTCTATACTTAAGTAGGCTGATCCTTGGACAACCGCTGGGACCATACTTGGAATCTTGGCAATCTTCTTCTGGTTAAGCCTTTGAAAATTCTTGCCACCTTCATGCCAAAATAAGGGTCTAGAGAATGACCTTTGTTGAGTATAGTAGTTTACATTTTATGGTTCCTTTGAGTTTGCAAGGCACTTTTATATACCTTATCCAATTTGCTCCTAACCACAATCCTATGGTAGATAGTGCAAATATCATCATCTCCATTTACACATGAGGAAACCAAAACCAAGAGGTCAATTACTTCTTCATGGTCATGCAGCTGTTAAATGTTAGGACGAGGACTGCAACCCAGGTCTTCTGACTTCCAAGTATGGAGAGAAAAGATGCTTTTCTCTGAGTTCTCTACTCAACCAGTTCTTTCCCATGCTCTTCTTAGAGGGGGCTTGACTCTTGAGATGACTTGGTTAGGTCACACCTTCTCTAAGTCACTTTTCCTTTTGGTCCCTGAAAGGTTCTCCTGGATTGCGCACTAGACCTCTCAAAAGGGGCTATCCCCAATTACTATCCCCCCAAAACATAAGATATAGACTTGGTTTCAATATATTAAAACTTTTTATTATCTAGAATGGCTATTCACAGTTATGTCTACAAGGCAATGTTTTTCTACAATCCCCATCAGCCCAAACTTGGTCAATTGTATTCCTTTCTCATCCTGCCTAAATTATTATTTTAACCCCCTTTCCCTTCTTTCACTTACCCCTTCTTACCCTTCCCTGTACAGGGATATCCTACTTTCCCTCCCCAATCCTAACTCTTCCTTGGTTTTAACTAGATTCTGGTCTCTGCCTAGCCAATACTCATGAGCCAGCAACCCCCCTTCCACCTCCTCCACTTCCAAGATGCTCTTTCATCCAGCACATGGTGTCTCCTTTGCAGGGCTCAGTAGTATGTCTCCAGCTCCACCCAGCCTATTGAAGAGAGGAAGCCAGCGTTAACTAAGTTAGCAGTGCTTGGTGAGGGTGACTCTTCTGGGCACCAAGAAGTACCTGGAAAAGTAGGGATGGGAGAGCAAGAGGGTGGTGAGGAATAGGGTTGTAGGCCTAAGGGACTGGGGCCACAGGATGTTGAAGTATGTGTGTGTGTGTGTGTGTGTGTGTGTGTGTGTGTTATGTAGATTGGCATCTGGTAAGAAAGATGGTAAGTTGAAGGACCTGAGGCAATAAGATTTATAATTAGAGAGATATGAAATAATAGAGGCGGGCTGGGTCTAGAGGAAGACTTACCACCAGGGTTGTGCCGCAGTAAATATCTTCGACCCTCATCATAGACAAAGATAAGTATAGTGTAGGGGATGGCACAGAACCACCAGGATAGTCTATGGGAAACAACAGTGACAGTAATAAGATGGGAAATAACATGTTGACACCCATTTACCTTGGTTTATCATAAGAGTGAGGAAAGTACAGGGATTCCAGTAGTCTTTATGGGACAAGAGAGAAACTCAGAATCTCTTCATCTCCCAGAACAATAACTCAGACCTTAAAAAGTACCTTCCACACTATGGAGGTTTAGGGGTGTCATGACCCCTGAATCTGGAAAATCCATGTAAAATTTTTTGGCTCTCCCTTTGTACCAGAGAAGAAGTTTGAGTTATTGTGGTATTAAAAAATAAAATATCATGATGGGGAAAGTTGAAATGTAGAAGGGATAACTCTACATGTGTGTATGTGTCTGTGTGTGCGTGTGTGTGAGCATGCACATATTTGTGTACACATGTGCAAAGAGGGAATCCAAGCTGAGTTAGTCTGGCTGTTGGGCTGATTTACATTTGTATCTCATGGAAACCAATGTCAAGTTAGTCATATATGGAAAAAGGCATAAATACTTCCAGAATTTTACAGACACAGATATGTACGTATTGACCGACTACTACACAAAGGCAGCAGACCCTAGTCATAGACCATAATCATAGACCCTAGTCATAAACCTTAGACCCATGTAAGATGCCTGAAATTAAGCCAAAGAGGGAAAAGGTAGGAGTCCGAAATAATTTGCTTTGACTTCAGTAAATACAAACACTACTCAGTTTTGGATAGGACTTGGAATTATACTGTATTAAATATACTGTATACATAATTAGTATATTGTACAATTATATAATACAATGTAGAATATTGTAATTATGAAAACTGAACCAATAAGGAATAGTAATAGTCTATGTATATAATTTCCCTAAAACCCTACTTTCTAGTTTCACCATGGGCTGGAAAGTGACCTTGGGAACCCCACAGGCTGTGCCGAGGGAGCACAGGCTCTGGCAAGTTCTTCTGTATAGGAAAGGTTGCAAGTATGGTCACAGAACCACAGAACTTGAAAGTTTCAAGTGATTTCAGTGGCCACTGAGTCCAAACTGGGCCTGGGTATGTAATACTGTCAAAATCCTCTTCTCCCTTTCCAGTCTCTCTCTCACTTGGTGACCACCTGTCTAGTTCCCATGGGTCTCATCTCATGATCATCTCAAATCTAGATCATCCCAAAACTCTCTCCTCAGCTCTCGCTGTGTAGTTGGGACGATTATATGGTGAAATATGGTATCTTTCCTCCTAAAACCTCCCTCCCCATTTTCTGACCTTTCCTATATCTGGAGAGGACCCAATCAGGTCTGCAACTTCAGTAATATTTTTGTCTATTTCTAAGCAACCTCTTGTCTAGAAGCTGGCTGACATGAGCCTAAGAATAACCAGATATTACACTAGACTTCTCACGCTCATTCACCCCATGTATGCAACTATTGGTAAAGTTATCTTGTTCCTACCTTTACAACATTTGTAATATCTTTCCCTTTCTCTCTATTCACCACCCTACCACCCTACCACCCTAGTTCAGGTTTCTGTCACCTCTCATGGACTATATAAAAGCCTCCTAATTGAACTCCTTGCTTCAAGTTTCTCTTCTTTCCGATTCATTCTCTTTACAGTTGCCAAAGTGATTTTTGTCAAAGTGACCAACCATGTCTCTACTCTAATTAATAAACACTAAGGGCTCCTTATTGCCTTCAGAATTAAATTTAGGCTGCTTCTTTTAGCCTTGAAAGTCTGATCTCAACCTGTCTTTCCAACTTAATTATCTATTAGTCCCCTTCCCACCCTTCAAAGTCTAGCCAAACTATCCTTCTTGCTTTTCTTTATATATGACACTGTCTCCCTCTGCCTTGGCTGTCCCCATGCCTATAATGTCACCATACCTCCTCCTCTTCAAATCTCTTGTTTACTTCAAAACTTTGCTCAGGTTCCACTTTCTGCATGAAGCTTTTTTGGATCCATCTCAGATATTACTGGGTCCCCATCTCCATTTACACCACATTTATTTTCTACATATGTTATTTATGTTTCTTTACATACATTTTCTCTCCTAGTTGAATTTAAGATCCTTGAAGGGATTTTTTTTCATTTTTGTCTTTGTATCCCCAGCACCTATCACAGTGCCTAACCTATAGTAGGTATGCAGTAAATGCTTATTGTTTTATGTATTGACAAATGGTTGACCATTCTCTACTTGAAGATTTCCATTGAGGGGAAACCAATCACTTTTCCAGGTAGCCCATTCTATATTTGCACAGCTCGTAATTGTTAGGAAGTTTTTCCTGATACTGAATCGCAATTTTCCTTTTTGAAGCTTCTACCCTTTGCTCCTGGTTCTGCCCTTTGGATCAAATAGAACATATCTAGTCTTTCTTACATACAACAGCTCTTCAAGTACTTGACTATGGCTACCTTGTTCCTCTTAAGTATTTTCTTCTCCAGGTTAAATCTCCTCAGTTCCTTCAACTGATCTGCACATAAAATGAACTCAAGACCTATCACCATCCCAGTTGCCCTGATCAGTTGCCCTGATATTTTCCACATGTCCCTCTTAAAGTGTAGGCTAATAAAGTTTAAAACAAAAAACAAAGTTTTTTTTTTCTTAAACAATTGCCATACTGTCCAGAACTGAACATAATACTCTAGCTGTGGTCTGCTTAGAGTAGAATATGGTAGAATCACCACTTCTTTATTTCTAGAAACTGTGCTTTTGAGTGCAATCCAAGATCACATTAACTCTATGGCTGCCACATTCCACTGCTGACTCATCCACTGGGCTTGAAGTCCACAAAAACACCCAGATTTTTTTCCCAACAAATTGCTATCTAAACATTTCCCCACCCCACTCCTATCAACCCTGTACTTATGAAGTTGATTTTAAAAAACAAATGCAACACTACCTTTATCACTATTGAATTTCATCCTACTAAATTCAGTCAAGATCCTTTTGGATCCTGACAGTTATCTAATGTGTTCGTTATCTCTCTCAGCTTTGCATCATCTGCAAATTTGATGAGTGTGTACCTTTACTTGTACCTTTATTCAAGTCATTGATAAATATGTTAACCAGTACAGTCACTCCTACCAAGATGTTGTCTGTCATTTAATGACTGAGTTCAGGCATTCCACCAGTTCCAAACTCACCTAAGTGTGTTATTGTATAGTCCACATCTCTCCACTTTCTCCTCAAGAACAGCATGACACACTTTTTCAAAAAGCTTCACTAAAACCTATGTAAATTATATCTACAGTATTCTCCTTAGCCACCAGTTTAGTATCTGTGTCAATAAAGGAAATAAGGTTAGTCTGGCATGACCTATTTTTGATGAAGCCATGCTGGCTTTTCGTAATATTTGCCTACTTAGATTTTACCAACTGGATCTTAATAGTCTAATCTAGAATTTTTCTATGAATAGAAAGTCAGCTCTCTAGCCTGTAGTTTGAAGGCTTTGTTTTCTTTCTTGCTTTTTTTTTTTTAGATTGAGATGTTTGCCCTTCTCTAATCTTGTGGCATCTTTCATGATCGTTCAAATGTTACTGACAGTAGCTTAGCAATCATATCTACCAGTTCATTTGGTATCTAAGGATATATAGTTCATCTAGGCCAGGTGAGTCTAATTCTTTAAGGGCAACCAGGTGCTCTCTTACTAACTCCCTTGCTTATATTGGATAATTGGCTAATTAAGTATCACTTATTTTGATTTTATTGTTTCTAGAGCAAATTCTAGACAGAAAATAGAAAAATTAGACATGAGCAGTGCTTCCTTCCTTGTATTTGTCATCATCCTTTCATCTACCTTAAAGAATGCTTTGTTTTTCCTCCTAATGTAGCTTAAAAAAAATTCAACCCCTGTTGTCCTTAGCCTCTGTCACCAACTTCAGCTGTAACTCTCCTGAAACTATTTTTATAGGTCTTTACCATATTCATCCTGTCTGTTCTTGCTTCCATCTTTTAGGAAATTCTTTTTAAAATCTCCAGACAGCTGCTGTTCTCCCCTACCCCACAATGGAAATGTTTCCCTTGGTGTCTTCAGAATTTAATCCCTGAGCATTTTTTCGATTCCTTCTGGGCTGAATTCACCAGTAGACTTTCAGTCCATGGGATCCTACTCATCTTTTCTCTAGATCTTTGAAATCTGCTTTCCTCAAATCTAGGGGACGTGGTAGACTAAGGTCAGATGGCTTCTCCTCTCTCAAATATTAGGAGTGGTCACTTCCCCCAAATTTCTAATCTTTCCTCTCTAGAAATCAGTTTTTCCCTGTTAGTGAGAATCAGCTCCAGAATAAAACTCCCCCTTGTTGATTTCTCCACCTTTTGAAGGATAAAATTATCATTAAAGCAAGTTGAGAAGTTGTTAGCTATTCTGTTCAAGGGAGTTCCAGCAGATGTCTGGTTAATTTGAAGTCTGCCATCAATATTACATAATGTCTTGTGCCAGTCTTGTGATGTTTCTAAAATTGCTCCTTTCTGAAGTATATGCCAATGACAAAAGCACTTCTATTTCTTCCTCCATGGATGTTTACTCAAATGCTCTGTATTATATTTCTCCTTTCTGGTTCCTAGATTTCCTCATATGAGTATAACTTTTGAGGGTATACAACTTTTTTTTTAACCTATTCTGTTTCTTTACAGTAAGGAATGTTCATCCTGAGTCCTATTGTGGCTATGATGCTCCATCCCACCAAAATCTCAGTGATACCAACAGTATCAAACTTAGCTCCTCCCATTAGGACCTCTACTTCCTCTCACTTTGGAAGTGTGAGACCATGGTTTCAATACTCCCTGGATTTCACTGTCTGTGATCTTGTGGGTATCTCAACTGCTTTTCTTCCTTTATTGTAGCTATAAGCTCAAGAATCTAGTTTCATAGTTAGACAAAATCAGTCATCTCTCTCTTTCATCCTTTTAAGTTAAACCTCTTTGGATTAGATCTGTAAGATACCCCACAAACAGTTCTTTTAAGTCCATTTTCCATCCCTCACCAGGAATCTGTTACCCCTAAATTTTAAGCTGTGCTCCACAGTCCAAATTCCATTCTTAGACTCTTTTCTTAGTAAACAACTATTTACTTTACAAGTAAAATTTTTTCTTCTGCACTCTTTTCCTTTTCTTTTGCGGTCTCAGTGAAAGACAACATTTATTTTCTAAGGATCAGCCTAGTTAAGTATGGAGGACCTTATCACTGGTAGACATGATGGTAGGTGATGGATTTATTAGATATGGCAACTCATGAAACGAGGAAAAATGCAAAATATCCCTTAGTCTTCTTTTTAAATATTTGATGATAATAGAGTGGCAGAAACAACAGAGGGTGTACCAAAAAATGGGAAATTGGTAAAAGGATATCAAAAGACTATTACTGTTTCTTAAGTAAGTTTAACTCAAATCAATTGCAAAAGATGAAAAGAAAAACCACCTTAGTTAGTGAACATTTATCTCTTTGCCAAGAATAGAAATAGGATGGCCAAGAACTGGTTCAGAATCTAAACTCATTCATAAAAATTATAGAAGAGGATAGTAGAAGATTATGATCAGTATTGCTTCATTTAATATTAAGCAGGGTTAGAGGGAAAAACAAGTTTACAGAGAACTTTGAAGGGATCCGAATAAGCTTTATCTTTCTGAGAGCATTTAAGAATCAAATTCAAATAAAGACATCAAACAGATGTCAAAATTACTAAAAAAAAATCACTGTTGATGACAAAGAACTCCCTACAGTTGGAGTCTGATATCATAATTTCCAACTGAAGCATAACAGAGTAGAAATACTACGAAAACAAAGCTGGATACTTACTTATCCACTTATCAGAGAAATCTGATTCAAAGATGGGGAAAAAAAAAAATCACTTAAACTACACAGAGGAAGCCCATGCTGGAGGGGATATAGTTTTGGGGGAAATGAGGTCTCAATTTTTTTTCTTTTTTCAGAGGCAATTGGAGTTAAGTGACTTGCCTAGGGTTACACAGCTAGTAAATATCTGAAGCTGGATTTGTACTTAGGTCCTCCTGACTCCAAGGCTATATATAGAACACTAGCAGCTTCTACTTCACCACCAAGCTTCCCTGAAGTCTCATTTCTTAAGCTATCTGAGAGAAAGAAAGATTCCAAATGTTTGAGAAAAAGTCACAAATGTTATTACTACCGAAAAAAGGCAATCAAGAAAATGTCAGTGACTACAGCCTCATATGCTTAATTTCTGATTTTGACAAAATCTTTGTGAGAATACTTTACACGCATATTGAGGGCATCCTTGTATCCTTGATGAAGGTATGACAAAGGGACAGGACACCTTGTACAAATGAGATTCTAGGTTTGTGTGTGTGTGTGTGTGTTTATGTTTTTGTGTGTGTATGTAAAGAGGGGAGTCAAATGACAGATTAGCAGGGAGCAGAGCAGTGAGTTCCCTCCCAACTCTTCCAAATAGATCCAGAAAATGCATTAGGACCAAAATTCAGATGGAGAAATCAAAGGAAAAAGCCACAGTGAGTCACTTTTCCAGCCTGGCTGCCATAAGGGAACAGAGAAGTCTGTTGACTCTGAGGAAATGTCTGTCTAGGAGTGGCCAGATGGAACATTCCAGTATAGGGAGAGGCTTTGTGCTAGGACAAAAGAAGGTCCCAGACCCATTTCAGGGCATAATAGGGTGTGGGAACAGGTGCCAACTGGCAGCTTTATTACTCACTACCCAGTCCTGGGTAATGGATCAGGACTGACTGTGGAAGGAGACCTTCATCCAGGGATGGCATTCTGGGCCGAGGGGAATATGTTCAAAAGAAAATAGCAGCAGTATGACTCTGATCCCAGAAGCGGAGAAAGGTTTCCATTCCAACCTCTAACCCTGAAGTCAGCAAATGATTCTTATCTGTACAAAAATAGGCAGGATTAGGTCTGGATTTGGCTCATGGGCTATACTTTATTGAATGCTTTTAGCCCAGTATGAAACCTGCAGGAACAAGCAGGGCAGAAATCCCAGACTAACGGTGAATCTTTGGTTTTGTGCCCTCAAAACTAGCAGAGCATCTTAACTGACTGAGCCCAGTCAGTTACTATTGCTCAAGACCAAACTCAAAGCAGGGACTTGTGGAACTCAGACTTTGTCTTAGATTAGACTGCTTTGGGAGCACTAAAAGCTTGCATGTCCCTAGCCTGAGCTGATCCTGGAATAACATAATACTCGAACCCATAAGAAAGCATCAGTAGGGCTGATCCAGATAATTTCTCCTGAAGTGTGAAGAACTGGGACCTACCATCAAGTCCAAAGTCAGGAAGCAGGCTGAAAAAAGGAGCAAACAAAGAAAGAATTCCACCATAAAACACTATCATGGGGACAGGGATGATTAAGACAAACCCAGAACAAAAGAGTTCTTTCAAAACATCTACAAGCAAAGCCTCAAAGAAAAATACAGCTTGTTTACAAATTCAGTTAGAATTCCTGAAAGACATCAAGCAAGTTTTAAAAAAGGAATTAAAAATGTTTTTATCAATGAAATGAGAATTCTAGAAGAAAAAATTGGCAAAGAAATGAGAGCCATGGAAGAAAGAATTGGAAAGGGAATTAATATCTTGATATGAGAGGTACAAACCTTGTCCAAGCAACAGACTCCCTGAAAACTAGAATGGACCAAATAGAAGCCAACAACTGCATGAGATAACAAGAAATATTAAAACAAAGTTAAAATACTGAAGAAAAAAGAGAATAAAATGTAATATAGGAAAAAGAACTGAACTAGAAAATATATCAGGTGCAAAAATTTGTGAATGAACTCATTGGGTCACTTGAATATCATGATCAAAAAAGAGCCAAGACCTTATATTTCAAGAAAGTTTAAAAGAAAATTGCCCAGATCTCTTAGAATCAGAGGTCAAAGTGGAAACAGAAAGATCCCCTGGTCACCTCCTGAAAAGAGACTTCAAAATGAAAACTTCAAGGAACATTATAGCCAAAATCCAGAGCTTCTAGGTCAAAGGAAATATACCATAAGCAGAAGAAAGAATTCAAGCATTGAGGAGCCACAGTCAAGACCACATTGATTTAGTGGCCACCACTCTCAGAAAATGAAGAACTTGGAATATTATATTCTAGAAGACAAAGGATACAGGTTTACAGACAAGGATAACTTACCCAGAAAAACTGTCCTACAGGGGGAGAATGGCATTTTAATAAAGGACTTCGAGCATTCCTGATAAAGACTAGTGCTATATAGAAATTTGGAAGAACAAACATAGGAACTAAAAGAAACATATAAAGGTAAACACAAATGATGATAAAGGACTAAACAAGGATAAATTGCTTGCATTCTAATATGAGAAGATATGTGTCTTCTTTGAATCCTATCATCGTTAGGAGTTATAAAGGAAATCTAGTTACACAAGGCCAGGTAGTGATTCTCTTTTATTTTGATGACATTAAGGGAAGAATGGGAAGAGAGGAGAAGAATGGAAAGATAGTTCCACTGGAGGTGGGGAGAAGGAAAAGGAAGAGTAGAGAAAATTTTCTCACATAGTCAGAGTTTGTAAGTAGACCTCTATACAAATAAGTAGGATAGGGTAAGGAAAGAGGGAACCCCATTCTCAACTGAACAGGTCAAAGCAGGAAAGAACATACACCCTAAGTTGGATATAGAAATGCATTTCACTCAACAGGGAAATGGGAGGGAAAGGGAGAAGGGGGAATTAAAGGAAGTATAGATAAGGGAGGGATTCATACTAAGCAAAACAAATTCTAACTAATAATATACAGAAGTATTTATAATTCTTTCAGTCGTGGCAAAGAATGGTAATCCGAGGGGATGCCCACAAATAGGGAACAGCTTGCCAAACAAGTTATGGTATATAAATACAATGGTATACTATATTGTGCTATAAGAAATTATAAAGGGCATAATTTCAGAGAAACCTGGGAAAATTTGTATGAACTGATACAGAGTGAGGTAAACAGAACCAGGAGAACAATTTTTACAATAATGACAATTCATTAAAGACAAACAACTTTGAAAGAATGCGAAATTCTCATCTTTGTAATGGTCAATCAAGATTCCAAAGACGGATGAGGAAACATGCTACCTACTTCCTGAGAGAAGTGAAGGACTCACAGTATAGAATGAAACATACATTTTTTTTTTAGACATGGCTAAATGCAGGAATTCATTTTGCTTGACTATAAATATTTGGAACAGGGGCCTTGTTCTTTCATTCTCAGTTGGAGGTAGGGGATGGGTTAGGTCCGGAAGAGAGGTCGTTGTTGATTGAAAAAAGATATAAAAATTTGAAAAATTATATCCTACAATAAGCTATATCATTATATTCACACAATTCGTTGGAAGTTAACAGAAAGCAGAGTATGGTAATGCATGCCTATAATCTCTGCCACTAGGAAAACTAAGGCTTGTGGATGGCTTGAGCTTGAGAGTTCTAAGCCAGGATCACCAAGGGGGCAGCTAGGTTGAGCAGCAGATAAAGTGCCAGGCCTGAAGTTAAGAAGACTCATCTTCTTGAGTTCACATCCGGCCTCAGACACTTACTAGCTGTGTGACCTTGGGCAAGCTATTTAACTTCTGTCTATCTCAGTTTTCTCATCTGTAAAATGAGCTGGAGAGGGAAATGGCAAACCACTTCAGTATCTTTACCAAGAAAACCCCAAATAGGGTCATGAGGCAGGAACAACTAAATAATAACACGGGTCAGACACTGTGCTGAGTGCTGGGGATAGAAAGAGGCAAAAGACAGGCCCTGCCCTCAAGGTGCTTACAATTTAATAGGGGAGACAGCATGAAAACAAATATGTACTAAGCAAGATATATACAGGATGAATAGGAAACATTTTAAAGAAGGACAGCACTGGAATTGAGAGGGGTTGGGGAAAGCTTCCTGTAGAAGGTGGGATTCCTTCCTTGTTTGTTTCTGTGCTTACCAAGCTAAACTTATGCTAAAAGAAGGAACATGGAATAGTGGAAAGGAAGCTAGACTTGGAGAGAGCAAAGTTTTGACACTAGCTATGTGGCCATGGGTCAGTTACCTAACGTTTCCGAGTCTGAGTTGTCTCATCTGTAAAATAGGGATGATAATATTTGTAGTATCTACCTTATAGGACTTGTTTTGAGGATCAAATGAGGTAATTCATGTGACATACTTTGCAAATCTTAAGGCGCTTTATAGTAACAAGCAGAGCTTGCATTTGAACCTAGGTTTTCTGTCTCCAAATCTAGCATTCTTGTCTAGTAGGTCTGTGTGCCCTCCATGTGCTGGCCCCTGATCACACACATACTCTTGGTGACAGCCTCTCTGTTTCTGGGTTGGCCCTACTCAGAGGCCAGATGTGAGTCTCCTTTTGACCTCTGATCCCCTGACGCCTGAAGTATCCTGACTGAGGACTATAGGTTATATGTGAAAACATGTTTTTTGGGTACATGTTCTCCCATGCCAAAATTGCCTTATACTGACTTTGTATCTACTGACATGTGTATGTTTCCCAGATACAATCTCATGTCCTGCTTGAGGGTTTTTTAAAATCCCCATTGCTTAGGATAGTCTCTGACATATAGTATGGCTAGAGATAGAGATTGAATCTATGATTTCACTGGTCTAGGGAAGTTCCAGGGAAGGAATGTCTTCCTATCAATGTAGGTTGGTACCTCCTCTGCAATTTAAGAGTCTTAGAGTTGCCTGAGAGCCCCAATGATAAACTCGGGGTCACACAGCCAGGATGTGTCAGAGAACATAGACTTGAACTTGTCCTCCTGGCATAGAGTAAGGTCCATAGGTGGTCCAAGTATTTCCCTTCCATTCTGCCCTCAATACTCACTTGAGTGGGTACATGCGAAGGGCAACATCCATGCCTGGGCAATAGGACAGAAAGGCTGCCAGAAGGGTCTCTTCAAATAGTGCGAAGATCAAGATCTTGTTCCTAGGAAGGAAAGGAGTAGGGGCGCAATGTAGGAATGGAGAGGAGAGTGGGCAAGAGGGATGGGACTCTCAAGAATTATGAGAGGAGAAATTCAGAGTTAGATTGTCCATTGGGGAAGGTCAAGAACATCCTGAGAGGAGCCCTTTCTGTGTATGGCCCAGCAGGCTGCTCTCTGGATAGAGGGCTGTGGAGGCTTGAAATGCTTGTATAGTGGGAAGCTCACGTCATGCCCTGGTGGATGATAGAGTTTCGGCGGGTCTTGCAGATGATGAGGTCAGCCCATTGCACTTCTACAATGCTGATGAAGAAGGCTGTTTGGCATGTGAATTCTACCACTTTCCGTTGCTCATAGGTCTGGGAAGAGGGCACAGCAAAGGTGAAGATGAGGAGGGACAGTGAAGTCATAGGGGACAGTCTAGGTAGAGGAGGGAACAGAGTCTGACAAGAGGGGGAATCAGAGGGCAGGGTTGGGTTAGAGAGGAGGCAGGAAGGAGTGAGTTGGTCTCACCTAAACAAATGACCTCTAGGATGCACCAAAGATGAACAACTTTATACCTAGCTACACAAGGATTACAGAAGTATGATACAGGATTCCTAATTCTAGTTTAGGGGTTTTATAGGGCATTTCTAATTATCTGAAGTGGGGGAAGGTGGTTTGCTAAAAAATTCCTTAAATAAAATTAACTGTTTCCCTTTAATTATAAAATAAATATATGTCATGTAGCTCTTTGAGGAGGAAGAAGAGGATATTTATACTTCAAATTAATAAAGGAGGATCCCTGGCATAGAGAGTCAAAGCAAAGTGCTCAGACATGCAAATATGTACACACATTAAAATTCTTGTGTGTGTGTGTGTGTGAGTGCATATCTCCCATACACACAGAATGAGGTTGGTAACTCTGCTCTAATTCCACTGAGTTTCAATGGATGGGTGGCCCCTATGGAGATTTAGATTCTGAGAAATTCAGGATTGGGGATGAGAAGGTAGGGATCCTGAGAGTCTGGGCATATTGTTGTGGAATTTTTATCTTGTGGTATCTGATGCCAGGAGAACAAACAGATGGATTTCAAAGGAAGGAAGCACAAGATGAGAGGTTTCTAGTACAAGATGAGAGGTTTCTAGTGCTGGTCTCTGGAGTCTTGACTGGAAGCTAAAGGGGAAGAGCCAGCAGAGAGACCCTCCAGTGACAAAGGGGAGAGAGATAAGGCCTTCTACACCCAAGAGGACAGATAGCCTCAACAGAACTAGAGCAGAGAACAGTTGGCACTGGCATAGAGGAGTTTGTTGGAAACAATAGAAAAATATTATAGAAAGGTACTTGGGGTTGAGGTTGGTGGAATGGGAGGCAATGGAGGCAAGAAACTGCTCCTCGTGATTTCAATGCCCTTATTCTCCCTCTCCTTCCCTTCTTTAGGACCCTCCTTACTCCTCTCCATCATTGCTCCCAGTTCACTCACCCACTCCTGTCCGTAACTGTCTTCCAGGTCATTCACATAATAATCATCCCAGCGAATCCTGCTGCCCAGCAGAAATGAGGGCCAGAAACCATTCTCTGCTAGGATCACAAAGTAAGTGAAGAAGCCAGCTATGGCCTGCATCATCCCTGTGGCAAAGTGTAGGAAAAAGAGGAGGGGCCTGGTCAGAGAAGGGAAGAAGACAGAGGACACTAGGAAAAAGCCCAGAGATTGGGGAATTTGAATGCCAGCTACTTTGGTGTTTATTCCAGGGAAACGTGGAAGATTCAGAAGCTCCTTCAATTCTTGCAGGATAGACTATTCCCTCAGTTTGAATGACTTTTCAATCTGCCCTAACTTCTGCTTAGATCTTAGCCTCCATTTCTCACTATCTTCCCACATTTAGTGAGGCACCAAGTCCCACCGAAACTGAAGCACAGTGTCCCCCCTCCTTTCTGTTCCCAGAGGCTCTACCTCATTATCTCAGACTTGAACTTAATTATTAAGGCAGCTTCCTATAGTTATCCCTCTTTCAGTCTCTTCACTCCTCCTACAATCCATTATGCACATTATCCCAAGACTATTCTTCCTAAAATGCTACTACTATCCAATTGTAAAACAGAATTGCTTCCCATTTCCTATTGGACAAAGTTGAAACTCCTCAACTGGGCATTAAAGACCTTCCATGATTGGTTGTCTTCTTAGTCCAACCTTCTCTCCTATTGGTTCCCCCTTCACAAACCCTTGTGTTCTTTCAAAAACTAACTGTACCTACTTTGTTGCCTCTTTACTCTGTACTTGGCACACAGTAAGTGCTTAATAAATGCATGTTGCCTGAACCTAGCCCCGCTCCCTGGATTGGTTCTTTCCTCTCCTCTCCACTTGTCTGGGTCCTATTCTGCCTTTCAGACATAGTCTAAGTTCTCCCTCTCCTCTTCCCAACCAGCTGTCCCGGGTGGTTGGTTTCTTCCTTGCACATTTATTATTTGTACCACTCATGGAGCTTCTACCATGTACTGACATATATTGTTGTTTACCTTCTTGGTGCACATGGGTCATCTAGAGCTAGATTATAAATCTTTCAAGAGCAGGGGCTGTGGCTCACAATGCCCTCTACCCCTAGTGCTTAGTGACCCATCTAATTATATTTGTTGAAAAAGAAAATCACGCCCCCACCCCAGATAGCCACACCTGGACAGCTCAGAAAAACTTTGGCTAGAGAACTGGACCTGGAGTCAGGAAGATCTGAGTTCAAATTCGGCCTCAGACACTTAACTAGCTGTAAGATCCTGGGCAAGTCACTTAGCTTCTGTTTGCCTTCGTTTCCTTATCTATAAGATGGGGACAGTTAATGACATTTACTTCTCAGGGCTGTTGTGAGGGATCAAATGAGATCATATTTATAATAAGTACTTAGCACATTGCCGGGCACGTGGTAGAGTAGGCATTATATAAACACTTATGCCCTCTGCTTCCTCCCTTCCTTTTGGCTCTTCCCCATTCACCACCTGCCCCCATTGTGTCTTCCAGAGTCACACCAATTTGCCCATAGGCCATACTGATGAGTCTTCGGTTCACCAGCTTGTCTTTCTTGGGATCCCGGGGCATACGCTTCATTATGTCACTCTCCGCTGTCTCGTAGGCCAAGGAGATTGCAGGGACCTGGGGAAGAGGGGATATAAGGCTCAGAAGGAAACTCAGAAACACCTTTGCCCCTTTTCCTCTCTACAGATGTTCCCTATACCCCATCCCTTCTGATTGAAGGTACCCTTCCCTTGGTTCCAGCTGGATCCTCACCATATCAGTACCCAGGTCAATGCAGAGAATGGTGATAGTCCCCAGCGGCAAGGGTATATCGAAGATGATGAAGCACAAGAAAGGGCTTATCTCAGGAATGTTGCTGGTCAGGGTATAGGCGATGGACTTCTTCAGATTGTCAAAGATGAGTCGGCCTGTGGGGATGTACCTGGGATATCAGGAAGACTATATAGGAGGAGGCTAGGCAGGAAGAAGAAGATGTTTTGGAGAAAAAGCCATGGAAACTACAAGGTGGAGTTCTCAAGTTCTCACCCAATGCCCATCAAAGTTTTCCAAGGAATGGGGGTGTTCATTTGAGTTCATGTAGATAAACCTTGACTGGTCCTATATTAACTTGAATTCAGTCATGAAAAGGACATAACATTAGCTCCAGGAAACCAATCTGATCCTTCCTGCTATTGGGATTTGCCTTATTATAATAAGTTGCCATATTAGCCTCACTATAAATCTACCAGACTAGGGGTGAAGGTTGACTGTGGAAACTGCTAGAAGGGAATGAAGAAGTGGGGTGACAGAGATAACCTCGGACATCTCAGCCCTCAAAGGTAAGTGTCACAGGTCCGATGACCCCTGTTTCTATCTCTCACCTTCCTCCACACCAGTGACAATGGAGGCAAAATTGTCATCCAGAAGTATCATGTCAGCTGCTTGCTTGGAAACATCAGAGCCAGCGATCCCCATGGCAATGCCAATGTCAGCCTTTTTCAGTGCAGGAGAATCATTCACCCCATCACCAGTCACTGCCACAATAGCACCCTGGTTGGGAGTCAAAATTATAAACAGAGGCTGTCAGCTAATGCAATACCCAAGACCTGGACTAGCCCACAGAGACCATGATGATTATAGGGCTCCCTTTGTCCTGTTGTAGGGTAGGATTTGGCCTTTATCTCCCTTTGCTG
Organism: Bettongia penicillata ogilbyi; assembly: GCA_023548195.1. Classification (NCBI taxonomy): domain Eukaryota; kingdom Metazoa; phylum Chordata; class Mammalia; order Diprotodontia; family Potoroidae; genus Bettongia; species Bettongia penicillata. Next base: position 960,385 of record JAJHZJ010000630.1, read on the forward strand.
GATTGGAGTCTCCCGCAACCCAGCCCTTTCCCCAGACTGAGCCATTTCACTGTCCTCTGGTCTAGTTCACTCTTTTTCTTGGTCTTGAACTTAATTGGAACCATATTAGCCTTAATGGACATAAGAATGAGGGATCTAGGTTCAAAGTTGCGACATCAACTTCTCTGTCTACCTACTTCAAATCTAGAATGACAGAATGTTAGGACTGGAAAGGACCTAATATAGGAGATTATCCCATTATCAACTCCCTCATTTTATAGGTGAGATCCAGAGGGGTATAATGGTTTACCCACAGTCACCCAGCTAATTAGCGCAAAACTAGTGCCAGAACCTAGGTCACGTAGTGTCCCAGTACAGGGATTCCATGACCTTAAAAGTGACATTATGACCAGAGATAATGTCTTCTGGTCTACTCCCATCTGTCTCTGAAAGGCCCCCTTGCTTTTTTCCCTGCACCTGTCTCTGACATCCTTCCACAATGATGAGCTTTTGCTGAGGCGAAGTTCGGGCAAAGACAATCTCGGTGTGTTCTTTGAGGACAGTGTCTAGCTCCTCTTGTGACATGTCCTTTAGCTGTGAGCCATGAATCACACAGGCTTTTGCATTCCTGGAGAGAAAGGGATCCCCTAAGGTGAATTCTGGGGGCTGGAGGTCCTGCAGTTCCCAAGTAGGATTTTCCTAGGAGACTAGTAATTCTTTGTTTCTCTCTAATCATCCTCCTGAATGTCCCTAAACATATTATCCTTATGTGTAATCACAGGATTGTAGAATTGAGCATGGGGAGAGATTTTTTTGAAGTCATCCCCCTTATTTTATAGTCTGTAAGTCTTCACACTTGGTTTTATGGTCCTTAGGTCTTCACACTCCCTTTCCTCATTTTCTCTATCCAGGATGCTCATAGTTTCCCATCACACAAATGACCTTTCCTAATCCAATTTCTTACTCTTCTATCTCTCTTCCTCTTCTCCTTCAATTCTTCCCCAATATGGAGGTATTTCCCTATTGTATGATGTTAACATGTATAAAATTGGTAAATCTTATCTGTTAGGTGCCTCCCAGGAAATCAGGGTAGTAGGAACTTCTGGGATAAAGGATGAAGGACATGAACTGGGGAGACTTGGAGGCCTTACCTTGGATCTACCTGACTGATAGAGACATGTAGCCGGGCAGCAATATCCTCCACAGTTTCACTATTCTCAGAAATTATTCCAACACCTTTGGCGATGGCCTTGGCAGTGATAGGATGATCCCCAGTTACCATTATCACCTGGGAGGTGGAAGATCATTGTCAGAGCTACCCCTGGCTCTATCCCTTTTCAATGCATGGAGGACCTTGTCTTTTCTGAATGGGGGTTGGAGAGCTCTTCTCCAGTCAAAGTGTAAAATAATGGGGTCGGATGAGATGACCTCTACCTTGGCTAACGCCTATGGGAATGGGCAATGTTATAAAAAGACAAGAACCAGGATAGCTTGTGGACATAATTTTTCCAGAACATGAACATATCTTATAATCAGATCCATACAGATGAGATTTATGTCTGCTAATGGAAGTTCTAATTGGGTTCACTACATAGTTTAATCTAGTTCAAGTCTGAGTCCATGAGTCAAGGCTAGTCTTGAGGTCTGGCCATTTCTACTGCCAAGGCTGCTGAGGTTGTCAAGTCAGTCTCAGACCTTTTAAGGGCTTAGGAAACTCTCCAATGGGCTCATGAGATCTGGTATTAACCTAGAGTGACTCAGACTGAACTTGTTCTCTTAAGTCTGATGAAAATTGTGTCAGGAAGGTAAAAACTCAGTAATAATAAGAACAACTCATTTCACATTGTATGACAAAGTTTACAAATACTTTCTTCATATTAATCCTCCTATTTCTCCATTTTACAGATAAAACTGAGGCTTAAGAGAGATTATATGCTTTGCTTATTGTCATGAAGCTAATAAGTCTTGGAGGTGGAATTCAGGTTCAGTTCTACTAGGGTTTATAACCTACTTTACTTTGATAATTCAGTGTATTCAGGTCTCATAATTGTGAGTGTTGATCACAAGCTAGCCATGCCTTCCCATCCTTTGAAATTCTGGTCCATATCCTTCCATCAATTCTACATAAAGAATTTGCTAAAAGTTGATGATAGTAAGCACCAAATACAGAAAAAAGAGCTTTTAAAAAGTTGGTGAGCAAATAAATGAGACCCAGAGCCATTCTTCAGTAGAAAAGTAGTCAAAGGGTATGAATAAATTCTTTTCAAAAGAATTACAAACTATTAAGAACCATATAAAAGATTGCTTCAAACAACTAAATAGTAAGAGGAATGAAAATCAAGCAACTCTGAGGTTTTACTGAGCAAATTGGCAAAGATGATGAAAGATAGAAATAACATTGGAAGAGGGGCAGAGTAGGAGGACAGACCTGCTGTAGCTCTCCCCCCACAGCCTATAAAATACCTGCGAAAAATGACTCTAAACAGATTCTAGAGCAACAGAAGCCACAAAATGACACAGTGAAGATTTCCAGCCCAAGACAGCCTGGAAGGCCGACAAGAAGGGTCTATCGCACCAGGTTTGGGTTAACTCAGCATGGACAGGATTGGAGCAGGCTTCAGAGCATGGAATCATGAGTAGCAGCTGCATTTTCCAGATTTCTCACCCCACAAATGCCAAGGACAGCTTCAAAGGTCAGTAAGAAAGCTTTTTCACCTGGGTGAAAGAGGAGTGGCTTCTGGTCCCAGTCCTGGCCCCAGGGTGGCAGCAGCCTCCATTTTGGAGCCCTTGGCCTAAAGGCCCTGGGGGAGTCGATCAGCTGATCTGGGTCTTGGTCCTGGGATGAGGAAGAACACTGGTGTGGTGGAGCTGGTACAGGGTCTGGAGAGAGAATCCTACTCACAGATCATAGGCAGCAAGGAGTACTTGTGGTTGCTCCCAGATCAGAGTGCAGGCCAGAAGAGGAGAATACTCCTCTCCTTTGATTGTGCCACCTTGGAGGAACTGAGAACTTGCAGGTCCCTAGAGTATATTCTCCACTTGACAAAGAACTCAAAATACCCCAAAAAGGGAAAAAAATTAGACTATAGAAAGTTATTTTCTTGGTGAACAGGTATTTTCTTCCATCCTTTCAAATGAGGAAGGACAAAGCATACCATGAGAGGAAGATATAAAAGTCAAGGTTTCCACATCCATAACCTCCAAAAAAATATGCAATGCTGTCAGGCCATGGAAGAGCTCAAAAAGGATTTTGAAAATCAAGTAGGTGAGAGGGAGGAAAAATTGGGAAGAGTAATGAGAGTGATGCAAGAAAATCATGAAAAACAAGTCAACAGCTTGCTAAAGGAGACCCCCAAAATACTGAAGAAAATAATACCTTTAAAAGTAGATTAACTCAAACAGTAAAAGATATCCAAAAGGCCAACAAGGAGAAGAATACTTCAAAAAAGTAAAATGGGCCAAACAGAAAAGGAGATTCAAAAGCTCACTGAAGAAAATAGTTCTTTAGAAATTAGAATGGAGCAAATGGAAACGAATAACTTTATGAGAAACCAAGAAATTACAAAACAAAACCAAAAGAATGAAAAAATAGAAGACAATGTACAATATCTCATTGGAAAAACAACTGACTTGGAAAATGGATCCAGGAGAGATAATTTAAAAATTATTAGTCTACCTGAAAATCATGATCAAAAAAAGAGCCTAGACATCATCTTCCAAGAAATTATCAAGGAAAACTGCCCTGATATTCTAGAACCAGAGGGTAAAGTAGAAATGGAAAGAATTCTCCAATTACCTCCTAAAAGAGATCCAAAAAGGAAAACTACTAGGAATATTGTGGTCAAATTCCAGAGTTCCCAGGTCAAGGAGAAAATATTACAACCAGCCAGAAAGAAACAATTCAAGTGTTGTGGAAATACAATCAAGAAAACACAGGATTTAGCAGTTTCTACACTAAGGGATTGAAGGGCTTGGAATATGATATTCCAGAGGTCAAAGGAGATAGGATTAAAACCAAAAATCACCTACCCAGCAAAACTGAGTATCATACTTCAGGTAAAAAAATGATATTTCAATGAAATAGAGGACTTCCAAGCACTCTGGTTGAAAAGACCAGAGCTGAATAGAAAATTTGACTTTCAAATACAAGAATCAAGAGAAACATGAAAAGATAAACAGGAAAGAGAAGCCTTAAGGAACTCATTAGAGTTGAACTGTTTACATTCCTACATGGAAAGATGTTATTTATAACCCATGAGACCTTTTTCAGTATTAGGATAGTTAGAGGGAATATATATATATATGTAGGTATGTATGGATATGTATGTATGTGTATATTATATATGTGTAGGTATGTATGTATACATGAGTGTATGTATGTATGTATATATGTGTGTGTATATACATATATGTATATATACACACATATATGTAGACAGAGGGCACAGAGTGAGATGAATATGAAGGGAGAATACCTAAAAAAATAAAACTTAGTGTTGAATGGAATGTACTATGAGTAAGAGAAAGGGAGAAATAGAATGTAGCAAATCATCTCATATACAAGAGGGAAGAAAGAGCTTCTACAAGGAAGGGGAAGAGGAGGGAGATGAAAGGAAATAATTGAATCTTACTCTCATAGGATTTGGCTTAAGGAGGGAATGTCACACACTCAATTGGATATGGAAATCTATTTTACCCTGCAGGAAGGGAAGGGGGAAGGGGATAGGATAGGAGAGGGGAGATAATAGAAGGGATAGCAAATTGAGGAAAGGGATAATTTCAAGCAAACACTATTGTGGGAGGACAGGTTGAGGGAGAGAAAAGAATAAATGAAGGGCAGGATAGGACAAAAGGAAATGTAGTTAGTCTTTTACAACATAACTATTATGGAAGTGCTTTTCATTGTTATACATGTATGACCTATATTGAATTGCTCATTTTCTTAATGAGGGTGGGTGGGGAGGGAGGGAGAGAATATGGAACACAAGGCTTTAAGAATGAATGCTAAAAATGGTTTTAGCATGCAACTAGAAATTAAACTATATAGGCAATGGAGTATAGAAATCTATTTTGCCCTATAGGAAAGTAGAGGGGAATGGAAGAAGGTGGGGGTAATAGAAGGGAGGGCAGATTGGAGGAAGGGGCGGATGGGGTGCATGCTGTTCTGGGGTAGAGAGTGGGAAGAGATAGGGAGAAATTTTGAATTCAAATTCTTGTGGAAGTGAATGTTAAGAACTGAAAACAATAATTTCTATATTTAAAGAAATAACGTTGGAGCGGTAGCAGAAAGGTCAACTTACTAAGATACTTGATCAGGCTATGAACTGATTCAGTCCTTTCAGAAAACAATTTGGAAATATGCTATAAAAGTGATTTAAATATTTTTACCATCTGACTCAGACATCCATTGCTAGGCATTTATCTCGTGGAGATTAAACATAAAGTTAGTGATACTTTCTGTGGTAGCAAAAAACTGGAAAACAAGTAGACACCCAATGATTAGGGAGTCACTGAACACACTATATTACATAAAGGTAATGAAATAGAAGTGCACTTTAAGAAATTATTACTATGAATAATAAAAGAGAAGTTTGGGAATATTCATATGAACTCACACAGTATAAGGAAAGTAGTATTCATAATGACTGCAATAATGTAAATGCGCAATGAGAACAATAAAACCCTGAATGCTATGTAATTATAATAAGCAAAGTTGACCTGGGAGAAGAGCCGTGAAGATACATCTTTCTCCCTCCTTCCAGAGGGAGGGACGATAGCATGGATCTTAGGATATACTACTGGATTCAGTTGATATATTGGTTGGTTTTTCTTCTTTCTCTCATTAATTGTTTGTTAAAAGGGAAAGTTTGTTCTTCAGAAAAGGGGAGAAAGATCTATATGGAAATGAAGGTAATGTGAATAAGAATATTAATAATGTTTAAATCAGTGTTACGTACAAAAGTTCATGAAGTCAGGAAAGGACCCTTTGCTTGGGAGAAATTAGAAGATGGTGGAAAAATATAAAGATTACACAATTTTGCTCACTTCTGTTTTGTCTCTAAGACTGACTGGGATGCTAGAATAATACTCAATCGGTGAAAAGGTGGGAAGCAAGGTGGTAAAGCCAGGTGGCACATTGGATAGTGTCAGCCCTGGAGTTAGGAGGACTTGGGTTCAAAACTGGCTTCAGACACTGAATAGCTGTATGATTCTGGGCAAGTCACTTAACCCTGTTTGCCTCAGTTTCCTTGTCTGTAAAATGAGATGCAGAAGAAAATGGCAAACCACTCTAGTATATCTCTGCCAAGAAAACCACAAATGGGGTCATGAAGAGCTGGATACAACAACTAAACCACAAGAAGAAAATAGTAATATTTCATATAACTTAGTGGCCTTCAGTGAATCCAAGTCACTCAGATCAGAACTACAAACTAAGGTACTGAAAGATCTAGTAAATGTGAAGTAAAATGTAAAGTAAAAAAAAAGTAAAAATCACTTTCAGTGATCTTCAGAAAATTTGGGCAAACCAGAATGGGGTATAGACCTACAGAAAGGCCAATGCCCTGATTTTCCAAAATACAACCCAACAAATATTTGCTGAGCACTTACTCCATATGAGACTCTATGTTAGGTTCTGGGGATACAAAATGAAAAACAAAACAGAGCCTCCCGCTGAGGAGCTTACGTTGTCCTGAGAGGTAGAACATATCACTTAAGTCCTGGTCCTCAGTTTCCTCATTTGTAAAATGAACCAGATAAGACTCTGAAGTTTCTTCCAGCTATAACATCTCTCAAGGCACAATGCTCAGCTACTTTCTCTTTTCTCTCTATGTTGTTTCCTCAACTCCAGTGGGTTCAGTTATCATCTTTCTGCAGGTGATTCTCAGCTCTACATATCCCCCCTGAGTCTCTCTTCTGAGCTACAGTCATGCATCGCCCTTTATCTCATGGTGATTGAACTAGGTGTCCAACAGAACTCATTACCTTTCCTCCCAAACTCCCCACACTCCCAAGCTTCCATCTTACTATTTATTGAGGGTACTTCCATCCTTCCAATCACCTAGGCTTGCAACCTCAGTATCAACCCTGACTCCTCACTCTCACTTACCCCACATATCTAACTTTTGCTAAATCTTGTGGTTTCTTCCAACTCACCATCGACCCTTCTCTCCACTTATATACCTACAGCTATAGCTCAGGCCTCCATCATCACTTGTGTGGACTACTGCTTCTTACTTCCCCTCCAATTCATTCTAGGGCAGCTGGGCAGTGCAGGGGATAGACCAGACCTGGAGTCAGGAAGACCTGAATCCAAATTAAGCCTCAGATATTTACTAGTTGTGCAATCTTGTGCAAGTTATTTAACCTCTGTCTACCTCAGTTTACTCATCTATAAAATGAGCTGGAGAAAGAAACGCCAAACCACTCCAGTGTCTTTGCCGAGAAAACCCCAGATGAGGTCTCAAAGCATCAGAGACGACTGAAATAACTGAATGGCAGCGGCAAGAATGTCACCGAATTAAGTGTTGTGCTTGACATGGTTAAAGTTGCTATAATGCATAGAGTGCTGGCCTCCAAACCAGGAAGATGTGTCTGGTAACCGTAGCGGCTAGATCGAGGAAAGACACACCTCTGAGGGCATGCTTGACCCAGCTCAGTATGAACTGACCTGGCAGCTCAGTCGTCATGCCCTCAAGCAGGAGTGACCTGCCCATTGACTCTGCCATGTCCAGGAGTGAATTTGTGTGGGGCGATGCTTTGTGGCAGGCATTTTATGTTTCAGTCCCCTCTTCCCTGGAACAGAGTGAATGTGTAGAAAGAAGGGAGACTATAGCTCTAGTTTGGAGGAGATGTTTTTGTCCTTGCTATAATTCCTCAGTAAACATCTTTTGTAAAGCTAAGCAATGTTGACTGGCTAATTGATGTTGGAGAGATATCAACTGGTAAATTGATAGAGGAGTGAGATCAGCTGGTCAAGTTGGTATTGGGGGGTGATATTAACTAGTGAATGACATTGGGGGATACACAATAGATAGGGGATGATGACCATTAGTACTAGAAAGACATCCCAGCCTTTTGGGTTTAGAGCCCTGAAGGGAGAAAAGAAGCAGCTAAACTCTGAGAACTCAACTTATCAGTAGGAGTGGGGATTGGCAGAATGCTTCTCAGAGAATGTGCTACAGAAGGAACTGAGGATATTTGGAATGGAAGAGATTTAGGCAGGAAAGTATAGCTATCTTTAAATAACTGAAGGCTTTTATATTTGTGGAAACACATAAGTCTCATTCCTATTAAGTTTCATAGATACTAAGAAATTGTAATTTTTTGAGTTTGGGTTTAAATTCTTTGGTTGGAATTGAATAAAAGAGCTAATTAGTTTTCCATGGAACAGAAGAAAATAGAGTGTCCTCATCTAAAGTCTTTTTTCTTTTGTTTTATTCTTATCAGAGGCTTAATGGAAAATGGAAAAGTTTCTAAATGGAAAAGCCTGAGCATCAAGGACTCCTCTGGACAAGCGATTAAGGAGGAAGAGTGGCCGTGATTATTAAAATTAAGAAAAACATCTCCTGAATTCACATTTGACCAGGAAAACAAAGGAATTCTTAGAACAGGGCCTCTTAAGCTGGAGATTGTGAACTTAAAAAAATATTTTGAAGCTGCATTTCAATATAGTTGGTTTCCTTTGCAATCCTAGGTGTTTTATTTTATACTTGTAAAAGACATTAATTCTGAGACGCCTAAAGACTTCACCAGTTTGCCAAAAGGATATATGACACCAACAATATTAAGAGATCCTGACCCTCACTGAAGTAGAGAGACATTTAATGGTTTTAGGGCAATGGTTCTCCTGGGTACATCAAAAAGTTAAGTCCTGGTGATTCAAGATTCTTGTCTAGACTTTGTCCTTCTGTTTGAGTGTGATTACGGAACATTGTCTTTGCTCTTGAACCCCATAAATTGAAACTCAAAAATGACTTGGATAGAGATTTTCAAAGACAGCAGAGACCTTCTCTCTATGGATTTTCTCTCTCTCTAAGCACAAATGCTTAGAATAATTTAATTAATATGAGTTTGTTTCTGGCAGATTTGTGCTCCAAATGCAGAGAATAGAATTGTTCTTCCATGTGTGGAAGGAATTAGAATTTTTATGTTTCAGAGAGAATTAGGAGCAATGAGTGGAAGTTATAGGGAAACAGATGCCAGCCCAACATCAACAAAAGTTTCCTAAAGTTAGGGTTCTACAAAAATGGAATTCACAGCCGTGGGGGTTGCTACTTTTCCCATTACTGGCCGTCTTAGGCAGAGGATGGATAAGTATAGGATTCAAGCCGTGCAAAGAGATGGATTAGATGACCAGTGAGCTACCATCTAATCTTTTAAGTCTGGGATTACTCAAGGTGTATTCTCAAGAAAAGATTCTAATGAGGAGAGTCTAGAGAAAAGTAAAGTGACTAGGAACCATTACAATAACCCTAGTGATGGTGATGAGGGTCTGAAAAGGTGCAGGTGCTGTGAGAGAAAGTTGAAAGTTGATGAGATGTGGGGATTTTAAGCAAAAAGTGTCAAAGCTGATAGTGTTTTCTACCCTGGGTAAACTGGAGAAAGGGATTGCTGTCAACCAAAGTAGAAAAAACGGGGGAGGGTTCTTTTAAAGAAATGGTGTTTACTTTGAAAGTGGTTGGGTTTGAAGGATTGACAGAACATCTAAATATGCCAAGTTGGCAGTTCAAAGCTTGGGGACTCAAGTTCAACTCTAGAGAGCTCACAGTTGGCAATAATTACTTACATGGGAGTGACTGCTATGCCTAAGGGAGAGAATGTTAAGAGAGTAGAGAAAAGGGTCTGGGGAATGCCTATGTTTAAGGAATACCAAGAGAATGAGGAGAAATAGCAGATACAGAAAAGGAAGGGACAGAGAGTCAGGAGGAGAATCATGAATGTAGCATCATATATTGAATATAGCTGGAGGAAGCCAGTCAGTTAAGCTGGCTAGAAACACAACAAAACTTACGTTATCTAACCTTGACTGGACACTCATGGCAGCAAAGTAATCCCACTCCTTTCAGAGATGGTTCTGAAACTTTTTCTTTTATCAAGTGTTTCACATCCTTCCCCATTTCCGCACCTTATGCACAGCCCAGGACCTTGCTTCTTACCTCACTGAGAAGACTGAGGCTAATTGTCATGTATTCTATCTTCCTCCTTTTCTTTACTCTCAAAACCTTTCAAAAACCACTTCTCACAGCTAATTTCCTTCATTCTTTAATAATCAAGTGATCCTTTTCCATGCCAAGACTAACCCCTCTACATATGCCTTTGATGCAATTCCATCACATCTTTTCCAGTGGACTGACCCCTCAATTATCTTCCCCTCAATCTTCAATTTCTCTTTCTATTGGTTCCTTCTCTAAACATGCCCAAGGCTTCCCTATCTTAAGAAAACCAACTCTTTTTTAGACCCTACCACCCCTCAAACTATTGTCCTATATTTCTTCTCCCTTTCTTAGTCCTAGAAAAAGCCATTCACACTCACCTTTATTTCTCCTCTCATTCACTCCTTTGCAATCCCTGACCTCATTACTTACTGTTCTCTCTAAAGTTACCAGTAATCTCAGCTGCCAATCTAATGGCTTTTTTCTTAGTCTTTACCTTTCTTGACTCCTCTACAGTGTTTGACATTGTCAGCTACCTTGTCCTCCTGGGTTTTCATGCTCTCTTGGTTTTCCCACTTGCAACCTTTTGTGTCCTTCGCTGGTTCATGATTCATTTCTCTTTTTTCTACCTGTGGGTGTCCTCTAAGGCTAAGTCCTTGCCTTCTTCTCCTGTTAACTCTTTCTATTGTCTCCCTGAGTGACCCGGTTCTCATGGGTTTAATTATCATCACTAGACAGAAAATTTAGAGAGCCATACATCTGGTCCCCACAGTCTCTCTCTTGAGTTCCACTACCTTGAGGTCATATGTGGCCTTCTAGGTCCTCAACTACAGCCCTTTGACTAAATACAAACTTCACAGAACAAATCCCCTTAATAAAAGATTTATTTATTCTATGCCCAAAGGGCAATAAAAATGTGCATACCCTTTGACCCAGCAATACCACTTCTAGGGCTGTATCCCAAAGAGATCATAAAAATGGGAAAAGGCCACACATGTACAAAAAATATTTAAAGCAGCTCTCTTTGTGGTGGCCAAGAACTGGAAATTGAGGGAATACCCATCAGTTGAGGAATGGCTGAACATTATGGTATATGGATGTAATGGAATACCATTGTGCTATAGGAAATGATAGATTTACATGAACTGATGCTGAGTGAAGTGAGCAGAACCAGAAGAACATTGTACACAGTAACAGCCACAGTCTGTGATGACTGATTGGGATAGACTTAGCCCTTCTCAGCAATGCAAAGATCTAAAACAATTCCAAAGGACTCATGATGGAAAATGCCATCCATGTACAGAGAAAGAACTATGGAGTCAATGTAGAGTGAAACAAACTATTTTCTTTTTTGTTTCATTTTTTCTTTCTCATTTCTCCCATTCGTTATAATTCTTATATACAACAGGACTAATATGAAAATGTTTAATAGAAATGTATATGTGAAGCTTATATCAGATTACAGGCCATCTGGGGGAGGGAGAGGGGAGGAAGGGGGAAAAATTAAAAACTTATGGAAGTAAATATTGAAAACTAAAAATAAATGAACTTAAAAAAAAGATTTGTTCTGTAAAACTTGGACTCAGATCAAAAGGCCACAACGGAGGACCTAGAAGGCCACATGTGGCCTTGGGGCCACAGGTTCCCCACCCCTGATTCTAGCCAAACTGACATCTCTGACCCTTACACATAGCACTCTTAAGGTCCCTTCGCTCTGGTTTTCTTCTCTCCTACTTGGAATGCTTCCCCTCCTCCACACCACTACCTCACAAAAACTCATACTTCCCTCAAGGTCCAGTTCAAGCACCACCTTATACAAGAAAAGAAATGTTTTCTGATCCCCACAACTATGAGTAGCTCCTCTCCAATTATTTTCTGTTTAACCATTTTGAATTTACTCTGTATTTATTTTGCATATATTTGTACATGTCTCTGCTGATGGAATGGAAGTCAACTGAAAGGAAGGATTGTTGTATTTCTTGTCTTTGCATGCCAAGTTCTTGGAACCAGGAAGGTGCTTAATATAGTAAATATTTGTTGGTTGATTCGTTGTCTGTCCTTTATTTTAGAAGATGACCAATGACATCACAACGTTGGGATTAGGGTAGAGTGTATCTAACTGTGACTGATCAGGCCACATTGGCCAAATGCCAAAGACACACTTACCTAAAAGAGTATTTTATGGAGAACTCACAAAAGACAAACGCTCACACAGAGGCCAGAAGAAGTAGTACAAGGACACTCTCAAGGTCTCTCTGAAGAGCTTTAGTATCCATTGTTAGACACGGGAGAGGCTGACACAGCATGGCAAACCAGCATCAAAGAAGGTGCTGTATTCCATGAGCAAAGCAGATTCACAGTAGCACAAAGGAAATGTAAGCTGTGTATATCCAGAGACATCTCTATCCTAAATGTTTTAACAGACTATTTGTGCCTGACCTGGAACAGAGCCTTCTGAACTTGTACTGGCTGGCTGATTTATGAATTGACTAGAGAGGATATCAGTGGAAGCAAGACATTTAGAAGGAAAAATGGTCAGTTGTATCTAATGCTACAACAAAAATCCACTGACATTATATGTGACTTTAAGGTTGACAAGGAGCAGCTAGGTGGTGCAGTGGAAAGAGCGCTGGGCCTGGAGTCAGGAAGACTTGAGTTCAAATTCAGCCTCAGGCACTTACTAGCTGTGTGACCCAGGGCAAGTCATTTCTCAGTTTCCTCATCTGTCAAATGATCTGGAGAACGAAATGGCAAACCACTCCAGCATCTGTGCCAAGAAAACCCCAAATGAGGTCACGCAGAGTTAGACATGACTGAAATGATTGAACTAACAGCAAGGGGAAAAATGTTTCACATCTCACCTGAACCTCAGACACTGTGGTAGGTACCATGGGTATTATTATTACCATTTTAGAAATGAAGTAACTGAAGTTCAGATAAGTTAAGGGACTTGCCCATAGTCACTCAGTTAGTAAATGCCAGACACTGGATTTGAATGCTTTTATCATTTGGAGTTATCCAAATCTGGAATCTTCCCCACCATATGATGAAAGAGGATGAGGACGATAAAAGCCATAGGATATGGTTATTTGAACTCAATTGTTAGCAACTCTGGAGGCAGCACTTTCAGGAGATTAGTTGAGATGGAATTTCATTGCAAAGAGTTGAGGGTGCATAGAGGAGTAAAGAAAAGAAACATATACTACTCACTTTAAGAGCTTGGAAGGGAAGGAAAGAAGAGATAACATGATAACTTGAGGAGGTGAAAGGATCCAAGGAAGTTTCTTTTTCATTTTTTAGGGTAAGAGAGACCTGTATTTGTTTATAGAAAGATGTTGAAGATAAAAGAAAGACAGGGTGTGATTAAGGTCATGGAGATGACATTCCCCATCCCCAGAATGTGTTCAATAAGAATGTATGTGTAGAACCCATATAAGATTGCATGCCATCTCAGGGAGGGAGTGGGGAAGGAGGGGAAGAAAATTTAAGACTTATGGAAGCGATTGTAGAAAACTGAAGGATGGTATAACATGGATTCGTGATTTGTTTAGGGATTGGTCTAGACAACCTCTGAAGACCCTTCGAACTCTGCAATTCTATGATTTTCATGAATGTATTATTCTTCTACCAGAGTTACCAAGGATTATAGGTGATAATGGGTTGGGCTAGAGACACTGTTGGTGGATATCAGATATCTGAGTGTCTTGGCGTGTTTTTTTTTTTTTATGTTTTGGTGTGTTTTGAGTATATTGGTATGTTTTACATTTTCACTACAATACCTGTGTCCTATCTCTAACTCCTACCCTGAGATGCCAGTATTGCCTGAGGATGGGGTGTTGTCTCAGTCTCTCCAGATTTTTGTCCAAGAACAGGATAGGAATCTTGCTTTTCTGACAAGGGCATGCCCATGGAGGAACAAATCACTGGGAAAATCCCTAGGGCAGGTGTTGATGGTGGCAAGGAGGCGCAAAGTCTAGGTAGCCTACCTTGATGCCTGCACTGCGGCACTTGCCTACAGCATCAGGTACAGCAGCCCGGGGTGGGTCAATCATGGATATGAGCCCCACAAAGCAGAGTTCTGTTAGAGGGAAGTTGACATTGTCTGCATCGAACTGATAGTCCCCAGTGTATGGCTCAGGGAGATCTAAATAGCAGAATCCTGGAGGATAAAAAAGGAAGGAGAAAAGCAAAGGTAATTCAGATACCCCCTCTTTTACATCCCCATACCTTAGCATCCTATAAACTTCCCCAATCCCATAGGCCCAGCATTTTCCTTTAGTTTTTAGGGTCTTCCCCACCATCCTCAGGGCCCATTCCTCTAGATCTTTTCCCCTTTTCTAGTTCACTTTCCCCAGTTTCCCTCACCCAGCACACGTTCCCCTAGCCCTCCCAGTTCCAAGTAGGCATCCTGGAAGGCCTTTTGAGACTCCTCATCCAACAGATACTCGTTTCCATTCAATAGGATAGTGGAGCAACGCTCTAGGATACGTTCTGGAGCCCCTTTCATCACCAGCAAATATTTCATGGAGCTCGCATCCCGAATGTGGACCGATACCTAAGGAGAGAGGAGAGACAGTGTCAGGGAAAGAAGACACAGGACTGAGGAGAAGAGGCACCCTTGTCTCTTCTTCTTCTCCCAAATGGGGTTCCTATTCCATCTTTCCAAATTCTACTCAAAGCTCAGTCAATACTCATAGACTTGAGAACAGAAAGAGATCTTAAGGATCAATGATAGATAAACTGAAGCTCAGGGAAGAATGATGGTTTGACCATGGTCTTGTGAATTCTGGCCTTCAAATACAGGTCTTCTGATTCCAAATGTGCACTTTTTATACTGCACTGCAAAGTAGATGCTCACTTCCTTTGAATTCAATTCATATCAACGTGACTATGGTTTTTGTTACCTATTTTGTGTACAGTAATTTGTTGATTGAGCTTACTTGGGCTGGGAGCAGGCAAGATAGGCAGCAAGGCATGGAGGAAAGAATGCTGGGCCTGTAGCTAAGAGGTCTGAGTTTGCCTCATGGCATTGGTGTGTAATGCTCTATGACCCTGGGCCAGACTCTGAGTCTCCGAATCTCAATTTTCCAATTTATGAAATAGGGCTATTGGGCAGCTAGGTGACATGGTGATAAAGTGCCCAACCTGGAGTCAGTGAGAGTCATCTTTCTGAGTTCAAATCTGACCTCAGCCACTTATTAGTTGTGTGAGCCTGGGCAAGTCGCTCAATCCCCTGTTTGCCTCAGTTTCCTCATCTGTAAAATAATCTGGAGAAGGGAATGGACAACCACTCCAGTATATTTGGCAAGAAAACCCCAAAAGGGGTTTCAAAGAGTTGGATATGACCAGGAAAAAAAACTGGACAGAAACAAAGGTAGGATAACACCTGCAGTATCCATACTTTACATGACTAAAAGAAAAGTGTTTTATAATCTTAATAACATTACAGAAATGTAAGCTATTATTATTCAAAGATAAATAAAGCAGCATCTGGTCAGCTAGGTCACTCAGTGGCTAGAGTTACTGGACCTTCCACTAAAAACTTCCAATTCATATCCTTCAACCATTTACTTATTAGGGAGCAATTTTTGTGTTTATGAATTTGGATCAGTTCCTTATATATATTGGAGATGAGACTTTTAAATGAGGAATGTACTGAAGAGATTTTTTTCCTCATTCATTTGTTTTCTTCTTAATTGGCTTTGTTGGGGAAAGACATTTTAATTTTATATAATCAAAACTGTCCATTTTATCATGAATTCGTCCCCTTCATAGTTGTGGAAAGTAATTTCTTCCTTGTTTTTTAAAATTGTTTATCATGTTTTTCACATGTTTAAAATGCTCATTACATTTTATGTCTAAATCATGAATCCATTTGGAACTTATCTCGGCATATGATACGAGATGTCAACTTATGCCTAACTTTTGTCAGGATGATTACAGGTTTTCCCAGGTAGTTTTGCAACGTGGTGAGTCCTTCCACCAGTAGTGGTCTATGAGTTTGTTAAACACGATGTAACTATGTTCATTTGCTTCCATGTTGTTATTCAGCCATTTTTCAGTTTTGACTTTTTGTGACAATATTTGGGGCTTTCTTGGCAAAGATACTGGAGTGGTTTGCCATGTCCTTCTCCAGTCCATTTTACAGATGAGGCAACTGAGGCAAACAGAGTTAAAGTGACTTGCCCACAGCCACGCAGCTAGCAAGTTTCTCAGGTCAGATTTGAACGATTTGAATTCAGGACCTAAAGGAGTCTTCCTGATTCTAGCCTGGAACTCTAATCATTGTTGCCCTTTCCGCTTAGTATCTGACCCTTAATCTATTGTAGTAATGACTTCACTATTTTATAGTCAGTATCAAATTATTTTCATCATTATGGTTTTGTTGTACAATTTAAAATCCAGGCCCCTTTCTTTCTATGAAAAAAATTATTTCCTTTCAGATTCTTGGCCTTTTCTTATTCCAGATCAATTTCTTTCTATTTTTTTCCTACCTCTTGAAGTAATCCTTTGGTAGTTTGTTTAGTATAGTATTGAATAAATTGATTTAGGTAGCATTGTTATTTTTATGTTGACATGGCCTACCCACGAGCAATTGATATTTTCCCACTTAGTCCTGTTTTTGTTTCTCTAAAGAGAATTTTTAATTGTGTTCTTATAGTTCTTGCACCTGTCTTGATAGACCCCAAAATATTTTATACATTGTGTTGTTATTTTGAATGTAATTTCCTTTTCTTTCTCTTCTTCCTGAGTTTGCTTGTAATATACTAAAATGCTGATGATTTAAATGGATTCATTTTATGTCCTGCAATTTTTCAAGATTATTCATTGTTACAATTAATTTTTAATTTACTCTTTTTTTGGTTTTATGGATAAACCTTCATGTTATGTTTCAAAAGTGGTAATTTTGTTTCCTCTTTTCCTATGTTTATTCCCTTGATTTCTTTTTCTTGTCTCATTTATATAGCTAATATTTCTCACATTAAACAATAATGATGATAATGGATATCCTTGCTTAATTCCTGATCTTATTGAAAAACGACTTAGCCTATCTATATTACAATAGTTGTTGACTCTTAGTTTTAGGTAGATAATTATTATACTGAGGAAGTATTTCCAAGCTTTCTAATTTTTTTTTTTTGTTTTACAAAAGTGGATGTTGGATTTTGTAAAAAGTCTTTTTATTATTTATTGATAAAAATCATGTTTTAATTATTTTTGTTATGAATATCATTTATTATGCTTATGGTTTTCCTTTGATTGAACTAATCCTTCATTCCCAGTGTAAATCCAATCATAGTACATAAACTTTTTAATATGTTGCGGTAGTCCCATTAATAATATCTTACTTAGTATTTTTATATTAATGTTCATTAGGGATATTGATCTACAGTTTTCTTCTGCCCTGTTTCTCTGTCTTAAATATCAAGACTATATTTGTAAAACATATTTATAAAACAATAGTAGTGATAACTAGCACTAATATGCACCAAGAGGTTTTCAAATTATCTTATTTGATCTTACCAGTCATTTTGTGAAATAGGCAACATCATTATTCCCATTTTACAGATGTAACTGAGGCTCAGTGGTTCACTGGGACTTGCCAGGGTCACAGAGCTAGTGAACACTTGAGATGAGATTTGAACTCGGGTTTTTTTGACTCCAAGTTCAGAATCATAGAGTATAGAAGGATCCCTTCTTTTCTTAATTTTTAAACAATTGATGCAATATTGGAATTCTTTTTTGCATGTTTGAGGATTCACTTGTAAATCCATATGGTCCTGGAATTTTTTGTTTGTTTGTTTTGTTTTAATTCCTTTGATAGTTCAAGTATGGCTTATTTAATTTCTTTTTCTGATATTGGGTTAATTAAATGATCTAGTTCTCTTAATTTGTATATTTTATATTTTTTAAAATGTTAATTCATTTCATCTAAGTTATCAGTTTTGTTGGCTTATTATTGGACAATTTATAATTAGATAATTCCCTTTGTTTCATCTTAAGTTACTGTGAATTCTCCTTTCTCACTTTTGATAAAATTTAGCTTTCTTCTATTAAAAAAACATACCAAATTATGGTATATGAAGGTAATGGAATACTATTATGCTACAAGAAATGATGAACAGGAAGACTTCAGAGAGGCCTGGAAAGACTTATATGATCTGATGCTGAGTGAAAGGAACAGAACCAGGAGAACTTTGTACACAGCAACAACCACAGTGTGTGAGGATTTTTTCTGGTACAATTAAAACTTCATTGCAATGCAAGGACTTAAAAAAAAAATTCCCAATGGTCTTTTAAGGCAAATGCCTTCCACATTCAGAGAAAGAACTATGGAATTCAATCACAGAATGTAGCAGATCATTTTCTTTTGTATTACGTTCTGGTTTGTTATATGATTTCTCCCATTGATTTTAATTCTTCTATGCAACATGACTGTGGTGAAAATGTGTTTAATAGGAATGTATGTGTAGAACCTATATAAAATTGTATGCTGTCTCGGGGAGGGAAGAGGAAGTAGGGAGGAGGGGGAGGGAGGGAAAAAAAATCTAAGTTACATGGTAGTGATTGTAGAACACTGAAAATAAAAAAATAAAATGGAATAAAAAAAACATACCAGCTAATTGGTTATCTATTTTATTATTATTTAAAATCAGGTTTCTTTATTCATTTAAATTTTTTTAATTTTCAATGTTGTAATTTCTTCTTTGATTTTCAAATTTCTACTTTGATGTTTAGTTGATTTAAAAAAAAATTGTTCTAATTTTTTTTTTTATAAAAATCTACATGTCTTTGTATGGCCTATATCAAATTGCTTGCCTTCTTAGTGGGGAGATGGAGGGGAAGGGAAGGAGGAAGGGAATTTAAAACTCAAAAATTTTAAAAGATGAATGTTAAAAATTGTTTTTACATGTAATTGGGGAAAAATAAAGTGTTAAAAGTTCAGAGTAAAAAAAGATAATCCATGAAAAACAAAATACATGTTCAACTCAATGATCTATTAAAATATATACTTCATCATCATATAGTCCTTTTCAATTGATCAAATGCCAATCTTTTGATTCTGTTTTAACATTTTCTTAGTGTCTCATGGAGTCATTGCTTTCTGCTTGACCCACTCTGATTTTCAGGGTATTGAATTCTTATGTATAGTTTACTGCCATTTGTTCTAAGCTATTAATTCTCCTTGTCATTCTTTCTTCCCTACTTATAATTTCCTTTAATATTACATTTCTTTTTCATTTTGTCCAGGTACTCATAGTCCTTGTGTCCAGGATATCCTTGTCTCTGAGGTTCTATCTGGACTTGTGAAATTCCTCACTATCAAGTGTGTTAGTAATGGGGCTATGATTCAAACCCAAGTCCTCTGACTTCAAGGCTCTTTCCACTGTACCATGCTATTACTTTTTTATGTTTAGTGCAATTTCCAGAATTCAGAACTTTAGAGTTTTTAAATCAACAGACATCTATTAACCCCTACTGTATGCAGGAGATGATGCAAGATGAGATATATAGATAAAACTGAAACAATCTTTGCTATCAAGAAGATTACATTCTACTAAACTCCTGGCCATTTTCATTACTTTTCATTCCTCTCTGTTTTTGACAAAAGAAAATGCTTCCAATGAAGGTAACAACCTTGACATTCCTTGACCTGATACTACTTTTTAAGTATTGTCCTTGTCTGCCAAGTTTTGTCTGTCCTCCTCTCCCCTTGATCTTATTCTCCTTGCATAGTCTTTCTTGGCTCCATACCTGGTACTTGTTGGTGGAGTTGAAGGGAACCTCTGCCATCTTGGTGTACTTTTCCCTCATCTTACTCACTGAGCCATAAGATTGTTCAATGAACTTGAGTAGAGCTGATTCAGATGCATCACCTGTTGTCGTTCTCTGCCAGGAAGGAGCTGGAGTCACCCCCTGGAGCAGGGGTACTAGGATCCCTTAGTGTTACTGGGAGGTATTGAGCCTACCCATGAAAACAAGGTAATGGATGAATTGGAGAGAAGACAGTCATGCTGGACAACAAGGGAAATAACTCAAGGCTTGGAGGATAGGACTTTGGAGATACCTTCTTTCACTATGGACCTGATACCTTAGGAACAGGGACTATCTCTTGACCAGGTCCAAATTCAGCTCGGTTACAGAGACCAGCAATTAGAGCCAGGGCAGACCAGGTTTCAGAGTTCTTGTCAAAAGTCTTCCCTGAAAAAAAGAGGAATTTGTGAGCATGTGATGCAAAGGGATAGAGTTGAGAAAAACTTTCATACCCTGTTTCTTATTAAAATGCTTCTCAGTGACTTCCTTCTTCTTAAGCCCCAGTTTTTAGATATCTTTTCTTTTTCCCGATCCTACCATTCCCTCCCTTTCCAAACATTCCACTCCTTCTTTCTTCCCCTTTCCCTGCAAATGCTCCCAGTCACCAGACTGGTCCTCAGTGGTGTCAGCCTCAAATATAGTCTTGTCAAACCACATGTGGGCCACAGTCATCCGGTTCTGGGTGAGGGTGCCTGTCTTGTCTGAGCAGATGGTAGAGGTCGATCCCAAGGTCTCCACGGCCTCAAGGTTCTTGACCAGGCAATTCTTGCGAGCCATTCGCTTGGCTGTCAAAGTTAGACACACCTAGGATGTGGGTGGGGAGGAGAAGAAAAAGAGAAGGAGCTCAGCCTGGTATTCGTAGCTCAAGTCACCTCCTCAGTCCCCTGTGTCTTTAAACACCAGGCTCAGAGCCTTTTGTAATAATCATAGCTAACATTTATATAGCACCAGGCACTGTGCTAAGTAAACACTTTACAATTTTGATCTCATTTGATTCTCACAACAACCCTGTGAGGAAGGTACTAGTATTATCAATCTCATTTCACAGATAAGGAAACTGAGTAGAATAGAGGTTAAGTTACTTGCCCAGGGTCACACAACTAGAAAGTGTCTGAGGTTAGATTTGAACACAGCTCTTCCTACGTCCTGGCCCATCATTCTATCCACTGAATCACCTGGCTGCCTACAGGATCAGGAAGGTACATTCAGCAGGAAGTTTTCAGTTGGTGGTTTTCACACAGTTCAAATCATTCAAAAACCTCAGAGCCAGGAGCCATATCTAGTTGGAGCCTAACTAGATATAGGTTATGGAGTATGAAGATGTATTAGAGGCCATAGAATTGAGGCAGAGAGGGGGCAGGAGATCTCAGGCCACAAAGAATAACACAATCCTCATTTAGGAACATGAGACTATAGGATTGAGAGCTAGATAGGATCTTAGAGAACATTTAATGTTTGCCTTTAATTTTACAGATGAGGAGACGAGTCCCAGAGCAGTTAAGTGCTTTGCCTAAGGTCACACAGGGAGTTAACAACAAAGTGAGGAGTTGAACCTATGTCCTATAACTCCATGTCTAGTGGTCTTGCCAGTCCATGTTTAAGTACAAAGTACCTACATTTTGAGCACTATAGTAGTTTCTGGAAGGGAACACCAAAGAAATGGAAGGAATATACGCTTTGCTTTCAGTATCTTAAAATTAGAAGAGGGAGACAAGAGAAATAGATGTGCACACACACACACACTCAAATACACACACATATAAATCCATATACACACAACACACAAACAGAAGAAATATACCAAAGAACACATCAATACTTCAATTAACAACTAAAAATAAAAACCACCTTTATTGAAGCATTGTAAAGAAATGCCCTTTCCTTTGCTGAATCGGGAATTAAATTACCATGGGGCTGGTACTGTAAACCTGCGAATATTTCCCTGGGGAGAGAAACATGAGCTATACTGAAATCGATCTGGGTAGAACTTTGCAGATGTGGCAGATTGATGCCCTGCCCCCAACCCCTGGCTTGGGAAGTTGAGAGTTAGTAGTAGGGGTTGAAAGGGGTCAGGAGCCCATCAGCTTGGTGTGAGAAGAGAGTATTGGGAGATGGGTCTAGGCATATCTGGGGAAGGAACATCCACAGAGTTTTCTCCTAAGAGAAAAAAACCAGATGTTAATTTAGATGGGAGAAGGGTCTATTTACTGCGACCATTACTGACCAGTTTAAGGATACCTCTCCCATGATGTCCTTATTGTTGTTTAATCATTTCAGTCATGTCCAACTATTTTCTTGGCAAAGATATTGGAGTGGTGTGTGATTTTCTTCTCCAGCTCATTTTACAGATGAGAAAACTGAGGCAGAGGGGATTAAGTATATTGATCAGGACCACACAGTTAGGAAGTGTCTGAGGCTAGATTTGAACTCAGGTCTTCTTCATTCCAAGCTCAGCACTCTATGCATTGTGTCACCTATCTGCCCTGAAGTCCTAGTTCAATCATAGGTAAAAGAGTTCTGGATTTGAAGTCAGAGGACCCAAGTTTAAGTTCTTGGTTCTGCCATTTATTAACTATGTGACCTTGAGCAAGGAATCAAATTTTTCTGGGCCTTAGGTTCTTTCTCTGCAAAATGAGAGGGCATAACTAGAGGGCCTCCCCTCCAGCTCTGTGATCATGAGTTCTTAGAGGCATAAACCCTGACAAGTCCTACCAACCTGGAAAGGCTGCAAGTACAAGATCAGACACCAGGCTTAAGAGTCAATCTAGCTTAGTTTGGAAAGGTTTATCACCAGAAAATTGACTATTAGATGATGAATCTTTTTACTCAGAGCAGTTCATAAAACCACCTATTAAGATATGGATATCTTTTAGTAGAAGGAACATGTACACCAATGAAATAATAACTCACAGTATTCATGTAAGGTATAACTTCCTATCTGAAAGTTCAATAATTCTTTACTCTGTATGTATTTTTTTCTAAAAAGCATTTAGCTTATTTCTCTTAAGTAATAGTAAAATACTTTTTCAAAAGCTCAACCTGGATTTGATGATGCACTAAAGGGAGAAGGTAGTGTTGGGGCCAGGATAAGCCAAGAGCAATGGTAGCAGGAGAGAAACTGTTTAGCCTGTACTTCTAAAGCTTTGGGGTGATGGTGAGCAAAGATCCAGTAAGATCTTTACAAGAAGAGAAAGTGTTCCAAAAACTCAAATGGGATTAGAATCCAGATGATCCTTTTTTCTGAAGTTTGCATGGCAGAAATAGTACTGGTGTGGTCGGCCAGGAATTTTGTGAGGCTATGGCCCTATTAAACAATAAACGTGGAGAAGATAGCACAGCAGATTGTGTGAGGGAGGCAGCAGTGGGTAGGGGGTAGAGGGCTGGACTTGAAATAAGAAGGGCCTGGGTTAAAATCCTACTAATGAGATCACCCTGAAGTAGTGCAGAGAGAGCGGAGGGCTCAGGACTGAATGCTGTAGGATACATATGGTTAGAGGGCATGATCTAGATGAAGGTCTAGCAAAGGAGACTGAGAAAAAGAGGTCATATATATGGGAGAACTAAGAGACAGTGATGTCCCAAAAACCTAGAGAAAAGAGATTATCAAGGAGGAGATGGTGATCAGCAGTGTCAAAGGATGCAGAGGGATTTAGGAAAATGAGGATTAGGGAAAAGCCATTTGATTTGGCATTTAAGAGAATAATGGAAACTTTGAAGAGAGGAGTTTTGGTGGAATGATGAAGCCGGATTTTAAGGGGTTAAGAAAAGAGTGAGAGCAGAGAAAGTGGAGTCACCTACTGTAGATGGCCTTTTTGAAGAGTTTAGCCACAAAAGGCAGGAGAGGTGGTGGTTAGGATGATATACTGGGGCTAGGAGTTTTTTGAGGAACATTTGTAGGCAGTAGGAAAGAAGCCAGTAGACAGGGAGAGATTGAAAATAACTGATAAAATGAGAATGATAGAGAACAAAATCGGTTGGAGGAGATAGGAAGGAATGGGATTGCTTGAGCAAATAGAGGGATTGGTCTTGGTAGGGAGTAAGGCCACCTGATCATGTAGAGACAAGGTAAAGTAGGAGAAAGTGGCAGAAGGCATCTGGGTGATATGATGTAAAGGAGGAGTGTAGAAGAGGGAGCTATTAGTGAATGGCTTGAATTTTTATTTTTCTGTAAAATATGAAACAAAAGCAGAGAATGAGGATGGAGGAAGAGTCATGGGAGATTTGAGGAGAGATGAAAAAGTTTGCAAGAGCTGCTGTGGAGAGTGGAATAGTGGGTTGATGAGGAAAATATACCATCAATAAGGACTCAGTTGAAGTTGTATGACATAAATTTGTAGAGGACCCAATCAGAGTGGTTGTATGATTTGTCTCCATCTTTATTTGGTAGCACATTTGTAGAAGAGAAGGTGGTAGATGGGGGAAAGCAAATAAGGTTGAAGCTTGACTTGGTATATTTGCCAATACAATAAGAGGGTTAGGGTTGCAAAAAAGAGGAGGACAACCTAGAATTGAATTAGTTACTAAGGGGTTGAGATGGGGAGGAGAGGATAGAGTGACTAATGCAGGAGAAATGGCCTGGGAGAGAATTGGAGGTCATGGTGTGGACAAAGAGTAGGGTTTGATAAGGGAAGGCAGAGGGAGAGGTGGAAAGCTAATACCATATTTCATCACATAATTGCTGCCATCTTATAATTGTTGCACCCTGTTTTTTCAATCCAATAAATTGGTTTATAGCCTTTCATCACATAATCATCATCACATGGTATAATTCTGTTTGTCATGCCTCTTGCAAAGTAAACAGATCAGCAACATATTCACCAGTGGCATATGGATAGACATTTAGCTGTCCTGCACTGCGAGTATCAGCACACATGAATTATCAGTATATTTTGGAAAGTCAACTTTGTTTAGAGTGCTGCAGTACTAATGGTATTGTCAATCAATCTAATAAGAGCTACAGGCACAAGAGAAGTGGGAGGACAGGTGAAGTTACCATGAGTAAGTCATGTGATAAGTATGTTAAGACCTGCATCTTCTCAGGCTAGCTAAACTGTACCGTTCATCTGCCAGTGATACAAATGTGCAGAGCATTTCTTTCCAATTATGAGTAAATATAAAAAACTATTCTGTGGGATTTAAGCTGAAAGTGATTATGCTCACTGAACAGCATGGAAACAGAGCTGCAGAAAGACATTTTCAGCGAGCAAAAAGTAGTTATGAGACTAGCTGAAACTAAAAGACAAGGTGAAAAACACAAACTTCTTTTGGAGGCATTTTAGAGGTCCTAAAACAGGCAGATTGATAAAGTGTTTGTGTAGTAATTCCGGCACAATTTCTTTTAAAAGTTCACATAATGACTGCACCTCACTTTTTTGTTGCAAAAAGTGGCATCAAATCTGTGATGATTATTTGGTGAAATACATTCTATTATAGTTGGATAAGGGGATTTTGGAATTCTTGAACAAAGAGGCAGTATATTTGTGGGTGATAGCAAGATCTAAAATATGACCATCTTTGTATGTGACTGAGGTAAGGGTAGGTCATAAGATGTTGAGTAGATTGAGGAACTGATTTGTTAGGGTATTTAATAGAGAGTCAGTATGAATGCTGAATTCACCTAGTATGTGGTTAGCAGTAGAGGAAGAGAGAAAAATTATGAGTCATTTATGAAAATCATTGAGGAAGGAAGGGGAATGACCTGGAGGTCTATAAACAATAGCTACCAGGATTTTAAGTAAGGTATAGAAATGAATAGCATGAACAATAATAGAGAGGTTACTAAATGATGAGGATAGGAAAAGAACCTGGAAGTGGCAATGGGGAGCAAGGAATATTTCAACTTCCCGACCTTGACCAGTGATCTAAGGGAATGAATGAAGGTGCAGCCAGTATGGAAAAAGGTATCCAGAGAGGCTGTGTTGTCAAGGGAAAGGGTGGATTTCAATAAAGATTGAAGGAGTGGGAGAGGTAAAGTTTAAGGATGAAGGGAAGTTTGTTGCCTATGCACTGGGCATTTCAGAAGGCACAATGGAAGAAGAGGTTAGTGTTTAATTGGAAATTTGGGGTAAGAGGATTTTTAGGGGAATAGGAATAAGAAGTCACACATGGGAGGTGGGGAATAGGGTTTGGATGACGACCTAGAGGGGTTCAGAATCACTGGAAAGTGTAGGGTATGACTAGGTATGAGAATGTTCATTAGTGAGTAGAAGGCGCCACTATTGGCCCAGAGACAAATGCAGTGTGAGATAGAAGGTATACAATTAGATGCTCGGATGGGAAGCAGGGTTTCCCTAATCCACTCTCCCCTGTAACCACCTCACCTGGAAATTAGGAAGGAGGTAGCACAGCAGGAGATAGTAATCAAACCCACACAGCATGAGAAGGAAGTTTCTTTGCCCACAGACTTTCCACTTTCTCTTCCCCCAAGGGACAAGATGGAAGCCTGGAAGGTTGCTTCTTTTTGCACAAGAGGTTCTCCATAATGTGGTTGAGAGATCATGCTGGCAGCAGGAGCCTGGCAAAATGGAGGTCACTGGCCTGGTCCCTTGCTCTCTTCCCTCAGGGGCACATGAAAGAGATGGAGTCAATGTGGTCAGGGAAAGGTCTACTTCCTTTTCTCACCTGAGGCTGGAGATAGAGCCAGCATGGGGCGGGGAAGTCATTTGGGGGCAGACCTAAAATCTCTTGGCCCAGCCTCTTTCTGCCTTCCCTGGGGGGAGGAGGAGGTAGGTACAGCAAGAGATGAGGATGTGGGGTCAGAGGAAGTTGTTTTTGGTTTCTCTTCTTACCTGAGACTAGAGATCAAGGGAACAGCAGGAAGTCACTTTGGGGCAGCTGGAAGTCAGCCATTTAACCCCTCAGGGCAGCATAGTAAGATGTGGAAGGTACCCAGTAGGCATCTTCTCAGACTTATGGAACTCTTAGCATTGTTTGAACAATCTCCACCTAGGTAGGGTCAGATGACTAAACTACTTTTTCACCATTCATTCTTGGGCTTCTGCTTGAGAAAATATCTTTTAGATCTCAACAAAGAAATCATTTGCTTGAATATCTAGACTGCACATATTTCAGATTTAATCCGAAATAACTGGATTATCAGGCAGGAGCTGGTGCAGTGGTCTTATAGTTTAGAAAGGGTGGTAATCAGGAGGGCAATCCACTAGATTGTAAACTTCTTGAGGGTAGGGACTGTCCTTTGTCTCCTTTTGTATTCCCAGAGCTGTACAGTGCTTGGTACATAGTAGGCACTTAATAAATATTTATTGATTTACTGACTGATTAAAGATCTCCTTGAATTCCAGGATGACCCAGTAACAGGCACCTAGCATTTGTTTGCTCATGAATTATGGACTCTGTGGGACAAACCCAGTGGGAATGAAAGGATATTGCATGCAGCCTGGGGACATAGCCTGATGGATCCATAATGAGAAGGACTAGGAAAGATGGGTCACTGTAAGGGCGACCACCTTCCAGCTACTCCTTGAGGTAACAGAGAATAAACAAAAGGATTTGACCCAATCCCAGCTCCCCATTTACAGGTTCAGTCATTAGAGTCAAGACTGGGGAACCCCCAGAACTGTAGGATCATACTGTTTGTTGTTTGTCCTTCATTCTCAAAGAAGACCTTCAGGAGAGTGAGATGGAAGGGACTCTAGAGGCCACTGAGTCCAATCCCCTTATTTTAAGATGGAGAAACTGAGGCACAAGAGATATTAAGTGACTTGCCCAGGATCACACAGCAAGTATCTGAGGAAGGATTTGAACTTGTCTTCTTGACTCTAAGTCCATTGCACTATGCCTTACTTGAAGTAGAGAGCTCATATTTGGTGGTTGGATTACAGAAGTGGAGCACTCTGAAATGCTTCTCCATAGACCCTATGAATAGAGGAGACACCTGGTTGTCACAAGCTTGGCAGGTGAATCCAGAAGAAACTATAACTAATTACCTTGAGACTGTACCCCTGAAGTGGGGCCTGACCCTTTTCCTTTGGGTAGAGAGGTAAGTAAAACTTGAATCATTTCAAACAGGATACCTTCTGGAGCAGCACATGGGGTAGTAAAAAAGAAATATCTTCAAGCAAAATTGTATTTCACAAGGGAAGACAAACTTCAACTTGGGAAACCTCAAAAGCTAAATGAGAACAAAAAAGCTGGTTTCCTGATGAAAGATCTTACAAAGAAATACTTAGATAAGTTGTAAAAATGGGATTTTAGAATATTTAAGAAACTGCAAAAGAATTTTAACATAGACTAAGAAATGATAAGAAAAGCTTGTTGGAAACTAAATGCATAAGTATCACTGATTGCCTCTTGCCAGATAGATGTCCAGCTTTGTTGGGCTTGGCTTAGGAAGTACCCACTGTGGAAACTCTCCTTCTCAGGAACACCATATAGAAGCATCCTACTGAATCTTAGAGTTGGCTTTCTCCCCAGATGTTTAGGGAAAATCCAGGTTTGCCCCTGCCTGAACCAGCAGAGGGCATTGAGAGAGTCATAGTCCTAGATTTTACTGGGGGAAGTGGTGCTACTACTATAACACTAAGATAGGGAAGAATTCAAGTGGGAAGCAATAGTACAGTTGCTAATTGTCCTCACACACCGTGTCAATATTAAGACAGAATGGAGTCCCAAATCAAAGATGCGTAAAGGGAGGCCTAGGAATTATGCCCTCAAAGTCACTGGATGGTTCATACCCTCTGACCCAGCAGCGACACTGCTAGGTTTATGCCTCAAATAGAGGGAAGGAATCTATCTGAATATGAGTATTTACACCAGCACTTCTCATTGTAACAGAGAACAGGAAACAAAAAGGGTGTCCATCAATTGGAATCAAATTATGGTATATGAATGATGAAGGGAATGGATTTAGAAAAATCCTGGAAAGACTTGTATGAACAGATGCAAAGTGAAGCAAGCAGAATCGGTAAAACAATTGAAATAATTACTGTACTGTTATAAAGCAAAACAAAAAATAAAACTTTCAAGAGATGTAAGACTTTCATCTATGCGGGAAACAACTTGAACTCCTGAAAACTTAAAGATGAGTCATGCTTCTGACATCTTGACAATGAAGTAATGGACTACAGGTGATGAAAGAGATGTCCATTTTCTCATATGGCCACAGTGTGGATCTGCTTGACTATGTTTATTTGCTTTAAGAGGGGTGAATTTGTTGCTATTGCTAGTGTTTAAGTGAGGTTGAGTTTTGCAAAAGAGTGGAGTAGTAGCAGTGACCACATTTAGAGAAAAGATAGAAAAGAGCCTTAGTGAAACAATTTCAAATTACAGATATGAGAGAGCAGGAGAAAATTTCAGAAAGAGACACAGGCTATCAAGACAATATTGGAATTACCATACCAAATTTGTTTTATGCTTAAAAATAGGCACAAGTTACACATGGGTACATAATGTACCATATCATAGTATTGCATACAGTTATTCTTTTCTGCTTTTTCTGTATGCAAAAGATATCTATCGATACAGATTAAATTCATAGTAGCCATTTAAAAGACAGAAGCTTTGATACCTTAACTACGTCATAACACTTCTCTATTAAATCCGTCAGCTTCAGACTAAGCACAAAAAAGTTCTTGATCAATTCAAATGTTTTTGAAAGTCATTGGCTAAACTACAGTGACATTGAACAGGAAGTGTATCCAGATCAGTTGAGGAAATTTGGTCATGCCCCATGAATCATCCATAAAATATGAAACCAGTTTATAATTAAGGATTTGTCCACAGCAGGAATGAAAGGCAAGTCCCTAAGAAGGGGGAAGAACAGAGAAAAATTCAGGATTTGGCCTTGAACTTATTTACTTCCCTTCCCCATGTTGACTGGAAGAGGACTTTGTAGACTTCAATAGGGCTAGAAGGTTTGGACTTTTTCATTAATGTCTTAGCCGTGTCTGCAGAACAGTACCAGCCTGATGCTGAGTCTGCATCATGAGTCAAGAAGAAAATGGACATGAAGGAAGAAAGGCAGATTCAAGGTTCTATAAGAAGCCTAGAAGAAAAGTTACATCATACCTAAGGGGAACTCCATGAGTACCCCACGAAGGCAAAAGGACTCCCAGCAAATGGGAGCTATGTTCTTTTTGTCACAGATTCTCTAAGTTTGAATTCACTTTCCCCTGAACTCTGTATGTACTCATAGAAAAGTGTCATAGGTTTTTGGGGGGATGTTTTGTACCAGCTAGTTTAATTATACTGCCATAATATTATCTCTTTTTAAAAGCTAATTGTCTGTCTGACTAATTAATATCAACTAATAAAACATAGGAGGACACTGGTTGGGGCTCTTGAACTATAGTATTAGAAAACCATTCCTAACTACCCAAGGCTACCATTAGAATTGTGAGGGGGAGAAATCACCAACTTTTGGGGATATGACTTGCTACCCAGTGACCATGAGGGTTGGGAGAGTAGCCCTGTGTCTAAATATATGTGTGTGTACGTATATATATATATACGTACACACACACATATATATACACACACATACACACATATATATATACATATATATACATATATATGTATATATATATAAATAAAATAAATACAAAGTGAATTTTGGGACGATGAAGGTCATCAGGAAAGATTTTCCATAGAAGGTGGTATTTGAGCCGAGTTTTAAAGACAGCTAAAGTTTCAGAGAGGTGGAAATGAGGAAAGAGTGCCTTTCATTCATGGGGGACAGTCAATGCAAAGGATCATAAAATCATAGATCTGAAGCTGGAAGAAACCTCAGAGATAATTTAGTCCAAACCCCTCATTCTGCCAATGAAAAAATCAAAGACAATAGAGGGTAGTTGCCTTGCCCAAGGTCACACAGAAGTAACAAGCAGCAGAGGCAGACTCTGAATTCAGGTTCCATCACTCCAAATTCAATGCTCCAAGTTCATCATGTTTTCTAATATAGTACGTTGATTCTGACAAAAACAGGAGATGGAATGTCACGTGTAAGTAATAGTAAGAAAACCAATTTGGCTAGACATAAAGCCCATGAAAGGAGGTAATATGTAATAAAGATTGGAAAAAAAAGTTAGGTTGTGATCAGGTAATACAGGGTTTTAAATCCCAACCAGAGGAATTTATATTTGATCCTAGAGGTAATAAGAAGACACTGGATTTTATCCTTTATAATTAAGCTTCTCTATTAGGTTGTAAGCTCCCCTTGACGGCAGGGACTGCTTTTTACTTTTTCTTCCTAAGAGTGATATGAAATGGCTGGCACGTGATTAATTGGCGATTGGGTAAAAGAAAGACAAAGTCAGATCTTCACTTCAGAAAAATCACTTTGGAAGCTGCATGGATGCTGGAACAGAGAAGGAAGAGAACTGAGGCAGGGACACCAACTAGAAAACTATTACAACAGTCTGTGTTCAGAAAGCTGAGGGCCTAAATCAAGAGTAGTGGTTATGGAAGCAGTCGTAAAGGGAACAGATGTTAGAGATAATTTAGAGGAAGAATATATAAGATTTGGCAACACATTGGATAAGTGTGGAAAGGAACCAGAAGATAGAGCCTGAATATCAGAGAGATAGGAGATGATTGTAATAGTCTGGAGAAGACAGGGTCATCCCCATGCATGTAGAGGAGTTGGCCTTGGTGAGAAGGGTCACCTCCTGGTTAGAGATTGGAGTGAAAGAAGAGAGAATGGGAAATATCAAGAGTTTGGAGATGAAAGAAGTTTACAGTAAATAACCTGCATTTTCGCATTAAAGTATGAGGCAAAGCCCTCATCTAAGAGGGCGATGTGAAGGGATAGGGTGGGAGTCCTGGGAAGAGGAGGGAGGATTTAGAATAGTTCTTGTGGGAAGTACAATAGAAAACCAATTAGGGATAAGTAAAAGGACTGCCTATTGTAACGAGGGACCCAATGAGACTAGATAGCAAATTCGCAGGGAACTCAGTCACTGCAATTGTATGACTTCCTCCGGCAGCATGAAATTATGAGTGAAGAACATAAATGGTGGGAGTAATTCAAGACTGGAATTTGGCAAGACAGGACTAAAAAATAACAACAGGGGAAGGGATTTGAGGACAGTGTAGCTGCACTGGTTAACTATAAGGTCAAGTTGGGGAAGGAAGGAGAGCCTAGTCAGATCAGGGATAATGGTTTGGGAAAGTGCTGAGGGATGGAGGGGTTGGAGGTTATGCTAAGGATGTAGAATAGGTTTAGGGGAGTAAAGGCACCAGGCGAGATGGAATGATAGGAAATTATGCTAAGGTGATGGAATTTTGTCCTTCCTGCTAATTTCCCAATTTCTATTGAATGTATCACCATTCTCCTAGTCACTGTGGTTTGTAACCCTTGCATCATCCTCAATGACTTATTTTTATCATTTATTTACACTTATACATACACATTACATACATACACAATACACTCATACATATACATACACATTACATACATATACAATACACTCATACATATACATGCATATACACATACACACACATATATGTATATATATAAGAATAAATTGACATGTGTGGTCTATTCACCAACTGTAATATCCCTTGTATCTGTCCCTTTCTCTCTACTCATATAGCTACCACTCAATTCAGGCTCTTACCCAGATTATGGCAATAAACTCCTAATTGATCTCCCTGCCTCAAGTCTCTCTTCACTCCAATCCATCTTCCACACAGCTGCTATATTTACATTCTTAAAGCACAGTTTTTGACCATGTCACTGCCCTAAACAAGACACTTTAGTTATCCTCCATTGTCTCTAGGATAAGCTACATACTGCTATGTTAGTCTCTGGAGCCCTTCATAATGCGACTCCTCTGATTTCATACATATGCACACATCCTACATTCCAGTTAAACCAGGCTACTTGTCTTTCCCCTCTAATGACATTCTGTCCCCACCACTCACCCCCTACCCACCCCATCTTGGCACAAATTGTCTCCTATGTCTGGAATGCTCTCTCTTTTCCTATTTGACTCATGCAATCGACTTAGTTCAAGTGCTAACTTCTATCGGTAAGAGGACTCTCCTTATTCCTCTGGTTATTAATAAGTGGGGGAATACTTTACATTTATTTTATAGTTACTTATCTTTATATGTGTTATTTCCCACCGGTAGAATATAAATTCCTGGAGTATAGGGACTTTCATTTCTGCCTTTATATAATAGGTGCTTAATAAATGTTTATTGAATTGAATGAAATGGAATGTGATGACATTCACAGAAATGATTCCTTTCCTGGGTGGGAAGTTAGACCACTTGATCTTTCTGCAGTCTCTTTCTAAGGTCCCTAAGCTCTAAAATTCAATTGTTCTAGGTCATCATTTGAGTAATGAGGAAACTGAGTCCCAGAAGGGTTAATAGACTCAGCTAGTATTATACAATCAGCCTCAGATCTGGGATTAGAATCTAGTTCTTCTGATTTGTCGTTTAATCTTTATTCTACTACACCATACTATATCCCATGGAAGGATAACGCATTGGGAAATAGAAGGGTCATAGCAGAGCAAGAGAAGGAGGGAATGGGAGTCCGTTTAATTTGGAAAGCTAATAATTTCTGGCAAGCTAGCCAGGATCTTAGAAATCATCTAGTTTAACTCCTTCATTTTACAGATCAGGAAACTGAGGTCCAGAGAAGATAAGTGATTTTTCCATGGTCCTATAGTTAGTACATGGTAGAGGATTCAAACTGAAGTCCTTTGACTTTAAACCTGGTGCTCTTTTTGCTATACTGTTTTCTGACCTCTGAAACCTAGAATCCCATGCAGAGAGATATTAAAACAATAGTTCATACAGTACTGTGTGATATGTCTTAGAGATATAATAGAAGGGCCACAACTCTGCTTTAACACTTCTCTAAAGCAACCTTGTCCCCACCTTTTGCCCTTGCCCACTCACAGTGACAGTGGCCAGGAGCCCCTCAGGCACATTGGCCACGATGATGCCGATGAGGAAGATGACAGCCTGCAGCCAGCCATAACCCAGGAGAAGGGAGAGAATGAAGAAGGTGACACCCAGAAATACAGCCACCCCTGTGATCAGGTGGATAAAGTGCTCAATCTCAATGGCGATGGGTGTCTGGCCAGCTTCCAAGACAGAGGTCAGCGAGGCAATGCGGCCCATCACTGTGTTGTCTCCAGTGGCAATCACGATGCCTCGGGCTGTTCCTGTGGGTAAAGTGGAAACCATGATTACTTAAAGTGCTCTTTTCTTACTATGGGGAGGGCTTTGGACCTGTTCAGAGGAAATGGATAATATCCAAAATTGAATCAGAGTCCCTTTGGGGATCTTTCTCATTCAGAGAGGCAGTGTGGTATAATGTTTTAAAATTACCAGACTTGGAATCAGGAAAATCTGGGTTAAATTCTTTCTTAGATATTTACTAACTACATGACTGGTCAAGGCAAATCAATTACTCTTGGAATCTCCCTTTCCTTTTCTATAAGTTGAAGATAGTACTATCTACCTCACAAGGTGGTTGTGAGGTTACAGCATTATATAGATATGTCATTCATTCTCAGTCACAAATCACTCCTGACCTCCTAATACCATGCCTCCAGCCTTTGGACAGTTCCATATTCAATTCTGACAGACGGGGTCTCCTCTTTCTGAAAGGCTTGATAGAACATTTCACAGTCTCTCAAGCCAAATGTTTTGTGACCTAATTACTCTCCCTGTTCAGTTTTTCATTATGCCAAAGTATAAATCCATTTACTTCTGTTTTTTGCTCAATTGCTGAATATTTTTCAAAACCTCTAGAAATGGAACCATGTAGTCTTCTTTCTGGTACTAGTATAAGGCCAAATACCTTTCTTATCTTTACTCTGGAACTCTATCCCAACGCTGTTATAGCCACTTGGAGCCCTTTGCATTCTGGTGGGTAGTACAAACCATAGAAGTGATGTTTTTATACTTAATTAGCATCTCCAGTTGTCCTGACTGATATCTGGCCACTGGACCTAGATGGCTCTGGAGGAGCAAGTGAGGCTGGTGACTTTGCACAGCCTTCCCTCACTCAAATCAAAGTCAACTGCAAGTCATGTCATCGTCTCCCTGAGGCCATGGTCCTTTGAGAATGAAGGACAAACCACAACCAGCACTTACACAAACATTTACACTATAATACCAAATAATAGGTGACAAGTGGGCTTCAGATTAAATCACTTGTAAGATTAGAGAGAAAACAGATCATTATTGATGGCAGATTGACCACGTGATCATCTGAACTCAGGGATCAGAAGTCTCCTGAACGCTCACTGCATTAATTGTTATAATAATGACATTTTTTGTAATGTTTTAAGGTGTTCAAATGCTTTCCTCACAACAACCCTGTTAAATAGGTATTACAAATAGTATTGTCCTCATTTTATAGATGAGGAAAACTGTAGTGAAATGACTTGCCTAGAGTCACACTAATACATGATAAAGGTGGGGTTTGAATCCAGGCTTTTGTGTCTCTAAGGCCCACATTTTTCACAGGCCTCTGTAATTAGTTTCTCACACTTTGCCTTTTCTCCAAGGCTAATATTTTCTCTGGCTTCCAAAATCAAAACTGAGGTCAGAGTGAACACCCACAGACTCAAAGCATCTCAGAGTTGGACAGGACCTCAGAGGTATATGATCTATAATTAACACCTAAATAGGAATCTCATTTTAATATCCTCTAGATACTCTTTAAAAAAAATCTTTAGTGAAAGACAGGTCTTTTATTCTATCTCCAAAGGTAGAGTCCGTTCTGATTTTGGATAACTCTAATTGGAAGGTTTTTCATATAGTAAACCTAAATCTAGTTTTCCCACAATTCTGTTCTCTAGAGCCAAAATGAACAAGTTTTCCATGTGACAAATCTTAAGACAGTTATCGTGTGTAGCCTAAGTCCTCTTCAGTCTAAACATCATCAAGTCCTTCCTCTCTGGTTTTTGTATGGTACTGTCTTCATTCCCCTCACTATCCCTGCTGCCCTCTTCTGGATGAACTGTAGTTTGTCTAAAGTCCTCTGCTTGGCAAGTACATCAAATCCCTTGCCTTCTCCTCTTTACTACCCTTAGTATACCTCACAAGAAGAGAGATCTCCTTTCTGGGTCAAGGATTGGGGGACGTGGTGAAACTATCTGCTGAAAAGGACAAATGAAATGGAATCCAAACCATTGCCTTTTTTTGCTCTCTTTATCAGTTGGCAGAGGAGAATTTCATTAACACCTAATGGTCAGTCTTAATCCCAGTTGGATTAAGTGAGTTGTCATACAAAATTCACCTTCCACGCAGTTGGTGGAGAAGAAGCAGATGTTACGGGTTTCCAGGGGATTGGGGTCACTAAAATCGGGACCACGGCTTTGTGGCTCTGACTCTCCAGTCAGGGATGAATTATCCACCTGAGATGGAAAAGAAAAATAAGTCATCAGCACATGTGGCACACAGGATGTAGATAAATGAAACAATCAATACGCATTAACCAAATATCCGCGGTGGATTAGGTATGGAGGAGACAAAGAGAAAAAAGGAAAGTCTCTGACTTTTGGGGAACTTACATTTTATTAGAAGAGATAACACATACATGCATAAATATATGCAGAATATATACACACATATGTATATAGTGTGTATATGTGTATATACATGTGTATATGTATGTATATATGTATATACTCACACAAAGGAATAGATAGATAGATAGATAGATATGTATATACCCACACAAAGTTTTTCAAGGGAGGGTTCTAGGAATTAAGCACACCCAAATCCCGTATAATATACCTGCCAGCATGAACAGGATACACATATGTAGATAGACACGGAATGTAGAATTTGAAAGTTGGAAGGATGACAATGACTATCCAAGAGTCCAACCCATACACAAGAAGAATCCCTACTATGACATCCCAAACAGATGATCTCGATTCTAGATTATCTGTTTAGAGATACCATAGTCTAGATTCCAGACAGAGCCTCTACTTAAAGACTACCGAAGGGGTCACAAGTTACAGACATTGAGACATTCACACCATCAAGCACAGACATGGAGAGATGTACACTACCATCCCTATCCACAGGACTCTCTCTGTCTTGTAATCTTCTTGAGGTTTGAGGGACAAAAACAAGGTTCTCTTTTCTGCGTCCATAACAATACCAATAGTCTCTCTAATTTTGCCTCCTCTCTCCTACTACTAAGAATGTCAACCCTGTCCTAATGGAGGGCACCTCAGCTCATCGCTCTTGGGCCTGCAGACTTGCCTTACATCCATGGGAAGAGATGACCCGGAGATCAGCAGGAATTCGGTCTCCGCCCTTCACCTCCACCAAGTCTCCCCGAACCACATTCTGGGCATCAATCTGCATCTTCTCCCCTTCCCGAACCACTAAAGCTTTCTGTGGAGAGATAATTGGAGATTACTGCCAAGGTTTCTTCTTCCTGTCACTGGGTTTCCTCTAGCTGAACTTCACTTGTATGGGACTAGATTATGGAAACTTTCATCTAATTCCCTTCTGAAATAGTTACCTGCTGATAGAAATCTGAGTCAGAACATTTTCACCTACATGGGTTTACACTATTGAAAGCCATGCTGCACACCAGCATGCTAAAGGTCACTTTGGGGTTGCTTGATTCCACAAACCTCTTCATGAAATATCTCTTTCAACTTAGACTTCCCTGCCTATGGTTAATATGTCTGCCTAGGTAACTTTTCCATTTCTTACTCTGAATCCCGAGAATTCAGGCAGAATGTATTAGGTATAATCTCCTTTCTGCTACTATCTCATCTCCCTCAATGTATAGTCTCATTCCTATATACTTTGATTCCCATCACCATTCCCAGATCTCTCTTATTTTATCACATGGAACAGCCAGTGTGGGCATAAAGATCCATGGTGAAAGTCATAGGCTTGATGCCAAAGGCCAATCAGGACTCACTTCAGCATCTGAGCAAAGAACTGTATAGCTTGGCACAAAATCTGATACTTTTTGGATCAGCAAAGCTAAGACCAGGGCAAAAGATTTCTGACCAGTTGACTATTAGTGTCCTCTACTTTGGGTGGCTGGTCTAGCCGCTGCTGGATAATTTCACCAATCTTTTCCCTAGATTGTGCCTCCATAAGGGTGCTGAGCTGACTTTGGCTTTGAAAGGAAAGCTAGGATGTGACAACTTGAAGGACTTTATTATGGAAGTCTGTGGAGAGTCTCTAGTGGTTTAAACCCTTTAAGCATTGGATAACCTAAATTACTTTGTTTTCAACTCTGTGATGCTGGATTTGACCCCCTGAAATAGAGACCTCCCCACAGAAAGGCGGCCACTGAAGCTTCTAAGATATAATACAGACTTCTTGACTTTTAAAGTCCTTCACAATCTGATTCCAACTGATCTCTATAGACTGATTTCATACTTTTTTCAGAAAACTCCCTCACATATTCTACATTCCAGACAAACTGGCTTAATTGTTATTCTCCACATATAACATAATTTATCCTGTCTCTGTACCTTTACATAGCCTATACCCTATACCTGGAATGCTCTTTCTCTCTCTTCACCTTCTACTTCTGGGATTCTCTAGCTCCTTTTAAGGCTTAACTTAAATGCCACGTCATATAATAAGAGGCCTTTCCAATCACCCAGGTGTTCTCTCTTTACCCCCACCCCACTTCAAATTATTTTGACTTTACCTTGTATGTATCTTATCCATGTCCATACTATTTTCCTCTTATAGAATGCATAATATTTTGGGGATAGGAGGCAGAAATATTTCATTTTTGCCTTTGTATCCCCAGCTTCTAACACAGAGTATGGTATGGAGTAGCACTTAATAAATGTTTATTGAATAAACATTTGTAGAATATTTTGTAGAATATTTTAAGATGTGCAAAGCACTGCATATGTATTGTTATCTCATTTGAGGCATACGACAACACTCGGAGTCTAAGAAGAACAAATCTAATCTGTCTTCCACATTTGAAGACACCGGTCTTTCTGGTTACCTCCTTGACAGCTTCCTCACCATTTCATCATCCTTATTAGAGGCCATGCTCTGGAGGCACTTCTACTCTGGAGCCCCCATCTCCTGTCTGGTGACTCCCAGAACACTCCCATCTCCCAGAACACTCTTTCAGGTAAGTCTCAGCCAGACTTTATTTCCTTCCCTTTGGTCACCTCTTCCACAACTTTCTCATTAACCACATCGTCTTTTCCTTCCTGTCTCCTCTCCCCACCTTCTCCTCCATCTAGTTCAACCCATACCTAAACAAGAATACAACACAGACCAGAGTCAAATTTTTGCTAGAAAAGCTCCAATGAAAGGGAATCAAATGTTTTCTTTGGCATTTATTTATTTATTGTCATTGTATTCAGTTGTCTCTGCCTCTTCGTGACCCATTTGAGGTTTTTTTGGCAAAGGTATGTTTGCCATTTCTTCCTCCAGCTCATTTTACAGGTGAGGAAACAGATGTAAACAGAGTTAAGTGACTTGCCCACAGTCATACAGCTAGCAAGTGTCTGAGGCCAGGTTTGAACTCAGGAAGATAAGTCTTCCTGATTCTAGACCCAGTGCTCTATCCACTGCGCCAGCTAGCTACCCTTTTCCCCTTACATCAAGATTAAATTTGTTTTGCAACTTTGCTCCTAGTTGTATGCTCTACAGCCAAGAACAAATCTAATTTCTTTACAGCTTGATAGTCCTTCAAATATTTCAAGACCTTCTCCCCTAAGTCTTCTTCAGTGTAACTATCCCTAGTTCCTCCAAATGCTCTTTGTAGAATGTTCATGAGACCTTTCACCATCCTGGTCACACTCCTTTGGATACCCTTTTGCTTGTCAACAATATGCAACATACATAATACTGGATACATACAGAGCATATAATAATTCTGTTGGAGCCTAAGATCACATTGGGTTTTTTTTTTTTTAACTACAGCTTCTCATTTCTTACAGTGAGTTTGTAGTCCCCAGAATCTCATATATACCTTCCACATGATCTGTTTTTAGATTCCCACCACCTCCACCCCAAATTCTGTACTTCTGTGGTTGAGTTTTGGAACCTAAATTTAGGACTTTACATTTTTGCCCATTACATTTTACTTTGTTAGTATCAATTTTTCAAGAATCAACCTTTCAAGATCTTTTTGAATTCTTTCATCAAAATAACTCATTACCCCTCTTAGCTTTCTGTCATCTACAAATTTGATAGCCAATTGTACTTTCATCCAATTCACTGATGAAATATTAAATAATTATTATTTAATGTTATATTATTTATAATATAATAATATATTATATATAATAATATCTATTAAATTAAATTAATTATTTAAAATAATGATACAAATATTAACAAGAACATTTTCAGGATCAGAGCACTGGGGCTCTCCATTAGAGAGACTTCACTCTCTAGGTTACATCAGTCCATTAGTCTTTGCTCTATGAATCCTGTTATTAAACCAGATCAAAACCTGCCTAATACACCTGTCTTATCAGTAATAATGGACAGTGTTTGTCCATTGCATCGTATTCCTCCTGTTTACTAGTCTAATAAATATTGCTTCCTGGATAATCTTGTGCTGCAGTTGAAGGAATCAAGAGAACCATGTTCTGGCTAGCAGATCTTAATCTTGTGAGTTGCTTAATTATTGTAGACAAGGTGAAAATGAAATTTCGGTTACACTGTTCCACAAAGTTGTCTTTACTTTTTGTAAGGGGTATAATATGTGTAATGGGCTATCTGAAATTTCTGTTTTTTGCATTGGTCAAAGCCCATGACTCTTGTATCTTGAACAGTTATGTAGTAGAGGAAATGACCAGCTGCTTACTCGACCTGATATTCCAATGTTATGCTGAGCTTCTTTCCTAGAAAGGACCCTGGTACCCACATATTGGGAAACTCTAGATGTGAGGTGCATGCAAGCTTGTTTACTTTCCAAGTGTGGGGGCAGAGACAGAGAAAGAGAGAACTCCTCTTCCCACAAGGATCAGCCTCTATCCAAAATGAATCTGGATCTTTGTGAGCCCACAACAGAGATCCTTGTGGTGGATAGGGGGCTCCCAGGTCTGGAAGCACAGTAGAAATTTGCTAATTATGAATCAAAGGTAAATGAGCAAGCTGAAATCACATTACAGAGCAAGGTGTAAAACTTGCTATAAATAAAGCCTTATACTGGAATCCTCTTTATGGTAAATAGATGAAGCAGAGAACAAGTTTGTAACAACATTTCACCACAAAATTTGGCCATAAGAGCTACCAGCAAGAATGGCAGAGAACTAAGGCCCACAATCCTAAAAATTAGATGCAAGTGTTTTTTCTTCCATTTTTTGTTAAGATGCCACAGGAACAGAAATGGGGAGAGGTGCTAAAATGACTCCATTGTCATAAAGGACTAGTGTGATAAATGGTGACTCTCAGGGTGGGGAGAGGAATTTTAAAAGGTATGACTGTATGTGTATCATTCTCTCCCACCTTCCTGGGCTTCTGGAGATCAGAGGAAGTAGCTCATAATTGCCAACAAAGTTGATGCAGCAGTCAACTGGATGAGAAACTCCTCAGAAGAGACTTAGAGATAGAAAACCACATCCTAAAAGAATGGATTTGTAACTTTTATATGCAGGTCTTTGGTCCATAGGGAGAAATAGAAGGGGATATTGGGGACTTCCATTAACTGTTTGGATCCCAGAATTCTTCTAGGAAGCTTCAGTTATCTTTACAGGAGATGTGTGTGTGTGTGTGTGTGTGTGTGTGTGTGTGTGTGTGTGTGTGTGTGTGTGTTTGGGGCTGTGTTACCACTTGTTGGGAAAGACTTTCTATAACCCTCATTTATGACTTTGAACATGGAGGTGGGGACTGTTTTATCCTTCTGCTCTACAAAGGTCCTCTACTACTTGTAGCACAAAGACTTGGGTGTCACTGCAAGAAGTGCAGAAGGCACACAGCTGCTTGAAGGCTTAATGCTACATCCTCTAAAATCCTGACAATCCAGTAAATGTATTCTGTACTATGAGCGTTTTCCTTTGGGTCCCACATACAGAGTGGGAAAAGAGATAAGAATTTCAGTGGGATGGGAGCTATGAAGTATGCTAATACCTTTTCACTTTAAATCCTAGATTGGACAAAAGAAGAGCCCAGACAAGACCTTCAAGGTTGGGAGTGCTTTCCAGTGCATGTGCGGAAATCCAGGTAAACAGTTCAATTTTGCGCATGCCTGAAAGAGGTCTATGTCAAGTAGCCTGACTTGAGGGCGCCACCTGGTGGCATATTGGGTCCCTAGAGGGTGACCCTACCTGTGATCTTGAGAACATGGTTTTTTGTAATTTTTTTTTTTTAAATTCCTTTGTATCCTCAAAGGTTAGCATAGTGTCTGGCACATAGCAGACTTTTTAATAATTGCTTGCTGACTTGACTTTAAACTAGTAATCCGGTATGACTATAGAGTGAGCAGAGGGGAGTAATATAAAAGACTTGAGAAGATGGGAAGGGGACAAGTGGTGAAGAGTTTTAAATGCCACACAGAGTAGTTTATAGTTAATCCTAGAAGTAATAGAAAGCTACTGGAGTACACTGAGTAGGGGGTTGATAGGCTTTAGGAAAATAACTTTGGAAGTTTTGTGAAGAATGGATGTTATGGGGACAGACTAGAGGTAGGGAAAAAATAATTGGCTATGGGGAATAGTTCAGGCAAGAAGTGATGAGGGCCTGAACTAGAGTAGTGGCTATATGAGTGGAGAGAAGAGGATATATATGAGAGATGTAGAGACAGGGATGACAAGATTTGGCATCTGGTTGACGACTATGTGTGATAAGGAAGAGTGAGTAACTGAGGATGGCACCGTTAGTGATTGAAAGGATGGTGGTATTCTCAACAGTAATGGGGAAGTTCAAAAGAGGTATGGGTTTTAGAGAAAAGGAGTTCTGGTTGTGATATGTTGAGTTTGAGATGCCCAAGAGACATCGATTTGGAAGTTGGTAATAGGTGTCTAAAGCTCAAGAGAAAGACTAGAGATGGATATATAGAACTGGGGATAATTTGCAAAGAGGTGCTTGAATCTGTTATGGTCATCAAGAGACAGAGAGCAGAGAGAAAAGAAGGCTCAGTTCCACCATAGTTATTGGGCACAACAGGATGGTAGATCTAGCAAAGGAGAATGAGGATATTGATAGGAAGAAAACCAAGAGAATCATGAAAATCCATAGAACACTCCAGAGGAGAGTGTCAGACACTACTACAAGGATGTCAAGAAAGACAAAGATTGAGAAAAGGTCATTCAACCTGGAATTTAAGGAATCACTGGTAACTTTGGAAAAAGCAGGATCAATCAAAAGAAGAAGTTGAAAGTCAGATTGCATAGAGTTCAGAAAATAATAAGAGGAGAGGAAGTAAAGGCACTGTATATTGAGAGCTTTTTTAAGGAGTTAGTTTAGTTGAAAGAGGAGGAGAGATACAAG
Source organism: Bettongia penicillata ogilbyi (assembly GCA_023548195.1). Classification (NCBI taxonomy): domain Eukaryota; kingdom Metazoa; phylum Chordata; class Mammalia; order Diprotodontia; family Potoroidae; genus Bettongia; species Bettongia penicillata. The sequence continues at coordinate 1,003,731 of JAJHZJ010000630.1, forward strand.
ATAATAACTAGCGGAAATGGCATAATAAAAATAGTAAATGCAGAGTTAAAATGAGACATATGAGGAAATGTTACATATAGCTGTCTTCAATGACTGATGTGCCAGGCTCAGATGAACTACCTCTCAGAGTACAAAGAATGGAGGGGTGGCAGTGTGCAGACATAAAGTCTGAGCTACTGTAACTGACTTCTGAAGAATTGTCGGAAAAGAGAGATACTATAGGACTGAAGAGAGGCAAAAATTCCATTTTCAAAAAGAAAAAGAGGAAGAGGGTAGAATTTTCAGATTATGTGCCAGTTAGCTTAAAATTTTAGAATGTATTATTGAAGGGATGACTTGTGGGCAAAAGGAAGTGACAGTCACTAAAAACCTGTATGAATTCATTGGGAATAGACCAAAAGAGCTTCACTTAATTTTAGATAAGGTTATGAGACTAGTAGATCTAGGGAATGCCATGAATTTCAGAAAGTGATTAGATCATTTCTTTTGTTAACATTGGGGAAAAGATGAAGAGATATGGACTAGATAATAGTGTAGTTTAAGTGCATTTGGAAACGATTGAATCAATAGATTATAAAAGTCATGATTAATTGATCTATGTCAAACTCAGAGTATGTCTCTAGTGTAGCATTTTGAGGTTTTGAACTAGGTCTTGTTCTTTTTAAGATTTTAATCAATGACTTAGATGAAGGAGAAGACAGAATATAGACCACCTTTATAAATAACATAAATTTGGATAAGATAGCTAATACATTGGGTAGGCTCCAAAATTATTTCAGCTTAGAGATATTCCATTTAAAATAACTACAGAAGTATAAAATACTTGAGAATCCACCTACTAAGACACTATAGTTAGAGTGAGGAGCAATATGAACACAGTTACGAAACAGTCTTTATACAAATAAAGACGGATCTAAATAATTGGAGAAATATTAATTCCTCATGAATAAACTGAATCAATATAAATAAAAATGAAAATACTACCTAAATTAATTTACTTATTCAGTGCCATACTGATCAAACTACTAAAGGGTTACTTTATAGATCTGGGGGAAAAAGAATAACAAAATTCATCTGGAGGAACAAAAGGATAAGAATATCAAAAGAATTAGTGAAAGTAAGTTGGAAGAAAGGAAGCCTGCCAGTACCAGATCTCAAATTATATTGCAAAGCAATTATCAAATATACTATATAAAGTACAAATATACTATAGTAATCATCAAAATAATTTGGCACTGGGTAAAAAAATAGAGGCAGCTAGGTGTTTCAGTGGATAGAGTGTTGAAGCTGGAATCAAGAAGACCCTTCTTCTTGGGTTCAAATCAGACCTTAGACACTAGCTGTGTGACCCTGGGCAAGTCACTTAAACTTCTTTGCCTCATTTTCCTCATCTGTAAAATGAGCTGGAGAAGGAAATACAACCCACTCTAATATTTTTGCCATGAAAACCCCAAATGGGGTCATGAGGAATCAGACACGACGAAAAACGACTGAACAACAAGAAAGAAAGAGATTGATTAGACCTGAGTTCAAATTCAACCTCAGACACTCAGCTGTGTGACCCCAGGGAAGTCACTCAACCTCTGTTTGCTTTAATCCACTGGAGAAGGACAAAGCAGTGGGACATGGACATGGAGGACACTGCAGTATCTTTGCCAAGAGAACCCCACAGGACAGTATTGATGTACAATGGTCTATGGGGTCATGAAGAGTTGGACACAATCGAATGACTAAAGAAGAAGGTCATATGACTTAATACGACAGCAGAGAAAGAACTACCTTTATTGATAGATGCATAATATCTAGAATGAGAAAGGTGATCATCCCATACTACTCTAAACCTGTCAGACCACATGTACAGTATTGTGCTTAGTTCTGGGCATCATATTCTAGGAAGACAATTTTACAGATGAGTAAAAGAGGTTAAGAAAGTTAGGTCACTTGACCAAGGTCCCACAGCTAGTAAGGGGGCACAGTTGGGATTCAACTACAGGTCCTTCAACTCTAAAATCTAGGATTCTTTTCACTCTACCATTTCTCTCTCTAGATGACTCTGAGGTCCTTTTCAGTTCTGTGATATTGTGACTCTGTGGTTCAGCAGATGTAAATACATATTTTCTCCCCCTCTATTTTTAGCTTACATAGTCCTTTTAAGCAGTTATGAGCTTTTGGTGTATAGTTTAGCTCTTTTAAGTTCAGTCTCCAGACAAATTCTTCCTATACTTTGTAAGATGTATTCCCTTCCTAGCTAAGAGTTTACCTGTTGTCGTTACTCTAACTTTTTAACACATTGCTGTGTTCATACCACTACTCTATTCAAAGCAAAACAAAATAAAACAAAACATTTAGGGATTCCTCATTGCCTACCAAAATAAATATAATCACCTTAACCTGGCATTCAAAGATCATTGTAATTCATTTCCAATTTACCTTTCCCACCATTTGTCACATAACTGTCTTTTTCATTTGTGCTACTTAACATTTCTTTATCTCTAGCCTTTCTACCTTTGCTCACATGATCTTCCATGTCTAGAACAGATTCCCATCATTCCAACCCTACTCATTTCTGTCTTGAAATCATTCAAAGTTCAATTCAGGTGCAAATCCCTCCATGAAGCCTTCTTTAATGCCCTAGCTGAAAGGAATTTCTCCTTCCTCAAGTTTCTCAGAGCATTATGTGTGGATCTCTTCTTTGCCCGGCCACATGCTTCTTTCATCTTTGTATGCTCAGGATTTAGTATAGTGCCTTACACGCATTAGGTACTGAATGTTTATTGGATCTTTCCTCTTTCCCTCAACACCTTGAAGGTCTCCTAGCTTATTCCTCTGAGAAGGGACCAGTAGGTTGTGTCTCACTCCGGAGTTAAATGGAAAATCTTGTTCTCTAATTAGTAGAACCTTCTTCTAGAGCTGAGACAGGAGAAGTGTCTCTTTTTTAAGCCTAGAGTTAAGGGAGGAAGGGCATGTTAGCCTCATTTCCCAGAAACTCTTACTTATTGTCAGATGTATGTCTAGGTAGTCTGAAATCTGTAATAGGTCTACCTTGCGAAATGTCCCTTCTCTGCCACTCCAAGACCCTAGCTCCAACTCTGACTTATGTCAGTGAGACCTAGCCCACCAGCAACCTAGTCTGTGGCCAAGTCCACCACAGAGCCTCCAAATGTTAGATTATGCTTTGTTCCACTTACCTGTGGTACCATGTTCTTGAATGACTCCATAATCTTAGAGCTTTTGGCCTCCTGGTAATAGGAGAAACAGCCCGTGATGAAGACCACGCCTGCCAGCACCAAGCCCAAAAACAGCTAGAGAGAGGAGAAAGCAGGTCAGGCCAGCCTTGTCAATCTCCCTGCCCTCAGGAAGGCAACTAACACTGACTAGCTATAGGCCTCACCTAAAATCCCAGTTTCCCCAGGGCATCATGTAAAGGAAATAATAGACAAGGGGGGATGGGAAAGGAGGAATGAGGAGGGTCAGACTTAGCTAAAATAACTAGCTCCTGGAGAAAAAGCCTATGGTTAGGGAAGAACTTGGGGATGGGGGGTGGGGAGGAAGCAGAGAACAAGGAAGGTCAAATTCTTTCTAGTCCTTAGGGGCAAAAAGTGTGTTTCCTCAGGATCCTAAAGAGGGGAGACAGCCTGGGAAGTATGGGGCGATCAGAGGAGTTAATGAATAAAGAGCAATACTTTCTCATTGACCTAGACCATGGGGTTCTCTAGGTAGCAAAGGGGAAGGGGGGTACAAGTTAGGGACACTAAGGTCATTGGGAGATGGCTCATTTAGAGGGTGCCTAGAGGTTCAGGGGTGGGAACCAGGTAGCTGGACTGGAAAGACTTAGGGGTTAGGCTGTGGAAGCTGAGTGGGAAGTAGGTATCAGATATCCAAGCTCACATTGTCTTTCTCAGCTTTCCAAAATAAGATGGACTGAATGGTGAAGGCCAAAAAACAGAGGATGGAACCAGTCCACAGCAGGATGGAGAAGCCCCCGAAAAGCTGACGACAGAACTTGACCCACTCAGGAACGGTGGGGGGTGGAGTGAGGGTGTTGGGACCATCCCGGAGCAGGATCGCCTTTGCCTGTTTGTTGCTGAGACCCTGGGTGGAGGGATCATGGTTGGGTAGACAAGGAAACAATGAAAAAAGTCAAGAAACCATCACAAGAAGGAAAGGATCAGAGGGTAGGAAAAAGAATACTGAACTCACTCAAAAGATCTAGTTTCTAGTTCTGCCTATGTTTGATTGTCACTTAAAGTTCCTAATCTTTAAAAAATGTGGATAATAATATCTGTTCTGCTTACCTTGTGGGATTATTGAAGCTCAAATGAAAGAACTATTGTAAAAGTGCTTTGTGAATTATAAAACACTGTAAAAATATAAGGTATTGTTGTATGACTACAGCTTTAACAAGGGCTCCAAATCTACCAAAAATCCAGATACAAGGGCAGGGAGAAGAGAGGACAGAGACTTAAGAGAATCCCCCAAAAAAGTGTGTGTGTGTGTGTGCGTGTGTGCATTTGTGTGCGTGTGTATGTGTGTGTGTGTATAGGGGTGAGGCTGAGGGGGTGACATGCAGTCCAAAAGTGGGGGGGTGTATTCTTCTCATTGAGAGGAGCCCCTTAACTCACCTTATTCAGGTCAACCTCATACTTTTTGCTTAATTCCTCCAGACTCAGCATGTGGTCATCCTGAAGACATACCAGAGAGAGGAAATGAGGCCAGAGGTCAAACTACTTTTTCAGATAGGGCTAATAGAGGTCCCTGGGAGGGACAGTGGATTTTGTAATGTCAGGTCAGTTCTTGAGGAGGATGTTAAAGGGTCATTGGGATGGTTCTGTCTCAGGGAAATTTGTCATTTCACTTTCTGGAGGGTCTTACCATGACCACTTCCTTCTTGAGTTCTTCCATACTTCTCTTAGTTTTATTTTTCTTATCTTCTTTCTTCTGAGTTTTGCTATTATGAATTTGGGTAGAGAATTTGGAGGAATATTGTCCATGTGGAGTCACCATGTGCCCATGTGCAGACACCATGATTACCCAAGGTCCCAGGGGACATAGCTCAGAGCAAGGGTGAGTAAAGTCCAAAAGAAATGAGAATAGGAGTGAAGTAAAGAGGAAGTGAAGTCATTAAGGGATAAAGAAAACAAGGGAGGAGAGGTGATCAGGAAGTGAGGGTTCTGAATGAAGTATTAGAGACTTAACAAAGGTGAATAAAGTGAAGTGACTAGTGAGAGACTGAAGGGGACTGGGGAGACTAGGGACTGAGGAAGTAAATGGATGGAGGAATTCAGGAAGTAAGAAGAACAGAGACAGAGGGATTGAAGGAGTCAGGGAATGAGAGGGTGAGGGCAAAGGAGGGGTGAGGGGATCAGGGATGAATTGAAGTGAGATCAACAGTTGATAGACGAGATTAAGAGGGTCTGAGGTTGAGATGGGTGAAATAGGCGTTGTGGGATAAGGATCAGAGACCGGGGATAGGGAAGGGGGGAGGGATCAGTTATTGAGAAGGCGAGAAGGTTAAGAATTGAGGGAACGAGGGTGGTGTTAAGGATCCAGGTCTGAGGGGTGGTAGTGAAGTCATCAGGAACTCAGTGAGGGGTGAAGGGATCGCTAAGGGGGTCAGGGGATTAAGGGTGGGTATTGAGGGGATCAGGAAGTGAAGAGAAGAAGGGATCAGAGATGAAGGTTGGGAGACTAGGGAATAAAAGGGGTGAAGGGATTGAGAATGGGGGTTGAAGAGATTAGGGATTGAGATCAAGGAGTGAGGGGCAGCTGTGTAGTGAGGGGAGCAGGAGCTGAGTGGTGAGGGAAAGGCTGTATAATGAGAGCGGGGGGGGACGTGCTGGAAAGACTAAGCTAGAGTGGGTTACCATTTGGAGTAGGGGGAGAAGGGATCTGAGGCCAGGGGAGAGTGGAGACCTGAAGTGGGGCAAGGGCCTGAGGGAGGGCAGGAGACCAACGAGGGTAGAAGGGGCAGGGGCAGGCAGAGACCTGCTGCGGCGTGCATCCTCCATTCGAACATCTTGATCTGAACCACCTTCCCTAGACATGCTGAGAAGTTAACTGCTCCCTGTTTCCCTCCCACTGCCAGTGCGGACAGTCCGTTGCTGTGGTGATGAACCTGCTCGGCTCAGTCCACTCCAGACTTCCCCAGTTATCTCTGCCCCTCCCCCCACTCTGAGAGTGTTGACTCCATGGGCTGATGCTGATGGGCAGCCCCCCACCTATGCGGTGGGGGGTTTGGGTCTGCCCTGGGAGCTCCCCTGGAGGAAACTGGGGTCTTTGGCATCCTTTTGTCTTAGGGAAACGCAGAGACAGAGAGACCAGTGAGAGTGGGGCATCAATGAGTGGAAAAATCTTTTCTCTTCAAGGAATGAGGCTGAAATGATGAGACTGGGGGTGTTAGTCACCTTTTGAGAGCTTTCCTTATCTGTAAAATGAGGGAGCCCCTTTAATCCAATAAACAAAATAAAACAAAAAAATCAAACTGGGAGGGGAAAATCCTCAGGGTTCCTGGCCAAAAGAGAAATAGTCACTATGTAGTATTTACATTCACTCTGTGCTAGGAGGGCAGGGACCGGTTGTGCAATCTAAAAGCTCCAGAGTGAACTGGGCTTAAATTAAAGCTTCATCTTTGAGAAAGAGATGTAGTCAGTAAACCTAAAGAAAAAAAGGCAGCTTTTGGCCATTGAAGTGCACCTTCTCCTGGGCAGAGCACCCCTGAATAAGGACGGAGATAAGAGGACAGGAGGGGAAGGGAGGAGAGGGGAGTAGAGGAGAGGTGAGGAGGAGAAGGAAGGGGAGGAGGGAAGGGGAGGGGAGAGGAGATGAGGGGAGAGAAGAAGAGAAAGGAGATGCTAGTCATTCACAGGTGTGTTTGTTCTTTGTTCTCAAAGAGGACCATGGCATTAGGGAGATGATGACATGACTTGCAGTTGACTTTGATGTCAGTGAGGGAGTTCTGTGCAAGGTCACCAGCCTCATTTTCTTCTCCAGAGCCATCTAGGTCCACTTAAACAGGCTTATTCACTGAACGGGCATTATCTCCCTCAAAGTGAGAACCTGAAAAGTCCATAGCCTAAAAGGGCCAGAGTCTCCTATTGCATCCTGGGCCATCTCTAGTCGTCCTGATGAATATCTAGTCACTGGACCGAGATCATTTCTCAGACGCAACAGAATGAGGGGGGCTGGTCCTCGGTGACCCCTAAGGTCCCTGCCATCTCTAAAAGCTATCAGTCTGTGGTTTGGGGAGTAGGGACTATAGCTGTGATTTTATTGATGAAGGGGAGGGAGAGTATCCTCCTGGAGAACTCCATCCTATCCTGACCTAATTTAGGTCAACACCTTCTCTGCAATTTGTAATCTTATAGTTACCTCAGAGAACATTGACTTTATTAGGGTCATAGAGCTAGTTTGTGTCAGAGGCTGGCCTTGTACCTAGGCCTTCCTACCTTGGAAGCCTGATCTCATCCTGCTGCTATCACTCAGTCTCACGATCTCTCAGATCTCATCCTCCTCCAGCCCCTGGGTTCCTCTTGTGATGAAAATAGGTCCTAGTTTTAGGGGTTGGAAGATAGCATGGTGTAGTAGAAAGACTACAAGGCTTGAAGTGACTCTCTAGGTTAGAATTCCAGCCTTGTCTCTTTATACTAGTTTGATCTTTGGAGACATCTCTGCCCTCTACATCTTCAGACTTCAATTTCCGCTTCTTTAAAGTTAAGTCAGGTTAGATCAGTGATTTCAAATACAAATAGAAATGGGGGCCACTAAACTCTACCTAATGATCCATATATATTAACTAGTGTTAAAATGTAACCTATTTTATTGCATTTTTATTTTGCTAAATGCTTCCCAATTACAAATATTTATCTGGTTCTGTCTACACTCCAGAATGTTGTGGGTTCAGTCCATAGGAGAAGTGTTTGACATGTCTAGGCTAGATATCTTGACAGTTGAGGGTTAGCTAGCTCATACAATGGATAGAGCTCTGGACTTGGAAGCAGGAAGACCTGGGTTTAAGTTCAGCCTCAGATACTTGCTAGTTGTATGACCCTAATACAAGGTAAGACCCTAAGGCAAGTCTGTTTGCCTCAGTTTCCTCCTCTGTATGGAGAGAATAGCTCCCTCCCTTTCCCATGGGGTGAGGTCCAAATGAGATAATATTTATAAAGTTCTTGGCACTGAGTAGGTGCTATATAAGCACTAGCTATTGTTTTTAAGAGGAGTAGCTAGGTGGTACAGCAGATAGAACCTGGCCCTGGAGTCAGGAGGACATGAGTTCAAATACAGCGGCAGACATTGACTAGTTGTGTGATACTGGGCAAGTCACTTAACCCTATTGACCTCAGTTTCCTCATCTGCAAAATGAGCTGGAGAAGGAAATGGCAAACCACTCCAGTGTCTCAGCCAAGAAAACCTCACATGCAGCCAGGAAGATTTGGAAATGACTGAGCTACAAAATTATTATTAAGTTTCATCCAGTTCTAAGTCTACAGTCCCATGGCTAAGTTATGAGGTTTTAAGACTGCAACTCTGAAGTACAAGGGAAAGAACCTAGGCTCAAAAGGAAAGAATCTGGCTCAAGTCTGTCCATTCCTCAAGACATGTTTCCTCATCCATACAATTGAGGGGCTGAATTAGGTGAACTTCTAAGGTCCCTTTCAACTATAAAGCTATCATCCTGTAATTCTATTATTGCCTGACCACATAAATGCCTGATTGAAATGAATGTCAAGCAATAAGTCAGGTCGGAGCTTTATAACTTCTAGGATCCTAGATTTGGAGATTAAAAGGACCTTAGGGTTTAGTCCAAGGGCCTTAGTCCATGTGGTCTGAGCCTCCCATTTTACAGATGAGAAAACTAAAGGCTGAGTGACTTGCCTGACGTTTCTCAGATAGCAGGACAGGGAGATGAAGTCACCATACTACACTGCCTCCATCATCTGGTCCGCCTGACCTCATCTTATACCTGAAGAAACTGGTTTCTTTTTTTAAAAATTGATTTATTGATTTTTAGTTTGCAATATTCAGCTCCACAAACTTTTGGGTTTTAAATTTTCTCCCCCTCTCTTCCCTTCTCTCTCCCCAAGACAGCATGCAATCTGATACAGCTCTACATATACATTCATATTAAACATATTTTCACATTAGTTATATTGTAAAGAAGAGGGCAGCTAGGTGGTGCAATGGATAGAGCACCAGTGCGGGAATCAGGAGGACCTGAGTTCAAATCTCACCTCAGACACTTAACACTCGCTAGCTGTGTGAACTTGGGCAAGTCACTTAACCCCAATTGCCTCATCCTGGGTCATCTCCAGTCATCCTGATGAATATCTGGTCACTGGATTCAGAGGGCTCTGGGGGAAAAGTGAGGTTGGTGACCTGCACAACCATCCCTCACTCAAGACAAAGTCAAGTGCAAGTCATGACATTATCTATGATGGCATGGTCTTCTTTGGCAATGAAGGACGAACAACACACACACACACATTGTAAAGAAGAATTATAACCAAAGGAATGAACCCTGAGAAAGAAGAAATTAAATAAAATAAAACAAAAAAGAGAGAGCAAATAGTATACTTTGATCTGCATTCAGACTCTATAATTTTTTCTTTGGATGTGGATAGCATTTTCCATCATGTGCCTTTTAGAGTGGTCTTAGAACCTTGCATTGCTGAGAAGAACCAAGTTTATCAAAGTTAGTAATCACATAATGTGGCTGTAACTGTATACAATGTCTACAGTGTTTTTCTGGTTCTACTCTCCTCACTCAGCATCAATTCGTATAAGTCTTCCCAGGTTTTTCTGAAGTCCACTCTTCATTTCTTATAGTGCAATAATATTCCATTACATTCATATGCCACAACTTGTTCAGTCACTTCCCAGTTGATGGGCATCCCTGCAGTTTCCAGTTCTTCACCACCATAAAAAGAGCTGCTATAAATATTTTTGTACATGTGGATCCTTTTCCCATTTGTATAATCTCTTTGGGATACAACCTTAGAAGTGGTATTGCTGGATCACTTACCTAAGTTCACCCAGGTGGTAGATAGATCCAAGTTTTAAACCCAATTTTCCTTATTCAGATGTAGTGTTCTTGCAACTATGTCTGAGTTAGCTCAGTAAAAAGCCATCGTTATAACCATTACTGTAAAAAAGAAAAGAAGAAAAACAAACATCTCTCAGGATGTGTACCCAAATGACAAGGGGTCAGTACATAGTCTTTTTACTTCTTTCATACTTCAAACTGTTTCATAGGCGTGGGCACTTCATCCACCAACAAAAGCAGCAAGTCCTTCATGCTTTAGTTAAAAATCTTGAGTTGCCATGACCACAAAAATTCATCACCTAGGAGCCAAACTTCTGGTGATAAACCTCTCTGAACTTAGCTTGGTCCTAATAAACCAGTGAATGTAGAGTACACTGCTGAACCTGTACTTGAAGCTTTTCTACTTTGTTGTTATTGTTGTCAGTTATTTCAGTTGTGTCCAGCTCTTTGTGACCCCACCTGGGATTAATCTTGGCAAAGATACTGCAGTAGTTTGCCATGCTCCAGTTCATTTTTGTTGTTCAGTTATTTCAGCTGTGTCTGACTCTTCGTAACTCCATTTTGGGGTTTCTTGGCAAAGATGCTGGAATGGTTTGCCATTTCCTTCTCCAGCTCATTTTACAGATAAGGAAACTGAGGCAAACAGGGTTAAGTGACTTGTCCAGGGTCATAGAGCTAGGAAGTGTCTGAGTCCAAATTTGAACTCAGGAAAGCTCATGGAATGAGATGAGTCTTCTGACTCCAGGCCTGGTTCTCTAGCTACTGTGCCACCTATCTGCCATCCACCCACCCTCTTCTATCTTATTAGGACCTAAAAGAAGCAGTAGCACTTGGCTGTCATTGTCACCTGTTGCTTCCACCATTCCAATGGTCCAAAGTGATTCCTTCTTCCTGTGAACTCATGGCTCTTTTCGTCTTGCTTTTCATGTATCTTTACACTATGCTTTATTCCTAACTATTATTAGATTGTGAATACTTGGAAGATTTTGTCTTGTTCATCTTTTTGTAGCATATAGTAAGTTCTCAGAAATGTTTTTTTGGATTGAATATAAGAAAAACAGTACATACACTTAGAGGTGAGAGTGGAGGAAGTGTATAATTTCACTGGAGGGTATTCTATCTAAGAGAAATAAAGAGAACAGGTGTATGTATCATGAGCATTATCAACAAACCATATGAAATCCCACAGTTCAAGAGTTTAGTTTGCACTTATTTTTAAAAGTAAGCTTAACTTATTTTTTGTTTACATTAACAAAATGTCTCCTAATGTCCCTCCCCTTCCCCTCTCAGTGAACCATCTCATATAATAAATAATATTTTTAAAGGCAAAAAAAAAAGAAGAGAAAAAAGCAAAATGGATCTATACATTGAAAAAAATGTAAAAATATGTGCAGCTGGGTAGCTCATTGGATAGAATGCTGGACTCTGTAGTCGGGAAGACCTGAGTTCAAATCCTGTCTCAGATACTTAATAGCTGAGTGACCCTCAGCAAAGTCACTTTACCTCTATTTGTCTCAGTCACTTTGTAAAACAAGAATACTCCCAAGCTTGCTGTGAGGCTCAGTGGAGATCAGAACTTCTAAGTGGCAAACTTTAAAGTGTTATTATATAAATTCTATTATTGTTATTTTTGCTTCTTGCACTTTTGGTCTTCCCACCTCTGCAAAAGTTTGAGGTGATCTGAGTTGAGTTGAGGTGGGCTCGGGGTGTAAGGGGCTTCTCTTTTCTTTGGAACCATGCCCCCTCTGCGATCCCCACTCTTTCACTCGTTTTCATTCTCTCCCTGTCTACTATCTCATTTCTTACTCCCTACAAACATACCCCTGCTTCCCTCATCTTCAAAATATTCTTATTTGTTCCATCCCACTATTTTCCTATATCTCTTCTGCCCTTTGTAGTTAAACTCCTTGAAAAGACCTATTATAGGTGCTTCAGCATTCTTGCCGCTCTCTCTTAATCCCTACAATACTGCTTCTGTCCTTATTTCATGGACGCTACTGTCTCCAGAGTTACTGATGATCTCCTGGTTGACAAATCCAATGGACTTTTCTCATTCCTCGTTCTCCCTGACCTCTCCGCAGCTTTTGACACTGTTGATCAGTCTGTCCTCCTTGATGCTCTTTTCTCTCTAGGTTTTCAGGGTACTACTCTGATCCTGGTTCTCCCATTACCTATCTGACAAATCCTTCTCTGTCTCCTTTGCCGAATCCTCTTCCAGATCACACCTTCTACCTATAAATGTTCCTCAGAGTTCTGTCCTGGATCCTCTTCTCCATCTATACCATTTCATCTTGGTGATCTCATCAATTCTCACAGATTTAATTACCATCTCTATGCTAACGATTCTCAGATCTACTCGTCCTGCCCTAGCCTCTCTGCTAATGTCCAGTCCTATGTCTTCAACTGCTTTCCAGACATCTCAGACTGGACTTTCAATAAGTATCTTAAACTCAGAATGTGCAAAATAGAACTCATTATCTTTCCCTCTATACCCTCCCCCAACCCCGCTCCTACTTTTCCTACTATTGTAGAGGGCAACACTATCTTCCCAGTCCTTCAGGCTCACAAGGAAGGGGCTATTTATCATCACTACCTTTCATTCCTTGTATCCAAGTTGTTGCCAAGGTCTGTTGATTTCACCTTCTACTTAGATTATTGCAATAGACTGCCAATAGGTTTACCTGCCTAATGTCCCCTAACTCCAGTTCATCTTCTATTCAGGTACCAAGCTGATTTTCCTAAGGTACAGGTCTGATCATTTTCCATCCCCACCTCCGTGAGCAGCTAGGTGGTGCGGTGTTCAGAGCATTATGCCTGGAGTCAGGAGGACCTGAGTTCAAATCCACCCTCAGGCACTTGCTGTGTGACTCTGGCCATCACTTAAGGGGCAGCTAGGTGGTGCAGTGATAGACCACCAGTGCAGGAGTCAGGAGGACCTGAATTCTTGACACTCACTAGCTGTGTGGCAAGTCACTTTTCCCCAATTGCCTCATCCTGGGTCATCTTCAGTCATCCTGATGAATATCTGGTCACTAGATTCAGATGGTTCTGGAGAAGTGAGGCTGGTGACCTGCACAGTCCTCCCTCACTCAAAACAAAGTCAAGCACAAGTCATATCATTATTTCTCTGATGACATGGTCTTCTTTGGCAAACAAAGGACAAACACCCACATCCCCACCTCCATTCCTCCCACTCAATAAACTCCAGTGACTTCCTATTGCCTCCAGAAGCAAATATAAAATTCTGTTTGACATTCAAAGCCTTTCATAACCTAGGCACCTCCTGCTTTCCAGTCTTCTTACACATTATTTCCTGAGAGGTAGGTACTATTTGATCTAGTGACATTGGCCTTCATGAACAAGACACTCCATCTTTTGACTTTGGGCATTCTTTTTAGCTGTCCCCATGACTGGAATACTTTCCCTCCTCCACTCCAATTACTGACCTCTTTGATTTCCTTTAAGTACTAACTAAATTCCCACTTTCTGCAGGAAGCCTTCTCCAATCCTTCTTAATTCAATGCCTTCCTTCTGTTAATTATTTCCTATTTATTTCCTATATAGTTTGCTTTGTATATATCTATTTGCCTGTTGTTTCCCCCATTAGATTGTAAACTCCTTTAGGGCAGGGACTGTCTTTTGCCTCTTTTTGAATCCCTAGCATTTAGCACTGTGCCTTGCACAAAGCAGGTACTTAATAAATGTTTATTGATTAATTGATAACTTTGAAACATTCACTTTCTTAAAATTGAAATTTTCTCAATTGCATATAAATAAAAATTTTAGAATCATTTAAAAAAAATTTTGAATTCCAAATTCCTTCCTTCCCATTCTCCCCTCCCTTCTCCTTGAATAGGCAATTTAATATAAATTATACATATGCAACCATACAAAACATTTCTATATTAGCCATGTTGCAAAAGAAAACCGATAAAAAAAACCAAAAATAATAAAATAAAAAAAATGCTTCCATCAGCATTCAGACTACATCATTTCTTTTGCTGGAGGGGGATAGCATTTTTCATTATAAATCCTTTGAAACAGCTTAGGATCATTGCAATGCAGAGAATTGCTAAGTCATTCAAAGCTGATCATCATGAAGCCTTGTTGTTACTATGTACATACAACATTTTCCTGGTTCTGCTCATTTCACTTTGCATCAATTCATGCAAGTCTTTCTAGGTTTTCTGAAAGTATCCTGCTTATCATTTCTTATAGCACAATAGTATTCCATCACACTCAATACACCACAACTTGATGAGTTATTCCCCAGTTGATGAACATCCCATCAATTTCCAATTCTTTGCCACCACAAAAAGAGCTGCTATAAATATTTTTCTATATATAGGTCCTTTTTCTTTGATCTCTTTGGGGTATAGACCTACCATGGTATTACTGGGTCAAAGGGTATGCATAGTTTTATCATCTTTGGACATAGTTTCAAATTGCTTTCCAGAATGATTGGATCAGTTTACAACTCCACCAAGTACATTAGTGTCCCAGTTTTTCCATATCCCCTCCAAAATGCAACATTCACTTTTGATACTTTTTGTGCTTATTCTTTCTATTTATAAAGTTGTAGTCATTGTGAATATTTTCTCTTTGGCTCTGTTTACTTCATTCTGCATTAGACCACAAAAATCTTTCCATGTTTCTCTATATTCAACATACTCGTCATTTCCACTAAGTACTACTTTGGCTGCATCCCACAAATTTTGGTGTGTTGCCTCGTTATTGTAATTCTCTTCAATGAAATTATTGATTGCTTCTATTATTTTTTTTGATGCACTCATTCTTTAGAATTATTTAGTTTACAACTAACTTTTAATCTGCTTCTGTGGCCCTTTATTGAATGTAATTTCTATTGCATTATGATATGAAAAGGTTGCATTTAATACTTTTCTGCTTTTTTGCATTTGGTTGTGAGGTTTTTTTGTCCTAATACATGGTCAGTTTTTGTGAAGGTGTTGTGTACAGCTGAGGTAAAGGTATACTCCTTCTATTCCCATTCAATTTTCCCTATAGGTCTATCATATCTAACTTTTCTAAAATTTCATTCATCTCTTTCTTATTATTTTATGGTTAGATTTATCTAGCTCTGAGAGGAGAAAGTTAAGGTTCCCCACTACTATAGTTTTACTATTTCCTCCTATAATTCATTTAACTTTTCCTTTAAGAATTTGGATACTATGCTATTTAGTGCATATATATTTAATATTGATATTACTTTCTTGTCTATGATATCTTTTAGCAAGATGTAATTTCCTCGTTCATCTCTTTTATTTAGGTCTATTTTTCCTTTTTCTTTGTCTGAGATCATGATTGCTACTCCTGCCTTTTTTTTTACACCATCTAAAGCATAACAGATTCTGCTCAAGCCCCTTATTTTAACTCTGCGTTTGTCTCTCTATTTCAAATGTGTCCATTGTAAACAACATATTATTGGATTTTGGTTTCTAATCCATTATTCTGCTTTCATTTGATGACTGACTTAATCCCATTCCCATTCACAATTATGTTTATTAATTATGCATTTCCTTCTATTCTATTTTCTTCTGTTAATACTTCTCTCTCTCTTGTCATCCTGTTCCTCTAAAGTTTGTTTTACTTTTGACCACTGCCTTTTTTATCTATCCTCCCTTTTATCACTACCCCTTTTCTCTTATTACCTTTCCCTCCCACTTCCCATTTGAGTAAAATAGATTTGTAATCCTAGCTCTTTTGCCTTCTGAGACAGCATATTCTAAGCTCTCTGCTCCTTTAATGTATTGACTGTGGTTCGTAATATTTGAATGGTTTTCTTTTGGCTGTTTGAAGCATTTTCTATTTGATCTTGGAGCTCTGGAGTTTAGTTATAATATTCCTAGGAATTTTCATTTGGGGATCTCTTTCAAGTGATCAGTGGATTCGTTTCATTTCTATTTTGTCTTTTGGTTCTAGGATATTGGGGCAATTTCCCTTGATAATTTCTTGAAGGCTAGGCTCTTCCTTTGATCATGGTTTTCAGGTAGTTCAATAATTCTTAAATTATCTCTCTTGATCTTTTTCCTGATCAGTTGTTTTTCCAATGAGACATTTCATATTTTCTTCTCTTTTTTCATTCTTTAGATCTTGTTTTTTATTGGTTCAATGTCTCATGAAATCATTAGCTTCCATTTGCCCAATTCTAATTTTTAAGGATTTATTTTCTTCAATGAGCTTTTAAACCTCTTTTTATATTTGGCCAATTATGTTTTTTAAGGAGTTATTTTCATCAGTGAAGTTTTGTACTACTTTTATCCATTTGGGCAATTCTTTAAGGTGTTATTTTCTTTGGCATTTTTGTACCTCTTTTATTGTCTCTTCATAATTTTTTTCCTTTGCTCTCATTTCTTTACCCAATTTTTCATCTGTCACTTGAAAATAATTTTCTAGCTCTTACAGGAATTCTTGTTGGGCTTGTGTCCAACTAACATTTTTTTCCTTTGAAACTTTGTAGCTGTTTTCATATTATTGTCTTTCTTTGAATGTGTCTTGATCTTCCTTCTATAGTAGTTTCCTTTCACAGTAATGTTTTACAATCCGATTCTTTTGTTGCTGTTGTTGCTTGCTCATTTTTCCACTCTATTTCTTGATTTGGAACTTTATGTTAAAATTGAGCTCTGTTCCTGGTGTGGGAGGAGGAGGGGCACTCTCCTATGCTTCAGGCTTTTTTGCACTACTGTTTTCAGGCTTAGTTCCAGGAGTTTGAAAATCTTTGATGTGTCCAAGGTGATGTGATCTGGGGAGAGGTGTAGCCTTTCTCCTGGTCTGCCCTCTAGTCCTTATCTAGGAAGGATCCCTGCTCCCATGGGATGGAAATCTATATTGTCATCCTATATATATTTTGCAGAATCTTACATAGGGCCATAAAATAATTTCTTTTTGTAATTGACTAAAAAATTTGGGATGTATACTCATCTTCTCCAAGCTCACTGAAAGCATCCTTGGGGCAACTTCATTAGCAGACAATGTAACAGGGATGATACATGCTTCACTCTGTTCCCACACAGTTTTGATTTCTTCTGGGAGGCCTCCATATTTTGAAAGCTTTTCATTTGACATAACTTGGAAATTATGAATATTTAGCATATAATTTTAAATATCATTGTAAAATTTTATATGAATCAATGTTATATTCAGGTGATTGTAGGTCCCAGTTTCATCTGTAATAATGCTTAGGTTCCAGCATAAATTATTTCTTGAGTAGTCAAGGTTACCTCAAAGTTTGTATTTGTAGTATGAAGATTTGTCATCATTTAGTTTATAAAAGATAATGAACATTTAGCTACCAGGTTAGGTATTTGAGAGGTATTTGTTAGGTACAGAGGAACTAGACTTAATTTTAAAGGTCTTCTATAATAATGATAATAATTATATTGTATTTTTATGGTTCATGCTCCTACCCATTATCTCCTCTGGGAATATCAGAATCTAACTAGATATCAAGAAGTGCTAAATTTTTGTAGCCTATAATGATGTGTTTCACAGCATAATCTACACTGATCACTGAGTCTGAGCTCTTTATAAATAACCCCTGTGTAATTTCTTATATTCAATTCCTGATGGTTATGATCAACCCCCTTCATTTCCACAGATGTGTCTGGCATATAGTAAATGCTTAATAAATACTTGTTGACTGACACAACAACCATTTGCTCGCTGTTTCTTTGAGCATGGAGAGTCTTTTGTTCTTTCTCTTGAATCTGACTTGTTTCATAGACTCCATCCACAGATAAATCACTTTTGGTCATGTTGACAAAGCCAATGAGGTATATGAATTAACAGCTTCTTACAGTTTCTTGGGGAAGTGATATCTACTTACTCCAAAAGTATTTCTGATTGCTTATCATGTGCTCTAAAAATGTCTATCAAATGTTGCCTTGCTCCTCGCCCCTTTTCAGTTTAGAGTTCATCCTTCTATAGCTACCTTAGGTCTTATTTTTTTGTAAATACTGTTAGGATACTTTCCAAATCTCTGACAGTCCATTTTCACAATTCTAGATGCGTACAAACTGGTATTATGTAGGTGTTAATTGCTTTAAATGTGTTTGTCCTATTTAGCTCTGATTTCTGAACGCCAGTAAGTCTTTTAACATACGCAGTGGAAGCCTACTCCTTAAAATCATCGTGCTTGATGAGTCATGCCTGGAAGAGACCAAGGTATCATCTTCTTCCCCTGATTCAATGTGACATCTGGATTTAAGCTTAAAGCCTTCTGTCTCTCTCTTTCTTTGGCACATGTTGAGAATTTTATACTTATCAAATCCAAAAGAAGTGATATTATTGGAAAAAGATTCCACAAAATCTAAGAGCTGTTTAATTTATTTTTCAGTGGAATCATATAGTTTGAGGTTATCTACATATATTAAATGCTTAACAACGTTTTGGGAACATCTCATTCAATTTGGAAAACATACTTAATTCTATTTGCTATAGATACAATATATATATATACAATAGATGTATCTGACCCCTTAAAAATTGGCACATTTGATATGAATTGTTCTTGCAACTATTATTGTGCTGGTAACATATTTTAAATAGAGAATGGTGTTCTATGTAGTCATCAAATACTTTAGCATTCTCACTATAGTTGGGTATATTTTATGCGTCTGCAGAACATAAATAAACCATGAATAAGGAATTGGCAAAGTCTCTGATAATCAACAAAGGCTGTTGTTGTGTTTTGGTGATTTGGGGCTGCTTGTTCAATAGTTACTGAATCAATAAGTTGCTTTTTCCATAACACATCTAATGTCAAAAGATTAGAACACCAGTTCTAATTAATAAAGACCAATTATGTGTTTATGTGTTACATACAAAGTATTCACAACTTGCATCAAAATAAAAAAAAAACTACTTTATTAAATACAAAAACCCAATATATTTACTAAGGAGCAAAAAAAACAGTGTGTCAAAGTCCCAGAGGATGTAAAGAATAGTTTCTTCTTTTCCTTTTTCTCCTTTATCTTCTTCCTAGTTAGATCACATGTGGGGTCTGGGGAATCTCTTTCCAGTGTGCCACAATTAGAAAGAATATTAACCAACTGGAGGCTATCCAGGGGTGGGTGACCAGGATAGTGTCCCAAAGTGGAATGAGTTTCCCCAGTAGAGAGGAAATTTCTCATCTACAGAGGTCTTCAAGGTGAAGCTAAACAACCATTAGTTAAGGGTCTTCAGGGAGGATTCTTGTTTAAGTTTTAGCTAGACTATATGACCCCTGAGATCTCTTCTAGGTCCAAGAGTTTGTGATCCTATGATGACGTATTGTAAGGATCACTACCTTGCCTATTGACATCATCACACGCTTTGGGCAAGTGGGGCAAGTGATCTATAATCCTTCCCTCCCTCACCTCTTTTCCCAGATTCTCCAATCAATTATTTTTTCTTCTCTCAGGCCTCCAGTTTGGTCTTTAAGAACCTTCCCTTGTCTCCTAACCCAGTTATCTGAGGCCCTTCTATTTCTCATCTCAAGTGTCCACTGCCTAAGTAGTCTCTAGCAGTAGGTACCTCATGACAAAGCAGTTTCTATCCACTTAGCCCTTAAGGTTCTTATGTCGAACTGGTTTCCCTTGATTCAAACATATTATTTTGGTTTGGCTTTATTTGCAGTTTCAGTTTAGAATGAGGAAAAAGTGGAGAATCATTATAGTCTCTAACCATTTTGCCCCAGTTCTTCCTTTTTTAAAGTTTTTACAAATGGATATTTATTTCAAAATCACAGCATGAACAAACATACATATATTTTCCTTAATACCTAAGGAGCATACACTCCCCTGCTTTATATCATACTGGTCTTATGGTTGAAATAGATTCCAAAAGTGGGGCAGTAACATCAGCTGAGCAAATCTGTAGGGTCCATGTATGTTCTAGGCGCTGGTAACACTCTCCTGCCACCCCCATATTAAAAAAGTTTGTGGTCCCTAAACCCTATGAGTCCTAGGTTTTTTTTTATGTATTTGTTTTCTTAGTTCTGTATTTAACAAACACTCCTCCCCCATGTTCCCATATACAAAGCAAAATGAAAAAAAAAGATTATATATGAAACCATGAATCTCTATTATGTCCTAGCTTTTTAAAAGACTCTGGGAGAGCATGGTAAGGGCAGACAACTTCTCTTCTACCATCCTAAGGCCTTTGGGGAGAATGGAAAAGGCAGGACATAGTGGGGTCCAATGGAAAGAACGCTGGATTTGGTGTTTGAGAATCCGAGTTCAATTTCAGGCACTACTGTTCATTACTTGTATAACTTTGGGAAAGTCACTAAACAGTTCCCTCAATTATAAAGAGTTAAGACTCGGTAGCATCATAGATACTTTGCAGGTTTAAGTCTATGACTCTGTGGAGATTGTTGCTATCCACTGCCTCTTCTGACCTTCCTCCCCTAATACTTGTGGGGTCGCGCTTCCCCACATCGGACCAGAGATCTTTCCCCAACTCACCCTTCCTGAACTTTGCCTCCACCTAGGGATTTGAATCCAGAACTCTCTTTTTTTCACTTTGTCCTGACTTGATTGACAAATATCTGTTTTTTTTCTAAGGTTTAACACTGAAGAGGGGACCACACCGTTAGCTCACTGGAAAAGAGTACTATACCTGGAAGCCAGGAGATTTAGGAACCTGGGTCCAAGTCCCAGCTCTGGCACTAGTTCTGTGACCTTGAGGAAGTCATCGGGCTGTGATAGAGAATCGAAAGAGAGCTCTAAATCAAAGTTTTAGCACCAGAAGGGACCTCAGAGGTCATCTAGTCTAACCCTTTCATTTTACAGATGAGGAAACTGAGACCCCAAGAGGGAAAGTGTTTTGCCGAAAGTCCCCTAGATGGTAAATAGAATTTGAATTTGAACTCAGTTCCATTATTCCAAACTGAGGGCTGTTACCCACTGTACTATGCTGCTTTCCTATATCATTATATAGGAAGAGGGCTGATTTTGGAGTCAAATGATCTGAGTTCAAACCTAGACTTTGCTACTCGTTACTCTTGGACCTTGGGCTGTTCACTTAATCTCTGAACCTCAGTTGCTTCAGATTTGTCAAATGAGGGAGTTGGGTCAGACAATCTAGCTCTTCTAGCTCCAATTCCTATGAATCTTCTCTGTCTCATGTGAAATCAAGGTAATAATACTTGCACTATTTGCATCACAGGTTGATGGACAAAAAACATTTTATGAACCTTAAAGAACCCCATAATTGGGAGGTATTGCCATAATAGAAACCCCATCATTATTCTTGCTGTTATCATCCCTCCAATATTTATAGCACAGTGTGAAGAGCAAATCAATATCTCTGATTGAAGTGATCCTTCCCCTCAGCCCCTTTGAATCTGCTGAACTTGAGATTGTTCACATCCTGTTATGGGACAATATAGAACAAAGCAGTCCCATGGGATTTTGTTCCCAGTTGAACCTCTAGGCCTAGCCCAGAGTGACTCAGTTAGAAATGATGCATGATGAGCTCTGACTCTCTGTTCCCTTTTGAGGTGGGGGTCCAGAGTCAGGATTATTTGTCATAAGGAAGGAAACTGCTGCTGTATGCTTCTGGAGGTCATTTTTATCTTATCTTCCTAAGGCCCCTTTCTCTATAGTAACTACTGTTTGCGTGGCAGTAGTAGTAGTAGAAGTAGTGGTAGTAGTGGTGGTAGTAATAGTAGTAGTAGTAGTAGTAGTAATAGGAGGAAGAGGAGGAGAAGAAGACATTTAAGTAGTATTTTGAGATTTACAAAGTGTTTTACATATATTATTTCACTTCTTCCTCATAACATTTGCGAGATGTGTTATTATTATGTCCATTGTGTGACTGAAGAAATAGAGATTCAAAGAAGCTGTTATTGCTTACAGTCATGCAGCTAGCAAGGGTCCAAGGTGGGATTTGAAGTTAGGTCTCTCTTGTTTCCAAGTTTAGAAGTAATCTTTGCGTTTTCTTCACAATAGCCCTTCTGAGGTAGGCAACATAAATATCATTATATCCATTTTATAGATAAGGAGACTGGCATTCAGGAGAATGCCAACTTGTTAGTAGACAGCAGATTCAGGACTGAAACCCAGGTCTTCTGAGTCCAAGACCAGTGTTCAGTCTTTTGTGATACAATGTCTTTATATCTGCCACTCCTTGCTTTTCTCCTATCCCTCACTCTTTTCCTCCCTTCCTCATTTAGTCTATCTTTCCTAGATTATTTCATATTATTCCCCTCCATGTACTTTATGCTCCAGCCAAATAAGTCTATTCTCTGTATGGACCTCTGGCCTCAACACATACACATGTACTCACACCTTTGTACCTTTCTCTCATTTTTCCTTATGCCTCTAATATCCTTCCTCTTTTTCACCTGACAAAGTCCTAAACTGCCTTTAAAACACAGCTCAAATGTTACTTTCCCTTGACTGTTCCAGTCCTAAGAACCCAGAACATACTACTACCACCATTACTACCACCACCACCACTACTACTACTACTACTACCACCACTACTATCACTGCTACTACTACTACTGGGGGTCAGCTAGGTGATGAAGTAGATAGAATGCTGGGCCTGGAATCATGAAGACACATCTTCCTGAGTTCTAATCTGGCCTCAGATGTTTCTTAGCTGTGTGACCCTGGGCAAGTCACTTAACCCTGTTTGCTTCAGTCTCCTCATCTGTAAAATGAGCTGGAGAAGGAAATGGTAAACTGTTCCCGTGTCTTTGCCAAAAAAACCTCAAATGGGGTCATGAAAAGTTGGGCATGATTGAAAAATGACCATACAACAACAAAGTACTATCATGTAATATTGGATATTCTAGTTCTTCACATTTGTGTCTTATTCACCTGCTAGCTGTAAGCTCCATGAGGGTAGGGATGGTGTCTTATCTAGACTTTGTATCTCTCTAGCACTAATCACAAAGTCTTGCACAGAGAAGGAGACTTCTAAACGTTTGTTGAACCAAGGAATCTTTTCCTTTAGCTCTATCCCTCTAAAAGGCAAATACAGCTGCAATAACAAACAGCTTCAAATGACTTCTTTTGGGAAAAGATGAGTTTGAATTAGTGAGATATCTGAAGCAAAGAGTATTTTTTTAAAAAGGAAATGCATTTATTACTTTTAAAGTACATACTGTGACTCAAACTAAAGGCTAAAAAAAATTCATCAAGTCTCTTGGTACTTCTTTAATGAATAGATAAAAATCATTTATCATTAGCACATTCAGAGTAATTCATTGTGAATAAATGTTCCTAAGTGGCTATAATTTGCTTTGACTACTAAATATGCCCCCCCAATAATCCTATGAATGTCATTATTTAATTTAACAACAAATTCCTTTTTATTTTTCCACAGGTAATGAAAAGGTTCTTGTTCAAATTTGCATGAATTTCAAACTAGTAGGGTTCAAATTAAGGTGGTTTTCCACAAAGAAAATTTTCAAGCCTCAGCCAACCGCCATTTTAAAAATAGTATTATCTGGTGTAACTCAAGAATATGAACAATCAATTGGGATTTTGCTATGGGATTTGCTCTACATCTGCCTCTCTTCCTTACCTACTAGTTTTTACTCCTTTGTAGCCACTCTGTCTCTCCCTTTTCCCTTTGGTCTCCTTCTCTCTCACTTGTTCAATGCTTCTGAATCTTTCTGTAGTGCATAGCTTTTACTCCTTGAGCTACAGCTGGAAAAAAAGGATGAAAATGCCCAAAGAGTAAAAATACTAGGTTGGTAGTAGGAGGGGAAAGGAATTCAATTACCATAGGGATGAGAAGGTGACCCCTCAATTTTAGGGGGATTGTGTACTGTTTGATGGGTGCTTAGATTAAGTGAATGGCATTTGATCAGAAATTGCCTTGCATTTCTAGACACCAAAGGGAATGCTTAAAGCAGTGGTTTTATCCCTTTTTGTATAAAGACTCTGAATCAAGGTGATACATTAAACCTGTCTTGGACTGTCAAGTCTTTGGGACCACAATTCTATTCTGAAAACCTGGGCTCTTTCTTCTTGAGGGTTTTGTTGACCTGGCACATTTACTATAACATGGCATGAATGGTCTTAAAGGGACTCAAGGACTAGTGACCCGGTAGAATTTTTCTTCCACATGATTAGGAGGATCTTGAGGACTCAGCATCCTCCCCCTAAAGAACAATATAAAGGAGAAGTTGTATTCTCCTTGTAGTCATTGGGAACATCTGGCTCATGGTGTGGCTGGTTTTCAAGATTTTTAGCATTACCTGACATCACTCTTTTAAAATTTAGAATTTGGATGTCTGCTGATTGGGTTCCTTTCCTCTGCTACAATAGGAACACAGATCTAGGACAAGGCTTATTGATAAAATTGTCAAAATGCTCCAAAAGTCACTGTCACCATCCCTCTTCAATCTGTCTTCTTGTCTGTTTCTTTCGTCAATCGATGGCTAATCCTATGCCTACACTGTCTCCTAGATTCCCCCTTTGTTGTTCTTCCCTCTCTTTTCTTGTCTATTTGGCCTTGTCTCTCTCTGAATTAGAGCATTTTTACCTGTTTCACACTGTTCCCTACTTGTGGAGTCCCTATAGGGAAGGCTTATTCTTAGGTTCCTGTTTCACAGACTCTTGTTTCTCACTAGCAGAAGTAGATGGTGATTTTGAGGTCTGGAACAGGGAAATGGGGATCGCTGGGGACAGAGTTGGATGGAGAGAAAATGAACAGGTGGTAACAGAGAATGGAGTGTGCTGAGATAACAAAGTGGTTCTAGGTCCTTGAGGACCTAAACAGTCGCCTCCTCTCCAGCCTGAGCACCCTCAGACTCATACCTGCTGTTACAACCTGATCTCTACTGGGAGTTATGGAGGGCGGGAATGATTCCAAGCCTCCATGGAGAGTAGAAGTACACAGTAGGGGTGGGATCTGGGGAGGGGATCCCAACATTTAGTGTCTAAACTGATTTTTCACAGTTAGGTCTACCGGGCAGTCACCCTAAACCCCATTCCTACCCTACCCTGGCCCAAACTTCAGTTGACTGGGCTGACCCCCCACCTCCCCACAACCCTCCCACAACTTTGTCTCATATGTACCCACCCTGTCCCACCCCCAACAGGGCACCCCTATCTGTTTGGTGCCTGGTTCCTCCTCTGTTCAGCTCAGTAGTATGTCTCCTTTTCCACCCAGCCTGTTGGAGAAAGAAATTCAGAGTGAGGGAGAAGATTGATGAATTTCTTAGGGACTCAGGACAGTGATATCTACGTAGAATGGACCTTGGAGGGTGGGGGCAACAAAGGACTGAAAGTAACAAGGGGAAGAGAAGATCGTAGACATTAAGGACTGGATAAGAGAATAAGATGGGGCTAGGTATAACTAGGATAGAGGAATGGGAACACTTTATATAGCACAGGGTAAGGAACATCTAAGGTGCCCAGTAAACACTTGTTGATTGATTGAAAATCAGGTGGAGATTGGAGGGGCTGAAAGGCTGTAATTGCAGGTGAGGGAGAGATTGGAAGTCTAGGAGTAATAGGGAATCATAGGATGATAGATTCTGAGCCCAAAGAGACCTTAGAAATCATTGAGTACAACCTTCTTGTTTTAAGGATGAAGAACCTAAGTCCATGAGACTTGAACAATTAAGCGTCAGAGGTAAGAGTAGACTTCAAGTGTAGACCTCCATCGACTACACCATTCGGGGAAGAATATGGACCACTAGAGGCCAGGATTTTTAGCTATAAGGCCTAGAAAGAGAAAAGTGTCCCAAACTCCCTGGATGTCTAGGATCTGAGGGCACTGAAAGTTAGTGGCAAGTGTCTGGTTTTGGGGATGTGGTTAGGGGATTGGGAGACCATCTGGGTTGCTGAGGCTAGAGGAAACTCACCACCAGGATAGCGCCGCAGGATGAGTTTTCGGACCTCATCATAGATGAAGATAAGGAGACTATAGGGGACGGCACAGAACCACCATGTGACCCTGTAAAGAATGAGGGAGAAAGAGTGGGATCAGAATATGGAGTGAAGATGTAGAAATGGACAAAGAAGAGCAATCCAGGCTATGATTATAGGAACAACCTCCCTCACACCCCACCCACATTCCCTCTGCTGCTGTGGAGAGGACTGCCTCACCCAGCCTCCTCCTGGGTACTCACTTGAGTGGGTACATTCGTAGGGCCAAGCCCATGCCTGGGCAGTAGGACAAAAAGGCCGCCAGAGCCGTCTCTTCCAGCAGCCCAAAGATCAAGATCTTGTTTCTAGTAAAGAAAGGGATAGTTAGAGGGGGACCTTCCTTTCTGCTCTCAGTGACTTCAAGTGCTTACTAGCAGTCATCCTATTTAGTTTGACTTCACAGCAATCCTTTTAATTCATCTCTTACCAATTCCCTAGCACCCTCCCCACAGCAGCTGTTCAACACCTTCTCCTCTCCTCAAGATCATCACTCCACCCTCTCCCTCTCCCTCTCTTTCAGCAGATGACCTCACCTCTTATTTTACCAAGAAGATTGAGGCCATTTCTTAAGAAGTCTCTCTTTTCCCTTCCCACATCCCTTGCTACATCTTTACCCATCTTTGTCTACGTGGCTCTACCCTCAGGAGTTGGGGGGGGGGGTGTCTTCTCTTTATCAAAAGTGAATGTCAACATTTGTACGTGGGATTCCATTCCTTGCTGCCTGTATGCCTTCCACAGCAGTTATGCTTTCTCTATCTCTCTCACTTTCATCTTCACTTTCTCCCTCTCTACTGGTCCCTTCCTCATTGTCTACAAATAAACATGTCTCCTCTAACCTTTCTTTATTCTTTTTTGAGTCAATCAGGGTTAAGTGACTTGCCAGATTTGATCTCAGTTCCAGTCCTGACCCCAGGACTGGTGCTTTATGTCTCCTCTAACCCTAAAAAACCCTCTTAACCCTGCTATCTGCTCAAGATACCATCTTAGATCTCTCCTACCTTTCACTGATAAATCAGTTTGCTGAAAAAATGGAGACTTTTCCCAGTGAGCTTCCTCTTTTGCCATTCTCTGCATACTACAACCTCTTGACACCATGAGCCACTCTTTTATTCTTTAGCTCAATCTCTGTGGCCCTTCTCTTCAACAAAACCAATTCCCCCACATGTACCCTTGATCTCATCTCATCCCTTCTTCTCTGGCATATTGCCTACACAACTATTCTCTCTCTCTCTCTCTCTCTCTCTCTCTCTCTCTCTCTCTCTCTCTCTCTCTCTCTCTCTTTCTCTCTCTCTCTCTCCTTCTTTCTCTCCTCTTTATCTCTTTCTCTCTTTCCTCTTTCTTTACATCTTTCCCTCCTTTCCCCTCTCTATCTCTTTCCTCTCTCTCTGTCTCTCTCCTTCTTTCTCTCTTTGTCTATCTCTTTCTCTCCAATCTCTTCCTACTTACTAGGTCATTCCCTTAATGAACTCTAAATTCCAACATTAGCTGTCAACCAAATTTGATGTCATCTCCTCTCCCCGTATATTCATGTGGGCTCCCCTCCATGCTGAGTATGCACTTTCTTATTCCTCCCCCACTTTCAGAATCCTTCTCTTCCTTCAAGGCTATGCTGAGGCTCAACCTTCTTGGTGACATCTTTCCTGATCCCTCCAGCTGAAAATGAGCTCTTCCTCCTCACATTTTCCTTGAACATTTTGTCTGAATCTCACACTTCCATCACACTTGACCTTGTATTATACTTATTCCTGGATATGTTATATCCCTCCCCCTCTTCTCACCCCCTCTGCCTAACTCCTTGAGGTCAAGGACTGTATCTTTTTTAATCTTTGTTTCTTCATGGCCTATCACAGTGCCTTCATATAGCAGCCACTAAAATGTTTATTCAATTTGTCAGAGAAAGTGGAATGTTTCTAAGAGATATATTCCTTTCCCCTTCACATCTACCTCTTACAACTGAAGAATATTTTCATTTTCCCTTCTCATCTTCCTGAATTTCACCAACAGCTTAGTACTTTATTACACACTGTTTTATTTTACTCTTTAATCATGTCTTTTTCCATAGACAGGTCTGGAAGCTCTCTGAGGTCAGAGGCCTTGTCTTGTTCCCTGATCATAAAGTAATTTGAGTCAAGTCTGCTATTGAGAGTCCACCTGGAAAATGCTTTGACCTTTGGCCTTGGGCAAGTAACTTTCTCTCTGAGACTTGATTTCTTTATCTGTAACATGAAAGGGCAGTACTAAATGATCTCTAAGGTCCTTTCCAGAGTTAACATTCCATGAGTCTGTGTTATGGTTGTTGTTTTTAAATAGAGTAAGGGAAGAGAAATGAACAGAAGGGGGTTGGGGGAAGGAAGGATAGGTGTGGCACCCTCCAGAGATTTATACCCACTCAGCGTCAGGAAACAGAATCAAAATTGCCAAATTTCTCTTCCTCCTCCTCCTCCTCTTCCTCCTCCTCCCCACTTCCAAGCAATACTATAGCTAGAGTTGAGAGACTAAAATATGATCCTGATCCCAACAGAGGAAGGTGGGATAGCTCATGGTCAGAGTGAATCAGGGTTGTAGGAAAATGTCAGGGCTGGGGGAGGTGAAATGGGCTTTGTGGTGGGGAGCTCACTTCATGCCCTGCTGGAAGACAGAATTACGGCGAGTCTTGCAGATGATGAGGTCAGCCCATTGTACAACTACGATGCTGGCAAAGAAAGCTGTGTGGCACGTGAACTCCACCACCTTCCGCTGCTCATAGGTCTGGAGAAAGGGCATAGAAGTGTTGTTAGAGTGAGAGGGGAAGGTGTGGTCAGAGAGGGGAGGGTAGGATTACAGAAGTCAAGGTCAGGAGAGGGGATGACGAGTCCAGGTAGAGGGATGGATGGAGTCAGAGGAAAAGATGGAGTCAAAGAGGTGGTCGGAGAGCAGAAAGAGAAAAGTTATCAGGGAGAGTATAGTCATAAGAGATAGTTCAATCAGAAAGGAAGGGTTAGTCAAAAAGGAGGGTGAAATGGAAGAGGGAAGGGCTCTGTCAGGAAGGAAAGCTTAGTCAAAAAGAAGGTTGGCTTAGAGGGTAAGTAGAATTAGGCAGGAGAATAGACAGAGAAGAGGATGGGGTCAAGAATAAGGATCGAAATGAAGAGAGAGAAAAAAGCTAGGGGACACCTGTTCAAATCACTGGTAGTCACCCCATGTCACGCAAATCTCTCACCTCCTGACAGTCATTGTTGCCTTGTCACTCACCCACTCCTGTCCATAGCTATCCTCCAGGTCATTCTTAGAGCGATCATCCCAGTCGAGTCGGATGCCCAAGAGCCGTGAGGGCAGGAAACCATTCTCCGCCAGGATCACAAAGTAGGTAAAAAAGCCACCCAGTGCCTGGATCATGCCTGTGAGTGGTGAGGAGTAGAGAAGGAAACAAGACGTGACATGGACTGAGAAGGGCAGGTTCAGCACTAACCTGGGTGCTGTCTTGAGCCAATTTTGCGAGCTTAACCTTCTCAGATATTGGGAAAATAGCCAGAGCTGCACGGTACAAAGAGCACTGGTGCTATAGTCAGAAGACCTGGGTTCAGTTCTGCATCTGACACTACCTGTATAACCATGGCCAAGACTTTTAATGTTCATGGTCTCAGTTTTCTCAGTTGTAAAATGAGGAAGGCCTCTGAGGTCCCTTCCAAAGATCCATGATCCTATGACACTCTGATCCCACTCTGAGACAATGAGTGCCCTCAAACCTCACCAATTTGACCATAGGCCATACTGATGAGCCTTTCATTCACCAGCTTGTCCGTCTGTGGGTTCCGAGGCTGGCGTTTCATGATGTCACTTTCAGCTGCCTCATAGGCCAAGGAGATAGCTGGTACCTGGAGAATGGAAAGGAGGAAGTTGAATAGAGAAGGGGGTGGGGAGGGGATGGGAACTCAATTCAACCAACTTTTATTAAGCATCTACTGTATACAGAATGCTATGTTAGGCACTAGGAGAGATGTAAAATTTAGATGAGCAGGGTCCTTCCCCTTACTAAGTTTATAGTCTGGTAGACTCAACAATATTAATAATTCCTGTGGAATCTCATGGGTAAAATTCTTAGACTAGGTGTTCTTTCTATTAGTCAAGAGTTACAGTTTGGCCAGTTCGTTGCCCCTACCCGCCACCTTGGATAATTCCTTCACTCCCTATTTTTCCCCAGGTACATCTCTGGACTTACCATATCAGTGCCCAGGTCAATGCAAAGGATTGTCACGGTGCCCAGAGGCAGGGGAATGTTGGCAATGATGAAGAGCAGGAAAGGGGTGATCTCTGGGATGTTGCTGGTCAAAGTATAGGCAATGGACTTCTTCAGGTTATCAAAGATCAGGCGGCCTGTGGGTAGGTCCTTGCAGAATTAGGGATATCACAGGGACCACCCCTCCCCCTCACACCACTTCCTGAAGTAGGCCAGACCCTTGTATTGTGTCTAATAGTCTCTGAGGAAACAGGATGATACTGAGGAAAGGTCTGCGTAAGACCAGGGCCAGTAGATTGTGAGTGAGGTAAATGACTATCTCTCTATTTTCCCTATATGCCTCATATTTTCTATTGATCTTCTGAAAGAGAAAAACCTTGAATTTAAGGAGAACAGAGGAAGGCTCTGGAATAATTAGCTACCTGAACTACTGGATATATATGATATAATGAAAAGAACACTGGATTTGAAATTAGAAGTCCTATGTTCCAATTCTAGCTCTGCTTATGGTACTTCAGATATTTGACCTCTTTGGGCCTCAGTTTCCTCATCTGTAAAATGAGGAAATTGGACAAAACTTCTAAGGTCTCTCCCAGGTCCAGCTCTTATGTATACTGTAATTCCACAATCCTGGCTGAAAGGGCAAAGGATTTGAACTGGAGTGAAATGTCAGGAAGATGATATAAGGAGACTAGAAATCTAGACTTCTACCCTTCACACCAGCCTTTGGTGTAAGATTTTAGTGAAGAATGTTTTCCTGATGGCTGTTTGGCATCTGACTCAACTGGGATAAATGTGCCAAGAATGAACTGGAGAGCAGCCATGGGCAGCCTACTCACCCTCCTCCACTCCAGTGACAATGGAAGCAAAGTTGTCATCCAGTAAGATCATATCAGCTGCCTGCTTGGAGACATCAGAGCCAGAGATCCCCATGGCAATGCCAATGTCAGCCTTCTTCAGTGCAGGAGAATCATTCACACCATCACCAGTCACTGCCACAATGGCACCCTGGTGAGAAAACACCATCAGAGGCAGAGGCTCTGCCTGGCCTCAGGATCCCAATCAGAAGGAACCTCAGAGGGCATCTAATCTAACCTGTCTTGTAACAAGAGTCATGGGATCCTATATTTAGAGCTGTACAGGATCTTGGAAGCCAAGGCCAATCCCCATCCCACCAAGAGGAAAATGAGGCACACAGGTCTTTCTGACTTCAAATTCAATGCCTTCTCCACTACACATCATATTACCTCTCTACAATCCCCCCATCATGTGCCAGCAGAGGGGTTGTTTGAAGAACTCCAGTGACAAGGAATTCATTTCCTCTCAAGGTAGTCCATTCTATTTTTTAAAATTCTAATTCAGACAATTTAGACTGATAAGATGCTTAAATGTATCTTGTGCCTGTTACTACTAGTTGTCTCCCCCATGACCAAGTAGAACATGTTTGATCTCTCTTTCAAATACTTGAAGAATGCTCCTGGAGAGGTATAATGCTCCCTCATCCTAGTTATTCCCTGTCTCCTGGGCCTGGTTCCCCCATCAACTCATGTCTGACAGACCTTCTATTCATCCCTGATGGCTAAGAAATCTGCCCTATCTCATCTCATGCAGCTTTTCCCACCTGTCTCTGACATCCCTCCACAATGATGAGCTTCTGCTGTGGGGAAGTCCGAGCAAAGACAATCTCTGTGTGGTTCTTAAGGATCTCGTCCAGCTGCTCTGATGTCATGTCCTTCAGGTCAGACCCATGGACCACACAGGCCTTGGCTTCCCTGGATTGGTTAGGGAACAACATACAATTTGGTTGACCTTTCTCCCCATGTCCCAGACTTTAGCTCCCTTCATTCCTCAGTTCTTATGTCCTGCTACTCTCTGGGAGAGTAGTAGCTTTTTCATTTCCTTACAGGGACTGTCCTTTGGGGAAGGAGCAAGTGCCCATAAAGACTCCAAATCTCAGCATGAATGAACTAAGGTAGTCAAAGCAGGTCACTCATCAGGCCAGACATAGGGACTTCAGAGGGCCCCGGGATGTACTCTATGAGCCCCAAAATGGAGCACTCAGTTGTGAGTAGTAGTGTAGGATGGGAGAGGTATCCATCCAGTGCAGCAGATAAAGATGGCATTTGGTCAGAGACAGTGGTGTGCTGGTAAATGTTTAACAATGGGCTCTCCAGGAGAAAAAAAATATTTGCAGAACATACTTTTAAGTTTAAGTTGCACATCTTCTCCAACACTTTCTTACGTCTAGACAACCAACAAAACAACAAAAAAATCAAGTCCTGATTTGTAATGTTTGTCAGTTTTCAAGGTGTGAGTGTTCACACTGAAAATTTAACACTTTGCCCCCAGTTCAGCCATTTCTAGAACATCCCCGGTCAGGAGTATCCAACAGGGGCCTCACCTGGGGTTGACCTGGCTGACAGGGATATTTAGCCGGGCAGCAATGTCCTCTACTGTCTCATTCCCCTCCGAAATGATGCCCACACCCTTGGCGATAGCTTTTGCTGTGATAGGATGGTCCCCAGTCACCATGATCACCTACAGGGAGAAGAAAGAAGAGATAGGAAAGATGCTATCAAAATTCATTTGAGTCCTCAAAAAGGAGGTCCAAGGTAGGAAATAAAGGAGCACTGTACTACGGCACAGTCTAGTCTGATTCCTTTCACTTTGACTATTACTCGACCTATGGGTGGCTCTGTATGGTAGGAAAAATACTGAAATGGGAGTCCGGAGACCTGAGTTATAATACAGACAGATGTTCACTAGCTGTATGTATTGAGCAAGATAAAACCCTTCAGTGGCCTCAATTTCCTCATCCTTGAAAAGAGGGAATTGGATAAGATCTTTCTCTAAGGACTTGCTAAGTTCTGAAAGTCATGTGCTTTAAAGTTTAAAACTGAGGGTGGTGTAAATGATTATGGAGCCTGTTGGCTGCCTGTAACCTATAACACAACCAAGTGTAGCAGGAATAAGATTAAAATATAACTGGGAAATAGTTAATAAAAGAAACACAAATACAGCATAGATAATATTACTTTTTAAAACAAAGTCAGGGCTCTTGCAGGTGGCACAGTGAATAGAGTACTGAGGCTGGAGGCAGCAGGACCTGAATTCAAATCTAGCCTCAAACACTTATTAGTTGTGTGATCCTGGGCAAGTCATTTAAACCTGAACACCTCCAAAAGAAAACCCAAAAATCCAAATCAGCCCATGGGATCCTTGTATTGAGGTTACTGGCCCTCACTTCTGTTTGAGTTTGACATTACTGCTGTAGTAGTTAAAATAGACCTTGCAGCCATGAAGACAAGGGTTCAAGTTCTACTTCTGATATCCACTAGCTGTGGGACCCTGAGCAAGTCCCTTGACTTACAGGCAACTCTGTAAGACTATAAATTATAGAAAAGTTGATAATTGGTAGAGGGAGTTTCCTGATTGGGAATTCACAATACTGATGTGGGGCAGTTAGGTGACGCCATGATGCACAGAGCACTGGGCCAGGAGTTAGAAAGACTCATCTTCCTTAGTGCAAATCTGACCTCAGACACGTGCTAGCTGTGTGACCCTGGGCAAGTCACTTAACCCTGTTTGCCTAAATTTCCTCATCTGCAAAATGGGCTGGAAGAGGAAATGGCAAACCACACTATCGTATCTTTGCCAACAAAATGGGGTCATCAAAACATGACTGCAAACACCTGAATAACCACAACAGCACAGCTGTGAAATAAGGGGGCCAGTCCTGGTCTGCTCTTCACCACAAACACCTTAAAAGTTTACAAAGCACTTTCCTCACAAGCCTGCAAGGTTGAGACCATAAATATGAACATTGTCATTGAACACAGGACAAGACCAAAGCCCAGAGAGATTACGCAGCCGGTTAGTGTCAGAGCTGGAACTCAAACCTAGGTCTCCCCTGCCTCTCCATCCAGTGCTTCCCCCACAAAACACAAACACCCACCCACCCCACCCCTCACATATACTTAAACATACATACCTACCACATATACACACATACCTACCACATATACACACATACCATACACATAAACACACACACACTACCAATAAATACACATACACACACAATTTCAGAGTTGGAAAGAACCACCAGGTCAATCTAGTTCAACCCATCCCTGCAAAAGAGTTCTCTCTCTAATATTGCTGAGAAGTGGTCATCCAGTCTTTGCTCAATGGCCTCCAAAGATGACAACCTACTTCCTCTCAGGGCAGTCCAACCTACTTAAAAAAATTATTATTTTTGTTTTTCTTTTTAATGTTTTCTTAATGTGTTTTGTTTTTATATTACATTTACAGATTAAGAAGAGATTCTACCAATTCCCTTCTGTGACATAGATACGGTCTTGATATATAAACCAGGGAAAATCAAAACAGAAAAAGAAAATTGTAGGCCAATGTCCCTAATGAACACAGATGCAAAAATTTGGAATAAATTGCTAGCAAAGAGGTTAAAACAATGTATCATAAAGAGTATATGCTATGACTAGGTTGAATTTATATAAGAAACACAGAGTTGGTTTAATATAGGAAAAGCATAAACTTAACAATATTCAAGGAGCAATTTCCATATTGTATAAATTACTTGCAGAAACAGCCATTCTACTTTAGCATCAAGATGGATTTTCTTGACTCACAATGGAAAGTGCTATCCACATCTAGAACCAGAACTGATGAGAGTCTGAATGCAGATCGATTTTCACTATTTTTTACTATTTCACTTTTTTTGTTTATGTTTTTTTCTTTTTTCCTGGTCTTCTTTCACAGATAACTAATGGGAAAATATATTTTACATTATTGCACATGTATAACTTATATCAGATTGTTTGCTGTCTTAGGGAGGGGAAAGAAGAGGGGGAGGGAGGAAGAAAAATTTAGAACTGAAAATCTTTCAAAAGGTAAATGTTGAAATTGTCTTTACATGTAATTAAAAAAATAAAATACTATTAAAAATTAAAAAAGATGTTTTTCTGTAATTCAAACCTAAATTTGTCTTTTTGCTACTTCCATCAGTTGTCCCCTAGTTCTTACCTTTGGAGGCCAAACAAAATAAGTGTAATTTCTCTTCTGTGTTAGCCCTTCAAATACTTGAAGACAGTTACTATATTTCTTCTTCTAATCTCTTCTCTAGACTAAACATCCCCTGTTCCTTTGACCTATGTACCCTATGGCATGAACTTATATGGGCCTTCACCATCATGGTTGCTATCTTCTGGATAGGTTCCAGTTTATCACAACATTCCGGACGAAGTCTGACCAGGATGAACAGCAGTAGAACCATTTCCTCTATTCCTGGAGATATGACTCTCTTAATGCAGCCCAAGATCACAGTTTTTTGGCTGCTCTATCACACAGCTGACTCATAATGAGCTTGCAGTCCCCTGAAATGCCTATTTTTTTCTTAGATGAACTGTTATCTAACCATACCTCCTCTATCTTGTACTTGCGAAAATGAATTTTTTTAAATTCAAGTTTAAGACTTTACTTTATCCCTATTATATTTCATCCTGTTTGATTCGACCCCATGCTCTAACCCAGGGGTCAGCAAACTATTTGACCAGAGAGCCAAATCTGGCCTGCTTCCTGTTTTTATATGGCCTGCTAACTAAGAATATTTTTTTTTGCATTTTTTAATACAATAAAACTTTATTTTGAAATGTAAAAACCATTCTTAGCTTGAGGGTCATAGAAAAGTAGGCTTTTGGCAGCAATTTGCTTCTGTTCTAGCCTGTCAAAATTTTTTGGCCATAATAGATATGCCATCTGTTGTATTTTCTAAGTCTTCCAGTTTTGTGTTACCTGCAAATTTGCTAAGCATGCTCTATACCCCTTGATCTAAATCATAAGTAAAAATTTAAAGCAGCACAAGCTAAGCACAGATTGTAAAGGCCTCCTTCCAACAAAAATAGTGTGACAATCTATTAAATGACAATCTATTAAATGCTTTGCTGAAACCTTTAAATATTTGTTTTTGTTCAGTCTTGTCCAACTTTTTGTGACCCCATTTAGGGTTTTCTTGGCAAAGACACTGGAATGGTTAGAATTTCTTTCTCCAGCTCATTTTACAGATGAGGAAACTGAGGCAAAATAAAGTGACTTTCCCAGGGACACACAGATAGTAAGTGTCTGGGGCTGATTTTCAACTCAGGAAGATGAGACTTTCTGCCTTCAGGCTCTGCACTCTAACCACTATTCCATCTGACTTCCACTTTTAGATATCCCTTGCATCTATATCTATAGTATTCCTTTGATCAACCAGTTTAGTAATACTGTCAAAAAAAAAAAAGAAATTACATTAGTTTGGCATGATTTGTTCCAAATGAGACCATACTAACTCTTTGTGATCATTATTTCCTTTCCTAGTTATATTTCACTAACCATCTCTTTAATAATATACCCTAAAATTATTTCAAGAATTGAATTCAAGTTCACTAGACTCTAGTTTGGAGATTCCAGTCCTTTTTTTTAGTGGTGATATTTAATGGTGATCTTTCTCCAATCCTGGGATATCTTTCCTATTCTCCATGATCTTCAAAATCACCTGACATTATCTCAATAATTAAGGGTAGCTAGGTAGTGAAGTGGATAGAGTACCAGGCCTGGAGTCAGGAAGACCATAGTTCAAATTCAGCCTCAGACATTAACTAACTGTGTGACCCCAGGCAAGTCACTTAACCCCATTTGCTTCATCTGTAAAATGAACTGGAGAAGGAAATGTCAAACCACTCTGGTATCTTTGCCAAGAAAACTCCAAATGGGTTCACGAAGAGGTGGACACTTCTGAAAAATGACTAACCAGCACCAAAGCTCAATGATCACACCTGCCAGATCTTTCCAAGAATGTAATTCATCAGGGCCAAGTGACTTGAATGCATCAAGGAAGGAAGGAAACAAATATTTATTAAACTCCTAATACATGCTAGGCGCTGTACTAAGCTCTTTACAAATATAATCTCTCATTTGATCAAGGGTACCTAGGGGCTTTCTTACTATCTTATTAAATATATTGGCTATCAATTCCCTATTAGTCATTTTTAGTTTTGCTTTTCCTAGTCAAAGATGATTTTTCATGGCAAAGAAAACAAACAAAATTAAAACTGAGCAGCTCTGCCTTCTCTCTGCCAACAATTATTGTCCCATCCGTTCAGAACAGTGGTCCCTTCCCTTCTTTAATTCTTTTTTGCCCAATATAAATCAAATCCATGCCCCACACCATTTCTTTTCCTTAACCTTCCTCATTGGCCTGAGTTTATTCTGAAATTCATTCATTTGTTGCTCCTGATACTGATCTAGAGTACTATGACAAGCTTTTGTATCTATTATTTGCCCATGCCTATACCTCTTCTATGTGCCCTTTAAACATCTAGGTTGGTTGATGAATTCCCTGAGCAATCACATCAGTCTCTTCGAACAGTTCCTCTGTTTCTTCTTTCTTTTTGTATTTTCAGAATTTCATGCTTGAAAGCTTCCTATCCCTTTTGTGTTGATTTCCCTTGAGAAATTTTAGTCAATGGGATCCTAACTATCCTTCCTCTTGTCCCTGTAAAATACATTCTCCCATAATGTAGAGTGCATAAGAGAACACTCCAGGCCTTCTTCTTTTCTGTCACAAACTAAATTGGAGTGCTTCCTCGTCCCAAAGTTCCCAACATTTCTGCCCCAGCAACAAGTTTCTTCTTATTGGTGAGAATCAAATCTAAAATATATTTTCCTTTCTTAAAAAAATGCCTCTACCTTTTGCCAAGGTATTGAAATTATCATTAAGACAAGTCAAGAAGTTATCAGTTACATATTTTGTCAGAGAGAGAGAGGAAGAGAGAGAGAGAGAGAGAGAGAGAGAGAGAGAGAGAGAGAGAGAGAGAGAGAGAGAGAGAGAGAGAGAGAGAGAGAGAGTTTCTTCAAATATGTCTGGATAATTGATGGCTGTCATCTCTATTCAATCATGCATCTCTGCCAGGCTTGTGATCTGTTTCCTTTACTTCCTCTTTCTGTCCAGGTGATCAGATGATAACATTCTTCTGTTCCTCCCTCCCTCTGCCTTCACTCTCCATTGCACTTCCTTCTACTCTCTAGTTCTTAAATTTCCTCATTTGAATATATCTCCTTAATATTCAATGTTATCGCATTCCCCTCTTTTCACGTCTCCTTTTTCTTTTATCTATGGTGTACCTTTTGTGCTATCTTGCTCCAGACTTGTGATCACAATGTTTTGGAGAATTCCTGATGTGAAAACTTTCTTTATTGATACAGATTGGCAACTTACAGTCACTTGGGCAAATGAGAGGTTAAAAGAGTTGCCTGTGGTCACATAGCCAGCATATGGCCAAGGTAGCCCAGGTTTCCCAAGACCAGGCACAGCCTTCTAGCCATTATGATACACTGCCCCTCCAAGGCATACTCCTTGGGGTATTCCAGTCTCTGATTTCATCCCACCAAGTCGCAGTAATACCTACAATGTCCAAGTTGACTCTTTGTATTGAGAGCTCTGGTTAGTTCTGTTTCTTGCCTAGACTCTGTTCATTTCCGTATATTTGCCACTTGAGGCCGTGAGTTTTATGATGAGCTTCTATCTCTATTTCCCATGACGCTATGTAATGCCTCTCGCTTCACTTCTGCTGCTTCGGTTTCCTCATGTATAAATGAAAATGTAGTACTGACCTTGACTATCTCATAGAGTTAATATGAACAGAACAAATGAGATTTTATACACACACAACCATACATACAATACATGTATATACTAGAAACATATATGTGTGCACATATACTATGTATGTGTGCATACATATAATATGCACACACATAAGTATACAGATATACCTAAAGTATACATATGTGCCTGCATATACTATGGACACACGCATGTATACAAACACATACCTAAGTATACATATACACATAATATAATACATAATGTGTGTATGTATACATATCTAAGAGTACTTTGTAATCATAAAGTTCTGTACTCATGTGTAAATGCTATATAAATATGCATATATTATTCCCTAGGGCAAGCACTAATAACAGTTGACATTTATACAAGATTTTGCAATTGCAAAGCACTTTGCATACAGTTATCTCTTTTAAGCCTCATAACCACCCACTCTTACAACTCCATAGAACTACATCCTCAGGTGTTGAAAGAACTGATAGATGTGATGGTTGAGCTGCTTTCTATGCTATTTGAAAGACCATGGAGAATAGTAAAGGTACCACAGACATTATAATCCTCATTTTACAGACAGAGAAACTGAGATTCAGAGAGATTAAGTGATTTACGTATGTCCATATAACTGATGAAATAAGTGTCAAATGTAAGATCTGAATTCAGGTCTTCCTGACTCTCCAGTTAGTGCTATATTCACTATGCCGCACACCAGCTAGAAGAGATCTAGCCCATTCAGTCATGAGGATGGAATACAAAGGGGTATGGAGCTGGTGAACCCAAGCAGTTCACAGGTGGCAATGTGAGACAGAGAGGAAACAAGTCACAGCTTTGCCTTGATGGATGAATAAGTAATAAGGAAGCTGGAAGGGGAAGCTACTGCAATCGCTACCCTAAAGCATTTGGATTTCATGCAAGCAGGAAATAGTTGATTTATTGTCTTCTTGTGTCTTTCTCAAACTTTTCCATCTTAGCTACTAAAGAAAGACATTCCCAAGATCTGCGTGAATCTAGGAACCTTCATCTGTGCCCTGGACCTTATTATTCATGATGGAGAACTAGATTTGAAGCTAGAAGACCTGGGTTTGAGTCCATCTTGCCATTTACTGACCATATAACCAAGTGACTAACACTTTAGAAAGTTTTGGTTTCTTTATCTGTAAAGCAGAGGTGATTTTACTACCCTTCTCACAGGGTTGTTGTGAAATTAAGTAAGATAGCATTTGCAAGATGCTTTGCAAACCTGAAAGCGATATATGAATATAAGTGGTTATGATGATGATAACGATGATGGTGATAATGGCGATGATGATGGTGGTGATGATGAATATGGAATTTTAGAGCACTTCCCACCATGTTCTGGTAAGTTTAATTTCCCCATAAGTGCTATTAAAGCCCTTTTGAAAAACCCAACCTATGTCTTCACTGACAAAGAGAAAAGAAGAGGATTTCATGGCTGGGCTAGACAAAGGTCAGTGACTTTAGAAGAAAAAAATGTGGAAGGGGTCTCACCCGAACAGTTTTGGACTACTAAAAAGTAGAGGTCAAATACAGAGTAGAAAAGGAAGAAATGCTAAGGTATATTGAATCTGACTGGTTATTTCCTGGCTCAGCCTCCTATTTCTTCATGTAGTGTTTGTTTGTAAGCAGAGAGAAAAGTACCTGAGGTCCTTTCCTGCTATAAACATTTATAGTCTACACAATAAATTGTGGTAGAGATGGAGAGGGTTCAGAAAAAAAATAATTCATTTAATAAAAGCAATTGGAGTGAGAACACAAAGTCAAGGGTTAACTTTCTATGGGAGGGTCAAGAAATAGTAGAGACTAAAATCATAGATTTAGAACTGGAAAGGACCTTAAAGGTCATTATGTTCAACCCCTTCATTTCACACATGAGGAAACTGATTTACAGAGAGGTTAATTGCTTTGCCTACACAGATAGTAAGCATCTGAGGCAGAATTAGAACCCAGATCTTTCTGACTGTAATTCATTTTTCCATCTATTATACTTTCCCATTCCTCTATTTAAAGCTGGAAGGGCCCCTGAGGCCATACATCCCAACCTTCTCATTTAACAGTTGAATTTGAAAGCCAAGAAACTTAAGTAACTTGACTAAGCTTATAAAAGTAGTAAGAATCAGAGATTGGTTCTGGTTCTGACTTTGGAGTTAGTGCACTTTGCATGGAAGGATAGAGCCTCCTCTCAGCTGCAGAGAGGAACAATCTAAGGGTTCCAACCCCAAGCAGACCCAGGGTCCATGCTGGTTGAAAAGCAGGTATCGGTGCCGGGAGGGCAGCATGGGAACACATGGCTGCTTGCCATTGGCAGTGATGCCTCCAAACTCCCTGGCTATTTAGGGAACTCAAATGTTTCTTTGGTGGTGGTGGTGATCATCATCTTTGGCATGATGGTAGGAGATCTGGCTCCTGGATGATCGGGGCTGAATGTAACAAGAGTAGAGTACAGACTGTGTGATGGATAAAATATATACAGTTGTTATGGTCTGAGTGACGTTAGGAAAAGCGTGTGCTCTAGAGGGCAAGAGGAAATAGTAGTGGTCAGTGAAAATGAATAGTAAGGCGATGCTCTAATGCCGATACTCCACAGTCTGTGGATTAGTCCAGGTGTAGATTCCCAAAGGGTTGGTTTATTCCTAGAGTGAAGTTTGATTTGGAGAGCACAGAGGGTCAACCCAGCTGTGGGTACCCCTAGCTTGTGCAGCTATAGTTTTCCAGATTGTGTACAAGCTGTTTGTGAGAACCTCCTCCAGGAAATGTTTCCATTATCTAGGTGGAAGAGCACAAGCACTCAAAGCTTGGAGAATGGCTAGGAGTAGTGAGTATGTCCCTAATACAATAATCTTGAATTTCTCAATGCAATAGTCTCAAAATCCTTCGTTTTAAGGGAAGAATGAAAGAAGAAAAAGAAATAGAAGGGAAAGGAAGGGGAAGGAGGAAGGGAAGGGAGAAAGGAAAACAAAGGGAAGGGGAAAGCAAAGGGAAGGGGAAGCGGGAAAGGAGGGGAAGGAGGAAGGGAAGGAGAAAGGAAAGGCAAAGGGAAAAGGAAAACAAAGGGAAAGGGAAAGCAAAGGGAAGGGGGAAGGGGAAGGCAGGGAAAGAAAGAAGAAGGTGATGGAGAAGGGAGGGAGAGAGGACTGATACCTTGATCCCTGCACTTCGACACTTGCCCACAGCATCAGGCACAGCAGCCCGGGGAGGGTCAATCATGGACATGAGCCCCACAAAGCAGAGCTTCTCTGTGGGGAAGTTCAGCTCATCTGTGTCAAACTTGAAACCCCGAGGGAATTTTGCAGAGGGTAGGTTGAGGTGGCAAAATCCTGGAGGGAGGGGAAAAGGAGATATGAGGGAGAGACCAGGCTAACAACTGGGAACATATACAGGCTCCAAGCAGGTTCTACTCAATGATACCAAGAGAAGGGCTCCCTGATCCTTTTCCGAGCCCCATTTCCCTTGATCCCCAAGCCCTCTTGATCCCTCACCGAGCACACGCTCCCCCAGTCCTCCCAGCTCCATGTAGGCATTTTGGAAGGCATCCTGCATCTCCTTGTCCAGAGGAATCTCCTTGCCCTGGACAAGGATGGAGGAGCATCGGTCCAGGATCCTCTCTGGAGCACCCTTCATCACTAGCACATGGCTTTGGGGACTGTCTTCCCGTTCATGGATGGATAGCTGGGGAGAGGACAGAGGCAACGTCAGGGAGGGCAGAGGAGGCAATGGCAGGCAAAGTCAATGGGAAAATGGAAGAATGGGGGCAGGGGCAGCTTGGTAGAGTGGACTTAAAAATCGGAAAATATAGCACGTAGGATCATAGGATCATAAGTCTCCAGCTAGAAGGGTCCTTGGAAGCCAATCCAATACACTCATTTTATGGATGAGGAAACAGAACAGAGGAAGCTAACTGACTTGCCCAGGGGGCACACAGAGAGCAAGCATAATAACAAGCCGGATTTGAGCCCAGATTCTCCCACTCTGGAACCAGTACACCATGCCCTTGCTGCG
This sequence comes from Bettongia penicillata ogilbyi, assembly GCA_023548195.1. Classification (NCBI taxonomy): domain Eukaryota; kingdom Metazoa; phylum Chordata; class Mammalia; order Diprotodontia; family Potoroidae; genus Bettongia; species Bettongia penicillata. Next base: position 1,046,579 of record JAJHZJ010000630.1, read on the forward strand.
TGAGCAGAGGACTGTGAGATTTTAGAGCTGGCAGGGACCTCAGAGGGATGATCTAGTTGTAATCCCTTCATTTTGATGATGAGGAAATGAAAATAGTTAATGAGAGAGCCAGGGTTCAAATCCAAATCTTCTGACTCCAAATCCACTGCCTTTTTTTTTTTTAAACTATTCCATGCCTTCCCAGGGAGTCATGTGACTCAGCCTCAGTTTTCCCACCTGTGAAATGGGAATGATAAAACTTTTAAATCTTAAAAGTGTTATTTAAATATGTTATTTTAAACTACTTCACAGAGTTGTTGTGAGAAAAGCATTTTGTAAGCTGTAAGGTGTTAGAGAAATGTCAGCTATTATTATAAGAAGAAATGAGGACAGTGTCCTGGATAGAGATAACGATTCACATTTTTATGACACTTTGAAGTCTACAAAGAAATTTTCCCACAACACACAAAACCTATGATTTGAAGAGTGCAGATATTTATTATTTCTGTTTGACAAATGAGGAAACTGAGAACCAGAAAGATAAATGATCTGTCCAGGGTCCCCTATCAAGTAAATGTTAGAGTTGAGATCTGAAGTCATCTCCCTTCTGACTAGAAGTCTAGTACTCCTTTTGGTACATACTTCTGTAGAGATATTGTGGGATGGGGGAGGGGTGGTGGTACGTGAGGCTTGTTGTTGCTGAGCTACAAGGCAGAAGGGGGTGAGTATTTGTTTCAGTCTCTAACAAATACTTTACCCCTCCTACCACACAATAAGCCTTAATTTTGTTTCTTTCTTGCACATTTATCATCTAATATGATATCTGTGTTTTTTATTTAAAATATCATTATCTGTGCCTTAACTCTGTCCTAAACTATAAGGTACTTAAGGGCAGGAACCCCATCTTACTCTAAAAGTGTTCTTTTCCCAAGAGCCTGACACACTGTTCGGCCCACAGATCCTTATAAATTATTGACGGTGCTTATTTCCTGATGGAGATAAAAGTTATTTCTGTCCCCCGTCCTCCCTGTGCTTTCCCCATCCCTCTCTCCTGTCATTTTGGGACCATCTCTGTACCTGGTACTTGTTGGTGGAATTGAAGGGGATTTCAGCCACTTTGGGGTTCCTCTCCCTCATCTTCCTGACGGAGCCACATGATAGCTCAATACACTTGAGCAGAGCAGACTCAGAGGCGTCACCAGCTGTGTCCCTCTGCCAAAACAGGAATTGTTGTCACAGATGGTTTGTGAGGGGTCGGTATGAGGGAGAAGGGCATGGAATCTCTGCGCTCACAGAACAATCACAGAGACCTCACTGAAAGAGTTGAGAGGAGGGACCAATTATAAAAGTAGGGGGCTGGGAGAAACCGTGGTGGAGTTTCAAGGATAAGGGAAACCTTTTGAAAGTAACAGGCATCACCAAAATGCTGACATCTTCTTTCCCCACCCTCCCCTTCAATCCTGGCTCCTTTTACCTTAGATACAGAGATGTTCTCCTGCCCAGCTTTGAAGACTGCACGGTTGCAGAGGCCAGCGATTCGAGATAAGGCAGTCCAGGTTGGGGAGCGTTTGTCAAATGTGGCGCCTGGATGATGATAATAATTAATGATAATAATGACTTATGTTTATATAGAATTTTGTACAAGCTTTATAAAGTGTTCTATTTTCATTTGAGTCTCAAAGTGACCTGGTGAGCGTAGGAGTTCAAGTATTTTTATCACCATTTTATAAACTAGGAAATAGGTCCAAAGCAGACTAAGTTACTTGTCCAGGGCTTTATAGATCAGACATTTAGTTGAGGAGATGCAATTTTACACCTTGCCCTGGTCTCCTGACTCTTTGGTCCAGATATCTTTCCATTTTATCCCATGGTGCCCTAGATAAATGTATGGGAGAGCCATGAACTAGGCTCCCCTTTTCCATGCCCCTCACCTGAACGGTCCTCCATTTTATCTTCTTCCTTACCCCTTACCCATGCCCTCCTAGTTCCTTCAATTCCCTCCCTGTTCCCAACACTCCCAGCCAGTGAGGGTCCCAGCAATTGTGTCACCAGACTGGTCTTCTGTGGTATCGGCCTCATGGATCTGGTTGTCAAACCACATGTGAGCCACAGTCATCCGATTCTGGGTGAGGGTGCCTGTCTTGTCTGAGCAGATGGTAGAGGTTGATCCCAAGGTCTCCACTGCCTCAAGATTCTTCACCAGACAGTTCTTCCGGGCCATTCGTTTGGCTGTGAGGGTGAGACACACCTGTAGGGGTGGGGGGTGAGGATGAGAGAAGAGAAGAGAAGCAAAAGAGGAAGTAAGTCTGGTGTTAAGGAGAGTTATCTATGACTAAGACTGAAGCCATGGTCTTTCTCTTATCATGGCGTGGTCCCTAATTCCTAACTTTAATTCCATTTCTAAATGACTTTTATTCATTCATCAACAAATTTATTCAATAAATATTTACTAAGCACTTACCATGAGATACAAAGATGTATAAGACATAGACCCTACTCTCTATAAACCAATACTCTAAAAGGGGAATTAAAACACAAATGCACCTCAGAACTGTGCATACTTTGATTAGCTATTGTGTGGGTACATGCACATAAATCTGTGATCTTCAGTGATGAGGACTGTAATTTGTTAACAATCCATTCTCCTGCTGTGTGACTCTTGACCATATTTTTCCATAAATCCTCCGCCAGGCACACAGCAATTAATTGTCATTAATATGTTGTAAATTATTCAGGCCCAGCATGACTCTCTTCATTGTTCTTTGGGTGTTCTACAATTTTCATTCCTTAAAGTCTGAGGTATTCCATGATTTATAGTCATGTAACTTCATTGAAGAATATTGGTATTTTTAAAATGGAATTTTGTTTCAAGAGACTTGGGATCATTGAAAGCCCTACACAATTTCCCAAATACAAATCTTTCCTTTTTCTATTCAATTCTAGACCCAGTTCACTGTTCAAGTACCATTTCTATCCAAGATAAATACATATATTTGTATGCATATATGTATGTATGTATATATGTGTATATATACATATACACATATTCCCACACATACATACAGACACATGCATGTACATATACATTCATGCATATATACACATACACACATAAACATATACATACATATACATACACATACGTGTGTATATACTGATGAGCAAGTGTGTGTGTATATACATATATGTATATATGTGTATGTGTATATATATATGTATGTATGTATGTATGTATGTATGTACTGTCCATCCAACTGCATGCCCTAATCTGGATGACAGGCAATATTCATTCACTTAGTTTCTCCTGTGGATGGTTATACTGAATTCTTTTTAATGATTATGGGTATCGTTTAGGAAGCTCTGTAATTTGACAGAGTCTGATATAGTCAGCGCAATGTGATCTTAAAACAGGATCAGCTACAGTACCTCCCCACGGCAGCTCTGTGGCACAGTTCATAGAGGGCTGGGCCTAGGAGTCAGGGAGTCATGAGTTTAAGTCATGTCTAAGACACTTATTTGTTGTAAGACTCTGGGCAAGCTACTTAATCACTTTTTGACTCAGTTTCACCTATAAAATGGGAATAATCACAGCATATACTTCACAGGGTTATTTTGAGGAGCACATGAGATAACTTGCAAAGGGCTTTGCAAACTTTCAAGTACTATATATATGCTAGCTAAACCTTCAAGTATTATATATATGCTAGCTAATATCTACAAGGAATTTTTCCTTACATTGGGCTATGCACTAAACCATGACAGTGGCAACTGCCTTTGGCGAACATATCAGGTATTATGCCTTGCTTGATATTAATAATCAGAACCCAATGGACTCACTTTCAGTAAATGAGAAAATGATTCATTTTGACAGATCTTTTCTTTTCTTTTTGTCTCCGGTTATCCCTCTAGCTTCATCCTCAAATGCTCTAAGAATGATCTGGCCTAACTGGGTGTTAACTCAAGTTTTCTGTAAGCTCATTTTTCCTCCCACTTCATGGGAGGTATTACCTCTCATAACCTTCCGCCATCCTTCTCTGCACAATTTTGCAAATGAATTTATATTCTGAACTGGTGTTGTTCTTGGCTGCTATATCTCTTCTCTTGGCAAGAAGACCAAGTGTTTACTGGATAAGGGGGTTTCTTCAGGCTTTTGACCTCATGGTTGTGTCAACTGAAAAAATAACTGCTGGACTTTGATTTCACCAGTGTGGGAAGTACCCAGAGAAGAACTTCTATTAATACCAAATTGGCACCTTCTCTGCAACTTTTGGTTAGTTATTATGGTTGCACTAGACAGTTGCAAGAGGATCTGAGCCGTTAAATGATTTGACCAGGATGATACAGATGGTTTGTGTCAGCCATGAGACTTGAACGCAGAGACTTCCTGATTCTGAGTGCAACTCTCTATCACCTCTGCCACACTGTTTCATGCTGTCTTGCTTTAGACTGGTTAAATTTTTATGGAAAATGGTGATAGTTCATGTCAATATCTGTGCCTTTATCTCTATCCCAACTAAGTAGGTCAGATAAAGCAGGTTGGAACTGTTTTGATTGCTGGTCTTAATTTCTTCCCCTTTTTTAATGCTTTCTTTTAATTAGATATGGATTTAAAAAAAATCTTTGCTCTAACCAGCCATGGTCTGATTGTATATAAATACCTGACTTGGAAATGACTGCCGTATCAGTAGGCAGAAGTTTTCTGTCTGTTAAGATATAGTCAATATCATTTTAAAAATGACTATATTAAGTTTGCCTCCAGACTGTCATCTTGACTATAGTAGTCTTGATGTTTAGGCATGAGGCTTATGTGTTGTCTGGAATTCCTTGGTCTCTTTCACTTGATCCATTGCTTGTGTTTTTCAACACATTTTTGCCATTCTCCTCTATACTAACCTTTTCTTTGAAGTTATTAAGAATTAAAGTGTATTGATTTAATTTGGATAGTTATGTCAAATTCTTCATAGAATTTCTCTACTTTCATCCTAAGCTGGAACATTCTACCTTACACACACACACACACACACACACACACACACACACACACACACACACACACACACACACACACTCAATTCACATATTTAAAGATAGAGGTAGATATTAAATTATAGGTGTGATATAATCTGCACTAATGGAAGGAATTTCTTCCTGGGAGACCCCACATTGACAAAATCACTCATTTTTTCTACATTTGCATGTATATATGCATGTTTCAGTACATATTAAGTGTCATATTGAAGGAACAGACAATAAATGTTACAAGAGTTTGGTGGAGGATGAAAGTGGTTAGGAGAGAAGTTATAAAGGATAAGCCAAGCTGGACTTTGAAGGATGGGTAGAATGTGAATAGATGAAGGCGCGGGGCTCTCTATGTGGAGGGAAATGGCCTAAGCAAAGATGCGAAGGTAGGGATAGGCACAGCTTGCTTAGAAATAGCAACCAAACCAGTTTGGCTCAAGTAGAGTCATAAACCTTAGAGACAGAAGGGACATAGAGTTCTCATGCAATCTTCCACCCATTACAAACATCTGTAACATATATGACAGATAATTATGTAGCTTAGACTTTAAATCATTTCCATATTTGAATCATCATTTCTATGCTACTGACTATAGCTCCAGTCATGAACTTTATCCTGAGCTCCATGATATTCTGAGCACCATATTTCCAACCACCTAATTGACATTTCCACTTGGATATCCTGCAAGAACTTCAAATTCAACATATCTAAAACCAAACCTGTAATCTCCGAAACAAGTCTCTCTCCTTATATCCCTGTTTCTGTGATTGGTACCACCATTCTCCAGGTTTGTAACTTTGGAGTCACCATGGAATTATTTCTATTCCTTGTCCTCACAATTAATCAGAAGCAATGCCCTTTTGCTTCTACATCTCAAATGTCTTTCATATGTTTCTTCCTTTCTATTCCCACTGCTATCATCCTAGTTGAGACCCTCATTGGCTCTCTCCTGGACTATTAAAGTAGACTCTTAATTAGGCAAGAGGCAGTGTGGTATAGTAGAAAGCATACTGGTTTTGAAATTGGAGGACTTGGGTTAAAATCCTCTACCACTTGTTACCTGGGTGTAAACCTCTTTCCTTCTCCAATAAAATGAAGAATCTTCAGCAAAATGGAAGGGCTATAATAGCTTCTAAGGTCTCTTTTAGTCCCAAATGTATGTTTTGTTCCTCTAAAATTCCTCTCATACAACACCACCAAAGTATCACATCTCTCCACTCCTCTAGAATCTCCAATTGTCCTCCCTTACCAAAGGACAGAATGAAGTCTAAAATCTTTATTAAATAGAGCCCCATCCTGTCATTCCAACCTTTTATCCCATTCCTTCAAGAAGTTACCTCCTCTAAGAAAGATTCAATCTTTCTTGTCTCTGTATTCCTCATTTTATGTTTTACACTCTATAGCTTTAAAGTTCTACTCCCAGATCTTACCATGATATGGAGGTGACTTTGGATTCTTAAAGCAATGGATTTTAGATTCCTAAATCAGTGGAACAACTCTTGCCAAATTGGAAAGGCCTCAAGTATGGGTACATCCACACACCATGTCTACTGTCTAATGAAGTCTAGAGAGACTCATCCCCAGGTTGATCCTGTGCAACCTCAATATCTTAGCCATTTTTTGTCAGTCATTTTTCAATCATGTCTGACTCTTCATGACCCCATTTGGGGTGTTCTTGGCAATATATTGGAGTGGTTTTCCATTTTGTTCTTCAGCTCATTTTCAGATGAGGAAATTGAGGCAAACAAGGTTAAGTGACTTGCCCAGAGTCACATAGTTACTAAGTGTCTGGATCCACATTTGAACTCAGGAAGGCGAGTCTTCTTGACTCTAGGTACCACTGGTCGTATAGGTTCATAGATCCATAGCTGAAAGAAAATCTCAAAGACCATCCAGTCCAGCCCCCTCATTTCATAGATAGAGAAACTGAGACCTAGGGAAGTTAGGTGACTTGCCCAAGAGCATAGAAAGAGTAAGGATCAGAGGTAAGAGTTAAACTCAGGTATTCTAGAGTCAGTAGTCTTTCCATTGTACATTACTTCTCTGATCCTAGAAAGATTGTATTCTGTATTAGTAGTGGGAACATGGATCAAATCAGGATTCCTTGAAGTATCAAAGATGGATAGCACATCATTAGCCTTGTACTATAGTTATTGGTATGCTTTGTTTTATTTCTTCTACTACATCGTGTTAGACTTTTTTTGTCTTTTAATACATTTTGTCTTATTTTGTCTTATTAATACTTGCATCACCTGATTCAGTAGATGCCTTTAGAATGAGCTCTAGATTTGGAGTCAGGTTCTCAGGATACAAGAAGTAGGAATAGAAAGGAGAGATGAGATGTACAGGACATTTCAGAGCTAGAATCTACAGGAATTGGCAATTGTTTGGATATGGAGATAAGGGAAAAATAAGAATCAAAAATGAGTCTGAGGGTGCCTCTGTGGAGAAAATATACTATTTAAAAAAAAAAGGGAAGCTGGAAACAGGCACTGGTTTTGGTGAGAAGATAATTCAGTTTTATATGTATTGAGATGAGGTGATAATGGGGACATAAAAGTGGAAATGTCTGGTAGATAGGTGGATATTAGCACCTGTAATTCTGTAGGAGGGTATGGTATAGATAAGAGATTTGGAAATAATGTACATGTTGGTAAGACTAAAAAAAAGCAATTGGATTAAAAAAGAGCAGTGAATGGAAAAGATTTTAAAGAGAAAACCTTAGGGAACACCCACAGGGCTCCTAGGTAGTCCTAGGTGATAGGAGGAGGAGGAAGAGCCATGAAGGACGTAGAGGAAAAAAAGGAGAAACAGGACAGTGTAGTGTCAGAGGCCAAGGGAGAGAGTTTTAAGAAGGAATGGAAACGTCAGCTGCAAATGCTGCAAATAGGTCAAGAGGTGTAGAAAGGGCTGATGGATTTGGTGATTAGGTCATTGGTGACCTTTGAGAGAACAGTTTCAGCAGAAGCTGAGAGTTCAGGAGTGAGTGAGTAAAGAGAAAATGGAGGTTATATGTATAGCTCATGGATTCTAAAAGGGTAGTAAGAAGTTTAAGTACACAGTGGATTAACAGTTGCCCCCTCCCCTAAGTTCAAGAGGCTCCAAAGCTCCATTTGGAGGGAATGCATATTATGGGTAGGTAAGAACCATTCACTTCAAGCTTCTCCCCCTCCCCCCCAACCCACTTCATTTAAATTATTGTAGGGGAGACCCTTGTGGCTGTTGTTCAGGGCCTACCTGCTTTTCCCCTATCCTTGAAGGTACAGGTCACCGACCTGAAGGTTTTGGAACACCTGCATTTGGGTTCTGCTTCAACCACTTACTAATTATATAGCTATAAATTAACCACTTAACCTCTGAGCCTTAATATCCTCATAAAAATAATAAACAATCCATTAAACAGTTATTAAGTGCCTATTATGTATCAGGCACTGTGGGTTACCGGCTTCAGAGATACAAATGCAAAATGAGATAATAATATTAATTATGAAGGTAAATTAAAATAGCAATGAAGTATAATATGTCACATTTCTATGGAGATGCATGATTTACATCCAAATGATCTAATTTGGTCTTCATCAACAATCCTCTGAGGGACTGAGTGTAAGTTTTGCTTTTTCATCCCTATTTTAAGGATAAAGACATGGGGATTTAGGAACATGAAGTGAGTTTGTCCAGGTCTGTGCAACTAGTAACTTGTCAGAGTAGGATTCTAACTCAGATCTTTTGACTTGGAGTGCAAAGCCATCATCACATTGTCTCTCCATATTTTTAGCTCATCTCTATATAGACTTTTAGGTTTGCAGTATGCTTTCTTCATAACAACTGTATGAAATTGATTGTATGAATATTCTTTTCTTTTTACTGATGAAGCTCAGACACACAACCTAATCTGCCCATGTTCACACAGCTAGTAATTATCAGAGGTTGGAGCTGACCCCAGGTCTACCTGACTCTAAACCCAAGTTTCTTTCCACTATACAAAATAAATACAAGGTGATACAGTGGATAGAGTCCTGGGTCTGGAGTCACACAGTCCCGAGTTCAAATATGACCTCACAAACTAGCTGTGTGATTCTGGGCAGGTCACTTATTCTCTGCTAGCTTCAGTTTCCTCACCTATAAAATGGGAATCACCTCCCAGGATCTAATGAGACAACACTTGTAAGGCACTTAGCACAGAGCCTAGGTTGGTATACAGTTGGTGGTTAATTAATGCTTATTTCCTTCCTCTGAGAAGGAGTGTTGGGGAGAGAGGTATTAAGCATTTTATATATGAGGGAAACGTCTCAGAGAGGAATGTCACTTGAAATTAGAACCCAGGTCTCCTAAATGAAAATCCAACATGCTTTTCACAATGCTACACTGTCTTTGTAACCATAACTTTCTAGGTAAATGCAAACTCCTGCCATACTTTCAAAGGCTTGTGGAGTACCACCCTGCCCCAGGTGTTGGAGCCTCTGCTATACCAGGTGCCGAAAGAATTCCTGTTCAAGTCAAATCAACAAAGACCCAAAAGCAGTATGGGCATGAGTACCCATTCTTGTTAGCAAAATGGCGACCCCATCTCTATTCACACACCTGTCCCTTCCCAGCCCTGCCCACTCACAGTGACAGTGGCCAGGAGCCCTTCAGGCACATTGGCCACGATGATGCCGATGAGGAAGATGACGGCCTCCAGCCAGCTGTAGCCCAGAATGAGGGAGAGCACGAAGAAGGAGACTCCAAGGAAGACAGCCACTCCAGTGATGAGTTGGATGAAGTGCTCAATCTCCATGGCAATGGGTGTGCGACCAACCTCCAGGCCCGAGGCCAGTGTGGCAATGCGGCCCATCACTGTCCGGTCACCTGTAGCTATCACGATGCCCCGGGCTGTGCCTGCATTCAAGGAGGAGACACCTGTATCGGGCCATCAGGGCACACTCTGGGGGGCGGAGAATCTTACTAGGGGGTAATATTCAGATGCAAAAATAAAGTCCAAATGAACTTTAGGGCTAAAAGAGAACTTAGAAATCAGCTGCTCCAATTATCTACCAGTTAAAGAAACTGAGGGGAAAAGCTTGCCTTGGATCAGACAGTGAGTTAGTGACAGAATTGAGATGGGAAACCAGGTCTCATGCCTTCCATTACAGGGATCTTTCCATTATACCTTCCTTTTTGTTTGCAATCAGGGCTAGGTGACTTGCCCAGGGTCACATAGCTAATAAATGTCTGAGGTCACATTTAAACTTAGGGCCTCCTGACTCTAGTCCCAGAGCTTTATCCACTGGGCCATCTTGCTGTTCTCCAGCAGCACCCTGCTGCTTTATGGCACAACTGACTAGTGAGGTCAGGTAGATGGGAGGTAGAGCCCGGTCCTGCCCCAACCAACCAGTCACTCTGCAGAAAGGTACTAATTGAACTAGGATACCTCTGGAGCCCTTCCACTTCTGAGATTCTATGATGCTCATACCAGCTAAATTCACTGAAGACCCCTCTCATATTTTTCTGGCACTTACGAAGGAATGTTGCAAATAATGGAAAAGCTGTGAATTGCAGGAGATTGAAAAAATAAATCTTGGGTATTTCATGTCAGCAGTAATAACAGGCCAGCACTGGCAGCAGCAATTATCACCACCTTTCCTCCTCCCTCAGACAAACTAGGGGGTGTTCTTGAGGGCCCTTGCTGTTAAAAGTCAGGCCCTGAATGGCGGTACTAAGGACTCATTAGATGGATGGCTAAGAACCTTTGCCTGCTCTTCTAAGTCAGTTTGAAAAGGGGGTGGGCAGACTATTTTGCCAAGTTTTTTAAAAAAACAAAACAAATAAGCACAAACCACAGGAAACCTAATTCAAATGGAAAAACCCAACACATTAACACGGGCCATTAATTGGGTCTAGAGGGAAAGGTGGAGATGGAGAAAAAATCCAAGTTGTGTTAGTAAGGGTCATTATAATTCTGGCCTCTTCAAGCTAGACGCATCCAAAGCCTCTGACTCCAGGCACATTCTGCATGTTTCCTCAACTAACGTTGCCTCACAATAAAATTTTTGACACTTGTGGTCCAAAAGTCTTGGGCCCCACGCTGATATTGCTGCACTTATTAGCTGCCCCTCCATAAAATTTATAACATGGTTCCTTTGGAACTCACTGCCTTCTGTAACAGTGTTTTTCAAAACCAATTTATGATATTTGAAATAAGCAGAACTTGGGTTACAGTGGAAAGAGAATATAAAGTCAAAATGTCTGGATTTGTGTCTCACTTCCCTAAGTTACTGTGCAGACTTCATAGTCACTTAATTTTCTCATCTTACAGATGAGGGGGAAGGGGAGACTCAGTAACTTCTAAGGTCCTTTACTGCTTTATAATAATGATAGATAGCATTTATAGAGTGCTTTAAGGTATGCAAAGCACTCTACAAATATTACCTCATTTCATCCCCACAACAATACTGGAAGGTAGGTGCTATTTTTATACCCATTTTACATATGAGGAAATTGAGGTTAAGTACTTTTGCACAGCTAGCAAGTATCTGAGGCTGACTTTGAACTAAGGTCTTCCTGACTCCAAATACAGTTCTCTAACCACTCTAATTACCAATAAGCCTATGAGCTCCAGTTATCTCTATGAAATATATGGATCAGGAAAGAATTAAATGCCACAGAATTTTACTTTAAGAGGTCCAAGGTCCACTCATCTGCCTTTCTCCAACCTCTTCCACCTAAACCTTCTATCCCTTCCTAGAGTGACCTTTCCCTCTGCCCTCTTGTCTCACTGGAATCAAAAGGGTTATGATGAGGTCACCAAATTCCTAAAGCCACTAGGTCCAGGCTGGGCCCAATGTCCCCCGGGACGTCCAAGGAGTGGCCTCTCTAGGCTGGGAGCACAGAAGTTACCAGGATCAAGTTCACATCTGATATCTCCTGAGGAGCTCTGGATTTTAGAGTCAGGAGACCTGTTTTTAAAGCCTGGCCCAGCTACTACTTACAAACTGTATGATCTTGAGTAGATCTTTCCCCTCTTTGGCCTTCAGTTTCTTCAGGTGTAAAACGAGGGGGTTGGATTCAGGGAGACCCTCTAAGTCCTCAAGGGCAGCCCTTTGACTGAATCTCTGTGAAGTCTGGATTCAGTCAAAGGGCCACACTGGAGGACCTAAAGGGTCACATGTGGCCTTGAGGAGGCAGATTCCCTATCCCTAGATTAGAGAATCCCTCAAGTTCTTCTAAATCTCACGATCTTTTGTCCCACGGACAGAAAGAAAAAATGACCTCTATATTTATACCAAACAGTGATTTCTTTGGGTGGGGAAGAGCTGATAGACAACTAATCTGATACAGCCTAGAAGGGATTCGCAGCTCTTCAGCCGGTATGTGAAAGGTTCCCTTATCCAACAGCTGCCCCTTGCCCCTCCTCTACTACAGTTCCTTTTTGGTGTGGGGCTCTAAAATGGAACCGCTTTTGCTACTTTCTCTAGGACAAGGGTGAAAATTCATGTTGAGGAAAAGATAACCCCAGACACCCAAGATCCCCTGGGAGATAAATTTGGTTCTGGGTCCCTGATGCTCATGATCTTGCTCCTAGAGGCTCTCAAAAGTCACTAAAGGTTCAAGGTAAAAGGGAAGAAAGTAAGAGTTAGTCCGGCTCCCTGCCTCCCAAGTGAACCTTTTCTGCCCCCTGCTGGGGTCAGTAATTGAAAGTATCCTGGGTGTTGAGCTGTCTGTGCCCAGGCAATGCCAGCCTCACTATGCTTACCTCTGTCTGGGCTACCCCTTAGGCTAAAGAACCCAGATTCTTCTCCTAATCATGTTTCTGGCAAAGATAAGAGGGCCACAGGTGAGGGGACATGAGACTGCAGACATCAAAGAGACTGCACCAATTCGGATGTGATTTAGCAGAATCACAGTCAGAGAGGCTGGGCTTGAAACCCTAATTGTTCTTTACTAGTCATTTTACTTTTCTAGGCCTCAGTTTCCTCTTCAGTTAAATAAGCAAGGGGGGTTGGGTTAGATCAGAGATGTTGAACACATGGCTCACTAGCCTTCCAAATGCACAGTCAAATTTAAATATAATTTTTATAATTAAACATAATTATCATTATAATGAAATGTAATTAACAAAATAAATTAAAAATAAAACAAAAAATATTACTTTTTAAAATGAAGCCAATATGCCTTCTGCAGAGAGCTTTACATTTAAATTAGTGGCCTTCATTTCCATTTGCATTTGACATCACAGGAGTTAATGATTCCCAAGATCCCTCCCAGTTCTATTTCCTATAAGCTGGGGATGTCCCCATCTCTGCATTCAACCTCTAGCTCCTTTTCATTTTGTACTTTATAGTTTACACAGCACTTTTTCCCCATCAAAGAGGTAGTGAAGGTACTATCACTCCCATTTTACAGATGGCAAAGGTAAAGATGCAGTGTGGTTCCATGGAAGAAGACCAGAGTTCTGAGTTAGAAGTCTTGCTCTTTTGCTCAGTAGGTTTTTGCCCATCTCACTTCTCTGGGCCTCGGTTCCCTCACATAGGGGTAGGACAGATGAACTCAGATCCTCTTTAGCTCTAAACCTTTGATCCCATGATGCTCAGAAAATCGAAGTGACTTACTCACTGTCACGTAGTTGGCAAGTACTAAAGCCAGGGTCCATAGTCAGATTTCCTGACAGCAATTATCGACACTGATGTTCCCCCAGCCAGCGCCCCAAAGCTATCCAGGCGTGTTGCTCTCTGTTTCTCACCTCACAGTTCTATCACTTGCGGAGAAATATCCCAAATGAGAAGGGTGACAACATCACAGCTGAACCTAGATCACTCTCGGTGAGGCTTTCCCTACTCATTTCTTAGTGGGAAGGCACAACCTCACTGATATTGGGATGGGGCTTATCTAGAAGTACCCTTCACTCTCCCCTGTCCCCGTTTCTTGGGTAGCTTATAGGGCAGCCATTCTGACTAAGCTCCTCACCTTCCACACAGTTGGTAGAGAAGAAGCAGATATTTCGGGTCTCCAAGGGATTCTCATGAGTAAACTCAGGAGAACGGGTCTGTGGCTCTGACTCGCCTGTCAGGGAGGAATTGTCCACCTGAGGATAAACAGACATGGCGAAGGCTCATCAGATGGATATGCATTTACACAGATGTTGTTGTTCACTTATTTCAGTAGTATCTGACTCTTTGGGACCTCCTTTTGGGATTTTCTTAGCAAAGATACTGGAGTGGTTTGCTGTTTCCTTCTCAAGCTCATTTTACTGATGAGGAAACTGAGGCAAACAGGGTTAAGTGACTTGCCCAGGGTCAGTCAGCTGTGTCTGAGGCCACATTTGAACTCAGGAAGATGAGTCTTTGTGATTCCTGGTCTAGCACTCTACCATGCCACCTAGCTGCCCTTATTTACACAGATAAACGCCCACATCTCCCAAGTCACAGATACATATAGCCAAAGACATCTTAGAAACAGCCTTATTCAGTAGAAAGAACACCAGGTCTATAATCAGCAAACCTGCACTTGCATTTCATTTTTCCACTCTCTACTACACTCCCTGAGAGTAGTCTTGGAAAACTCATCTTTGAAGGAAGTCATGAGTGGAGTTCCCCAGGGTGCGGTGTTTGTTCCCCTGTGTTTGGTTTCTACTGTTTAACAGCTTTATTAGTGTTTTAAATAAAGGCATAAATGGCATGCTTATCAAATGTACAGATCAAACACAGCTAGGAAAGATAAGCTAAGGCAAAAGTTGCAGAGTCAGGATCCCAAAAGGGTCAGGACAAGATGGAATATTGTGCCAAATCTAAGAAGAGGAAATTTCATCAGATGAAATGTAAAATCTTGACATTTGGGTTAAAAAAATCAATTTTGTAAGTATGAGATGGAGTAAAAAAATTCTGAAAATGATCAGGTTGCTTAATGGAATGCACGCTTCATATGAGTCAGCAGTGTGATATAAAAATCAAGGAACTGAATGAGATCATTGGCTGAATTAAGAGGCATAGCGTCAAAGCCTGATGAGAGATGGCAGGGCCACCATCTGATCCTGGTCAGACTACTCTCTGGAGGGTTGTTTTCAATTCTCATGCTATGATTCAAGACATTGAAAAACTAGAGAGTGTCCAGAGAAGGGTAGCAAGGTTGTAAAGGGCTCTCATGATAATTGCATAGAAAGATTGTCATGAGAATCTTATAGAAGAAAAGATTTAGGAGGAATGTGAAAATTGTCTTCAAGAATTTTAAGGACAATCATATGGAAGAGGTTTTAGCCTTATTCTGCTTGGTTGCAAAACTACATGGTAGGGATGAAAATTGAGGAGAAAATTTTAGATTTGATATTAGAATTCATCATAATTCAAGATATCTCAAAGTGGATTGGGCTAGCCTGGCCCTGGCTAGCCTAAGGTGGGATGGGATAACCCAGCAGGCAGTATTTTCCTCTTCATTAAGAGGTCTTTAAGCAGAGATTGAATTACTGTTTGTTAGGTATGTTGTAGTGGGTATTGTTTTTTAGGTACAGGAGGGACCAGGTAGTAGTCTCAGAGGTCTTTTCCAATTCTGAGATTCTGTTGTTAGATTACAGGACTTGGAATTGAGAGACCTGTTTAGAATCTTAAACGAAGCAGTCTCAAAGCTCTCTTCCAGCTCCAAATCTATGATACAATCTTTGGGTCTGACTATTCATAGCCACCAACATTACTATTGTCTAGCCCATATCTCTCTATAGCCACTAGGCCATGTTTATTTCACTAGAATAATTTAAAATGTACTAACAGCTTACTTTGATAATGTATTTTAAAGCTTACAAAGTATTTTTTTTCTCAAGATCTTAGTGGAGAAGGTAGTAAACCTTAGACAGGATTTGAACCTATGAAGTGATACCCAATTGGATTTCAAGTTCAAGATATTAATATTTAGTCATCACAGCTGTACAGATAGAATAAACAACAGGAAGATCCATAGGCAGTCTACTAACAGGATGGGGTAGGATGACAGTTGGTTAACTCTGACCTGTCCCCATCTTCCATAATCCACTCAACTCTACATCATCATGACCATTCCAGGTCAACCTGGCCCGAATTTACTTACCTTGCAACCATGAGAAGAGATGATCCGGAGGTCTGCAGGGACACGATCTCCACCCTTTACCTCCACCAGGTCTCCTACTACCACCTCCTCTGCATTAATCTGCATTTTCTCACCCTCTCGAACCACCAGAGCTTGCTATGGGAAGACAGTGGGGGCATCTGTGCCATTCAGACCTCCATTATGTCCCTTTATTCCCTTTTTCCCCATTCCTGCTTTTCCATACCCTTACCCATCTACTCCCCATCTATCTTTGGAATTTATCATGACTTGAAAAGATAATGAGGCTTCTCCTTATTAAGTTACCATATGGGAGAGCAGTGGAAACAGGGAAGGGATCAATACCTCAGAAACTCATTTCTCTAATCCTAAATCCAGTCCTGTCATCTACCTGTGGCACCATGTTCTTAAAGGAATCCATGATCTTGGAGCTCTTGGCCTCCTGGTAGTAGGAGAAACAGCCAGTGACAATGACCACAGCTGCCAGGACCACACCCAGGTATAACTAGAGCAAGAAAAAAAAGTGTCAACTCCTACCTGATCCCAGGAAAAGCAGCAGGGTAGGAGCAGCCTTGCAAAATATAATCATCTTATGCAAAGCATAAAATTTCTGGTTCTGGGAGTATGTTGGGAACAGCTTGGGTTTGTGAGAGATTGTTAAATTTTTAGTATGATTATTTACATCTTGGAAATCAGAAAATGCTACAAATCAGGTGGATTTATTGTTTTGTTGACTGTCTAGACTCAAAGTGATGGAGAAAATGTTAAAGCAAATTCAGCTTAAAAGTGTGTCATGGGTACACTTTTTTCCCTGCTGGAGAGCCTGTTGTTAAATATTTACCAGCATACCCTCACTTGGTTCCTATTGCCTCAGAAGGTGGAAGTGTGGATAAAGGGAATTCCCCTTCCTGACTCTAAGCCTAGAGAGTTGATAGAGTTGGAGAGACATAAAGGGAATGAGAACAAAGTCATGGCTAAGGAGTGAATCAGCAGTAAATGAACTTCCCAAGGAAATCTTTGAAGCAACAGGGCATAATGAATGATCAGATTCCCTAGGTTTGGAACCCCACCCTCCTTGCTTTTACTTCCCAGCTGTGTGATCCTGGGAAAATGACTTAACCTCTCAGTGCCTCAATTTCCATGGAAATAACATTTCCTCTACCTACTGAACAGGGCCTTTGCAAGAAAAGTGTTGGGCAAACTTCCAAGTGCTATAGAAATGGGAAGTGTTTTTACTAACAGCGTCCAGTTATGTATCATTTTACAACTTGCCCAATGTGTTTACATCTATCATTTAATCTTAGCAATCACCTATTATTATATTCATTGTAGAGATGGAACTGAGGCTAAAAGGTTAAGTGACGCTGAAGGTCACACAGATGAGTAAACATCTGAAGTAGCATTTGAACCCAGGTCTCTTCCTGATTCAAGTCCTGTTCTATAATGTCTTGTTATTTATTATTATCATTCCTATCACTTTGCCTTGGTGGCGCTGGTAGGGTTAATAGGCTGCTGACTCCAAGTAAATGATGCTTGTTTTGGGGTTGTTTTTTTTAGCATCAGCTCAGGAGCCAGCCGTATCTCTGAGTCACTTCCCGGCTAGGTCCCAGATTCTGTAAATGAAAGACTGCTCGTGGGATTAGAGCCAGAGTTTGGGGACTTAGGGGTTCTAGGACAAGAAGGTCCAGAAGGCAGGATCAACCACACAGGACAGCAGGCTCACATTGTCATTGGAGGGCTCATCTTCCATGGCTGCCTGGATGCCATAGGCCAGGAAGCAGAGCAGGGCCCCAATCCAGAGCAGGATGGAGAAGCCTCCAAAGAGCTGCCGACAGAATTTGACCCATTCGGGGGTGGTGGGTGGTGGAGTCAGAGCATTAGGCCCATCCCGGGCCAATATATCCTGTGCCCGCTGGTTGGTGAGGCCCTGTGGAAAGGTGAGAAAAGGAGTGGATTCAGTGATCTCTAAGGTCCTTTCCTGTTTAACCATTCTATATGGAAGAGTGAAGTAGGCTGTCTTGGTATTGAACCAGTCACTAGGAGTGCCAAGAGATAGGAATGCCCTATCTCTTTTCCTCTTGACTCTTACCCTTTCTCCTTTCTTCAGCCTCCCTTCTCCCTTTCTTCTCTGTCCCTGCATCTCTAGTTTTCCCTGCTAGGCCCAATACCTTCTTTTCTTTCCATCTCCATTCCCCAGCTTAAGAGACTCAGAAACACAGGTGTCCAAGCCCGCTGCAAAGTCAGGGCCAGACCTGGGATGGCCATAGATAGGACCAAAGATCTGCAGCAGGATAGGCTTCCCAGGGAAGACAGCTCAAGAGGCCTCTCCTCTTAGCCCTTCTTTTCCACCCACCAGGGACATTGAGGAGAAATCTGTTGTACACAAAGTCAGAACTACACAGTTTATCATTTGACAGAATGACGGGATCGGAGTGCTGGAGGAGATTCTAGGAATGACATAGTCCAATCTGGACTTAAAAATGAATCCCCCTTATAGCATACCCAGAGAAGCATCACTGAGCCCCTACCAGTAGACCTCCCATAAGGGGGAATCCATTATAGGAAAACCCAATATACTTTTGAATTGCTTTAATCATTCCCTTATTTGAAGACTAAATTTGCCTCTGAAGCTTCTCTCCATGTTCTACTATCGCCTCATGTATGTTAGTTCTGTGATGGATGGACAGCAAGATGGGAAGAGCCCTGAATCAAGAGATCAGAGACAATGCTTCTGGCTGACTGCCTTTGGGTGAATCAATCAATCTCTTTGGGCTTTTCCATTTCTAGTCCTAACATTCCGTGTACCCTTCCTAGACTGTAACACCAAGATGAGGGAACATTCCCCTCAGTGAGTGAGGGAGACCAGGAGCAATGGGTGGGGGCTTCTCTTCCTACCCCCAAGGAAATCCCCCAACTCACCTTGGACAGATCTACCTGATACTTTCTGCCCAACTCATCCAGGGACAGCTTATGATCATCCTGAGGGGGAAAGCAGGCAGTTATTATGAGGGAAGAAAGGAATTCAGAGAAATGGTTTTGTTGGACCCATGACTATGAAAGGGACCCAGGACTTTCCTAATAGCCATCCCTGGGAATGACCCAGCTCTACCCGCTTCAGGAAAGAACAATCTCAAAGGCTAGAAAAGACAGAACAGGTCCCAGGGCAGGCAGTTGTCCTCACCATGGCCACCTCCTTCTTCAATTCATCAAGTTCCTTTTCCTTCTGCTTCTTCTTGCCGCCCCCATTTTCTGTGGTGGTGGCGGCGGGTGAGTACTCTCGGCCAGCCTAGGATAGGAATTGATTGATTCCAAGGAATTAGGAAGAAAGAAGAAAGGGACTGCTTCTCTTAAGGATAAGGATGCTGATCCAAAAATGGGATTTTCTAGGAGGGTTTGTTTTTTGGAAGCAATCTGGGTTAATTGACTTGTCCTTTACATAGCTTGTAAAGTGTCTGAAGTCAGATTTGCACTCAGGTCTCCTGACTCTAGGGCCACTGCTCTAGCCATTGTGCCACCTAGCTGCCCCTCTATGAAGTTTTGAAGGAGGCGGAGCACAGTGGAAAGAGTACAGGATTTGGAGTTAAGAGGACCTGGGTTTGATCTCAGCTTTGTTACTTATTACAATGTGACCTTAGGAAAATAATTTTACTCCTGTGAGTTTTCCTCCTATTAAAACAAAGGGGTCATTTGTACTAGGTGATATCTAAGATTCATTCTAGCTCTATGATCCTATAAATTCAATCCAGTTCAATAAAGATTTATTAAGCATTTACTATGAGAAAGGAATAGGAGATAACTACAAAAATAAAGATAGCCAAGTCCCTGTTCTCAAAGAGCTTGTAATATTTTAGTTTTGAAATCAAGCCTGGAGGAAATCCTAGACTGTTAAGGAGAAAAGTAGAAGATGGCAATCTAGGAGGACTGTATTTGGCCCTGGGGTTTCTCTATCCTTTAACCAGGACCATCTGGGAGCATCTAAGAAAGAAACAAGGGAACTGAGAGGGCTGGAGAAGAGACAGGCCTTGGGGGAGGCAAGGGTGAGTAGAGTGGGAGGTTCTGTCTGGGGTTACAGGAGCAAGAGGATCAGATTTGATTGACAAGTCTGAGAGAGTAGGCCAGTGACATGAGAGGGTGGGAGGTCTGAGGAATAGAATCTGGGGAATGGGAATTGTATAGGGTATTTTTTTCTGGGAACCCTGTTTCCCCTGAAAGTCTGTCCTTGGCTGCCATTTTCACCTTCCTTTCCTAGGGTAGGGTGACATCCTGAAGTCCTTTAAGCACCATATCCTCATTTTGGTTCAGTCAGTCACATTTCTGCTTATAAACACAGGCGGGGTAAGAAATGAGCCCTGATATTGCCCAAATATAAGAACATCCAGGTTCAGGATCCAGCCTCTGGGAATCCATTAGTTAAACAGCAAACATACCAAAAAGTATTTATTAAGCACTAGCCTCTGGATGCTGGGCTAAAATCAGGGCAGTGCTAAGGTACCATTGAGTAGAATGGTCTTTAGAATAACAGTTTGGGTCACAGGGAGGATCCATAGGGCTCCTGGGGTCCAACTTGAAAAGATTGTGGCCCAAGGTCATTAACATCTTCCTCCAAGGTGGCCCCAGCCCAGAGGTCCACTTTGGCATATGGAGTGACTCAGCTCTGGTGTGGGCACAAGAACTCACCGGAAAGGGATCTTTTCCACTTGGACTTCCCCCATTCTGTTCTCCCCACCCCTACTCAGGGACACAGTGACCTTGTGATGAGAAAGCTGGACTGAGAAGGTTTGGTTGGAAGTCAGGACTTCTTGGCTCCATTCTAGGGGCTGGATCCAACTTCACTAGGAGGCCACCCAGATTCTTTCCACCACCATGCCTCAGTTTCCTCTTCAGCACCATGTGAAGGGGTTTAGTCCTACCTCTCCCTTCTCCATATCTCCTAGGAGGACCTGTGAATAACTTATCAGATTGAATGGATTTTATAAATGAGAACCTTAGTTCTTTGAACTCTCTGACCTTATACTTTGTGGGAGGCAGGTGGCTGGCTGGGGAAGCAAGGGGGCATTGATTAAGGACAGATTAAGGTAGTAGAACAATCAGTAGTTTCTCTAGGCTGGACAAACTCTCTAGGGAAAGGTGATGGTACTTGGTGTGGAGAACCAAAGGCCAAGATTAGGGGCATTTAGTATGTATTTTGACACAAAAGAAATTAGATTCTAGTGTATTTTTTTTTAAATCGCTAGCCTAGAAACTTTTGGCCATAGGTTGCAGTCTGCTCTTACCAGCTCCTCCTCTCTCCCCCACCATCCCACTCCATTCCCCAGCAGGCCTTGAGCTTGGGACACACTGCCCTCTCTCCCCCCTCCTCCTGTCCTGGCAGGCATCTCAGGCTCTGGAGCCAGGAGCCCACAGAGAACCAGGGCCAGCGGCAGCCTAGGGAAGAAAGGGAGAGAGGAAGGAAGGACCCCTTTGCCTCTTAACCCCCCTCCCCTCCCCTTTACCCACTCTCCCCTTCTCAGGGTCCTGAATGCGGAAGGAGAACAGAGAGTTCTTTCTGAGAAAGCCAGAGGCTGGGACAGAGCGGGGGTGGCTGGAAATCAGCCCAATCTGCCCCGCCACCCTATCTCTCCACTGCAGCTGGAGAAGGCCGGCAGCCCCCTCCTAACACTGTTATCCTTCTCCCACCTCCTAGGCCATCCTTCATGGCTATGGGGTGGTGAGATGAGACCAGCTCTGGGCTGGGGACCAGCAGGACTCTCCCCTTATGGAACTGATGGGAAGTTGGCAATTCTGAACTGGGGAGCAGCACCCTTGAAACTGGAGTCTGGGGAGTCTGTCCTACTGCAGAGAACAGGGTGGTCCTTCCAGATGGGCTAGAATCCAAGTTGCAGCCACCCCCATCTCACCCTGCCTCTTTCAGCTGAAACAGAGCCTGTTTTCCTTCCCCACCTGGCTATTATTTCAACTTCAAGGGGGAGTTTTGGGGTCATCCAGAGACACTCGAGGGATGCAGGAATAAAGCTGTGGCTAGCTGTAGAATTCTACAGCTTCCATAAAACCAATTTTCCTGTAACTAGACACTCCCCAGTCTCCCTAGCAGTACCACTTGGACTGGGAGAAAACTCGGGTGTCCTAATATGAAAATCATTTGAAAACTTGTCCCCAGTCTGTGACCCCACTACCGACCCTCTCCCCATCCACTCTTTATACCAAATATTCCTGGCAGGTTCACTGGAACTCACTCCTTCAGGAGATTTAGTCCTCTTATTAGACAGTCCTAAAGCTCAGTTCAAAGACTCTGGACTGTATATGCTCCCAAAGACATCTGATGTCCCAAAGACATTTCACTATCCGAGACACTAATGTGCATTTATGCACACCTCTATACACACATCTATACACACACGTACACACATATACACACTCGTTCACACACCAACGCAGGATTGTAGCTACAGTAGGACCTTGTCACAAGTGACATTCCATTGACATACTTTCACAAAGACTCAGGTACAAATGAGCATCCTCCCACGTGTACATGCACATAGACATGTACATGCACACAGATGCATTTGTGGACATCGAAACACAGGGCCACACACATTATGATTCCCTCACTCGCTATTTATAGCTCTCATCCAAGTCCAGGAACCCTGGTGTCCCC
The DNA here is from genome assembly GCA_023548195.1 of Bettongia penicillata ogilbyi. Classification (NCBI taxonomy): domain Eukaryota; kingdom Metazoa; phylum Chordata; class Mammalia; order Diprotodontia; family Potoroidae; genus Bettongia; species Bettongia penicillata. Next base: position 1,069,279 of record JAJHZJ010000630.1, read on the forward strand.
ACCCCACAGCTTTCTCAGCTGTTGAACTCAGATGTGTCCCGGAGTGACCCTTCATGGCCCCCTTGTCCTCTGGGAAGTCTCTCAGCAGGGAGAGACCCTTTCCACTTCTCACCACTGGCTTCGCTTTTTCTCTAGAAGCCTCCCATCCTTTACCATGCCCTTTCCCAGAGGAAAGGGGTTGGCAATGCTGTGATGTATAAGGGAATGGGGTTGATCCTCCACAGATGGAAATTATGCTTCCAACTATCCCAAACTCAGGCTGTGCCTCCCATGGGGGTCCAAAAGATAGTGCCCAGAGGAGGTCTTTAATTTGCTCAACAGGCATTCTTTTTGCCTGAGAATGCCATGGTCAGGGACAAGGGGGCAGATTCCTCTCATTAACCACTGGGAAAATCCTTGCTGAGCATAGCCCTAAACCCAAGGACAATGCTGCCTAGGATATGGAGGGGGCCTTCACTCCTCCCCCCCATCTCTCCCAGCTGTCCCTGGCACTCAGTGCCCAGGGAACGGGGTGTCCAGAGCTTCTTGGCTACCCAGGGAATGAGATGCTGAATCCCTATAGCTTCCACCCCTTCCAGCCCTCAAGAAGCCAAAGTGTTCATTACCCTCTCTGACTGGCAGTCCCATGGGGCTGTCTTTTGGGTCCTGGGAACAGATGACCTTTCAGTTGGCTACTTAGGGTGGGAGAAAGAAAGACAGCAAGTGAATGGGGATACAGGAAGACGATTACTTCTGGGTAGACTGGAGCCTGGGAGATGGTGTCTATGACTGTAATGAGAATGGAGTTGTGTGAAGGGGATGAATTTGTGTGTGTGTGTGTGTGTGTGTGTGTGTGTGTGTGTGTGTGTGTGTGTGTGAGAGAGAGAGAGAGAGAGAGAGAGAGAGAGAGAGAGAGAGCCCACTTCTGATCTGCCTCCCTGGGTCTTCCTTACCACAGCCTACTCTCTCTTCTCCACCCCCATTCTTGGTCCCTGTTTTGCCAACCTCCCCTCCTCAGGGCTCCATGCTTGGTAAGAGACATGGTAGCAGAGGGGGTGGGCTCAGCTTTCAGGGGTACTCACCCCACGGCCCATCTTGGGGCAAAGGAGCTGCAGGGACTGGGAACGGAGAGGCCAATGGGAAGGATCGTCAACTCGGACAGGCGGAGATCCGAGTCAGAAGGACAGAGACAGCCGAAGTAACAGGGTAGCTTTAAATAGGTCTCTCTCCCCCTCTCGCCCCCCTCCTGCTCGGGAAAGAGCAGCTTGTTGAAATAGGATCCCTGAGGGCTCCTCCCCCCAGCCCCTTAGTGCCTCTTGTCCTGGTGGTTGCCCTCCCTCCCCAATTTCTCTCTGTCTCCCCAACTTGCCTTTGGCATCCACCAACAGAGAGAAGCAAGGAGTGGGGGCATCTTTGGGGGGTTGGAGATGAAGGGGGGGAGTTGGAGATGAGGAGAGGGTGGAACTTCAAAAGAGTTCTCCTAGAAAAGAAAGTAGTGGAGGGGGAGGTCTGTTCATTTAGATCCTCAGTCTTCAATCCCCATGAAGAGGGAAGAGAAAGGTGGGGTAGGGTATAGTGGGAGAGATGAATTAGGGACCCAGAGCCCTCATCTATCTAGGAGTCTATGGAGCTGTATGATTTTAGAGCTAGAAGAGACTGCCTGGTCCAAAGCTGTCATTTTACAAATGAAGAAACTGGTTAAGTGACTCACCCAAGTTCACACAAGTGGGCCAGCCAGGACCAGAATTCAAATCCAGTGTTCTGTTCTTTAGACCATGATGCCTTTGTATGTTGAAGACCACATATGGAAACCTTGAGAAGGTACCCCAGGCCTGGAGATGGGGGAGCAAGTTTCCCCAGACCAATAACAGAGGCTAAGAGGTAGACACATCTGCCTTCTTCTCCAGCTCCCTAAGCTAAATACAAGGCTACAGGAACATTGACAAGGACCTCCAAACCCAAATAGGCAGCACTCAAGATGGAGGGATGAAATGGGAAGGGCAGACCAAGGCCGCAAAGTATCCAGGTGCCCCTGGATTCATTTCAGTTGGGTGGCATATGAGGTGACCGCTTTCTTGTTCCCTTAGAACACAAATTTTAAGGCTCAGTCCTTGTGCTGGCATTTGGGACAGAATCAAGAGGAGAGAAAATGGTTGGAGAGGGGAGTTAGGAAGGGAGATGGGAAGGGGGCACTAAAGATTAAGGTAAAATGGAAAATGAAAAGGGAGGTCAGAAAATCAACCTGATAATAGTTTTTGGGTGTGCAAAATGGGACCAGGGGAAGCGAAGCAACCCAGTGGCATAACAGATAGAGCTCTGGACCTAAAGTCAGGAAGTCCTGAGTTCAAATGTGGCCTAAAACACTTCCTAGTTGTGTGACCTTGGGCAAGTCCCTTTACCCCTGTCTTCCTCTGTTTTCTCATCTGTAATATGGGAATAATAATGGTATCTACTACCTGTGGTCTTTATGAGGATAAAAGGAGATACTTACGAAGTGCTTTGCAGACTTTAATGTGTTATAAAAATGTTAACTCTCACTATTTTGAGTTATTTCCAGTGAGGACCCATTCAGAAAAAGAGCTAAAATGCTACAGCTTGAATGACTGAGGTTAGACATGAAGACTTTCCTACTAGGGAGGAACATAAGATTCTGCAACAGGTCAGGAGATTTAGAACAGGAAGGGTTCTTAGAGGTCTTTTTGTACAATACTCTATTACAGATGAGGAAACAAATGCTGAAGTGAGATGACTCGCTTTTATGTCATTTGAACCCAGTCTTTGAACCAGGTGTCTTTACTGATGGAGGATGAGTAATCTCTTCTGGATGCCTTGAACTCGATTGAGGCTGATGGGGTACATTCTAGAGTCAGGATAGATTAAATGACCTTTGAATGGGGTCCAGTGGGCCTCTAGAGTCTGGGAACATCATTGTTGCTATAAGGGGGAGAAAGAGCAGAGAGAAGGGTGAAAAAAAGAGCTGAGAGAGGAAGTGAAAGAAGGGAAAAGAATACCCACCATCTCCTGATGGACTTTTCCTTCTTCTAGGACAGAAGCTGGTGAAAGTAGGGAGGGGGAGAGGGGTTATGCTAGAGAAGATTTTCTGGTAGTCTATACCTGGTTCTCTAGATAGAGTGAGGGGCTGAGATGCCTACAAAAGAGAATGATTGCATTTTGGGCAAAGGGAGAGGGAAGAGTGAGAAAGAAAGCAAGGAGGAGTATGTTATAAGGGCTGAGGTCCTAGGGAGCATGGGCCCCTCCCTCCAAGGCTGAGTCAGGTCTGTCACTGACTCCAGAGGGGAGCTCCCCACAGAGGGATTATCGCCTGTTCTCTCTGGCAAATCCGATCTCTGTGTTCAAGGCCCCTGACCGAATTCCCCAAATAACTGCCCCCCCTTCCTGCTATGCCACTGGGATTTTCCATTACAGTGATCCGGTGGGGGCAGAGCCCACTTCCGAACAGACATGCCTGTTGGAGGTAGAGCAGAACCCATAAGTTCCCCACACCACTCCTACTTCATGCCTTCCCTTCTCCCTGCAAATGATTCCCCTGGAATACAGCCTAGAGAAGAGAAAAGGAAAGAAGGTTGGAGGTCCAGAGGGATGAGGAAATCTTAGTTTTAGCTGTGTAAAGAGTTATGGATGCATGAGGAGAGAGTGAAAAGGAAGGGATTAATATGGTACACCAGGAAGAGACCCTGAAACAATAAAATGAGAAAAACTAGATGGCACAGCAGACTGTACTGGGCCTGGAGACACTTACTAGCTGTGTGACCCTGGACAAGTCATTTGACCTCTGTCTGCCTCAATTGCCTCAACTGTAAGACAGGAATAAAAGTAGCACCCACCTTACAGGGTTGTTGAGAGAATGAAATGAGATAATATTTGGAAAACAAAAAAAAATGCCTAGCACATTGTACATACTTGTATTCCAGTCACGGTGGGGGGTGACTGAAGAGATTTTGTCTAGAGGAAGACACTAGATGATGTTCTTAGGGTAAACTATCTTTTACATCTGGACCTTTCATTGGGAACAACAGGGCATTAGGATTCTCTTCTGTCTTTGATCCTCGCCAGATCTCAGTTTCTCTACTTTGCCGGAAAGTGAAGAATAAAGATAGGAGAGATCTACAGCCTCAGAATCTCTCCCACAGTTAAAAATAACCCCATGAGAACCATAGGAGCTGGAAAAGAAGGTCATGTGGTTCATACTCCTCATTTTACAGATGAGCAAACTGAGGCTCAAATTGGGAAAATGACTTGCCCAAGTTCACACGACTAGTGAGAGGAAGAGGTAGGCCATAGACCCATGTTGTCCGGCTCTTAATGCCAGTGTTCTTTCCACTGCACTAAGCTTCTTCTCAAAGAACATTAGTCTCAGTTGTTGAGACCAGAGCTAGTGTCATCCTACTTGTAACCATGCAGTGCCTGAGTCCTTTAGAGGCTGCAAGTGAAAAAGAGAGCTGGTCCTGGAATCCGGTGACCTAGATTTAAATTCTCATTTTGTTACTTGCAGTTAACTATATGACCATGGGTAAGAATTAAACTTTCATGAACCTCAGTTTCCCCCTCTGTAAAATGGAAATAATAATATTGGTATCATTTATCTCTCAGGGTTGTCATAGTCATAATGACCCCAGGAAAACTGACTTTTTTTAGCTGCCCTCTTAAAGGCTAGGGCTAAGTTCTCTCTTGTTTGATCAATAGGCATAGTTAGGGATCACTGCCATCATCTCATACATTTGTCAGCCCAAGCCCAAAGCAAATTCAGTGGGTTTGGGGTTGCTTCTCACAAGGACTTTTATGGTACATATGAGGAAGAGGGCCAAAATGGGCACGGGACCTTGTAACCTAGGGGTGGGATTCCTGTCTCCAAAGCTGCACTGTTTCTACTCTCCTTTAGGGAATATATTCTCTGCTCTGGACTTCAGTATCCTTCTTTCCCAACTCAGAGACATCCCCTCTCCATCACGGACAGAGTCCCTAGGATCTGGGACTAGAGCGTGGGCATTCTCACCCTCTTGAGACTGGATACCTGCCTGGGGTCACTCTCTTCCCTTGGGCATCCAGTTGGCAAAACAGTCTTTGAGGAGAGAGTGAAGAGGAATTTATGGTGACAGGAGAGGGGCAGGGAAAAGTCCAGGATGACAGGGGGATGGGTTGAAGCTGGAACAAGACTCAGAGCTGAGAAGAGAAATCCCAGAAAGCCAGGACAGGAGGCAGCTCTGAACTGGGAGGAAGGAAAAGGGAAAGAAGGGCATTTGGTTTGGTAGAGGGCTGAAGGACAGGAAGGAGGACTGCTTTGTTGGGTTTGCTATGGAAAGACCTAAGGAGTAGGGGAGCTGCCTGGGAGTGAGAAAGAGAATGGAGGTGAGAATGAATACATATACACATATATGTTAGCTTAGCAATGTATTAATATGTGAATGTGGAAGAGAATTTTAAAATATAGGTGAGTGGAGGGAAAGGGGGGCATCAAGAGAGGCATTCACATAGGAGATGGCAACTTCAGAACAGTTCAAAGGAATTTTCAGCAATGATTATAAATGAATAAGTAAATGAAGTGAGTTTGTGGCCTCCCAAAGGGGACTACTTCTGAAGGAGGAAAAACTCATTTGCTAACAAGTACTAAGTCAAATACTTAATACTAATAATAAATTCCAATTTCTATGGCACATTAGGCAATACAAAATGCTTTCCTCACACCAGCTTTTTGAGATAAGTAGGCAAAAGTATTTTCACCCCTATTTTACATGGGAGGGAACCACAAAGGTAGGAAGTGGCAGAGCAGACGTTAGAATCCCAATCTTATGATTGCAAATCTAATTCAGGGCTTGTTCTACATCCTACTGCCTCTACTTTGTGGCCAGACCTCATTATGTATAGAGGAGTGTGTGTGTGTGTTAGTATGTAGAAATCTGGGTCTAAATGTGTGATGTATGCGAGAATGTGTGATGCGGTATGAGTGTGTGCAGCAGAAGGGATGCATGAGTGTGTGTATGTGTGTGTGTAGCTGAATGGTTGTGAGAGAGTCTGGGTGTCTACGTGAGATTTTCTGAGAGAATGTGTGTATGTGTGTGTGAGCAGGCACACACCAGGGAAGCGGGGGTTGGGGACGTGCATCGGCTGCAGATGGGCTTTCAAGGTCTCCAAGAAACAGTTTTGTTTCCTAAGTGACTGACCTCCTGGGGCCTCCAGCCCAGACTTGAAGGTTGTTTCAAGATCATGAAGGAGAGAGGGAGGGAAAAAGGTGGGGCTGGGGAAGAACGGAGTGCAGGGAGCTCTTCTAGCCTCTTTTAACTCACTCTCCTCCAGTCTCGCCCATCTTTGGTCTTACCATCATCCCCACCCCCACCTCCTGGGCCCAGAACAAACTTCTTTTTGCTCTCACCATTCTTTTGCTGCCTGCATCTGTCTTTCTTTCTCCTCTCCCACCCTGTTGTCTCTTCTCTCTCTCTTTTTCTTCTGTCATTACCTCTCTCCTGTTCTCCTTTCTTTGTCTTTACCTTTCATTCTCTTCCCAGTCTCACCCACAGTATCTTTGCTTTTACAAATATTTTTCTCTGGTTCCCACTTTTTCTCTCTGTTTACACCCATGACTTTTCTCTCCATGTCTGAGTCTTTTTCTGTTGTTTATCCCCTGTCAGACACACAAGAGAGAGAGACAGAGAGAGAAAAACAGAAAGAGACAGAGACAGAGAGACAAAGACAGAGAGAGGGAGAGACAGAGACAGAGGGAGACAGAAACAGAGACACAGAAACGGAGAGAATCAGTGACAGAGGGAGACAGAAATAAAGACACAGAGACAGAGAGAGACAGAGAGGGAGGGAAAGGTAAGCTTCCATGTCTCAGGAGCCATGCTGGGCGCAGGGCAAACTTGCACCCCTGGGTGTGATGTGCACAATGCCTCCATTTCCCCCCCTGCCCACTATGCAGTGATACTCATGATAATGCTCAGCTCTGCTACTAAGGTCTATCCTCTAGGATAATTTCCTAGCCTACCTGAATCAATCAGTACACTCATATTTATTAAGCATCTACTATGTACAAGACACAGTACTAATGTGAAAGATTTGCCAGTTGAAGCACTGTCATTGAAAGGGAGACTCTGTGGAAATGGATGCAGTGGCCCCTGGGATGGGAGCAGGAAGCCAGCACTGTTCCCTCGGAAGGAGGTGCCGTGGAAACAAGATCAGTGAGGGACAGAGACTCGAGGCACATTAAAGTACTAGGTGACATTTAACTACAGATGCTGATAAGCCTGGCAGATAGAAGGCCTGCCTTGTAGGTAGGAGGCAATTGTAAAGATGAAGTTTTCTGCTTAACAGAAAGGGAAACTTCCTGATAACTTACATTGTCCCACAGTAAAATGGCTGCCTCAAAAGGTGGTAGTTTTTACGGGAGGTCTTTGGGATAATGCTCTTGTCAGGAATGTGTAGAGATCCGGGTCAGGTATGAGCCCGAATAGATGGATTCTGAGAAACCTTTTAATTCTCAGTTTTTGTAACTGGAAGTGGAAGGGAGCTTGAGCAGAGGCAGACCTGGAACAATATTGAGAAGACAGGAATTAAGGTTGTGGGGAGAAGGTCAGAGGCTTAGGGAGGCTGTGTATGGGGAGGGCAAGATAAGAATGGATTGGGGGAAGACATTGGGGAAGAGGGGGTAAACTTTGGGGGAACATTAAGGGGCAAGAGGCAAGGGCTGGGAGAAACTGGGGTAGGGGTCAATGGTAGGAGAGGCATTGAAAGGAAAGAGGCAGAGACCGGTAGACACTTGGAGGAGGGGATGGGGAGACGGAGTTAGTCTGGGGGCATAATGAAGGGAAAGGACAGGGGTCAGGACAAAAAAGCTTAGAGGGACACTGAGAGAGAAGAGGGACACTATGAGAGGGGGTGGAACTGGAGGTCCTTCTATGCATTCCTACGTTAAGTGATTCATATCAAAATGAACACTGATTGGGTTTGATTCCAAAGCTCCTGTAAACTGAGAGACATGGCATCAGCTGCAGGGAAGATGGGGTTAATGGTCCATGCTGGGCATGGGGATCAAGGGACACAGCTGGTCCCTCTAGGGTTCCTGTTTGCCTTTGATTATATCTGAGGGGAGAGGGAGGGAGAAGCACCCCTACCCTGAGGAGCGTTTGCTTTGGCCAGAGATCTGACCCAACTGCTGGCCCAGAGCACCACGCCTCCCCTGCTCCTCCTATCAGGAGGCTGTATTGTCTCCCTGCAGCTTCTTCCGCTCCTCCACCGGCTTCACAGGAGCTCAACCCTGGACACAGCGTCGTTTGTCTTTCTGGACTGGAATCTTGGACTTTGAGCTCAAAGAATAGGACCCTCCCTAACGGGGGCTGAGAGCTGGGAAGATGGCCTTTTTATGTCAGTGCTGGGTTCTAGCCTCTTTCCTAGTCAGTACTTCATTTTCTCCTTAGAGAGTGACCAATATCACTCATCCCTGAGTCTCTTGTTTACACACTTAACACTGTCTTAGAAGTCCAAAAAAAAAACCCACCCCCAAACAAGTTAATTTTAAAAATTTATTGACTTAAGTGACACCATGAATAGACCTGGAATCAGGAAGATGTGTTCAAAACCAACCTCAGACACTTACTAGCTGTGTGACCCTGGGCAAGTCACTTATTCCCTGCTAGCCTTGGTTTCCTAATCTTTAAAACGGACATAATAATAGCACCTACCTTCCAGGGCTGCTGTGATCAAATAAGGTAATATTTGTAAAGTGTGTGGCATATAATAGATGATTAATAAATCCCTTCCTTCCTTCCTTCCTTCCTTCCTTCCTTCCTTCCTTCCTTCCTTCCTTCCTTCCTCCCTCCCTCCCTCCCTCTCTCCCTCCCTTCCTTCTCCCCTTCTTTCTGTGATTTCATCACTGTACATTCTCTTTCCATAGACAAACACTTCACCACCCTCGGATATCTGAGTAGATATTTTTAAAACAGGGATTCTTTAACCGTTTTTGCATCATGGATGCTTTGGGCAGTATGGCAAAGCCTATATACTCTCAAAATGTTTTAAAAGGCATAAAATAAATACAGAAGATTAAAATAGGACCTAATTTATTGAGTAAAGTCATTAATTGTTTTAAAAAGAGAAAGTTCGTGAACCCCAGGTTAAGAACCTCTGCTTTAATAAGTCTTAGTTATGACCAGGAAAACTCATCATCTGGGAGCCTCTCCAGGATGTAGCCAGGCTGACTCTCATTTAGCAGACACACATGAAATTGCTGTAGCACAGATGGAGGTGGGGGTGGGATGGGAATAAGCATTTCTATATCACCTATTACATATCAGGCACTGTGCTAGTACATTATAAATAATATCTCATTTGATCCTGGGATCAAACAACCTTGGGAGATAGGGCTTGTTATTATGTCCATTTTATAGATGAGGAAACTAAACAGAGGTTAAGTGAAGGGTCACACATTTAGTAAGTGTCTGAGGCTGGATTTCATCTTCCTGACTCCAGACCTAGCATTCTATCTACTCTGCCACCAACAATCTCAGGATGATGTTTTGAAGTTAGAATCAGATTCAAATCTCTTCTCTGATGCTGTGTGAGCTTTAGTCTGCTCATGTGTAAAATGAGGAGGCTGAACTTGCTGGCCTCTGAGAAGTCCCTCCTAGTACTAGTTCTATGGTCCTGTGACCCTTCCCAAGTTATTAAGATCTACCAGTCCTTGAGCTCTTCTGGCATAACCTTTGAAAACTCAGGGTCACTTCCCCCTCCATAATTCAAGGAGGTTTCAAGGGGAAGATTGTATTTATATCTGATTTATTTAATGCAAAAATATTACATATATCTCAGCCCAAACTCCCTCTAGTTTCCCAATAAGATACTTCAATTTTCTCTCTTCTGCATCCTTAGACCCTGATGTGTATGGCTAGCATATTAAGCTGCTTCATTGATGGTTGGATTCTGCCTCCTTGCCTGACTCCCATGGAAAATAAGGCCAGTATTCCCCATTCCACAGATGAGGAAACAGAGATAGAAAAAAAGGGATTCAATGTAATGGAAAGTGTGTTAGCTCTGGTTCTGTGACTCATTGAAGTTCAAAAAGCACTATATTGATCCCTTATAAAATTCCTGTTATGTTATTTTATATTTCTGTGACGGTGAGATAGAAGTCATCACGTACCTGAATGCAATGTTACCCTGAGTACTTGCACAGGAACTGGGGCCCTTTTACTTCCCATTAGTAGGAAATTAGACATATTCTGAGATATTCAGGAAGAAACTCTGCGTGGGGACTCTAGGGATATAAGACTTTGGGTAGGAAAGAATTCCCAAAATTATTCTCCATCCGTCAGCATGCACAGAATCTGACTGAAAGGGACCTCAACAATCTCTGAATCCAGCTTATGCTAAAACAAGAATCTCCTCTATAATAGTTTAAAATGTTTATCTAACTTTTGCTTGAAGCCCTCCAGGCTTGAGGTTCCCACTTCCTCCCATGGCAGAGCATTCCACTTTTGGACAGCTGAAATTGTTAGGAAGTTTTTCTTCATAATGAAACTAAATCTGCCTCTTCATGAATTGTTATTTCTAGCTCTGCTTTCTGAGGCCAAGCCAAAAACAAAACAAAACAAAACCTCAAACTAATCTCTCTTCCATATTGCAGGTTTCCATTATTTGCAAACAGCTATCATCTCCCCCCATGATCTTCTCTTCCAGGCCAAATATCTCCAATTCCTTCAACAGATAGGCCATGCTCATGGGGCTCTTTACCAGACTGGCCATCCTCCTTCAAATACTCTCCAGCTCAGCAGTGTCTTTTCTAACATGACTCCTGATTAAGCGCAGTATTCCAGATGCTACCTGTAAGGCAAAGTATTATGATACTATAGATTCCTTTGCTCTGCACACCATATCATAATTCAACCCAAGATCTTATTAGCTTTTTTCGCAGCCACATCACACTGAGTATTCATTCACATATTCAACAAACATTGATCAAGTGATTATTATGTGCCAGACATGCTAAGTGGGTGGAGGGGTGGGGTTTACAAAGAAAGGCTAAGATAGGTCCTGCCTTCAAGGTGTTTACATTTCAATGGGGGAGTCCACATGTAAATAAGCAGGTACATGCAAGATACATAAAGATTATAGGAAAAGCAATCTTACAAGGTAAGCCTCTAGCAGCTCAGGGGGCCTGGGAAAGGCCTCCCTGCAAGGGTATCATTTAAGTCGAATCTTGAAAGAATCCAGGGATTTCTTAGAGGCTCCAATGCAGTATTGTGAGAGAGGGATAGTAAGTAAGCCAGTACACCAAAGGAAAGGAAAGTATAAACTTACCCAGAAGATAGGAAGGGGCCGGTCACCTTGTAAAGAGTTTTAAATGCAAAACAGAGGATGTTATTTTTGATTCTGGAACTAATAGGAAGCACCTGGAATTAATTAAATCGGGCAGTGACAGGGTCAGATTTTCTTCTATTTTGGGAAGATGATTTTGGTCTCTAAATAGAGGATAGATTGGCATGTGGAGAGACTTGAGGCAGAGAGAATGATTAGAAAACTGTTGCAATAGTCCATAGGAGAGGCAGTCATGAGGGTCTGCACCAGGATAATGGTTGTGTGTTTAGAGAGAAGGGGACATCTATAAAGAGGCATTGTGAGGGTGGTAGAAATAACAAAATTTGGTAATTGATCAGATATATGAGGTAAGTGAGGAGTTAATGATGACATCAAGGCTGGCAGCTTAGGTTAGTGGAAAGATGATGGCATTTTTGAAAATAATGGGGAAATTCAGAAGGAAAGATAACGAGTTTGTTTTTAGACAAAGTGAGTTTTAAATGTCTGTTGGTGTCTAGTTCAAGGTGTCCAATGGGAATGTTTGGTGATACAGGCCTAGAATTCAAGTGAGAGTCTAGGACTAGGACTCAATATATAAAATCTGGGAAACTTCTGCATTGACCTGGTAATTGAATCCATAAAAACTGATGAGATCAGCAAGGGAGATAGTATAGAGAATAAACAAGACCTGGGACGGATACTTTCATTGAACCCTCCAGATTTTTTTCAGGTGAATTGCTGTCTAGATACTCTTCTCCCATTTTATATTTGTGGAGTAGACTAAGTAGCACCTAGGTAGTACAGTGCCAGGCCTGGATTCAGGAAGGCTTATTCCTTCCTGAGTTCAAATTCAGCATCAGACACTTACCAGCTGTGTGACCTTGGGCAAGTCATTTAACCTTGTTTGCCTCACTTTCCTCATCTGTAAAATGACCTAGAGAAGGAAATGGCAAACCACTTCAGCGTCTTTGCCAAGAAAACCCCAAATGGGGTCATGAAGAGTCAGACATGACTGAAAATGACTGAATGATTACAAAAAGACTAAGTATAGGTCTTTAGATTTATTCCTATTAAATTTCATCTTATTAGATTCTTTCAAACATTCTATTTTGTTGAAACTTTGTCATTAAGTGTGTTTGTTTTCCTTCTCATTTTTTTACCATCTATAATTCTGACCTATAAGCTAGCCAAACTTGTCAATTCAAGTCACTGATAAAAATGCTAAATAGCACAGGGCCAAGAACAGATCCCTAGGGCATCCCACTTGAGACTTCTCTCTAGGTCCATACTATTCTGACATTCTTCCAGTTCAGACTCTACCTAACTGTGCTGTTGTCTTGTGGCTTTCTCAACATCCCACATCTTTTACACTTGGCTAGAGTGGAGGAACTCCCTGTTCCTGCTTTGTTTTCTCCAATCAAGAAGGCAGCACCGCAGTTGGAGAGAAAAGCAGGCATCACTGCCAGGAGCCCTAATAAGGACACGAAACCTTTCTTCCACTCTGGAGGTGTCTGTAGGCAGTATATGAAGCCCCAGATCTGGATTAGTGTTCTTTAAACTGGTCCTCAGACTGTCATTGGAAAAAAGATATTGTTGGAAAGAGCACAGCAAGAGTGGGGAAGTCTGGTTGCTGGGATAATTTTCACTGTGAGTCTATGTGTGTTTCCATGTTCCAGCTGTTCCCTGGGGAATGTTTTATGCATTGGGCTGTGCTGAGAGCAAGAAGCTATAGGCACAGAGTTGGGCAGGGGGAACTCTGTGTTTTGGGATCAATGACAGCACCTTCTTTGACAATACTGTGTGAATCAGGTATACCTAGGTCAGAGGTCTTGGGACCCTTCAAACTTTGTCATATTCCTTGGTTCCCTGAACTTTGACATGTTCCTTGATTCCCTAGGCTTGGACATGTTCCTGGGTTCACTGGCCTCAAAGATCTATCATATCCAAGCCCCATATTCTACTATTGATACTGTAATTAGATGCTTCATTCAAACACTCCCTCTTTTTGTTTCTCTTTCTGTCACCACATGCAGCAAACCACAAGAATATGACTTATTCACAAAGGCAAGAAATATTCAGAAATGATAAGACTGGTATTGTTGTTCGGTCATTTTAGTTATGTCCAACTCTTCGTGACCCCATTTGGGTTTGTTTTTTCTTGGCAGAGATACTGGAGTAGTGTGCTATTTCCATCTCTAGCTCATTTTACAGATGTGGAGACTGAGGCAAATAAATGACTTACAATTAGTAAGTGTCTGAGGCCATATTTGAACTCAGGTCTTCCTGACTCTGGGCCCAGCACTTAATCCACTGTTCTAACACCAGTATTAAATGCAATAAAAAATGCATATACAAGATTCTAGTCTAGACTACATGGTCTAACTTAATCTTTAAAGGTTGACAGGCCCAGATTGGTTCCCCTGATCCTTTCTAGGTTGAAACACATACTAATTATATTACTCCCTTGTGACCACCATTCCCCCCTAAAAAAAACCCAAACAGATTAGGTGAACTGTACCCCCTTGCCATTTGGGCTTGTCCCACATGGGTTTGCTCTTTCATTAATTTACAATGCTGGGATCACTCTTAGCCAATCAGGAAGTCTGTTGGTTGCTGGAAGGCTTTGGGTGACTTAACCCATGTTCTTATTTAACCATTTAACTAAGTAGAAATTGCCTCTTCTCCCCACACCCCCTCCCCAAATAGAAAAAGGAAAGCAGAAAAGGAATGATCACATACTGAAAGAGCAAGGCACCCTGAGGGTAAGACAGGAAGCAGCATGTGCTAGATAAGGCAAAATGCCATCACTACCTTGACTGCCATCTCCTCTCCAACTCTTCTGGGAATAGCCAAGGGTCCTGAATCACAGACCCTTCGGAACAGCAGTGTCCTCAGACCACAGATGTGGTTCTGGCCCTGCCCACAGAGCTAGCATTAAAGGAAGAAACTATTGTGAGGAGGGAGCCCATCTTCCTCATCGCCATCCAGAGCAATCACATGAACGGGCTCAGGAGCCCTGGGAGTGGCACCACCACTTAGACCACAGTTCCCTCTTCTAGTCCAGCCCACATAACTATCATCTGAAGAGGTTACTTCAATAGAAGTGGGGTGAGGTGGGGCTGCCCCTTATCAACTGCTAAACAACAGGCAGGAAAACCAACCTAAGCAGTGGGTCAGCCTGAGGGAGAGACATGTGGCAGCATGATAGGCAAGTCAGTCCGGGACCACAATCTCCCCTTGGAACCTGATGGGGACAGCCTAGGATCTTTAACCCAAAAGCCTTGAGAAGAGCAATGCTTCCCACCCAGTGCCCTCAGACTTCATCATGGGAGGCAACCCTGTAGAGATGCAAGTAGGCACCCTGTAGGGGCTACTGAAGACTTCCCCCGCCAAAAACCAAAGTTTTTGGTTCAACATCAAAACATGATGTGATTTTATCAGTGCAAATAACATTATAAAAGAGACATTAAACACTTCTTTTGCCACTGCACCTTAAGGACCATGGGACTTTGCCATCTGACTTGCGGCTGAAACCTTCCACGCATGTTTTCTCCCCATTAGAATGTGAGCTCTTTCAGAGCTTTCTTGCTTTCTTATTTGTGTCCCCAGTGTTTTCCATAGGGATTTGTTCGTAGTAATGTCTTAATGCTTCATTCACTCCTTCTGTCTTCCCCAGAAAAGGAAATAATTGAATGGATGCCCACTTCCCTCCCAAAGTTCCCAAAAATCAATGCTTTTCCCCCCAGGTCCTGGACTTTGCAGCTTTTTTAGGGGCTGGGTAGCTATGGATATGCCCATGTTGTGGGTGTCTGTGGGTATGTCGTGGCAGAAGTTTTGATTCCAGGCCTCCAAATTTTATTTTGTAAATGGGTCCTTTTTCTGGACACCCTCTCTTTTCCTGGGCTCCCAAGCACTTCTTGAACATCAATCTGCACTTGTATTTTAGGGCAGTGCTGTGACAGCTTGGGGAGAAGCCTGAGGTCAGCCAGTGTTGGGTAAGCAATCCAGGTCCGGACTCCAGTGACGGAGAGAATCAACTCCTAAGCAACCTCTTTTTCCTCTAAAAGCTCTTTATGTTTTTTTTTTAACCTAAATTCATGTTGATTAAAATAGTGGGGTTAAGGAGAGACTGTGGAATAATGGATGAAAGTCTGGTTTCAAGTTCTTCCTGACAGGTAACAGCTATGTGACCCTAGGGCAAATTATTTAACCTCCCAGTACCTTGGGCAACTCCTTAAGACTATAAATTTCTGCTGAGTTGCTGAGGTCATTATTCAGGAGGCTTTCTGTTGAAATCACTGACCGCTAAAAATAAGTACATTGGGGGAGTAAGAGACACGTTGTCCCGAATTCTGTATCCCCTTAGGGGTTCTCTTCTCTCCCCCATTAGTTCCCTCTAGGTACCTCAGTTTCCCTGTGGGATTTTGGGAAGTCACCTTCCTACTCTAGGCCTTAGTTTCCTCATCTGTAAAATGAGGAGGTTTAAGTAGATGATCCCTAAAGTTCATTCTAGCTATAAATTCTATGATCCTTTGCTCCTTCTCATCTGGCAAAGATTTGGAAAACTGAAGGTAGGGGGCAGGAAAATATTAGAGTTATGCTCAACAGAGCAAAGAACTTTACTAGAAGAGGGAGGGTTGAGGGGGTATTCCAGCTGAGAGAGGGATCCATAAGTGACATTCCAGAGTGGGCGTCAGCAGGAATGAGCCAGGGCAGGGAAAGGGCAATGTCCCTTTCCAAAGCTCAAGAACTGGAAAATGCAAAGCCCAGCAGCTACATACCACTGTCCTCCCCTCTCTCTTTCCTCTCTTGAGACTGTCGTTTTGATTTCCTTAATGGAGGATTTGGGAGTGATATGGGCTGGTGGTACAGAATAATGTGGAGGGAATCCTAGCCAGGGCAATATGGGGGAATCCGGTCAAAGAGCCCAGCTCCCTGCAATGGCTTACTTACATCAGAGCCAGATAGAGGGTAAAGAGAGAAGTTGTACATGTTACGAGTATGTGATGTGTTTGTGAGTGTGACAGTCAGCCTCACTGCGTCTATTTCAGTGGCTTCACACAAAGAGAATTTTCCCTATTTAGTGTATTGTCAAAGCATAGCACTTTAGGACTGCAGAGGGCAAAGGTCTTATAAACTCATCCCATCATTGGAAGTTCTAAAGTTTTAGGGCATCTTAGTTCCCACCACAGCGTCCATTATACTAAATTTATACATATGTATTTGTGAGAAAGAGTCAAATGTACACGAGAGTATGATTTATGACAATATGTATATATTTCTTTTTTAAAATAGATTGTTATTGAACATTTTTATATCACGTAAATTTCCACAGTATTTCTCCCTCTTTCCTTTTCAGAGAGCTGTCCCATATAACAAAAAACATTTTAAAGGAAAAAAGAAAAAAAAGAGAGAAAAAATCAGCAAAACCAATCAAACCATAAAAAACTCTGAAAATATATGCGATGTTCCATACCCATGGACCTCAAACCTCTACACTTCTGCAAAGGAGTGGGAGAAGGGCAAGAGAAAAGTGAGATCTCTTCTTTGAGGCTATGCTTGCTCTTTGTAATTTTGCAACATCAACTTTTTATTATTTTGTGGTGGTTTTTCTTTCCATTTGTGTTGTTGTAATAACTGTAAATTGTTTTCTTGGCTCTGCTTATTCAACTCTGCATCAGTTTATTTAAGTTTTTCCAGACTTCTCTATAGTCATAATATTCAACATTTCTTACAACACATTCCATTCTGTTCATGTACCACCATTTGTTTAACAATTCCCCTACTGATGGACATTACTTTATTTCTAGTTCTTTGCAAAACAAAAAGCACTGCTATAAATATTTTGGTGTTTAAGGCAACTTTCTGTGTATCTATTTCTATAAATATCTTGGTGCCAGGAGTATATATAATATTATTTATATTATACATATAATCTGTCATTTTCTAAAGTATTTTTCCCATGAATCACCATGACAGCAATCAACAAGCATTTATTAGTGAAGTGAGGACTATCCCCCACATGTATAGTATGAGGGTGTCATTGAATGGCTCACAGGGAGGCAGAAGAGCCATCTCTAACCTTCACCCCCTTCCCTTTCTCCAAGGAAAACTAATTCTTGCCAGGAGGAGAAAGGGACCCAAAAGAGTGGTGACTCTGCCCTTCAGAAAGAAGGGTACTGACTGGGCTACGATTGTTTCTCTTTGTTCCTTAAAAATTTTTAGTCTAGAGAATGTGGTTTTTAGGTTCAAGCTAAACTTCTTATTAATGTTCATTTATCAGGGAGAAAGGAGGACCCAAGCTTCATATCCAAGTCTTGACTCTTTTCCCACCAAATACTAGTTCCACAATGAACACATATAACAAATGGATCCATTTACTCAACTTGATAGCAAAACAAATATCAGAGAAAGTATATATACTGTATGTATGTATATAAATCAGAGAGAGGGAGAGAGAGAGACAGAGAGAGAGAGAGACAGAGAGAGAGAGACAGAGAGAGACAGAGAGAGAGACAGAGAGAGACAGAGAGAGAGAGACAGAGAGAGACAGAGAGAGAGAGAGAGAGAGAGAGAGACAGAGAGAGAGAGAGAAGACTATACCAGACTCTACAGAGAAAAGGAGTTCTCCTATTGGGAGTAACCAAGAGAGTCCCAGCTCTCACCCAAAATGGAAATTCTATTTTTTTAGAATTTTATTTTATTTATTTTTTTAATGTTCTACAATCACTACCATAAAATTTAGATTTTAACCCCCCCACACACACCTACCCCCACCACCCCCCTCCCTTCCCAAGATTCTGTATAGGCTCTACATATACTTTCCTATTGAATATTTCCCTATAGTCATGCTATGTAGATGAACTAAAATAAATGGAAGAAATCATATAACAAATCAAAACACAATACACAAACACACACACACAAACATGATCTGCTACATTCTGCGAATGAATTCCATAATTCTTTTTCTGAGTGTGGAAGGTATTTTCCCTTAGAAAACCATTGGGATTTTTTTTTTTAAGTTCTTGCATTATTACAAAGTTCCAAGTCTACTAGAAAAAGCTCTTGCACACTGTGGTCGTTGCTGTGCACAAAGTTCTCCTGGTTCTGTTCCTTTCGCTCAGCATTAGGTCACATAAGTCCTTCCAGGCCTCTCTGAAGTCTTCTTGTTCATCATTTCTTATGGCGCAATAGTACTCTATTACATTCACATACCATAATTTATTCAACCATTCCCCAATTGATAGGCATCCCCTTGACTTCCAGTTTTTGACCACTACAAAGAGTGCTGCTATAAATATTTTGTCCATGTGGGACCCTTTCCCATTTTTATGACCTCTTGGAGATACAGTTCTAGTAGAGATATTGCTGGGAAAAATGGAAATTCTTTGTATTGTCTAATGTAGCTGATGGGGGATTGGCAGATGATGGCAATTGCTAATTCCTCTCATGTTGGTTTCTTCCCAGAATCTTATTTTCATTTTAGCAACCTGAAATGGGGTTGGCATCATCCATCTTCTCTCTAAAACCTAGAAGCACCACAAACCCAAAGAGACTGAAGAGCC
Organism: Bettongia penicillata ogilbyi; assembly: GCA_023548195.1. Classification (NCBI taxonomy): domain Eukaryota; kingdom Metazoa; phylum Chordata; class Mammalia; order Diprotodontia; family Potoroidae; genus Bettongia; species Bettongia penicillata. Next base: position 1,088,130 of record JAJHZJ010000630.1, read on the forward strand.
TATGGCTCTCCTCTCTGCTGCTTTCACTCAATCTACCCTACCCTTCACACAGGTGTGGGACATTAATCTCCACCAACGAGGAGAGTCCCACAATAGTGGACTTTGGGACTCATTACACTGGGTATCCACGGTGTGCCAGGCATTGTTCTAGGTGCTAGGGATACAAATGCAAAGAATGAAACAATCTCTATTCTCAAGGAACTTACAAAGCATGGAGAAGACCTTGAAGGCTATGTGCCAGCAAAGCACTAGTTGTGGCAGGTCCTACCGAGATGGACAGAAACAAGCATTTATCAAGTGTTTCTTCTGTGCCAGATGCCATGCTATCTACTTTACAAATATTATCTCATTTGACCCTGGGAGATAGGCGTTATTGTTATTCTCATTTTACAGTTAAGGAAACTGAGGCAGAGAGAAGCTAAGCAATTGGTCCAGCATCACACACCTAGTAAATATCTGAGGCCAGATTTGAACTCAGGTCCATCCTGACTCCAAACTACTGCTCTATCCAACCACCTAGCTGCCCAAAGATAGCAAAAGAAAAGCCCAAAGAAGAGATATATGAAGACATCTCACTTTTCTCTTCCCCTTCTCCTATTCTTTTGCAGAGGTGTGGGGTCTATGGGTATGGAACACTGCATATATTTTCAGGATTTTTTATGGCTTGATTTGTCTTACTGTTTTGTTTTGGGTTTTTTTGCCTTAATCCAGAGAAGCCAGATTTGTGGTGCTTCTACCAGGTAAGGGGTTTAGCCACCTAAGTACCCCCAAACTCCCTGTCTATGCAAATATATAGTGGAACTAGCACTATTTGGAGTTAGAAGACTTAGATTTAATACCATTTCCTACGGGGCAGCTAAGTGGTGCAGTGGATAGAGTCAGGAGGACCTGAGTTCAAATTTCACCTCAGACACTTGACACTCACTAGTTGTGTGACCTTGGGCTAAGACACTTAACTGCCTCATCCTAGGTCATCTCCAGTCATCCTGATAAATATCTGGTCACTGGATTCAGATGTCTCTGGAGAAGAAGTGAGGCTGGTGACCTGCACAGCCCTCCTTCACTCAAAACAAAGTCAAGTGCAAGTCATGTCATCATTTCTCTGACGGCATGGTCTTCTTCGGCAACAAAAGATGAACACACATAATTTCCTAGCCATGTGCCCTTGGGCAAGTCACAACCTCTCTGGACCTCAATTACTTAATCTGTAAAATAGAGATAATAACAACACGAGCTACCTCACAGGTTTGTTCTAAGCATCTGCGGAGGTAAGATGCATTGTAAGAAGAGTGCTATCTAAATGCTCCCTATTATTTCTATCTGTGTGGGTGGAGAGAGTATACACACTGATGAAATCATATCTATTGAACTATCTCTGTATATTAGACTCTGTGGGTGTCTCTCAGTGGGTCTGAGCCTGCGACTGTGTGCATATATTTGTCAGTGTATCTTCATTTGTTTTTGTATATCCTGGTGTATGTCTGTTATATCCTTGGGTATATCATCAGTGGGTGGGTGAGTGACACGTGACTCTGCCTCTGGGTACATGTGATGCTAAGATACCTCAGCCCCTGTGCAAAGAGTGTGCCTACAGCAAGCAGCAGATGGGGAGTGGGCAGGCAAGTTGGTGATGAGCAGCGAGCACAGAAACCAAAAGGGCTTCTGCATGCACTGCTGTGCCCAACACCCACTCCACCCCACCCTACCCCACCCCACACATCTGTGTCTGCATCTCAGTGATAGGCTCTGTGGCTAACCCATGCCATAGTCACCGCAAGTCTGGGTTGGCACTCCTCTAAGACTACCTTCTGCTCATCCACCTCTGCAGGGCATGGTCTTACCTCACTAAGGAGCCCTAGTCCTGGGGCTGGGTGCTGGATGCTAGATGCTTGGGGCTATTCCCAGACCCTGTCTTATAGAATCATGGGGAAAGGACTTTAGAGATCATCCAGTCAAGCTCCCCTTCCCCCCTCTTTTTTTAAACAGGAGACCCCCACGACTAGGAAGATTATAACTTGCCCAAAGGTATACAAAGGTAGCCTGGTCAGGATTCAAACCTGTGACTTTTGATCCCAAATACAAGTCTTTTTCTGCTACCCCTCCTTGCTTTCCAAGGTGTCTCTGGGTTTCTAATATTTCTATGAAGTGGTTAAGTGTGATGTTACAGTGTGTATACTGTGTGTTCCATCTGTATGTGTAATGGATCTCCTGACACAGGGTGTGTATCTCTGTGTGTAAGAGACATATGGTCGCGGTGTGTAAGCTCACATGTTCCCTGCTTGTCTCCCCGGCCTCCCAGTCCTGTTTTTCTTAAGTTATATAAGTGTCTGATGGGCTGTGCCAGGACTGAACTATGGGCGCCCCCTGCTGATAGCCTTTAGAACTCACAAACTGGGGATAGAGGGGAGTGTATGCACCTTTTTTTGAGGGACCCAAAACAGACTCTCTGTTCAGCCCCTAGCTCCTCCCCACTCCCAGCCCATGCCTCTACCCCTAAGCCATGAGACTCAGGGTTGGGTATTTGGCTTTTTGAGGAGAAGAGGAGTCAGGGGAGAAATGAGGATGTCCTTCCATCCACTAAAAGGGGTGGGGGGAAGGCAAATCACAAACAATCCCTGGTTTTTTTGTTTTGTTTTGTTTTGCTATTCTCGTTCATGTCTTTCCATAAATCCTACATAGAGGGGTCCGCTCAACATAACAGAGACCTTCCATGGTGGGGGGGCAGCGGGGTGAACTAGACTGATGATTATGCTGGCATAGAGAACTCTGTTGTTGGAACTGCCATTACCAATGCAGATTGCTTTGCAAAACAGCACAAGAATTCTTAACTTGAAGGGATGGGGGGAGAGCATGTTCTGCAAACTTGCTTTAAAAAAGTTTGATGACAGTATTTTTTTAACATTCATTTAAAAAATTTTTTTGAATACCAAATTCTCTCCTTCCCTCCAGCCCCTGCCTCACTCATTGAGAAGGCATATGACACCCATTATACATGTGAAGTCATGCAGAACATATTTCTATATTAGCCATGCCACAGGGACAAAAAAGCAAGAAAAATAAAGTGAAAAGCAACAAGCTTTAATCTGTACTCAGATTCTCTCTCTCTGGAATTATATAGCATTTTTCACCATGAGTCCTTTGGAATTATCTTGGATCACTGTACTGATCAGGGCAGCTAAGCCAGAGTTGATCACTGTTACTGTTGATTGTATTTCAATATAATTGGTTTCCTCTGACTTTTATTTTACATGTTTAAAAACCTCATCCACAGTGTCTGGCGCATAATAAATACTTGTTGGCTTGACTTGAGAAGCGGCTCATAGGCTTCATCAGACTACCATTAAAAAGGTCTTAGAAAGTTGTCTGGGACCACTGAGAGGTTGTGACTTGCTCCGAATCACAAAGCCAGTATGTGTCAGAGGTAGACCATAAAGCCAGTTCTTACCGGTTCTCCATCCATCATATGATGCTGTCTCTGGTTCTTTTTTAATATTATTTCAAGTCAGTGCAGAGCTTGGTCATTTTATCTATCATCTCTCATTCTCACTAAATGGTAAACCTACCTTTTTTTTTGATCCTAATTCAATTCAATTAAACCGGTGTGTTTGAAGGGCCTACTATAATAAGCTAGGTTATTGTGCTAGGTGCAGGAGGTACAAAGATAAAAAAGAAATAATCCCTATTCTTAAGAAGCTAACATTCTACTGGGGAGGAGGGGAAATAGCATGAATATAGATAAGTAAATACGAACTATTTTTCCCCCAGGGATAAGAGGGCTCTAACAATTGAGATCAGAAAGAAAAAAAACCAACCAACCAAATTTGGGTAAGAGTTGAGTCTGGAAGAGAACTAGATATTCCAAGAGGTGGAAGTAAGATGCAAATGCATACCAGTCATGGGGTACAGACAGCCTATGTAAAGGCATGGAGGTGGAAAAAGAATGCTGTGCACGGAAACCTCAAGTAGGCCAGACTGTTTGAATTATCCTGTAAAAGAGAGTCCCTGGAACCATTTATTATGCTACTTTCTCATTAAAAAGTCATTATTGGTAATGTGTTACAGCCTACACACTTTTACAAACTGTCCCTTTCCACTGACCTTTGAAGTCACCATTTTGGCTTTTCTAAGATGGTGTTTCATGAGTCACCATCACATAATTCAATTTAATTCAACATTAGATAAACTATTTATTATTGAGAATATTGATATTAAAAAAAAGATGGGCCTTTACAGCAGAATGCAGCTTGGGATCCTTAAAAGTGCTCCATTCATTTCTCAAATTGTATGCCAGAATGTTAGTGAAAATGAGAATTTTGCTCTTTCTGTCCCCTCAACCCTGACTGGGTCCTGAAGGTGCTCAAAGGAGAAAAGGACTGGAGGGGATAGATAAGGAAGTTTTCTTTCCCTGTTCTGAGTTCTCAAGCCTCCTTCTCAAAGGTCCTCTGTTCTCAGCCACTCATACCTTTCTCAAAGAGACACAGAGATGAAATTCTCCCTTTACTTAGCTTCCTCCTTGTTCTTACGACCAGCCTCCTCTTACAGTGTCCTGCCTTTTTTTGTCTGCCAGATTCCTGCAGCTCCAGAACCTTGGAGCAGGAGTGGGCTGCCTATGTGTTAACGATAAGCTAATGATAAGGGGCCAGGCTATTATCAGTGAGGAGAAACAAGGAACCAATGAATTTATTGATCTTTTACCAGGCGCCAAGTACAAAAACAAAAACAAAAACAGTCCCTATCCTAGAGGAGATTACACTCTAATGAAGGTGAGGAAATATATACACCAATATATTCAGAATGCATGCAAAAGGAATACAAGGTAGTTTGGGGAGAAGAAGCCTGGTGTCTGGGAGCGAGGTTGGTGGACGGGACCAGGAAAGGTTTCATAAAGAAAGGGGCACTTGAGACTAGTCTTGAAGGAAACCAGGGATTCCACAGTACTGAATCTGGAGTCAGAAGACATGAGTTTGAATTCTATCTCTGCTCCTGATTAAGTAGGTGCCCAGCTCTGAGCCTCAGTTTCCTTGTCAGCAAAATGAGGGGTTGAATTAGATGATGTCTACCTAGGATCCCTCTTTTCAACCTCTAAATCTTGTGGTTCTGTGAATCACAAGTGCCAGACAGGAAGGAACCGAGATAGCTCCTCTCACCTAGCCCAGGCCTGCAGGCAGCGCCCTTCTGGCCCCACCCCGGGTCTGTTCTCAGTTCTTCGACGTAGACTAAATTGCTCCGGCTGCAAAAGTTTCCTCTCTCATTGTCTGGCAGCAATGGAGATCAAAAGCAGGGAGTTTTCATTCTTCCACGAAGCTCTGAATGCGCTCTCAACCTTCGTTCTGAGCCTGCCTATTCACTTACCCCAGCCCTCACCGCCCCTCCAGCCATCTGCCCTCACCCCCAGTCCCGGCCATCCCCCTCCCCCCAAGTACTCCCAGCCAGCTGGGCAGGCCCCAAGGCCCAGAAGGACGCAGCTGGACTCCAAGCTGGCCCCCCAAACTCTCGCTGACGTCACTGGCTCCTGGCTTCTTTCTCCCCTCTCCTGAAGTTGGGGGGCCAGCGAGGACCTTGGGGCAAAATGGAGGGGACTGGAGAGAGAGGCAGCGCCCGCGGCCAAGGCACCGGGAATCAGAACTGGAGACAAGTGCCAACCATTGGCCCCCGGAGAAGGGGCGGGGCAGAGGCGGGGCCTGGGCGGAGTCCGGCCGGCGGAGGGGGGCCAGCCTGGCCCAGAAGCGCGAGGGGAGGGGGAGGAGGAAGGGGAAGGAGGGGACGCGGCCACTCGGGCTCGGTGCGCCTCACTCCCTCCAGCCGGGCATGCGCCCCCCGAGCCCTTGGCCCCCCAGAGCCCGAGCCGCCCCCCGGATTCTGCGGCGCGCAGCATGGGAGCCCCCCGGCGCACTCCGTGGCTGCCGCGGCTGCTGCTAATGCTTGGTAAGGAAGCGGAGCCGCGATCGCCCCGTGCCGTTCCTGCCCTCGGTCCTGCCCGCCCGCCTCGCCCCCTCCCACCTGAATCTTGCCCCTGCGCCTGTTTCGGGCGGGCAGCCTCGGCGGGGACCGGGGCATCCGCTGTGCCCGCCGGGGCGGCAGGGTCGGGACTTTCGTTTCTGCCCCTGCTTTCTCGGGCCTCTAGCCCCGCACTGACTGCCCCCGGGGCTCCTGCAGCCCCCGGCTCGCGGGACTGTGCCCAGCTGGCTTCTGTGGCCTCCAGCTGAGCCGATTGGGAAGAGGGGACAGAGGGAGGGAAGGGGGCTTCCCAGGTCCAGGCTCCTCCTCTCCAGCTGTTTGGGGGAGGACAGGGTTAGGAGCTGCTGAAGGGGCTAGCTGCCCCACTGAACTCTGACGCCATGGCCAGTCTCTGGGATGCCATACCCAAACTCTCCCCCCCTTCACCCCGGGTGCGTTTCTCTGTACCAGCATAGCCAGACCCTAGGAGTACTGCAGCTTTCTGTGCCTGGCCTAGGCGTGGGCAGTGCCCGCCCTCGTAATTGCCTCAGAGCTGGTAGGAGGCCAAGGGGCTGACTCTGCCCAAAATCTTTGAAGTCTCCCCTAATTGCCCCCTTGACTTCGCTAGAAGATTGTTTCTTCAGGGGCAGTGACCTCTCTCGACCCTCCCCCCTAACCCCCCCCCCCCCCCCGGCCCGTTTTTGGTCAGCTCTGGGTTCTTTCTCCGTTCCCTTTACTGTGTCCTAGCTTGCCAGATCCCCTCAGCTTGGCGCTTCTTTCCAGCCCTCCATTCCCCGCATTCTGCCCTCTTCCTCCTCTAACCCAAAGCTTCTACTTTCTCCGAATTTTCATCAGGCTCTTAAACCCCTTTTCTAGCCAGCTGTCTCATCTCCCTTCCCTCCTCTCCCAATGTCCACACTATTATAGGTTTCTTACCCTTATTTCCCTTCCTGAACCATTTATCCACTCCATTAGCAGTTGCAGTTAAGTGGCTAGGCTACAGGCAGTTATGGGGACTTTCTTTTATCACAAAGCCTTGCTGTAATCTACCCCATCCTCCAATCTTACCCAGTGTGGGGCTCAGAATATATTGGCAAAGACAGATGTGGGAAGTCAGTCTCTGATAACATCAGCTGGTCTCTTTGGAGTCTTTAATCCTAAAATCTCTAAGCACCATTTGCCCCTGGCATTGCTGTGTGTAGGGGAACTACCCAGTGCAGACAGGAAATTTAGGCCTTGTGCCTCCCATGCCCAAAAAAGGTGTCGTGGGAACATGTGCAATTTATGATGTCAGTCAATAACTAGTTAAGGTTTGTTTCACCTGCACATGAGGGTTTCCTGGAGAAGATAGGGAGTTGGGGGAAGTACGACAGTAGAAGGATTGAATTGTATTCTAAATGTAGGAAACTGATGCCCCATTTCATTCTCCAGGATTTATTTTAGTATTTGAGTCTGAACTGGTAGGGTGTCAGTAATAATTGTCCTAGTCACCTGTTTTTAGGCCAGAGATCTGCTAATGCTTCATGATGTCCCCAAACTCTTCAGCTCACTGAGTGGACTCATGGGGTCATGATGGTTGGAAGAGGATGTCTTTTTTCTCCCCACCTGTCCCTGGGGCTGGGCAGCTGGGGAAGTAGGGTCCCATGGGAAATGGTTGCTTAGCGCATAGCCTGCTTTTCTCAGTTGTCAGTATGATGTTCAGGCAGGAATCCTAAGGGTTTTTTTTTTTTGTGGGGGGGTAGGATTGGTTGAGGAGGAAGGAGGAAGTAAGCTGGGATAAACCTTATAGTGGTCAATTCCAAAGATGAGGGTTGCTTTCCCATGGGGATCTTGGAGCATCAACTTGAAGGTGTAGGAGTCTGGGAGTGGGGAGAACCGCTCTTGTAAACAGAAGGCCAGACCTGGTAAATTGGGTAACTTGGTAGTGGTTTGGTCTCTTTATTGTCTCCCTGGTTATGAAACCATCTGGAGGCTGGGCCCTTCTGCCTCACAGACTCATAAAATTCTAGAACCGAAAAGGACTTGAGAAATAATCTCATCTAAATTTTATATTCTACAGATGAGGAAATTGAGTCCTAGAGTGGTGGGATGACTTGTCCATGCATATAGACCATTAATGTTAAGGTGAAATGGAATGGAAACAGTGGTATAAAAGTGGAAAGAGAATTATGCTCTACTAGCCTTGGGCAAATTACTTAAATTCTCTAAGCCCTACAAAATAAGGATGATAATACTTATATAAACTTCTCCCGCTAGGCAGTTGTAAGTCTACAATGAGAAAATGCATGTAGACTGATTAAATTGTAAAGGCCAAGATGTTATTATTGCATCTACTATCAATCAGTCAAAAAAGCATCTATTCAGCATTTACTCTGTGCCTGGCACTGATGCATTGTACCCTGAGTCCCACATCTAATCCTCCCCCTATTCTTTTGACCCTTAGGTGATCAAGTCAGGAAGAAGCAGCTGTGAATTTTAGAGAATGTTAGAGATGGTTAGGGGAAGTTGAGAACCAAAGATTCCCAGTTCTCCTCATTACTTCTTGTTCCCTGTTAGAAAGTGGTGAATAGGAAGTGACCTCAGAATTCCAGGCTAAAGGGTTCTGGAACACCAGATGACTGGGGCTGTAAAAACCCACGTTTTTCTGGTGGGGGGAGGGGTCAGGCTGTGACAGTTCACCCTGAGATTTCATCAGCCGCTTGTGTTTCCTTCCAGCCCTAATCCCCAGGGACACTCCCATGGGAACCTGGGAAGGTAAAGATAGCTAGAGAAATATTGGAGAGTGAGGCAGCCCTGGAACTGAAGTCACTGTGGGAGAAATAAGGAGAGGGAGCAGACCTACAGCAAAGCTCAACAAGGAATGTCTTGGGGATGGGGGGTTTGGACAATCTGTGGGAATCCCTTCTCATCCCCTTCTCCCATGGAGGGAGGTGCTCAGCCTATGAGAACTTTAGAGAGAGGGAAAGGAGAGGGTTGACATGATGCATGACATGAAATGAAATGTAAATTAGATGCAAATCACTATGCAAGTCAGGCTCTATTGTTTAGGCCCTAGGGAGACAGAAGGGGCCAACTGCAGTAAGATAAGTTAGGGAGGCTGGCAGAGGATCCTGTTAGATATGTCAAGATTCTACGGGGGAGGACGATAGCATGATGGCTCTCATGGGGGAAGGCTTTGGCATTGATGGCCTCAGCTGCAGGAGTATCCATCTATTGAGGTGAAGAAATCAGTGAGCTCACTGTCCACAGCTGGAGAGGGTAGTAGTGGGGGACAGCGCATTGTCCTGGGAGGAGGAATGACTCCATCTGCATCTAGGCCCTGCCCAGCTCGGGGCTACTGGCTCCATTGTTCCATGGCCCCAGGTGGCACAGCCCCTACTAGTATGAGCAGCTGAGACAATGGGCCCTTCTGAACCCGACCTTCACTCGTTTCCCATCTTTTAAGGGCAGAGGGGCAAGCTGGTGTCAGTGGAATACATGATAGGAAATGCCCATTCCCACTGTGGGAATCCCACAATCAGGGAAACCCTCCCCCACCCTCACAGTGCCATCTCTGAAGGGGACATATGGTGATGGTAAGCAGAAAAGAGAAATCTAGGAAGAGTGAAGCAGGGAATAAGTCTCTTCTGCTCTACCGCTTTCATTTATGATTAAGACCCAGATGCCCATTCTCCCAATATCTCCCAGGTACCCTGCTGGTGAATGACCTTTCAGATCAGGGGTCCTATTATCCTTGACATCCCAATGTTCCCTTCAGGTGTGTGTGGTGCCCGGGAGGTGGTGATGCCTAAGGGACCCCTGTACCGAGTAGCAGGCACTGCCATCTCCATCTCCTGCAACGTCACCAACTATGAGATTCCCCCCTCGAAGCAAGACTTTGAGTGGTTTCTCTACCGACCTGAGGCCCCCGAATCAGCATTGGGCATAATCAGCACTCGGGACAGCCGCTTCTCATATGCTGTGTTTGGACCCCGGGTGGCATCGGGAGATATTCAGGTTCAGCGGCTTCAGGATGATGCTGTACTGCTTCATATCTCACGCCTGCAGACCCAAGATGCTGGTGTTTATGAGTGCTACACACCATCTACTGATGCCCGATACCTAGGCAGCTACAGTGGCAAGGTGGAACTAAGAGGTACCAGGGCTACTGGAGCATGAGAGGGTGGAGCATTCTCTCTGTTAAAGAATCGCTGATGTGGAAGGGACCTTAAAGGTTGAATCCAACTATTTATCCATGATGAAGAAAGTCCCAGCAAAGCTAAGGCTAGAACCCAGGCCAGCTGACTCCTTGGCCAGTATTTTTTCCACAATACCACACAGCCTTTCAAAAGAAGTCACTTTGAGCATCCCTTTTTGTTCTGGTTGGGGAAGCCCCAGGGAGTCCCCAGAAAGATCTACTGGGAACGCTACAGAAGTTTCTTTGCAACTTGGAGAGCTCTGCCTACATGGCTTGGAGAAGAGGGAATTTTGCTTACCCTCTTAAGATTTTTCTTCTCTGTTTGGGGAAATAGAATACACATATATACACATACACATACGTATGTACATATACATATGTGCACACAGGTGTATATGTGTGTGAATAAGCAGCTTAAAATCTCAACTTCCTGATGTGTACAACCACAGTCCTCATTCTAACTATTCTCTCTTAGTCCTTCCAGACTTGTTGCAGGTGTCTGCTGCCCCTCCAGGGCCCCGAGGCCGCCAGGGCTCATCCTCACCGCCACGCCTGGTAGTTCCAGAGGGCCAGGAAGTGGCCCTTGGCTGTGTGGCTCGGACGAGCACCCAGGAACACACGCACCTGGCAGTGTCCTTTGGGCGGGCGGTACCTGAGGCACCTGTGGGGAGGGCAACCCTACAAGAGGTGGCCGGGCTTCGGCCTGACCTGGCAGTGGAGGCTGGGACACCCTACGCTGAACGACTGACTGCAGGCGAGTTGCGGCTGAACAAAGAGGGTGCTGAGCAGTACCGGCTAGTGCTGGGGGGTGCCCAGCCGGAGGATGCTGGCACCTACCACTGCACTGCTGCTGAATGGATCCAAGACCCTGATGGCAGCTGGACCCAGATTGGGGAGAAGCGGGCAGTGCTGGCCCATGTGGATGTGCAGACCCTTGGTGAGTGTTCCTAGCAACCAATTTGGACCTTTGGCTTGGTATTAAAGAGGGCATAGCAAAATTGGGGCAGGGATAGGTGCCCACTATGTTTTAGGTGTTAGATTGAACAAGATGAACCTAGGCTGGTTCTAGAAATCCATTTCCTGGGGGGCAGGGTGGGTTGGCATTGATGCTTCCATTATCTGCTTCTGGGCCTTCCCCTACTCAAATACCTGGAATTGGCAGTGGCCGGGCCTCAGGCACGTGGCTTAAGGATGAAGGCAGGATTGTCTGATGTAGTCTGTTCTATTTTGCTTTTCTTCATCACCACAAAAAGGCCCCAAGAGGGAGGATGGGGGTGAAATCTATCTTAAGGATATTGTTTTGGATGAGAAACTTAAGTCATGATTGTGAGGTTGAAGAATCCTATGTCCTGACTACTTAGTACTCACCTCTTTCTTCTCTGATCCCCCCACCCCACTGTATGTTTCAGCCAGCCAGTTGGCCGTAGTTGTGGGTCCTGGGGAGCTGCGGGTAGGCCCTGGAGAGCCCCTAGAGCTGCTGTGTAATGTATCGGGGGCACTGCCCCCACCAGGGCCCCATGCTGCCTACTCTGTGGGCTGGGAGATGGCACCTGCAGGGGCCCCTGGACCTGGGCACCTAGTGGCCCAGTTAGACACAGAGGGCATAGGCAGCCTGGGCCCAGGCTATGAGGACCGACATATCTCCATGGAAAAAGTGGCACCTATTACCTACCGTCTGAGGCTGGAGGCAGCTAGGCCTGGTGATGCGGGCACCTACCGCTGCCTGGCACGGGCCTATGTTCGGGGTCCTGGGGCCCGGCTTCGGGAAGCTGCCAGCGTTCGTTCTCGGCCCCTCCCTGTGCATGTGAGGGAAGAAGGTAAGAGTGTATAGAGTGACTGAGGGGGTAAAAGTTATATCAGCATGAAGAAAGTTCCTAAAGGGGGGGGGTCATCTGGAGGATGCCAAGTCCTCCAAGTCCTCTGTCCAAGTAGTACCTTTGTCTCCACTGTCCATTCTTTTGCCAAAGTGATGTCCTCCTTGTTCAAAATGGGTTTGTGCAGAATAGAGCAGGGAAAGGTTAATATTCCATAATTTCCTGCCCCTTCCCCAAATCTTCTAGGCATTTTTCTGGGCCAGCAACCCCTGACCTCATTCTCCTTTGCCTCACAGGTGTGGTGCTGGAAGCTGTGGCATGGCTGGCAGGGGGCACGGTGTACCGGGGAGAGACAGCCTCCCTGTTCTGCAATATCTCTGTGACGGGTGGGCCCCCAGGACTAAGGTTGGCCACCAGTTGGTGGGTGGAGCGGTTAGGAGAGCCAGGCCTGGTTCCGTCCCCTCCCCAACTGGTTGGTGGCATGGGCCGGGATGGTGTGGCAGAGCTGGGGATCCGGCCAGGTGGAGGTGCTGTCAGTGTGGAGCAGGTTGGGCCCCGAAGCCACCGACTGAGACTACATGAGCTGGGGCCGCAGGATGAGGGAGTATACCACTGTGCCCCCAGTGCCTGGGTGCAACATGCCGACTACAGCTGGTACCAAGCAGGCAGTGCCCGTTCTGAGCCCATCACCGTCTACCCCTACACCCTTCGTGAGTAACCTCCCTCAACAACCGTTATACTGTGCCCCCCATACATTCAACTTTGATTCCTGCCCTTACCTTATGGGGCTATTGTGAGGAAAACACTTTGTTAAACCTTAGAGGATTTTTAGAAAGAAGAGCTATGTTTGAGCCCCTTAAATCACACCTCCTTATCCCCACCATGAACTGTGGGAACTGAAGTTGGTGTAGGTAGAGGGCTTATTTGGAATTGGAGGAGTAGATCTGGGGAAGACCAAGGCTACAAAAAGTGGGGAGAAGGAGTGACAGTGTCACTGACAGATTCTCTTTCTTTTCTCCCTTTTCAGCCCTGGATACTCTGTTTGTGCCCCTGCTGGTGGGTACAGGGGCTGCCCTGGTCACAGGCATCACCATCCTTAGCACTGTCACTTGTTGCTTCATGAAAAGACTGAGAAAGCGGTGAACTCTAACCCAACCATGGTGAGATCCTGGGACCCCCAGAAATAGCAGCTACTCCTTACCCTCCCGACCTTTTCCCATTGGAAGAGAGGCTATGACACTGGATGCTTTAGTTCTACCCTATGTCCTTGCCCCAAGATCCTACATATCCATTCAAGGCTGTTTTCCTTTGGGGTATCAGGCTGTGCACCATAATGAGGTTAGGTGGGAGAAGAAGCCCAAACTCACCTTTTACATTCTCCCTCAACTCTTTCTCTTGTTTCTGTAGGTACAAGAAGTCTTCCAGTCCAATTCCCAGTCCAACATCAGTTGCCTAAACTTCCTCTACCTTATACTCCCAATCTGGCCCTTCTGTCTCCTGCCCTGTTTATTTATTTGGGGGGACCAGGATTTCCCCCTCTGCTCTGCCAGGCTGGGAGGTTTTCCAAAGCCGCAGGCACGGCCCCAATCCTTCTACTTGCCTCAAGTGGAGATCAGTGCCCTCCTCCCCAGTGTCCCCCAAATCCTGGCTCACTTTTCTGACCTTTTCCCCTTTCCATAGACATGACCTTACCCCATACCCCAAAACTGTTTTTTCTAAAATGTGAATAAAGGTTTTTTTTTAAATAAAATCTGGTACTAGGCATATCCTTCCTCTTTCTGTTCCTAAGGAGCTGGAATTAGTGTTAATGTATATGTAGAGGGGGACCATAGAGGGGAGATAGTAAAGACTGACAAGCCTATAAATTAATGGATCAATATCAGCCTGGACGAATGTTCTCTGCTCCTCTGTTTAGCCCTATTCTCTTCATTATTCTTATCAGTGATTTGTATCCAGGTACAATTTTGGCATGACACAAATCTGGAAGGAAGCAAATATCTTGGTTGGCCAGAATCAAAAGATTGCAAAATCTCTACAGACTGAAATGGGTTGATAGTAACAAGATGAATTTTAATAGAGACAAATATAAAATCCCTCCTACAAGAATAGGAAGGGGAAGATGGGACAGTTCATGTGGGAAAGATCTGGAAATTCCAGGGGACTGTAAGTTTAGTATAATCAGCATTGCTATGATGTAGCAAAAATACAACAACAAAGAAACTAGGTTGCCTTGAGAGACAATGTCCAGAAGAGGGAAGTGATAGTCCCGTGGTTCTTTGCCTGGATCTGACCCATCTGGAGCACTGTGGTTAATTTATTATGCCACATTATATGACAGGTAATGACTGACAAAATCAAGGATGCCCTAAGCTGGATGGAGGATGGTGAGGACCCAACATCATAGCATACATGATGGGCCGAGGAAACTGGCATTATTTAGTCTGGAGAAAAGAAGGCTTGAGAAGGCCAGGGTGGTTGTTCTTAAGTATCTGAAGGGTTGCTGCCATTTGGAAGAATTTTTAGGTTGCTATAATAAGCCAGTGTGATGGAAAGAGTGTTTGGACTTGGAGTGAGCAAAGTTACTTGTATTCAGATTCTACCTCCAACATATTAGCTGTGTGATCAGGGAAAAGCTTATTGACTTCTCTAAACCTTTATTTCTTTATAAATGAGGATAATTTCTCTAGCACTCACCCCAAAGGGCTAACACAAGGAGCAAATAAGCATTTTGCAAGCCATAAAGCAAAGACAGAAATATGAGCTACTATTAGAATTGGACCCAGGAAGCAAAATTGCAGTCAATTGGTGGAAGTTTCAGGGAGACAGATATATGTTCAATGTAAGAAAATATTTTCTAGTAACTGCATTTATTCAAAACAGCATAAGTTGGCCCTGATATTCTAGAACCAGAGGTGAATTCACCAATTACCTCCTGAAAGAGATCCCAAAATGAAAACTCCCAGGAATATTATATTCAAATTCCTGAGCTCCCAGGTCAAGAAGAAAATATTGCAAGCAACCAGAAATACTTCAAATACCATGGAGCCACAGTCAGAATAACATAAGATTGAGCAGCTATATTAAAGGATCGGAGGGTGTGGAATATAATATTCTGAAGGGCCAAGAAGCTAGAGTTATAACCCAGCAAAACTGAGTTGTAATTCTTGAGAGGGAAAAAACACAGATATTCAGTGAACTTCAGAGGACTTCATCAAGCATCCTTGATGTAAAGACTAGAGCCAAATTAAAATTTGACTTTCAAATACAAGAATCAAGAGAAGTGTAAATACTAAAAAGAAATCATAAGGGATTCAATTAGGTTAAACTGTTTACATCCCTACAAAGGAAGATAATACCTGTAACTTCTAAGAATTTTCTTATTATTAAGGAAATGAGAAGGAATATGTATATATATATACATATATATTTATATATAAAATATATTTATATATACATATATATTTATATATAAAATATATTTATATATACATATATATTTATATATAAAATATATATACATATATATTTATATATAAAATATATTTATATATATATAGAGAGAGAGACATGGGTTTGAGTCAAATATGATGGGATAATATCTGAAAAATAAAAAGGGGTGAGAAAGGAATGCACTAGGAGAAGGGGAAAGGGAGAGGTAGAATTGGGTAGATCATCTCACACAAAAGAGGCATGAAAGCATTTTTACAGTGGAGGGGAAGATGGGAGAGGTAGGGGTGAGCATTTGAACCTTACTCTCATCAGAACTGGTTCAAAGAGGAAATATACTCCCTCAGGCATAGAAATCTATATTACAGGAAAGTAGCAGGGGAAGGAGACAAGAGAAGTGGGAGTAGGTTGATAGAAAAGAGGGCAGATAGGGAAAGGTGGTAATCAGAAGCAAAATACTTTTGAGAATGGATTAGGTAAAAAGAGAGATGGATACATAGGGAAAATAGGAAGGAGGGAAATACACAGTAATCATAACTGAAAAAAATTTTACAGCATGCTTTTCTGATAAAAGTCCCATTTCTCAGATAGGTAGAAAACAGTCAAACGTATAAAAATAAGAGCCATTCCCCAATTGATAAATGGTCAGTTTTCAGAAGAAGTAATCAAAGCTATCTATAGTCACATAAAAATGCTCTAAATCACTACTGATTAGAAAAATGCAAATTAAAACAACTCTGAGGTACCTCCCCATACCTATCAAATTGGCTAATATGACAAAAAAAAAACAAACGATAAATGTTGAAGGGGAGGTGGGAAATTTGAGACACTAATGAATTGTCAGTGAAGTTGTGAACTAATTCAACTGTTCTGGAAAGCAATTTGAGACTATAGCCAAAGAACTATAAAATGATACCCTTTGACCCAGAAATACCACTCCTAGGTCTGTATCCCAAAGAGATAAAAAACAAAAAGGAAAAGGACCTATATGTACCCAAATATTTTTAGTAGCTCTTTTAGTGGTGGCAAAGAATTGGAAATTAAGGGGACACCCATCATTTGGGCAAATGGCTGAACAAGCTGTGGCATATGATTGTGATGAAATACTACTGTACTATAAGAAATGACAAGCAGAATATTCTCAGAAAAACCTGGAAAGACCTACTTCAACTGAGGCGAAGTGAAATGAGCAAAACCAGAAGAACATTGAACACAGTAGCAGCAACATTGATCAATTGTGAATGACTTAGTTATTCTTAGCAATAAAGATGTATGATGAAAAATTCCTTGTCATCTCCAGGTAAAGAACTGATGAATACAAATCAAAGGATAATTTTTAAAATTTTTCTTTATTTTTCTTTTTTTGGCCTATTTTTCTTTCACAACATAAATAATATGGAAATATGTTTTGCATGACTACACTTGAATAAGCTATATCAAATTGCTTGCCTTCTCAAAGTGGGGTGGAGGAGGTGGGGAAGGAGGGAGGAAGAAAATCTAGAATTCAAAATTCAAAAAAAACAAATGTTAAAAATAGTTTTTAAATATAATTGGGAAAATTAAATATTGAATAAATCTATTTTAAAAAAATAAAAAATAAATTTAAAAACTGAATAAAAAACTCAGTGTGAGTTGCCTCAGGAAGGTATGGGTTCCTCTACAGTAGAAGTGTGAAAGTGGAGGCTGTATGTACATTTATTAGAGATGTTGTGGAAAAGTCTTACGTTTTCATTAAGGTTGATGATCTTTAAAATTCTTTGAGATTCCCCCTGGGAGATTCAGGTCCCTTGTCATCACACATACCATCTGACCTCAGTCCTAAGGTCACATTAGTTGTATGAGCTATTATTGCTCAGTTGAATTTTAACTGGGCTCCAAATACAAGTGAGAGTACAGATCAAAGAACTGCCCCAATTCTGTTGACCACTTCATTCAGCCTTTGGGGACAGAAAATCCTTGAAGCAGCTCCCCTACTTTTATACAGTTGCCAGTTCTACGCTCTCCACCCCCATAGTTCCCATCTCCTGGACCCTGCACCAAATTCAGGACCTTCTGCCCATCTTCCTTCATGACCATCATTCTGCCTATGACAACAACGGAAAAGAAGTCACTGATGGTAACTTGGGGGATGAAAAAAACAGAACTAGAATCTACAGTGTGTATGAATGTGAGTATTTCCACTCTAGTTCTGTGTATCCAGGCACACAAACTCCTAGTTCTGCCTGCAGCTCTTGAGGAAATTTCACAGATGGTCCCACCTCACAGCTCATTCTAAATGGATTTTCCTGTTCCCAGGCAACACAGAGGCTCCCCTGAATCTCTGCATTTTTGGAGTGAGTTTTCACTCACTTCCCTGATCACAGAATTGAATGTCACAGCTAACAGAGATCATCTAATCCAACTCCTCTCATGAGAGATGAGAAAAATCAAAGCACAGACAAGTTAAATAACTTGTTCAAGGTCACAAAACTAGTTAGTGTCAAAAACGAAACTGCTCTCCCAGTTGCCGATCTGGTGCCCTTTTCACAACCATGGTTCTCAGCTCAAAGACTGAACTAAGAGTCACAGAATCTTTTGAGTTGGGAGGGGCTGCAGACATGTACCTCCTAACCTGAGTAGGAATTCCTTCCATGGCATTGTTTAGAAGAGGTCATTTACCTGCCTTTGGAAACTCTCCAGTAATGGCAATATCACATCTTATGAGGGCAAGCCCTTCCATTTTTGGACAGCTGTGAGGATTCTTTTCTTGTACTTAAAGATATCTATAATTTCATCCATAGGGATTTTTCCTCCAACAACATAGATCACAATTCATCCATAGCTGTCCATTCTGTGAAACTCCTGTCTATGTGATGTCTTCCCACTTGTTTGCCATTGGGGTCTGTCCAATGTACTGGAAACCTTCTTTGCTTTCTTCTGAAGTGAAGACAAAGGTGTAGCACATGGGCTATCCATAGGCCATCCCTTCCTCTTGCCACATGAATAGTCATACGATCCTTGGATGATGTCTTTTATTCCTGCTCACATTTCCTCATTGTTTATACATTGCAACCAACATACCATGCCTTTTCCATTGCTCTTTGGGTGATATTCATCTGTGTTCCATGTCTTGCTTCCTACAGCAACACCAATGAATGTCCCTGGTGAAAAAAGAGTTACTTTCCCAAAAAGCTTGGGGTGAGTAAAAGAGCTCTGCAATTTCCTGAAAGCAATTCAATATAATTGATTTTTTTTGTAATCTGTCATATATTAAGTATTTAAAATGAAAACTAACACTTAATTTAAATTTAAGAACGCTATTCTGAGAAGGGATCTGTAGGCTTTACCAGACTGCAGAAAAAAGCTAAAAACCCCTGCTCTATAGAGTGTCTATCCAAATATATGTTGACATATGGGCAATGGATATCCTTCATTCACTTGGTCTTTCTCATGAGGTTAGACATGCCAAACTCCTTTGAGGGCTTGCAGATCTCTATCATTAGGCCCTGTATTATCCTTGGACTTGATACAATCAGAATAATGTCATGCACAAACAGGAGCATCTGGAGGATGTCACCATCTATGTGGAATCCCTCCCCAATCTGAATTTTGCATCTCCTCCATCATAGTGGCAAACACCTTTGGCAAGAATACAATCCATCTCTCTGATTTACACCTTGACTCATATTGTTGTAAGAGGGTTATTAAATTGGGTTATTTCTGTTGTGGCATCTTCCAAGTAATCTTGAATGATCTTGATGTACTGATTAACTCATGAAACTGAGGTCATTAAAGGAGTTATGTATTTTCCTGAAGTCCATCTCTCCTCTTTTTTTCCCCTATATGAAGCAATAAGCATTTATTAAGCACTTACTATATGCTAGGCACCATGCTAGGCACCATGCTAGGTGTGGAGGATACAAATGTCCTACTCTCAAGGAGTTTGATTATGAAGCTTTCCACCTAATGATTCTACATCTGCCCTCCGGTGCCAAGCAGAGCAAACACGGACCCCAAAGGCCCCTTCAGTTCAGAATCCTGTGATTTTAATCTGAACAAGAATCCTTCTATAACATCTCCAATAAGTGGCCATCCAGCCTCTGACTCCTGCTATAGGGAACTAACTGTTTCCTAAGGCTGAATAGTTCCATTTTTGGACAACTCGAATTGTTGCTAAGTTTTCCTTTATAGTGTACTGAAACCTGCTGCTCTGTGATGTCCTTCCATTGTTCTCAGTCATGACTACAGGGGCTAAGCACAAAATGTCGATTCTTCTATGTGATAATTCTTCAAACACCTGAGGACAGTTATTGTGTCTCCTCTAACTTTTTTTGGTTTTGACCAACCTAAGCATCCCATATTCTTTGAATGGTCCTTACATGGCACAGTTTCCAGTTTCCTTGTCATCCTAGTTATTCTCTAGAGGGACTCTAGTTTGTTAATGTCTTTCCTAAAATATGGCACCCAGAAAGGAAAGCAATATTTCAGATAAGACTTGACCAGAATGGAGGGCTCCCTTGCTCTGAACACTACACTATGCAACGCAGTCTAGGGATGCATTTTTGTTTTTATTTTGGCCGCCATGTTATGCTATTGATACACTGAACTTGCAACCCACTGAAACCTATACATCTTTTCATAGGAACTAGACTTCCCCCATTCTCTTCTAAACTTTTCTGAAGCCAAATGCAGGAATTTACTTTTATCCTCATTGAATTCCATCTGATTAGATCCTTCCCCCACCTCCCAAAGTTCCATTCCAATGCTTCATCATGGTATGAAGGTGAATCTTAGTTCTTGAAGGCAATGTCCATGGAGTGAAAATATTGTTGAGTCTTGATCAGACTTAAAGGCTTTCAATGTAGCTCTCATGACCGAGGATAAGAATAGCTAGTATTTATATAACACTTCTGATGTGCCAGGCATATACTAAGCACTTTACAATTATTCTCTCATTCAATCCACACAACAATTCTGGGAGGTAAGCTCTATTATTATCCCCATTTTACAAATGAGGAAACTGAAGCAAGTAGAGGTTATGTTACTTGCTCAGGGTCACAAAGTTAGTAAATGTCTGAAACTGGACTTGAACACAGGTCTTCTGGCTTCCAGACCTGGTATTCTCGCCACTGCACCACCTAGCTGCCTTCTGTCTTCTGCCTGAGGATCAGCCTAGCTAAGTGTCAAGGAATTATTACCAGGCTAACCATGGGTTCTAGAGGTTCTCTGAGTGTAGAATAATCTTCAAAAATATCCATTTAGATATCAATGAGCTATAATCTATATTGGCAGAGGGTCTGTCCAGGCAGGTGATGTCATGGGTCTTTGCAGTATTGAAATAAGTAGACTGACTCCATCATACCAACCTGCTGGGATCTTTAGGGGTCCTGACTCTATCATCCAGATACAGATGCCATCAAATTTGCCTCCCAATTTTATGTCTCCTGCACATTTGGTAAACAAGCATGCTGCCTCTCACACTTATTAGCTGTGTGACCACAGTAAAATCATTTTGGTTCTCAGAGTCTGTTTCCTCATTTGTAAAAATGAAAAATTTACCCATGAAAAATTAAATGAAAAAAATACCCATAGTACTTACAAGATTTAGTCTATTGTGAGACTAAAACAAAAAAAAGTAGGGTGTGGTATAAACGTTAAGCACTATATAATTACCATCTGTTACTATCAGTAGTAATAATAACTTTGAAAAGGACCCCAAATGTCTTGTTTTTCCTTCCTGAAAGAAGTTTGGCTCTTGAGCACTCCCATCACCGAGAGTCCTGTTGTTCTGTCCCCCAGGGAGATTCATTCCCATCCTTATCCACTCTCTCGTACACATACACACACACATATGTGCACACACACATGCACACACACACGCCTGGAACAGACCAGACCTGGGCCAATGGTTCTTCCCCCCAGAGGGGATGTAAGTTTATTAAAGAGCAGGAGTGAGTGTGAAGTCACAGTTGTGAAGCAAAAGGCCCTTACTAAGCCAGTACTGCCATATATGTCCTCCCTCCCTTTTGAGGGCAGGCAGGATTCGGGTGTGGGTGCTCTTGGCCAGTGGCTATGTTTTCTTTCACTTCCTTTAAAGATCAGCACCAGAGGTTTGCCTCCCTCTCATCACACCTTACCATCCCAGCTTTGCCCCCACCCTTATCACTCATGATTTGGTCCCAGAGGCCTCTGCTGTTTTAATTACTGGGTCAGAAGTATGAGAAGGGCAGGCAGGGCATGAGAGGATATGGAAGGGAGATTATTTCTGGGGGGGGGGCTCCCAGTCCAAGCAGCACAGACAGACAGCAGGCCACAGTCACAGTCAAGGTCATCTTTGAATCTTGTCTCTGCTCCATTCCTCTTACTTGATCCATGACTAACTATATCCTGGTCATCTTTCTCCTAGAAGAGACTGGCTCCCTTGCCATGCCACCACTCTTATTCAGTCCTCTCTCTTCAGAGAACTCAGTCCCATGGGATTAATCCAAGTTTGAATCCAACCTTTAAGTCTGTAAAGCTCAACTTAAATGCCACGTCCCCCAGTCCCCTCATGGATGGGTTACTAGAGTTGCCTCCCGAGATCTGCTTTCAATCCATCTCATGGTCATAATTAGACAAATCTCCCTAAAACATACTTCCATCATAATTCCATGTCACTGCCGTTGGCTATGGATATCCCGCTCTCTCCTCTCTTTGCTTTTGCAAAGGCTGCCCTCCATGATCCTCTCCTGCCTCTCCACTCCATTCCCTGCCCCCACTTCCTTCCTGAAATGTCCTCCTTCCTCATCCTTACCTCATGTTATCTCTAGCAAGGCTCAGCTTAACTGCCACATCCTAGAGGATGCCTTTCCATGATTCTCCACCCTGAAGATGCTTCTCTCTGCACTCTCCCCCTTCTCAGTTACAGCACCTTTACCATGCACAAGCATAGTGGATAGAGAACTGGCCTTTAAATCCAGAAAGACAGATCAAGTCATGATATATATTGGCTAAGTGGCCTTAGGCAAGTCACTTAATCTTTTCAGAGATCTCGCTAAACTTATAAACTGCAGAAAAGGCACAAACTATTACATTGGTAAAAGAGGAGTTTCTTTAGCCAGCAGTTCCCTTTTCTAGGGAAATCTCTGGTCTGGTGCTTATCCTTATATTTTTACTGACTTCCCTGTGCCCATGTCTTGTCTCCCTCCAATAGAACATAAGCTCCATGAGGGCAGGGATTATTTCATTTTTGTCTCTGTAACCCTCTGCCTGGCACATAGAAAGACCTTAATAAGTGCTGCCTGAACTGTTGGAAAACCATCAATGGTTCTCTGATACCAACTCTGCAGAGTCCGAATTCTTAATCCTGAGATTTAAGGCTTTCTTCTCTCCACCATGGTCAGGGATCCCATTTCACCTGGTTCTGTCAAGCTGGTCTGTTCCCATTCCCACCTTCCTTCTACCAGGGTCCTCTAGCCTCTCTTTGCCCACCAGCACAGATCTTTAAATGCTACAAAACTCAGCTCAAAGGTGCCTTGCAAGGCCACTGCCCTTTCCCAACTGATCTGGCCCTGTTCAGCTCTTGGTCTTTGTCTATACTGATTTTCCTGGATTGGTATATTACCTATTCAGTTTTTTCACACGTATTCTTTCTTACCAAATAGATGGCAAGGACAGGGGCCAGTTCTTCTCATGTCCTATTGCCTCTCTCTGGTTCTTGGGTTAGCGCTCAGTGCACAATCGGTGGCCAGTCAATAGCATTGATTGATTCTCTCCTTCCTCCATCTCCCATCTCGCTCAACAGTGACAAAAGTGAGAGAAGATCCTTCTTCTTCAGCTCTGGTTTCCAAAACCCTTGTCTAAATGATCACAACCACTCAGGTGCTCTCTGTCCTCTCCAGGAATAGCCTCCTCTGACCCCCAACTGCCCTGGAGCTAATGCTGGAATCACTCCCAAGCCCTTATCACCCCATCCCACCCCATAGTTAAAAAATAGATTTGTATATACCTATAATTTTCTTAATATAGACGTTTTTTAAAAGCCTATCTGAAGAGTCAGTTACCCATGGCTCACTCTTTCTTCCCCTCACACACAGATTCTCTTTCCTCTACCTCAATTCAGAGCTATATGCCTTACCAGCTGGGGCAGGAGAAGTTCCTATATTCCTCTCTCTCTCTCTCTCCTATTTTTCCATTTATAAATATTCCTACCCATTCTGCCACTCACTTCTACCTTCTAATGTCCAAGTATTTCTCCCTGTCTCTGTCCTTCCATCCATCCATTCATCCATCTATCCATCCATCTATACATCTACCCATCTTCTCAGATTCCCACACAACTCCCTAGCCCCATCCACTCAACAACTTAATCCAATCTAATCCTAATCTTATCACTCCATCCATTTCTCATAAGACTTCAATTCCCGATCTAGTCATACATTTATTAGATCACATCTCTTTTCCCTACCTTCTCATCCAAATACTGATCTGACCCTCTGCCACTCAAATGTGTGTCTATCTTTAAATAGACAAATATAAATACAGTGGTCCACAACCCCCATTCTATCTCCATAGCAAATGGAATCTAAGTCCTACACCTAATACCTGTATTAGGTCTCTCTCTGCAGAGTGGATCCTAGACTTGAGATTCTAAAGGGCCCATTGAACTTCAACCCCTTTCTAGGCACTTAAGTCTTTTTCTCTTTTATGCCTGAGTCTATCTGCTGCTATTTGACCTGTCTTGATCCTGGCCATCTGTCTGACACTGGGGTTGGGAGGTAGTGGGGAGGGGTTTATCCTACCTCCTCTGGCTATAGCTACACCTTGGACTCACTCTCTGGGGGGGGCAGGCGGCCATTCTTCTCTTTGTCTCCTTCATTCCCCCAGCCTGGCCCCTCTCCCGCCCCTTCCTCCTCCACCTTCTCATCCAGTCGGCTGGGGATGGACCAGTAGAGATGAGCGTCAAGCCGGGCAGCAGCCTCAGC
Source organism: Bettongia penicillata ogilbyi (assembly GCA_023548195.1). Lineage (NCBI taxonomy): Eukaryota > Metazoa > Chordata > Mammalia > Diprotodontia > Potoroidae > Bettongia > Bettongia penicillata. The sequence continues at coordinate 1,112,447 of JAJHZJ010000630.1, forward strand.
CAACTCTCGGGCACTGCAGGAGGGTGTGGGCACCTCAAAGGTCTCATGGAAGCTGGCATAGTCCACCTCGTAGAAGCCATCCTCCAGGCTCAGTACCGACATGAAGCGGTGACCCCACAGCACCTCATCCACTAGATAGGAGCTCCTAGCTTGGCATGTCATTCCTAGGAATTGAAGAGAACAGAAGAGGTCAAGAAAGGGTTTCCCTTCATCTATCCTTCCCTCTATCATCCCCAAACACAGGATTTCACCTCAATGTCCCTTTGGCCCTACTATTCTTGGTACCTGAGAGACACTTTCCCATGCACTCAAGATCTTTATGTTAACCCTGTAAACATAGATCTCTTCCCCCACCTCCCCCATCCTTTTCCTACCCTTTCAGTTTTGTCAAAATTTTGGTGGGCATTCTTATTTTCCAGAAAGCCGTCCCTACTGACCTTTCTAACTACCCCACACCACTCCATACTTTCCCATCTCTCTAGAATTGATATCTAGGGATTTTTCCATTTGCTACTGCAATCCTATGGAAGGGGCCTGTTAAATCCCTTAGTTCATCACCTCTCCCAAATGCAGGAATCTTTTCTACAACAATCTTATCTTTAATTCTTCATCTCACTTCAGATATGAGAGGTCTGGGGTTTATTCTTTGCAGTCAAGTCACTTAACTTCTCATTGCTTCAGCTTTCTTAGTTGTAAAAGAAGATACTACTGCCTACAACAAGGGAATACTTGGTCCTTGGTCAGAGATAAAATATATCTGACAAGGTATATTACAAGTAAAACATATTCACCTGGAGTCTTGAGAATGCGATTGAGTGGGCTTAAAATGAGAAGGGAAGGAAAAGGAGAAAACTGTCCACAAAAATGTTATGAACCTGATATTATGCATACCTATGTTGTATCTGTAGATGCAACGAAGAAGAAAAAAGATTCCCATTCCATCATAGCTACAATTCCTTTCCATTCACATAGTCACCACTTTAGGTCAGGATTGCATCACTTCTCACCTGGACTACTGGCATGCCCCTTAATCGGGCTCCCTGCCTTGAGTCTCTCTCTTCTTCTATCCATTCTCAACACAGTTGACAGTTATTTCCTAAATATTATTGTTACAGTTTTTCAGTCTTTTTTGACTCTCTGTTCCCCATTTGACGTTTTCTTGGAAAAGATACTGGGGTGGTTTGCCATTTCCTTCCCAAGCTCATGAGGAGACTGAGGCACACAGGGGTAAGTGACTTGCCAGGGTCACACAGGTAGTGTCTTGAGGCTGGATTTAAATTCAGGTCTTCCTGATTTCAGATCTGGCTCTTACATCCACTGCACCACCTAGCTGTCCCAAAGCTTAGATCTCACAACGTCACTCCGGTACTCCAGAAATTTCATTGGCTCTCTATTGCCTCTAAAATCAAGTGCAATCTCTTCTAACTGCTCAAAGTAGCTAAGGGCCTGCAGTCACAGCTGCATTGAGCAACTATAGTATCTGTATGACTCTGGGCAAGTCACCTAACCTCTGTTTGCCTCAGTTTCCTTAACTATAAAACAAGGATAATAACAGTTTTCACTTCCTGGGTTTGTTGTGAAGGTCAAATGAGAAACTAATTGTAAAGGGCTTAGTGCACATAATAAGCACTTAATAAACACTTTTCCCCATTCCTTCTCTGGGGCATCTAAGGCTCTTTACAACTTGGCCCCAGACTATCTTTTCAGCCTTGTTATACATTACTCCCTGCAGGTCAGCCAAACTGGAGGTCTACTCTTCACCCAGACCCCCTCCCCTCCTATTTCCTTGTCTTTACATGGTCTATAGCCCTAGCCTTGAATGCCTTGCTCACTCTCTTCCACCCTTAGAATTCTCATTTTCCTTCAGGGCTCAGATCAAGTACTACCTTCTACACAAAATAGTTCTTCTCCGTAACAACTCCTCCCCATCCCTTCAATAACTTTGTATTTATTTTGTACAGATTTACCTACGTACATATTGTCTCCCCCATTAGAATGGAAACTTCTGAGGGCAGGAGCTGTTTTCACTTATTATCTGTGTATCCTGAGTGCCTAACGAGACCTGGCACATCACAGTCAATTAATAGATGCTTGCTGCTTGACTGACTGACTAGCATTTATTCATGGGAGAGAGTATCCTAAAAGAGTCAGTTTTAAAACTCATGACCTCAACTGTCTCAATACAAAAGAATGTACAAAAGATGCACAATAATCAGAGGCAGAGATACTAATTTCAAGGAAGTAAATTAAACCTCATGGGTAATTATAGTAATAATAGTTTACATTAATATAATGCTCTAAGGTTTACAAAATATCTTACAAATGTGCTTTAAAAGCCTAGGAGCTTTTGTTACTGAGAGGAACAGTCACTTCCTTACCACTACCAATACCATCTGCCACCAATGGGCAGGTAGGTCCAAGAGCTCTGGGAATAGCAGCATCCCCCAGATCAATGGCTCTGTTCCAGCCCAGCTCATGAAGCTATTATAAGAAGAAACAGCTCTTGTGGAAAAGAGGACAGCCATCCCTACCAACTGCCATCCACAAGGTAGGCAAGTTAGCCCACTGAGGCAGCAAGGTACCCTGAGGAAAGACAAGAGGCAGCATGTGCCAGTGACAACCTTAACTATCACCTTCCTTCAAGGCCTGAGGGAGATATTCCAGGCCCCTAAACCCAAGGGACCTGGGAATACTAGTGCCCCTGGATCCCAGGCTTTACTTCCAGCAGGACCTTACAGCCATCATTGAGGGGACCAATCCCTATGAAGAAGGGGCCCACCTTCTTCACCAACTGTTGACCAACTGTCACCAACACACAAGTAAATCCAAGAGCACAGAAAGTGAGAGCACATTCCAAACCACTAGCCTACCCCCTGAGGACATCATCCTGGGAAGCAATTCCTCTGGGGATGAATCCTGGCAACTGTTTCTATAGATAATGGAGCCCTGCTTCTTTCAGCAGGCACAGTTATTGAATATGAGAAAAAGAAAGTTCTCATCAGAAAGCCCTTGGCACTGTCAAATGGTTCAGTATCAGAAACATGATTTCATCAGTGGGAATTACATTAAAGAAAATGTATTACCATTGATAAATGGTCAAAGGATACGAACAGGCAGTTTTCAAAGGAAGAAATTCAAGCTATCAATAGCCATATGGAAACATAATTCAAATCATGATTAGAGAAATGCAAATTAAAGCAATGCTGGGCTTGTACCTCACCCTTATTAGATTGACAAATGTTGGAGGGCCTGAGGGAAAACAGGCACATTAATGCCCTATTGATGAAGCTGTAAATTGGTCTGACCATTCTAAAAAGCAATTTGGAGTTATGCCCCCAAAGTAATTAAACTGTAATACTCTTTGACCCAGCAATACCACTATCTATCCATCCCCACGGAGAGATTCGGAAAGAGAAAAAGGCTCCATATGCACAGAAATATTTATAGCAGTTCTTTTTTTGTAGAAGCAAAGAACTGGAAGGTAAGAGGATGCCCATCAACTAAGGATTGGCTGACTAAACTAGAATACGATTGGGTCTTAAGAAATGCACTTAAATGAACTGTTGCAGAGTAAAGGAAGCAAAACCAGAAGATTCCTGACCCCAAATCTGGTACCTTAGTTTTTGTTATATTGCCTCTCAAGTAGCTTTTGTTTGTTTTTATTTTCTCTAAATTGTGGGGGAGGGGTTGTGAGGGAGCTCAAAGAAGGGATGGAAATATTGCTTTGGGTGATGAAAGTATTAGAACTGATGACAGAAAGAAGGCTGAACTACTCTACTCATATTGTTTCTGTTTAATCTTCCAAGGGGAAGGATTCTTGGACTAGAAAAGACAATAAAAGTGATTAGCAGTAAATGGAAAGCCAAGCTAGTTGAGGAGTTGACAATAAATATTTGGCTGCTGCAATGAGTGCAAGTCAACTTTATTCAACTCTGCCTCACTTAAATGCAATTCACATGCAAGACAAGAAATTACCCAGTACTATCCCTGGTCCTCCTTGAAGTAAAGGAAAAACAAGTCAATAGACTCTGATGACTTGGCTCCTGGTGCTTATATCTGGGAAACTGACACAAGTAAGAGATGGACCTGCTGTGCCGCTAAAATATTTGTCAGATGCTGGAGAAGGGGAGAGGTGCTTCAGTGCTAGAGAAGAGTAAATGTCTTGATTTAAAAAAAAAGGTAAAAATGAATAACTTGACTTCTATTACTGGCAAAATACTAGAACACTTTACTAAAAGGATGGTTTAGAGCCATTGCTTTCCACCCTAACACTCCTCCCCACTCCCAACCTCATAATTGGGGACTTCAGTGTTTAGGTGTTTAAATGATCTGGCCTCTCGCTCATCAGCTCCCTCAACCTGGCAGTGGTCATACACCAGATTCACCATCATTCAAAACCTTCATGATCCTGAACTCTGAAATCCTCTTTTCTGTTCAAATCCTTCTGTTCTTCCATCACTCTCTCAAGGGATATTGTTACGGGAATTCTCAGTCAAGTATGGGCTAGATGAAATTAGGGCTTTGAAATTCTTTACAATTTTTAGTTCCTATGATGCACTGATTAGCTTTTCAAGGTCTTCCTCATTTCTAAGAGATGGAATATTTAATCTCTTTTTAGATATTACTAATGATGAGGTTTATAATCCTTTGAGAAACAACCTGCTCCATTGTTGAACAGCTCTAATTGTTGATCAATCCATAGCTCATTGAGCCAAGATGTGTTTCCCTATATTTCCTACCTGTTTACTCTGGCTAGTTCTGCCTTCTGGAGCAGCAGAGAATGAGTCTATTCTCTTCCGCAGTCATACATAGATCTGAAGTCAGCTCTTAGATGTCTTTAGTCATTTCCACATCAAACAATCCCCATTTCTTCAAATATTCCTCCTGTAACAAGGTTTTAAAACCTCATCAACCTCATTATACTCCTTTGGACATACTTTACTTTGTCAATATCCTTTTTAAAGTGTGGTGCATGGAACTGACCACAATACGTTGGTATTAGTAGTAAGGTCAGGAAAGATGAACCTTTCTCCCCTATAGATCTGCCAAAGAAGACTAGTTTCCCTTTCAACACTGTGAATCCATTGCCTGAGACATCTATGGGTATAATAAGATCTTATTTTTCCCATGATGGATGCTAGCATATGAAGTCCTACTGGATTGGGTTGGGGCAGTGTGGGGAGAGATATCAGTATTTGGAAGATAATGACAAGGAAAAGGGCAGGGGGAGCAATTGCTTAGGAAGCAGTAGGAAGAGAAGGGAAAAGATTGGCATGGTGCTGCACAGGAATATTAGGGAGGATGGGGAGATAGTAAAGGAACGGGGTTGGGGCTACTGGAAATACTGGGAGAAAGGGTTGAAAACCAGTGCTGTAGGTGTTCTTAGACAAGCTGCTTGTCACAGAGGGATCACCAGGGGGCAGCAGGAGCTCTGAGACCACTCCACAGCAATTTCAAAGTTCCCTATCATGGGGGTAGGAGTGTCTCAGCCTACAGTTCTTCAGTGACTGAGTACCATTCTCTGCTGACCTTAAGCTCCTTTTCAACAGCCCCCACTCTCTGGGAGACTGGTTAGAATGGGAGCAGGGTGGCTGTTAGAGAAAACCATATAAAAGTCCTGACACAGAAGGAATACATTTCTTTGCTCCAACAACCAATCCCTCCATCACCATATCTCTCCCATATTCTGGCCACTTGTCCCCCACCCCCTCAAGCTCCTGTTCCCTTATCCCTGTCCTCCTACCCCACCCCAGGTCACTTAATTACCCTTCTCCCATTCCCACACTCATTTGCCCCCTCAGCTCTTGCCCTTCTGTTCTAGCTCTCTGGTCATCTGTTTCTTTCCTCCTTCTGCTACCTGGCTCTAATTCTCCCCAAACTTCCCAACCTCAGGGTGATCCAACTTAACATTCCCCACCTTCTAGCCCCTCAATCCCTTTGCCTGTTGTCTGACTTTGTTCATGCACTCCCCACCTTTATACTTCCCCTATCTCCCAGACACCTGTCTGTTGTCTGCAGCTAAAAAAAAGCAAATGCATTCTTAGGCTGTGTTAAGAGGCACAGAATGCAGGGCAAAGGTGATAATTCTGCTGGACTCTGACCTAGTCGGATTGCATTTGGGATATTGTGTTTAATTTTGGGTGCCATAATTTAGGAAGGGCATCGATATGCTTGAAAGTGTCTAAAGGGTGGTAATGAGACTGGAAATTTAGTCTCCTAGGATCTGGGAATGTTTAGGTTGGAGAAAAGAAGACTTAGAAAGATGGGATAGCTTTCTTCAAATATCTGAGGAGTTATACTGGAGAAGGATTAAACTTTTCTGCTTGATTCCAGTGGCCAAGACTAGGAACAAAAGGTAGAAGGGGCAAAGAAATGGATTTCAGGTCCAAACAAGACAAAATTTCTTAACAATTTAAGCCGCCCCAAAGTGAAATGGGCTGCCTCAGGAGGTGGTGAGGCTTGTTTGCTAGTTTTTCCCACTAGGTTTGCTGTAGAGAAAATTCCTGTTCAAGTATAACATAACCTCCCAGGTCCCTTCCAACTCTTAAGATTTTGTCTCTCCCTCCCCATCCTTCATGCCTCCCACAAGCTGTTCTACACCAAATCTCCATCTTCCGCTCTGTTCCTCAGCCTTTGGGGCAGCTTCCCCTCCCCCCCCTCCCATTTCTTTGTCTACCTTGGAACGATTTTCCACTGACCTCTTAGGTCTAGTCCTCCAAGCCCCTGCCCGTCTGCCAGAGGGCACTGTCCACTCCTTGACCTCACTGTCCAAGTTGTCTTTCTTTCAATGCACCCATAAGAATACCGATTATCCCCTCTATGTATGCCGTTGCCCCCTCCTCTTCCACCCGGGGTTGCTGGCCCCCTTTCCCACTCTCCTTGTCTCCGTCCTCCCTGATACTCCTCACCTCTCCCACGCCACGCCACGCCCCCCCATCCCGTCCCTTTCTTCCACGCCCCAGTCCCCGCACCAGTGGCCTCCACCATGCCCTCAAGGATCACCACGATCTCGAAGTCGTCCCTCTCGAGGGCACGGCGTGACGCCTCCCAGAAAGGGCTGGAGGCATCTATCTCGTGGCTGATGACCAGGGGCGAGACCAGAAAGAGGCGGTCATCGCCCGTGTCGAAGCCGACGCTGAGGTCGGTCTGGTGCAGGGGGATGAACTCGCCCTCGAGAGTCTGGCGCGAACGGATGAGCTTGGCGCGGATGGAGGCTTCCACGATGTGAGACGAGCGCAGGTCGCCCACGCGGAACATGAGGCACAGGCGCCCGTCGCGCAGGGACACCACGGCGTGCGAGGAGAAGACGAGCGTGGCGGCGCGCTTGTTGGGCTGCGAGATCTTGACGAACATGCAGCCCACCATGAAGGCGTTGACCATGGAGCCCAGGATGGCCTGCAGCAGCAGCAGCGCGATGCCCTCGGGGCACTGGTCCGTGATGACGCGGTGCCCGTAGCCGATGGTGGTCTCGGTTTCGATGGAGAAGAGGAAGGCGGCCACGAAGCCGTTGAGATTGTTCACGCACGGCGTCCACGTCGTGTCCTCTAGGTGCTCCAGGTCCCCTCGGCCGTAGGCAATTAACCACCAGATGGCGCCGAAAAAGAGCCAGGTGAGCGCATAGGCGAGCACGAAAAAGAGCAGACTGAGCCGCCACTGCAGGTCCACGAGCGTAGTGAAGATGTCCGTCAGGTAGCGGTAGGTCTCCCGCACGTTGCCCTGCTGCACGTTGCACTTGCCGTCCTTCTCCACGTAGCGCTGCCGGCCCCGTCGGGGCGGCCTCTCCGGGGGCTCCCTGGGCTCAGCGCGCGCCGCCAGGGCGCGGGGGAGACCCCCGGGGGGCTCCTCGGGCCCAGGGGAGAAGGCCGAGTTTTCCTGAGCCATGTCAGCAGCTACGCCCCTCGGAGGCTGCGGGGATGGAGGACACAGCGCGGGGTTAGAGCGAGGTCCGGGGAGATGGAAACCGCGGACAGCCCCGTCCACCTCCGCCTCCACCGCCACCTCCCCACTGGCCCTGCCTGGAGAGTACGAAGGAATTAGGGGACCCGGCTTCCAATCCCCTCCCTGCCGCCCATTACCTCTGTCACCTTGGGCAAGGTGACACTGACTTCACCTCTCTGGGCCCCAGGCTCCTCATCTGTCAGATGATGACTTTGACCAGATCTCCGAAGTCTCCTCCAGCTCTAAGAGTAGAATCCTTGAGGACAAGGACTCTTCGTGTTTTTGCCTGTATTCTCAACACCTCGAAGAGTGTCCTGCACATAGGGAAAATGAGGATGGGGTATCAGTGCTGCCTACTCGGTTGTCGTGATAGAAAGTAATATACAAAGCACTTGGTGAACCCTGAAGTGCTGTATACATGTCCGTTATCATTTAAAATAAATATTTGTGGACTTGAATTAAATTTATTTGAACATTCTTTAGCCTCTTGGGAATTCAAGGCTCCTGAATCCAGTCCAGAGCTCTATACATTTCCCTTTACTGACAGTTCCTATTTCCCCTCTACTATGAATCACTCGCCTGCCATTTCACTCTGTCCGGAACCCATAACATACTCCTCCATGGACCATTTCAGGACACTCCTGTCCCCCTTCATCGCTGCCTTCCCAGTTTTCCTTTCCCTTTACTCTGGAAATAACTAAAAATGAGTCTTCCCCCTTATCCATCCTTCCCACCTCAGTTCCCCCATTCTTCTTTACCCCCACAAGGAGATAACAATATTTGGCACTTTTATGGTTTACAAAATTCTTTCCTTACAATAAGCCTGTAGGGAATATGGTGCAAATTTTTTATCCCTCTTTTACGGATGATGAAACTGAAGGTCAGAGAGGTGGGGTGGCTTCTCTGCAGTCCTAGCTAATTCAGGCTCAAACTTATCTTCTGACTTTAAATCCAGTACTCTTTGCATTAATATTATTTTGCATCTTTAGGGAACCAAAAAAGAAACGCTGGGTTTGGAAAATGAGTGGAGGCTTTCTGCCTCCTAGAAAAGCCTTAGAAAGCCCCACCTAGAAATTCTAACTGAGGTCTAACCCCCATCCTCTCTGCTGCAAGGTCAGCCCACTTTCTTCTTGGTTCCGTACTCTAAGTCATTGAAAGACAAGGAGAGACAAGTGCTCTCCCTCAGGCCAAGAGGGTCCCAGGAAGAAAGAGGAGAGAGGCAACAAAATGAAGGTTAGGAAAGGCTGGACTTGTTCCTTCACGAGAGTTTTTGGTAGATTCTGTCTCCTAATGTGCCTCAATTTCTCCATTAGAAAAAAATATATATTAGGTAAGACTAAATGAAGCTTCAGTACACATCCCAAACCCTTCAGTACTTTCTTCCTCATCTCTCCTAGCACTTGACATAGTTTTCTATCTCACATTGACTGACCCACCTTTTCTCTTTCCCTAATTTTGGCCTTTTCCAGGAAGCTCACCCTTATTAGTCCTGCTACCCCCTCCTTTCCTTTTCCCCATCATAAAAGACCTCTCCCAGCAACCAACGCCTGAAATTTGCCTCCATCCTCAAATCAACCTGGAGTCCCCAGCTTAAGATGATAATTGGCAAATGCAGAGAGCAGAATGAAATAAGTTGGACATAACAGGAAAAAGGGATATTACAGAGTGGGAAGAGGAATTGGGAGAAGGGGGGCTGACAGAAAGTCACTGTTGGCTTTAGAGTCTGTCCAGGACCTGCAGAAAAATTGCCTAGATTTGTACCTCCAGGCCCTAGAGTTACTGCAGCCATATTCTCTGTAAGAAGGGAACCTGAAAAAGGTTTCAGGGCTTAGGGGGCAGACCATCCCTAGATAGCTTCTCCAGGAAAGCTCAGGGAACACCATTCTAATCACAGAGTATAGGATTACCCCAACTTTGAACAGGATGGTAACAAACAATTCCTTCCCTCTTCCCCCTCCTCTCATCACTGACCTCCTTTTTCCTCCACTGCGGCTGGAGTTGTCCTCCTGAAGTGATTTCTAAGCATTTGCCAACTCAGAGGCCCTAGGTCACTCAAAAAACAACCCATCTGACCCACAAGCCCCTGGTACCCCTCAAAAGAGTCCAGCCTCACTAGGGTCCCAGGTGCCCCTTCTCTCATCCTGTCTGCTAGATGACCCTCCTGCTCAGGATTACAAAGGAAACCCAAGCATTCAGCTCCCTCTTTAGTAGCCTTCTCCCCTCACCCATTATTCCAGAGCTAGGACTGACCCTCCTCCCATTCTTACCTCATCCTAACTCCTTTCTTCCATTGAGAATGAAGAAGGGTCTGCCTTTTCCCTTGTAGGGGGTGGAAAGATCCCAAAGGATACTTTCCATCCCAAGATCTGCCCAGCCTCTCCTTGCATTCTTCTCTACCCCCATCTCCCCACCTTATCCTCTGTGGGTTCTCTTCTTTCCCATTCCCAAAGGTCCTTAGTTTTTCAGTCCCACTTCGTATCACTTCCCCCTCCCAAAACCACCAAAGAGAGTGGAATATATGAGTACTGGGGAAGTAACCATCCACAGGGTGGTCTGAAGAGAATTTGAGGGATCCAGACCCCACCATCCCTCATCCCATCCTCCCTACTGCCACAGAAATCGGAGCCCCCAGACCCTGAATCCCCCCTCCACAACTCAACTCACAGTGCATGGGGAGCAGAGGAGATAGCAGCAGGGCCCCCTGGGGGTGGCGTCCATGCCCCTGACACCTCCCCCCCAGGGCGGCCCCCCCAGGAGATTGGAAGTCGAGGACACCACTGTTTTTCCTAAATTTAGCGGCAGCTCCGACCAGGACTCGCTATCTGTGTCATCCTAACTTCCCAGGCTCCCCTGCTCCTGCCTGTTTCCACGGTAACCAGTCTGGTGGCCTCCTAGGCGACGGCTTCCGCCCTCCCCCTAATCTCCCCCAATCCTGGGTACCACTAGAGACTGATCAACACACTATGGTTATTTTTAGCTAATATTTACCACCCGCCTCTCCATTCCTTGCAGCAGACCTCCCCCCCACCAAGGAAGTCAGCTCATTCGATAGAAACTCTTTTCCTTTTGTGAAACTGAGGGGTCTGATAGGTTTGGAGACAGGGGCAGGGCTGGGCTTCCTAAGGATAGCAGAGATATCCCCCAGCAAGGGAAAGTGGGGTATCTTACCTTACAAGGATACAAGTGAAATGAGCTTTTCCCTGACTGAATCCAACCAACTAAGCATGATCTTCTTCAGGTTGTACCCTGAAGAGTGCTCAAGGGAGACTGAGAGAGGAAGTGTGGGAGTGACCAAAGGGAGTGAGATAAGTGTTGGGGAAGTCTTGGCAGGCAGAAAGGTAGGGGCCTGGGGTGAGAGATCTAGGGTAAGACATAAATTCTTTGTCTGTCAAATGGAGATACTGCCTAATTCACTGGACAATTATATCACCTTGAAATAATCTGAAAACACTGAAAAATACATAATGCTGTGGAAATATTCACTGAAATACTTTAAACAACCTTCCTGATTCCACCTGTGTGGCTAGTACGTCACCTATAAGTCCGAAAAGAGGTGAGTTCAACAATGACCTCAGATACCTATTAGTTTTGTGATTTTGGTCAAGTCACTTAGCTTGTTTGTCTCGGTTTCTTCATCGGTAAAATGGAAGCGATAACAGCACTCACCTCCCAGGGTTATGAGAATCAAGGGAGATAAAATCTGTAAAGCACTTAGCACACTGCCTGGCACATAGTAGGCACTCAATAAATGCTTGCTATTATTATAAATAGTACCCTTCTATGCATTTAATGAATTCCTGTGTGCCCCTCCCCATCAAAATTAACCATCTCATGGTCAACCTCTTGAATTTAATTAAGTTGGTCCTCCTCAGTTTCCTTATCTGTAGAATTGGGGTAATACTAGTACCTACCTCCCAGGGTTATGGTGAGGACCCAATGAGATAATATTTTTAAGCTCTTGACAGTGTGCCTGTTACTTAGTAGGTTCTTTAATGAATGTCTGTTTCCTTCCCCCTTTCCCTCCTTTGATGACAAGTGGACCCTCTCATAAGACCCATAGTCAAATTGTCTTTGCAGTTTGGTAGGGCCCGGCGGAGCTTGCATTCTTCCTGAATAGCTGCACAGCTACGCTGCAGTGAAGAATCAGAGGAGCTGTGCCAACACAAGATGCCATTGAGATCATTGTCATTAATCATCATTATTGTTTCTTCTGTGATGTCCCTTTTTGATTCCTCGTGGAAGCATGGGTGATCTAACCCTGGCTTCTGGAAGGCTACATTAACAAAATGTAAGGGGTGTCAAGACCTATCATATAGCCTAGTAATGGACTAGATTCAGGGAGGTTTATCATCAACAACAACATTTATATAGTACTTTAAGGTTTGAAAGGCTCATTACATAGATTAACTCATTTAATCCTCTAAGGTTGGTGCTATTATTATCCCCATTTTCAGATGGGGAAACTGAGGCACAGAGCAGTTAAATGACTTGCTCAGGGTCACACAGCTAGTAAGTGTGAGAGGCCTGATTTGAATTCATAGAGAGACTACAGCATGATAAATTTTTCAGTCATAATATGTCTTGAAGACTACTCAAGTTATGGAAGGATTGAAATCTGTATCAATGGGGAGAATATCTACACAGATGAAATGAGAGGTCCTTGAAATATTATAGTCATTGTACATGGTTAGAATTTCCTTTTCTGAAGAGTGGATATGGTGGAATGAGCACTGTATTGAGAATCAGAGGAGTTCAGGTTTAAATCCCAACCCAGATACCTACAAGTTATTTGCCTTTGGGTAAGTCATTGGTTCTTTGTTTTCTCACCTGTCAAATGAGGGCTTAGACAAGATGGTCCAACTCCTCCTCCTACTGTCTCCCATAATATGTGATTTCTAATGGACTATGTACCTAGTATACTCTATTCTGTATTATAACCAGGTCTGTCAAGGGAATTAGAAGATCTCTGAGGGCAGGGTATATCCTTCCCCAGCATGTGGCCAAGGGCATTCACACAGTCAGCATTTCATGAAATATTTGAATGAATCCTCTTCTACCTCCATCCTGGCACCCATGACTGTGATCTGCAGGGGGCACTCCAGATACATCCCCTCCCCAGCCCATTGCCCAAACCAGTGCCCCACCTTCTTCATGTTTCTTGTTGTTCTAAGTGGAAATATCAAGTTTTCAGCCCAAGATTGGCGTCAGGGAGGCTATTAAAGCCCCACTCACTATCCACGCCTCCTGGCCACAGCCCTGTCATCTGAACCTGGAGCTGCTCACCTGTCCCTATCTGTCTTGCCAAGGGGCAGCTCAAGTTGGCACCACTGTGCCAGGGGCTTGGGCAGAGGAAATCAAACTCCTCATAAGGCCACATTTGCATGGACCTGGCCCCATTTCCTAGAGAAGAAAAAAAACAGTTTCCTAAGGATGGCTCTGCTCTTGAGATGTCATATTCAATTCAATTCAAGACATCTATTATGGAAGGTCTCTCCTGCTGTTAGAGCTCTAGAAGAAAGAAGAAACAACTACTTGCTTAATCCCTCCCCCCTCCCATTCTAGTGTTACTAGTGATGGTTCAGAAGTCCTTCCTCTAGTCTAACCTCACTTATTCAATAATCATCAAATTTTTATTGAATGGTCACAGGGAACATAACATCTTATGCACTAGTGCACAGAGTCAAGATGGGGCATAGTTACTGGTCTTTAGGGAGCTCATGGTTTAATGAGGGAGAATAAGCTGACACTCAGAACATCAATGGAAATATATAAAAATAGTTGTGGTGAGAATGGACTGGGAAGTGGGACAAGATCAGAAATAGCTTTGGTCAGTTGGAGAAGAGAGGAGTATGAATCTCGGAAGACTCCCTGTAGGAGGAAGCCTTGAGCTCCAGTTGTAAAAAGCAGAATGTACGTCTCATTTAGACAATGCTTTAAGAGTTAAAAAAAGTGCTTTTGTCACAACCCTGTGAGAGATTTTGCAGGTAATCAATCCACCAATCAAGCAACCAACAAATTTTTATTAATTACCTACTGAATGCCAAGAACTGTGCTAAGCACCAAGGGTATGAAAGAAAACAGAAAGCTTCCTGAATCCAGGAGCTTAACTTTTCTGGAGGTGAGGCGGAGAAGGTAGGGACACTTTAGAGGGAACACCCTCTCTGGGCTTGCCCCAAATGGAACTCACACTGGGAAGTTGGGTCCCAAGAGGAAGTGAGTGATGACTAGTACTCTTTTTCTCAGGGTTCTAAGTGAAATCCTGATGGGTTATGCTTCTTTCATGTAGCTACTAACCCTTGATCAGAGTGCTCTCCACTAACAATCAGCCAATAGCCTCCATGAGCTTTTAGAAACAGCATTTGCTGAAGTGGTCCTGTAAGAAGGCTTCATATAAAACCCTTTCCCCCAAACCGGGGGCACACTCTTCCCACAAATACAACATCCAGGGGGAAAGTGGCCTTAGACTTCAAATCTAATGTTAGCAGATTCTGTACAGCAGAATATCTCCCAGATCTTGGTCCTGGAAATCCTTGTCTCCCTCCATTGAATCTTTAGGAAGCTCCCCTTGAGTGTAGTTCTCTGCTGGCAGGGCAGCTCATCTGGGTTCCCAGGATCTAAGCCCTTCTTGAGTCCATAGCTGGAACTTCTCTCCTCCACCAGGGGTTTTGTTCCCTGAAGCTGCTGTCATGCTCAGGTAATTCCACATATGTCTGTCCTCCATGTATCAATCCTCTCCTGACACAGGCACTTCCACAGGAGTTGTTGTTCATTTATTTCAGTCCTCTCTGACTCTTGGTGACCCCAGTTATGGGGGTTTCTCGGCAAAGATGCTGGAGTAATTTGCCATTTCCTTCTCCAGATCATTTTACAGGTGAGGAAACAAATAGGGTTAAGTGACTTATTCAGGGTCACACAGCTAGTAAGTGTTGGAGGCCAAATTTGAATTTAGATCTTCCTGATTCAGGCCCAGGGTTCTAGCCACTGTGCCATCTACCATCTAGCTGCCCTTCCATGGCTATAGGCCACTACTATTCTAGTGAACACTGCCATTGACACCACAGACATAGACCTCCAAATACAACGTCAGTACGAAGATAGCTGTGTGTTAGGACCTAGGGGAGTTCTAGAAATATACCAGAAAGAACGATGTTAACGGAACCAAAGAAATATTTACAAGCTCCTCCATCCAGTCTATGACTGCATCAAAAATAAGACAAATCCCTCCTCCCCAAAATAGCAAAACAACAACAAAGTCTTGTCAATCCTACAGAACTTCAGAGCAGAAACTGGTCTGGGCAATCACAAACCGAAGCAAGAACCCAGACCAAGAAATAAGATGAGGCTAGCTCCCAAACAGCTCAGCACATAGGCAATCTGCCAGAGAAACAGCAGGAGATGAGGCCAGATCAGTGCCCAGGCCCTGTGCCCAGGAAGCTCAGCACCCAGCAACCAGTGGGCCTTAAAGAAGGCGCAGCTGAGGACAGGGCAGACCTGGGCCCCACAGGTAGCACTGCACACAACAACCAGGTGGCCCAACTCTCAGCAACCAGACAGCGCCAAGGGAGGCGCAAAAGTAGACTGAAGCAGGCAAGTGCCCAGGCAGTACAGTTTGCAACATCCTGGAAGTTCAAGGCTTAAGCAACTCAGTACCTGGGTAGTTCTGCCCAAGGCACAGTAGGAATAGGGACAAGTCAGCACAAGGCATCTCAGTGCCCAGGTAGCCCATTCTTGAGTCAAGCAGGAGAAAGGGCCAAGGCAGAACCTGGGAAGCACAGTACCTAGGGTCTCCCAGGAGTACCAGCACCAACAACCTCTTTCTGGGATCTATTAGGCTCATGGCAAGCAAAAGAACCAACTCCAGATTAAAATTATATATGAAGGAAATAAAGAAGGACCCAATGTGAGACTGAAACCAAACTCAGTAATTTCTGCAGAAGATGGGGCCTAGTTTTAGGCACCACATTTAGGATTAAGCAGGACTTGCCTGCACCATGTAAGAGCATGAAAAGGAGCAGAGTCTGACCCAAACAAAGCCCTGGTTCAGAAACTGAGGCTAGAGCCATGAGTAAAGAGAAGAAAGTGCATAACACAAAGAAGAAATAAACTGAACGGAGAAAAGTCCAAGAGGTAGTTCCAGAAGAGCAGATTAAATCTACAAGTCCAAATAAAGTCTCAGAGAAAAGAATGACCTGGTCACAACAAATACATGGATCACTGGAAGAGATGAAGAAGAAACAGCAAGTGAGATGTTAAAGAAAACAATAGCCGGGGAGGAAGGAATGGTAAGGAAAATTAATAGCTTAGAACATGACACAAAAATTTACCTTTCTGAAATTTAGAAGAGAAGAACAGAAAGCAATGACTCTATGAGATAATAAGAAATAGAAAAATAAAATCAGAAATCTGAAAAAAGGAAGAAAATGTAAGGTAGATACTGACAAGCTAGAAAACAGGTCAAGGAAAGATAATCTTAGAATCATTAAACTATCTGAAAATCACTGCTAGAGCAAAAAACCTGGAAACAATATTTCAAGAAATCATAAGTGCAAGCTATTCAGATAAATTAGGACAAGAGGTCAAAGTAAAAGCAGCCATTGACTGAAAGACATCTCAGGATGAAAACTCCCAGGGAACAAAATCCAAAGGAAAAAAATGCTCTAAGTAGTCAAAAAGACAGAGTTCAAGTACCAAGGAGCTACAGTTGGTACCACACAAGATTTGGCAGCTATCACTTATAAGGAAGGGAATATAATATTCCAAAAGACAAAAAATAAAGGCTTATAACCAAGAATAACATTTCTGGCAAAACAGTATAAACCTACAAGGGAAAAAAATAGAGGACTTCCAAGCAGTCCTGAAGAAAAGGTCAGAACAGAGGAAAATCATTGAAATACAAATACAGAATTAAGAGAAACATAGGAAGGCATATATATATATATATATATATATATATATATATATATATATATATATACATATATACATATATATAAATATAGATATAATTATACATACTCATTATTCTTTAAGATAAGGCAGCAATAAAATATGAATGTTTAAAAGAGATAAGCAGGGAAACTCTATAACTATATATATAAACTATTTAATGCTTAAAAAGTCTATAATGACCCAATATAAATACTGTGTATACATCTATATCTATGGTAGCTATATAGATATCCACATAGGTAAACATATTTAGACATATATAAACATAAACTCTAGATATATTATGTACAGTTATATACTCATGTGTACATATAATTAATATGTATTTGTATCTGTATATAATACATATATTTATAGTATAAAGAGGTATATAGATGTATTCTATAAACATATGCATATCTATATCTGTATCTACATACACATGTTAACACGTATATTTATGTACTATATAGAGAGAGAGTGAAGCAAAGCATATAAATGCTTATAAGAAAAGTTAATCAAATCACAGGGAAAAATAAAAGTAAAACTATAATAGTCAGGGAACTCAATGTACTTCTTTTAGATCTAGACAAATGTTAAACAAAAACAAAGAAGTTAAAGGCTTGAATAGAACTTCAGCAGAAACAGATAATTAGTGTATGGGAACAATTCTAATATAAATTGCAAAACTAAGAAAAGAGGTTCCTTCCAAATTCTATGATACAAATATAGTTTTGTTATCTAAACCAGGGAGAGATAAAGCAGAGAACAAAATCTATAGGCCAATATCCTTGATGAATATCAGCATAAAAATATTTGTTACAATATTAGCAAGAAAAAGGCTATAACAATGTAGTCAAGAGGTTATGCCCTGCACAGATTTGTTTCAAGAATCCAAATTTGATCTTATATAATGAAAATTACAAATACAACATACCATATTAATAGAAAAATACGACAATAATAAAAACTCAAACTATCATACATGATTAAATCATTAAATGGTGAAAAAATATTTTTAAACACTCAATTTTGTAAAAAAAATTGCACTGGAAAGTACAGGAATAAATAGACCTTTCTGGAATATGATATTCACCTAATAGCAAAAACAAATACTATATATAGTGGAGAAAGGCTAAAGGTCTTCCAATAACACCAAAGGTCAAGTGCCCATTAGCTCTACCACTATTTAACATATTGCTAAAAATATCTTCTATAGCAGTAAGACAAGAAAAAGAAATCAAAGCAATAAAATTATTTAGTTTTTCAGATATATATCTAGAGAACAATAAATTAAAAATTAATCAAAACAATGCTTTTAGTAAAGTTACAAGTTATAAAATAAATCTGAATATTATCCAGATTTCTGTATATTACCAACAAACCCAACTAGAAGATACAGGAAGACAAATTATATTAAAAATAACAACAGAGTATATAAACTATTTTGGAGTTTACCAAACGATAAGTACAAAAATGCTCATTACAGGAAGAAGATACACAAATAAATGGAAAAATATTAATTACTCCTGGGAATGCCATTGCAATACTACTGAAATTAATTAATTTAGTGCCATATTAACCAAACTACTTAGAGGTAGCTTAAGTGGCAGTCGATTGAGCGCTAGACTTGGAAACAAAAGAGCCCAAATTCCAATCGCACCTCAGACACTTACCCGTTGTGTGACCTTGGCAATTCATTTAACCTCTGACTGCCTCAACTTCCTCATCTGTAAAGCGGGGATAATAGCACCTTGTTGCAAAAATAAAATGAGATAATATTTGTAAAGCACCTGGCACATAGCAGACATTTATCAAATGTATATTTCTTTCCTTTCAAAGGATTATTTTATAGAACTAGGAAAAAATAACAAAATTGAGGTGGAGGAGCAAAAAATACGAAATTTTGAGAGATATAATTGGAAAATATGTGTGAAAGGTAGGGGTTCTAGCAGTAGCAGAAACCAAATTATAGTACAAAGAAGTAGTCATTAAAACTAGTACTGTTCAAAAAAATAGATCATTCAGTAGGACAGATTAGGCACACAACATCCAAAAGCAAAAATCACAGTGGCATTAGTGTTCAACAAACTCAAAGACTATAATGATTGGGTTAAGGATTCTCTTCAACAAAAAACTACTGGGAAAACTGGAAAGCAATCTGGCAGAGATGAAGTATTAAGCTCCAAATTGATACATGATATAGAAATAAAGGGTGACATTATCAACAAATAAGAGGAGCAAGAATGAAATTATCTTTCAGATTTATGGATAGGGAAAGAGTTCATCACCAAACAAGGGATGATAAAGAGGATTACAGAAGGTAAAAGGACAGTTTTGATCACATAAAATTTAAAAGTTGTTGCACAAACAAAACCAATGCAACTAAAATTAGAAGAAACAAGTTAAGTGCAGAAAAAAATCTTTGCAGCAAGTTTCTCTGATAAAGTTCTCATATTCCAGTTGTATAAAGCACACATTCCAATTTATAAAAACAAGAGTCTTTCTCCAATAGATAAATGGCAAAAGAATACAAGTAGTCAGTTTTCAAAGGAAGAAATACAAGCTATCAATAACCATATTTTAAAATGCTCCAAATAATTAATAATAAGAGATCAGAAAGTTAAAGCAACTCTAAGCTTTTACCTCACACTGATAGATTAGCAAAGATGACAAAATCAGAAAATGAAACATCATGGAGGGGTTGTGAGAAACGCAAGGCACATTAATGCACTGTTGGTAGAACTGTGAATTGGCTCAGCTGGTCTGGAAAGCAATTTGGAACCATCCCCAAAATGTCACTAAACTATATGTATAATTTGACCCAGAGATACCATTACTAAGTCCATACTCCCAAAGAGATAAAAAAGGGAAATGTACTCCTATGTACAAAACTATTAATAGTGGTTCTTTTTTTGTTGTAGCAGAGAGCTGACAACTAAAGGGATGTTCATCAATTAGAGAATAACTAAAAAAATAATCATCTTTATAATGGAATATTATTGTAATGTCAGAAATGAAAAAAAGGAAAAGTTTCAGAGAAACCTGTGAGGACTTTTATTAACTTATGTAGAGTGTAATGAGCAGAACCAGAAAAACAATTCATATAATAACATCCTAAAGAAAAAGAATTTGGAAGGACCTAAGAATTCAGCGCAACAATTCACCATTCAAGAGGATTGATGCGGTTGCCTATCCACTACAGAGAGAGATAATGAACCCAAGATGCAGAACGAGACATTTTTGGACTCAGCCATTGTGGGAATTTGCTTTATTTGATGACATATATTTTTTTACAAGTGCTTTATTTTTTGTTTATCTATTTCTTAATGGGCTGGAGGGAGTGGGGTGCCATGAGAGGGAGGAGTGATAGGATAGCAAAAAAAGAAAAAGAAAACAAGGTCATTGAAGCATCTTTTTTAAAAAATGCACAGAAGATAGTAGAAAGAAGGCCAGAAACAAATCATAGCTACATGACTTAGATATTAAAGGTGATATTATAAACAAATACAAGTAAGACAGTTTTTGAAATTACACATTAAATTTATTATATGCATATAATTATATGTTTATATTTAGCGCACATTATACACACATATGTGAAACATAAGCTGTACATTATAGAGAGCTGAGCTAACCCTAACCCTAAATACTCTGCTTCTCTGGTTTTGTAGTTTTTGTAAGATCCAATTTCAGATTTTGACATGAAACTTTACAGATTTTTACATGAAAGAGTAAACTTTTAGGGCTGGGGTTAGTTTCCAACATGATTCTCTTCTGTTATACTGGGCATCTAGGTGGCACAATAGATAGAGTATTAGCTTTCGCATCAGGAAGGCCGGAGCTCAAATCCGGCCTCAGACATTTAATTTCTGTTTGTTTCAGTTTCCTCATCTGTAGAGATAATAACAGCACCTACTTTCCAGAGTTGTTGTAAAGATCAAGTGAAGTAATAAGTGTAAAACATCTGGCACACAATAAGTGCTCTATAAATGTTAGTTATTGTTATTATTACTTTACAATGTAAATAAAATACCCATTTTATTATGTCTAAATTCAGAATAAAAATTAGTTTTTTAAAAGATCACAAATATGGATCAAAAAATTTAAAAAAGAGGCGCCTCTCAATGTTATCCCCTGAACAATTCCCTTTCTGGATGCTCATTCATTTATGATTTGAAAAGAGCAAACACAAAGAGACAGAAGCGTTCATGTGTTAACAGCCATCATGGCTAGATGAGAAAGCCACAGGGCAGCTTCCCTTCCCTCCACCTGGCTTGGTGCTATAGCCATTCTTAGAGTTGGAGAGAAGGGGACTTAGAATCAGGTCACCCTTTTGCAGATTCCTGAAGTTCCTCCAGCCCTGAGTGGTCAGTTATTCAGGCTGAGCAAGCAATTAGAGGCTTTTTCCTCATCACATAGTACAAGTCCATCTCCCACATAGGACTAGAAGGCAGACCCCCAAGGTTGCCCATGCTTTCTTCAAAGCTTAGCTCAAATGCTACCTCCTACGTGAGGCCTTTCCAGAAAGGCAGGGAATTTCCATGCCTGCTCTATATAACTCAAAAATAAGGAAGGGCAAATCTGAGCATGCTCCAGTTCTTTGTTATGTAAGTAAGTGCAAATTATATACAAAATCATTTGGGCAGAAGGGGACCAGTCCATGGTGGGTCAGGAAAGGTCTCAAAGAGGAAGCAGCCCATGAGCAAAGCTTTGAAAAAGGCTAAGTATTCTAGGAGATAGAAGTGAGAGAGGCAAGCATTCCAGGGATAGTATGTACAAGGATTGGAGGATAGAGAAACAATGTCATTTATGGGAAGCAAATAAGCTGGTTTGGCTGGAACATAGAGTGTATGAAAGATAATCATTTTCAACAACCTTGGAAAGGCAGGTTAGAATCAGATGGCGAAAGGCTTTAAATGACCAACAGAGGAATTTATATTTGATCATAGAGCAAGAGGAAGCCAGTGGAACTTTGTGAGCATAGAAGTGACATAGTCAGACCTGTCTGTGCTTTAGGAATATCACTGGCAGTTGTGTGGAGGATGGATGGGGTGTGGTGTGGTGGGTGGCATAAGACAGGAAGCAAGAAGAACATTTTGAGGTTATTGTGGTAATCCAGGAGACAGATGACAAGGGCATAATTTAGAGTAGTGGCTGGGTGAATAGAGAGAAGGTAGCCAATGCAAGAGATGCTGTGGAAAGGGAATCAATAGGATTTGGCAATGAATGATTTCTCAGGTCCCTTACAATTCTAAATTTATGATCCTGTGATATACATACATATATACATACACACACACCAACATATAAATGTATATAATATACAAAATATATATGTCTTCTCTATAGAAATTATTATTGAACCCAAGAAGAGGGAATTTGATAACCAAGTGAGGGAATAAAGAGGGTGTAGAATCAAAATGGAAAAGAGCCCAGGACAGAACCTTGAGAAACACCCACGGTTAGAGTTCCTTATATGAATGATGCACTAGCAAAGGAGAGTGAGAAGGAGTGGTTGGATAGGAGAACCAAGAGAGTATATCAAGTCTCAAAAACTCAGAGGAGAGCACGTGTAGGAATAGAGTGGGTGGTCAACCATATTAAATACAGCAGAGAGGTAAGAAGGATGAGGACTGAGGAAAGATCATCAGAACTAGTCACTTTGCAGGGAGAAATTTTTGTTGAGTGATGAGGTCAGAAGCTAAAATGCAGAGAAATAAGGAGAGAGAAGTGGGAACAACAGAACAGACAGCTTTTTCTAGAAGCAACGTGATGATGCTAGCACCAGGCCTCAGGTCAGTAAGACCTGGGTTCAGATTTGGCCTCAGATACTTACTAGCTGTGTGACTCTGGGCAAGTCTCTTAACCCTGTTTGCCTCAGTTCCTCTTCTGTAAAATGAGAATGACAATAGAATCGAACTCACAGAGTTGTTCTATGAGTCAAATGAGAAAATATTTATAAGTGCCTGGCATACAGTAAGTACTATATAAATGCAAATTATTAGTAGTAGTAGCTGTGTGACCTTGAACAAGTCACTTAACCTCTGCTTGCTTCAATTTCCTCAATGGGGATAATAACAGTACCTACCTTTCAGAGGTGTAGTGAGGATCAAATGAGATATTTGTAAAAAGTGATTAGTGAAATACCTGGCACATAGTAGGCACTATATATATATATATATATATGTTTATTTCCCTCCCTTTCCCCCTTTCTAGGAGTTTGAAGAAGAAAGGCAGGAGAGAGTTGTGGAATGATTGCTTCGGGAACTGTATGGTCCAGTGATTGTAACAGGAGCTATAAAATGGAGGAAATGGGAGGGGATGGTTTAGAGGACACAAGTAGAGGAATTAACCTTGGTGAAAAGTGCCACTTCTTCATCAGAGACTGGAGTAAAGGAGGAGAGAATGGAAGATGATATCAAAGGGTTCTGGGATATAGAGCAGGGGAGAGTGGAAGCTAATAGGGAATAGTCTCTGTTTTCTCAGGAAAATTAGGAGATTGGCCTGCTGATAGGGAGGAAAATGGAGGAGTTAGGGAATCTTGGAGAGAAATCTTCATTTTCATGAGTTCAAATTCAAACTCAGACACTTCTTAGCTGTGTGACCCTGGGCAAGTTGCTTAACCTTGCTTGCCTCAGTTTCCTCATCTGTAAAGTGAGCTGGAGAAGGAATGGCAATCCACTCCAATACCTTTACCAAGAAGACCTCAAATGGGATCATAAAGAGTTGGACTTAAATGATATGACTGAACAAGAGAAAAGAGAAAGTTCAGGACAATTGCTGTGGAGAATGAAATAAGAAGGCAGTTAGGGAAGAGGGAAAGAATTCCATTGTGAAAAGATCCAGTTGAAATTTTGTACTGGGTGTCTGATTTCATTAATAGGGGACTCCAGGAGAGGAAATTCCCCTACTCATTACGAAAATCAGCACCTGCTCTGCAACTTGTAGTCTTGGGCAGTTTTCTGGGGGAGTTAAGAGGTCACTTACCCGGGATCACATGACTAGTATATATTGGACAAAGGAACTGAACCCAGGTCGTCTTAACTCCAAGACTGGCTCTCCACTCATTACTTAACATTGCCTTTCCTGGTTGCCATTTTATAATATAAATTTCTAATGGACCTAGTCAGCAATTCAACTGAATGCAAGTAGATGCAGAAAAAGACAACGAGTATCCTCACTGTCACCCAGTGTTGAGGTATGGCAAGGCAAAAGCATGAATGAGACTAAGGGACATGGGATTCAACAGCAGAAGATAGGTTAAAGTTGAATTGTTGACATTAGGGTTGATTGAGAAGGGAGAATTATATCCTCTCTCCCCTACTCCGTTTCTCAAAACCCCTTGATGTCATCCTTTTCTCTCCTCCTTTACTCCAGTCTCTGATGAAGAGGTGGCACTTATCACCAAGGTCAATCCCTCTACTTGTAACCTCTAACTCATCCTCATCCATCTCCTCTGTCATACGGCTACTGTAGTCACTGGACCGTACAATTCATTCTACATCTCACTCCTGCCTTTCTCGGTCAAGCTTGTAGAACAGGGGAAGAGGAAGGGAACAAGCATTAGGTAGTGCCTACTATGTGCTAGGTGTAGCAGGAGTGATAGTTTGGGAGAACACTGAAGGACAAAAGAGTTAGAGGTCATGTGAAGATGAAAAGAGGTGAGCTCTCTCCTCCATCTTGCAGCCAGGGAGGTCTGCTGGAAACAGGACTTCTAGAACAGCAAAATATCTGAAAGGCTGTGGTCCAAGGCCATTTTTTGCTGACTACAAACAAGGCCTACAAAACCAGAAGGAACATACAAGTCTTCTGAAAATTGAGGAAGTCTATGCTTGGGGTGGACCTGAATTCTATTTAGGCAAGAGATGTGCTTATGTAAACAAAGTAAAAAACAACAGAGTGACTAGTGTTGGGAAACCCAACAGAGCAAAAATGATTTGGGGAAAAGCTACTCAGGCTCATAGAAATAGTGGAATAGCTGGAGCCAAGTACAGAAGCATTCTTCCTGCCACAGCCATTGGACACAGGATCCAAGTGCTGCTCTATTCCTCAAGGATGTGGAACGGGGTGGGGGGGGGGACCTGTAGCCTCAAGTCCACATGTGGCCTTCTAGGTCTTTGGGTGTGGCCTTTTGACTGAGTCCAAGTTTTATGGAACAAATCCTTTTATTAAGGGGATCTGTTCTGTGAGGTTTGGATTCAGTTGAAGGGCTGCACTTGAGGATCTAGAGGGCCACACGTGGCCTTGAGGTCACAGGATCCCCACCCTGATCTAGGATATGAAAACTGATTAAATAAAATTACATATTTTTTCAAATGTAAATAAAAAAGGAAAATATTTAGTGGAAATGAGGTACATGAACAAATTAAAAACAGGTGGTTATGACCAGATTAAGAAATCACTTTTTGATCATGGAAGCAAAATATTTTCTGAGTGATGGTAATACCAAAGACGTGACCATATTGTGTATATGGCTGAAGATGTGTATTTGTGGATACTATCATTAGTCCTAGTTTGGAGATAAAGAGATGGATAGTCAGAGAAATGATTTGACCAAGGTCACCCAGCTCCTAAGTGGCAAAGATAGCTCATGAACCTATGTTCTCTGACTCCAAATCTGCTTTACCAAACAGAATATGAGACAGTTTGGGCAAAAACCTAAAGGAAGTAGAATGCCTTAGGAGGGAAAGAGATAGGGCCAGAGTGGAGAAGCTGACAGCGAATGACAATCTAAATGAATTTCAAGGGGTAATGGGGTCCTAAGAGGTAAGATATGGTTGAAGTAGCAGGTATGGAAAAATACCATTCTTTCCTTCAGAATACTATGAAATAGGGAGAATGTGAGGAAAGACTGAAAGTGCAGATGAAGACAGAAGTATGAAATGGGTTGAAGTCTGAGACTGAAAGAACACCGAAAGAACCCAAAGGGGTTGCGGACCTCACTGCTTTTCTTCTGTTTTCAATAAAGACAACCAGGAACACTTTCTGTACAGGTATGCTTTGCTTTGCACAATAAATACATTCCTATAAGGAATAAAAGTGGGATTTTTGTAAATAGTATCAAACTCTAGAAGTTTGAACAAGGAATAGACTTATAAGGTCATCTAGTTCAGTGGGGAGCCTGAGTCATAAAGATGAAGTGACTTCCAAAGATTAAATGAATGGTAGAAAACTAGCACCATGCATTTGGAGTTGGAAGACTTAGAGTTTATATGAGTCCCTTTGTGGTGATCTGAGTAGTTAAGCTACCCTTTCGCTCCTTATTTTAGATATAAAATCACCTTCTCCCTATTATATTAAAGGACCTACAAGTCTCTATCTTTTTTGTTAACTTTGAGCCCCCAGCAGAGAAAGTGCTTTTGGCAAAACAGCTTTGTTAAATCTAAGTCTATCTCTTCCTTGAGGGAGAGGGGGAGGTATGGTTTCTTGGTTACTTCTTCCCAACTCTAATGACGGTTAAGTACCAGAAATTTCTAATGAGTGATTTCTGGTGATTGCCACTGTTTATAAAGACAAAATTGACACTTTAAAAAAAGAAGCAAGAAAAAAAATTCCTCCCAAGACCATGCCTGGAGGAAAAAGATTCAGGCTCCCCAGATGGAACTCAAGAAGAAACAAAAGGTACAGCATTACAGACTCCGTGTAAGAGAGATTTCAACAGTAAAGCTTCATTCCCAACATACTTTAACCCCAGTGGCCCAAGCACCCTCTCTCCAGGTCCTTTTCTTTATGGTGCCCCTTCCTGCACTTCTGCTGTCTCCTATGGCTTCTCCTCCAATCAGCATTTGAGCTCCTTTTTGAGTCTGCCTAAGGCTCACTTGATGAATTTCCTTTTCTTCTTTTAAAATAAGATTTGCATTTATTTTTTTCCTTAATAGTATTCTTTTTCCAATTACATGCAAAGATATTTTTGCAAAATTCATTTTTGCAAAATTCATTTTTGCAAAATTTTGAGTTCCAAATTTTTCTCCCTTTTTCGCTTCCCTCACTCCTCCCCAAGACAGTAAGCAATCTGATATAGGTTATACATGTACAATTATGTTAAACATATTTCCACATTAGTCATGTTGTTAAAGCAGAATCAGAACAAAAGAGAAAAACTACAAGAATAAAAATTAAAATAGTATGCTTTGATTTGCATTCAGACTTCATGGTTCTTTCTCTGGATGTGGATAGCATTTTTCTGTTGAGGGTCAGGGTGGAGTGCGGTTGACAAGATCAGGATAGACCTTCTGGGAAACTGTTCTTTGAGACTGTGCTCATTATCATCCGGAATGGCTCTCTGTGCCCCCCAGATGAGACAAACAAGAGAATTACAGAAAACAAGGGATATGTAAAATAGATGCCCTCTAGGCTCACAGTCTTTAAGATAAGACTGATTAAATCACTAGGGCAGGAGACAAGCAGAATTGTCACGTAGGCTTGCAGTTTCTGTCTGTAAATACCCGGACCCTCAGATCAATAAACGGAGTTGGTCTTTCTTCTCCCGCCTCCCGTGTCTTTCTTCTTCATCACATTACCAAGCTGTGTAGGGACGCAGGCCATTCGCTATATTTTTCATCACGAGTCTTTTGGAAGTGTCTTGGATTACTGTATTGCTGAGAAGAGTTAAGTCTATCATAGTTAATCATTACACAATATTGTTGTTGCTGTGTATAATGTTCTGCTTCTGCTCACTTCACTCAGCATCAGTTCATATGAGTCTTCCCAGGTTTTTCTGAAATCCATCTGCTCATCGTTTCTTTTAGCACAATAGTATTCCATAACATTCATATACCACAATTTGTTCAGCCATTCCCCATATGATGCACATCCCCTCAATTTCTAATTCTTTGCCACCACAAAAAAAACTGTTATAAATACTTTTGTATATGTGTGTCCTTTTCCCTTTATTTATGGGAATTTTAAATGCATTTTTTATGTATCTTTGGGATGCAGATCTAGTATTGCTGGATCCAAAGGTATGCATAGTTTAGTTGCCCTTTGAGCACAGTTTCAAATTGATCTACAGAATGGTTAGATTAGTTCATAACTCCACCCACAATGTATTAGTGTTCCAATTTTCCCACATCTTCCACAACATTTATCATTTTTTTCTCTCATATTAGCTAATCTGATAGATGTGAGATGGTACCTCAGTTTGTTTTAATTTGTTTTTCTCTAATCAACAGTTATTTAGAACATTTCTCATATAATTATAGATATCTTTAATTTCTTCCTCTGAAAGCTGCCTCTTCACATCCTTTGACCATTTATCAACTGGGGAATGACTTGCATTCTTGTAAATTTGACTCATTTCTCTATATATTTGAGAAATGAGGCTTTTATCAGAAACACTGGAGGTAAAAATTGTTTCCCAGCTTTCTGTTTTCTTTCTAATCTTGGTTGCATTGGTTTTATTTGTGCAAAAGATTTTAATTTAATCAAAATTATCCGTTTTGCATTTCATAATGTTCTCTATCTTGTTTGGTCATAAATTCTTCCCTTCTCCATAGAACTGACAGGTAAACTTCCTCACTCTCTTAATTTGCTTATGGTATCATCCCTTATGTATAAATCATGTACCCATTTTGATCTTATCTTGGTATAGGCTTGTGAATTGTTGGTCTATACCTAGTTTCTGCTCACTTTTTTCCAATATGATTTTACAGTTTTCCCAGAAATTTTTGTCAAAGAGTGAATTCTTATCCTAGAAGCTAGAGTCTTTGGGTTTATCAAACAGTAAGTTACTATAGTCATTTACTATTGTGTCTTGCATAACCTAAATCACTGATCCACTACTCTGTTTCTTAGCCAAAATAATTTAGATGATTGCCACTTTATAATATAGTTTTAGATCTGGTACAGCTAGGCCACCTTCTTTTACATTTTTTTCATTAATTCCCTTGATATTTTTTACCTTTTGTTCTTCCAGATGAATTTTGTTATTATCTTTTTCTAGCTCTATAAAATAATTTTTGGTAGTTTGATTGGAATGGCATTGAATAAGTAAATTATTTTAGGTAGAATTGTCATTTTTGTTATATTAGCTTGGCCTACCCATGAGGAAATTATATTTTCCCAATTGTTTAAATCTGTATTTATTTGTGTGAAAAGTGTTTTCTAATTATATTTATATAGTACCTGGATTTGTCTTGGCAGGTAGACTCCCAGATATTTTATATTGTTTACAGTTATTTTAAATGAAATTTCTCTTTTTATCTCTTGATGATGATATATAGAAATGCTGATGATGTATGCGGGTTTATTTTATATCCTGCAATGTTGATAAAGTTGTTCATTGTTTCAAGTAGTTTTTTCAGTTGAGTCTCTAGGTTCCCTAAATATACTATAATATCATCTGCCAAGAGTGATAGTTTTGTTTCCTCATTGCCTATTCTAATTCTTTCAATTTCTTTTTCTTCTCTTATTGCTAACATTAATATTTCTAGCACAATACTGAATAATAGTGGTGATAATGGGCATCTTTGTTTCACGGCTGATCTTATTGGAATGTTTCTAGGTTATCTCCATTACCTATAATGCTTGCTGATGGTTTTGGATAGATATTACTTAACATTTTAAGAAAGACTCCATTTATTCCTATGCTCTCCAGTGTTTTTAATAGCAATGGATGCTGTATTTTGTCAAAAGCTTTTTCTGCATCTATTGAGATAATCACATGATTTCTGTTAGCTTTGTTATTGACATGGTCAGTTATGCTGACCGTATTAGTTTTCCTAGTATTGAACCAGCCCTGCATTCCCAGTATAAATCCCACTTGGTCTTAGTGTATTATCTTGGTGATAAATTGATGTAATCTCTTTGCTAATATTTTATTTGAAATGTTTACATCAATATTCATTAGA
Source organism: Bettongia penicillata ogilbyi (assembly GCA_023548195.1). Lineage (NCBI taxonomy): Eukaryota > Metazoa > Chordata > Mammalia > Diprotodontia > Potoroidae > Bettongia > Bettongia penicillata. The sequence goes on from JAJHZJ010000630.1 coordinate 1,142,164, forward strand.
AAAATTGGTTTATAACTTTTTTTTTGTCTGTTTTGGTTCTTCCTGATTTAAATATCAGCACCATATTTGTGACATAAAAAGAATTTGGGAGGATTCCACCTATTTTTCCAAATAGTTTATATAGTACTAGAATTAATTGTTCTTTAAATGTTTGGTAGAATTCACTTGTAAATCCATCTGGCCCTGAAGACTTTTTCTTATGGAATTCATTGACAGTTTATTAAATTTCTTTTTTTTCTAAAATAGGGTTTAAGTCTTTTATTTCCTTTTCTGTTAATCTGAGCAATTTATAGTTTTGTAAATATTTATCAATTTCTTAGATTGTCAGATTTATTGCCATATAGGGGGACAAAATAGCTCCTAATTATTACTTTAATTTCCTCTTCATTGGTGGTGAATTCACCCCTTTCATTTTTGATACTGGTTATTTGGTTTTATTCTTATTTTTTAAATCAAATTAACCAAAGGTTTAGCTATTTTATTGGTTTTTTCATAAAACTACATCTTATTTTTATTTATTAGTTCAATAGTTTTCTTAATTTCAATTTTATTAATCTCTCCTTTGAGTTTCAAAATTTATAATTTGGTATTTAATTGGGGATTTTAATTTGTTTCTTTTTCTAACTTTTTCAGTGTATGCCCAATTCATTAATCAATTCATGTAAACATTCAGACATATAACGCTTCATCTAAGGACTGCTTTGGCTGCATCCCATAAGTTTTGGTATGTTATCTAATTATTGTCATTCCTTTTGATGAAATTATTGTTTCTATGATTTGTTATTTGACTCACTCATTCTTTAGGATTAGATTATTTAGTTTTCAATTTGTTTTTAGTCTGTCTTTCCATGGCCCTTTATTACACATAATTTTTATTGCATCATGAAAAGGATGCATTTAATATTTCTGCCTTTCTACATTTGATTGTAAGATTTTTATGCCCTAATATATGGTTAATTTTTGTGTAAGTGCCATGTACCTCTGAGGAAAAAGTATGTTTCTTTCTATCTCCATTCAATTTTCTCTAGAGATCTATCATATTTAACTTTTCTAAAATTCTATTCACCTCCCTCATGCCTTTCTTACTTACCCTGTGGTTAGATTGATCTGATTCTGAGAGAGAGAAGTTGAGGTCCCCCATAAGTAGAGTTTTACTGTCTATTTCTTCCTATAACTCACTTAGTTTCTCTAAGCATTTGGATGCTATACCACTTGCTGCATATAGGTTCAGTATTTATATTACTTCATTGTCTATGGTATCTTTTAGCAAGATGTAATTTCCTTCCTTCTCTCTTTTAATTGGATCTAGTTTTGCTTTTGCTTTATCTGAGATCAGGCTTGCTACGCCTGTTCTTTCTACTTCATGCTCCAGTCTTTTACCTTTACTCTGTGTGTATCTCTCTGCTTCAACCATGTTTCTTGTAAATGACATATTGTAGGATTCTAGTTTTCAATCCACTTTGTTATCTGCTTCTGTTTTACGGGAGAGTTCATCCCTTTCACATTCACAGTTATGATTACTAACTGTGTATTTTCCTCCATGCTATTTTACCCCTATTCATACTTTTCTCTCTCCTTTCACCCTGTCCCTCCATACCAGAGTTTTGCTTCTGATTACTATTTCCTTTAATCTGCCCTCTCATCTGAACTGACTTTCAAAGACTGTCCAGAGGCCTTTTATTCTTGTACTCATCCTGCTGTTTTCTTTCTGATTCATTCAAGAGAATAATTTGCACCTCATGAAGAAACCATCTTTGTTGGCTCCTTTTCAGTGATTAGATCCTGTCCTTTCAAGGATCATTCCTTTAATATGAGAAGACTAAGGCCAAGAAAGGGGAAAGGGGCAGTAAACTGCAGAATATGGATTGGAGCCTAGACCTCCTGAGTTCCACACAGCTTCTTTCCACTACATGAGAGATGTCCAACATGCAGCCTACACACCCTGAGCGCAGGTAGAACCACAATAAAATGGAACTGAGAAATATTTAACAAAATAAATAAAAATATAATAAAATATAGATAATGTTAATATGGGATTCTTGAAATTTTCCTTATGAAGAGTTTAGAGACCCTTGTTTCTGTTTGAGTTTTATACAACCTTACCACACTACATTATATTTTTTTTTAATTGCACATCATTTAAAGAAACTCTTTGGCAAATCTTTTTGAAAATGGAAGAATCATCCTCTAATTTATTTGATCTGAGAGTTCAGATTCTTAACATTTATTTTCCCTAAAGCAGTGCACATGTGTATGATGGTCTGTCACAGAGTGTTTAGAAAAGGATTCCAACTCCATCACATTACAGATAGGGAAACTAAGGCCTAGCAAGGTGAAGGGAATTCCACAAAGTTACACAGCTAGTTAATGGCAGAGCCAGGACAAGCATTCAGGTCTGCAGGCTTGGAGTTCATTGTTCATTCCACTATCTCATTCAACCTCAATTCAATCTGGTTTTCAATTCAACAACCATTTATCAAGGTTGAGTTCCTAAGTTCAGGTTCTCTACTAAAGTTCCAAAATCACAAAAATAAATAAGTAAATAATTTTTGAAGGAGTGTTTGATTACTGATTATTTTATAATATGTTACTATATATATGTTATTATAATGTGTTGTTGTTCAGTTGTATCCAACTCACTGTGATTCCATTCGGGGTTTTCTTAGCAAAGACACTTGAGTGGTTTGCCTTCTCCTTCTCCAGCTTATTTTATAGATGAGGAAAACAGGGTTAGGTGACTTGCCAAGGATTCCTCTGTGGCCACATTTGAATTCAGATCTTCCTGACTCCAGGCCTGGCACTCTATCCACTAAGCCATTAGCTAACATTAATATAATACCTGGTTATTTAAGCTTAGGTGCAATAAAATGGTCCCTAAGGTACACATTATTCCTTCTTCTGCTGCTTTAGGGAGTTTTTTAGACAAAATGTTATGAGTTCAATTGTAATCACTCAGAGTTCCCAGTTAGCAAACATATGTGTGTGTGTGTGTGTGTGTATAAATGTATATATACACACATATACATATATTATATTTTTGCTAATATTTAGGCAAAGGGTTTTTAGTCTGGGATCTAGAATGGATAGATTTTGGGGGATGGGGGTATCCATGAACTTGGATGGAAGAAAAATTACATCTTTATTTTCACTAACCTTTAACTGAAACTCAACATTTTCTTAAACTGTATGGTATTTTGTTTTGTTTTTTTAATATTCTGAGAAGGAACCCATAGGTTTCACCAGACTTCCAAAGGGGTCCATCACCTAAAAAAGATTAAGAATTTCCTGATTTAGGCAGAAGTTGGACTCTCCAGATTTACATTTATATCTTTCTCTAGTTAACCTCTGGCCTCTTTTAGTCTGAGGTAAAATTCAGGTTACTGGAAACAAAACAGCAGATTATGCTGCGTGTCTATGGACAGATAGGCACTGGAGGGAGAGTTGGAGAAAGAGAAAATCTTTCTTCAGCATTTCCCTCAAAGTCATACTCACGGAGTATGTGAGTACTTTAGAGGCATCAACCTGGGTCTTGTGCTTTATGCCTGTAGATTTCATGGCCCTCCTCAATAGCTCCTTTCTCTTCCAAAGCTTGGTTTTACATCCCGCCCCACCCCACCCCGCCTCGCCTTCTTTAACTAGTTCCCCAGGGGCTGCCAGTTCTTGGTTTTGCTCTATATAATTCTCTCCTTCCTTTCACTTCAGACTCTTAAGATCTTACTTGGTTTCTGAGATAGCTCCTCCCTTAACACTCATTCCTTAGTGCAAGGCACTATACTAGGAATTCACATTTCTATAATATTAGAAAGAAAAATTGCAATTGAGAGGAAAAAAATAAACCATTGAACTAATAAAACTAGGAGATGATTTTTATGAAGAAAAAACCCCACCCCAATAAAATAGATACACCATTGATTGAAGAAAGAAGAAAACAAAATTACTTTTATCAAAAATGAAAAAGATGAATAAACAAATAATGAAGATGAAATTAAAGCAATTATTAAGAGTTATTTTGCGCAATTATATGCCAGCGAAACTGGCAATCTAAGGGAAATAGATGAATATTTACAAAACTATGAACTGTCCAGATTAATAGAGGAGGAAATAAAATACTTAAACCCTATGTTAGAAAAAAAAAATAGAGCAAGCCATCAATGAGCACCCTAAGAAAAAATCCCCAGAACCACACAGATTTACAAGTAAATTTTACCAAAGGTTTAAAGAACAATTTCATTTAAAATAACTGCACACAACATAAAATACTTGGGAGTCTACCTGTCAAGACAAACCCAGGGACCATATAAACACAATTATAAAACACTTTTCACACAAATAAAGACAGATCTAAACAAGTGGAGAAATACTAATTGTTCATGGGTAGACTGAGTCAATATAATAAAATGACAATCTACTCAAGTTAATTACTTATTGAGTGCCATACTATCAAACCACTGAAGAGTTACTTTATAGAGCGAGAAAATATAATAACAAAATTCATCTGGAAGTTATTGTTTCAATGAGTTTTTTAGTTGATTTTCTAGAGTTCTCTAAGCATGTTTTAAGTGTGTAAGGTTTTAAGCGTCTAAAGGTGTCTAAGCACCTTTGAATGAGATGGAGTCCATAGACTTCATTAGACTGCTAAAAAGGTCTTTGAAACAAAAAAGGCTAAAACTCTTGATTTAGGCCAACTTTCTCATTTCACAGTTGGGGAAACTGAGGCCCAGACAGAGGAAAGTGCTTTGCTTAAGATGGCACGGCGAGTTTTTGGCAGAGCTGGGATCATAGCACAGATTGTGCTTATTGTTAATGGAAACCTGTCAGTCAGTACACAAGCATTTATTAAGTGCCTTCTATTTGTCAGGAACTGTGCTAAGTAGTGGAGATACAAAACAGAGGAGACAAAATGCAAACAAGTATGTACTAACAAGCTATATACAGGATAAACAGGAAACAATTAAGAGAGGGAAGGCATTAGAATTGAAAGGGATTGGGTAAGTCTTCATGTAGAAGGTACGATTTCAGCTAAGATTTGAAGCAAGTCAGGGAAGCCAGGAGGCAGAGGTGACTAATGAAAGCACTGAAGGCATCGGGGACAGCCAGAGAAAATGCCCAGAGCAGAGGAATGGAGTCCCTCATTCAGGGAACAGCAGTGATGCCACTTGATTGAAGTATCACTTAACTGAAGAGTTTCTGGGAAGATCCGCTAATACATAAAAAGGCTGGAAAGGTGGAAGAGGGGGCAGTTATGAAGGGCTCTAAATGACATAGAATTTTGTATTTGGTCCTGTAGGTGATAAGGAGCCATCAAAGTTTATTGAGCCAGGGAGTGATATAGTCAGACCTATGCTTTAGAAAAATTACTCAGAAAAACCTAGAAAAATTTATATGAACTGATGCAGAGTTGAGTGAGAAGTGAGCAGAAGTGAGCAGAACCCAGGGAACATTGTAACACTAACAGCAACATTGTGTGATGATTAACTTTGATAGACTTAGCTCTTCTCAGAAATACAATGACCTAAGACAAGTCCAAAAGACTCATGATGGAAAATGCTATCCACATCCAGAGAAAGGATTATGGAGTATGAATGCAGATAGAAGCATACTATTTTCACTTTCCTTGTGTTTTTTCTTTTTCATAGTTTTTCCCTTCTGTTCTGATTCTTCTTTCACAACATGACTAATGTGGAAATATGTTTAATATGATTGTACATGTATAGCTATATCAGATTGCTTGCTATATTGGGGTGAGGGGCGGGGAGGGAGGGAGAAAAAATTTGGAACTCAAAATCTTAAAAAGGTGAATATTGAAAACTATCTGATTTTTTGAGATCGACAGCACTACCATCCTCCCAGTCATCCAGTCTCTAAACTATACTCTCAACTCTTCCCTCTCCTTAAATATTGAAAACTATCACAAACTATCTCTACATGTAATTGGAAAAAAATAAAATGCTATTAAGTGGAAAATAGAACAAAACAACAAAAAGAGAAAGTGCCACACAATTTTCAAGATACATGTTTGGGTCTAATGATAGCCATCTCTGGGGTGGGAGGTTAAAAAGAAAGGAGAAAAAGAAATTTACAAAATAATTTATTATATTTTTAAAAGGAATAGCAAGTTGTATATAATAGATTTGCAGTTTCATGTTGAATAATTTTTTAAAAATTATGCCATGCTATAAAAATGCTTGTTTTATTCCATAAATTAAAAATTAAAAAAAGAAAAATCACTCTCATGGATGAATGGAGGACAAATGAGAGTGGGAGGAGACTTGTGACAAGCAGACCCACCATTAGGCTATCACAATGTCCTTTTCTAATACACCTGTATTCACCTTCTAATCTTTTTGTTTTTTTGAATTATCCTACCACCATCAGGGAGAAGCAGGGGTTAAACATTTGCTCCTTGCTTGCTAATGCCAGTTCTATATTATGGAACCACCAACTTCATTCACTTTCCAATATATACTCATACCACCCTCTCCATATCTTCATATCTTCCAAGGTACACTTCTCTTGTTCCTCCACTTCCACATAATGAAGTCTTTCCTCAGCCTCTGGGTTCCCCACACTCTTGGGAAACTTCTCTGAAAGGTCATTCCTAACCTCATTACCCAATCCAATGGCCTTTTTCAGTTCCTATCCCCCATGACTTCACTTGTCATTATTTCTCACCTCCTCCTTCTAGAGAACTCTCCTCCCTTGTCTCCTGGGTTCTCCTGCTTCTCTTTCTATCTCTCTGACTCCTTCACCTCAAGTCACTTGGTTCTTCCTAGTGACCCTGAAATATAAACTTCCCCTTCTTTGCCTTAAGATCTACCAGCTCTCTCTTTCTTTCTTCTTTGGTGATCTGATCTGTTCCTGTGGATTTAATTTTTACATCTATTTATTCATATCAGAGGATACAAGTCTTAGATCTATATTTCCAACCCCAGTCTCCCCATTCCCCTCAAGCATGAGCTAGACTTGCTTCTCCAGCTTCTGCTGGATATCTCTAACTGGTTCTACCATCAACAGTACAGATTCCTATAATAAGTCAGTGGATCTTAGATTTCATAAAGGTGGGAAGCAAAGTTCAGAGAACATCTGAGTATAGGCTACCCAAAAGTGCTGGAGGCTTTCATCTAGATCTTTTGACATCCATTGGCATCAGTGCAGCCCTAATAGCCTATCTTCTTGCTACATGAATACTTTTTTTTTTTCAGGTCTTTTACCTGAATACTGTCTTTTATACCACTTTTTGTGTGAAAGGCAGTTTTGGTAATATGCTGCACCCAGCTTAGGTTCATCATGGGTCGCCCTGTTACCTGTAATTTTGATTCTTTGTAGATTATTGGATCACCATATTCCATGATTTGAATCCCTCAAGTATCACTGGAAGAATATTTGTTTTTTAAAATATGTGTATGTGTCAATAGAATGGGGTTACTGAAAATGCTATGTAGTTTCCCAAATGCAGCCCAGTCCTCTTTAAATCTGATTCTGGGCCCAGATTAATATGTTCCAAAGTGAACTCATTACCTTTCCTTCAATATCTGCCTCTCTCCCTATTTTCATTACTTTTTTTTTTTTGAGATTGACAACACTACCACCTCCCAGTTATCCAGTCTCTAAACTATATTCTCAATTCTTCCCTCTCCTTAACTGCTCCCCACATCCAATCAATTGCCAAGTCATGTCTATCTTTACCAATCCTCTTTTTCCTTTCCTTTATATCAATCCCTCTACCTGTGTCCTTAAGCCCACCTTCTTCAGGATTTTGTTAATCTGTCAATTACCCTCCCCCCCTACACCCTCCAATCTCTCCTTCACTAATTCTGTTCCCTCTTCCTATAAATATTCATGTTTTCTCTGTCCTAATAACAAAATAACCCCCAAGTAACATAAATAAACCTTCTTTTCCCTGCTCCTTGCTAACCTCTCAAATTACTGTGCTCCCTATGTCTCCTTTCATAGCCTCTCTTCTTTTTGACTTGCCTATTTTTGTCAAACTTTTTGTAAGAGTAATCTACCTTTGTTGATTCCATTGCATCATCACTCCTTTAATCAGTCCTCAACCCCTTGTAATCTGGCTTCTGCCTATAGAACGATGGTGAAATTGATCTCTCAAAGATCACTTTGTTGTTGCTCATTTGTTTCAGCTGTGTCCAAGTCTTCCTGACCCCATTTGAGGTTTTCTTGGCAAGGATACTGGAGTGGTTTGCCATTTGCCATTTCTTTCTCCAGATCATTTTATAGATGAGGAAACTGAGGCAAACAGATTAAAGTGACTTGCCCAGGGCCACACAGCTAAGAAATGTCTGAGGTCAGATTTGACCTCTGGTCCTCGTGCCTCTAGGCCTGACTCTCTATGCAGTGTGCCACCTAGATAACTACCTACTCACCCAAAGATCACTAAGGACCTCGTAATGACCAACAATAGCTATGTTCTTTTTAGCATCTCTTCATCATTTGATACAATTGATCACTTCATCCTGAAACATTTCTTTTCCTTTTCTTCCAGGGCACTGCCTTTTCTTTTCCATTCTTCTAGTTCTCAATCTGGCTTCTAATTCTAAAATATATTACAGAGGCTTACAACTGGATGAGACTTCAGAGGTCATGAGTTTTAATCTGAACTAAAACAAGAGTCCTCCTCAACAGTGAACCTAACAAATGATTATCTCTTTTCTTAAAGATCTTCTGTTTTGGGAAATTTACTGCCTCCTAAGGCAGTCTATCCCATTTTTGGAAATGAAAAGTTGTTAGGAAATTTTTCAGCATAGTAAGCAGAAATCTGCCTCTTTGTAACTTCAACATGTTGCTTTGACTTCCACCCTCTGGGACTAAGTAGAGAAAATCAAAGCTCTCTTGAAGGTGAAAGACCACTAAATGCCTGAAGACAGTTGCTATTGTGCCCCCAACCCTCAACTCCAAGTTACCTACTCCCAGGTTAACCATCCTCAGTTCCTTCAACTGAGTAGTGAAATAGTCTTATCACTTCACTTTCCAGGTCACCCTCCTTTTGGCCAAACTTTAGTTTGTCAATGACATTCTAAATATTCTAGAACTAAACAAAATATTTTTGATGTGGTCAGACCAGGGAAAAGTAGCTGGGGATGATGATCTCTCACGTTCTCTGTGGTGTACCTTTCAAGATCACATTAAGATTTCTGGCTACCATGTTACACTGTTATTCGTGGTGAGCTTGGCAGCTAGATGACTCAGTGGATAGAAAGCTGGACTTGGAGTCAGGAAAACCTGATTTCAAATCCTTCCTCAGATACTTATTTGCTTTATGATCCTGGGCAAGTCACTTAACCTTACTCTACCTCAGCTATAAAATGAGGATAAGCGTACCTACTCCACAGGCTTGTTATGATGATTAAGTGATGTAAAGCGCTTTGGAAACTTTGAAGTGATACATAAATGAGCAGCTCACATATTAATCATGCTTTAAGATATACTTAAAAAGAGTACATCTTTTTGTCACAACAACCCCATAAAGTAAGGAGTGTATGTATTACTATCTCCATTTTTCAGGTAAAGAAACAAGTTCAGAGAGGTTTAGTAAGCTACAAAGGGTTAAATCCAGATCTTGATCCCCGTTCTCCAAAACTCCAAGACTTGTTTCATGACATCATGCTATCTTACTAAAGCCCCTAGATTTGTTTTGTTTCGTGTTAAGTCATGGGAGTGATTCTCTATCCAAAACTCCACTGTTGTTCCAAACTTCTCTTCTCTCCTCAAGACTAACAAACCACCTCCTCCTCCAACCCTCTCAGCCAATGACTTTCTCTTGTACTTTAATTCAAGCTATTCTCTGCAATTTCCTCTTTCCTCCTTCTCTACACCTTACAACTTCTGGAACCAACCACTCTTATTTCTTCCTTTATTCTAGTTTCTGATGAAGAGGTAGTCATTCTCTTCACTGAGACCAACCCCTTTACTTGTACCTTTGTATATCATCCAGTCCTATCTTCAACAATTTGCCCCCTCCCTCAGTCTTCCCTTCTCTTTCTGATCTCCATCCTCTCCCTATGTGTTAGTTCAGCCCCTAATGCTGATAGGCACACCTAAGTCATCCCCATTCTGTTAAAAATTACTTACTAAACCACAAAGGAGAATACAGCAAACATTTTAAAGTGCCTAATATGTGCCAGGCACTGTACTTAGCACTTTACAAATATTATCTCATTTGACTCTGTCATCAATTTGAATTAAAATCCTACATCTCTCCTACCTCTCACAGCCAAATTCCTAGAAAAAGTAGCCTGCACTCATTGCCTCCACGTCCTCTCCTCTCCTGATTCTCAATTTTTTTGTAATTTGACTTCAGACTTCATTAATCAATTGAAACTGCTCTTCCCAAAATTACTATTGATCTTGAAATTACTAGATTTGATAGTCTTTCCTCAATTTTCATCTTTCTTGACCTTATGGAGCATTTGACACTGTTGATCACCCTCTTACCCTGGATACTCTCTTCTTTCTTCTTCTTCTTCTTCTTCTTCTTCTTCTTCTTCTCTTCTTCTTCTTCTTCTTCTTCTTCTTCTTCTTCTCTTCTTCTTCTTCTTCTTCTTCTTCTTCTTCTTCTTCTTCTTCTTCTTCTTCTTCTTCTTCTTCTTCTTCTTCTTCTTCTTCTTCTTCTTCTTCTTCTTCTTCTTCTTCCCTGTCTCACCACTCCTTTTCAGGAGTTTCTCTGCTTTATCCCTGGAACCCCTTTTCTTCTCTCTCTATATTCTCCCTTGGGGATGTCATCAGCTCCAATGCTCACATCTGTGCATGTCACTCCCACATCAATGTAGGTAATCCCAATCTTTATCCTTACATTCACTCCTACATCACCAACTGCCTACTGAATACTCCAAATTGCATAGGCATCTCAAACTCAACACATTCAAAACCAGTACTCCTTATCTTTCCCTCTCATATCCATTCTCTTTCAACTTTTCTATTTCTGTTGAGAGTATGTTCTCAACTTCTGTGCCATTCTCTACTTTTCACTCTCACTCACTCCATATATCCATTTAGGTGTCAAATCTTGTAATTTCTACCTCTCCAACAGTTCTTAAACACATTATCTTCTCTCTACTCATACAACCACCAATTTTCATCATATCTCACTTACTATGATAGTTTCCTAATCAGTTCCCTAACCTCAAGTTCTTCCCCACTCCAATGCATCCTTCTAAGAGTTGCCAAAGTCTAATCACATCACTTCCCTACTCCTTAAATACTAATGACTCCCTGATTTCTCTAGAATACAAACTTTTCTGTTTTTAAAGTCTTATGTAAGCTGAAACCAGTCTATCTTTCCAATCTTAGTTATATATTGCTCCTCTTTAAGTACTTCATAGTCTAGCCAAACTGGCATGTTAACATTTTACTCCTCATACATTTCATCTCCCACCTCCATGCCTTTGCATTGTTGTTCTCTATGCCTAGAATCTACTCCTTCCTCACCATGACCTCTTAGAATTTCTAGTTTCCTACAGGACTTATTTCAAGTACTACCTGACACATGAAACTTTTTCTGATACTCTCAGTTGCTAATGCCTACCTTACCCAAAATTATCTTGCTTTTATTTTCTACCTGTATACATACATGGTGATTCTCTTGAACATGTAAAGTCCCCAAGGGGAGGGATTTCACTTTCGTCTGTGTATCTCCAATTCCTTGCAGGAGTGCTAGCACATAGTATAGGCTTATAAATCCTTGTTGATAGGTTGATTTTTTCTTTTTGCATGAATTGTTTTCTATTCCTGCTTTCAACATCTTATACTTTGGGGCTGATTTTTTTCAAAAAGTCCATTGTAGCACAGTTTTGTTATTGCTGTTTTTTCAGTAATTTCAGCCATATTCAATTCTCTGTATCCCCATTTTGGGATTTTCTTGGCAAAAATACTGCCATTTCCTTCTTCAGCTTATTTGACAGATGAGGAAACTGAAGCATACAAAGTTAAGTGACTTGCTCAGGGTCACATAGCTAGCAAATGTCTGAGGCTATATTTGAACTCAGGAAGATGATCCTTCCTGATTTCAAGCCCAGTGCACTCTGCACTGTGCCACCTAACTGCCCCATAGCCCACTAGAAAGAGAATTGGATTTGAAGCCAGAGATTCAAATCCCTGCTCTTCTACTAACTGTGTAACCTTTGGCAAATCATTTCATCATATTTTGGTTTGGTTCTTAATTTACTTACTCTATAGGTTAAGATGGCTGAATTACATGGTATTTAAGGTCCCTTCTTCTAAGTCCTGTGAATTTTTATTTATCTAATATATTTTATATTAGATTTATCCTATGCTTTTAAAAATCCTTATTCTGCCACCTAATCTATTTTTCACTGCTTTCTTTTTCCAAAAATTTGATAAACATGTTATGTAGGTTTTGAACTAAGTCATTGATAAAAATATTAAGCATAATAGGGCTAAGATAGATCCCTGTGGTCTTCCATTAGAGACATCTCATCAAAGTCTGACACAAATTATTAATTACTAGCCTTTGGGAAAACTAGTTTAATATCCATTTTCATCCAGATCACATCATGCTTATAAGATGAAAGAGTGTCAGATGTCTTTCTTGAAATGTTAGTAGCACCACGATTTTCCCAGTCATCCAGAGTGTAGTAGAAAGAGTGTTGGTATTAGCCTTCCCCAAACCACGGTGCTAACTGACTGTGCCACTGACTAGCTGATTCTGTGACCTCGGGAAAATTCTATTTTTCTTTGGGCCTTAGTTTCCACACAAGCAAAATGAGAGGTTTGGGCTAGTTTCCAACCCGATCTGATACTGTATGACTTGTAAAATGCTGTGACTTTTTAATCTTCCTTCCTCTTTCCCAACATTAAGTCTTGATATTTCCTTCAGTGTCTTCTGACTCTATGCTTTATTTTTATTACCACTAACTTAGTTAAGACTTTCATTACCTTTTGCTGGACTACTTCAATAGCTTCCTGTTTTCTCTGACTCCAGGCCCTCAGCACTATTACACCTTGGGACTTCCACTGGGACTTTGTCACATTTCCATTAAAAATAAAACAAAACTAGCAATGATTCCCCCAAATAAAGTCCAGACTCCTTAGCATTACATTCAAGGCCTTTCATGACTTGACAGTCTAGCCAACTGGGACAATTTGCTGTTCCCTGACCATTTCATGCTTTTCTGCCACTTGTTACCTCCACCTGATTTCTTTCCCCCTCCCTCATTTTTGCTTGTGGAAAGTCCACCATCCTTCAAGATCCAACTTGAAATCCAATTCCTCCTGGATGCCTTTCCTGACTATCAACCACCCACAAGTATACTCTCCCTTTCCTTGACTAATTGATTATTATTCATTCGTTATGCACCTCTGCTATGAAGGAGATTTTGAGGTAGAAGGGACCTTAGAAATATGCAATCACAAAATTACTGCTTATAGAGAAAATTAAGGAGAGAAGTAAAATGTTCAGCATCACATTGGTAGCCATTAACAGAGCCAGAATTCAAACCCATTCCAATTCAGGTACTCTTTGCTAGTGGAGTTTAAAGTGTAAAAGAGGGATGAGACACAAATACATTATATAATGTGAAAGAAAGGTGCAAAACAAAAGACCTTGTGAGGTGGAGGGCAAGGTTTCTACAACATGAGACTACCTGGAAGATATGGTATTTGAGTTTGGCTTTAAAGAACTGGGAAAGGTTCAGCAAGCAAAAGGGGAGGGAGGATGTTCCAGGGCTTAGGAAGTGCTGGGAGCAAGATACAAGATGGAAGAGCTCAGTGTACGTTTGGGGCTGTGAGAGGGTCAGGGGTTAGGAGAACAATTTGACTGGAGTGAATGGTATGGGGGAGTATGGGATAAAGGTTGGAAAAATAGGGTGCCACCAGACTAGGGAGGGCTTTGAATGCAGGCAAACGAGTTTGAATCGAAGGAGCAAGGCAATCGGGAGCCATTAAAGATCTTTAAATGAAGGAGGAACAAAACCACATCTTAGCTTACATCAACTTTATGGCACTTTTTACGGTACAGGAAGTACCGTATTTACTTATGCCAGTGTCTTATCTTCCCTTCTAGAATGAATCACCGAATTCTAGAGCTGGAAGTCACCTTAGACTTGGTCGAACTCCCTGGCTAGGTGTTGCTTAACGACGTTCCCGACTAGCGGTCTAAACCCCACTAGGTCAGGGATCCTGGCACATATTAATTTTATTTTTTCATCCTCATAGAGCCTAGCACATAGTAGGCGCTCAATGAATGAAGGAATGCATGCCATTTTGTCATATTCCCAAGGCCAGCCAGGAGACCAAGCCCAGTTTCACTCGCAAGAGCTGTTCTAAGTGGAGCCTCCAGCATAACTTGGGCCCTTCCTGAATTTATTTCCACCTCATTAACTCTACCTCAATTCCACTCCTTCCCACCCACATTCTCCCCCGCCACCCCCAACCAGGGACCAGTTCTGCCTTCGCTCCCTCCTCTGATATTCTTGCTTCCTCTTCCTCTTTGCTACCTCTGTCTCATTTTTCCACCTCTTGCTCCCTGTGTATTTCCCTGCCTCTGTGTCTGTCCGTCTGTCTGTGTCCTCCCGGTGCCGGTGTTCATCTCCCTGTCGCTTATCCCAGTCTGTCTCTCCTGGTCTGTTTTCCCCACTTCTGGCCCACTCACCCCACCCCTTGGTTCATCCCCCTCCAATCCCGGCAACAGGTCCTCAGCGCTCGATTCTTTTATTGGTCACTGGGGAACAGCCCCCCCTCCGCCTCCGCCCATTCCCCCCTCATCCCTCAGCCGCCCCCCACCCCTCCATTCACACAAAGTTTGGCTCCACCGCTGCGGAGGGAGGGGGCGGCTCGGCCCGGCCCAGCTCTGCCCCCGGCCCGGCCCGGCCCTGGCCCCGGTCCCCAGCCCCGGCCCAGCCCTTATCTGATCGACTCGTCTAGTTTAAGAGTCCGGCCCCGCCCGTCACACAGCTCCGCTCTGCTCCTCACCCTCCAGCCCGCCCCGTCTGTCAAGCCTTCAGTCCATTCTCTGGCCACCCGGGCCGAGGTGCTTCCCTGCCCAGGACCCAAGGTAAGGGATGCAGCGACCGTGCCCCTGGGGTATCGGGGGTGACGAACAGAAGCCAGTGTTTACAACATGGAATCCTGGAGGGCTGTCCACCCCGATCCAGAGACTTTTTTTCCCAGCCCTCCCCGGATTTCGGCGTTCCGCAGCTTCACTCTCTGTAGAAGTCCCTGCGGGGACCATTGAGAAATAGTGGCGCCCCACCACCTGGGGTTGAGGTAGGGGAATCTCTGGACCCTTGTCTCATTTCTTCCCCACCCTACCACCTCCACAGGAACTTCAGGAGGTCCCAAACTGACTACACAGCTCCTCGGTCCGTGACAGTGATCCCTAGATATACCCACACATACATGCTCCCTGAATGACAAAGGCAGTACCTCCTTCCCCCCAGAAACACTTAGAAGCCCCCATCCCGCTCCCCACCTAGTGAAATCCGAATAGTGACACGTACTCACGCTGGACCACACACTACGAGAGACACGGCTCTCGTTGGGGAATGACTTAAACTGATGACAATTTCTACCTAGTCCAATTGCCCCTTTCTAGCTTTTGGACTTTTCCCTAGCATGTGCACCCACTTCTCTGTGACCTCCTCTACTCCACCTCCCCACCCTCGCCCCCATCCCCCCTCCCAGAAACTTAGGACTGTTCTCCCCACCTGCAACCCCGGACTACAGGCAGCTGTCTGTGTGAGGGGAGCAGTGCGACCATCTGAAGACTCCAAAAAGAACCGGGGAGAAATGGTCCAGTGAGGCAGACAAGGTAGGGGGCAATTTCCTCCCCTTCCCCATTATCCTCTTTCCTCCCTCCACTCCTTGCCAGGGACTGATCAAAGACCTTTTGAGTAACCCCTCAGTGACTGACAAAGACCAGAACTTTTAGGCTGGAGTAGGGGTAGTGAATTAAGGTGGTTCCTGGCCTTTCCTTAGTTGGGATTTCAGCCCAAATGTGGGCTGGGAAGAGACTGTTCTCCCCAAAGGTGGAGAGAGGAGTGGGATCATTAGGAAACTGAAGGGACTTTATAGAGCTTCTAGCCTTATTGTACAGCTGAGGAAACTGAAGATTTCACCACACATAGTAAACTGTGGAGCCAGCATTAGGAGCCCAGTTTTCCTGAGCTCACATTCAGTGCCCTGTCTCACATTATACTTATTCTCTGGGAAGGTATCCTCCTAGAAAGTCAGACAGGAGGAAATACTCCAGGATGGGCTGAAGGGAGATTGTTTCAGAGGATGGGCTCAGGGTCCAACCAGGACCAGGACTAGCCACAAATATCTCAACCTTAAGCCCTAGGTATTCTGGATATTCTAGCAAAAGTAGGTGGTAAAGGTGGTAAGTAGGTGGTAAGCACATTCCCAGACTATCTGTGGTCACCATACTGTATTTTCGTTCAGAGGTCAGCATTGATGATCTCTGGATTTAGGTTGGGAGTTAGATAGGGGTAAAGTTCAGGGGACATGGGAGAAAACAGGTGTCTTGGCTTTCAGCAAATTTTTCAGAATGGTAGAAGGGGGAGGTGTCATGATGGGAAGAGGGGCCAGGGATGGTCAGCAGAGGCAGTAGGCATAACCTTGAGTGATGTCAGTTTCACTTCTCCTATGTCCTCTCCCCAGCCCCTTTGGTGGCCAGGATGTAAGTGGGGGAAAGGGGGGGGCTCCAAGCCTTTCTGGCCTCCAGAAGCCCCTGCCAACCTGGGCCCTGAAAGGAGCTGCTGTTTTCAGAGTCATCCCTCCTCCTCCCACCCCTCCATCCCCCCACCCCCGCCTGAGCAGCCAGCTCGTCTCTGTGGATATCAAATGGCAATGATTCCACTAACAAGGAGGGGAGGGAATGGTCCAGATTCCTTATAGTAGCTTTGGCACAGAGCCTGACCCCCCACTCCTCACCCTGAGCAAAAGCCACTACTGTTTTGTCATTTATATCCTGCTCTGTCTCCACTCTTCTGAATCCCATGTGCTCCCTTGCTATTATGATATGATTCTACCTGCAGCACTGCATATGGTAATTGTATATTTGGTGTGGAAGGGCAGAGTTATCCTTCTCTGCTCCCCTCCAATTACCATATACCTTCTTGTATCATCCCTTGCTCGTGAAGCCAGTTTTATCATCAACTTAAGTTTAAGAGCTTGGGAGTGAGAGACAGAAGAGGTTGGCAAATGTATTCAGATGTCCAGAATGCCAGTATTACCGGATCTTTTTTACTTGTTCCCTGAGCTCAAAGAATCTAAGATTTGAGGGTCAAGATTTGAGGTCTCCCTCCCAACCTCTCTCAATTCTGTGCAGCCCTAAGATTGATGATATTGGGGCGTGGGGGTGGGTAAGGTAATGCAGAATGATCAAGATTAGATTATATCGGGAAGATGCCTGGATCTTAGACACAAGGAGAAGCAGGGCAGTGACCCTTTGATATTGGCTGTGAGGCTGGAGAGGATAGAGCTGGGCAGTGGAGCCCTCAAAGCCTGTTGCCAAAGGTTATTTAGGACAGAAGGAAAAAACCAGCCTTTGGAACCCACTCCTCCCCCAGCCTAGATTTTCCTTCTGCCTGATTGGTCTGTGGTCCTGCCAAGACAAGGGCAAGTGGTTGAGATGACAGGGTGAGGTTGAGGCCCTGGAAAGAGGAAAGAAGCATATAGTAAACCAAGATTCAGAGCTAAGATGGGACAACAAGAAGGTTTAGGAAGGGGATCCAAATCCCTAGTAGTGATCTGACCCTTAGATAGACGTGAAGGTTGGAACTAGAGTTGACGAGGTTCTCTTGACATCATCTTGTCCATTCCCCTGTCTCTGGACCAACTCTACAGGTCCTCTCCTACCTAGCACACATTGAGGGATCACTGGGGTGGGGTGGTTTCTGTATATTGGAGATACCAACTTTTGCCAGTCTTAGCATTTGTTGTTCAGGTTGAAGCCCCCTCCCGTTACTTTTAACTAACCCTACCCTTGAAGTGTCTCCATCCTAGGATGCCCCACCCCCTTCCTGGTCCCTTCCTAGAGTCTTTAAAAGGCACAGAAGAAAACACTATAGGGAAACCTTGTTCCCTTCAGTGAGTTCCTGCAGGAGCCTCTATTTTGTGGAGGAATTCAGACCAGCCTGCATTCATTCCCCAACTGGTATCGATCCTATTTCAAAACCATTCTCTATTTCCACTCAATTTTGCTTTTTAGCTCCCTTTGGGTATCATTTTACCCTTTAAAATGGAAGTTCCTCAGGAGCAAGGGCTCTCTCTTTTTGCTTGTATTTGTATCCCTAGTTCTTAGCACAAAGCAAATGCTTAATGGGTGTTTTTTTCCTTCCTTCCTTCCTTCCTTCCTTCCTTCCTTCCTTCCTTCCTTCCTTCCTTCCTTCCTTCCTTCCTTCCTTCCTTCTTTCCTTCCTTCTTATTCATGTCAAATCCAGAATCCAATCTGGGAACTGCAGGTGGTTGGGAAAAGGAAACAAATACTTAATAGAATATCAGATGCAGAAAGGGCCTTAGAGATAATTTGACACAAGGCCTATATTTTACAGATGGGGAGACTGAAGCCTAGAGAGCAAAAGTGATTTCTTTAAATTCTTCTCTACTGGGTGGGAAATAAGAGGTTATGGGCCTGTTCAGTCTGGAAAATAGAAAGTTGGGGAACCTGGAAGGGGGGGCAGGAAGGCTAAATTGTGGTCTTCAAAGCACTTAGAGGTTAGTGTATATATAATGCATAGTAATAATTATATACATATATATATATATACACACAAATACATGTGTGTGTGTGTTTGTGTGTGTAACTTGAACTTTCCTTTCTTCACTGAGGGCAGTAGAGCTGAGATGTGAGGATGATGCATAAGGAAAGGCTATCTGAAATATAGAGCATAGAGAAGAAAAAACGAAAGGGAGGTTACGACCTCTTTGTCCCAAGTGACCTCCTGGGGAACAAGTCATATCATTTGGCCCTGGCTCAGATGTGACCATGGAGGACCAACCAGTCTAGAAATATGTTAGAGGCTAAAGTTCCACGGTGGTGCCCTAGGAATCCTTTCTCCTCCAGGTTTCAGGGAGTTCCAAGTTCTGATCTCTCTAGATGTTCCGTTATCTCCTCTTCCTGACCTCTTAAAGACTTATTTCTCAGAGCCTTCTTTCAGGGAGCACAATGCCTTGCACCCAGTGGGTATGTAAAAAACTTTGTTTAATTTCATCACCAACTCTCCAGTGAGCACCCACTATATGCTAAGTGTATGTCTGACATGTAAAGAGTTCTCATCCCTCAATTCCATATCTCCATTCACCACCTTTTCCACATCTCTGCTTCCAAATCTCCTTTTGCTCACAGGCTAATGCTGTACATCCAGAATTAAGCTCTTCAATTCCATACCACCACTGTCAAACTCCCTTATTCCATCTTCTCCATTTTTGCCAATGACATTCATCCCTGGGCTAACCAAAGGATTTAAGGTCTAGAAGAAACCACTAGAAAAGACTTCAGCAATCATCTAATTCAGCCCCCTCATTTGACAGATGAGATAATGCTCAAGAAATTAAGTGACTTCCCAAGATCACACAGATAATAAGTAGCAGATTCAGGATTCGAACCCAGGTCCCCTCAGTTCATTCCTCTACATTACTTATCATGGAACTTTTGTGTCCTCCCTCTTCTGCCCTCCCCAAAACTTGTCAATCATTCCGCTCTTCCTGTCCTTCTATACCCTTCCATTCTCATCTAGGCCCACATTCTCATTCTGCTTGGATGCTCTAAACAACTTTTGCCCAGTCTCTCTCTATTTATATCTACTTTATACCCCACACAGACACCTTCCTTATTCCTTGTTTGAATCCTGGTCCTTAGCCATTTAGATCCTTACAGTGACACAATCATCTTACACCCAATGAAAACTTTCTAAGCATAGGTTTTCCACTGAAGGTATCATGATGTACAGAAGGAGAAAAAGGAACAGTGCCTTTGGAGCCAAGAGATCTGGTTCAAATCCCAACTCATCTTCCTTGAGTCTTGGGATTATAGATTTGAAGCTGGAAAGGACCTTGGAGGCCACCTGGTTCAACCTTCTCATTTCACAGATGAAGAAACTGAAAATCAGAGAAGTTAAATGACTTGTCCAAAGTCATGCAGACATCCAGTGCCAAGATTTGAACCAAATTTGAACTTTTCAGAGTAACACTCATTCCACTGTCACATGCTGCCTCAGGGTCTGGTCTAGAGGTTACAATCACAGAATTTTAGAGCCTTTGGAACCTCATGGAGCATAAGTCCAACCCATTTTAGAGATGAGGTAATCACATTTTGAGCCTCTATTTCCTGATCTCTAAAATGGAACTTCATTTTATAATGTCTGCCCCCACCTATGTGACAGTTATCGTGAAGATCACATGTAATTATGTACCTGAAGAGCTTTGTAAATTGTAAGGGAGTACTGTGTTGCTATGTACTTAGGATCCTCTTCCCACCTCACTGCCCTGGTCTACCAGGATTTCCCCCATTTAGAAATTTTGCTAGGCAAACAAACTAGACTTTTCTTTGTTCACCCATACCTCACCTTCTCCCATCCCTGAGCCTTGACACAAATTCTATCACTGCTCCCCCACTCTTTCTAGGTAAGGACTCCCCTTCTTCTTTTGGCTGACCTCTGACTTATTTCCTCAAAAACTCCCTGACTCACTTTATCAGACTGTACTCCACCCAAATCTTTGAGTCTCTATAGCATCCCTCTTCATACTCAGGCCCAGCAATCACTCAGGTTGTTACACGTACTAATTATGGTGTTAATATTTTAAATTATTTCTATTTGGTATATGTCCCATATTCCTCCCTCAGACATGGAGTTAGCTGAATATAACTTCTTCTTACTGAGATAATCTCCAAGTGCCCAGTTCAGACATGGAGTAGATAAGCAGAAAGTTATAGGGTACAGCAAGGAACCAGGCCTGGAGTCAGGAAGACCTGAGTTCAAATGCAGCCTGAAGCGTTTACTAGCAGTGTGACCTAGGCAAGTCCCTTTACCCTGTTTGCCTCAGTTTCTTCATCTGTCAAATGAGCTGGAGAAGGACATGGAAAAGCACTCCAATATCTTTGCAAGAAAACCCCAAATGGGTCATGGAGAGTTGGATATAACTGAAACAACAATATAGATTACAATGTGGAAAAAGGTTGAACTTCAGATAATTTTCACTATTCATCATTCATTCATTGAACAAATATTAGTTAAACATCTTACTCTGTACAAGACATCATACAAAGTGCTGGAAAAAGTACAAAACTCCATAAAGTGTGGTCTCCATATTCAAGGAGCGAATCATTTAGTGGAAGAAGAAGCTATAGTAAATGCATGAAGATCTGAGTTTAAATCCCAGCTCTGCAAATTACTATTTCTGTGGCCTTGGGTAAGTCACTTCCTCCTCTCTGGGCCTCAATTCCTTTATCAGAGGCAAGTAAGTGGTGCATGGGAAAAGTGCTGGACTTTGAGTCAGGAAGACTAGAGTTTCACTCCTGCCTCAGACACTAGCTGTATGATCTTGGGCAAGTTCTTGGCATGTCTTAGCTTCCATTTTCTCAGCTGTAAAATGGGAATAATAGCACTTACCTCTCAGGGTTCTTGAGATAACATAGGTAAAGTGTTTTCAAACTTTAAAATTCTATGTAAATGTTCACTGTTACTATTATCTTGAAATGGAGAGGTTAGGCTAGATAACCTCTAAGGTCCCTTCACTTCTAAATCCAATGAGTATAAAGTACAATCAGGTTATAGATTCAGAGCTGGGAGGGACCTCAGAGGTCATTTAGCCCAACCCTTTCATTTTATTGATAAAGGTCTGGAGAGGCCATGCGGACAAAGTGATTTATCCAAGGTCACACAACTAGTAATAGACAAAAGATCTGAACTGACTCCAAATCCAAATTGAGGAAAAAATCACTTCTTCTAATCCCAGAAAGCAGGATTGGAGACTCTTGGATATCCTGAGGCTTAGCAAGCTATCCCTCAGAACCTCCTGGAGCGAACCTTTCTCCTCTCCATTTTTCTACCCACACTCCTACATTATTTTAGTGTGGGAATCTGAAATGGGGACCCTGCTGCTTTTGTCATGTTGAGTCAAAATGCTTTATGTCCTTGGCCAAGACCAGTCTGATTCTAGCCTGACTCTGGAGTTCAGGACTCACTAGGTTGCTGTAGAATAGGGACAGTGGGACACTTTAGTGGGGTCATGTTAGGACAGATCCCCTCAAGGGCCTCGAGTTAGGAAGTGGTTTGCCTGAAGTCACAGGAGGATAATAGGGTTTTCCAGAAGCACCTCAGGATGATGACAATTTGGAAAGTAATGATAATAACATATTTCTCTAGTGCTTTGCTGTGTACAAAGTACCCCCAAGTCTATTACCTTACACAATCCTCAAAATAGCCCTGTGAGGTTTATATCCCAAGTATTATCGTTCACATTTGAAAGCACAGTAAACTGAGGCTCAGACAGCTTAACACCACAAAGCTGCTAAGGAGCAGGACAGCAAATCAAACGGGTCTGTCTTTTGTCTCCCATTCTAATGTTCTTTCCACACTGATCTGAAGAATAGCCAACCTGGTGTTTCTGGATGATCTGTCCTTTTAACTTGCAAAGCCCCATGCCCTTCCTTGGCCCATAGTCTGTGTGGTGCCCTGGGCTGGGGGTAACGGGAGGGAGTTTGTGTTTCTTGCAACACAACTGCCCACCTGGCTGTCTGTCCTGTTTCTTTGACTCAGTGTCGTTCTTGGCCCTCCTGCCTGTCACCTCTTCCCAGATAGTTTCCCTTAATTCCATTCCTGGCCTTTGAGCTGTCTCGCCCCTTACTGTGCCTGCCCCATGCCAGCTGTCCCCAGTAACTACCCCCTGGGTTCCCTCCCTGCTTTGTGTCCTGGCGCCTGGGGTTGGGATGGAGCTGGAGGCGGGGTTGGGGATGAAGGGGCTTGTTGAATGGATGAATGGGGACAGGCCTGGACACTGACACTGCTTGCCGCTCACACAGGGTGGTTGTGATGGAGACAGAAAAGGAGGGACAGACACAGAGCAGGAGCACAAACAGGTTGTTCTTTAAGCCCTGGTCCCCCTGGTTTAAAGGCTGGGCTCAGGTACGCTCTCTAACTTTGATCTGTCCTCATGAAGCATGTGAGAAGAGCTCACTGGGGTGGGGACTGTGGGAAGGGAGACTTCTGTGGCTGTAGTTCCCCAGCCCTTCTTTCAGGATCCCACCCTCAGACCTGACTCTAGCATTTTTTAGCTTCATCTGAAGAGCTCTGTTTCTCCAGCTTCCACCACCCCTTAAAAACAGTTTGGGAAACTAAGGCAGAGAGGAGGTGAGCCTCAGTCCTCTCCCCTCATTCTAGAGGCATGCCTGGATCCCATATTTTCAAGTCCACTCCCTCCTCTCCCTCTCATCCCTACGGGGTTTCTGTGGCTTTTTTCATTTGGAAAATCCTTTCTTGGGCTTTTTTGGGGGTTTGGAGCATGAATGGCAGACTCTCTCAAGGGGTTCAACTCTTTCCTCTTTCTCTTTCCTGTTCAGTGCCTTTAAGGGAGCTCACAAGGGTCAAAGGCTTCCCATCTCTATCCTTAGCTCAGACCCAGTCTTCCCCCACCAAGGCCCTGCATCCTCCTCCCCTGCCAACACCCCCACAACCATCCACACACACACATACCCTCCCAGACTGTGGGACAGGGAGCCAGAGGAGGGGCCAGCCCTGCATACTAATGCAGGACCCATTGTCAAAGCGGCTTTGTGCCCCAGCTCTCCATTGAGGCGGCTCTGAGGCAGGCACAATGGGGGCTCTGTC
This sequence comes from Bettongia penicillata ogilbyi, assembly GCA_023548195.1. Classification (NCBI taxonomy): domain Eukaryota; kingdom Metazoa; phylum Chordata; class Mammalia; order Diprotodontia; family Potoroidae; genus Bettongia; species Bettongia penicillata. The sequence goes on from JAJHZJ010000630.1 coordinate 1,165,965, forward strand.
CCTGAGTTCCCCCCAAACAGTCACCTGCTTTCAGAGCTTCTCCTCCCCCCAACAGTGTCCGGAGGGGCTGGGGAGAGTGGGGGAGTGGGCTCTGAGCCAGGGGCCTTGGGGGTGGGGGAGAATGGGCAGGGGGCACTGCCACCCCTGGGTCAGGCATGAAAGATGGGCAGTTGGCAAGACCAGACTTCATTGGGCACAGATGCAGGCAGAGCACTGAATTCCCAGTGGGAGTTGGATTGATGGGGAGGCCACTCCTGCTTGGAATGTGGGTTCAATGGGACTGGGGGAAGGAGACACTTCCAGAGGTGCCCACCTCCATGGCCACAAATACCCAGCGTGGTCTCATAACTATCATTCCTCTATTCTCTCAAACCCCTGAGATAGGATGGAGACAGACACACTGCCCCCTGCCCACTTACATTTCAGGCACTTATATATGCACACACACACACTGGCACACATTCATACACGCAGACACATATCCCTATATACACAAAGACACTCATATATGCAGACACACACACAGAAACATGCTCGTTGAGATACAGCATGGTGTAGTGTAAAGACCTCTCAATGTGGAGTCAGAAGACCTGGGTATGAATCTTAGTTGTAAAATATCTTGACTATGGGACCTTGGGCAAGTGACTTAACCTTTCTGAGCCTCAGTTTCCCCCTATGTCAAATGGGAATAATATTTGCACTACCTACTTCCTGGGGTTGTTGTGAAGCAGTACTACAGAAATGTGAGTTCTTGTTTGTACCTGCTCATACATATATATGCGTCTGTAGGTACACATGTGGCCCCACTTACTGACATAATGAGATTCACACATCTGATGGCAAACACACCTGCACATATACTCTGACACCTACTCAACACTTGTCCTATACCTCCCCCTGCCCTGCCCCCCGTCCCATCCTAACCATGTCCTTGGGCTTAGCAAACCTTTCTCCTTCATGGGCACCCCAGATTCCCCCCCCACATAGGTGCCCTTGCCGCCCCCTGCTGCTTTGACACAGGTTGTAACAAGTTTGCACTTGTTGTGACCTCGAGAATGTGGCCCTGGGGCTGAGAATGTCCCACTACCCCAGCAGTGGTTTAAACTTTAACCAGAGCACACTCCCTGCGGCTGCTGAGCAAGGCATAGCAACCTCTTCCAGAATCCTTCTCTGCTACCCCCACCCCAGAACAGAGCAAGCCAACTTCTCACCGTATGGTCGACTGATCTGTTTCAGTCCCCAAAGTTGGGTTTAGGATGAGGATTCCTGTCTCCCTTACGTGACCCATCAAACTCAGGAAGATGTGAGAGGGAAGGAGATGATGGAGCGAGGCCTATTAGAGAAACCTGGAAAGGTCATCTCATCCTTGTTCTGTCTGGCTCTCCCACCCGCCAGCTTGCCCATCCCAGTATCCAAGATGCTTTTACTCCAGGAAATCTTTTCTCATATTCAATCTCAATCCCTTCTGAGGCTGGAGCTCATACAGGGTGAGGTTTCACAACCCCTCAAAGATGAAGCATCTCTTGGTATCAAGGTTCTGGTAGTGCAAACCCTCGGAGGACAGGGAGGGAAATCCTAGGAGCATTCCCACCACAAGAGGAGAGTCCTAGGGACTACAGTGAGGTATCAGGGAAAGAATTCTGGCGTGGGATAATACCCTCTAAAACCGCAATGACAGTAACACCTGAACTGGAGCTCATTCCCTTGTTTGCATATTTTATATACTGCCAGTGTTCCCTGTATGGCAAAATGAAGACTGCACAGACATCTCCTAGGCCCAGTCCTTTCCCCAGGTCCTTCTTCTCTCTCCTAAAACCCCAGCCCCTCTCGCCCCATCACTGACTCCTAGCCTTGGTCCCTTTCTCCCTCCCTGCCTTCTGCTGTCTTCTCTCAGGATGGGTCTTCCCCCAAAAGATCTCATCAAAACCACTGGGGATAGTGAGAAAGTGGTAGTGTTGCTGCTTCCACAGCTTTCTAGGGAAAAGTCTCCCTTGCTTCTCTGTTCCAGAATTTTGCCTCTGTATTTGGGTTTCCTCTTTCTGACACCCTCAATATCTGCATCCCGAAAGGAGGATGTGGAGGAAGAATTTAGGTAGAAACTATTAAAGTGGCTTAGGGAGTGGGCTTTCTTTTTGAAGTCTGCAACCTGAGACAGAGGTATGAGCCCAGATTTGTGTGTAGGGTGAGGGAGAGAAGGGGAGTTTAAGGTTATCCTTCATCTCCATTTCTGCCAAGGGTTAAACCTGGAAGAATCCGATTAGATATCAGTACATGGGATTTAGTTTAAGACTCAACAGAAAAAATAAAAAAAAACCTTTTTAATGGCTGGAGGTCACCCAGGCATAGAGGAGAAGATGAGAAATTCTCTTTCCTTCCTTGGAAATGTTAATGAAGAGCAAATACTCAGATAGAATGATGTCAAGCAAGGAAGCCCTCCAGGGACCTGTTGGCTATGGAATTTTCTGACCCATTTTCAATATGTCCCACTATGAGACCATTTTGCCCCATTCCCCTCACCCCTGCCATCCACCCTGCTCCCAAAAGAATCAAATCCAGGTTGAGGTAGGAGTCTAGTACTATTGGACTTGCCCTCCTCCTCGGTCTAGTGTATGGTTGTAACTGTCCTTGCCTACCCTGTTCCACATCCTCCTTAGCTCCATCTGTTTTCATCTTCCCTAGTGTTGGTTCCAATCAAAGACAGATTTTTAACTCTTTCTCTTATCCTACTCACCTGCAATGTGGTAGAGAACATCATGAGATGAACCCAACCAGATGTTTTTATAGGCTGGAACAGCACACCTGGGCTCTGCAGGACCTGGGAACATCCCCAAGGACAAAGGCCTGGGGGAAGAACAGAAGAGAGAAATGGCAGCCTTGGGGAAAAAGGCAGGAACATTCCTGTGATCTTTATGTTAAAAATGAAGCAAATAAGTTGAAAAGTGGTCATTTATTGAGTCATTCCATTAGGTTGAACCAATCTAGGAAAAGTAGTCATGGAATTCCATTTTGGAGTTTTCAGACAGGCCTCTTCTGACCCAGTTTCTTGACATGAACTATACAGCCAAGATGGACAATTTACTGTTCTCTATCTTGTGCTTTTCCACAACCAATCAAGCTGTTGCCTCTGCCTTATTTTTCCTTCTCTCCCCCATTTTTGCCTGTGGAAAAATTTACCCATCCTTCGAAGGCCACTTATGTACACCTGGAGGAAAAAAATACAAAAATTTTGTAATCCCTGGGAGCTAAGAGCTGGTCCTTCTCCTTCTCTCACCTTTCAATCTTTCTCCTTGAGCCTCAATTTCCCTTTCTATTGCTCAAACGTTAGGATCACATATTTAGAATTGAAAGAAGCCTTAGAGATTATCTAGTCCAACTCCCACATTTTACAGATCAGAAAACTGGGGTTTAGAGGTTACAAGATTTGCCTGAGGTCACATAAGAACATAAATGGCAGAGGCAGGTTGAACCTGGACCTTTACTCTCTCTCTCAGTTGTAACCAGGAATCTGTACCATGAGACCATGGGGACTGGGGGGTGAAGGGGGCCAGGAGTGGTCCTAGGGATGCCTGCTGGGTCTGGAGGACATCTTTTGGGTCCAGAGCTCTCTGGCTTTGACCTCCAGGTCCTGCAATCTGCTCATTCCCCCAAGTTCTGGCAGAGGAACCCAGAAGCCCTGATACTGGACCTCTTGGCTCCAGCTTTGTGACTTTCTGTTCTTCAGTTTCCCCTGCAAGACTGTGATCCCTCCAGGAACCTGGACTCCCCAGTGACAAAGAGCTCACAAGTGTGTTAGAGAGGAGTCACTAAGAACAGATGCAGAGAATGGGAGAACAGGCTCTAGGAGCAAGTGTTAAATTCAATCTGGAGAAAAGAGACTGAAGAGAGACTAAGTTAGAATCCCCAAGTCCTTGAAAGGTTAGGCTGCGACTACAGTGAGGAGGACTGAGGACAGACAGAAGGAAGAACTTCCAAACAATGGGGAGTATCAGATCCTAGCATGGGTGATGAATATGCGGGAGGGTTCATTTGTTCTCTCATGGCCTCTTTTAATAGAGGAGAAGTTTTCTTGTTTGAAAGAGGTAAGGCAGGAGGACAAATGAAGTGACCTTTAGAGGTCTCAGCCAGTTCTAAAAAACCTAATAAAATAAAGGAACAGATCCCACATGCACTTTGACCAGGGGGGGTGACCCTACCTGCCCCTCTGCCACCCATAAACGCCCCATTCCTTAGGTTTTTCCTTCACTCTTTTATTCTATCCCTCCAAGGATTTCTAGGCACTTTCCTCATACCTTGGAGGGTATGCCAACAGGCAGGGAAACTGAGGCACAGAATGAGGAAAACAGAGATGAGACGCAGGCCAGTGCCCTGCCCTTCTTCTCTTCTCCCTGCTAGAGGACAGTATGCCCTCATTCCGGGCCCAGGGGGCCAGGGGCCCCTGAGGAGCCGGTCAGACAAGCTCAGGCCCCTCTCCGGTTTCCTGGCTCCTCCATAGGGCCATGGCCCAAGATGCTGGTGGCAGATCTGGTGACAGCTCAATAGTGCTTTGGCCTCCACTCCCTGAGTCCTTATCTCCTGGGGCCTAGCCATCTCCATGCCACAGACCAGCATTCAGGGCCTGCCAGCTTCTTGGAGCTGTGAGCCAGGGGAAGGTAAAGGGTGCATGCCCTGATTGGGGGTGGTGGTGACAAAAATTGGGAAGTTCAGCTCTACTTAGCATGTGACCCCCATGACAGTTTGCAGAAGCTCCTGTTGCTAGGGAGTTTATATGGGAGGAGGCACCCAGGAAAGTGAGGGAGAGGTAAAAGTGGATTGAGATCCCTGACCTCATCAGTCTTTGTTCATTTAAGAGAGCAGTGTACGTGGGGTCATAGCCCACTGGCCCCTTCTTGGGCTTGGAGATCAGTAAGTCAGGGGCAGAGACACAAGGCATTGGTGTAGCCCTGAATTTCTTAGAAGGTGCCATTTTTGGGGAGGGTTCAGGAGAGGAGAAGAGTTCTACTTGAGGCAAATGACAGTTCAAACAGGACTTACGGTGAACACCCTACCCCCTCCTCAACCCCATGAGCCAGAATGCTCTGCCCTCTGCTGGTGGGACACTGCTTCTCCAGCAAGGAGTTCTGGTATATGGACATCAAGGTGTCTTCCTCCTGCTCTATCCATCCTCCAGGCCAGACTCTCAGATCGGAGGAAACGGAAGTTGAGGGCAAACCTCTTCAAGGGAGGTGAAACTCTAAGTGAAGTCATTACATAAGGCTGCTAGGTGGAGGGCTGGACCTGGAATCCAGAAGACCCGAGTTCCAGTTTGGCCTCAGACATTTCCTAGCTACGTGACCAAATCTGGCCAAGTCACTTAACCTCTGGCTACCTTGGTTTCTTCATCTGTAAAATGGAGATAATAATAGTACCTACCTCCCTGGCATTGTTGTGGGGATAATATTTGCAAAGTGTTCTGTCAACCTTAAAGCAGTGTTTAAATGTCCCTGCCCTCTGTGTAGGAAGTCTTGTCTGGTGATCAGTATTCTCTGACTTGTTTCTCATGTGGTTCTCCCTATGGAGAACCTCTGAAACACAGAAAGGGATGTGCTGAAGCTTAGAGAAGACACGTCATATATCATAGTAAGGCTGAGACGGGGAGAAGAGGTCATTTCATCTATTCTCTTGCCTCAACCTTGCCCAACCCTGATTCCTCCAGGAAAAGAACTCTATAATCTCCCTCTATTTAATTCAACTCAAGTACTGAAGTACCCACTACCTCTTAGGTCTGTTATGTAGTCACCTCACTGATTAACTTCCGTCTCCTCTGTTTTGAATTAATCTCATTTCCTCTGACTCTTCAGTGAAAGGAATTGGAAAAGTGGCAAGTGGCAAGTAGTGGAATAACATCCTCTGGGTTGCACTTGATTTCAGTCCTTTCTTTGATGAGAATGACTGATGGGGATCAAGGTTGAGAAGTTTTAGTTCCAACTGTTCCTCCTGGGCAACTGTAGCTGAGTCCTCAGTTGCCCTTTAAGCCCAGTTCTACAAAAAGAACCCCAGCTGTTGCCTGGACACCTAGCACTGCTGTCCTAGTATAGGGCAGATTCCTTGGTGTAGTCTCCGCTGTGGCTTGGTGATCCTAAAGGGTGGAGGGGGGGTGTAGAGAACCAATATCCATCTGCTGAGTGCCCCAGGGAGCCTGCCCTCCTAATGCCCTCAATTTACAAACTGGGAGAGGGAAGTCCTGGAGTGCCAATCTCCGGGCAACTCTCTGTAGGAACATTGTGCCCTCTTTCCAGAGGACAGAGGGCATGACCTAAAAATTGGGAATTACTGGGCTGGGGAGGGGAGGGGGGGGGGGGAAAGAGGGAGCGGCCAAGATCAGCCCATCAGACAGAGGAGCTGGATGGTTAGAGAAGGGCCTCTAATATGGTCCCATCTCTCCTTCCCTCCTTCCCCTAACCGGAAAGCACATGGGGGAACTGAAGGGGCCAAGCAGAGGTCTCTGGCTCCCAAGAAACACTTTGAAGCCTTTTCTCTCTTTTTTGTTCAGGCAATGAAAACTTTCCAAACATTGACACAAGGAAAGAAAAGCCTATTCTTTTGCCATGGGCCCAGGGCCTGTGTTCCAGGCTGAGGCCAAAGGATAGGAGGGAAAGGATGGGGATAGAGGCAATTTTGACTCGGCCAAAAATGCGTATGAACACACACACGTACACATACCCCTCATCCTGCCTCCTCTAAGCTTAGTTGTTCATGTGATTCCACTTTTACTTCTCTATCCTCTAGAAATTAATGAAAAATAAAGCTGCCTCAAGAGAATAAATCCCAAATCCAACCCTATTCTTCCCCAAAGGCTGACCTAACTCACAATGCTTTCTTCTTTGAGCTTTGAATCAATCCCTCTCCCCCTTTCCCTTCTCTCTCTTTTTCTCTCTTGGTCTTTCTCTTTCTCTTTTTCTCTTTCTGTCTCTGTCTTTCTGCGTCTATCTCTGTCTCTCTCTCTCCATTTCCTCTTGTCTCCCCGTTCCCCATTCCCAAACTTGGATGTCTTTGCAATATCCTGCTCCATTGTACTTAATCTGCTTTGGTGAGTCTTTCAGACCAGAGTGATGTTTAAGCTGGAATTGGTAATACATTAAAGATATAAAGCCAAGTTTGGCAAGATGAGATGGTAGAATGATTTCCCATTTCCCTGATGGCAAAACAAATAGGAATGGACGAAAATTGCACCAGGCAATATATAAAGAGAGAGCTAGAGAGATACAAAGATAGACAGACAGCTAGATAGATAGATAGATAGATAGATAGATAGATAGATAGATAGATAGATAGATAGATAGATAGATAGAAAAATGAAATGGCCTCCTTGACCTCTGGTCTGGTCAAGCCACCCCTGGAGCAACGGAGATGCATTTCAGAAAGGAAAAACTCCAGTGAGTTGGGAGCAGAGTGACCAAGATGGTGGGAGACTGGATGACATACCATTTCTAAGATCTACTGATGCAACTTAGGGTGTTTTGTCTGGAGCAGAAAAGACAAGGGATGAGGGGGGAGACATAATCTAGTTATTTTCATGTATTTGATGGATTGTTGCATAGACGAGGAGACAGATTTGTTCTGATTGGCCCCAAAGGAAATAAATAGGAGGAAAGAGCAGAAGTTGAAGAGAGGCAGGTTTTAGCTCAAAAGAGGGGAAAACTTTCATAATCAGAGATTTCCAAAAGTGGAATGGACACTGCCATTCAGTTTTTCCAAAGTTTTTTGAAACATTATGTTTCCTATAGAGACATCACAGGGATAGAGGATGGAGAGGTGGCCTTAAAGTCAGGAATACCCAGGTTCAAGTTCAGACTTTGACAGCTGCTGTTTTAACCTGAGCAGGTCATTTAACCTCTTGGTGCCCAGGGGATTTTCTAAAGCCCTAAGTGCTGAACAACTGCCAATTTGCATTGCTAGAGGGAGCTAGTTCTCCTACAATGAATTCTCTTCACCAAAGAAATCAGAGACAGAAAAAAAAAATTATTATTAGCTGACATTTATATAGTGCATTAAAGTTTGCAAAGAGCTTTACACAGGTTCCCTCCTGTGATCCACACAGCAACCATAAACATACATATATGAATATATGTATATATGAATGAGAGAGGAAGGGAAGGGAAAGAGTGTAGGAATGTGTGTGTGTGTGTGTGTGTGTGTGTGTGTGTGTGTGTGTATGAGAGAGAGAGAGAGAGAGAGAGAGAGAGAGAGATTATATAAGTTCCTTTAGGGCAAGGACTTTTATTTTTATTATTATTGCCAGTGCTAACATATTCCTGTCACATAGAAGGCACTTAATAAATGTTTGATGGATTGAACTGAGGTACGGTTTAAGTTCAAGTGTTCCTGATTCCAAATCCAACGCAAGAAACTGGGGACCCCATGAAGAGAGGGAAGGGAAGACAGGGACAAAAGAGGAGAGAGACAAAGAAGGAGATACTAGGAAAGGGAAGAATGCATACCCAAGGAGATGACAGGATGGATGAGAAACAGGACACAGCACAAAAATCAGAAAATAAGCAAGGAAAATGGATCTGTAGAAGAAAAGTGGGGAGAATTAAGAAGACAGTGAAAAAACAATAGAAGAAAGCTTGAGAACAGTGAGCATAGGAGACAAAAAAGAATGCTGTCACCTCCAATTGTCACCTCGTGTCATTCATCCCGGGCATTATCTCTGACTAAAGTCTTCCTTCCAACCTGGCTCCCACCGGCCTTCCAGCCTGCTTTGATCAAGAACTCCCCTGGTTGTCAGTCAGCATGGGAAGAGGAGCTAACCTAATTTTAATAGGAGCTTCAACACAACAGCACTAAGAAGGCAAAACTATTGCAAAAAAATGAAATTGTGATAAATGCATTCTGTGACTCGCTTGCTTAGCTGGTTAGACTTTTAAGTTTTTGATCTTGTTTTTGATTCCCCTGTGGATCAGTGGAGGGTGTGGAGGTGTGTGGAACTGGTTCACAGGTAGAGATTGCTTCCTTAATCCTGTCCGATCACTTTTAGAGGACCCATGGTGAGTGAAAAAAAGTCAGGAAAACTAGATGTAAATATGATTTCAAAACTTATGATCCCCAGTAGATTAGCTCCCCGAAGGCTGGGAGTAATTTGATTTTTTGTTTTTGCATAAAGACACTTAAGTCATCTTTGTTGCATTGACTTAGGTAGCTGTGTGACAACAGTAAAGTTTATTTTACCCCTCTGACTCTCAGCTTCCTCTTCTTAAAATAGAGACAAAAACAGATTTGAAAACTTACTAGCTCAAGGAGCAAGGGGGAAAATCCCTTTACCACTCTGAGCCAGAGTATTATAGATTAAGATATCTAGGTAAATTAGAGGACCCTCCCTAGTATGGTTAAGGGGGTTCCTGCCAACACACTTGGTGAAGAATTTGGGGGTGAGTGTTGTGGTTAAGGCTAGCTGGTTCACCCTGCCTCACATGGAGGAAAGGGGGCAAGGAGCAGTGAGAAGCACCCGTGCAGAATCTGGTTATGACCACCCACTGTACCCTGGGACAAGAGTCAGCTGCTCTACATTCAGATTCCAGCTCATTCATTTCCTCCCTGGGTGACCTTGGCCTGGTTCTTTCATCTTTCTGGGCCTCATTATTCTCATCTGTACAACAAGGGGAGTTAGAATACATGACATCTGAAGTCCCTTTCAGCTCTCTAGGATCTTGTGATCTCTGTGGTCCTTTCCTAGGTCTAAAATCTTGTGATTCTTCGGATCTGATCCCTCTTAGCCTTCTCTGAGCTTGACTTTGGTCTGAGTCCTGGAGAGTAGGATAACATCACCCTCTGGTGGTAGAAGTGGGGGCAAAGCTGGGACGTAGCCTCTACGTCGTTGGAACTTTGGCTGGCCTGCCTTGCCACATGTCTGGGCCCAGTTCGGAGGTGGAGGGGATGAGAGGGAGATCTTTTCGCAGCCACTCCTGGCCCTGGCTCTCCATGAGGAGTCAAATCACTTGGGTGTGGGAGGCAGCAGACACAACAGCTGGAGGCATCAGATAACAGACGAAGGAGGCAGATTAAACAGCTGGCACCAGCGGATACAACAACTGGAGGTGGCAGACACAACAGGCGGAGGTGGCAAAGAGGCCAGCTAGAAGCCAAAGGCCCTAGCGCCCATGAGGATGGAGCTGAGTGAGATGGGCTATGGAGGCTGTGTTTGTCCTGGTTTTTTCTAGAGTCACTACAAATGCAGCAGAGATTTCTCCTTGAAGTTTGAGACCGATAAGAAAAGCCTTTCTGGGACATTCTGACACACTTGTTATTACCTTAATTATGTTCCAGAGGAAATCATCCCTATTCTCTCTTTAAAAAATTTTTTCAAACAAGGGAAGGCGAAAGCAGCAGCAGTCTAGACCCCTGGATGGTCTGAAGGTCTTAGTGGCCTGTCTTCCTGGGAGTGTTAGGCCTTCAAGGAGCTCCTCTAACTCTGGCTCCTCAAGATGAAATTACCTCGGCAGGGCAGGTCCAGGACATCCCCAGGCCCCCAGGCAGATGTAGAGGTTTGCTTCACCAATGCTTCTTTATTCCTGGAAAAGTACAAGTTACTCCACAGGTAGGCATGGGTGCCACATGTCCAGAGGAGATTGTCTCCTATTTCAATGCTTTGTTCACTTTTCTGCTGGCAGGATGCACAGCAGTCCTGAATTTAAGCCTGGTCAGACACTGCCAGTGATTAGCACTCAGTCCATCTTCTACCTTCCTCCCTGAGCCAGTACAATTTTCTCAAGAGTCAATCTTACCCAGAAGCCCTTAAGAAAATGCCCCACCACCTTCAGCAGAACTCCTTCCTTCACTGTTGCTTCCTTTGTCATATCTGCATGTATAGCCCTGTCCATGCCTTTTCCTGTGACACACAGCATCCCTTTGGCATGAGATTAATCATCAAGCGTTGTTTGAGGACAAGTGGAGGAAAGGGAGAGAGACCAGCTTCTGAGATGTTGTGGTGTAGGAGACTAAGTGCAGGACTTTTGAGTCAGGAGGGACTTGGGTTTAAATGACACCTCTGAGGCTCAGTTTCCTCAGTTGTCAAATAGGAATAATAAAATTTGCAGTACCTACCTCACATGAGTTTTGTAAAGGTCAAGCAACAATCTACAGAAAGGTATAGGGTGCACTGATATATAGGGAACTCCTGGATGAAAAAAGTCCTTATACCAATACAGGGCAGCACCTTCTCTACAATTTATAGTCTTTTACAACTGCCTACAGCACTGAGAAGCTAAGTGATTTGTCCAAGAGCGCATATCCAGCATGAGTTAGAGGTGGACCTTAAAGCACTACAGAAAAGTCAGCTGCTGGGATTTCTGAGACAGCTAAACATCTCCGTGTCTTCACCCAGTTTAGCAACCGGAACAATCATAGTCATAGACTGAGAGCTGGAAGGGATCTTAGAGACATTTTCACTTGACAGGGGAAGAGACAGAGGCCCAGAGAAGTTGTGAATTTGCCCTTAGTCATATTGGGAGTGGCAAGGACAGAATTTAAGCCCAGGTACTCTGAGACAAAATCAATGTTCTCTGCACTGGGGCAGTGGGTAGGCCTGGAGATGCTCCCATAGCATTGCCTCTCCTGCTCGTGACATACAACAGCATGGGCAGAATCCTACCTTAGAAGCAAAAGCTCCAGAGAATTCATTATGGGGCCTAATGGAGATTAGGGCTTTTTGGGTGCAGTGGATACCATTTCAGTCTCTCTTCACCCCCATCTCAGGGGATTGTGCGATGAGACTGTGGTCAAATCTGAGGTCAGGTTGATGGTAGCTTCACCCTCAGAAAAGTACAGAATTTTCAGAGACCTTCTAGGGATGGTTGCCAGAGGATGGTCAGGGTCTTGTATAAACCTCTGCCATACTATTTTCCTCTCCAGATGACTTCAGTTGCAAAGGTGTACTACAGCCAGACCACCCAGACAGAGAGCCGGCCCCTAATGGGCCCAGGGCTACGCCGCCGGCGGGTCCTGACCAAGGATGGCCGCAGTAACATCCGCATGGAACACATTGCTGACAAGCGCTTCCTCTACCTCAAAGACCTATGGACCACCTTCATTGACATGCAATGGCGTTACAAGCTGTTATTATTCTCTGCCACCTTTGCAGGCACCTGGTTTCTGTTTGGTGTGGTGTGGTATCTGGTGGCAGTGGCCCATGGAGACCTGCTGGAGCTAGGGCCTCCCGCTAACCACACGCCCTGTGTGGTGCAGGTCCACACGCTCACAGGTGCCTTCCTCTTCTCCCTAGAGTCACAAACCACCATTGGCTATGGGTTCCGCTATATTAGCGAAGAGTGTCCACTGGCCATTGTCCTCCTTATTGCCCAGCTAGTACTCACTACCATTCTGGAGATCTTTATCACAGGCACCTTCCTGGCCAAAATTGCCCGGCCCAAGAAGAGGGCTGAGACCATCCGCTTCAGCCAGCATGCAGTGGTGGCTACCCATGATGGCAAACCCTGCCTTATGATCCGTGTTGCCAACATGCGCAAAAGCCTCCTCATTGGCTGTCAAGTGACAGGTAAGCTGCTCCAGACCCATTTAACCAAGGAAGGAGAGAGCATCCGGCTCAATCAAGTCAATGTGGCCTTCCAGGTGGATACTGCCTCTGATAGCCCATTTCTCATCCTACCCCTTACCTTCTACCATGTGGTGGATGAATCCAGTCCTCTGCGTGACCTGCCCCTACGAAGTGGTGAGGGGGACTTTGAGTTGGTTCTGATTCTCAGTGGGACAGTGGAATCTACCAGTGCCACCTGTCAAGTGCGCACATCCTACTTGCCAGAAGAGATCCTCTGGGGCTATGAATTCACACCTGCCATCTCACTCTCAGCTAGTGGCAAGTATGTGGCTGACTTCAGCCTCTTTGACCAAGTTGTGAAAGTGACACCCCCTGGCAGCCTCCGAGATACTGTCCGTTATGGGGATCCTGAAAAGCTCAAGCTAGAGGAGTCATTCCGGGAACAGGAAGGGAAGGAGGGCAGTGCCCTCAGTGTACGAATCAGCAATGTCTGATGACTCTGATTTCCACTTCCCTCACTCCTTCTGGTCAGAGGAGATATTCTCTGGTGCGACCCTATCCCCTGAGTTATTGCCTATTCTCTATCTCCCAGTTCCCAGGTGGGGTGCCCTACCCAGGCTCATTGGAGAGAGCCCCAGGATCACCCTTCTCCCAGTTCCATCTTCCTACACCCAGTGGCCTGTAATTTGCCTGGGCCAGCCTGAAGGAACAGTCTCCCTTTGGAATGAGTGTCACCTCCAAGCCAAGGTTTGGAGTATTTGGGACAGAGTAGATTGGGCTAAGGAGGATTAGAAAATCCTAGCCATTACTGGAGATTCCGTAAGAGAACTGTGCAACTGGATGAATGGATGAACTCTGCTCCATTTATGAAACTTGGTTCCTTGAGGATGGAGGATTTTCCTTTTCTATCTTCCCATCCAACTAGTTCCCTGAGCCCAGGCTCTCTCTGCTGGTCACTCTGGGTACTACACTATTATATATGCCTGATGCTGCGACCCGGCAGTAGGTAAACTGTCATAGTATCCTCTGCTAAACCCCAACAGAGTACACTACTTCCCCTCATGAAGAGACGGATTCCCCTTCCGGCTCCAATGTATGGGCTTGATTGCCACCATTTGGCCCTTCACAATTCCTCAAGTGGACCCTCTCCCCATGTCCCAGATCTCAATTGTTTCTCTTTGATGCCTTCATCCCCAGAGAATGAGATTTATCATAGTAAATGACCACAACATATAGTCACACCACAATCACACATGCATAGAGTTTAAAATTCTTCAAATTGAGGATCACTGGAAAAGAGATATTGTCCAAATGCCATGCGCTTATCTCCCTAGGCTACTCAGGGTGTCCTGTGAGAGGTCGTACCCTGGCAATGACGTTCTCCAAGGAAGGTTTCAGGAGAGGGTCTAAGGGAATGTTTCCAACAGAAGCTGTACCTAGGAACCTCTCCCTTCTAACTAGTTTGTTGAGTGTCCCTTTTCCTTTACTCTCTTGGATCTGTTTCTCAAAGTAAATGGGAAGTGAAGAGGACTTTTCCTTATTCTTTGCTACACTGAAGATCAGATCTCAGGGCCCAGAAGCTCTAGTAAAATTGGACTAGTCTTACTAAGCAGGAAGTTCTCCATATGCGAGGCCTTTGGGCAAAGCTCAAATAATGTTGATATGCTGTTGAAGACCAAACAGAAACCAAGATATATGGTTAGAAGTCACTATTACTACTCCCAGTCACCCTGTACTCCTCTGAAAAGCTTAAGTTACTTCCCAGGTCATTAGATAAATACCTAATGGAAAGAAGAACATGACATTCCTGGGGCACAGAGGAAAATGAAGAGGATCCATCTTGTCCCAACCCTCCTGTTCCCCCAGAACTCAGTCCCAGATGCTTAGTGGGTAAATCTTTTCAAAGGAATAGGACTAGACTACAGCCCACCCAAGAAAGGCAGTGTGATAAAGTAGAAAGGATACTGGATTTGGAGTCAGAGGACCTGCATTCAAATCCTGGTTCTGCCACTTAACTACCTGTGTGACCTAAAGCAAATCACTTAAACTCTCTGGTTTAGTTCTTTTGTCTGCAAACCAGAGGGGCTAACTAATCTCTAAGGTCTCTTCTAGCTCCAAACTTATGAGTCCTTCCCTGGCAGGGACCAGGTTGGAGAGCCCCTGAAGAAAGCCTCCATATTCATGGCGAGTAGCCCTATTGGCAGGTAACAGGGACAAGTTTTGCAGAGTTTTTGTGGAGTGTCATTAAATGAGGTAGCTGAGAGAAGACCGTATCTCTATATCAGAAGAGAGTAGGCTACAGCAGAAGCAATTATGTAGTGGTTTATATAAGCCTATGTCCAGCTAATCACATTCCAGCCTATGGTTTTACCGAAAATGTGTTTGTATCCAGATGTCCTATATGTGCACGCTCATTCTTGTAAACAGACTCATCATAACTCCAGACTGGCCCCAGAATCACAAATTGACCAGATCTGCATAAACTTCCCCCATAAAGAGCCTTTTGGACTTGGCTAATCTCAACTCCTAAGTGGAGACTGATACCACCTCTCCATCAATCTCTATCTCTAATAAACCCCTTTAGAGGCCACTGGCCTATGTGGAGTTTAGACAGAGTTGAAACTTACAGATATTTGGAAGCCTTCCCCAGGTACCAGAAGGGAGAGGGCCTTCTGCTGGATTTTCCCTTCTTAAAATCAGACACCTGATTTCTTCTGTATGTATATATATACAGAAAGGGACACATACACACTGATATATAATGTCCATACCTATGTTATTCTTAATCAGTCCCCATCCATCTGGTTTCTTCTGCACATAGCTGCCACCCCCTCACATGAGTCATTCCTCCTCCCTCCCTCCACTCCCTTAGTCTTAATTCCTCAGACTTGCCAGCTTTTTGGACAGTAAACAAACTTGAGAAATTACCTGGAACCCAATTCACTGGTTTGCCTTGATGTCCCTTTCCCTCCCTGCATCCTGTCCCCCACTCCAGGCCTCCCTGTAAGTCACACTTTACTTGGCACGTTCTCCTTTGGTCTGGTCTGGCACTCATCCCCTCACCCACATGCCAGGGATCCCACTCTCCTACCAACCCTGAATGCCGCTCTTCTAAACTGTGCCTCCAGATATGGACAGTTCTTAAGAAAATGGATTACATCTCCACTAACCATCATCTGGAAATATGGGGAAAATGGAAGAGAGTTAGGGGTGCAGATAGAGGACACTTCAGAGGATGGTCTGGTAACTCCCGTAAGGGATGGGGTCCTTGAGGTGGCTGGGATAAGAAGAAAGAAGGTGGTGGTACTGAGGGAACCCACTGAAGCTGCGAAACTTTTATGCCTTACCATTCACCTCCTTACAATACTAGACACCTTAGATAAGAGGGAAATGTACAGGCAGGATTTGGGGGGAAGGTCACATGACATGTATAGGAGGTTTACCTATGGAAGAGATATAGAAAAAATAATATATAATATATATAATATACATATATATGTGTGTGTGTGTATGTGTAAATATGTATACAGAAAAGTGCATGGAGCGCTTACAGTGAGGAGGACACCTTACCCTAATGAAAGGTGGGGTTGGGAGAGGGATGGGTGGGATGCCCTGGACGACCTGTCTCATGATGGTCACTGGTTTTGGTTACAGTCTAGAATTGGGGGATTGGCTCTGAGGTCACTGGAAATTGAGAAAGGGTGGAACAGGCTGATCTCGTGGGAAATAGAGGCATCTATTGTAAGCTTGCGATATTCGGAAAATGAATCATTCCCCATCACCCAGTGCTGCTACTAGGGCCTGAAGTGAGCCTGCTGGTGGGTAGGGGAAGAAGCAGAGAAAATAAGAAAGGAGAGCCCCTGGGGTGGAGGCTTTTTGGGTTCTTGCTCTTAGCATAGAGGCTCAGTCTGGTGGAAAACTTATTTCTGTTTCTGAATCCTAGCAGTTGACTCTTAGCTCACATGCACTTCTTTTTTTAAAATTATTGTCCAGTTCAACTCATCCCTCTCCATGGTCCTTATTCTTTTCTGTTCACAGAGGTGATGACAACTATAGCCAGAGTTGTTGGGGTGATGGCTATCAGCAAGATTCTATCTTGGTCTCCCTATCAAATAAGCTGGGGGTAGGGGCAGGGGAGCTGGGGCAAGAGGATTCTGCCTTGCCCTTTTGGTTCCCCCATCCTAATTCTCCAATGCAGGGTACCAATGGAGCTCCTAAGACAGATACTTAGGGATCTGTCTAAAAGCTGGTGGAAAACAGCACTTAGGAGGAAGATACCTCTATAGGCAGGTAGACCCCAATCCTGGCAGGAGTGATGATGGGTTATTTCTGCATAGCTAGGAGAAGAGAGGAGGATTGTTTTGGGGGAGAGTCACATTCTGATCAGTCCCTCAGTGTCTCCCAAATCTAATGAGATCACCTAGGGATTTCCCATGTGGCCTGAAGGAAAGGAAGAGGTAACCTACAATTCCCCTACCTGCACGGCAAGAATATTATTCTCTTCCCCAGGCTGTTACCCTAGTCCTTCTCTCTTACTTGGCTTGTCTAGTTTGTTTTTAAAGTAACCCGCTGCTGCCTTCACTGTAAAGCTAGCTTGGGCCTCTGGCCCAGTAATGGCCATTCTGCTGAATCAGAAATGCCTAGGAAAAGGTGTTTCCATTCATTGCGCTAAAAACTAAACCAGGTCATATTTCTCCAGGAGAAAGATGCTTGAGTGTTTTTTTTTTTTTTCTGTACAGAATAAGCTACTAAATAAAATATTTCATCACTATGATTGGTATCCAGGTTGTTCTTGGAGAAGAAAACAAGTCTCTTGGCAATAATAAAAAATTATTACTGGGAAAAGTTGGGCAGGGGAAGGAGAGAGGGAGGCCTGGGGGGCAATTAGGGGTTGGCCAGATGAATAAATGCTAGTGGTTTTCTGGTTTCTTGGTTTGACCCCCTTCGCCCCCTTCAGCCCCACTAAGCCTTTGGCCAAGGCCACTCACCCTTCCAACTACTCTTCCTACTTTTATCCCCTTCAACAACCTCTTGAGATGACTTGTGTGGGAAAAGTGGAAGTCATTGGTTTTCTCAAAAAGGATAAAAGTATTTCCTACCCCCTTTGAAGTCTGATCTGGCTGGCATTCCTGCTCCTAAAGGTCATTTCACCTTTGCTACTGGACGCTCTTTCTATTCAGCAATTAACAAAAACATTTTTTTCCCTCTTCTAAACCAATCAGTTGGCCTGTTGTCTGTATTTGTGGACGAATCTTTACAGAATCACAGAGCTGGAAAGAACATCAAAGGTCCATGGTCCTATTTCCCTGGTTTAGAGATCTGCCTCAGATCTCAGAGAAATTGATCTCTCTTCTGCCTTTTATTAAAGTTCTGAGATAGAGCTGTATGTTCCCAGCCAGCCAAACAGGGTTTCTTTTACCAAGAGAGGAAATAGATTCAAAAGCCCCTGTTTCAAACAACAGGTACGGAAGGAAGAGAAGGAAAATGGAGTGTCATAAATAAACATTTACTAATAACAATAAATATTTACTGAGTACCTATTATGTCCATATAAAGCACTGATGTTAGAATGATATATAAGGCCCAGTTTCTGCCCTCAAAGGACTTATAAAGTAGGTGGGGGGTAAAATAATAAATAGTAAATAGTGAAAATTAAGTGTTAAGTTAATAATTACTCCCATTTCTATTGCACTTTAAGGTTTACAAAACCAACACTCTTGTGAGCTAGGGAGAGGAAGTATTATTATCTCTATTACACAGATGGGAAAACTGAGGCTCAGAAAAGTTAAGTGGTTTGCCCAGGGTAATAAAGCTAGGAAGTATTGAAGCTGGCACTTGGCCCCAAGTCTTCTGACTCCAAGTCTTTGTTCTTTCCATGTATAGATAATTATGCTTAGGAAGTTTCAAGGACAGGGATGTCACTGCAGAAAAGGCTTCATAAAGCAGATGATGCCTGAGCAGGCCTTTGAAAAAAGGATAAAATTTTCACCTTTGCTACTGGACGCTCTTTCTATTCAGCAATTAACACAAAAACATTTTTTTCCCTCTTCTAAACCAATCAGTTGGCCTGTTGTCTGTATTTGTGGATGAATCTTTACAGAATCACAGAGCTGGAAAGAACATCAAAGGTCCATGGTTCTATTTCCCTGGCTTAGAGATCTGCCTCAGATCTCAGAGAAATTGATCTCTCTTCGGATAAAATTTAGGTAAGTGCAAGGGAATAGGAAGTGCATTCTGAGTAGGAAAATAGCATGGTAAGGGCTGGAGGAAGAAAATGTACAAGGCATATTTAGGAGTGGGCAGCCAGATGGAACAGTGGATAGAGTACAAGGCCAGCAAGACTCATCTTCCTGAGCTCAAATCTGGCCTCTGAGCATTGATTAGCTGTGTGACCCTGGGCAAATCATTCAACCTCATTGTCCTCAGTTTCCTCATCTGTCAAATGAACTGGAGAAGGAAATGGCAAACCACTCCAGTATCTTTGCCAAAAAAATGCCAATGAGGTCATGAAGAGTGGGACATGACAGAAAAATAAAAATATTTAGGAGTCACTAAAAAGACGAATTTGGCTGGAGCAGAGAAATTTTGGGAGAGAAAGGTATGGAATAGAAGCCTAAAAAACTATTTGAGGTTAGATTGTAGAGTCCTGAATGTTGAATGTCCAGTTAATGAATGAACAAAAGAAACATTTATGAACTATGTGCAAAGTAGTGTGCTAAGTACTGAGATAGATTACAAATAGGAAAATATCACAGTCCTTGATCTCAAGTAATTCACATTCTAATAAGGGAAGGCAGCATAAATAGGAGATTTCAGCTTCAAGTCAGACAGAAAGACTTAGTGGTCCTAAAGGAATCTAGATTTTATTCTGTAGGCCAAGGAGTTTAAACCAAGAAAACAGAGTCTATCAGCAAACCTCTAAATCTAGGGGATCTAGGTTGGGATTTTCATCTGTGGGCAGAGAACTTGGCCTTTCCTTGTTCTAGTCAAAGGTTTGGCACGACAGGGCACTTTGGGACAAATTCATTAAATAAACATCCATTGAAGTCTACTAGCTACAAGATACTGCACTGGGTACTTTGGGAATAGGGTGGTGGTGGTGGTGGTGAGAAGGGTCATCAAGATTATTTGGATGCACCTTCTGCCTTTGCTATCTTATTCTCTAATAGGAGAAAATACAAAGCATTATGTGATGAGTGCTATGTGAATGGTCCAGACCATAAGTGATGTACACTTAATGAAATAACAAAGACCAAGTACAATGCCAGAGGATTTGTGATGAAACCTCCTGCCAGACTGTCAGATTGAGTATACATGTTTATAACAGGGCTGTTCGTTTTCTTCCTTTGTCAGTTGGAAGGGAAGAAATGGACGAGAATCAGAGAATGTGCATCTGAAAATAAAATAAAAATTAATTAATTTTTTAAACATAAAGTAGTGGTATAGTATAAAAAGCACTGACCTGGGAGTTAGGAAACCCGGTTTCCAGTTCCTGTTTTACCACTTTCATCTGGGCCCATGAAGATTAGACAATTCAGGGTGAGATAAATCATGTCCTTACAAGTATGGGATTTAGCATATACAACCTTGTCACGGCTTCTGGGAAGTTATTTTGTCAAAGCATGGAGAACCCTGGAAGAGCTAAGTGGTGTAGTGGATAAAATGCTAAGCATGAAGTCAGGAAAAATCATCTTCCTGCATTCAGATCTGGTCTCAGACATTTACTGCGTGACTCTAGGCAAGTCATGTAACCTTATTTGCCTCATCTGTCAAATGAGCTACAAAAGGAAAAAGCAAACCACTCCATTGTCTTTGCCACTGTTGTTCAGTTGTGTCCAACTCTTTGTGACCTCATTTGGGGTTTTCGTGGCAAAGATGCTAGAGTGGTTTGTTATTACTTCCTCTAACTCATTTTATAGATGAAGAAACTGAGATAAATGGTGATAAGTGACTTGCCCAGGGCCACAGAGCTGGTAAGCATCCGAGGCCAGATTTGGACCAAGAAGATGAGTCTTCCTGACTCTAGATCCAGAACTCTATCCATTGTGCCACCCAGTTCTGCCAAAAAAACCTCAGATGGGGTCACAAAAAGTCAAACATTATTGAAACAACTGAGCAACAACAATAACTTCTTGACTCCAGGTCTGGTGCTCTAACCACTAGGCCGCCTAGCTACCCCGAAGGGCTCACAGAGAGTGGGGAAGGAGTGAAAAACCAGTAAGCAACAACAAAGAGAACTCTGACTCAATATAGCCTCCAAGTCTGAGACTAGGTAGATTTCTCTCTTTATTTATACCCTATACCAACTCACCTTGAAATATTATTTTTGAATATATTTATATTTTATATACCCACATATGTATATACACATATATGTGTGTTTTTCATTTATAGTTTTATGTTTCAAGAATGTGTGATTTTGTTGAAAAGGATTCTCTCTCTAGTGTTGCAGATCTCAACCCCTCTTGACCTTGGTTAGCTATCTTGGAGAGTTCTTGGTCTTCAAAAATCCATTGCCTTGCTGCCAATCTGGTGATGAGCCCTGCAAAGTTAACTAGGTTGTTCTCTGAAAACTGGTATACATTATATCACCTTCAAAGCCTTGCTTGCTCTACTGGCAGAGCTTCCAAGAATCCAGGGTCACTTTCTCATCAAGAGACATCAGAAAAAGACTGAATTGTTTGGGGAAACCCTGGGAGAGGTGGCTCTCCCAGAGTGAGGCTCATGTATTGCCTTCTGGCTATGCTTAGTTCTGCTTCAGAATTTAGAGAACATCCTCTTATTGTCTAGAACACCAGTATCAAACTCAAATAAAAATGGGAGTTCACTAAATATACACACACATAGCAAGCTATATACAGGATAAATGGGAAATAAAAGAGGAAAGGCATTGAAATTAAGAGTGGTTGGGGAAGGTTTCTTCTAGGAGGTGGAATTTTAGTTGAGACTTAAAGGAAATCAAAGGGGTCAGCAGCCAGAGGGGAGGAGGAAAAGCATTCTAAAAATGGGGGACAGCCAGGAAAAAAATGTGTAGAAAGATGAAGTGTCTTGTTTGTGCAACACTCAGGACACCAGGGTGACTGAGTTGGCAAGTAAGGTGTAAGAGGACTGGAAAGGCCAGAGGGGCTACGATATGAATGGCTTTGAATACCAAACAGCATTTTGGATTTCATTCTGGAGGCAATAGGAAGCTACTGGAGTTTGTTGAGGAGGAGAAGGGCAGGTGAGATGATCAGAACCTGGGTTAAGTACCTATTACGTGTCACTCACTGTGCAGGGTGTTTGACATACAAAGAAAAAAAATAATGAAAATTCGCTTTCATGGAGCTTAAATTCCACTGAAGTTGTACAAGAACAAATAAATACAAGCTACATACAAATGTAAGGTCCACATATTTGGTTCTTCCCTTTCATTTCTCCAACTGAAGCAATCTCAGAAAGCAATAAATAGATCACAGACATAAAGAGGATTTGACAGGATAATACTCAAGGACTGAAAATCTGAGCATCTTTTTCTGAGTGATCAGATGAGGACACATGATTTTCAGGGTTGAAAATGAGCCACATGCCTGGGGCCTTTAAATAGCTAAAAGACTAGTTTGGTTGAATGCAAACTAGATGTTTACTTATGGAGGAGTCCCCCTCCTTGGAGAAGACTTCTCTTTCCACACCATCCCACTCTGTTGGCTAAGGAGTATAGCCTCAGAGCTACTTGCCCAAAAAGATTCACCCATAATGCAATAGGAGAATTAGCTTAGGAGACTTCAGTGCATAGTAGAGGGAGCAGAGTCACACACTCTAGAGCAGGGGTGGGGAATATAGGTCCTCAAATTTGGTCCTTTGATTTGGATTTGGTCAAAGAGCTGCCCTTGAGGAGCTAGGGGGCTACATGTGGCCTTGAGGTTGAAGGTTCCCCACCCCTGCTCTAGACAGAAATATAACACAGTGCACCTTGGGTCATCTCCAGTCATCCTGATGAATATCTGGTCACTGGATTCAGATGGCTCTGGAGAAGTGAGGCTGGTGACCTGCACAGCCCTCCCTCATTCAGACAAAGTCAAGTGCAAGTCATGTCATCATTTCTCTGATGGCATGGTCTTGTTCAGCAACGAAGGACGAACACAATTAGACAGAAATAAATCCTGAGAGGAAGTCTAGTGAGGCAAGTATCAGGAATGAAGAGCTAGGCCCTAAGGCATAAGAAAACAGAAATATCTGGAGGTAAGAAACTTGAGAGCTGATAGGTGGAGAAAAGCAGACCCTGGAAGCACAGCTAAACTCTTCAACCAGCAGGCATATTGCATCCAGGGGACCCCTGTGAGAATTACAAAGAAAAGCCTTCCAGGTCCTGCCATTCTGGAGGTATGAATTGCTCTAGCCACATGTTTAATACTCACGAGGCACTACCAGCATATTCGGTTCATGCCCACTTTTCCACATACATTGTGTGTATTTCTTAGAGAATATGTTCCTGAACTTATGGGGAGAAGGTTTTGTAGCCACTGTTCATACTATTCAGTCTTAGTAAATAAATGACTTTGCTAAGAGTCAACCATGTATACTGGCTGATTGTTCATGGGAAGGGTATCACAACCAAGAGTTTTATAGTTTTATAGTGTTTTATAGTTTTAGAAATGAGTATCCACAAGATAATTCTGGAATTTGAAGTGGTAGCTGTTTTGGGGGAAACCAAATCCAAACTGAGTAAAGGTTAAATGAGTATCCCATGGGATGATTGAGAAATGAATACAAAGTAATTTTAAGGTGGAAAGAGATGGTGCCAATATCTTGAAAAATCATGAAAGGTTTCTTTCAGGAGATGATTCTTGAATTGAACCTTGAAGGGAAGCTAAGGATTCCTGGAGTTGGACAATGGAAAGTACAGAGGACATAGACAGCCTATGAAAAAACATGGTGGGGACAGCTAGGTGGTGCAGTGAGTAGAGCACTGAACCTGGAGTCAGGAAGACCTGAATTCAAATCCAGCCTCAGACACTAGGCAGTTACTAGCTGTGTGACCTTGGGCAAGTTATTCAACCCTGATTGCCTCATCTCCTCCCTCCAAAAAAAAAAAAAGAAAAGAAAAAACCATGGTGGTAGGAGATGTAATGTAATGCATGTTGGGGTGTTTTAAGGCACAAACGAGACAAGAGATGTAAAACACACTGCAAACCTTAAAGCACTTTATAAATGCCAGTCATTGTTGTTAGCTTATGAATGAAGAATGTCTCTTCATTCCCTGAGCCTCTACTGCACTTCTTCAGAGCTCAAACAATTTACCATATGATGGTAAATGTTAAACAACTGGACTCTGAGGGGGAAAAGTATACATATACACTTTTACTTTACTCTGCATTATTAACATTTTCCCCTTCGCTTTCTTAAATCAATATTACTAGCACATAGCAGGCACTTAACAAGCACTTACTGAATGTTTTAGCATTCACTATCATCATTTGTTCACTTTTTTTTTTTTTTTTGACTAGGCAAAAGAGGCCATTCTTTGCCTCTTTTCTTAATCACCGAACAGGTGTTGCCTCTGTCAAACTGAGACCTGGGAAAGACCTTAACTTCAAAAGGCCAAGGTCTCCCAAGGCACTCAGGGCTATCTTTAGTCATCCTGATCTACATTTAGCCATTGAACCCAGATGGCTCTGGAGGAGAAAGTGAGGCTGATGACTTTGCACAGCCCTCTCTCACTTAAATCCTATTCCCTTGTGAGTTATGGCATCACCTTCCTGATGTCATGGTCCTCTTTGAGAACAAAGGACAAACCACAAAAATCTGACCACAATACTTCAGATAACTGAATGCATTAGGGCACAGCTCCTTCTGGGCATTCTAATATTTGTAAAGTGTTTAGGACAGTGCCTGGCACGTAGGAGGTACTATATGTTAGCCGTATATAAATCTAATAATGGCTAGCATTTATTTAGTGCCTACTATGTAACAAGTGCTTCAGAAATAGTATCTCTTTTAATCCTCATAACTCAATGAGGTAAGGGCTATTGTTATCTCCACTTTTACAGTGAAAGAAACTGGGGCAAACAGGTTAAGTGATTTGCCCAGGGTCTCATTGCTCCAGCCCTCATTTCATTATGCCATCTAGCTGTCCTATGATAGGCACACTATCTGTGTTTTTATCCATGTCGTTCATAAAAATGTTCAAAATCACAGGGCCAAGCACAGATCCTAAGGGCTACTGCTCTGGAGACCTTGAAAGTTGAATTCCAACCACAGGCTACTGTTTGGGTCCAGCCATTCAAGCACTTCAGAGATTACCCAATTCTAATAACATTTAGCCCACATTTTAAAAAATTGTTTGCAGAAAAATAGCATGAGTTTTTTTTTATTCAGTGACTTGCTAAATAAAGCTAGCCGGCAATAGTAGAAAGAGGGTCTGGGTTCAAATTCTGTTTCCTACATGTTCTACTTGTGAGATGATGGCAAGTCACTTAACCTTTGAACTTCAGTTTCCTTACCTGTAAAATAAAAGGGTTGGATTTTCTTAACCTGGGGTTCATGAATTTTTTAAAATGCATTTTGATATTATTCCCACATAATCGATTTCCTATACTTCATTTTGTGCGCTTAAAAACATTATTCTGAAGAGTTCATAGGCTTCATCAGACTGCCAAAGGCCACTATGACACAAAAAAGGGTAAGAACCTGTTAAGTAAAAGCCCTTTAAGGTCTGCAGGTAATCTGTTAACTGCAGGACTCCTCCAGTTTCTCTGTTTGGTAAGCTTGGCACGTGAGGATCCAATGAGATCACATCTGTAAAACGCTTTGCAAGCTTTACAATGCCACTTAAATGCCAGTTATTACTCGTTATTTTTAAGTAACGAGGTTAGTTCCGAAGGGTCTGTTCCTGATGAAGCCACGCTGCATCGTGGGGAACCTCAATTCCATTTTAGACGCTCACTAACCATCCTTTTTATAATTCAATTCATAAGTCAGGTTCGCCAGCCCCTAGTCTGCGGAGTGGAAAGTATCTGTTACACTTTTTTTTTTTTTTTTTTTTTAAATCACGACGACATCTGCCCTCCTCCAATCCCGTTGTTCACCATCTTTCAGTCAGAGGCTCACCAATCTCACGCGGTAGGCGGTCCTAAGTGGGGCCAACCAACACCAGGAATTCAAGTTTCATCTAGCCCTCACCACGCCCACACGTAGGCCACGCCCCCTTTTCTGAGGCAAGGGGGAGGGCTTCCCACC
Organism: Bettongia penicillata ogilbyi; assembly: GCA_023548195.1. NCBI lineage: Eukaryota > Metazoa > Chordata > Mammalia > Diprotodontia > Potoroidae > Bettongia > Bettongia penicillata. The sequence continues at coordinate 1,191,712 of JAJHZJ010000630.1, forward strand.
TGGCTCCTTTGAAAGCTACAGGAAGTCCTGCCCTTTTTGTGGAAAGTGGACCGGACGCGAGAGGTATATGTACCAATCAGCAGCGCTAGGCTGGTGCCGGAAGTATGTCCGGGGGGCGGGATTACCTTCACGGAAGCGGCCGTAGAGAGTGCCTCGTGCCGCTGTGGAAACTATGTGCGTGGTGCGAGGCCGGTGCCGCATCGAGCGCGGGTGCAGCGGTCGGGCGGGAGGCTGTGGAAGGCGCCGGGGATGTCGGGGATGAAGGCCAGGCACTTGTCTGGGCCCGCCGCCGTGTTCGGCGTGGCCCTGGCGGCCCGCGTCGTCCTGGTCTTCTACGGCCTCTACCAGGACCGGACCCTGGTGGTGAAGTTCACGGACATCGACTACCGGGTGTTCACGGACGCGGCGCGCTTGGTGACGCAGGGCCGCTCCCCGTACCAGCGAGCCACGTACCGCTACACGCCGCTGCTGGCCTGGCTCCTCACGCCCAACGTCCGCCTCAGCGAGCTCTTCGGCAAGTTTCTTTTCGTCAGCTGTGACCTGCTCGCCGGCTTCCTGATGCTCCGTCTGCTGCTCCTCCGCGGCCTGGACCCCCGCCGGGCCTGCGGCTCCTGCGCCTGGTGGCTGCTCCACCCGCTGCCCCTGGTGGTGTCCAGCCGGGGCAACGCCGAGTCGGTCATCGCCGCCCTGGTGCTGAGCGCCCTGTACCTCCTGGAGAGGAGGCGCGTGGCCTGGGCTGCGGTGGTCTACGGCCTGGCCGTGCACATGAAAGTGTACCCGGTCACCTACGCCCTTCCCATAGCCTTGTCGCTGCAGATCTCACCGGGCGAGGCGGAGCGGGGCCGCTCCGGGCAGTGCCTCCGGGCCCGGGCCTGGGGGCTGGCGGTGAGGCTGTGCGGTCGGGACGTGCTGCGCTTCGGAGTGGGTGCGGGGCTCACGTTTTTGGCGCTGGGCTTGGGGTTTTATTACAAATACGGCTGGAAATTTTTGGAGCACACTTACCTCTATCACCTAACCAGACGGGACATCCGGCACAATTTTTCCCCTTACTTCTACATGCTCTATCTGACAGCGGAGAGCACGTGGAGTTTTTCGCTGGGACTGGCGGCGTTTCTGCCGCAGTTGTTGTTGCTTGTAATTGTGTCTTTGGCTTATTATAGGGACCTTCCCTTCTGTTGTTTCCTCCACACTGCCATTTTTGTGAGTTTTAATAAGGTCTGCACTTCCCAGTATTTTTTGTGGTACCTCTGCTTACTGCCTCTTGTAATGCCACAAATAAGGATGTCCTGGAAGAGAGCTGCCCTCCTCCTTGGGCTGTGGTTTATGGGACAGGCCTTGTGGCTGACTCCTGCTTATTTCCTTGAGTTCCAGGGGAAAAACACCTTTTTGTTCATTTGGTTAGCTGGTTTGCTGTTTCTTTTTATTAACTGTTTCATACTGGTTCAAATTATTTCTCATTATCAGTTGAGACAAAGGGCCAAGAAAATCAAATCCCAGTAATGTATAATATCGATGTCGGGTTTCTGTGATTTATGCTCATCATTTGGGGCGCTAAAGTGCTTTAAAAGTGCTTTAACCTAAGCTTTGAACATTTTTATCACTCCCAAAGAGGTCCACTTTGGGTCACAAAACTCAATTTAAGTTGGAGATCTCAAGTGGAATGGAAGGAGCAACTTGGAGAGGTTGTTGCTTCTTGTGGATGCAGTTCCTTTAGAAAATACTTGAAATGAGAATACCAATAATATATGTGTTATATATATATCAGGGTAGTTTAAAGTTACACATTTGAATACAGGGTGTCCCCAAAGTCTTAGTGCAGGGTTAAGCTTTAATACATTAACCCCACACTAAGACTTTTGGGACCACCCGTATTGTAAAGGATGAATGAATGTGTTTTCAGTTGCCAAAGAAATTCTTGGTAGGAAGAATAGGAATCATTTACTGCAAGATTCATGCCAATTGGAATTTGGCTCAATGGACTAGATTTAATAAGCTCTGTGAGTTTATTATCTTAAATTTTAACCTCTAAGTATTGTCATTTGTAAAATGGAATTAGCAGTCACCAGTCTGACAGAGTTGTGGTAACAAGTGCTAAATAAAACACTAGTTAGGTAAAATGTTTTCCTTTTTAAATAAAACCGAATGGGAGTTTGTGGGGCATAGGTGATAAATAAACAAATTTAAATTTTTGATCAAGGACCTTTCCATCCGACTTAAAGCTGAATTGCTAAAGCCTGTATGTTTTCTTTTTCCTCCATAGAATGTGAGCTCCTTGAGAGCTAGGACTGTTGTGCTTTTCTTTTTGTATCTCAGAGTATAGCACCATTGTCAGTGCTTAATGAATGCTTTTCATTTGTTAGCTGTGTTATTTCAGTGATTGTTTGGCTTGGTTTATTTTGTCCCCAGGTCTCTTGCACTTTAACACTGGTGTTAATGACATGCAATTGATTTTTAATGAACAAAAAAAAAATTACTGCATATTTAAATCTGTGAAAAAACTTATATTTTTGTAATACATTTTTATAGTTTCAGATGCAATTGTTCTTCAGGCTTTTGTATTTGTGTGTTTGTTGTGTTTCTGGAGAAGGGAAATGTAAAAAAAAGATGTTTTAGAATAATCCTATAGCACATTTTTAGTTCTTTATTGTTAAAAAATACTTTTTCTTTTAAAAGAAAGTTAATCTCTATAGTGTTTATAGTTTGAAAGGTAAAGACAATTGCATAATTTGACCTTTCTTTAGTTTATATGATTGAGATGAACTGACCGGATTGAGATCGGCCAGCTTCTATAAGAGTAGAAAGTATTGTCTGAGTCGCCCTGTTACCTTTTTATTGAGTGCCAGAAAATTCATTTCCCCATTTAAGTTATGCCACGAATAGTTAAGAGTCCCAGGCCAGTGAATTAAAAATCTACTTTTAAAGGCTAAACAATTGGGATATTAGAGATACAGTATAATGTTATTCACTTAATACGTAGAAGAGGGAAGACTCAGCCAGACTTCTCTGGTAGCAAGTCCATTATTCTTTTCAATATAGCATGCTACTGAGCCTATCACACCTTTCAGAGGAGCTCTCCTGAAGGAAATGGAGGTAGGGGATAGGGGAACAGTGTCCTCTAGCTCCTTAAAAACTGGGAAATTTCAGGGAGCTGGGATACCTACTCATGAAGGCCAGGTAGGGGTCAGAACACATGGGTTCAGGACTCAACTTCACCATTTACTAGCTTGGCCAAGTACCAACCTCTCTGGACGTGTTTCCTCATTGGTAAAACGGAGATACCTGCCCTATTTATGTTAAAGTTCTTCATGACTGTAAAACATGAAAATAGAAGAATTCATTAATGTTAGTGTATTTAGAACATTACAGGCTCTGAATCACACAGTACAGTGATGTCAGAAGGATATCAAAGATAGAAATACCTCGAAAATGGAAAGATTCATGTTTAGTATAAATAAACTGGCTGTAAAATGTTATTAGTGGACAAGTTGCATATGATACAATTATTATTTACTAAGCATCTACTATGTACCAGCCATCCTCCTAAGCTCTGGGAATAAAAAAAGATGAAAGATAGCACCTGCTTTTGAGGAACTCATGCTGTGATGGGAGAGACAACAAGCAAACAAATCTGTACAAAAAACTATATACAGGATAAATAGGAAATAAAGGTAAGGCCCTAGAATTAAGAGCGGTTGAGAAAGGCTTCCTGCAAAAGATGGGGTTTTAAAGGAAACCAGGGAAGTCAGAGATGAGGGAGAACGTTCTGGGCATGGGGGACAGTCATAGAAAATGCTAGAAGCCAAGAGATTGAATGGTTTGTTTTTAAAACAGGAGGCCAGTATCACTATATCAAAGAGTAGGTGACGAGTAAGGTGTAAGAAGACTGGAAAGGTTGGAAGAGGGCCTAGGTTATAAAGGGCTTAGAACTTCAGACAGCGAATTGGATTTAGGGAACCATTTTACTTTATTGAGTGGAGGAAGGTGGGGAGGTACCATGGTCAGACCTGGGCTTTAGGAAAATCCCTTTACTAGGTGAACGGAGGATGGATTGGAGTATGGAGAGACAACGTAGGCAGACCCACCAGTAAGTAATTAGAATATTGAAATGCCCTCAGGAAAAATTTTACAGAGGCTTACATCACATAATTTTCAGAATATGGAAAAGATTTTGTCTTTTCATACCTCCTACTTAACAATTCACTTTTCTTTGCATTTTAATAGCATCTTATAAATATCTTTAATACTTTTTTCTTAATTAGGTAGCATTCCTTTGAAAGAAGACTACCTGCATTGGTAAGTGCCAGTACTCTAGACCTACTATGTCATTATTACTGATATTAGCCTTCATATTTAATAGATTAATAAATCAAAAGATTTAAGTAACAAATAATCAAAATTATATTAAAGATCCTGGTTTGCCTTGTAGAAAAAAAACTTCAAAAAAATTCCAACATTTTATTTCTCTAGTAGATTCCTGGGAAATTATTTAATAAATCCTCTCTCCATTAGGTCTCTGCCACTGTGAAAGGTGCCATTATAAGTCCCAGATGAATTCCTACACACCTTACATATGGCACTGGCCACAACACTCCTCAGGCATTTTTATCTCCACAGGCTTCAAGGGGCTTGCTTGTTCGCCCCTCATTTTGTGGTTCCTCAGAGGGTTGACCGTGTAACAATTATTCACTCTCAGAATCCTAGGGATAACTACTCATTGCTACATGTAGTTCTTGAGCCCCGCAGTGTGCTTTCCATTTATACAAGTTAGTCCCGATGACACCATTGACTTTGAGCCATGAAACATTTACTAAATGATCAGATAAAAATAATAACCATAACATTTACTCGATAAAAGGCAAGGGCAAGAATAATCAAACCATAATAGTGTACCTAGAAACCTAAGTTTCTATCACCTAAGCGTGAAGTGTGTGTGTGAAAGGTGGAGGGAGATAGGAGGAGGCAGAGAGGGCAGGAGTATGGAAGTATGCGGAAACCTAGCAATGAAGCATGTGAAAAGGAAATTCCATGTGCTCGGGACAACCCTCGACTTTGGACTACTAGACAGAAAGCTTAAAAGTTAGTGATCCTTTTTAGGGAATAGTCTGCTGGATAAAGTCACTTGTCTGTCACTGTCAGCCCACTGAAGTGTGTGTGTGTGTGTTCAAATAAAGCAGAAGCATTATATTTGTAGCCTTAAGCCTGAGGTTTGCAGCTTTCCAAATATACTCCTTTGGATGGGCACTGAAGCAGTATTAAGCTGTTTCAGTGACAAGCAAAGAGCTTAGAGGACTGCAAAGTTCCTCACATCTGCTGTCTGGGCGTCTGAGAAATTGCTCATTCTCAAGAAAGGGCAGTAAGTAGGCAATGCAACCAACCATCTGACATGTTTCCCCTTTCTCAGCCGGTAGATGGTGCTAGAGACCAATAAGCCCAGCTACAACAGCCTCAGCAGCAGCGCCTGTGCTGCTTCACTCCAAGGCTGTTCAAAGCAATTTCCCTTATCGTTTGTTTCTTCCATTCGGATTCTCTCAAGTATCAGGCGACAGTCAGCTCTCCTAAGGCAGCTGCTCTGTCTTCTTTCTTCTCTGATCGTTGGCTTTCTCATTTCCTTATTTCTTGGGCTTCTAATAACCATGAGTAGTGACCCATCTTTAATTCAGGTTGATAAACCCCAAGTTCACAACTGAATCAGATATAATACAAACAAATAATATATGATTTCCCCATAGTTCCAAAACAGTTCTTTGATTTATAGTTTTTCAGCTGTATTTCAAAACCAGAAAATGGCCGTATATAAATTAGTTGATGGACAACAATGTCCTGAAGCCATTTCCACCTTCAGTCAATATTGGGCCTTTAAGCTGCTTTCAGACAAGTCCTGTCAGTACTTATTTGAGGGGTAATTTTTTCTTCTGTCTTCAGAGCTGTCTCAGGTTGCTTTGGTCACAGGAATGTTCCTGCCCCTTCCTTTTTTTTCCACCTTTCATTAAATGTCCACTTTAATTTAAATGTCGATTTAATTTAATAGGGGAACATCTTAAATAAGGTTTTTTCATAACAATAGAGGACTAGCATCACTGATGGGAGGGCTTCCCATGGCCTTTTTGGAGCTGCTCATCCAACATTGGTGTCCACTTATCCCCCAACACTCTCACCTGTGCCTTTGAGAAGCTGTAGCATGCACAGGGTCCACACCATTGTAAAATCATCTCAGCAGACTGGCGAGGGTAGCTGACAAGGTTCAAATTATCAGTGAGATAGGGGGATGTTTATCCCAAGTGTGTGAAGATATCCCTCAGTGGAATGCGTGGATGAGAACAGTTTGTTCCAATGGCCATGAAAATGGCTGAAGCAGATGCTGTGGAGAATGTAGAGCTTGATCAAATACTGAAAATTCCAAATCAATCTCTGCATCCCAGGCTGTCACCAGTCATCCTCATTTTTGTCTTGCCACTAGACTTTGATAATTTGGAGAGTGAGGATGACAACTTTATGCAGCTTTGCCTCACTTAAATCCAATCCACATGCAAGTCATGACAAGTCTCCAAAAATGAAGGATGAACAGTGACCCACCCCAAAACCTTTGGGGCTTTCCTTCTTTCCTCTCCTCCCTTCTTTCTTCCATCTCTCCTTTTTCCCCTCTCTCCCCTTTCCCTCCTTCCCTTCCTCCTCCTTCCCTCCTTTTTTCCCCTCCCTCCTTTCCTCCCTTCCCCTCTCCCTTCCTCTATCCTATCCCAGGTCATCCCAGTTCAGTTCCATCATCTTCCATGCATCTCTTCAAACTTAGGGCTGCAGTCATTATTGGGTTAGAAGATTCAGGGTAACAGCAATCAAACTAAGCCTACTAGGTCCACATTAAAAATAATACCAGTGATGGCTGCATTACGGTTTTATAAAAGCTAGATTTGGAGGAAGTTTGTTTGCAAACTTATCATACGGTCTACAAATGGAAAGGGTGTTGAATTCTTTTAAAATCGCACAAAATACAGGGGTAGTTTAAAGTTAATTCCTAAGGTGATCATTATCAGTCTTATTCCTTGAAAGACTGAGAATCTTCTTGGTAACCGATCCCTCTTCTGAAACTACTAGCTTTCTGCATTCAGTTAATTAATAAGCGTTTATTAAATGTCTCCTGTGTGCTAGACACTGTACTTAACACTTGGGAGATAAAGGCAAAAGTGAGATAATCTCTGCTCCCAAGCTTACATTCCACTGGGGAGAGACAACATCTTCGAGTTGTTGTTCAGTTGTTTCTAACTCTTTGTGACTCTATTTGAGGTTTTCTTGGTAAAAATACTAGAGTAGTTTTCTATTTCCTTCTCCAGCACATTTGACAGATGAGGAAACTGAGGGAAGCAAGATTAAGTGACTTATCCAGGGTCATACATCTAATAAGTGTCTGAGCCCAGATTTGAACTCAGGTCTTCCTGACTCAAGGGCCGGCACTCCATCTGCTATAACACCTAGCTGTAAATACACATATTATCCCATCATCATGCTTTTTATCATACTACTTTCCTTGTGTTTACATTTGTATTTGAGATCATTTGTTTTCCTTTTTTATTTTTGTAGTTGAAGGTACCAAAGTGCTGTTCCATTTTCCTGGTATTTAGGATGATTGCCTTTCTTTAACCTGAAGTACTTCCTTTTTCAGCATGGCAAATACAGCTTCTGAAATGCCATTTTCTACATAATTCTACATGGAAGGGCCAGGAAGAATCATAAAAAAGGTTATTCATAGCTTTTCTGTTAGAGAAGTATGATTTTTTTTAGGTGGCTTAAATGAAGTGCATGACATAGTGAGTGACAGGTCCAATCTAGAAGAGGAAACTTTTTGGACAAGCTCTACATAGCAAAGTGAAACTACTTTAGTTGGATATTGTTTAATCAGGATTTGAGTGACAAGGAGGGAAGATCCAATCTCTAACTTGAAGATGAAGAGTAGGCCTGAAACCAAAATGAGAAGGCAGTTTCATTCTTCTTTAGTGACCTAAGGCCCTGACATAATTGACAAATAACATGTTGGAGAAACGGGGCAGGTTAAACACACCGTCTAGAAAGAGCAGAATGAACTAAGGCCTAAACTATAAGGAGGCATTGTTTATTTAATTCATTTCCTCCCCATAGCCTGTCTGTGTAACCTCGTTAGAGGGTAGGTAGCTATTTCATCAGGCAGTGCATAGGGTACCAGGAACTCTTCCTGAGTTCAAATTTGGCTTCACACACTAGCTGTGTGTGACCCTAGGCAAATCACTTAACCCTGTTTGCCTCAGTTTCCTCATCTGAAAATGAATTGGAGAAGAAAATGGCAAACCACTCCAGTATCTTTGCCAAGAAAATCCCAAATGGGGTCACGAAGAATTGGACGCGACTAAAAATTGACCGAACAAATGTACATATCTAGATATAACAGACTTAGCAGTGACTATCTGTTTAAGAGTTGACAACCACGTTAATCCTCAATCCTTCTATTCCTCTACCAGCTCACATTTCCACATTAATTCTCTACTCAAATTCTAAGGTAGTCTATTCTGATATTCCTCATAAATCAATAGACATGCACAACATCATTTATTAATTAATCAGGTAGTTCTGAGCCCCTATCCCAATTATAAATAAAATAGAAATCTCTTTTTCCATAAGCTCTTGCTCTTCTCTCAAACCTTTTTTGGTCTCATAGGCTTAATAACATTCACACTATTGCTCATGTAATTTATTACAGGAGAAAAGAATAATACAGATAAATAAATATTTGCAGTGTATTGGCAGTGAGTAATGTTCATAGCTGGTCACCTTTGTGCTCTTATAAAACAGTCAAAGTAGAAAAGAATATTTTTGTATATACATTGACTGATTCTTCCTCAATTCATTAAACAGAGGTCACTTAGAATTGTAATTCACATTTTTCTGAAATCCTCTTCAAAATGTCTCTTCACCAAATAAGAATTAAATGCATTTCTCTCACAATGTTTCTTCAGATTCATTCGCCAGATCACAGCTCTCTTAAGATTAAGAAATGGTTTGGGTTTCACAAGAGTAACTGCTAAACTGTCTCTTAATCTTCTCAGAGATGACAGTTTAACTCTTACTTGTTTTCCTTATGAAACAACAGTTGACATTTTGTTATCTCCTAAATCTTCCATATTTAAAGGTACTCTTCATATTTGTCATTCCTTATAAAAAATAATGTTACATTTTATTCATGCACTACAATTTATTCAGCCGTTCCCCAAACATTGGGCACAGTTTTAAAAAATTAGTATAAATAGTGCAGGTATAAGTGTTTTTTTGAATAAATAGATCTTTTTCTTCCTGTCAGTGACATCCTTAGGGTATAAATTCATTTATTAATGGTATTGAAGGGTTGGAGGGTATGAATAATTCTGTAATTTTTATTTTCTAGTTCCATTTTGTTTTCCAAAATGGTCAGACAAATTCATAGCACCACTAGAATTAATATGTCTCTTTTTTCCCTCGTGGGCCTACCAGAATTGATTTTTTTTTCAGCTTTTACCATCTATTTAATGGATTTAAGATTCTACCTTAGTTGTTTTAGACTGCAGATGTAAGTAAGTTCTGTGAGGGCATCATCTAGCTGACACTTATATTTTTATCCTTAGCACCTAGTACACTGCCTGGCACATAGTAGGTTCTTTATAAATGAATGTTAGTTTATTTTAGTGTATATTTCTTTGATTATTCGCAATTCTGAACTTTTTTTTTTCCAAATTAATATTGTCAACTTCTTCTAACTGTTTGTGAATTCTTTTTAGTTTCTTTCTGTGTCCCTGGAAGGCAGAAAATAAATCACATTATCAGTGTTATCTACTACTACTGTATAGAGCAATTGTTTGTCATTCATTTTCAAAGAGGAGCATTAATTGAATTAAAGTGAGGCAGAGTTGCACAAAGTCAGAGGACTCACCCTTTCTTTCAGAGTCATTGAAGTCTGGTGGCAAGACAAAAGTCAGGAGGGTTAGTGATGGCTCGACCTTGGTAGCTCTCGACCTGCTACGGCTGCCTTCATGGCCATTGGACCAAATTGTCCTCATTCTCTTACTCTACTGGGGAAAGTCTTCACATACTTGGGGTAGACATTCCTCCAACTCAAAGATATGTTTGAGGCCAAATTAATTGTAACAGCATCCTAAGTAAAACAACTGGGAAGGAAATCTGCTGCCTAGGCACACAAATACACACATAATCATATATATGGAGAAATATACAACACATTCCAAAGTAAAATATGGATTGTCTGCAGTGTTTCAGATTCTCTAGATTTGAATAAATAGATGATTACTGGCAGAAATCATGTCTTTTGATCTACAGCTTTTACTTTCAAAACATGTTCATATCTAATACCTTATTTTCTCCTGACAACATCCTTTCCTATACCATAGAAAGGGCTAGGGTTACAGCTATTCAGTTTAGACCAGTGGTTCTTAAACTGTGTGTGTGTGTGTGTGTGTGTGTGTGTGTGTGTGTGTGTGTGTGTGTGTGTGTGTGTGAGATGGATCACTCTGGCAGTCTGATGAAACTTATAGATTTCTTCTCAGAATAATGTTTTTAAATGTGTAAAGTAGGGTTACAAAGGAAAGATATTAAAGTACAGTGACCAAATATATGTGTGTGTGTGTGTGTGTGTACATACACATACATATCTATCTATATACATATAAGTTTTAAAAAGAGTTCATGGTCCCCAGGTCAAGAACTATTTGTCCGGTCTGATTGGGTTGCAGTTCTTACTCAAACCCCAAGGCCTGACACCTACAAACTCTCACTGACATTAAGGTCAGCTCATACTAGATTAACTTAATTTTCTTTTCTGACAGGGTTCCTGAAGTGGTAGATGAAGGCAATGCCATGGTATAATTTATCTATATTTTAGCAAAGCATTTGGCAAAACCTCTCATGCTAATATTATGGGGAAAGGTAGAAATATAGACTTGATGATAATATAAGCTGAGAGAACAGAGGCAGACAGAGGTCAAGTGACTAGCTTGGATCACACAGCTAAGAAATGTCTGAGGCTGGGCTTGAACCTACGTCTTTCTACCTCCAGACACATCTCTTCATCCACTCTTCCACTTAGCTGACTCTTCATGAAGCCTTCCCAGATCACTCCTAAAGCACCTCATTTTACATCTCTCAGAGCACTTATCATATAATTGTGCATATTTAAGTTAAGCTGTGTTGGTGTTATCCGCGCTGTGCATAGGTTCCCAAAGTGTTTCTGCCTTCTGGGAGGTGCTGGAATGATCCAAGGGGATGGTAGTAGCCTTGGATGCAATTGGGGGGTGTTAAATAAAAATAAGAGGGTGGTGAAATCAGAGAAGAGAATAAAATTTTGAAGAACTGTTCATACATGTTTCACCTATTGTGGAACAGAGTTAAAGTCATAGTGATTACATTATTTTCCAAATAAATACAGAAAATGCGAGCTATAACTGATCAGTGGTCAAGTTTGTCAGCAAGTCTTAACAAGCAAGTATTGGCAGGTGAACCTTCACACATTGTTGGGAAGTCCAGCAAGCATCTTCAAGAATACCAGTGTGTAATGACTTGTTTGCAATATGGTACTAAATGGTTACATTACACAAAATTTTGATGCAGGAAAAAAGCCCATAAATTTACAATAAATTATTAAATTTAAGATGTCTCATATATATACATATATATAACATATATAATATGTTTTTTGAAATGATGAAATTTTTAAAGAAACCATTAAAAAATGAAAGAAAATAGATTTCCAGGGGGGTGTTGAGTAATTTTTTTTTTCTTTGAAAAGGGTAGGCCAAATAAGTTTGGGGACCTTTGCTTATAGATGAAACCAGAGTTTTGTCTTTTCTAAATTTCTTATCTCCCTCTGAGACTAGCACAGTACTTTACACACAGTAAGAGCTTCAGAAATGTTTGTTGACCAGAAGTGAATTTCTCTGAGCCAGAGGAGGAGGGTTCAGGGAGCTAAGCTGTAGCCTGGATATCTCTTATACCTGGCTAGAAAGTCTTTCCTGGGCCCCAGCTAAACAGCCTTCTCCTCCTTCTCCCTTTATTACCAGGCAGCTCTCCAAGCATAGAACAGTGTCCTATCTTGCCCTCCAGGGGCCTGTTGACACTCCCTGTTCACCTCCAGTTTCTTTCCTCTGGGATCGTCATCAGGCCCTTCTATCTGGGATACCGGTGGGGAAGGAAGGGGTTATGGCATTGGACTGACAGACCACACAGGACCTTAGGGATGGCAGTCAGTTAACAAGCATTTATTAACTGTCTAGTAAGTGCCAGGCACTGTGCTAAACACTGGGGATATAAAGAGAAAGAAAGAAACAAAAAACCCAAAACAACAAAAAATAACCAACAAAAAGTCCCTATCTCAAGAAACTCAGAATGACAGTCAACCCAGTAACCACTAATGTTGGGAGACATGGCTGATTGGATGGCCGAGTTACTCACTAGATTTGATCTCTCCGACTGGAGATGTGTCTTAGAATATTCTGCATTTGAGGAAACCGAAGCTAGAAGATAGAATATACTCTCCCTATATATAGAGAGTAATAGAATATAAGACAGAAACTCAGGTCTTCTCTCTCCAAATCCTGCAGTTTTTTCCCTGTGTTACTTTCTTGTCTACTTAAAGCTGGCTCCCTCCTGTTCTTACCTCCTCATTAAGTCACAGAATTTCAGATATGGTTACAGTTGGGGACTATCTTATCCAGTCTATAGTGGAACAAAAAAAAATCCCTTTTTATAACATAGCAGAGAAGTAAATGCTCATCCAGTCTTTGCTGGAACACCTCCAATTAGGAGCAACTCACTACATCCCAAGGCAGCCCATTCAACTTAATGGACAACACAAATTATTAGGGAGCTTTTTAGCCTTTTATCAGGCTAAAATCTACCTCTCTGAAACTCCTACTCATTTACTCTTATGTTTGTTCTCGAGCCAAGAGGAACAATAGTCCTCTTGTAAAGGGCATATCTAAAAATACTCAAAGAAAGCAATTATGCAAATTACAAACAAAGCAGTTTGTAAACTTTAAAGCATTATATAAATGTCAGGGATTGTTGTTCTTATCATTGTATTTTTCTCCCGGCTAAACATCTCCAGATCCTTTCGAGAGTTTCTAATCCTCTCACCACACTGGTTACCATCCTCCTCCCCACCCAGACAGACACCAATTTGTCAAAATTCTTTCTCAGTCTAACTCATGGAGCTGAACAGAATACTGAATATTGAACTGTTCTGGTGGGGATTGATGTTTAGAATTTTGACATCTAAAGCAAGAATAGAAAATAGCTTAAGTAAATCTGTTAGTCACAAAGGAGAGACTATGGGAGACTATCTCTCTCCATCCTCAGATGGCACCCCAAATACTCCAGTCCCATTGTTGGAGGAGCCACTGTCAGGGAGAAATAGCATGGGATGGGACAGGATGAAACTCACATGATGTGTAGTTGACGGTGGGGCCACAGTACAAAATCTGGTAGCTTCCAAGTTTAATGAGTTATTCTTGTTCTCTACTTTTTATGTGGCTAAAAGTGTGAAAGTACTGCTAAAATGTAAATGGTACATTTTCAATTGCGTGATCTTTTAAGATCATTCAATTTTTGAGCCCTCTAAATTTTTATGCCCTGGAGCAAAGCCTTGACTGTCCTACTCTGTGTTTGTCTTTGACCAGGGAAGAAGGCAGTGGGGTTATCACATCTCTCATTCTGAGAAATATGTCTCAATAAATACAGTTTGTGATTCTTAGATGTTTAAAAAAAAATCTACTGTCACTTTATTAGCTTTTATTGAACTTGCAGTCCTTTAAAACTCCCAGATCTTTTTTCATACACACTGTTGTCTATACATTTTCCCTTCATCCTGTGCTTGTGCACTCTATTTTTTAAATGCAAGGGTAAGTCTTATTAGATTTAGACCATTAGCCTCTCCTGTCAAAACTTCTGGGGATCCAAATATATTATATATTTTGTATTAGCCATTCTTCTCAACTTCACTTCACCTGTGAATTTGATGATCATGTCATATGTGCCTTCATCTATGTCATTTATAAGAATGTCAAAAAGCACAGAACAAAAAGAGATCCCTGAGGTACTGCATTAGAGACCTAACTGCAAGTTGATATTAATCAATTTTTAAAAATTGAGTTTATTGTTTCAACTACTTCCACCTCTACCTCCACCTCTACTCTCACATATATTCATCTTGTTCACAAAAGATATCATAAGAAACTATCAAATGGCTTGCTAAAATGTAAATTTTATAGGTCTATGGCATTTTTCTCATCAACCAGTCTAGTAAACTATAAAAAAAATTATATTGAAGAACCCATTTTGGCTTCTTTTGATCACCCTTTTCTTTTAAAAGGTGGTGATTTACAAATCACCACCACTTAATAGTAAGTTCTAAAATGCTGTCAGGAATTGAAGTCAGGCTCACCAGCCTATAAACCTCTTTTCAGAGGTTTGAGACATTGTTGGACTGAGAAAACAGAGGGACACAGATATGTTCCAACATAAAAGATTTCTACCCTCCATTTTCTGCTGTGTCAGAGATTAGAAAGTGAGATTAGGGAGGAAGAATGAAGGGAAATAAAAAGTTTGGAAACTGTAGCTTGTTATTTGGGACTTGATGAGAACAGAGGGAGGGACCCAAGAAAGTGTGAGTGTCACTGAAAATTTGGATAGCTGTAGTACATTTCATAATTGGCCCAAGAAAGACAGTGCCATGAGAAGAGAGCTGTGTGGACGTATGGTGTGGTTCCTAGTGTCCTCTTTTTGCCAATTCTCCTCCGTACCCTACACAGCACAAATCAGTGAAGAGTAAACTATGACAAAAGATGGGGGGGCTAAATTTTGTCAGGTATGGAATTTCTGAATTCTCAATTCCTACTTGTTCTCTGCAGTTTAGTCAAAGAAGCTCACAGTAACTTTGGGCACTGGGCATCAGGACATCTTTTCTTGAACACCATGACATTTTCCAGCCTTAAATACTATGGTTTCTTTTGTTTTCTCCATAATCTTTAAAGACGAGATAATCAGTTGATCAGGAGTCAAAATAGTGAGTTCTTTCATTACTTTCAGAAGGAATTTCTTTGGGACTGAATTCACAAATGAATTTTCTTTCAACACTTCAAAGGTAAAACTGAAAATCATAGCTTACTTTTCCATTTCTCATGCATGATAATCCACCACCTCTCTCTTCGCACAAGTCATCCCCCATTCTTGGACTGTGTATCCTCATCTTTTCAGTCTTAGAATTCCTAAATTCCTTTTAAGCTTGACTCAAATGCTACAGTCTACCTGACACTTTTTTAATCCCCTCCCCCCAATCTTTTGCTGCTAGTGACTCCTCCAAGAAAGCTATCTTAATAATAATAGTATTTTTATAGTACCTACTATGTGCTAAGCACCTTACAAATATTATTTCATTGGATCCTTGAAACAACTGAGAGATAGGTGATAAAATTGAGGAAACAGAGAGAGACAATAAGTCACTTGTCCCATGTGATATAGCTAGCAAGAATCTGAGTCTGGACTTGAACTCAGGACTTCCAGACTTCAGGCTTAGTGCTCTATCCACTGTGCTACCTAGCTACCTACCTTGCATTTGCTTTGTATAGCTCACAATTATATTCAGCTTCTTGGCCTGGAGAGTTAAAGGGAGATTGACTTCTTATTTTCTAAGAGACCTTATGCTCTGAACCTATACATCAATTTATTAAAAATCTTTTTTTTCTTTTTTCTCTTTTTAGTTTGTTAGTTCAACAGCTTCTAACTGGAGGAATTCAGTCCTGCGGAAATCTGGTCTTTGATAAGAGCAGATAACAGAAGTGTGCTGGTGAACTGGAGAATTGGAGAGCCAATTGTTAAATTTTTAGTGTAAGCATTTATAACTTGGAAGCTGGTAAATGCTACAAATCAGGGTTTGGTTTATTGCTTTGCTGATTTTCTATACTTAAGAAAGTGATGAAGAAAATATTAATAATGTAGATTGAATTTTAAAGTGTCTTCTGTTTAGAGCACACAGTCCTCTCACAGAACTGTTGTAAAACATTCACTCCATGGGTGAAGGGGTGGGGCTAGTTGTTTTTTTTTCATACTCTGGCTCTTTACACCACTGAGGGCTCCAGATTAACAATTACTTAAAGCTTAAGTTTTGCCTCATATCTAGGATCTACTCAAAAGGAGAAGTAGAAAGATACTTAACATACAGTGTAGATCAGGTATAGGACAGCTATTTAGTTCTATGCATAAGAAATACTTAACACACACAAGTCATATAAGCACATATTGATTGAAAATTTAAACAAAAAAATTTATATTTCCTGTTCACTCGTCCTAAGAGATTACTTAAAATATTTAGACATGAAACAGTTTGCTGAAAAGGCCTTTTTTGATTTCACCATGGCTCTGCATTGTACAATATTTTTTAAAAAATGTTTTCCTAATTAGAGGATATGTTTATGGTATATCTCTATTGCTCATGACTTTCTTTACTTGTTTCAGTTGGGATTTTCTTGGCAAAGATACTGAAGTAGTTTCCTTTTCCAGCTCATTTGTTAGACAAGGAAACTGAGGCAAACAGGGTTAAGTGACTTGTCCAGCGTCAGACAACTAGTAATCATCTAAGACTGGATTTGAACTTAGGTCCTTCTGACTCCAAGTCCAGTGCTCTATCCGCTGTACCACTTAGCTGTCCACTAACAGATATATAATTTCCCTCTTGCAACATTTCCTCTGAACTTGAGCAGTTGAGCCCATTGTTTTAAACCAGATGTGGCTCACTAGGAGACTGTGTGGCCCTTGAGGCAAAAAGTCTTCTCTCCTTGCCCTAGGAAGGGAAAAAAATTGGAGAAGAGTGTAGAGGCCAAAAAGGACCCTGAGCTAGCCCCTGTGGACTAGCTAGTCATGGCCTAGGAGGATTCCTAACCAACTTTATTCTCCTCAGTGGCATCTAGTGCATACTAAAGGTACGCATGTTGGGTAGAGAATACTAATCTGATCTCTTCGCTTATCTTTTGTTCTGGCTCAAATTCATTTGCATGTCAAGGCAAAGAGGATCTTGATGTTCTCTAACCCTAAAATAATGACGTTTATATAAAATACGGGGTTTAGAAGAAAAGATTTCATTTTAGTCTGGGGTCCTGGGTTTCTTTTTTGTTATTTGGGTGCGACTGAGCTGTCCACTTGTTCTAGTAAGGAAGAGTTTTTTTCTAAAACTGATACCCTCTAAGTTAGGAGCTGAGATGATAAGCAGAGGTCCATGAAGAGATGGGGGTGGGTGGGGGAGTGAGCAGTAAGTTGGTAGCAAGAACTCCAAGACCAGCAAAGTGATATGCCCAGGGGACAGCACAGAGACCCAGAAAAAAGTTTGTTGTTTGTCCTTCATTCTTGAAGAGGGCCATGACACCAGGGAGGTGATGCCATGATGCAAGTGAATTGAATTTAAGTGAGGGAGGCCTATGCAAAGCCACCAGCCTCACTTTCTCCTCTGGAGCCATCTGGGTCCAGTTGCAGGATATAAATCAGGCTCTGAATGCATTGGGGGACCTTAGACTTTTCAAGATAAGGTCTTTAATAGGTCTCAGTGGCCCAGCTGCAGGTCCACCAGCAGCAGGCCCAGAGAGCAACACTGACATCATCTTGAAGACATCAGGAGTATTGCAGAAGGAAAGTTCTTACCTACTTTATTCTTATGCTATTTCATTAAATACTTTTTTTTTTTTAGAAAATTATGTCTTTTGACTTAAAAAAAAAGCAACCCCATAATGGAGACCTTGAATTATGGTTTTGAGTGGATATGGACCCACCAAATACCTTGAACCTAGGGTAGCTATTCTGAGAGGATTATGCCTTATCAGCTTCACTTATGTTGAGTAATTTATATATGGATACTCTTATGTGGTCCTGAAGGAAGGTAGGAGTGGTATGGGGAGGGCAAGGACTGGTATGAGTTGACAACTACCGTAATACCTTCTTCTTTCCACCTCCATTTCCAGCCTATTTTGGCCTATACAGAATGGGAAAGATGAGAATGGCTAGAATATGGTTTGCCAAGTTGTAAATGGTTCTAGCTTAGTCTCAGCACATTCTATTTATTTTGCTTTTTAGTCTGTCTAAAAGTAAAAATTTCCAGAACTGAAAATTTTATATGTTGTCAGCCTTCCTTTCTCACTCCAAAGTGAAAATGAATGTTCCAACCTTTCCTCATGGTGCCCTAAGATTGTCCTTTCTTTCTCCATCCCAAATGAGACTAGAGAAGTCCCAGTTTTGTCAGTATTTTGTAAATTCACATATACATCTGTGTGGCTGTGCTTGATTATAAATTTTAACTTCCTATTTTCTGTGATACATATTTTCAACTCTATAACATTTCCCATCAGTATAAGAGTTGCAGAGGTCAGGGACAATGTCTTACTCTTCTGATTCTCCATATTAGTACATAGGACAGGGATCTGCCCACAAAGGGATACTTAGTATAGAACACATTGTACGGGTAAAAGCATGGGCTTCTACCCCCACCCCAGTTGTTACTATTCTTGTTTCCTTCATTCTTGAAGAGGACCATGACATCAGGGAGGTGATGTCATGACTTGCAAGTGAATTGGATTTAAGTGAGGCAGGGCTGTGCAAGGTCACCAGCTTCACTTTCTCCTCTGGAGCCATCTGGGTGCAGAGGTGAGATACAGAACAGGACAACTGGAGATGGCCCTCCCCAGTGTAATTATAGAAGGCCCAGGACATTTCATGTGAAACAATAAAAAATAAATTACATAAGAATAACTCTTTTATCTATTTGAAAAGATCCTAGGTCCTTTGGGGTCATTGGATATAAGCAGATGATGCTGTTCAAGGAATATCTTGTGACTGATTGAAATAATCAAAAATACTTCTGGGCTCAAATATTATACAGTAAACATTCCAACAGCAAGCCAGTCAAGTGGTGGCCAAAATCCATTTGTGAAGGATTTCTGGGGAGGAATTGCCCTTGGAGAAAGAGTTTTCTCTTTCTCTCCTTCTTTCCCTCCACTGATCAGATGATAGATGACCTTGTGAATGATGAAAGGTCAAAAGATTTAGAATGTCCAGTAGGATATGCAACGTTGCCTCTGGACTGCAGTGGCTGATAGCAGCATCTGTATCAAGTACTGAAAGAGATACTGAGAACAAACTGGACACACAAAGGAAAGGAAGCTTTGGAACTCTACAAAGACACTGACTCTCAGAGTCCAGAATAAAGCTACACCTAAGAGTAACTTCATGAGGACTTCTCAAAGGGAGAAACAGAGTTTGGGGAAACCAGGAACTATAAGTTTACCCTTTGGCAAAATGGGGTCTCTAGGTTTGAGCCCATTCTCCCTAGGGACCTTGTGTGTATGAGGGGAGGGTATACCTCCAGTTTGAGGAAATTATTTTATAGCTACTGTTGTTGCTATAAATAAATCCCTTCTCTGAAAGCTACTACATTTCTACTGGTTGACTGACAATGGAGAGCACACTGTATAGTGACTCATAAGCACCAGTGACAGAAACACCAGCCTCTGAGACTTACTACTACACCACTGAAGGGAGCAATCGTCTTTACTCTCTAGGAACTCAGTCTGCCAGGACTTGTAGAAGTTGGGAGAGAAGTGTGAAGGAGCGGGGAGGGCAGGGAGACTGTAAAGGGCTGACCAATGATTTGATTCTAAATTATATAGGTCTCTCAATATCTTAATCCACCAGATGTTTGGTCTCTTTTTTTTGTTTTTGTTGTCTGTCCATTCTCATCATCGGAAGATGATACCATGACTTGCAAGTGAATTGGACTTAAGTGAGGGGGCGCTGTTCAAGGTCACCAGTTTCATTTTCTCTTCCAGAGTCATCTGGTTTGGTCTTTCTGGGTAAGAGGGCATCCTTAACTGTGGGTGTTGGGTGGGGCAAGGATTTGTTGTTCTTGAGTTGACATTTCTGATTATGACACCATTTGGGATTTTCATCGCAAAGATCTTGGACTGGTTTGCCATTTCTTTCTCTGGTTCATTTTATAGATGAGGAAACTGAGGCAAACAAGGTTAAGTGACTTTCCCAGGATCACATAGCTAGTAATGTCTGAGACTGGATTTGAATTCAGGAAGATGAGTCTTCCTGACTCCAGGCCAGAGCTCTATCCACTAAGTTAACTAGGGTGGAATTTATAATTGCACTTTTTCCCCTAGAAATCTTAGGATTTTTTTGACCAAAAGATTTAGAGCTTGAAGGGAGTTTAGATACTATCTAGTCCAACCTTCTTATTTTATAGAGGGGAAACTGAGACCCAGAGAAGCTTCTGGCCTAAGCAAATTCATGCCTAGTCAACAAGTAATGCGTCAAAGTCAGTATTTGAACATGAGTTGTTTGACTTTCAATCCACTGTATTTGCTATTGCACTATAGATATTTCTTAAACTTTTGCCATTCTAATGACTTTTGTCCATTTTTCATCTAGAAGAGCTGAGGAAAGCCCTGTGCCCTGGCTATCTCCACTCCTGGAATACTCACCTTCCTTACCTCCATTCCTTTGAATCCCTGACTTCTTTCAAGGCGCAACTCAAATGCCCTCTTTTGCAAGCCTTTCCCAGTCTCTTCAATGGGAACCTCCCAGTGACTTCATACTCTGTATCTTACATATTTATGTAAATGTTGTCTCCCTAACTAGAATGTAAATGCCTTGAGGGTAGGGCCTATTTTTTTTCTTTTGCTTTGTATTCCCATTACTCAGCACCATGTTTAGCACTCAGTGTACACTTAATGGATGTTTACTGATTGACTTTGTCACAAAGACTCAGAGCTGCCCTTTCTCTTAATATTAATTTTAATAATTTAAAAATATTTTATTGCTACAAAATGCTAACCATCATCTGAGCCTTCAGTAAGTCATAATCTTTTTGCTGGTGGAGGGTCTTACTGATGCGGATGACTGCTAACCAATCAGGATGGTGGTTGCTGAAAGTTAAGATGACTGTAGCAGTTTCTTCCCTTCCCCCAATTTTTTAAGATTTTTATTGAAAGTTTTGAGTTCTAGATTCTACCTCTTTCTTCCCTCCTTCCCCTTTCCCCTCTCTGAGATAACAAGCAATCAGGTGTAGGTTATATATATATGCAATTTTGTAAAACATTTTCATATTAGTCATTTTGTACAAGACTCGAATAAAAGCAAAAAGTGAAAGTAAGTGAAAAATGGCATGCTTCAGTCTGTATTCAATCAGTATCAGTTCTTTCCCTAGAGGAGGATAGTATGGTTCATCATTAGTCCTTTGGGATTGTCTTGGATCATTGTGTTACTGAGAATAGTTAACTCATTCACAATTATTCATCGACCAATATTGCTGTTACTGCGTACAGCGTTTTCTTGGTTTCATGTCCTTCTTAGTTGAGCTGAACATGTGGGAGATTTGGTGCAGCATGTTATTCAAGGTAAAACACATCACATTCTTGTTTGATAAAAAAAAAAAATCTCCTTTTGGCTGCTGAACTGGAGGGATTGGTGGTTCAGTGAACCTTTTAATAGAAGAAACAAGCTTATTTTGGCTACATCCTTCTTAGTTGTGATTCTCCAGGTGGCATCATGTGACTTCAGTAATGGGTAGGGAAGATAGATTCTCCTTTACTCTGGTATCCTGATGACCCCAAAGCTGTTCTCCATATGGAATGTAGACTCAACTAAGCAGGCTTAAATCGTCAAACATTTTAAAACAGAGCCCTAGCTAGAAATTATCTCCTCTTTTTTGTAAAGGTCCATTGAGCAGCCAATAAGGGAACTCTGTCATATCAGAGTAAAAGACTGTTCGCCTGGATTCATATGTGGCCAGAAGCCAGCACCCCAGTTCCCACATGGTCATCCTAATTAGGAATGGCAACTTCTAAGCTCTTGTTAAAATTAATTAATTGATTTGGGGAAAACAGATTTCAAAAGGTACAGAGAGGGAACATATAGAATCCCGTGGTCTAAAACTCTCTGCAAGGGAGGTTATCTCAGCAGGGTTAGGAGATGCTTAAGAATGGAAATCTGAGAACACAAAAAAGACTGATTCTGATGAAGAAGCAATTTTGAAGGAGTTTTCTTAAGGGACCAGTGTGGATACACAGGGAAGTCAAAGACTTGCAGAACCTCAGAGATGGAAAGTTCTTCAGAGGTGGCCTTGTCCTATTCATCCCTTAAGATCCCCTCAGGAAGCTTTGTGTGAAGGCTGAGTTCATCCTCTTGGTAGAGAGGTGGTGGACTGCTCTTGGAATGCTAGATGAGCTCTCAGGCATCGTCAATGTGTCTGTTTTGATTTTAGCTGCTTTTCTTTGCTACAAGAGACAGGTATATGAGGGAAGTGGTATTGAGAAATGATAATGTAAAAATCCTCCCTAAATCAATAGAATATATTTTTTAAAAAATTTCATGCCAAAAATAAAAAAATCTCTAGTGAGGGGGCTTTCATTATCTCTTGAGGCACTTCATTTTACTTTATAATAACTACTTTCAGCAAAGTATTTTCCTTTTCTCAAGTCTCAATTTGCCTCTTTCCAACACCTATTACTCCTTGTTTTCCCCTCTGGGGAAAAGCAGAGCAAGCCTCATCTAGTTTCTTTTCCATGTGACAGCCCTTTAAATACTTGGAGACAGCTATCATACCCTTCTCTAAGTGTTCTCTTCTCCAGGCTAAACACCCGCAGTTCCTTTAGTCAATCTTTATAAGGCACAAACTCAAGGATTTTTATCATCCTTGTCTTTTTCTAGGCAGACACATTATTCCAAATGTGGATGGATCAGGGTAAACTACAGTGAATTATCATGATTTCCCTAGTTATGAAACTTAATACAACCCAAAGTCACATTATAAGTTACTATTGGCTTATGTTGAAAGGCAGAAATTTTGTTGCTAGGTACAAAGAGGGGCAAGGTCACAACCTTTTCTGTCATCTTTACCCATTCTAGTCCCTGGGATTGGCATGGAATGTCAGGGGTATGTTGGAGAATTCAAAGGAGTTTCTTCATGATTATTTCATCCAACTTCTTTGTAGTTTTGCTAATTGGAATTGCTAAGAATACTATCCTGGGACCAAGGAATGAATTAAGAAGATATAACTTCCATGTTCTTCTAATTTTCTTATAAAAACTCTCTTTATATCTAGGTCATGTACCCTTTTTGACTTTATCTTAGTAAATGATATATTGGTTCATGCCTAGTTTCTGCCATACTGCTTTCCAGTTTTCTCCATTATTTTTTTTTTACCAAATAATGAATTCTTATCCCCAAATCTTGTCTTCCTACTTGTCAAATACAAGGTTATTATGTTTATTTGCTGCTGTAAATTGTATGTCTGCTCTATTCCTTTGCTCTACCTTTCCATTTCTTAGTATCAGATAGTTTTGATAATTACTGCCCTATAACTACAGCCTCTACAGCCTCTAGCTGCCAGAACCAGAGGCTCCAGTACATAAAGCCAATAACTAGGCTCGTAGTCCCCAGCACAAGAAATGTGGGACAGTGCCCCCTTTACCCCAGAAGCAGAGATCAACTTTAGAAGTCAGAAAAAAAGGCAAACATCATGAGCAAAAAGCATAGAAAAACTGAGACCATAGATTCTTATTATTGGGATCAAAACACAAATTTGGAAGAGGACAGCATTGTTACTATACCTACATCTGAAACTTCAAAGGGGAATATGAACTCAAAAAGCCTTCTTGGAAGAGCTCAAGAAGGATTTTAAAAGTCAAATTAGAGAGGTAGAAGAAAAATTGAGCAATTACTTTAAAACTACAATTGATGAGATGGAAAAAAAATACACTGAAGAAAACAACTCCTTAACAGGTAGACTTGGCCAAATACAAAAGGAGGCACAAAAACTAATTGAAGAAAACAATTTGCTAAATATTAGAACTAGGCAAGTGAAAGTTAATCACTTTATAAGACATCAAGAAAAAAATAAAAAAATAATTTTGTTGTATATTTGAAAGGAATAGCAATGTGTGCATAGAAGTTTTGCAGTTTCATGTTCAGTTATCCCTTTTATTGTACTATGTTATGGAAATGCTTGTTTTATTCTATAAATTAAAAAAAAATAAAAAAGAAGATATAACTTCTAGTCTCCCTGTGGTTCTGCAGTTAGATAGTATGAGACAACGCTTATCCTAGGCCAACTCATTCTAACAATCCCTCAAATCTAGATATAAAGAGTTGAGTGAGTCAGAATGGTATGGTAGGAACTTTCAGGAATGACTTAAATTTGTGTAGAAGGGCTTTCTATTGCTTCAGTCCCAGATGTCTTCATGCAGTTTCACTAATACCCAAAGGCTGATATCATCTTTTTGTTTCAAAAGACCTCATGTTTCAAAAGCTCCTGTGGGGAGAATATTGCCACCTTCTGGACCCCTAACATGGTGGTGGGCATAATACTCCTCACAATCCCCAAAGCACCCCTTTGTGTGGACAGCCCATTTTACCTGAAAAAATTGCTCAAGCTGCTTCAGTCTCCTGCTCAAATTTCATCAGCTGATCTTCCTAGCCAGTCTGGCAAGGAGGGCAAGATCTCCATAGGGCCATAGCTAAAACATGATGCTATGATCACTCTTCTGATGATTCATTAGCTTGAGTTTTAGAAATATCCTGAAACCTTCCAAGTTGCTAGGTTGTGCAAATTCACCAACCTCAGACTCCTGGTGAAGAAAATGATTCCCTAGGAGATGAAAATGTGTGTGTGTGTCTAGAGGGGATAGTGAGAGAGATATAACGTTATCTTTCCTTTATCCTTATCATTCCTTTTTAAAAAATTTCCCCTTACATCTCTAATCTCAGCAGAATCTGACATTTTCCAGCAATACCATTCCATTAGACATCATCCTTTTCATCTGTAGCCTATTGGTTTCTACCTTCCTTTGCATTGCCTCTTTCACTTATACAGTTATTAAACGTAGGGCTCTATAAAAACAACTTTTCTGCCTTCTGGGCACAGCACTTAAAATTGGAAACATTCACCTCTGCCTCTAATTGCCAAATATGAAAATATACTTTATTTTCATTTTCTTATACTGGTAATCCTTCTTTTTAAAAAACATTAATAAAAACCAGGGAACACTTAACTTTGCTATATGTCAACTGTCTTCTCAAGCTCCTTAAGCATTTGTTTGGCTAAATGGGGTCAGTGGAAGATTCCTCCTTATTCTAATGAGAAGGCTCCCCATGTTGCTCCAACCATGCTGGAGCCACAGAATGCCAGGATCCCGTATTTGCTCATTATACCACCTGGGGTTCCCTTTCTTCTGCATCATCTTTCCCCCACTTCAACATAGAAGTTAGCCCTGATGTCATGGCAATCAGCCTTGGCTAATACCAAATATTTTAGCTCAGGTCAGTTCAGACTTGGGATTAGAGTGCAATGCGGTTCCGGCCAATCATGAAATGCAATAAAAACAATTTTACTTAGAATAAGATTTTAAGAGAGATAATTCCTAGCTGAACTCCAAAAACAAACAAACAAACAAACAAAACACATTACCTTGCTTTACTATCAACAGTTGCAATATTAAGTTGGAAAGACATCCTTACAGGGCAGTGAGAATTCCACTAAATCTCTGACACCAACTCCCCATAGGCTGGACCTTTTATGCCTCAAGCAAGAAAGAAATCAAATCAATGACGATACCAAGAATAGTCTTCCCTTGTCCACTCTACATCAAACAAGTAAAGCTCCTGCCATACCATCAATTCCACTTAGGGATAGCTCAGTCAGAAAATTATTCTTTATAACAAGTCTACATTTCTCCCTTTGCACTTCTATCCATTGCTCCTTGTTTTGCTTTCTAGGGTCAAACAGGACAGTTCTAATACTTCTTCCATGTGGCAGACCTTCAAAGACTTGAAGACAGCTACCATGACCTGCCTCTGAGCCTTCCTTTCTCTAACTAAACCTCCCTAGTTGCTTCATAGCATTAACTCAACTCTTCACCATACCACCTTCTCTGTTGATCCTGTAATGATCCCAAAAAGGCCATGAAAGACCTAAGATCCACAGGTATGGTCATCTGGGATCTGGGCAAGCAAGTAGGCTGTCTGTTCTGTAGTGGAGAAGCCCCTAGATGTCAATATCTGAAATCAACAGTGTGGTTGTTCTATGCTATTTTGGGTTCTGGTATAGAGATGGAAGATACCCTAGAATAGAGACTCAGGATATATTCTTGGTTGAGGGGTAGGATATAGATGATCTAGATCTAGCACAGTAGACTAAGAAATAGCTGCCAGACAGGTAGAAAAGAAACAGGAGAAAACAATGTCATGAATACCCATAAAGGAGAGAATATTCAGTAGGTGGTCAAAAGTGTCAAAAAGTGAAGAGAAGAGAACTGGGAAAAGGCCTTCAGATTTAGTTATTAAGAAAGGTCTTTGAGGGGATGTTCATCAATTGGGCAATAGCTGAGGATGCTGTGGCAGATAACTGAGATGAAGTACTATTCTGCTCTGGGAAATGGTGAGGGGGTAGTTTCAGAAAAACACAGTAAGACCTTTATGAGCCAATGCAAAATGAAATGAGAAGAACCAGGACATCACTGTGTACAGTAACAGCAATGTTGTAGTGTTGATCAACCGTGAAAGATTTGGCTACTTTGATCAATATAATAATCCAAGACAATTTCAAAGGAATCACGATGAAAAATGCTATCCACCACCAGAGAGAGAGAGAGGAGAGAGAGAGAGAGAGAGAGAGAGAGAGAGAGAGAGAGAGAGAGAGAGAGAGAACTGATGAAATTGGTGCAAATAGAAGTGCAATTTTCTTGCTTTATTTTATTTTTTGCTTTGGTGATATAACTAACACAGAAATATGTTTCACATGATTTCACATGTATAGTTGAAGTCATATTGTTTGCCTTCTCAATGGGTGGGTAAAGAGTGAGAGGGAGGGAAAGAATCTAGAACTCAACATTTAAAAGGAAAAGAATGGTTAAAATAAATAATACATTAAAATTTTTTTAAATATGTTTCATTCAACGTCTGTAGTCCACTACCTCTCTATTGACAGATAGGAAATATCCTTTACCTTCAGTCCTTTAAATTTAGTCAGTCAAAAACAATTATTAAGTATTTTCTGTGTGCTGGGCTCTATGACAATCTAGTCTCCCAAGTGCCATCCACATGGTCTTTCTTTATTCCCTTCCCCTCACCCCCAGACCCCACCATGCTAGGGAGTCTGCTGAACTACCTCATTGGCTATTTTGAGTTACCTTTGATGTGAATCCTTTGTTTCCCACCGGTAAAATGTTAAGATCCAGGAAGTCTGGGACTGTTGTTTGTGTCTTGTATTCTGAAGGCTTTGCACTAAGTCATAGATACTTGTTTGCTTAATTGATTTATCAGAGACTGGCACACAGGAATAGAGAGGAAGAAACCATGAAAAAGGGTTTTGTAAAAGAGGCACTGAATAGGGAAGAGGAGAGCTCAAGGTACAGGAGTGGTGAGCTGAACGGTGAACAGTCAGCTGGGGAGGGGGATTGTGTCCATGACACGATTTTAAATTCAATCTGCTTTATTAAAATTTTCTCCAGTTAGTACAATTGACAAAACATTAAATCAAGCCCTGAAGTTTGCTGATTTCTGAGGGGCAAACACTGACCCTGAAAATCTTACCAACTGGCTCTCAGGAAAGAGACAGCTCCCATAAGCCCCTGGCAAAGAGATATTTAATTCGGTGAAGAGATGTGGAGAGTATGGAATGAAGAGGGAAACAATCTACTGTCACATATCTGGATGCCTCTCCAGAGGAAGAGGGTTTATGTTTGTACTGCTTGACTCCAGAGGACAAACTTGGAAACTGTGCATGAAAATTGCAGATTTAGGCTACATTCAAGAGAAAACTTCCTAATAATTAGAGCTAACAATGGAATGAAGCAGGGAGTTCCCGTTTACTAGAGCTCTTTAAATTGTAGACTGGATGGCCACGGAATGCCGATATTATAGAAGGGATTCTTATTTCGGGTAGATGGCCTCCTAGGCCCTGTCCAACTTTGGGGATAGTTTGGTTTCTGGAATTCTGAACACCAGAGGGCGCCATGCAGCCATCCACAGGGTTTGTAAATCAAGTGAGCTACTGAGACAAGTGAATTAGGGTTAGGGAAGGATTGGGAAATCTGTGAAGAAGAGGCCAGTGTCCTTAAAAGAAGGGTCCTCTGACTACCCTGGATATGGCAGTGCTGGAAAACAAGGGTAGAAGTGGGAATCTGATGAATAGGAAAGAAGTTCCCAGCACTGTCTAATAGGTGGGACCTTTCCAAAATCTCAGAGCTAGAAAAGAAACTAGAGACGTCCAGCTTTGTCCATACCTGGACAAGAATCTGATACAACAAATGGTCATCAAGGCTTTGCTTGAAGATCTTTGAGGGGGAGGGGGCAGAGAGAATCTGCTGCTTCCTAAGGTGAGCTGTACTTTGGTATAACTTTAATGGGAAGTTTTTGCATATAACAAGTAGTATGGACAGAAGGAGGCAGCATGGTACAGAAGAAAACATGGTAGATTTTGAGTCAGAGGACCTGAACTCTAATTCTAACTCTTAACCTCTCTGAGAACTAGTTCCTCATTTGTAACAGGAGAGGGTTGGTCTAGATGGTCACATCAAGGTCTCCTGGTAAATATTTACCACCCAGTTCCCTGGAAAAAAAAATATACTTTAAAAAAAAATTTAATTTAATTATTTTTTTTAAAGTTCTACAATCACTACCATAAAATTAAGATTTTATCCCCCCCACACCTACCCCCCACTACCCCCCTCCCTCCCCACAACAGCATACAATTTTGTATAGGTTCTACATATACTTTCCTATTGAGTATGTTTTCACTATAGTCATGCTATGTACTTGAACTAAAATAAATGGAAGAAATCATATAACAAATCAAAACATAATACACTAAAACACACACATACACAAACATGATCTGCTACATTCTTTGAATGACTCCCATATTTCTTTCTCTGAGTGTGGAAGGCATTTTACCTTATAAAACCACCATTGGGATTTTTTTTTTCAATAAGTTCTTGTGCTATTACGAAGTTCCAAGTCTACCAGAAAAAACTCTCACACTCTGTGGTCGTTGCTGTGCACAAAGTTCTCCTGGTTCTGCTCCTTTCGCTCAGCATCAGATCATATAAGTCCTTCCAGGCTTCCCTGAAGTCTTCTTGTTCATCATTTCTTATGGTGTGATAATGTTTAATATAAAATTTTGGAATAATCTCTTTGTTCTCTCTGAAGCAAACTCAGAGAATGCCTCTTCCTATGTCAACAAAAGCCAGCCAGGGCTGACTTAACATTCCTTAAGACACCTTTAACCTAAGACACTATCTTGAATAATGGGACATTTTCCATATCTTAATATTTGTAGACATATACTATGTTGTGGCATGTTAATGGTAAAGAAAACACAGACATCTTGGGTTGTAATTTCTGTGTGAAACTTTGTCAAACTCTGTTATCTTATTGTATTTACAACCTATGCAGTTAAGAAATTCCTTTCTAATGGTCCAGTTAATCACTTGTGAAGACCATAAATCTGAAGGACACAGAATACTTCTTTGTCCTAAAACATATTTAAGGCTGCCCAATTCTTTGTATCAGGAGGCAGAACATTTCTGGCTCCATAATGCATTATGTTACCGTTTTCTTTAATGGGGAATTGATTAATTAATTAGTTAAATCATAAAATGTATGCATTTAGCCTGTTGCCTTTTCTCTAACCAAGTTTTCAGGTCAACAGGTACAATAATACTCCATTACATTCATATACCATAATTTATTCAGCCATTCCCCAATTGATGGGCATCCCCTTGACTTCCAGTTTTTGGCAACTACAAAGAGTACTTTTTTTTTTTTTTGATACTCAACTGTAGCCTATAATTCAGCTCTTCTTAAACTGTGGATTGAAACCCCCCAGATTTGGTTTTTGAACCACAATGATCAAAAATTAATTAAAAATCAAACATGATGAATCTGAAGTGTTTCTGGCAGTGCTTATGGGTGTTGTATCACTTCCCTACAGCCTAGGTTCTGAACACACAGCATGTGCACTTTGCACCGTGCATGTCTTCAGGTCACACACATTGCCAATGAAAGCTGCCAAAACATAAAGGGGTAATGAGTGGAAAAAGCTTAAGAAGTCATGAAATATTAACTTTTATCCATCACTTTCTCAAGTCTATGCAATTCACAAAATAAGTCAAGCCTTGATTTATATCTTTGCCAATTTCTGAAGTGTAAAGCCTCACACTGAAAATTTAATAATCTGCATTCCTGTGACATAGTTCTAAATCTACGCACCTGTGATCAACATAAACCTGTCTTTCTGCAACTGCTCCCCACTGCTCCTGGGTACTCCTGTTGAGGTCAAGCAGATCATATTCTTTTATAATAGCTCTTCAGATTTTTGGAGACAGTTATCATGTCCTACTTAGATCTTCTCTAGGCTAAACATACCTTAGTTCCTTCAGCTGATATATGATCTCCTAGGATTATAGAATTTCAGAGTTGAAATAACCTCAGTAGCCCTCTGGCACAATCGCTATCTGAACAAGAATCCCCTCTACAATATACTCAATTAGCCACTCAGCCTTTGCTTAAAGGCCTAAAGTGAGGGTCATTTAGTTAGCATTTATTAAGTTCCTGCTTTGTGCTAAGCACTGCAAGGAAAGGGGAAAGCAAAGTTCATGTGCTCAAGAGGTTCAGTCTAATGAGGAAGACAACAGACAGCTAGGTGCTACACTGGATAGAGTGACAAACCTGGAATCAACACCTGAGTTCAAGTTCAGCCTCTGATACTTAGCAGTATGATCCTGGGCAAAGCACTTAATTTCTATTTGACTCAGTTTTCTCATCTGTAAAATAGAGATAATAGCACCTACCTCCCTTGGTTCTTGTGAAGATCAAATGAGTTCATAATTGTAAAGCACTCCCCACAGTGCCTAGAACACACTAAGTGCTATTTACATGTTAATATCATGTACAAACAAGATATATACAGGTTAAGTTGAAGATAAATCCCATCAGAGGGAAGGCATTGATATTAAGAACTGGAAGGGCTTCTTGCAGGAGGCAGGATTTTAGCCGATACCTGAAAATAAGCCAAGAGGTAGAGTTCAGAAGGTAGAGCATTCTTAGGCATGGATGACAGCTAGAGAAAACTCTGGGAATCAGGAGAAGGAGTGTCGAGGCAAGGAAGTCAGAGTCATTACATCACAGAGTACATGGATGGTAATAAGGTATAACAAGACTGGAAAGGGAAGGAGCCAGATTATAAGGGGCTTTGGAAGCCAGAGCATTTGGAATCATGGGAGATTGCTGACTGGGGGGAGGGTGATAGATTGTTTATAATATGGGATAACTCTTTGTCAAAGAAGACAAAGGGGAAGGATGTGGTGGGAAAGTTTATGAAAAATGGTATCAGCAAAAATAAATTTTTTAAGAAAGAAAACTGCTCTTGATGAATTTAAGTCCCCTTATCCAAATGACCTAAACCCTTGGGTACTAAAATAAATAACATGAGATTGCTGAGGTACTGCCAGGGATATTGAGCAGATCATGTAAAACAGGAGAGGGTCTCCGGAGCTGGGGAAGGGCATGCATTGTTCCAAATTTTAAAAAATAGAATCTGCAAGCTGTAATGAGCATTATATGTGTTATTATAGCACATAAATTTTAGTAATATATTGTGCAAATGTTAATATATTGTGTAATATATAAATTATGTGACATATAATATGTAAGTTCCTGAGAAAACTCTAGAATGGAGTGAACATCTATATAACATCTAGAATAGTGAACATCTATATAAATGGTCACAAAGAAACAGCATGATTTCTTTAGGAACAAGTCATGCCAGACCAATCTTTGTTCGTTTTTTCACAGAGTCACTAAACTGATAGATCAGGGGAATGACAGGAGGTCTAATTATAGGAAATCTTCCTTTACATGTAGCCTGAATTGTTCCCTTTGCCACTTTCATCTATTTTTCCTAGTTCTATCTTGTGGGACTAAATAGAAGGAGTATAATTTCTTTACGAAATGACAGCTCTTTAAATACTTGATTCTAAGCTTATAGAGAAAGACTTGGGCATTGGGGGTAGGATGTGGAGGGGAAGGAACAGATATTTTTTAAGAGAAGTCATCCCTCTTTTTCAAGATTGTAGACATAAAGAGCATGCAATTGCCAATGAATAGTTTACTCATTTTGGGGTGCAATGTCCTTTCCTTAGTCTGGTATATTTAATCTCTCCCTCTTCAAATTCACCTTGCTGGTCACAGGATTCAATGGTTCTTAATTTTGTGGTCAAGGAAACATCATTGGAGGTGGGAGCCATCATATGGGCTCTGGAATGTTCAACAAAATTCCTCTAATCTCGATCACCTCTTCCTAAAATATGTAGATTCAAACTTCTGGAAATTCTGACCTAGTGATTGACAAATTGAGGAAGTTTACAGAATGTGAGGAACTTCTTAGCATAACCTGTTATCCAGGTTTATCTCTTCTCCAAAACATATAGGACACTGGGTCTTATCTCAGGGGCAGGACCCAAATGTACCAGTTTCCTTCTGGCTCATTGTCTCCATCTGAAATTGCTCCAGGAAAATCCCCCCAAATCTATAGTTTAGGTGTAACTTATGTCTTTTGGTTTTTTTCAAATATGGAAAACATTTCTCATATAGGCACTCACAGCATATATAGTGGGTTGGTTGTTGTCCTTTGTTCCTGAAGAGGACCAAAATTACATCACCATGATAAAGTGAAATTTCAGTGTGTCTGACTGTGGCTGATCAGACCAACATGAGCTCTACCACAGGTTGGGCACAAATAGTCTGTGTGAATATTTGGGGTGGATACTCCAAATCTGCGAATCCTATGTTTACTTTGTGCTGTCTCAATTCTGCTTTGCTCATAGAGAACTGCACCCTTTCCAATATGGGCGCGCCATACTGAACAGTCCTGTGCCAGTGTCTCCCATGTTGCACAGTCAAATCCAAAGTATTATATGCACTATATGTATACATATAGTACACACATATATATATATATATATATATATATGCGCTATATATGAGTTAGAGCACCTTTATGTCATTCCTCAGAAAATGCATAAGATGAAATGAACTCATGGACTCATGGAATTACATTAGCATATATAGAAACATACTAAAAAAGCACAATAATTTTAAGAAGTCCCTCTTTAACCCCACAGAAATCATCTTAGGGTTTGAATTCCTTTGAAATTAGTTCACCACACATACCTGCTCAGTTCTTGGCATTTCCACCTCCACCACATCTCTCCCAGCTGGGCTCCACTCATACAACCACTCCATCTGGAACCTTATTCACTTCTCACTCCAGCTACTGCAATAGCTTCTTAAAGGGCTTCCATTCTTTAAGTTTTTCCCCACTTCGATCTGCCACCCAGTTATCAAACTGGTTTTCTTAAAGCATGGATCTGATCATGTCACTTTCTTACTCAATAAATTCTACTGGCTGTGCCTCTCACTGGCCTTTAAAGCCCTTTGTAACTTATTCCTAATCAACATTTCTCAACTCATTGTTAAAGAATTAATAATAATAATATAGCATTCTGCATTTTAGACTCAAGTCTGTCAGAAACTATTTATTTAACATTAATCTAATACTCAAGCATTTCTACCTTTGGGAAAAAAAGAGAGAAAGGGAATGTCCAAACTGGCACAGTCTCCTATGCCTTCCAATAAGACTCACTGATTTTAGATAACATTTTTAGGATTCTTGAATGAGAAAAAGATCACACTATGCAAAAATACAGAGTTAACATTCTAAAATTTTTGGATAACCAACTCACTCTCCTATCTTCCCCCTGCCTAGACCACTTCCATTAAAGGATTAGTAGGAGATGATAATGAGCTTCTTTTCTGAAGAGGAGGTGGTGAAGATGCCTCCCTTTCAGTGAAACAGGGCATTTAGCTTGGGTGGGCCCCAGTGCCAATTACTTTAAGGAATGGAAACCGTTGACATAAACAAGAGTTACTGTTTGTTAAAAAGTTGGCTGTCACCCCTTAACCTGTTCTCTAAGAGAAATTTTTTGGTTCTCTACTGATCACTCACTTTTCTAAGGGATTTTTCCTAGGACTCTGGAAAAGACTTTAAAGAAAAATACTATTTCTTAACATTTTTATTTTACTTTTAAAAAAGGTTTTTAATATGCTTCCACAGATCCCTTGAGTTATTTGTATAATTCATTTGAAGCAAATTATTAATCCTAGGATCTTAATTTTGTACCGACTAGTCACTAACAAGATATATTACTCTAGTTGGTTCAAAACATGAAGTAGTCTTTTTTGGTTTTTTTGAATAAAGCAAAGCAATGAGATATCAAGAAATATTTTTGATGCTACAACAATATGCTCCAATAAGAAGCATAATAGGGTTGGTGTATTGCCTTGAACTGGGATTCAGAAAGTAATGCAGTATGTAGACTACTATTCAAACATATTTGAGTCTCCAGGCAGCCTTTTAATATCCTGTACGATAAGCCTATGCATATTAATAAGCTGTCTGGGATCAAGGTGGTCCAAATTAAAATAAGCAACTGGAACTTTTTGTTACTGGTCATGTGTCCAGTTGATAGTCTGATCCATTTTGGATCCATATCCAAAATAGATATTTGAAATCCATAAATTGATTCTTCTAATATAACTATAATTTAAAAAATACATCATGTAGACTCTTTACTTGATCTTTTTAATGACATTTTAAACCATACAAACATTTAGGTCTATTTTTCTCCATTTGAATAAAGATAAAGATTAAGCCATTGTATAGCAGTTACTAAATTTTATCCCCATCATAGAGGAAAACAGATGAACCATATTCAATGAAAAGTACATAGTAAAATAGCCCAACATATTTTTGGGGTTATTTTCATACACATAGAATGTGAAGAATGTTGTCAAAGCAATTTCCTAAGTTTCAAAGGTTTCTGATTTCTACCACCTCAACTATCACACTCATTTGGAGAGTGTATTTGCTATTATTATCTGTTCAACACAACACAATAAATTGTTATTTTCAACACATCTTAACTACTGTATCCTTGTCTCAAAGTTTTTCATACATTGCAACTGGATGATTGTAAAGGTTAGAAAATTCATTGATATCTTATTCCAAGCCAAAGATCTGGCATTATTACAGGAATACTTACTATGAACCAACTTGGCTCCCCTGGGAATTTGAGGTCTCACACACCACTATTGACTGCTCAGACCCACATGCACCTTTCCAGTGTACTGAGTCATGACCCAGACTTCCATCCTGGGGCCATAGGTGTAGAAGGTGCACTGTGGGTGGCTGCTCTTCCAAGCTGAGAAGCTCTAGACACAACTCCATGGACACAGGTCAGAAGGAATTCTTGATTTCTTGAACTGTCTGGCCAACATTATGAGTGAGGTCATCGTGTATGGCTCACAGCTGGTAATTCAAGAAATTCTGGACCTCAAAGTATTGCTCTGTCCCACTGGAATGTCTCAGTCAGTTAAGATAATTTCATTATTAGTGAGAAGACAGTTCTCATAAGATTACTATGTGCAGAAATAATGTGGAGCTCTCTCAAACCCATTGTAGCTGATTCAACAGTCTCCTGTAAAGGACAGTAGCTTTTCTAACTATATCAACTAATGGTTTCTAAGCCTTTACACACATTCCAGATTGAAATAGTAGTGTTTGGTTCCATCACAAAAGTGTGCCATCAAATCTCCCTTACTTCTTCTAAGTAGTAAGAGCATTCTGGTACTAGACTAGTCAAATCTAGTCAAATAGCATCAGAAAACTGAAGTCTTAAAACTGTTGGGACGTAACAGGTTCGTTAAAGGGTCATCTGAAAATCTCTAGCCTAGTATTTGTACCCATTTACCCTCTTTCTCAGTTGTAAAACCTATCATAATGAGATAGTTTTATGACCTCATATCACTCAACTCACCAGTACTAGCACCCATAGCTTTATCTCTTTCATTACAAAATTCAGTGAAATTATAAAGAACACTATGGTCATCAATGATAACAATTTGTAAATCAGCAATTATAGACACTTTTGGATCCTGGCATACCCAGTTATCTTTTTTTTTCCAGTTATCTTCTTAAAGAGTATAGTTCTGTCCACCAACGTAGCAAGAGGTAAGTAAAGATAACAAAGTTCATCTGGTTCCCACACACAACATACTTCACATTTCCAGGTGAACCTTTCATGGTTCCTTTCAGAAAGGCATCCACCAGGAATTAATGCACAGTCTTTTGTCCTGGAGTTGGTAGACACGTGATCACAAGATAGTTTCTTTGTTTTGGAGTGGCACCACCTCTTTTCTATACAGTGGAGAGGTTATTAGTATAATCACTTTATCCATTTACCTTAAACTCCATAGGAGAAAAAGTTCATTTACAATAGAATACATGATCTCTGTATTGAAGAATCTGGCTTCAGCAGTCGTAGTTTGTCAAGAGTAATGCAGTTACAAAAGTCTTTCAGAATTTCCTTTGTGATTGCTTCAGTGGCTACTTTAGCAGTATGGGGGGGGTGGGGAGGTGGTGGTGGGGAAGGGAAGGGGAAGAGAAGGAAACCAGCAATTCCCATTCATTATGTGCCAGGCACTGTGTTTAGCACTTTACAAATCTCTCACTTGATCGCCACAACGGCCCTGTGAGGTAGGTGCTGTTATTAATGATCCTATTTTACAGTGGGGGAAACCAAGGTTTGCGAGGTTAAGTGACTTGCCTAGGGTTACTTACATAGTTAATAAGTGTCTGAGGTCAGATTTTCCCTCAGGTCTTCCTAACTTCAAGCCCAATATAATATAAACTTCAATTTGTTCTAAAATCATATGTACAATAACAAGAATACAATCATCATTAGAGTCATTCGGAGAAAACCAACTCATGATAAAAGAAAAAGATCCATCGTATATTCTTCTTTCTTTTTATTAATAACTAGCATTCACATGGCTGCTTTACATGTATCTAAATTCATTTGATCTTCGCACTGTTCCCAGGAAAGAGATGCTATTATTATCTGTTATTCATACATGAGGAAACTGAGTCTGAAAGGGTAAGTGATTTGACCACTCACACAGACATGAAGTGTTTATAAATAAGGTCTTCTTGAACTTGTGCCCGACAGATGAAGCCAGTACAATAATATTGCTAACATTTTAAAGAAATTAAAAAAAATTTTTTTTGTAGTGCGCAATAATATCAAATAAACTCAATTAACATAAACTTCTCTCTTTGCTCCTATGCATCACTAAAGGGAGGTGAGGATTAGTTTTAGACAAAACAAGTCTTGTGGAAGAGCAAGTTCTTCTAGATAGGCTAAGGAAGCTAAAGTAAGGTTAAGTCCTAATTGTTCTGAGATTTGAAAAAGATCTTGGATATAGAATAGACCTCAGCCTAGATCTCCTTTTCCTAAATTGCCTAGCTCTTCCTAGGACAGCCTTGGATTGTACTTTTAAAAGAAATAAAAATCCTGCTTCACAAGCTTTATGTAGTCCATGAAAACAAGATTTCCCAAGTTTGTCTCTAGCCTGAATTTTCCCCTTAACTTTTTCATTCTCCTGAACCTAGTTCTCCAGAAAAATGGTTGACAAGAGACTTGATTTATAATGGTCCAAATTCATAAATTAGCCATAGCATTCTGATCAAGGAGTACATAACCTCCTAATATTACAAATGAATTACATTATTATTACAAAATCAACAGCACTTCTATATAAAATTTCCAAACTTATAAATATAACACTAGCATAAAATAATCTCATGGACTTAAAAGATAAATGCAACATTTTATACTGATTACATTCAAGGAAGGGTTGTCTCAGTACTTTAAACATCGGAAATAGTCCCCAACAATGAGAAGGAATCTGCTGGCAATTGCCTGAGATTGTATTCAGAGTCAAATACCCACTGATAGAGTCAAATACCCACTGATAGAAGTTTAACTATCTTAAAAATAGAATAATTTGAATAAACTACAGGAATATGTTTGGATTCCTAAAGAACAACTTACCAAATTTATCATTAAAGTACAATATAAATGGTCTACCTCACATTTAAATTACTTCTAAATATTCCCAATCCTTTGAATTTAACTATTGCTCAAGCTATTCTTTCTGATAGCATTTTCAGCTTTCAAAAATTTGTTGTACTGTTTACCAAATTCAAGAGGACATTAACAAAACAAACAGAGGATACACACAGTCATCATTCCATACAAGAGCTGTGATTTGTAATGGTTCTAATTCATAAATCAACCATAGCATTCTGAACAAGGAGCATCCAACCTACTAAGGTTTCAAATGAATCACAATAGATATCATAGCAAAATCAATAGTATCTTTATATCATAATCTCCAAAATCACAATGGAGTAAGCTTATAACACTAACATAAAGTTATGGACTCAAAAGATAAACAGAAAACTGTCTTGATAATCAAATAAAACCAACCTAGTTGAACGGATCTCCAAATAACCCACACAGAAAAATAATTTCATTTGTCTACCAATTTTTTCATTTTATACTGATTATATTCAGAAACCATCATAATTTTTTAAATTTAGTTTTTCTCAAATTAACAATATTTTCTCTTTTTCTCCTCTGTAACCCACTTCCCACTGAAAAAAAGAAAAGAAAAAAAGCCTTGTAAGAAATATACATGCTCAAGTAAAACAAATTCCCATACTGGTCATATAAAAATATATACCTTGTTCTGTACCTTGAGTCATCCTATCTTATAGGCGGTAAATAACATTCTTCATCATTAGTCCTCTGAAATTGTGGTTGGTCATTGCATTGATCAGAGTTGTTAAGTCTTTCACAGTTTATCTTTATGATGTTATATAAATTGTTCTACCGGTTCTACTCACTTGACTCTGCATCAGTTCATACAAGTCTTCACAGGTTTGTCTAAAACCATTCCTTTTGTCATTCCTTACAGCACAATGAAGTTTCATTTCATTCATATAACAGAATTTGTTTAGCTCTTTCCTAATTGCTCGTCTCTCCCTTAATTTCCAGGGTGTGTGTGTGTGTGTGTTTGCCACTACAAAATGAGCTGCTATAAATACTTTTGTACATATATGCCATTTTCTTCTTTCTATATCAAAGGACCTGAACAGTTTAGTAACTCTTGGGGCATAGCTACAAACTGCTTTCCAGAATGACTGGATCAGTTCACAGCTCTGACAACAATGCATTAATATGCCCGTATTCCCATAACCCTTTCAATATTTATCATTTTCCTTCAGATAAACCAGTCTGTGAATAGTAATGTTCCTTATTAATTTATCAAATCTGATACAAATTCAATTTTGAAACTGCTTAAATTGTTAAGGCTGCTACATGGTTCCAGATACTTTTGCACATGCACAAGAATACTAGTTATCCAGGAATTAAGTTTGGAAATCATTAACAATCTCAATACTAACTTCATCTTCCCAAGAATGATATAAGCATTTCTCCAAGTTGAGTTCACAGCTTTAGAGGAATGGCAAGCTTGCCATTTTGCCCTTCTTCCATTTCATGAAAGACCAAAAACTTTCTTAAACTTTATGTAATACTTTCCAAAATCCTGACCTTTTCTGTTTTCTTTATCTTTTGCTTTCTCCCATCACCTTGCACCTCCCACCCCCAGTCAGATTGGTCCTGGCTGGAGATTCTGAGAGTTTTGGGGAAACCAGAAGTTGAAGCTGGTCCACTAGGTTTGAAGTGAGTTTAATACTTCTGCAGAGTTGTACTTTTAGATTTGTTGTTTTTTCTTTTTTTACTTTTAATAGCATTTTTATACATTCCTCGTTTTAATTGATCTTCAAGTTTACACTGTGTTAGTGTTAACTATTTCTAAATTCTTATTTTTCTTACTGATGAACTCATATTGAGCTTTCCAAATCACAAAATTGCATTTCTATTTATATATTATTTTACTTTCCAAGATTGTATATTTCTTAATCTCATTCTTGTCTGCCTTCAAATTGTTTTCATGTTCTTTCTTTTTACTCTATTGAGTCTCTCTTTTGAAAATTAGAATAATTTTCTTATACCTGTCAAATCCACTTTTAAACCTTCTTCCAGGTTTATTGGTAGTTTTTCATTTGGCCATGCAAAACACTTCAAATTGGGTTTTTTAATTTAAAAACTTGTAAATAAATGGTATGTAAGTTCCTTTTAGGTAACTTTGCTTCTAATTTACAAAGACAATAATTTTCTTCCCTATCATCCAGAAGCTCATGGTAAACTGGAAAACCAAACTATTAAAATGAAAATCACCCTTTTTTCTCCAAAATTATTTGCCTTTTCAAAAGAACAAATAACTGCTAGGTTTTTGTTTTTTTTTAATACCAGGTATGGCTTAGTTTTGAAACAAACAAATAAAAAAAGCAACTTCTTTTTTCTTTTTCTCTTTTTTTGAAGTTACCAGAGAGAAAATTGGTTTCAGTTCTGTTTAAGGACTGATCACCTTTTAGCTGAACAGATATTAATATTACATAAAAGATGAGAAATATTTCCATTGCTAACAACATTCATTCACATAACCAAAAACCTACAGGGTTTTAAATTGGATTAAACAAGGATCCTTAAAAAAAACCCCACAACATTAGCCAAATCATTTTGATCAAGAATTTCATGTTTCATTATCTCCAGTGGTGAGATATAAATGCTAGTTTTTTGGGGGGACAGGGACATTTTTATATGTTTTGTTCCTCAGTCAGAGGTTTCCCCAACTTTTCCCGAGTTGGATATTCAGTACTGAAGCTAGCTCCTTCTCGAAGTTCACTGGCCAACACGAGCCTGAAGCCAGCTCCACTCTGATAAAAGGGAATCTGGTCCTTTTTTTTTTTTCTGTGTGCCTAGACATCTCTAATTTCATTTCCTGTTGCAGAGGATCAGCAATCTTGATTCTCAGGGACAGCCACTCTTAGCTAGGAGGGTTCAATAACTCATTTTGGTTAAGCACTCCAAAATGACCAAAAGTATCTCTGAATGAAGAGGTCAAATACTTCTTCCGACAAGAGGAGGATGCTTTTGTGGTCCCATACACTTTCTTTCTGTGGAGGCTCTACTGATTTTAAGCTCAGTTACTCTTTAGGCCTTTATATTTTAAACACAGAACTGAGGAATTGATACTAAAATGCACCACAAGAGTGAAAAATACCAAACTTACCACTTGTTTGTTTGTTTCGTCAGTTCTGGAGTTCCTTTAACAGAGTGCACTGGAGTTTGTGGAACTCCCAAAGGATCCAGGAGCAGTTAAGCTTATGGAAAGGACCACTAGTCCCAGGGTAAACAGCTGCCCAACACCAAGAAGAGAGTATGCATAGCTTACCTGTCATCTAGGATCGTAGGATTAATAAGCACATTAGCAATAACAGAAACACAGTCCTTTTCCTAACTGGGTGGTCAGTTGTGGCTGAAATTGACTTAGTTCTAGAGCAGAGAGGTAATTTAAAGCTACTAAATAATTTATACTGGGCATAATATAAGGCTTATCACACACAACATATAAGGTGGTATCAACACAGACATGAATAGACATGCTCATGTTCATCAGAACAGACATACAAACACTTCTCTACTGTAGCTAACAGGCTCAGTCTTTCTCTCAAATGGTCAAATTCTATGAGTCTAATCAGAGGCTGGAGGCTAAGCTGGGGACAGTTCCATAATAAAAGCTTCCCATAAAGGTTTGAAAGGTCCCTCTACTTCGATTTAGTTGGTCACAAAAGTCTTTCAAAAAAAAGTTGTCCAGGACCCATTCTGGCTTTCTATTAGGCTTAGGAATTATAGTGATTATCCAATGCAAACTTTAAATAATAAAGAAAAAATAATACAGTACCCTGAATTTAGGCTCAGCTTTGGAAAAAAATGATAATATCTAAATATCTAATATCTAATCATTTCTAGTTTGGAAAGAGAGATGTCCAAACTGTCTTAAGTCTCCCATGCTTTCCAGAATTACTCTGCCCCAAGATTTCAGATAACATTTATAGGACTCTTGAACAAAGAAAAGATCACATTAAGTAAACATACAGTTTGAGTTTATATCCCAGAATTGTTTCAAGTCACCATCACTTTTCTTCCTGGCTCATTCTCCTTGAGGGACCAATGGGAGATGATGTTGAGAATCTTTTCTGAAGAGGATGTGACAAGGATGCCTCCCTTGCAACGGAAGAGATAATACTTCATTTGGCTGAGTGCTAAAACCCCTTGTTTTAAGGGTAGGAGAGCAACGATGTAAAGAAGAGTTATTCTTTGCTGGTTAACATCCTTCCTCCAATTCCCTAAGAAAAACCTTTTTGTTCTCTACCTATGACCCACCTTTTCACAGGGCTTTCCCCAGAAGTCTGGAAATCATTATAAGAACTAGCACTTATATAGCACTTTTAAGGTTTTTGAAGCATTTTATAAATATCTCATTTTATCCTCACAATAATCCTGGAAGGTGGGTTCCATTATTATTGCCGTTTCACAGATGAAGAAATTGAGACAGAGGTTAAATAACTTTCCCAGGGTCACACAGCTAGTAAGTGTTTGAGGAGGCATTTGAACTGGGATGGCACAGTGGATAGAATGCCTGACCTGAAGTCACGAAGACTCATCTTCCTGAGTTCAAATCTGGTCTCAAACATTTACTAGTCTTATGACCCTAGATAAGTCACTTAACCTGTTTGCCTCAGTTTTCTTATCTGTAAAATGAGCTGGAGAAGGAAATGGCAGACCACTGTAGCATTTTTGCCACGAAAACCCCAAATGGGACCATTTAGAGTTGGACGTGACTGAAAAACAACTGAATAAATTTCTGACTCCAG
This sequence comes from Bettongia penicillata ogilbyi, assembly GCA_023548195.1. NCBI lineage: Eukaryota > Metazoa > Chordata > Mammalia > Diprotodontia > Potoroidae > Bettongia > Bettongia penicillata. The sequence continues at coordinate 1,234,566 of JAJHZJ010000630.1, forward strand.
GTCACTGGCATCTATCCACTCTATGCATTGTACTACCTAGTTACCTCTTTAGAGGAAGAAATTATTTCTTACTATTTTCACTTTTACTAAAATAGAAAGGTTTTTCCTTCCCCTGGCACATAGCTGGGGTTCAGCCAAACCTACCTTTGTATTCTTCCTCATCCATATTCTTCCTCCTACCTTTGTATCTTTGCACTGATTATCCCTTGTGCCTATAATGTACTTACTTCTTCCATCTTTCAGAATACCAGGTTTCCTTCAAAGCTCAGCTCAAGTTTCACCTTCTACATGAGGTTTTCCCTAATTATTCCATGACTAATGTCATCTCCTCCCTCTAAATTGCCTGTTATCTTTTGTACTTATAGTCTTTCCCTAAATCAGAGTTTCTTAACTTGAAGTCTTACAGTCCTCCAAGGAGGTCCATGGATAACTTTCTGTGACCTGGGATGGGAAAAAAGGTATTTTCTTTAATTTCTAACATAAACTTAGCATTTCCTTCAATCATTTAACAACATTATTCTGAGAAAGAGTATTTAGGTTTCACTGGAATGCCAAAGGGGGCCATGATAGAGAAAGAATGGTTAAAAATCCCTACACTAGAAAGTAAGCTCCTTGAGGCCAAGTTTTGGTTTTTTTTTTTTAACCCCTGTTTTTGTTTCCCCAGTGCCTGGCAAATAAAGATACTTAATGGGAAAGAGAGAGGAGGACAGGAACACACATTTATTTAGAGCCTACCTATGTCCCCAGCACTGTGCTAAGTGCTTTACAAATATTTCATCTGATCCTTACAACAGCCCTATGAGGTAGGTACTATTGTGTATAATTCCTATTTTACAGTTGAAGAAACAGGTTTATGTAAGGAAAACACATTTTTGGAAACATTCCCTTCCCATTAGACAAGCATTGTCAGAATACTTGACTGTAATAGTGGAGGGGGTAAGTTCCAGACCTCTTGCCCCTTTCCTCATAATGTGACTTCAGTCCTTTAGTTGAAGAAGAGGTCATGTGGGGGGTGTTTGTTCTCCAGGCAGGATGCTGTTCCCAAACAGTGGACAATCAATCATCTTTCCTTAGATGGTATGTCTGATGCATGAATTCTCAAACTTGGCATTATTCATGAAGTAACCCCCAAGGTTGGCACTGCCTAGAGGATCTCTTCCCTGGGTAGAAGGTGAGATTCTGGGTTGTCCAGTGGACTTAAATCTCTGCCCCTTCCCCACCCCCTCCATAGGAGGTTAGAGTTCATGAACACTGTTCATGAACTCCTCTCTTGAGACACATGAGCAAGCATATAGCTACTTTAGTCATGTGCTTCTATTGTCTTCAGAGAACCCCAGCTAGGGACTCTAGTTTCTGCCCTCTTCTCAAAAAGCTGTGGACAAACTCAGGTAACTCCCACTGTCTCTGCCCCAAGGCAGCGGGAACTGGTTTGTAGGGGTAGTAGGACAATATGCAAATGTACAGGCTCCCTTTACTATGTGGTTAGAGCAAGTCACTTAAGCCTTAGTCTCAGCTTGCTCATCTCAAAAGTGGGCACAATAATGTTTGTATCTTATTGCGAGGTTCAAATGAGATAATGTTCAGCATGGTGCCTGGCAAATATTTCATTTGCTTATATAATGTACAGTGGCATGCAAATGAACTGGGACAAAGCAAAATAATTAGATTCATTGATGTGTGACAAACTGTACAGCTTTTTATATCTTTAAAAAAAACATTTTATATATGCATCATCCTCTTTTGCTGCCATGACTTGTCATGATTCGACACTGGGTTTAAAAGATTTGTCATGCTTTTATCACACTAAGGTAGCCTTTGATGATAATCCATTCATCAAAGTCTAGCCTTGATTATGGCCCATAGGTTTTCAATGGGTCTTAAAACAGGTAGGTAGTGACATAGTGGATAGTGCATTGAGCCTGAAATCAGAAAGACCTGAGCTCAGTTCTAACACTTTAGACACTTACTAATCTGTGTGACCCTGGGCAATCACAAAATTGATAAACCAGTCAATTATTTTTTAACCAAAGAAAGTTTCCTCAATTGTCAAACACGTATAATAGAACCTGCCTCTCAGGGTTGTGGTAAGGATCAAATGAAATAATGCATGTAAAGCACCTAGCACATAGTACGTGCTTAAATTCTTGTTTCCTTCCTTCCATTCATCACTTGGATAAATTTCTTGACTTTTCGTGACATTCAGCATGCCACAAAGTTGTGCTTTTGCAGCTTCAAGAAGCTTGTGCTACATCCTTGGGTAGAAGAATCAGTAAAAGTCCTCTAGTTGCTAGGTCCCTCTGAGAGTCTTTGTTTGTGGGTTTTGTTTTGTTTTGGGTTTTTTGGAGACCTAATTAGGTTGTTTCCAGCAATAGTTTTCTTAGCTCTTGTAATTTTTCATTTTTGACCACACTGTCCTTTGCACTTGGGCATAACTGATCCCATTTCATTATGGGCTTGATCCTTGAAATGCTTGACTTCTCCCATACTTATAGCTCCTATAATCTTTCTGACAGCCACTAAACTATGGTCTCTGAGAGTTACAAACTTCATAAGTTTCTTTGCAGTAATATCCATGCTTAAAAACCACAGAATTAAAAATATCATAAAAATAGAAGAATTTGTGTATTGTACAAAATTCAATGCCCAACTGACAGAGATGAAGAGGGAGGGCTTTCCAAGATTAAACTTAAGAGAGCCTAGGATATGTAAGTGGACTCTTAGGTATGCTACTTTCAAACCTGAATGGTGTTGTGTTCAGATTCAAAAATATGGCCTTTTCTATGGCCACAAAAGACTAAGGATTGTAAAGCTAGGATTGGCGACTTTTTACACAATTCAATTCAACAAACATTTATTAAGCACCTACTCTATACTAGGTGCTGAGAACACAATGATAAAAATTCCTTTCCTTCTAGCTGAACATGACATCCTATGGAAATTTCTCAAGAAAATGATGCAGTATCAGATTTGATGGTACCACAAGTTTTCTAACCTACCCTTTAGTTACTTTACCCTCTTATTTCTGTATATTTATATATTCTTCCTGTTGTAAATAAGCCCTGAAAAATGCCACTGGGGTTTTGAAGTATGTGATAGACAGGTGGTTGTGTGGCTGCCTGTCCATTGTTGTCATTTGTCCTTTGGTCTTGAAGAGGACCTTGACATCAGGGAGGTGATGATGCCATGACATACAAGTGAATTGGATTTGAGTAAGGGAGGGCTGTGCAAAGTCATAGTCTCACTTTCTCCTCCAGAGTCATCTAGGTCCAGGGGCCAGATATACATCAGGACAACTGAAGATGGCCCCAAATACAGTGGAAGAGTTTGGCCTTTTAAAGCTTAGGTCTTTAACAAGTCTCATTTTGACTAAGACAAAACCCATTTAGCAACTAAAGTGAGGTGGAAAATGAGGCAAAGAATGACCTCTTTAAATTAGTCAAAAAAAGAAAATCAAACTGGGAAGGGAGGACCTCAGGGTTTCTGTACTAAATAAAAACAATTCACATTTACATTCACTGTGAATCAATGAATGAAGTTAATTGGAACGGGACTAATTGAGCTGGAGACTTTAGACACATGACTGCTGATAGGCAAGAAAGATGCATCTCTTAGGGTTCAGTGAACTTGGCTAGAGTCTGGCAAATCATCCCAGGATGTGGAGCTGTCACTGGGATGGGGTGGAGGCTACAGCAGCTGCAGGAAAGGTGAAAAGGTGAAGGCAGGACCCACAGCCCGAATTCCAAAGGAGTAAACTGGAATTTTTGGTTTCATGTACCTCTCTTTTTTGAAGCTAAGTGTGTCTGGGTCACTATAAAGGAAAAACAAATAAAACTCCTTATCACAGGAATTGGGATAAAAGGGTTCCAGAAAGCAGAACCCTCAAATACTGGGACAGCAAGCTAAAGAAACCTTCAGAAAACCCATTGATAAATAGGAAGGTGATGATGGGAAGACGAGAAAGGAAGCTGTAGGTAGGAAGAAGACATCTGGTCTACAATATAGAAAAATAAAGAAGTGCTTTTTTTTTTTTTAGAATAAATTAATCCTTCACTATTTGGAGGCCTCTGCAGTATCAATGTGGAAAAAACAGCCCCTGTAAACTCTTGCCCAGAACCCTAAGCTTTGGTTTTACAGGGACTACAATCATTTGTTAGGAAGTCCACTTTCTACAAGTTGTGTACTGTTAGATATTTTGTTGTTCCTGGAAACCTTACATCTCAATCTCTTCAGTGAGAGAGAGGCCTCGCCTCCTATGCAAGCATTCAAGGTAACAATGCATATCAGAAATAGCACAGCCCTTTTTCACCTCATGGAAAATGAAAAACAATATAGGGACTCACAAGTAAGCTGTACATAGTCAATACACCTCTCTTTCCCCTCTTCTGTTGAGCCTCACCTTTTCCCCAGGAACCTATACAATCCTGCAGCATTATAGTACTATTCTAAGGGCTTAGACTCTCCCCTAGAAAAAAGAAATTGAACTTGGGTCTGCTAGAGAATCAATTCCTACATTCTGGTGAGTCCTACTTTCTACCCCTAGGACCTACAAAGACCTCCTATCTTATGGTATTATTCTAAGAGCTTGTTTTCCCACCAAAAAGGAGACATTTAAGGTTGAGAAACATCCCTCTTCCCACTGGAATTCATTAGCTGAATAAGTTATGGTGGTAAAGCTTAAGTTTCATTTCTCTATTTTGTGATTCAGTCTATAGCTATGCCTCCAATTTCAGGTTCATATGCTGAATCCTGGTCCACCTCCAGATGATGAACTCCTATAATGATTTTTCTCTCCAGGGCTACCATCTCTGAGGTTGAGAGTTTGCATCACTGCCTGTCCAAAGACCAAGAGTTCTAGAACCATTGCCATTTCTTGGTCATAGAGGCTTTGCTACTACATCTCCATATCTGCCATTTCTGGGACTGGTGGTTTGGGAGACTGAGTTCCCTGTAAGATTTTTACTCTTGGGACCAAGATTCAATCTCAGGTCTTTGGTCTGTACTCTTATCACTGGATCTACAGATCTTAGCTTGACTCCCTTTCTAGTTCAAAGGATGTGTCTTAGATCTATAGTTCTCTGATGTAATGAAATCACCTCTGATAATTTCTACTTAATTACTCCACAGGGATGTTCCACCCATCAAGGAGGCATAATCAAAGTTTTTCCCATGCAATAAAAGACCTCCAAAAATGACTTTATCTCTACAATCCCACTTAATTGACCAGCAGCTGCTGATTCATCCTGTACAGAACAAACAGAATTGGAGAAGGCAGAAGTTCCAGCTCAATGGGCTTTCAGAAGAAGAGTCTGATAAAACCTGACTTGTTGAAAGGACAGAGTTAAGGTTGAAGACAATATCCGTGAAGTGCTGATACTAGGGGGTTTGATCACTGGTCAGAAACAGCTGTTTTCTCTTCCTGTTAAGAAGAATGTGGACTCAATTCTAGAGGACTAGAAAACTTTTAAATTACACAGAAACATGGATCAGAAGGCATGTGCCTGGACAATTGTGGCAGTGATCAAAGAACACTCCAAAGCAGTGTACTCAACCAGTCCACAAATTTGAAAGCTACTCTTAAGATTACTCAGTTGCTCCACAAGTTTAAGAAACCACAGTATACCGGGATGCTGGCCAATCATCCCCAAACCCCCATGTCACAGGTTTATGGAGCCAACATTGACTGTAGACACGTGGATTGTTTTATCAATTCTCCCAATAAGGTTCTGGTTTATTTGTAAGCTATTTGCACCATTTCTTAAAATATATGGCAATTCTTTGACTGTTTAGGACCAGTGACCTGTCCTGGATATCATCAGAAAACTGTATAAACTTGACAGCTTTTGTCACATGCATGTATCTATAAACATATATGCTCTTTATATGTATTTGGTTTAGTTTTTAATCTAGGTTTCAGTTACCTGTGAACTCTTCATCCCCTTAGAATGTAAGCCCCCAGAGATCAGGGACTATCTCACTTTTGTCTTTGTAGCCCCAGGACTTAGCACAATGACTGGCACCTAGTAGGTGCTTAATAAATACTTCTTGATGGATAGATGCTTTGTTTTTAGTCTTGTTCTTATACAAATCACAGACTTGAAAATTATGTCTGTGTATATAACAGGACTGATGTTTGTTTCTAAAAACTCTGAAGTTTGTTTCTAAAGTTAAAAAGTAATCCTAATCTGTAGATCTGATGTTACTCTTGCTTAAAAACCTTCAGTGGCTCCCCATTGTCTATATGATTAAATGTAAATTCCTGATCCTAGTTTTCAAGCCATAGGGCACAGGAGATAGCATATGACATACCACTATTACCACCTCAACCACAATATCCCTTCTGATCTTAATGGAAATAACCCAAGTCCCTGAGCCCCAAAGCTCTGGGAATAGAATGCCCTCCAAGACCACCTACCCTGTTTCTAGACTTGTCTCTGCAGCCATCATATGGGGAATCAATCCCTGAAGAAAGGGCCATCCCTCCTCACCACCACCAACTGCTGACCAACTGCCACCAACAGGCAGCTAAGCCTCAGGACTTGGTGAACAGTAGCATTCTAACCGCCTCTCCTAAATGCCTCTCCTCTCTCCCCCACTCCAGACCAATGAGCTTCTTGAAGGCAGGGATTATCTTTTGTCTCATTTAGGGCAGTGTCTGGCACGTAGTAGGCACTTAATACTTATTGACTGACTGCTTTCAACAAATTCCCTGAAGTGATCATTCAGAAAAATCATTGTGAAAGGGTCAGTTATTCTCCCCCCGCAACTGGCCCATTATAACTGGCACCTACAGGGAAGGCAAACTAGCCTGGCTGAAGGAGCAAGGCACTGGAAAGTAAAAGCAGAAGGCAGCATGTGCCAGGCAAATCTAACTTTAAGCACTACCTCTAGCTACTGACAATTGCCATTAACAAATGCTGTATCCCTGCTTCCTCAGGTATTCCAAATATTTTTATTACTCCTCTAGTTTCTCATTGAAGCCCTTCCTTCCAGCTCTTTGGTTGTGGACCTTGCCTTCACCCCCCCCTCAAAAAAAAAGAGGACTTTCACCAAGAGCTCCCTCTTCTGCCCACCCTCATATCTTACCATTGAGATATATTCCTCAATTATCTCCTTCCTCCTATCCCACATAAAGATGGGGCCCTCTCCCTTGTCAAGGCTCCCCACAGCAGATTACCTACTCTATCATTCCCAGTCTCTCTCTACTCAATTTCTCCCTTTCTATTGGTTCCTTCCCTACAGCCTCCAAAAACACTCGTCTCCTGAATTCCTAAAAAAAAATCCTCACTTGATCTGCCCCTCCCTACTATTTATCCTAATCCTATATCTCTCCTCCCAGTCTCATTTATATACTCCTTGAAAAAGCTGTCTACATTAGGTACTCCACTTCTCCACTCTCTCCTAAACCCTCTATTCTAATTTCCATCTGCATCGTTCAACTGAAGCTGTTCTTCGCAAAATTACTGGTGATGTCTTAATCAACAGATCTAATATCCTTTTCTCAATCCCCATCTTTCTTGACCTCTCTGAAGTCTTTGATACTGCTAAGCGCCCTCTCTTGGATACTCTTTCACTTTATGCTTTTGTGATACAGCTCTTTCCCATTCTCCTCCTCCTCAGTCTCCTCTGCTGGATCATCATCCTAGTCATTACTGCTTACTGTAGCTGACCTTCAAGGATCCATGATGAGTTCATTTTTCTTCTCTCACTATACTATCTATCTTGAAGATCACATAGCACCCACCGATTCAATGACCATCTCTATTCAGAATATTGCCAGATATATATGTCCAACTCCAATCTCTCTTCTGAATTCCATTCCTACGTCATTGATAGTCTTTTGGACATCTCAAAGTCAATACATTCAAAATAGAAGTCCTTATTTTTTCTCTCCAAACTTTCCCTTCTTCACTTTTCCTTTTACTTTGGAAGGTACCACCATCGTCCCATTCACCCAGATTCACAATCTTGGGGTCATCATCACCTTCTCACTCTTCTGCGCACCACATGTCCTGTCTATCATCAAGTCTTGCCATTTGTACTTCACAGTAGCCATATTGCATGTTATGTACAATATCAGTATATGGTCTCTTTTTTCCATTCATATTCATCACCCTGGTCCAGGCTCTCAAGCAGCATTGAGATTGAGAAAAGATTATTGGATTTGGCAATTAGAGATCAATTGTAATTCTGTAGGGGATAATCAGACTAATATAGAGCGAAGATGAGAGTAGTAGGGAAGAAAGTAGGGGTGTTGATTGTAGGTGACTTCCTCTTAAGGAGTTTTGTCATGAAAAGAAAGAAAGATATAAGATGACACCTAATGGGGATGGTCAGATTAAGTGAGGGTTTTTTGAGGGAAATGTACAAAAGCAGCAAGTAGACAAAGAGAAGTTGAAAATAAGTGAGAGAGACAGCTGAGTCTGATCCATTGCGGCCTCATAAGGGATCAAAATGTAAATTTGCTGTGCAAGAGAATCTGAGCAAACGTAAAAGCTAAGGTCATTATTTTCTCCTTGCCCACTAAGTCCTGGCCTTTTAATAGGTATCTATAGCAGACACAAGCCTGATTATTGTGATTTTCATAATTATTGCTTTAGATCTGGAAAGAACCTCAGACGTTATTCCACCTCCATCTGTTTTAAAGATAAGCAGACTGAGCTCCAGAGCAGCGATACAACGTGCCTGAGTAGATCCCAGGTCCTCTTAGCTCCCAATTCATTGCTCTTTCTTGTTTTCTAACTGATCAAGAATTATAATCTTATTTAGAAAGGGGGAGAACCAGCGCTTTCTCTTTCACAAAGATCTTCAGATGACAAAATGAAATGATAGAAATAACTGTACTTTGAAAGTAAAAATGCTACAGTAATAACACCGAGTGTCACTACTTTTATTAGTCATTATAATCTAGACTCGGTTATCTTTGCTAATGATATGGTACCAATTATATAAAATCGGATAAGCCAAAACATTGAGAGTTGATTTTAGAAGGCATTGTATGGTTTGTTTTAGCCATAGCTTTACCTTCTTAATTATGTTTTCCTTAGGCTTCAATTAAAGTTATTTTGGGTGGCCTGAACGTATGCTAAATGATGGCAGGGAGCCCAGAAATTTCCTAGGTGGGAGGAAGAAGGTTGCTTGGAGTTAAAATGTGTTTCTTGTCTTAATGCACATGGGGAATCATCTGCATCCATTTGAGAATTTGGCTTATTAAAATTGGCTCATCTTAAATTAAGTGTCTCATATTTATATAGCACTTTAAGATTTGTAATTCATTTTCCTCTCAATAACCCTAAGGCAAAACATGCAACTAGTACCATGACCATCTTACGACTCAATCAGTCAACCAAGAAACCCTTCATAGGCAGCTGTTATGTGTTAAGAACTTTACCAGCACTGGTGACACAAATGCAAAGATGAAATTGTCTGTGCTGCAAGGATTTTTTAGGCTGGAAAACATATGTTTATATAAGTGCATGCAAAATAGATAACAAGGAGGTGGGGTTGACCAATGGCCATGAGCCGCTGGAAGGATCTGGAAGGTTTCATGTAGAAATCTCCACTTGAACTAAATCTTGAAAGAGACTAGAGTTTCTCGGAGAAGTGAAAGCATTCCAGGCATAGGGATCAGCTTGCTTGAATGCCTAGAGTTGGAATGTGGAATGTCTTATGTTAAAAACACTAAGAAGGCCAACTTGACTGGACTGGAGAGTGCAAGAAGAAGAGTACTATGTAATCATGCTGGGAAAGTAGCTGGAGGATTAAGTCATAAGGGCTTTAAATGCCAAATTTATTGTTGCTCAGTCAGTTGGGTCTGACTCTTTATGACCCCATTTGAGCTTTTCTTGGCAGAGATGCTGGAACTGTTTACCATTTCCTTCTCCAGCTGATTTTACAGATGAGGAAACTGAGGCAAATAGGACTAAGTGACTTTGCCAGGGTTACCTAGCTAATAAGTGTTCGAGGTCAGATTTGAACTCAGGAAGATGACTCATCCTGACTACAGGCCTAGCACTCTATCTACTGTGCCACTTAGATGAGTTTATATTTTATTCTGGAAGTAATAGGGAACCACAGATGATCAGTGAGTAGAGGAGTGACATGGTCAACTGTGGGCTTTAGGAAAATCACTTTGGCACCTGTGTGGAGGGGAGGGGAGAGACTTGAGGTAAGGAAGCCAATTAGGAAGCTATTTTATGAGTAGTGATAAGGGCCCTGTGAGTAGAGAGAAGGAAGATGTGACTATATATTCCTGGAGATACAAATGACAACATTAGTCACTGACTGGATTTTTGAGATGAGGGAAAGTGAGGAGTTGAAAATGACACTGAGGTTGAGACATGGGTGACTGTAAGGACTATGATACCCTCAACAGGAATAGGGAAGTTCAGAAGAAGAAAATATAATGAGTTCTGTCTTTGACAGACTGAGTTTGAGATGTGCCTTCTCAGTCTCAGCGCACTCCAGGATCTTCCAGCCTAGAATTCATTATCTTCTTATGTGGGGCTTTGAAAATCCTTTTCTCCAAGACTTCACCTGGTCATCATTACCCCTCTGATCAACACCAGCTGCAAGTGTTCTCCCTCCCTCTCCCTTCCCTTCCCTCCTCTCAGATTTTCCTAGACTACTTTGGATAAATACTTGGTTGTTTGATTAATGGATTGATCTCTTTCCCCTCCTGATTTGTGTTATATTTTTTAACAAGATTATACTTTATTTATTTTAATATTAATTTTGTAAATTTTGAGTTCCAAATTTCCTCTAGTCCCTCACCCACTCACTGAAAAGGCAAGCAATGTGATATCAGTTATACAGGTGATAACTTGTGTTAAACTTACCTATGCATATATAATATACCTACCCCTCCCCCAACTATAACTTCTTGAGAGCAAAAACCTGTCATTTTTAATCTTTGTGGAAAATAGATCAAGGTCCTCCACATGGAAGGATGATTTGTTTCATTGAGTTCCCAGGCAGGTGGCATTATTGAGTTCTCATGTAAATAGGTATCTCTAGCATTCCCCAGTTACCTCACTGGCTCCTTTCTGGGCTCTCATTTGTCTCAAAGCCTGCTTTACTTTCTAGCTAGAAAAATACATGATGGTTTATGCTTAATTGCTTTCCTATTCTGCACGTGTGTGACCTATATAAAATGGCTTGCTTTCTCAATGAGGGGAAGGAAAGGGAGAGAGGGAGGGAGAGAATTTGGAACTCAACATTTTAAAAAAAAATGAATGTTAAGTTTTTTTATGTGTAATTGGGGGAAAATGAAATATTTTTTTAAAAAAATAAATGCTTTCCTATTTATAGATAGCTTACATTAGTCTGGAGAATATATTTATAGTACATCTCTATTACTTATGGTAATGTTCAGTCATTTTAGTTGTATCTGACTCTTTGTGACCCATTTGAGGTTTTCTTAGCAAAGATACTATAGTGGAGTGATTTGCCATTTCCTTCTCCATCTCATTTTATAGATAAGGAAACTGAGGTAAACAGGGTTAAGTGACTTGCCCAGAGTTAGTAAGTGTTTAAGGCCAGATTTGAACTCCTGACTTCAGGCCCAGTGCCACCTACTGCTTATGGAAACTCCAAATGAAATCCATGTTATAATGTTAATTAGAGTTAAAGATCTTCCCTGCCCATTAATAGGCCTCACTTGAAGCCCGTTAAGGGAAATTTTTGTTAATTTCAATGAGGCACTGGGTCTGGAGGGTCATGATGCCCTCTGGCTCTGAAAAGTGTATATATACTCTGAGGTGAGTTTTTACTTTGGGGCTTACTCTCTGGAAGAAGGTTCCTGTACCAGATAACACTTTGGGATAATGATTAAGGAGTGCCCCAGCTTTGAAAACTCAGACACAGGTGTTTCTCTCTCTGGTAACTATGTATGTAATGGTCAGACAGTTGGATCTGTCTGTTGATCTGTGATATATGTATTGCTTATGATCAGACAGTTGGAAGCCCTGTCTTTTGGTCTTTGTTTCTCTGCTTGTATTTTCTCTGTTGATGAATGTAATAAAAGAAGATTGTTGATCCTCAGAAATTGCTTTCCTTTTAGAAAAGCAGATCTAAGAACCTGTGCAGCAGGCCTTCCTGTGTATGCCAGGGTGCTTAATGCTACACATGTCCACCCTCCTCATTTCCCCCTGCTCCCCTCAGGTCATTTTCAAAACAGGGATAATGTCACCTGTCTCCTTTGGGTAAATACCTATTCCCAAATCTTCATCCATGGTGCCATTAATCACACTGACAAGCAAGTAGCATCTGTCTGATTTAGTACTGATTAAACACATGGACATATATAATAACGCGACGACACAACTAGGAAATAAGAAACGTAAACCCTTCCTCCCCTTACTGAGCAGGAAGGAAAGTAGGGGTAATAAGGAGCACCTCCCAGTTCATCTGGGAGTTAAAGGGGCTTTCAGCTCATCCCCTTCAGACAATGACAAGGAGCAAAGGCCTGAGAAGCTCCAATCAGTTCAGACCTCATCAGCACCCCATTCAGTTCTCATTGATTTGTCCATTCCCCTCAGTTCCAGTTACCCCTGTGTTACAACAGCAGCTTTCAAGAGTCCCAGTGACCCAAGGGAAGGGAAAGAGGGCAGGTAGCCAGGGATCAGATGCCCATACCCAACCCTGCCCACTACCCTGTACCCTGCAACATACAAAATAAAATCACTTCTGGCTTCTCTTTCCCACACAAGTCTCAATGCTAAATTAAAAAAAAAAACACTCAGAACTGGTGAATTATAAGACAAAATCTATTTGGTTACATCTGGGTCTGGTGTGTCTATGGCTACATTCACTAGGCAGCAGGCTAGACCTAAAGGATTGCATTTTTATCCCCAACAGTCCACGCACAAAGTAGGTCCTTAATAAATACACTTCAAATTTCAGTTTCAGTTTAACTAGTCTTTATGGTCCTTAAATGGCAGACATAGGATGACATCTCAGGTGTAGAGTTTGAAGCCTGGACAGTAATGAAAACCTGTTCAGATTTGGCAGAAGCTTTTATAACTTTAGCTCAGCTCACATAGCTTTCCAGACTCCCAGTCCACTACATGTCAAAACCTTTTTGAATATTTTGGTTTTTTGTGTGTGTGTGTGAGAGAGAGAGAGAGAGAGTGTGTGTGTGTGTGTGTGTGTGTGTAGGGAGAGAGACAGAGAGAGACAGAGACAGAGAGAGAGAGAGATTAAGGAAAGTGTCATATGAATAAATTAAGCATCCTATGCAAATTAGTTTAAGCAAATTATATCCGTCCAACAGCTGGTTGTTTTACTGTATTGAGGAAGAAAAACCTTTTGTTTTCAGGGCTACAAACCAACATCCTGTTATGTAACTTTACCCTCTCCCCACTTGGGCCTTTGAGGGAGAAGTTATAGGGGAATGAAGAGCACAGCACAGTCCTGCTGGACCATCAAAAAAGATAATTTAAGGCTGACTCATTAATTAGCTTTAATAACCCCAGAAGGGATTTGACTCTCAAGATAGAATGTAAGGATGGATTAGAAAGGAACATTCTAATTAAAGTCCCTTCTAACTCTGAGATTCTATGCACAGTTCATTCATTATTTGAGAGACAAGTGATACATAGTTTACAAATCCCCCTCCTGCTATATATCTCATCCATGCTGAACCTCCTTCCCTCCACGTGATTTAGGTAAGGGTGGGGGGAGGGTACCTTACATGACAACTATCTTCAAATACTTAAAGGACTGGCACATGGAAGAGAGATTAGACTTTCTCTATTCAGCCCCAGAGGGTTAATTGTGTGCAAAGTGGTAAGATTTCAGCTAGAAATAAGTGTGAGCCATGGCACAGGGCCCCCTGAGTCCTGGGCTCACATGAATCATCTTGGAGATTTACGCCAAAATGGACCTTTCTCTTCGGTTTGTCCCCATTCCAAGTTTACTTCAAGAATATTTTCCAATATGCTGGCATATGGGTCTCCACCAATGTGGCTAAAATATACTATACAAGCACTCAGTACAACAAATGCACATTGGCTGTAGGACAATCTTTATATCACCCCACAGATAATACAAATGATTCAAAGAACTCATAGGATTCCGGTAAATGAATACAGAATATTCACAAAGAACACAAAGGACTCAAGGGGCCCATAAATAGATATTCAAAACACTTTAAGCAAAATAGTTATTCTCAGAAGGAACTGAACCCGAAACTTCCATCAGGAAAACCCTCCCAAGTGCTTCTTCTGCCCACGAAAGCCTTTAATAGCTCATTGGGGGAAGAGACTGCGCGTGCATAGATTTCCCCACTCACTGGAGAATAAGGGATTCACTCTGCTGTTTGCTGGTCTGTCCACCAGAGAGAGAAAAGGACAAGTGTGATCCATGAGCTTTCTTCTAGGGAGATGGTTCCTTTGATGAATCTGTCATCTTGAGCCCTAGACGACCTTAGGGGCAGCCTCAGTCACTGAAAATCAATTACTATCCCAGATACTGGCAAACAATTAAGATATCTTTGTTCTCTTGACAAGGTACATGTTGAGAGCATAACCATGCTCCGATAATTCATACAATTGATTGGGTGGGTGGCTGGGGGACCCCTAAACAATCTTCTTATTTAAAGACAAACTTCTCAACAATTAGGACAGTCCAGAAAGGTGGAGTGGTGGCAGCTAGGACAGAGCACCAGCTCTGGAGTCAGGAGGACCTGAATTCAAATGCAGCCTCAGACACTTGACACTTATCTGGGCAAGTCACTTAACCCCAAATGCCTCAAAAAAACAAACAAAAAACCAACCAATTAGGACAGTCAAAAAGTGGATTACATTGCCCTGAGATCCAGCAAGTTCTCTGTTACTGGAGATCTTTAAATAGAGATGGATGAATACAGGCTTGCTAGCTGTTTCTATCTCCAGACTCTTGTGCCTTTGTATAGGGACTCTTCTGTTCTGCGAATGGTTGTCTCCGGTCCTGCATTTCCTAATATTTCCTAGCTTCTTTCAAAGCTCAGTTCAGGTACTACTTTCTGTATAAGGCCTTTCCTAATTATCCCATCTGCTAGTACTCTCTCCTCCTTGGAAGTTATTTCATCTTATTTAAAGTGGATTTCTCTGTGGGTGTGTCTTTGGGGCCCCAGTGCCTAGCACACAATACCTCCTACAGAGCAAGAGACTTAATAAATGTTAGACAGAATAAATTGGAATGTTTTGCTGTAAAAAGAATTCCTGTTCAGGTATGGGGTGGGCTAGAAATGGAAGCATTGATGGAGTGTGCGTTGGTATATAGAGTGTGGTGTATGGAGTATGTCTAAATTTAGTGGTACAGTAGAAAGGCCACTGGCTCTGGAGAAGATCGTCTGAGTTCCAGGTCTATTTCTGATATTCACTAACTGTATGGTCTTAGGCAAGTCACTTGACTTCTGTGATCCTCAGTTTCCTCATTTGTAAAATGTGGGGCTTGGACCACATGGTCCCTGAGGTCCCTTCTAGCAACTATAGCTTTCTTCTATACCTTTATTTTCCTCATGTCCTTTCAAAGCAAATTAACCTTCCTAATAATAGCTAACATTTAAATAGCACTTTGAGGTTTACAAAGTGCTTTACAGCTGTTATCTCACTTGATTCTCACAATGACTCTTGAAGGGAGGTGTTATTGTTATCTCCATTTTATAGATGAGGAAACTGAGGCAAACAGAAGTGAAGTGACTTGCTCAGGGTCACACTACTAGATTAATGCCTGAGGCCTTTCTGCCTCCCACCCAGTCCAGAGCTCTGTCCCCTGTGCCCTCGGATTTTGTCATCAGCTAATTTGGTGATTGTAAAGCATGAAGTCACATTCATCTTCTATTTACAGAAACTTATGTTTTCAAAATTGCATATTTAAGAGCACTGGCAACAGTGCTTCTCCCTCTGCCTCACCAGTTTATAAGCCTAGAGTTAAAGAAACATCCAGCCTGGTTTTAGCAGGCACCTTTGTTCTTGATCGAGGACAGATTTTTGGTATAAGTAAGAAAGAAGGCTGAGAATTAACTGGGGAGCATCCCTGCTGAGTCTAGAGTCAGGAAGACCTGGATTCAGATCCAGCCTCAGACACTAACTGGTAACATTGGGCAAGTCACTCAACCCTCTGTTTGCCTCAGTCTTCTCCACTGCAAAATGGAGGTAAAAATAGCACCCACTGCCTAGGGTTGTTGTGAGGATGAAATATTTGTAAAAAGCACTTAGCACACTGTCGGGTACATAGTAAGCACTATATAAATGCTTATTCCTTCCCCTATAAGGAAAATCTCAGATTGCACCAGTCTCTTGTACTTGTTTTCTTTTTTGTTTTAAGCAAGTTAAAGGTTTTCCCCAGAAAAACAAAGAGGCCAATGAGGCTAAAAAGCAGTGGGCTTTTATTTGCTGCATTTTAACTCACAGAGTTAACCATAGACATATGTCAGTAGTGAGGTCACAGAAAGAGATGGGAGGAGGGGTAAGTCTGTTATTACCTTCACCAGAGGCAAAGAGATAACTGTATCACCTGAAGGAAAGATGATGATCTGTGACTTAACCAGCAGGGAAAAGGGAAGAAAGGGATCTTTAGACCACTAGAGGATGAGGAAGGGGTCATGGGGGAAGATCCCTCCTAACCCGGCATCCAGGTTAGACCAACATCTCCTGCTTCTCCACTTTGGGGCTAGCATACCCTTCATTGGTTCAGACTGCAGGACTGTTGTCCACCAGGGATGAAGGCTAGGGGGCTTTGTGGCAAGGGGCAGGGTCTGCCTCAGGCAAGTCTGACTAACTGTCACACCTCTGATGTCACAGGAACTAACACCTACTATGTGCCAGTCACTGGGAAGCTATTTGGTTTTTACATATATTATCCTATTTGCTCCTCACAACAACCTTGGGAGGTAAGTGTTTTTATTATCCCCAGTTGAGGAAACTGAAGCAAATAGAGGTTATGACTTGCCTAAGGTCACATAGCTAGAAAGTGTCTGGGGCTGGATCTGAACTCAGATCTTTCTGAATCCTGGCCCAGGGCTCTATCCTTTGGGCTATGGAGCTGCCTAGGCAGGTATGAATTAGCTAGCCAAGGGAAAATTCTCAACCAGGAAGAGTCCAGATATGTACAGTTTTAGAAAAAGTTCCAGGACTGGGTGGGATAAGAGTCAAGACTTGGGAGTGGAGGGTGGAGGAAAGAAAGTAACTTGGGTAGAGACAAACTATTTCAAGGGTCAAGCTCAGAAAACTTGAGAATTTTTGGATTACCATATAAAATGTAAGGAAAAAATACATGCCACAGTCCAGAACTTCCCTTTTTCTCAAAAGTGTAACCAATGGGAACTGTCAACTTAAGAGAAGCAAGCAACAGCTCTTGCACGACCCGTGGCGGTCTCCAGTCCATCCTCCTCTAGAACAGGGGTGGCCCTAGGTCACAGGTTCCCCATTCCTGCTCTAGGGAGGAGATGTTGATTGGAAAAGGAGAACTAAAGGCACCTTGCAACAAGGGCTACCCTTGTCATCTTTTTCAGTCAGAGAAGGTTAAGTGAGTCAGAAAAACAGTGGGAAGGCTTCTGTTTTATTGTGGGTCAGCCACACTCTTCATGACTCTGTGGACCATACCGTCCATGGGGTTTTCTTAGCAAAGATATTGGAGAGATTTGCTATTTCCTTCTCCAGTAGATGAAGGCACACAGAAGTTAAGTGACCCAAGGTCACACAGCTAGGAAGTATCTGAAGCCAGATTTGAACTCAGGTCTTCCTGACTAAGGACTAGCACTCTATTCACTGAGTCATCTACCTAGCTGCCAGGTTTTAACTTTCCGTATTCTCTTCCTGAGCTGTGTCCCTAAGAAATACAGTTCTTTCTCTATACACACTTTACTGCTACTCAAGAGATAGTATCATAAGGAGTCAGAATACTCTAGCCAGGAAATGCTCTCAGCTTTAAGCCTAATTCATCTGGTCTCAGACTATCCTAATCAGTTAGCTACTTGCCCTGGCTTTAACTTTGATCTGGTTCAGAGACTGTAGTGCATTTTCTTTGGTCCTTAATCTTGTGATTCTTTTTTTAAAAATAAATTTAATGTTTAACCAAAAATTGAATATTGACCATCAATGTACCTGATTGAACTTGCTCAGTAACTAATTACATTTAAATGAAGTAATAGTGAAGGGGAAACAGTGTGACATATCAGAGAACACACTCTAGAGTAGTGAATAGAAAGCTGGCTTTGAAGCCAGGGCACCCCAGGTTCAAGTCCTTCCCCTGATACGTTGACTGTGTGATCCTGAGGAGATCATTTAGCATCTCAGTGCTATGGTGCTAATTCACCCTAAGACCACAGGTTTCAGAGAAGGTGTTGATCTGCATTGGTACATGAAATTTCTTTATCTAAGATTTCCCTGTATCAATGAAACCCTCACTCTAATCTGTCTGTCTCTCCATACACATAGGTGAAATAAATACTGATTTACATATAGTCTATCAGAAATTTCTAATGTTGCTATTTTGCATAGAATAGGGGTTTCTGGAGAGAGCTTAAAACAATTCCTTTACCAGTATCCTTTGGTCTCTTTTGCATTTGAGGAAGTGGAGCCCTGGAGGAGGAGATGTGATGAATTCTAAGAAGCCAAAATGGGTTTCTAATTATAAGTACCTAGCAGAGAGACTCTCAGGGAAAGACAATGGAGGAGGCTGTTAAAAGTTGAGTTCAGAGAAGACTTCAGAGGAGGAAAAGTTGGTAATAGAAGAGTTCTGAGAATAGGTCAAAGGGCAGATCTGATCTCAGCCTAAGCTTCTATCTTCTGCTGTCACCTGGTGATGGGAAGGAGCTAAGCCTTAGCCATTGATTGAGAGGCCTGAAGAAAGCTTCATAGCTATTAGTTGAGAGTGCTGATGGATTAGACTAAAACCAAGTTTCCTTAATTATTGGTCGACAACTCCGTGGGTCACCATTTAAGTACAGGTCCTTATCACCCTTCAATTAGACTATTGCAATGGTCTTCTAATTGGCCTATCTACCTCAAGTTTCCCTCTTCTAATCCATTCTCTCTAAACAACTACAAAAGTGAGTTTTCATAAGTCAAGTTCTGACTTCTCCTACTCAACAGACTACAGTGGCTCCCTATTACCTCTAGGATAAAATATTGTCGCATGCCGTGCTATGCACAGCATTCTGTGTGTACTTTTTCTCTTTGTAACCCTGGGGCCTTAACATGATATCTGACACACAGTGGGTACTTAATAATACTTGCTGATTAATTGAGTGCTGACTAAATAGAACTATAGTACTCACCAACTAGGACAAGTCAGCCTTCCTGAAAAACAGTGAGATAACTGTGAATGAATAAACAGTTCACCAGTGCTCTAAGATCTGCAGAACACTTTTCTTACAACAGTTATATAAAGCAGATAGCAGAAATATTTCTATTTTACACATGGGGAAACTAAGGCACAGAACAGTGAAATGATTTATGCAGGTCCGCACAGCTCTGCAAGGG
This sequence comes from Bettongia penicillata ogilbyi, assembly GCA_023548195.1. Lineage (NCBI taxonomy): Eukaryota > Metazoa > Chordata > Mammalia > Diprotodontia > Potoroidae > Bettongia > Bettongia penicillata. Next base: position 1,254,032 of record JAJHZJ010000630.1, read on the forward strand.
ACATGAATCCAGGTCTCCTAACCCCAACACTCTTATTTTTTCTGCTACATCCCAAGTGCGCCTCCATGTTGCCTACCAAGTAAGAGAACTATAATAATGATTCATTAATACTCAATAAAAGGCAAGAGAAATCACAGTAGGCTAAGTTGGTCAGAATGGACTTTATGGAGGAGGTAGAATATGAGTTGGCTTTTGAAGAAGGAGAAACTTGTATCAAAATCAGGATAAAAAAATCTGGTCTTCAAGGATATTGTTTCTTCAATTCAGAGGCAGGAGAGGGGGAAGCCAGGCTTTTTAGGGTAGACAGAAGAAATTAGGGAACTACTGGGATGTGATCATTTCCCTTTTATCAGAGCCATCAGCCAATTGCTTTCTGTTTCTCTGTTCCTCTTGACTAACCATGTCCTCTTTAGTATGTCCTACAGTTCCTGAGGCATTGCGTCCTGGAGCCAGATCCTAGGGCATTGCCAGCATGAGGGTCCCTCCTTGGCTCTTCTTCCTCTTCCTTATGCTTCTCTATCCCCAGGAAGGTAAGTGAGCATGACCCATTCCTGCTCCCCTGTACTCCTTCTCCCTTTCTCCTTCTGCTAAGGCTTTATCTGGGGTATAGTGTCTAAGAGTATAAGTGTGATTGGGAGAAGGATGTTGCTAGCCTCATGGAGAATTCAGCCCTTCAAGGCCCTTTCTCTTGGCTCCAGTTGTACTCAAGGACAGTTGTTCTCTGTGTGTCTCTTTTGCTTCTTTCTTTTAGTCCCTGAGGCTATCTCACTGTGTAGGAGAATTACAGAGCAGGTTTGAATAGGTGGAGACAGCTAGAGTTGGAGGAAGATAAGTAGAACCTTTGAGCATAACAAGAAGGAAAAATAGTCCCTATATGATGTTAGAGTTGGAAGAACCTTTAAAGTTGGGTCCAACCCTCTCCTTTTATAAATGGGAAAAGTCTGAGCTCTAGAAAGATACCCAGCTCTTTGGGCTTCAAAGACAGCAGGCTCTAACAAACCAAGATTTTCTCAAACTGAACTGCCTTACCCTCATATAAGACCTGAAAATATGTAGGAGAGGTGAGTTCTACTAGGTCCCAGCAATTCTTTGGTACCCTGCTTAACACTTCAGCTTGTTAATGACTACTTCATGCAGAAAGACCTCTTCCTAATTGTGGACTCCCTCTTTTTATGAATAATAAAAGATTACGAGCACCAAGTTAGATAAAGTATCTGGGAAACTCTATAGTTCTTTGAAAACCCAGATAAGTGGTCATCAGGTATTTGGACCAAATATAGCACCTCACTGCATAATTAGCAACTATTAATCAATTAATGAATTAATTAAGCTGATAGGCTCTGCAGGAACGAGAAGATCCCTGTTCTCAATGGGCTTACATATGTGTGCACGTGTCCATATATGTATACACACATGTGAATATACATACATCTACCTATCCATGTGTGTGCATATATACATGCACATTGTGTATATATATGCATATATACATGTGTATACACACACACACACTTTAATCAATACTTAGAGACTCTTAGGATGACAGAGCTGGCAGGAACCACAAGACAGAATATAGAATGTCAAAGTCAGATGGGATCCTCAGAGAAGATCCTTTAGAATCTATTAGAAGAATCTTTTAGATTTTAAGTTCCTTGAGTGAAGGGACTGTCTTTTTATTAATTATAACCCCAGCACTTATCACAGTGCTGCCACATAGTAAGTATTTAACAAACATTGATTGGATTGGGTTGGATATCATCCTAGGGAGCCTATCAGCCTTAGGTTTCAAGGTCAGAGGGTTGGACTTGAAGTCAACAAGACCTGGGTTCAAATGCTGCTTCTGGCACTTACTAGATGTATGACCCAGGGCAAGTCACTTAACCTTTCTCAGCCCCAATTTCCTTACTTGCAAATGGGATAATAATATCTGTATTGCTTGCTTCATAGAATTGTTGTGAGGTTTAAATGAGAAAGTATGTGTAAAACACTGTACAACTTAAAGTTCTACATACCAGCTATGGTTATTATATCCATCAGGAGAAGTACTATCTGGAGAGGACCCTGATACAGAAGAGTTCATGGCAGTCCTGGGGGAGTCGATCGTTCTCCCTATGAACATCCCAGAAAGTGAACAAATTGAGAAAATTATTTGGATTTTCCAATCACCTCTTGCCACCATTCAGAAAGGAGCCACAGGAAAGCCCACCATCACTGTATCTGACCCTCGCTACACGGTCCTGGTGAATAGCACCGAGCAGATCTACTCCCTGCGGATCAGCAACCTGAGCAAGGAGGATGAGGGGACCTATCAAGCAAATATATTCACCGAGGATCCTCTAGACACCATCACTCAGAAGTTCATTCTGTACATCTACAGTGAGTTTAGTGGGCAGGGCATCTGATGGCGGGTTTCTCCAATGTTTGTTCAAGGAGCTGTGTCTGGGGGAGGGGTGTGTGACAGAAGGGAGCCTCTGGCGATCCTGCCCTTGACATTCTCTTTACCTGGGCTACACTGTGGCTGAACATCGTTGGGAATAGATGCTGGGGTACCAAGGTTCTCACTGAAGATCAAGGAAACGTCCAAAGTCTCAGACCCAGTTTCATGGGTGTGGGCTAGGGACCCAGTCCTGACAGGCACAAGTGTTGAGAGCTCATAGGCTAACTGAGCTGGGAGAGACCTTAAGGTATCAGGTCCTTAATTTTATAAATGAGGAAACAGGTACAGAGAAGGTTGTAATATGTCCAGTTACAGAGGCCATAGAATTACAGTTATTAAGTGGCCAAGTCCAGTATTCAACCAAATCCATCACTCTAATCTGCCATAGTGACAGGAGCTTAAAACCTCATTGCTCAGGAATGGTCACTGTGAATGAATGGAAGATACCCCAAGGTTTGTGCCTCCACCCTCTGAGGACATATACCACTGTAGACCTTTTGTTTTGTTACAGATGAAGCTACTCTTACCCATCCTTTTCCTTCTTTGGCCATCCTGACAAAAGGGAGGCAACCCCGTTCCCCAAGCACATAGCCTTACAAGTAGAATGGGTATGTGGTCAACTCCATAGCAATGTTGAGAAGGCCTTTCCTTCAGTACTTCCTCGAAGTATCTCTCACTGACTGAAATTACACTATTAGAGATTCACTCCTTTGGATTTATCTGGAAACACTTTAAATCTTATAACATGTTATAGAGACCTGGAATCTGGAGGAATAAAGAGGAAGGGAGGGAGGAGTGGTTGCTGAATTAAGAGGGACAAAAAAGGGGTAGAGGGCTCAACACTGGCTTTTAAATGAAGCCTTCTCCCTAAAATTATCTTGTTTCTATTTTGTACATGTATAAGGTACAAATTAATATTTCTATTTTTTTTGTACGCCTCCCCTTGAGAGTTTGTAAGTTCCTTGAGGATAGAGATGGTTTCATTTTTGTCTTAATATCAGCACAATGCCTGGCATACAGTGGGTGCTTAACAAATGCATGCAGAGGTAGATGATATAAAAGGCAGGCTTTGTCTAATTCTGAATCTAAGGTTAAATCGAGCTTTTAAGGGGAAAGAATCAGCTCTCAGAGAGTGAGACTGGGGTTCTATCTGACTCCATGTGGGTAGAGCAGGTCTAAGACTATAGTTTTAGTGATACCTTTTAGTCCAGAGGTGTCCAACACAGAGCCTGCAATTGTTGGAAAGGCTACAGAACCCAGATTAAAATGTAATTGGGAAGAATTTTTAAAAACATATGATAGAACATAATATGAATATGTTTTCTAGATCAATATGCAGCCTGCAGGGATCTTTCTGGACAGTTCAGCTGCCTCCCTTCTATTTGAGTTTGACTCTACTGATCTTATCCACAGTCATTTCACAGAGGATGAAGCTGAGATTCATAAGGAGAAGTGGCTGATCCAGGGTTACACAGAGAGTAAATGGCAGGCCTAAGATTGGACTGAGATTTGAGAGCTCTCTGACTCCAGATCTAACATTCTTCCTGCAGCACAAGAATAGGTATTAATTCTTGAGTCTAAAGGTCTTCATACTCTCTTTCAGGACGACTTCCAAAGCCCAAAGTCACCATATACTTGGAGATCTCAGAGGAGTCCATGTGCAACGTCACCTTAAAATGTCATGTGGATGGGAGTGGAAATGATGAAGAGTATGGCTGGACACCCCTGGGAGAAAGGACTATGGTTTCTGATGGGGGCTCTGTCCTTCACCTCTCCTGGAAACCTGGAGACAGTGACTTCACATCTACTTGCATAGTCAGAAACCCTGTCAGCATTAGTTCCCATACCCTCCAAGCCGGACAGTTCTGTACAGGTAACTGGTTCCATTGCCCCCTCCCTAGAGGCCCAAGAAAATGCCCTGAGCAGTTCAGTTCCAAGGATTGGGCTTCAAAAGTAACATGCCACCCCTACCCCTAGTTTTGTTTTTTCAGTACCACCTTCTCTCAGGTAAAGCCTGTTTGAAACAAACCCCCATACCCTTCTGGGAGAATCTGAGCCCTCTTCCATCCACCCTCCACAGTAAAGGGGAGCACCTTCCTCTCTACCTATGCCCCTATCCAGATCCAAATCCCCACTCTCAAGCATCCTTTCCCCTCTTCTCTCACCCAATGCCCAGAAATATGCCTCCAGCTGCTTCTCTCCTCAGATCTCCCAGATTTCTTATCTCTGGAGATTCACCATCTGTCCTAGGGATTCTCCAATTCCCTTCTCAGTGGAATGCTGGCTTTAGTTTAGCTTCCAGGTTTCTGGGGAGGGAGTCAGTTGAGTTCAGAGAATTCCCGGGAAAGAGATGTCATCTGGTTGCAGATTGAAAGATTCCCTGCCCCACTCCGAGGATTTGACGGACGTTTCTGCCCCATTTGTGAGCTGCTCCAGCTTTCTTAAGGAGATTCTGGAGTCTCCCCTTTTTCACTTTCCCCATTTGCTTTGGGGTACCAAAATTATCCTCTGAGCAGAGGAAGATAGGACCACATTCCCTTAGGCGGTACTCTTTCGGTCCCCTCCTGACTGGTTCTTCTCTTTCTTTTCCCTCCCTATTCTAGGCCCCAGAATTTCATCTTCAACATCATGTTCCCCCCTGGTAAAAGGACTTTTCATCCTGTTACTCTTAGGGATCTTAACAGTTGGAATTATTGTAATTAGGATTTTCACAAAAAATAAAAGAAGAATCACAGGAATTCACAGGGGGATGAAGATGAGAAAGAATGTGAAGAGACAAAAAATGCAGACAACGGAGTTTCCATTACCAGGTCACGTGTCTGAATGACCTGAGCCCAGGTTGGGGAGGCCCGGCCCAGCCCCTTCTCTTGCTATGTGTTTCTTTTTGGAGAGTCTTGGGAATACTTTCTCAGGGACTTTTCTCCCCTTGAAGACTTTAGGAGAGTCATCAAGCAGGAACTCCAAAGGTTCTTGCTTTCTTGGGAAAGCGGATCAGGCAATAAAGTCAAATCAAGTGAAAATGACCAGAACTACTCTTTCCCACCCCCTTCTCTAGCTTTAAAAATTCTTTGTTATAGAGGTGGCATTCTAGCTGAGGGAGGAGGAGGGAGGTATTGGGAAAGGGAGGTGATGCCCCAAATAAAAAAGAACAGCAGAACAATTGAAAAAGAAAAAGAAGAGTAAAAAAAAATTCAGAGAAACTTTGCCCCAAGACTGTCTGTCTATCCTCTGCTTTCTGGTGGGGCTAGACTTCATTGAAAACTATTTCCCTATTCTCTCCAGGTCTCTCTTCTTGAAGTATTTCCTTCCCAGCCCAATGTGGGAGGAAAAATAAATCTGACAAATTCATTTACATTAAGTGTTAGTGGCTTAATGTGCTATTTCTCCCAAGAGAGTTTATCTTTAAAAAGGTAACAGGGAATAATAAACAGGGAACCTAGTGCTAGGAAATCTTTAAGAGATGAATTTTAGCCTGGGGAAATGGGAACCTGGAAAGGGAAGATGCAGTTGTCACTCTTCCTGGAGTTATGGTCTTTTTGCCTTTTTCACTCCAGAATCCTTTTAACTCTAGTAGATGAGCCCACTTAACCTCTACCCTTGGGGTTCATCCCTTCTTCCAGTCTGGGAACACGTCAGCCTGAGGGTAATCCCCAGGCAAGAAGGGACCAGCAATATTCCCCCCATACCACCTCCTTCTTTTTTATCTGCCCAAGCTTCCTTAATTCTGCCCAGTATTATTATGACTTGAACCAGCTGTTACCATCACTCTTAGCCTCTCAAGACCCTTTGATCCTCCTCATCTTGGCCCAAGTATGGACAAATCTCCTTCCCCCCTAGTTCAGTTGAGGTAATGATGGAACTATTCAAATGGCACCTTTATTTGGAAATTGAGCAAAAAACAACCCAATTCCTAAAAGACCTGATCATGTCAGTCCCCTTCTTAAATACTTTTAATGGTTCCCCTTTACCTATCCAAGGTGTTCAGTATCCTTCTTAAACACTTTTAAGGGCTTCCCTTTACCTATCAAGGTGTTCAATATCCTTCTTAAATACTTTTAATGACTTTCCTTTACCTATCAAGGTGTTATAGGAACTTGTCATTCTTTTTGTAATTTGTGACTCGGAGCCATTCCTCCTGTAATTTTTAGTTAACTAAAAGTCTATTTTAATATTAACCTCACCTGAACATGAGCTTTCTCTTGGGATATAAAAATTTACCTAAGAGTCTTACGTATTCCTTAGATAAGAAACCAGAGGAAGAATCTCAACTGTCCCTGACTCCTGACTTTCTCCTCAAGCAGTCTATTTTAAATCTTGTATATGTAGTTTAATCTGCAACCTAACTTAGTTTCTCTATAGTGTTTGTTTGACTTGGTTCATTTCCTTAGTTGAAGTATGAGATTATGAGTGTTTAAGATTGTTCAATACATGTGACTCTGAAGTATCAAATTAGGGATCTATCCTCTCTTTAACTCTTATGGCTTAAGATGAATGCACAAGATTACAATATGTAAAGAATTCTTTCTGTCATTCTGATGTAATTTTTCCTACAAGAGAACTTGTAAGAATCCTAATCAGGGTTCAGGTGAACCTACACTTAAGCATAATAATAAAACCTAGTTTTTTTACCTCCATATTTTCTGTGTTGTAAATATATTTGGCAGCAGTTACCTAGCACATAAACTCAGGAAATATTTCTCCCACAATAAAGAAATTGGAATGAGTCATGTAATTCCATTGGTACAAAAAGTTACTTCTGATGAGGAAACTTCTCCTACTTATACAGGTTGGCACCTCCTTTGTAACTTTTAGCGGTAGAGAAAAACCTGTTCTCTAGGCTCTATCACGAGGAGAGGATAAGTGATTTAACTGAGAGGCAAAATGATGTAATGCGACTTACAAGTTAGGAAGACCTGGTTTTAAACTCATTTCAGATATTTAAGTAGCTATATGACCCTGAGCAAAGTCACTTCATTCCTGGGCCTCAGTTTCCTCATCTCTTATGTGAGGGAGGTGGACTTGATCACTTCCACTACCCGTTCTAGTTTAGTCCCTATGACTTTCCTAAGGTCGTGGGATTAGACCTTAGGGTTTTGAGACAAGCTCTCTATCTATGCTATTTCCATGGATGTACTGGAGTTAACCTTGGAAATCTGCAAATACTTCAAATCAGGTCTTGATGTATTGTTTTGTTGATTGTGTAGACTTAATCTGATTTCAATCTAACTGCCCAACTTTATTCAATTCCCATTTGTGTACTGTATGTTCGAATAAAATGGATTATTTCTGTGTCCTCAACTGCATCCTACCGTCTCTGTGACTGTTTCTACTATGCTCTCATGATTAACAGGCACTCCTTCCCCATTCTTCTCTATTGAAGTGCCTCACTTCCATCAATTCAAATGCCATCCCTCCATGAAGCCCACATATGTGAATGTCCAATACAATTCAATTTAAAAACATTTATTGAGCAACTGTTATGCGCAAGGTTGTTTCACTGGCATCCTTGAGATACCTTAGCATCTTGTAATGTCAAGAAGAATAAAGGAAAGTCTCTAACTTGTTAGGGAGACCCTTTGCGATAAATGTATAAGGAAGAAATCAGTGAGTTGCACAGGATGGACAAATATGGATGGGTTACATGGTCTATATTATTGGTAGGAATATCCAAATTGATGAGATCACTGATTTGAGCACAGATTTTTCAGTGTGAATGGCACCCTGCAAGTTGCTGGGGATACATAAATGAGAAAGAAATGGAGTTCCTGCCCTTGAAAAATTTACATCTCTATTGGCAAGATACAACATGTACATAGATAAGTATGATACAGGGTAGACTCTGAGGTAATCAAGGGAGAAGTCCAAAGTATTCTAGGAATATTTAAGGAGAGAGAATATTATTTCAGCTGTTGGTGGGGGTGGAAGGGTGGGATAGGATGAGGGAAGGCTTTACAGATAAGATGACACTTGAGCTAAGCCTTGAAGAAAAGAGAAGGCTTTTGACAGGTGGAAATGAGGGAATGCATTCCAGTCACAGAGACTGCCCCAGCAAAAGCATGAAGGTAAGAAAAGGTCCATATTGGACTACGAGTTCCTATGTCCCTTCTGGGTATCTACAGCATTTAGCAGAGAACGTTGTACACAGTAGGAAGCTAATAAATGTTGGTTGAGTTCAATTTGATGGAAAGAATAGGGGACATTCAAAAAAGAAGCAAATGAATTTAAACAACACAGACTCCTGAGTAATAATACATAGTTATGCATTGGCTAGGTTTACCTGTTTTATGGGGAATCCAGGAATCCAGGTCTTTTCCTATTCTTTACCCCAGTAGACCTCTCTTGTTTGCCTGAAGCATCTTTACTAGCCAGCTGTTAAGACTGATTTCATATATACTCCTTGGTTGTGTAGGGCCTTGGGTCTGATGCTGCCTGGTATGAAGACAGGAGTGATTAAACGTTGCACAGTGCAGCATGGCCCTATATAAACAATATTGATCAAGGTATGGTCCTGATCATTGCTTGGACTCTCTTCTTGTACTGACCTAGACAGATACAACTAGGTTATAGTACAGTTAAATAGATGTCCAGTTCCAGTGATTATGGATTGATTTCAACTGTGACATCACGATGAAAGAAGTAGAGAATGAAAGATCCTGCTTTTCCTGTTGTTTAGGGATATATCTGTTTATGTACCTATCTGTATATGTATTTATACAGATAAATACATACCTATATACACACATACTTATTATGTAAACCTGATTCAGTAGAGAAAAATTTGCTTTTAAGGGTAGGAAGGAAAGAAGGAAGGATTGGGAAGGCACTCCATTGGCAATGTAGAGAGAACAAGGGATAACTATTGTATAACTTTCAATGTTCCATTGGTATCTGCATAAAAGATCTAAGGGAAGGCTCCTACAACACTGGATGAACAGCCTGACAAATATTTTCTTTTTATAAAATACAACATACAGAATAAGCAAGATGACAAAAAGATGAATAGGTTACAATTGACATCATTAGAAGGAACGCTCCCATTGATGAGGTCACTGATCCAATAAAGCATAGAAATAAGTCAGCCTAGAAAAAATTCTCTAGTAGACTGCACCAAGGATCTATCCTTGGCCTTTTGCTGTTCAATAGCTTTGTCAATGACTTGAATGTCACATATGCAGATGAGACTGACTTGGGAGGGAAAGTTAAATTCACAGAATTAATATTTGCAAAGATCTTGATGGAATGAATTTATTAAGATGCCATTTATTTATTCCATTTGCCTTTACATCACAGTCATTTCACCCCTCCGACTTCTAGACTGAACCCTCCTTTGTGACAAAAAAAAGGGGAAAATATTTGAGGTGATGGCTAAATCTGACAATGAATATAATCTTCTGTCCTATTTATTCATCCCCAGCTTTTCTTCTGTGAAGATGAAATTTAATATGAATAAATATAAAACCTTATACTTGTTAAAAAATAAACTTTTAAAATTTGGTATGGTAGGGAACTGGTTTGATAACAGTTTGTATGAAAAAAGAAACTGAGAGTTTTAAGGAACTAGAAGGAAGAGTTGAGATTGAAAGTCATGATGAGGGCAAGAACAGGTACAGAAACATGGTAATACAATTGAAAAGAACTCTGGTTTTTGGAGGTTTACAGTCAAAATTCCACCTCTGTCATACTGACTGAGTGTGACAACATACCTGTCCCGCTTCCTTTCTTAAATTATAGATTAAGAACTGGAGGGAACATTAGAGATCATCTCTTCCAACTCTCTATTTTATCAATAAGGAAACTGAAACCCAAAGGGGTTCAGTGACTTGCCCAAGGCTATTCATGTTTCTTTTCTATTATTTCCTTCATTATAGTGGTTAGGTTTCTTGTCCTGTCGTTTTTTTTCTGGGAGACTGATGAGTCTCTATACATATCCAAATGTTTTGCTTGTGAGCATATTTTCTTTTAATGTTCTTGTTTTTTGCTTGTCTTCTTCTGTGTTGTTTTGCATTTCTGTATGTTTGCATTTCCTGTCTATTGTCCTCTCTTTTTTTTCCTTTGGTGAGGCTTGTCATGGAAGATTCAAGTTTTTCTATTTTGTTCATTATCTTTTTTTGCTTTGGAAGACAAATTCTTGCTCTTATAATTCTCATATCTACTTTTGTGCCAAGTGTTGGATTGTTTTCCTTCATTTTGCAATATTTATTTATAGATACTTGAAATAATTTACTAGATCTGGAAGCCAAATTTTCTTTCGTAACTTTTATCTGTTGGTTTGTCTGTTTATGTCCAAGGTTTTTGAGACTTCTTCTTCCTGGAATCTTGGGCACTTTCAGTCTTCTCCCCACTCCCTTATTTTCCTCATTGCTCACTTTTGACTCCCTTCTATCTGGTTGTGGCTTCTTTGTGGGTTGGTTCTTCAAGTGTCTCAGCCTCATTCCACACTGAATGATTCACAATTAGCAACCTAGGTCTCTGTCCCAATTAACTGACTTTTGGGCAATCTGAATTGACCCAAATGGATGCTGTGCTCTTCTCTCAGGTTTGGTGGAATTCTGCAAAGCTTTCCATATACATTGTGACCTCTCCCACTTGTTTTGTTTCTTATTTCTTGATCTGTCGACCAGATCTTCAAAGCCCTCTAACACTGGCAGCTCAGAACTTTGCAGCTTTGGTGCTTCCAGGTTGCAATCCCCAGCAAGCTCTTGTTCCTGAAGGATTGTGGCCAAGCTGGCTATCAAGGCCCCTTGAAAACTTCTACAGCCTGGAGCCAGGGTCTCTAAGGCCTTGGAAAGAGGGAGGGGGACCAGAGTGTTGGGATGGGTTTTGATGTAAGCCTGTGTTGTGCTTGGCTATGTATTTCAGCCTCACTCTTAGTAGTATGGAAGGTAAGGGAGGGATGCTAAGTGAGCTCAGGTTCAGTGATTGTTAGTTCCTGGATTTTTTTAAAATCTTGTTTTGGATTCTTGGTGTCATAGACCATGGAAACAGCTGAAGTTGCTTTATCTGTAGGACATAATTTCTGTTTTGGGGAAATATAAGAGGTTGTGAAGACTGGGAAAAAATATCTTGTCCACCATGCTGCTGCTCATGTGACCAGGAACAGAATAGGAACCAAGAAATCCATTTTCCTTTCAGTCATCAGTTAACATTGTAATAGGGGATGCCCCTTCGAAAACTGAAGGACTGATGGAGCTAAATGACAGAAATAGAAACTTAAAGCAGAAGACACTCAGATGCATGGTAAACATTCTCTACCCCAGAAAGGATAGGAGGCTTAAATAGCTCAGTTAACAATGAAGAAGCCAATGAAACACAGCACTTACCTCCAAGGCATAACTGACCCTAGCCAGCTTTTCTATATAAGGTTCCCAAAGGAGCATGGGAGGTGAAACTGACTAAATTGAAGCTAATCACCATAAGGCAAGTGGAATGTATTATTGAAGTTAAGGGCTTGTAAACCAGGAAGGATTGTCAAATAGGAGAGGCAAGACTTCATTATTCTTCTTCTTAGACATATCTATTTGATAGATACCTCAACTTTCAGAGTAAAAGGGCAGAGGATTCTGCAGATTTTAAACTGTTCTAAGGAGTATTTTCTCAGCTTAAAAGAGGCATAGAATAACATTCCAGCTGAAAAGAGTTCCATGGAACTATCCATACAAGCCAATGACTGAAAGTAGAAAACACTAGTTGCCCATTGAAGAATAAGCCAGAGCAGTGGTCAATACCCACTATGAACTGAAAAAAGTCTAGTGATCAACTGCCCTGCTACAGTTCATCTGGCCCAGCTACAGTGCATCCTGCCCAATACTGTCTCCTAGCAAAACATCACTTTGCAAATATACTCAGACTTTCCTATTCTATCTATTTTGCTTTTGATGGGAAGCAATAATGAAAATGCAAACTGTATCCCTGTTAGCTCCACTTTCTTGTCCCCAATTTCAGAGTCTTTGCCCATGTTTTGTATATTTTTCCTGTTATCATTTTCACCCACATGAATTATCTGTTTTGACACACAAGGTGTCATCCATTTTGGACAAGTCTTGAAAAGTTCTCTGTTAACATCTTGGATACAAGACCATTGTATAATAATACTTTTCTTGCTCTGACAGCAACTGTGGATCTACCCTATCATTTCTTGGAGAACAAGTAGTTGTTTTCTCCTCAAAACATCCAGTTTCTTCCTTCTTCATAGAACCTCAATTCTCTACCTCACTCCCATTCATAATTGTTATGTGTCCAGGTAATTGCCCAACATACCCTCCTCATGGAAATCTCCCTTGGAAAATTTGAGGATAGCACAACAGACGCAACAACTGTTTTTGAGAAATATTCACAATTCTACACCTGTAGTCTCCTTTTGCACTGCAAAGAGGAAGGAAGTATATTTCCTTCATCCTTCCATGGACCCAAAGTGTCACTGTGTCCTACAGTGTTTTAAGGTTGTTTTCATTTATGTTACATAGTCCTCATGTTTATTATTCTTTCGGTCCTACTCTCTTCACTTTGTGTCAATAAGTCTATATAAATTTTCTCATGTTTCTAAGTTCCCTATCAAGTTAAAATTGGTTTGTTATTTTTAATTGTAAATGTTCAGTGATTCTTTTTTCCTTCCTCTGTGTTGTGGACAGTTGTCCATCCTTCAACTTTGGAAGAGCGGTCAGTATTCTCCTCTATCTATTCAGTTCCACTTCACATTGAATATCTATATTGATATTTTCACACTGAAGTTTCCTATCTGCTGGAATTGGTTTTGGGGCACTACACTATCCCTGATAATCTGGAACAAATGTGAGTTTTTGTCTTTTCTTCTAGCGGGGAGAGCAGCCTGAATTCTCAATGTAGGTAACAATCACTTGTCCCAAGTAGAAATACAAGCATCTTTCACTCAATGCAAATCACTGCAAATTTCTCCCTGCTCTCACTTCTCATGGGAAGTCAGATCTTCTATCCTTGCCTTTCAAGTAACTCGTGGGTGATTATAACATACATACAACTCCTCATTAAGACCTTAATAATCTGTTTGGCCTTACTTTGCTTTAATAACAACCTTCTCCTTGAGGGCCCCTCAGATACTTTCCTTCAATCTTTCCTCTCCTTCAGATTAAACCTTCTCCTTTTATTTTAACCTTCAGCTTCTCCCAAATTTCTCCACACCAAATTCAAAGTCACTCTTTTCACAATTCCAAAGTCCTCTTAAAACATCTTCATGTCCTCACCCTTTTTCCAAACCCTTTTTGCTTCACAAACTTCTGCACAAGGCATAAATTTTTAAATATCAAAATCTTTTGTTCGTTAACCCTTCAGGCAGCTCACTGGCAGAGTGAGAACAGTGCTGAACCAGAAGTCCAGAAGACCTGAGTTCAAATCTCCCTGCAGACACTTACTAGTTATGAGACCCTGGGCAAGTCATTTAACTGTCTGTGTCAGTTTCCTTGACTGTAAAATGGGGATAACAAAAGCATTTCTCTCCTGGGGCTTGTTGTTAATATCAAAGGAGATAATATACATATAGTGCTCATTAACACAGTTCCTGGCACACAGTAGGCTTTAATAAATGCTTGTTTCCTTCCCCTACAATCAGGTACCACACTACCTTTTCAATTTTATCTTCTATTATTTCCTTCCCATGTAGTCAATGTTCCATCTACACCAGGCTGTTCTCTGCCACTCTAACATAGTTTGTATTTTCTCAGTTCTATGTATTTGTATCAACCATTCTCTGTGTCTGGAATCTTTTCCTTCCCTTCTCCTTTTGATTCTTACCAATTCTTTAAAGCCCAATTCAAAACGACTTTAAACATTGTACCTTATAGAGTTGTATGTTTTTGGCACTTCTCTAACATGTAATTGCTAATTAAGGTGATATATATCTTACTCCCTTGTTCTTGTTGCTCAGCTGTGTCTGACTTTCTGTAACCCTACTTGGGGTTTTCTTGGCAACGATACTGGAGTGTTTGCTACTTCTTCTTCCAGCTCACTTTACAGATGAGGAAACTGAAGCAAACAGAGTTAGGTGTCTGAGGCCAAGTTTGAACTCAGGTCCTCCTGACTCCAGGCCTGGCACTCTACCCACTGAACCACCTAGCTGCCCCTATTTTACTCCCATATTACACTGTTATCTTCACAAGGGCCGGACCATGTCTTATTTTATATATTTGTGCTTCCCTAGCACCCAATGAATACAGTACTTTCTGTAGATGTTTAACTTGTTAACAAGAATTATTTTCCATTAGCAATTGGGAACTTTATAATTGCCTCAGTTTCCCAAATTTGAGGCAAAAGTAAGAGAATCTGGGTGTTATTAGACATTAAATATTTTGTATACATTTTATTGATGCCTTTTTTATGTCACCCACATTTCCCATTATATCCCTTATTTTTTTCCCCACCCAGAGTCATTCTTTTATTACAAAAATAAGATTGCATGCCATCTAGGGGAGGGAGGGGGAGAAAATTTAGAATTTATGGAAGTGATTGTAGAAAACTGAAAACAAATAAATGAACTTAAAAAAATAAAATGAATCTCAAAAAAAGAAAAAAGAAAAAGTAGAAAGTTCATCAAAAGTAATCAACACATATAAAAAGTCTGACAATCTATACAGTATTACTCTCCTGTAATCTCCCATCTTTGCAAAGGAGAGGTAAAGTACCTTTTCATAACTCTTCTTTGAGGTGAAACTCTGTCATTATGCTTTCAGGTCAAGTCGACATGCATTTAAGAAACATCTATGTATCAAGCACTGTTTTAATTGATTGTGACTGTTCTCTGTATACATTACTAAGCTTATGGTATATATTGTTTCTGAGGTTCTGATTACTTCACTTTACATAAGTTCATATAAATCTTTTGTTTCTGTGTATTCATCTTAGTCATAATTTCTTACACACAATAAATATTCCATTTTATTAATATACCATAACTTCCCTATTTCCAACAATGAACAGCTATTTCATTCCATTTCTTTGCTATGTTGACATTTGTTTAGTGCTTTAAGATTTGAAAAAAGTTGATGTTTCGCATAAATTATTTCATTTGATCCCTTCAACAATCTTGTGAGGCTAGTGCTATGCTATGCCTATTATTATTCACATTCTATAGATGAGAAAATGGAGGCTATGAAAGAGTGTCACTTAATCTGTCTGGACCTCAGGATCCTAATCCTTAAAATGCGGGGATTGGACTAGATGGTCTCTGAGGACTTTTCGAGCCACGCTGCTAGTAAGTGTTTGAGGAGCTATTCAACTGCTAGAACTCTATGAGAAATCCATCACTCAAACTACCAGGACACCCTGAAACTATAATGATCTTCAAAATTTACAAAGTAGCCTAATTCGTAGGGGTTAACCTTGCCCAAAACAGAGGTGTTAAACTCAAGGACAGAAAACAGAGTTGTACAGAATGTAGAATCTGGGCTAGATGTGAAACAAGGCATTGAGGACTACTGGGGAGAGGGAGGTTGGCTTTGGATTCCTCCAGGGGATTGAGTCTTACTATGGCTAGGTATATAGTTATGATGATGATGATGATGGTGATGATGATGGCAAGTAGCACTTACACTACATTTTTTAAGTTTGTAAAGAACTTCACATTGTTAATTCATGTAACCCTCACAACAATTATGTAGGTTGCTACACCTACACATGTAGGTGTCATTACTATTATTTTTACAGATGAGAACACTGAGGCTGAGAGTTTAGATGGCTTGTGCAGGGTCTCAGGTCTGTCCAACTACAAGTGCAACATTGTATCCATTGTATCCTTAGCTACCTAGCTAATTCCAGCATTGTGTCCTCAGCTGCCTTGCTGACTGCATTCAGCACTGTGCCATCTAGCGGCAAAGCGAGGCTTATCGCCTTTTGCTCCTCTGGTCCCCACTTATACAAGTATAGGTTGTTTCCCCCTGCTTGATTATAAGCCACTTTCTAAAAATGGTATCTCATTGAAAAGAAATACACACACACACACACGTGTGTGTATATATACAGTATATATGTGTATATATATACATATATAGTATATATAATGTGTATATATACACGTGTTTGTGTGTTGACACCATTTGGGGTTTTCTTGATAGAGATACTAGAGTGGTTTGCCATTTCCTTCTCAAGCTCATTTTACAGATGAGGAAACTGAGGCAAACAGGGTGGAGTGACTTGCCCAGGATCACACAGCTACTTTGAGGCCAGATTTGAACTCAGGAAGATGAGTATTTCTGACTCCAGGCCTAGGGCTCTATCCATGGTACCATCCAGCTGCCCTCTGAAATCCTGGGCAAGTCACTTAACCTCTGTGTATTTCAGGCAATTCACTAGTTAATAATGTAGTAGGTCACAGATGGGCTGTGATTTGCCTCCATTTGCCTATCTTTCACAACTGGAGTTACACGTTGACAAAATCACAGATCCCCCATGTATTCATTTGTGGAATGACCTGCCATTCAACGCTCTTCATAAACAGACCATAACCTACATTTATTTCCAACTCTCATTAGTTTTGTATACTCTTCACTATTCTGTTCAGTCTCTTGATTGCACTTTATACCTTACTTGCACTGTTCCTCCTGTCTAAGATGTCTTCTTTACCACCCTTCTTGTCCATCCTTCAAGGTCCCATTAGAATCTCACCACCTCTTGCCTATGAGCCTGTGTGACCCTTGCCAAGATACTTAAGCCTCTCTATGCTTCAGTTTAATTACCTACCAAATTTAAGTTGGACTTCTTGGTCTCAAGAACACTTCCAGCTCTAAATCCATGATTCTTCTTTGATCTCTCCTTGAAAGAAGGAAAGACATCATCTCAGTTCCCTCTGGAGTTTTTTACAGCACTTATTGTCTCTTTCATATATGCGGCACTTACATTCAGCCCATTATTACCTTATTTTAAGATGTTTAAGTTTTTAATGTAAGGTTTGTGAAGTTTTCAACTGTTCCTATTCACAAGTAACTTTGTTCTAATTGCACTGAGCAAGAGGAAATGTGCAATGATGGACTTGGGGTTAGGGGATCTACGTAAGAATCCTGGCTCTTTTACTTAGATACAATGTTTATGTGAGCTTGGACGATGGCTTGATTTTACACCCTGGTGCTCATATTCCTCACTTTAAAAAGAAAGAGTTGGACAAGATAACCTTTCAGTTTTCTTCTGGTTCTAAATCCTGTGACACTAACACTGCAAAGCATCCTCAGATATATTCGTAATGCAAAAGAGATTGTGCTAACCGTTCAAAAGTACATATCACTCAGACTATGACAAATGATAAAGCCCATCAAATTAATCTCTCAGTATATATACCTTCAGCAAACACTACAGAAGTTATTTGAACTGGAACCAGAATCAGAGGAGACAGAGTTCAATTCAATTTAACACACATTTATTATATACCTACTAGAAACTGATGGGCATTATGGATACAAAGAAATTGCATTATTAAGCACCTACTATTCAAGGAACTATGCACAGTTGGATATAAAAAAATCCTGAATTGCGCATAAGGGATCTAAAGAAATAAAAAAAATTAAATTCACATTTTTTTAAAAATATAAAGACAAAAACAAAACAGTCCCTTTTCCCAAGGAGCTTGTGGTATAGCATAATGGATAGAGAGCTAAACTTGGAGTCAGGAAGACCTAGCTTCTAACCCTATCTCAGACATTTCTAGCTATCTGACCCTATATAAGTGATTTCACCTTTTTTAAGTCCTAGGTTTCTCATCTATAAAATGGGATAATAATAGCACCTACCAAACGGGTCATTGTAGGTATCAAATGAGATATCAAATGCCAACGGTTTTGAAGATATTAAAGCACTTTTTATATAATTTTATATTTTTTATATAAAGATCGGCTATTATTATTATTCTGCTATATTGTATTTGGAAAATTTCTCATTATCTTCACTGATTTAAGACTCCTTTCCTGCCACAAAAGCCCGATATCCTCTAGAACAGCTTCTGAAGACTTGAAAAATTGAATAGGATGTGCCTGGAAGAATTAAAATTACAAATGCTCTTAAAGGCATTGAAAAGAAGCACGCTCAGTTATAACTTGACCTCAAGAAATGGCCTAATGTACTTTATTAAAGACATATGTGACCAAAAAAAGAGGTAGTTTATCATATATCAAGAATGAGATCCAACAGATGAACAGTGGCTATGATGGAGTGCTTGGGTGCATGTGCTTGGGCTCCAGTTCTAAAATCACATTTCTCTTTAAAAATCACATTTCTCCCTAGCCCAAGGACACAACCTGCCCTAACAACAACCATTATCTCCCTTTCTGCTGTAGTAGCCAGCGGCACCTATAGAACTGGAGGGGGTGACGGAGAGGGGGGATGAGGGGGTGGGGGTGTGTGAATACATAAGATGAGAAGGCATGGAGGGATTTAATCTGCACCAATGGATGAAACACTAAAACTAATGAAATCACCAAAATGTGAGTAGAATATAAGCTCCTTTAAGTCAGGGACTGTTTTGCTTTTGTCTTTGTTATTTTTTCCTCATGAGTCTAAGCCATGATGGCATCTAAATCAGTTATATAATAATAGGCACTTAATAAACATTGATTGAATTGAATTGGACCTCCCTAATCAAACTGTAAAGTCCTTGATGAAAGGAGACATCTTAGAGAGCACTTAAAAAAAAATTCCAACCCTTATAGGGAATACATTAGTAAATGTTGATATTGTATGTGGCACTTGCCCCTCCCACTGATCTAGCCCAATAATTGATTTTACTTTTCTTCTCCAATCTTGACCCTAACCAGTTCAACTCTCCTCCGCTCTTGAATCCCTTATCCCCTTGTCCTAGCCCTGCGTTACTCTCATCAGATGCCTCTTTTACGTCTCCTTATGTGCTGCTGAAAAGAACTGGAGGAAACCACGCAACTGAATTTCCTGGTACATTAGAAACTCATGACATCCAGCTTCAGTTAGGCTATCATTGCAGGAAGGTGGTTCTTTAGTTCTTTTCTATTTCATCTTCACAAAAACTTTCCAGACTTCTCTCTTCAAGCTTCCCATCCCTCCTCCTCCCCGCCCCCCATCAGCTCAGGAGAACCGTCACCCAATGTGAGCTGTCTCTTCTCCCCTTTTCTTCATTTTAACAGTTCTTAATCCCATCCCTACTCTTTCCTCATCTGCTCCAGGCTCTGACAATGAAGTGACCAGTCTCCTTGTGAAGGCCAACCCTTCTCCCTCCCGTCCATTTCTGTTTTTTCCTGCAGGTTACAAATTCAATTATTGCCGCCCCCCCCAAACTTAACTTCTACCTATCCATTGGCTCCTTCCCTACTGCCTTCAATCATGTCCAAGTCTCTCACATCCTTAATAAACCATCCAGCTCCTCTCCTATTTCTTTCCTCTCTTTCTTAGACAAACTCCCAGAAAAAAACTATCTGCTCCTTTTACTCCCTCTCCTCTCACTTCCTTCTAGAACAATCCTTTGTAATCTGGCTTCCAGCCTAATCATTCACCTAAAACTGTTCTTTTCAAAAAAGTTACCAGTGATACTTTAATTGCTAAATCTGGTCGCCTTCCTTTTCAGTGCTCATCCTTCTCCTATCTGTAGCATTTGAAACTGTGGATCACCCTCTCCTCCTGAGTATTCTCTCCTCTCTGAGTTTTCATGATGCTTATCTTTCCTCAGTCTTTTACCTGTCTAACTATTCCTTGTCCACCTCCTTTGCTGGTTCATCATTCAGATTATACTCCCTAACCATGAGTGTTTCCCAAATCACTGTCCGAGGCCCCCCATTCTTCTCTCTATCTTCCTCCTTTCTCTTTTCTCCCCTCCATCTCCTGCTATTTTTTCTCTTTCCTCTTTTCCTGTCTTCTTCCTCCCTCTCTCTTTACCCTTCTCTCCCATGTCCCTTACCTTCCTTCCTTTTTCCTCCCTCCCTGCTTCCTTCTCATCTTCCATGGGTTTCATCACCTCTTTGCCAGTGATTCACAGATCTAAGTAGCTAGCCCCCGTTTTTGCCTCAAGCTTTAATAGTACATTACCAACTGATTATTGGACATTTCAGACTGGATGTCCTGAAGATATTTCAAATTGAATAGGTATAAAAGAAAGAACTCATCTTCTCCCAGCCCCTCGTAAACTGTCAAAGATCCCATCATTCTTCCAGACTCCTAGGTTCATAACCTTGACATTATTCCTATCTCCTCGTTCTCCCTCATCCCACATAGCCAATTATTTGCCAAATATTGACACTTCTACTCCCCTCACCCTCAACACCTCTGTTCTGTCTCTACTCACAAACTACTGTGTAATATTCTCACTTAGATTGTTTCAGTGGCTTCCTGATTCCTCTGCCTCAGTCCAGTCCATTCTCCACAGTTATCAAAATAACTTTCCTTAAACGTCGGTAACCCTATTGCTTCTTGGATGAAATGCAAACACCTCTGTTTAGCTTTGCCCTAACCTGTCTTTCCAGCCTCTTTACTACATTACTATCCTTGGTACCCTCTAGGATCCATCTAAAAAATGGCCTCTTCATTCCTTACACATAGTGGTCATCTCCCATGTGTGGTGCCTGGAATGCACTTCCTCCTCACCTTCTCCTCGAAGAATCCCTCTTTTCCTTCAAGATATAACACAAACCCAGCTTTCTACAAGAAGCCTTTCCTAATTCCCTCAACTGCTACTGTTCCACTACTGTGTATGTAACTCCTTTGTATATAATGTGTGTGGTATATATATATATACACACACACATACACATATGCATATATATATACTGTATACATTGCAGATATTTATATTTATTCTGTAATCCATATATGTATGTAGATATAAGTACCTTGTTTCCTGTGAATTCCTTTTGAAATGTTTTATTTATTTAGTTGTATGTTCATTGTATACTCTGTTACACTCTGCCTATTCCCCATTCATTACATGACATTTCATCTCCCACATATAATATTATACATTGTATATCCAGAGTCTAGCACATGGTAGGCACTTAATATTTGTTTGATTTAAAAGGGGTAGATTGGGACAAAGAAAGGGACTGTCCTCTTGACACATGGGTGGTTTGTGGTAGGATTAAAGCTCAGATTTTCTGATTTTTAAGGTGGACCTTTGATTTTATCTTCTTCACTACCATTGAAAATAATTTAACTTATCTGCATCTCAATATTTTCCTTTACTAAGTGGGGATGGGCATGGACAAAGGGTTAGATTAGATGATTGCTAAAGTGTCTTCTAGCTCTAAACCCCAAAAGACCAAATTGTTCGGCATCTATGGACCTGTTTCCTCATTAGCTAATTGAGAGTAATATGTGTACTATTTACCTTATAGAGTTATTGTGAGGAAAGGGCTTTATGAAGCTAAAATAAGATAAAAATTAGCTATTATTAGAGTTCATTCATTCAACAAATATCTACTGATCACCTACCAAGAGTAAAGGTGACAGACAGTTTCTCCCCTCAGGGTTATCACAATCTGGCAGGGGAGACGAGATAAAGAAATGAAAAGGAAATCTCTTTGCAAAGGAAAAAAGATACGTGTGTGGACACGGAAAAATACATTGATTATAGGTTCTATTCAGGTTACAAGAGGTATCATAAGACAATAAATTATAATTACCAGGTGAATGACAGAGATAATAAAGGAGAGATGAATGTCTGTATGGAAGGTAATGAGAAGTTTCAAGGATGAGGCTTGAGTGAGTTTTGAAGCATAGGAACAGAGTCCAAGGAAAACGGGGACCTCGGCCAACTAGAGTACTCAGGTGGAAATATTGGACTCTAGACTTCCAATCTTTGGATTTAGAGCTGGAGGGCAGTAAAATCCAGGGTCTAGAGCTGTATAGTCCCTGGGCAAGGCTGAGAAGCAGCGGGTCCCGCCTCTTATACAGTGCGGGTGGTGGGAGCAGGATTAGGGCGCTTGCCAACACAGACAGGTATTTCCAGTCCAGTAAGAAAGAGCCGGGAGGGCGGGGGGCGGGGAGGGGATTGGATGTGCTAAAGAGCAGGGTGGATCTCCTGGGAGAGGGCGGGGAGGTCTGCACCCAGCGTGCTGTTCCTGCCCTTAGGGCTCAAATTTCAGCCCCGGCTCCAGCCCCAGTCCCGCTGCTCTTCCCCCCAGGGAGTAAAGGGCAGCAGCGTAAGGCTGTACAGGATCGCAGAGACAGCAGGAAGAAATAAATGAGAAGGGGACAAACTATGCAACTAGCTCCCCTCGTCACCACCAAGGACAAGGACTTTGTCTGAGCTCTCTGACTACCAGCCGGGGCTGTCGAGAGCTCCACAAGGGGGCGCCAAGGGTCCACGGGCCACGCTGCAAACCTCTGGAGAAACTACAACTCCCAGACTCCGGCTGGGACCCGCCGGCCCAACCCCTCCTCTCACTGGCTCCCACTGGCAGTAGGCTGAGGGGGGATTGGCGGTCTCCGGGGTAACTGGAGGCGCTCCGAGCCCCTGAGCCTGGGAGGCGGGACCGCCCCCTATTGTGTGACCGAGAGAGCGGGCGAGCAGAGCGCAGCAGGTGAGGGAGGAGGATCTCTGGGGGAGCAGAACAAGTGGGGAGTGGGCTGGGGGGGTGTGCTTATCCTGGGGAGACCGAGAGAAGTGGGGGACTCGGGTCGTAGGTGGAGGAGAGAGCAGAGGAGAGAAGTTTTGGGGGATCAAACAAAGCCCAGAGTTTTTTGGGGGGGAGGGAAGGAGGGGTGTTGAAAACAGAACAGGAGAGTTCTTGGGGAGATAGGCAAAGACAAGCGTTCTGGGAATCCTACCACGACGAGAGGGGCGCTCTGGGGACAAGAGCTGGAGAAAAGAGTTCTGGGGGGAACAACAGAAGAGGGGAGTAGAAGGGGACGAGAAAAGAAAAAGGAGTTCTGGAGGAGAGAACGGGAGAGGAGACCGCAAGAAGGGAGCTCAAGGGGACAAGAACAGGAGTGGAGTTCAGGTGGTGGAAACAGAAAAGGGGAGTTGGGGGGATTAGGAAAAGGAGATTCTGGGGGAAGAGAACAGAAAAGGGAGTTCTGGAAAAGAGCAATTCAGGGATGAGATAACAGGAGAAGAGAAGGATCTGGGAGGGGTGAGAGAATAGGTAAAGAAAATTCTCAGGGAGAGAAGAGGCAGTTCTAAGAGAAAAAAACAGAAGTGAGGCATTCAAAGAGAGCTCTGAGAGAAAAGAAGAGAGAACAGTAGTAGTTCTGGGGAGAGAACAGAAGAGGGGAGAGAGAAAAGGAGATGAGAGAGTTGTGGTAAACAAGAATAAGATAAGGGGAGTTCTGGGGGACAAAAACAGGAGAGGAGGGGAGTCCTAGGGAGAGAGAATAGAAGAGGGGAGTTCTTGGAGGAGAGACCACTAAAATCGGAACTTTGGGAGAGAACAGAAGAGGAAAAGAGTTCTAGAGGAAAAAAATGAAAGGAGTTGGGAGGGGGAGAACAAAATGAAAGTAGTTGTGGGGGAGAAAACAGGAAAAGAAAGGAATTCTGTGGGAGAGAACAGAAAAGGGGGAGAGTTCTAGGGTTAGAGAACAGAAGAAAAGGGAAGAGAAAAAGATTCTGACAGGGATTGAGGTGGTGGTAGGGGAGGCTAGAGCACAGTTCAACTGATCTGTTGGAAAGGGGAGGAAAAACAATTTGGGGGATTCCTCGTCTTGAGGGTTTGTACCTCACTATTGTTTGTTATGGGGCTAATGGTGTCTGTCATCTGGGCAGTTCCCATATTGAGTACCAAAAAACTGCTTCACAGAAAAGAGAAATGAAGTGAATTATATTGGCTCCAAGCAGTAGTAGAACCCCTGGGTTGGGGTAAAACTTGCCCAATAGGATGGAAAGGGCATAGAAAGGAGAGACCCAGGAGGATGTTAAGGGGATATTTGAGGGAAGATGGAACCTGGCAGGCAGTCTCTATGGAGTAAAGAAAAGGGAAAAAAAAAAAGAAAAAGGAACGAATTTGCTCAGCTACCCACCCAAACCTAGAGGGAGGCTCCACCTGCTTCCCCCTCAGCCTGTGAGAGGGTGGGGGAAGTTGTTCCTACCTACTCCCTGGGGAATGTGATTCATCTTTGAAACATGAACCTTTTGGGGAGGCTTCTGAGAAAAGCAGAGAATACACAGCTTGGATACAGTTGGAGTCCATCATGAAGGAGGGTGTCAGAGAGGAGTGCTTAACAGGTAGTGTGACTATAAGAGAAGGCAGGAAAGCTGGGGGTGGGGGGCTCAGCTCAGTACAAGCTAATGTGATTTTTAAGCTTAGATTTCCTTGCAATAAATAGATGGCAGTCTTTACATTTTTTCTTTTCTTTTTTCAGTTACAAGCATATGTTTTCTCTCCCTCCCACTTTCCCTTCTCCCGAATTGATGGGTTGTGGTGGATTTGTAATAAATATGTATAGTCAAGCAAAACTACTTCCCACATTGGCCATATCTGAAAATGTATCATTCTGCATCTCTCTGTCAGGAAGCAGTTGGTATGTTCCATCATTTGTCCTTTAGTACCACTGGTTGGTCATTTTATTCGTCAGAGCTCTTTAAGTCTGTCAAAGTCGTTTGTCTTTACAATTTTATTAATATTGTATAAATTGGGTCTCCTGGTTCTGTTCAGTTCTTCCTAGGCTTCACTGAAACCATCTCTTTCAACATTTCTTATGGCATTTTCGTATTCTGTTACATTCATATACCTTAATTTGTTCATCCATTTCCCAATATGTACCCCTTTAGTTTCCAGTTCTCTGACACTAAAAATAACTGCTATACATATTTTTGCATATATGGGTGGTTGCAGGTGGGGGAGGGAGTGAAAGAGAGAGAGAGAGAGAGAGAGAGAGAGAGAGAGAGAGAGAGAGAGAGAGAGAGAGAGAGAGAGAGAGGAGAGAATGGGGGTGATATATCGTAGTGGAAAGAAAATTGGAATAGGAATTGGAAGACTTGAATGTCCTATCTCTGACACTATTGTGTCAGAGCACCAGCAAGTAAATTAACCCCTCTGCCTCAGTTTCTTCTCTCATATTGGGGCTATAATTATAACAGATATTGTATTCATCCTCACTGAGCTGACCGTCTCCAAACTTGATGACACTACCAATCTTGCTAGTTTCACAGGGTCACAAAACTCAGTCAGTATTGATTCTTTCCTGTTCACACTCCTCACATAATATAATAATCAGCTGCCAAATCCCACTGATTCTGTCTCCATAATATCTCTGACATCCACCTCCATAATATCTCATATATCTATGCTTTTTCCAGATTCTTGTCTCACATCTGGACTATTTTAATAACCTCCTAACTGATTACAGTCTATTTTCAGTTCCTCTCATCTCTGATCTGTCCTGCATACAAGTACCAAAATAATCATCCTAAAACATAGACTTGACTCTTTGATTCTCTGGCCAAAACCTTTAAGTTGTTCCCTATTGTTTCTAGGTTAAAATACCAACTGCTTTGCCTGGCATATAAATTCTCCACAGTCTGACTTCAGCCTTTACTTTCTGTGTTACCTCACATTTCCTCCCTCCCTCCTGGCCCTTCAGGCTGTCTGTGTTCCTTCTAGCTATTCTTGATTTTCGCACAAATTACATGGCATGCTTGCCATGGTCCTCCTTTTTGCCTTTCAGAATCCTTTGTTTCCTTTCAAACCTTTAGTGAACTTCTAGCCAAAAGTCTTTCCTCCCTCCTCAATTTTCCCAGATCATGTTATCTGTATTTGTCCTTTGCCCTCTGTACTTTATATTTTATACTTAGATTCATACCCATTGTATTCTCACCCGACCCTCAGTAGTATGTATACTTCCTGAAGGCAAGGGACTTTTTCATTATTTTTCATCTTACTATATGTAGTACCTAGTCCACACTAGGCATTTACTGTAGGTTTATTGAATTGAATTGGGGCAGCTAGTTGGTGCAGTGGATAGAGCACCAGTGCAGGAGTCAGGAGGACCTATGTTCAAATGTCACTTCAGACACTTGACACTCACTAGTTGTGTGACCTTGGGCAAGTCATTTAACCCCAACTGCCTCATCCTGGGTCATCTCCAGTCATTCTGATGAATATCTGGTCACTGGATTCAGATGGCTCTGGAGGAGAAGTGAGGCTGGTGACCTGCACAGCCCTCCCTCATTCCAAACAAAGTCAAGTGCAAGTCATGCCATTATTTCTGTGATGGCATGGTCTTCTTCTGCAATGAAGGATGAACACATACATTGAATTGCATTAACCCCATAATACTTTCACAGTGTTGTTATGAAGCTCAAATAAACTTAGGAATAAAGATTATTGGCAAACTTGGTGGGAGCAGATTATCCAGTCTATCCTTGGGGATTCAGGATTTTTTGTTTGAACTAGTCTCCCTATTTTTCTATTCCTCAGGGCCTCCATTTTGCACCACCCAGTATATTGTCTATCATTCCCCTTATATATTCTTTCTAGTCTGGTAGGTTCTCCCTTGACATATTCTGACCAACATGCTTTGCTTTATCCCTCTGCATTTTCTTCTTTCTTTCAGATACTGGTTCCTCAGAGAGTATCCCCATCTGGAGTCACCTGGGCCAAGGCCCTGAGTCTCCCAAAGATTAAGTTTGGTTGGAGTCACATCTCCCTCGTGGCTACACAGAGGAATTGAAGAGTTTGCTGGAAAGCAGAGAAGAGCACCCCTTAGCCAGGGCCCATCCCTCGGCCCCTCCGTCAGGGCTCCTTGGGGACAGGAGGGGCCGGGTAGGACAGCTGTGCTATGATTTGGTGCCTCGGCCTGGCCACCCTCAGCCTGATCACCAGTCAGGGGGCTGACGGTGAGCTCCTTCTGAGGCTCGTGAAGCCCAGAACTACACACACCCACACCCACACCCCCATACACACGCACACGCATGCTCATGCACACGCACACATATGTACACTCACACGCACATGCATAGGCATGCACACACAAGGGAAGTATAGCAAGGCCAGCTTGGGAAAAAAGAGAGTCCCTAGCCCAGAGTGGGGTCCTGAAGGTCCATGGAGCCTTGGGTTTATACATGGATTAGGAGGTAGTCCAAATAAATGTTTCTTTGATTGAATTAAAGCCTTCGGGTCTCAGTCACCTGTATGACCCAGACACAGGTACTCCTTGCTGTGCTCCCATCGCCTTTCTCCCCTCACTCCCTACAGGCCGTGTGAAACCTGAGGCAGTGACAGTGGTGGGCCGTACTGGGGAGAGTGCCTTGCTAAGCTGTGACCTCCTGCCCCCCACGGGGAGGCCCCCTCTGCATGTCATCGAGTGGTTGCGCTTTGGCTTCCTGCTTCCCATTTTCATCCAGTTTGGGCTGTACTCCCCCCGTGTCGATCCTCACTACGTGGGTAAGAACCATTCCTTAGCAGGGGCAGCCATGTCTTAAGGATGGGGCCGGGACTTCCTAGCTTGCTTGTCATGCTCTCTAACCCTCATCCCATTGCCCTGGCCCTCCATTCTAGTGCCTAACCTTTGATCCCTTCCTCCCATGCCTAACTTTTATCAAGTTGATCTTTGGGGAATCTGTACCCCAAACCTCTGAACTAATCCATAAAGCCTATCAGACTCTACTGCAACCTCTCAGATTTATCATAAACCCAATTATCCTGCTCTCCAGACCCCATCCTCTGATTTCTCAACCCTTATGATATACATAGAGCTAACATAGGACCCCAACTTGTGTCTCTCCATGGAAAGTTTCCCAAGACTAGAATGCAGAGGAAAAGAAGATTTTTTTTGGAGCTGGAAGGAGCCTTAAAGAGGTCATGTAGTCCAAGCCCTTCGTTTCAGAGAAATCAGGGCTCCAGGAGTCCTTAGTTCATTCTATCACAATATTAGGGTGCAGCTTAACAATGAAGGAGGAAGTACACCTAGGCTGATGAGAAAGGCCTCTAGAAACTGTTACCTAATTATTAAACAGGGGATGACACTTGGATGAAGGATGTATTTCTTTCCCTTCCATGCCCCTGGTGCTGGTTACTGAACACCAAAATGGTCTCTCTCTTTCTAGGCCCTTTACCTCTCAGTACCTGGGCAGCTCCGCTTCCTTTTAATCTTTTAGTTGGAGTTCTGGGTAGCTGGTGCCTGGGTCCAGGGGTAAACTCTGGTCTCTGAATTTAGGGGTAATACAAAGGAAGAAAAGACTCTCTCCTTCCTTTTCACTTAACCTCTTGATCTTCAACAATGGATAGGAAAGAGATCCCTCTTGTCTATTAACCCCTTGAGTGCATTACAATTGTAGGCATCCCTTTCCACCCAACCCCAGAACCAGAGCCTTGGAATGGCAGTGATCAAAGCTGGAGCAGGATTACATGGAGATGGTGTGGGCTAAGAACTTTGTAGGGATCAAGAAAAAGTTGTTCCAGCAATCAGTATTGGAAAGGGACAGAGTTTAGACCATCATGGTGGGAGACAGTGGGAGAATCCTAAAACTCTGAATAAGTTATCCCTCTACCTCCCCATCCCCAAAGTCTTTCCATACTGAGCCTCCCAAGGAGAAATCCAGAAGAGGCCACTGAGAGCCCAACCCCTTTCTCTAATTTGAATCCTGGAGGGAGCTGTGGGATTGGTTGGGGCTTGTGGAGGAGGTACCAGTGGAGGAGGAGGAGACTGCCCAGGTACCTAGGGGAGGGGGATACCCCGTGATTTGCTTCTGATTTTTTTTCAAACAAAGACAGTTGTTGGCTATAGGCCCAGTTGGGGGAAGGGATGTGGTCAACTTCATAGGACCCCTCTCCCTCTGTGTATGCAAATGATGTTCCAGTTAGGGCCACTAGAATGAAAACAGCTCCACTGCCTAGTGTGATGAGAGTATGTGAAGAGATACAAGCTCTAAGAGAGAATGGGGCCTCCCTGACTATGTGAGGACCTGCCTGGGCAGCCTCTCCCATTAGAAAGGTGGGGCTGCCTGCCTGCTGGAGAATGTGGTGGGGGGCAGGGATTTTGGGATAAGAGAGAAGATACTTTCCTCAATGATTCCCTAAGGGAACTTGGAAACTCTTAACTCTCTGCCCTCCCAGCCCCCACCTCCTTTAGATGTCAGTCTCCCAAAACCGATAAATTTCCCCTAGGGCTTTTTGTGGGGATGGAGGGGTGAACAGAGATCCACTGCCAAGCAAACACCTACTGTCTCCCCTCTTCTTTCTCTCTTGCTCTGATTTCTTACTCAATCTACCTACCTGGCTTTGTGCCTTTATTGGCCTTATTTTCTCTGTTACTCCTTATTGTACTTAAGGGCTCCTGGGGGTGATATCTCTTGGAAAAAGGCATGGGGAATAAGGGAAGTATTTTTCCCTAATTTGGGGGTCCTCCTTACCAGAAGCAAGTTGTTGCTGGACAGTATGCTGGGTTAGAAGTCAGATAGGTAAAAGATACCTGTTGCCTGTTAACCCCTTGAATCCACCACAATTAAGACATTCCTGTCTATCATCCCACTCCCTGCTTACCTAACCCCATTTGCTGCCTACCACTCTCCACTCCTTGCCTAACTCCACCCCCCCATCCCCTACCCCCAGGGCCTCTCCTGCCTTTGTGTGGGGACTCCCAACCACAGAGTTGCCAAGCAACGGGAGGTGGAAGTTGTTTAGGACAATGATGTTTTGTCATAAACCCTCTGGGCTAGTGTAGGGGAGACTGGCACTAAGGCTGTGGAGGTGGGACAGGATGAACCAGCAATATCTTTGGGAAAATCAGTTTAGGACTTGATGGGGGTGAGTGGGAGGGGGATTAATACTATAGTGAAGAAGGATGGAGAGTCTGATGTCAAAAGGGGAAGAGTTAGGGTACGAACAGGAGAAGAGGTTTGGGGAATCAGGCCTACATGCTCATGTTCCATAAAGAGTCAACTACTTTGGAGTTTCATTGTCCAGGAAAGAAGGACTGGCTGCTAAGGAGAGTTAGGGGGAGAGGGACTTTTAGTGTTACAGTGGGTTATGCTAGAGAGACTCCACATACCTTACCCCAGAGCAAGGAAGCTCAAACGTGGTTTTTCAATTGGAGGATATCATTCATTTAACAGATGAGTGGAATGCTTAGCAGCAGTGGGGGAGCAGGGAGGATTGGGGCAAGAAAAGCAGGAGATAGATGGCAGGCCCTTGAAGATTTACAGATATATGTAAGAAACAATCTGAGTTTACTCTATACCAAAGTGCTTCAGTGGATTCCTAATTTCATTGGCCTAGGTCTGGCTGCCACTGGTGCAGACACATTACTTACTACAATCCACTCATTCCCTGCCCCTTCTGTCCTCCTGTTTTGAAACATATAGGACATCACCTAACCCCGTACTGGGTGATGTGTTTTTTTCTGAGTAGGAAAAGATGAGGGGAAAGGAAGAAGGAACTCACCCTCATCCTCACCATAAAGGAGGTTTCCTGGAATAAAGCCCAGAACCAGCTCTCTTTCCTTCAGTTCAAAAATAATTTATTAATCTCACCCTTCAAGTGCCAGGTGCTATGCTAATCGCTGGGCATATACAAAGACAAGAGAAAAATGGCCTTCTAGGAAATGGCATTCTATTGGTTGGACATTATGTGCCCAAATAAATAAATATAGGTAAAAAAAAGGTTTTTTTTGTATCACCCTTATGATTTTACTGGTATAGGAAACTCCTAGTGAGAAAATTCCCTCTACTAACATAGATAAGCACTGAAATATAGGATCTTAGAGAGTTAACTTGAGCCCTGAATTGTTAGGTGACTTGCCCAGGGTCATACAATATGTGTCAGAGATAGAACTTGCACTCAGATCCTTCTGGCTCTGAGGCTAGCTCCCTCTCCACTACTTCAGGCTGTTTCTCTGTAAGTATAAAATATGTACAAGTAATTACAAAGTGTTGGGGGTGGGAGAGGAGGGACAGCACAAAACCTTTGAGGAAAGGGGAATCAGAGAGGGTCTCCAATGAAGAGGGAGGACTTGAGTTGAACCTTTATGGGCTTTCATTTTGCTATATCTTACTGAAAAGGCATTGTGCAATAATAGTGTAGTACAGAGGCCCACAGTACTCCCACCAAACCAGATTCAGATGTAACTGGGAAATTTTTAACAAAATAAAAATACAAAACAATATAGGGAATGCTCATTATGTGGTTTTCTAAGTCAATATGCAGACCACAGAGATTCTTATGTATGGTTTAGTGACCTGAGTTTCTCTTTTAGTTTGACACCTGACAGAATGAACAGAGAACCAGCCAAAAAGCCAAGAAAATCCAGTGTCAGGTTCTGCCTCTGATATATCCTGGCTGCGTAACCCTAAGGGACTCAACTGAACTTCTCAGTGCTGACCTGCAGTGGTAGAAGGAATTTCTTTATTTGGGAATTCATTTCCTTCTCTGATGACATCACAGGTCAAGTCCCTACAGTTTGTCATTCAGTTGTTTTTCAGCTGTGTCCAACTCTCCATAACCCCATTTGGGGTTTTCTTGGCAAAGATAATGAAAATGGTTTGCCATTTCCTTTTCTAGATCATTTTACTGATGAGGAAACTGAGGCAAATAGGATTAAGTGACTTGCCCAAGATCACACCACTAGTAAGTGTCCGAGACTGGATTTGAACTCATAAAGATGAGTCTTCTTGACTCCAGGCCAGCTGTTGTATCCACTGTGCCAATTAATATTGCCAGACTCTAAATACTCAAAACTGAAATGCTATAGAAGTGTCCCAGGCTAAGGAAGTAGCTATGCATTCTTTCTATCCTAGGTAACTTGAGAGCTCAGATGCTTTCATCCATTTTCTCCCACCCAGAAGGTGTCTCTCCTTCAAAAATCCCAGATTTTTATCTCTCCCAGGAAGCCTTTCCTGCCTTCCCTTGTTTCTCTACATATTTATTCTTCATACCCTCTACATTTATTTACCTACACAATTGGCACTAGATTCTTGTGTATTTCTTCCTCTATTTCTGTGATCTTATCTCTCCCATCATTCTCCGAGGTCAAGAATTGTCTCCAACTCTCATAACTATCACAGAGCTCTGCCTGCCTGAGGTGCTGCCGTAAACCAGGAAGCACAGACTTGCCAACAATCTTATCATTGTAGCAAAGGACAGAGGACACTGGGGACCTTTGGCCCCCAAGAGTAGGCCATGGAGGCTGGTATCATCTGCTCTGTTCTTTATCAGGACAGTCAGATGTTTCACCTCACCACCTGTTCAGGTTAACTGAGTCACCACAGAGACTTTGTGGGAATTACTGGTCTATTAAAACATGCTCTGCACCGAGACGTTAGAAAACACAATTTGATCTTTGATAAATCAAAAGGCACGTTAGTGTCCCAAGTCACCATCTTGACATCTATTACCACTCTTAAAACCTGTTGAAGCAACTTGGTTACCTGAGATTCCTGGTGGTTGTGAATCTGTATCAACTAGAGTTCATTGCAAGTCTTTGGTTTTTCTCAGTTAGGTGTCTATAGACCGATGGCCAGAGTACTCAGTAACCAGAGGTGTAGGGATATGGTTAAATATTTACTTACTTGAGCAAAGCTTATCACCTGGGAGGAAAATTAGATGGAAAACCCTTTAAACCGGTCCACCCATCTGCAGTGTCACACCTGTGCACTCCGAGCCCATCTGAGAGTGATTTGCAAAGGAACACAGTCCACCTGAATAAATACTTGTTAATAAGACTTTTAATATCAAGTATCCTTAACATGGATAGTTCCTCCTTTCAGTGGAATCATCCTAGATTTGAAGTAGCAAGGGATGTGACTCAAGTGTGATGTTGTTCAGTGGGAATTCAAAGAGTTAGAGAGAATCGGGGTATTTCAGGTACTCAAAAGTTGGAGCTGAGTTTTATGTATGTTGGGAGTGTACTTTTGGGCTGTGTCGACATTAAGCCATGTGCATATCTGTAACAGTCTGGGCTTCCGGTATCAAGCGTTAAGTACCTACTATGTACTTAATAGGGTCAGTGGATGGAGCAGTTCATCTGATGCTGTGTATCTGTGTGTGTGGAGGGGAGGGGGTCCCCTTTTCTTTAAGCAGAGATTAGATGATCACTTGTGGGTTATATTCGTGTTAGTTTATAGATCGTACTAAATGACCAATGAGTTTCCTTCCGACTTTGATGTTCTGTGATTCTTCAAATCAGTCCTGGGTATGAAGATCTAGGGGGAAAGGAGCCTTCTGGGTAACAAGGCTTCTGACTTTGCTCGAAGCCTGTTTGCCTGGCTGACCTGGGTTCTAGCCACCCTAAGGCGCTTAGGCCTCTGATAATAGCTCTGGGAGATTAGGGGCTTTGACTGGAGAAACTTGGCTCCCAGCCAGGACAACCAGCTCTATTAGAGTTACTGGGGCCCTGATTCCCATGGTGGGTGGATGTGGGTGGCAGGGTCCATGGGGGAGGGGGAAGACAAGGATGGTAATAGCTCTATGTTCTCTCAAACAGTTTCAGCCTTACCTCACACTCCTGAAGGACTTTAGAGGTAGAATATCTTTTGGGGCAAGGGGTGAGGAGGATAATTCTTGCAAAAAGATGAAAGGGACAGAGAGCTAGTGACTCTTTTCATGTTCCTCCTTACCCTTAGTCTATCTGTGTTGGAGCGGGAGGGAAGTGTTTCCTTTTGTTTGGGGGTAGGTCCCAGCTGTAAAAGCAGGAGCCAGGGGGAGAGGGGAGAGGAGAACCAGGAAGGGGGGGAAGGAAAATGTACCTACGTAGGGATGCTAGACTATGGGACCAGCTTTTTCAGACCCTTTTCCCAGTTGCTATAGTATGCTCTGCCAGAATTCCCAACATCCAAGGGGTTGTTCTGGGTGTCCATAAGGCGTTTTTCAGATGATATACAGCAATGCTTAATGTCTGTGTTTCTTCTTCTAGGGCGTGTACGGCTACAGGAAGGGGCGTCCTTACTAATCGAAAGGCTTCAGACAGAGGACCAGGGTTGGTATGAATGTCGTGTGCTCTTCCTGGATCAGCCCAACCATGAAGATGACTTTGCCAATGGCTCCTGGGTGCACCTCACAGTTAACTGTACGGACTGGGGAACAAAGTGGTTAGGGGGAGAAAGGAAATCTAGGGTCGAAGGAAATATGGGGGTAGGGGAGCTGGAAGGTAAGAACTGCTCAAAGGGGAAAATGAGAAGTGATCCTTTCTCTCTAAAGTACAGCTGCATTCGACAGCTTTTCCCATTTCTGTGTTCCGTCCTCTCCTTTCCTCTCTTTGCCTCTGTCTTTTCTCCGTGGCTCTTTACTCAGTCCTCCGCCTATGACTCCTTGGGGATTATGTACCATCCATGTATGATCTGAACCCTCTTGCAAAATGCATTGGCACACATTGTCTCCTTTGAACCCTCAGAGCAGAATAGGGAGGACAATTTATCCTCATTGTACAGACAAGACACCTGAAACGCAGACAATATGACTTGCCCAGGCTCACCCAGCTATTTTGGAGGGAGGACTAGAACTCTTTCAGTTATACCATACTTCCCCGCTCCCCACCCCAGAAAGGCCCAACTCAGCCCCTTGCAACTCCAAACAGGTCTGATATGGGGGAGGGTGTGGGTACATCCAGCCTGACTGTCCAACTAATCCTGGCCTGGCTTTAAATGACAGCTCCACCCATCAATCATGGCCCTGGGCCATGAATTGCCTGGGCTGATAGGGAGGAGCAGCTGTGGATGGGGTCACTGTGATGAGAGTCATTGTGGTATAATGGAGGTAGGGCTGAATTTAGAATCTAGAAGCTGGGGTCAAATCCTGCCTCTGGACAAGTCACTTAATCTTTCTTGGCCTATGTTTTCTCATTTGTAAAATCAGGCTCTTGTACCCAATGTCCCTTAAGGTCCCTTCCTGCTCTAAATCTATGCTGTGGATCCTACTGTGGATCCAATTTAATTAACTTTAGGAACAGTTTGCTTTGTGCTGGAGATTGGACTTAGTTTTCAGTATCTGTCTGTGTGTCTCCTTTCCTAGTTGGAGGAAAATTGTTTCTGGGGTCCCAATGTTTCCTGGGTTGGTGACAGGGCCAGAATTCTTTAACTGGGAATAATAGTTGGGGATGATTCTGCTGACTTATCCAAGATAGAAACCCTACCTCTTCTGCCCATTGATTGATTGATAGATTGGGCAGGGCCTCGTGCCCTATCACAACCTTTTGTTGTCAACAGCCCCTCCCAGATTCCTGGAGACTCCCCCATCAGTGTTAGAGGTTCGGGAGTGGGAGCCAGTGACCCTGCACTGTGCAGCCAGTGGCAGCCCCCAGCCTCATGTGGCCTGGAAACGTGATGGGAAGGACCTGGGCCAGGGCCAGGGCCAGGTGCAGGTATGAAGTAGGGAGGGGATGATAAGGGAAGGAAATTGGGGAAGGGATGTAGAGGTTGGGCAGAAAAATGATCAGGGAGGATGACAGGACTGTGACTACCCCTCCTTGATCTATTCCTGGAACTAAGTGCCATGGCCAAAGGGTCTCCCTGTTCTTGGGGTTCTGCTGCCCTCTGCTGGTCATCTCTGGTAGCACAGGACTTTGTTGTTCCTCCCTCCCATTCTTCGCCCCCAGGTGCAGAATGGAACCCTTAGGATTGGAAGAGTGGAGCAGTCCAGTGCTGGAATCTATACGTGCCATGCCTCCAGCACTGAGGGCAGTGCCACACATGCTACCCACCTGTTGGTGCATGGTAAGCAGTAGCGTTGAGCTTGCCCACAGACAAAGGAAAAGATGATGATGTGGTAGGAGCTGGGAGGTGGAGGGATAAGGACTGGGAAACCAAGGCCATTTACTCCCATAGGAAGAATCCATGAGGGCTGGGGAGTAAAAGGGCTGAATAGAAGCTTACTCTTTTGTGCCCTGATCCCATCTTCTCCTATCTCTTAGAAGCTTAGCCCTTCTATCATCCCCCTACCACCGTCTTCACTCCTTCCCTATATAATGGCTCCTTTCCTGCTGCCCACTCACATGCCAAAGTCTCCCCACATCCTTTGAAAACTTTTCGTCTAGCCCTGCCATCTTGTCAAGTTACCGTCCTGTATCTCTTCTTGCTTTCACAGCCAGAATAAGTCGTCTCTAAGTAGAGACTTACCTTTATGCCCCCACCCCTAGTTTTTTGACCTACCACTTGGAACTGCTTTCTCAAAGATTACCAGTCTGTTAGTCTAATAGTCTTTTTTTCAGTTCTCATTCATTCTCCAGATTTCTTTGTGGATTTTTGTGTACTTTAGTCTACTTTGTCTATTTTGTATACTTTTTGGTACTGTTGACCACCCCCCTCCTCCTGGATACGCTCCTCCTTTTGCTCCCTTGACAACACCGCACTGCCCTGGCTTGCCTATGTATCTGACTACTGTGCTTCACTTCTTCCTTGCTGGCTGATCATTCATCTTCAACTCCCATGTACATATCTCTCCCTTTGTAACCTCACAGATTTTCATAGGTTCTTAACCTGGAGTTCATGAACCTATTTTTAAAATGTTCTGATAACTATATTTCAGTATCATTGGTTTTCTTTGTATCAGTTTATACATTTTCAAACACTATTCTGTAAAGAGATGCACAGGCTTTACCAGCCTCCCAAAGAACTCTATGACTCATAAAAGGTTAAGAGCTCCTGGGCTGTTATCTCTATATAGATGCACCTCTACCCAACATCTATAGATCTAGCCCCAATTTCTCTCTTTTCTTGATTCCCTCAGTTGTTCATGTTTTCTCCATCCCCAAATTAACTTGTATTACTTACCTTTCTACAGGTCATATTTTCCCCTATAGACCAGGAATTGCTTGAGGGCAGGAACATTTTCCTTTTGGTTTTTGTATTCAGAATGTCTAGTGCAGTGCTTTACACATACTGGGCAAATTCTTTAAATTTGAATTGAATATGATGTTAAGAATGGAAAGGTGAGAGGACAGAGCTGGTGTCTGAAGCCCAAGACTTGTGAAGAGGAGTCTTTTGAGCTGAGCTATTACCCTGAAAACAGCATCTTGGTTCCAGGGGCATCAGTCAGTCCACAAATAATTACTAAGCCTCAGCTATGTTCCCAGTCAGGTTATATTTGTTGTAGAAGAAACAAAGAAGCCACAGCCAAGAATCCCAGGGCTTAGAGCTGGAGAGGACCTTTGAGATCATCTAGTCTCACCTTTTCACTTTATAGATGAAGAGACAAGTGCGAGGGAAGTTAAATGAGATCCTGAGGTCACTCAGGCAGTAACAAAGCTGGGTCTCTGGCTTCAGATCCAGGGCACAGTCAAGTAACCCGTAGTTGAACTGGAGAGTACTAGCACATGTAAAGCCATTCCAGAACCATGTGTTAGAATTAGAATGGAAAAGCATTGGCCTTCAATGCATCAGGACTTCTCAGGAGGAAGGATGACTTCATGAAGTGGTGGGACTTTATCTGGGAATTGGAGGATGGGTTGGATTTAGATAGGTGGAGAAGAAGAGGAGGTAAGGAATTTTCAGTAGGCAGATCCACATGAGTAAAATCACAAATGAATGAATGAGCATTTTGTGTGCAGGAAAATAATGAAAAGACCGGATCGGAGTGGAGTGGGGTTGTGTGTTAGGGAAAGAACAAGGTTGACTCCATAGATCAGGTGATTACTATTCAGCAATGTTTTGCAAAGAAGGATTTATTCATTAAACACCTACTATGTGCTAGGTAGGAGATGTGTCAAGCACTTTACAAATACCTCATTTGAATCCTTGAAACAAAGCTTCGAGGTGGGTACTATTATACCCATTTTGCAGTTGTGAAAACTGATGTTACATGACTTGCCTGTGGCCATGCTACTAGTAGGTGTCTAAGGCTGGATTTGAACTCAAGTCTTCCTGACTCCACTGTACTATAGCTCCTCAGAAAGGTTTCTTGATCAGGTGTAGATTTCATTAGATGACCTCTGAAGTCGCCTCCACTTCTAACATCCTGTGATTTATATTACTCAGTGTCTTGAAAAATTATAGTAATAGCATTTTCATAGTGCTTTAAAGTTTAGAAAGCACTTTACATGTGTTACCTTATTTGAACCTCACAACAACCCTAGGAGGTAGGCACTATTATTATCACCATTTTTTTAACAGATGAGGAAATTGAGGCTGAAAGAAGTAAAATGACTTACCCACGGTCACACAGCTAGGATTCACATGCAAAACTTCTGGACTCCTAATCTAGCACTGTAACCACAGCACTGCCTTGCCTTCTACTTGAGAGCCCAGTGGAGGTGTTCAGCTTTGATGCCCTAGAAATATTTACAATCTCTGAGCCTCAGTTTCTTTATATATAAAGTGAAGTTGCACTCAATGAATTAGGATGTATCTAGGACACATTTTGATGAAATAGCAACATCTATGGTTTAGTAACCAGAGGACTTGAGAGATCACAGCACTGCTACCAGTGTGACCATGGGTCAGTCACTCAATCTTTCATCCTATAAAATGAGAGGATTGGACTAGATAGCCTAGGTGTCTTCTAGATCAAAGCCTAGGATTCTAGAACCTAGCATAGGGTCTAGAACATAGTGGGTACTTAATGAATGTTTGTTGAATCGAACCATATAATCTCTAAAGTTTTTTCCACTTTTAGCTCCTATGCTCTTAAGAAAGGTGGTGTCATGATACTTCCATGAATAGGGTTAAAGATGTGTGTGAGGACTGAGGGTGAGGGAGAGGCTATAGACTACCTAGAAGGCTTCTGGAGTAATCTTGGAGTAAGGTGATGAAAATAAGGAAAGTAGGAATGGAAAATAAAAGGAAAATCTAAAAGACATTTTGAAGGAAGAAGCAAGAAGACTTAGAATGGCTATCTGAACTGAAGGAGAGGAAAGGGTCAAAGATGACTCCAAGTTTGGTGGTCTGGTCAGCCTAGAGAAACCCTGAATTCATGTATGGCTTGATGGGAGCCTCTCCTTGCCTGAGGATGTCCGGGGGCTATGCTTGTGTGTTGATCAAGCAATGCCTTTTGCCATCCATTCTCCCTTCTGCCTTTTCCCTCATGAAAATGGGAAAGTTAGGAAGGGGAGCTGGCTTTGCAGAGAAAATTATGATCATGTGTAATTTTCTAAGTGGAGATATTCTCTTTGTCTAGTGCTCTAATATCTCCATAATAAACAATTGTAGTGTGTGTGTGTGTGTGTGTGTGTGTGTGTGTGAGAGAGAGAGAGAGAGAGAGAGAGTCAAGGGGATGCAGGTAGACATGGGGAAAGAGGGTCAAGGGGATGGAGGTAGAAAGGGGAAAGGAACAGGCAGTGAGTTCTCTCTTCTGTGGTTCCGAGATGAGTAGAGCCCCCTTTGATGTACTTCCCCCACAGGACCTCCAGTCATCGTGGTGCCCCCTGAAAATAGCACAGTTAATGCCTCCCAGGATGCCTCCTTGGCCTGTCAGGCTCAGGCTCACCCTGCCAACCTTACCTACAGCTGGTACCAGGGAAGCACCAATGTCTTCCACATCAGGTGGGACCCAGGGAGGACTAAGGGAACTGCTGCTCTCCATTAGTTCTGTCTGCCCAGAAGGGAAAGAGACTGCAGGGAAGTTTGGGGTGAGGCAAGGAGATGAATGGAGGGGAGCCCTTTCTGGTTGGGATAGGAGCCCCATTAACCTCTGTAAGAAAATGATCCCACGTAAGAAAGGGAGGGCCAGTACAATCAAACTGGAGAACCAGATCTCCCTGAGCAACAGTTTTCTTTTTCTCCACATCTAGGGCCCCCCCCTTTTTACTGCTCCATATTTACCATCCTCTCCCCACCCACCCATTTTCTTGGACTGGATATAGATGTCCCTTTTATCCCCCTTGTCCACCAGAGGTAAAGAATGGGTATTTTTTTTTCTGCCACCAGTTTAAACCTGGCTTCCAAGGTATAGATGGGAAGACACTCACATGAGAAAAAAAACTCACAGAGGGTGGTCTGGTGATCAAGTGCATATTCCCCTACCTGCTCCAGAATTCCTTTACACACTCTTCACACATATTGCATTGCAGCCGCCTGCAGCCCCGAGTTCGAATCCTGGTGGATGGGAGCCTCTGGCTGCAGGCTACCCAGCCTGATGATGCTGGACTCTATACCTGTGTGCCAAGCAATGGCCTTCGCCAACCACCCTCAGCATCTGCCTACCTCACTGTGCTGTGTAAGATCTCCTAGCTCACAGATCTGTGGCCTATCTGGTTCTAGTCTGTCCTTCTAAAGCATTTTTTCTCATAGCTACCAGTCCATTATCACCCGCCTCACATCTCCAGCCTCCTATCACTACCCACCTTGTGGTGGCATAAGACAATTTAGCCCTATTTCTTTTCCCTCTCTTTATTGCTGCCTGCTTCCCTTCAGACCCTGCCCAGGTGACAGCAATGCCCCCAGAGACACCCTTGCCTGTGGGCATGCAGGGAGTAATACGATGTCCCACCCGTGCCAATCCCCCTCTACTCTTTGTCAACTGGACCAAAGATGGCCAGGCCCTGCAGCTGGACAAGGTACTGGTTTGGGGAGGGGAGAAACGTCACAATGGAAGCCAGATGGGAACAGGAGGAGGTTGGGGGTGGGGGACTCAGGTCTTTTGTTTCCTCATCTAAAAACAGGAAGGATTGTAGACTTG
Source organism: Bettongia penicillata ogilbyi (assembly GCA_023548195.1). Classification (NCBI taxonomy): domain Eukaryota; kingdom Metazoa; phylum Chordata; class Mammalia; order Diprotodontia; family Potoroidae; genus Bettongia; species Bettongia penicillata. Next base: position 1,294,913 of record JAJHZJ010000630.1, read on the forward strand.
ATGACTTGTAACATCTCCATTCTGTGATTCCTTTGGTTCCATTCTCAGTTCCCAGGCTGGTCCCAGGCTTCAGATGGCTCATTGGTCATTGCCCTGGGGAATGAGGATGCCTTAGGAGAATATACCTGTACTCCCTACAACAGCCATGGCACAGCTGGACCCTCCTCCCCAACTCGTGTGCTGCTCAAGGTGAGTGTAGCTCTTGAGCCTCTTCTGTCCAGGGCTGGCCCCCAGACTCTCCTTATCCTGAGGCAACCATGGCAGAAACTCTCCCCTGCTGGGTCTCCCAGACCAGAGTTAGAGCTAACCAGTGTTAGCTTCAGCATGACCAGGGAAGATAAGGGGTTGAGGGGGAAGGACAGGAACAGTATCCATTCTGTGCAGAGTTCTATGCTGGATGCTTAAGGAAGCGCAGCTTCAGAAGGAATCCTCTCTGCCTTCATGAAGTTTATGATCTAATAGGAGAATAAAGTCTGCAGCGCTAAACTCACAAGGATACTTAACTGCATTAGAGAGCTGCAAAATAAAGAGTGGTATGAGATTTCAGGTAGAAGGCTTGTACTGGGGGACTTTCGTGCAGATAGCTTTAATTCACTTCATTTCAACAGCCTTTCAATTGACTAGACATTTACTGAATGTTTCAATGCACCCTTGTGTGTAACATAGGTCTTATACAAAGACAAAAATTAAACAGCCCCTACCCAAAAGGAAGATGATTCTCAGCTTCAAACAGTGGGTAGAAATTGAACAGTTGAAGGGAAATAAGGAGGACATTCTGGAAATGGGAACATAACAAGTAAAAGCAATGTGAGAAAATGCAAAGTATATTTGGAGACAGAGTGTAGTCCCCAAATGGAGAGGGAGGGGCATCGCAGCACCTATTCTGTGCCAAGCACTGTGCTAAGTGCTTTAAAAATATTACCTCACTTGATCCTTACAACAGCCCTTGCAAGGTAGGTGATAATATTATTCTCATTTTATAGTTGAGGAAACTGAGGCAAACTAAGAAGTTAGTTGACTTGCCCAGGATCACACAACTAGTAAGTATGTGAGTTCAGATTTGAACTCAGATCTTAAGGCCCAACATTCACCACCAGCTGCTTCAGATGAGAGTGTGGTGCGGGATTGTGGAGAGACTTGAATGCCAGGCTCAGGCTAATGAACTTTCCTTTGTATGTAGAATGTCAATAAAGAATTTTGAGCACAGTCATGATATGACTTGATTTATGGATGAGGTAAATCAGTCTGGCAGGGATAGGAAGGATGATGCAAGCCATTCTCCCTGCACATCTGGATTTTTGGAGTGGGAAGCTGGCTCTAAGGCCACCAAAACACGAATTGGAAATCTGTTTCCTCTTGATCCTCCTGACCTGAAGCAAGCACTTCATGCTCTTCTATAGCCATCCAATCCCCTCCATTGACTGTTTATCATAGGGGGTCATCTACCTCCCTAGACATAAATTACCTTATATTTCCTGCCACCACCTCAACTAAAGTCATGGAGGGGCAGAAAATTTAAGGAAGCTAGTGGAGAGGAATGGGAAAGTGAGAGAGCCAAGTGGTGGGAGAGGCCAACCTCAGGCCCATAAAATAGACATGCATGTTAAGAATGAATTGGGGTAGAAGATTGGTATTTGTTGTTTGTCCTGTGTTCTGGAAGAGGGCCCAGACATCAGGAAGGTGCTGCTATGACTTGCAAGTGAATTGGATTTAAATGAGGAAGGGCTGTGCAAAGTAACCGGCCTCACTTCTCCTCTGGAGCCATCTGGGTCCAGTGGCAAGACATAGTTCAGGACGATTGGAGATCGCTCCCTTGGGTAGGTAATGGGGTACCACTGGAGCCCTCACCCTGTCCTTCTACCCTTCAAACCTTGATCTATATTTCAGGCTCCTCCAGCTTTCATTGAACAACCAAAGAAAGAGTACTTCCAGGAGGTGGGGAGGGAATTGCTCATCCCTTGCTCAGCCCATGGGGATCCCACCCCTGCCATCACTTGGTCTAAGGTAAGACACCCAGATCAGGGCCTTCATTTACCTCTTACCCTTTCATCCCCAGGCATCTGGTGGGAAGAAAGAACCCTAATGCCTCTTCTGAGGAGGAGGCAGAGAATTCCAGGATTCCATTCTCAGTTGGGGGGGTGGGGTTGGAGTAGCATTAGGGAGGATGAGGAGTGCCTTGGGAAAAGGGTATGGTGGTCTTTGTCATTAGGAGTGACAGACGGTTCTTCTGTAGGTGGACCGAGGCCTACGGGGTGAGGCCCAGGTGGATAGTAATCGTAGTTTGGTCCTTCGGCCACTGAGCAAGGAAGCCCATGGACTCTGGGAGTGCAGTGCCAGCAATATTGTGGCTCGTGTGGCAACCACTACTACTGTCTACGTGTTAGGTCAGTGTCCAGGGGTCAGGGTTTGAGGCTGGGAGCATGGGGTGGGACAGATGGGGAATCTGAGCATGGGGGGCTGGCTCCAGAGGCACAAGGTTTAAGGAAGTTTGAGGAGCATGGAAGGGGGCTCAGACATAGAGAGACCTCGGGATAAAGGACTTGGGCCTCCACCAAGACCCTGCCCCATCTCCTTCCCAGTCCCGTAACCCTAACCCTTCCCTGCTTCTGTCTCCCTAACAAGGCACCAGCCCCCATGCTGTCACCAATGTGTCTGTGCTGTCCTTACCTGAGGGAGTCAATATCTCCTGGGAGCCTGGGTTTGATGGTGGCTACCTACAGAGGTTCAGTGTGTGGTATACCCCGCTGTGAGTATTCCCTTACCCTCTGCTTCTTCCTGGCCAGTTCCTTGAGGCTCTTCTTTACCATCTCAATCCCACTGTCCTTCTTGTCCCTTCTCCACTTCCTACCCTAGACTCTTTCCCAAATCTCTCATCTCTCTGTCCCAATGATTCCATGTTTATAACAGCAGTTCTCAGAAGGTGGTCCAGGGACTCCTGGGGGTCCCCAAGACTCTTTCAGAGTCTACAAGGTTAAAACTATTTTTGTAATAATATCAAGGCATTTTAGTTTCTAATATGGTAAGTAACCCACACAAACAAAAATTTGAGAACCTGATCTGGATCCATTCTGGTCTTTGGGTTCCAGTAATGGGTTCGTCTCTGTTCCCAGGTGAGTGACATCAGCAGCCAGCTCCCAGGGAACAGGAAGACGAATGCAGAAGCCGTGGCTGAGGGGACAGGAAAACATAAACTTGTTTGTCCTGGGACCTAAGGGCTGTCAGGATCCTGCCACGCATATCTCCCAGTTCTTCCTCCCCATCCCCCTTCCCCAATCTCAGAAAATTCCAGACAATACTTTCAGAAAACCAAATTATCTCACTCCTCTGTGCCCCAAACTCCCAGTTGATTAACTTCTTTGCTCTCAATTTCCACAGGGCCAAGCGACCTGACCGTGCCCACCATGACTGGATATCCCTACCAGTGCCTGCAGGTGCTGCCCACCTAGTGGTAGCAGGTCTGCAACCCCATACCAGCTACCAGTTCAGTGTCCTGGCCCAGAACAAGCTAGGGAGTGGCCCTTTCAGTGAGATCATCTTGTCTTCTCCTGATGGTGAGATTTCTCATCCAGAGAACTACCAAGATAAAGTTAGAGGGAGGGTAAAGCTAGGGGCAGGGATGTGGCTGGGGTGGGGACAGGAATTGAGGAATTGAGTAGGGAGAGAGAGGTGTTTGGGAACCTGAGTATGATGAGGGGAAGACTGGAGAAGGGAGTTGAGGGGCTTGGGTGGGGACAGGAATTGATGAATTGAGTAGGGAGAGAGAGGTGTTTGGGAACCTGAGTATGATGAGGGGAAGACTGGAGAAGGGAGTTGTTGGCTTCCGTGGTTTACAATAAAGTGGAAGGTAAATGTTAGGGGACTGAGTAAAGATTGAGGAAGTGGAATGTTGATTCAGAAAAGAGAATTGGTGCTTGGGAATTGGGGAAAGATTCCAATGAGACAGAGAGGTGTTTCGAGAAGGAAAACAGTTTAGTGCTGAGGAACAGGAGGCCTGAGGAAGTAGAAAGGTTTGGGGGAAGTAAAGCAACCTCTGTCCTGAGTGTCTCTTGTTGTTCCTAGCAGGGCTTCCAACCACCCAGGCTGTCCCTATGTCCCATGCTACAGAATCCCAACTATCCCTGTCCCCACCTCGAGGACTCATGGCAGTGAGGACCCCGAGGGGTGTACTGCTGCACTGGGAGCCTCCCTTGCTGGCTCCTGAAATATTGGCCAGTTATGCCCTGGAAGGTCGACATGGCTCCCATGGTTGGGAGGTGCTGGACAGGGCCATCAGTGGAGCTGACACTCAACTGCTAGTGCCTGGACTCATCAAGGTAAGAGAGAAAGGCTGGAAGCATGGTATGGAGAGGAGAGCCAAAGAGATGGGGGTGGGGGAAGGGCAAGAGAGAGACAGCGACTGCATCACTGATGCATGTTCCAGGCACTGCTAAATGCTAGAAATACCAGCTGAAACAAATAAGACAGTCTCTACTAATAAAGGGGAGCTAGGAGTGGGGACAAGGGCTAGAGGAGAAGGAGGGAGCCTGTAGTCAAGGGGGTGGAGCCATTAGAGAGAGTTGGGTCTGCAGTGAAGTAGGCATGGCTGGGATCCTTTGGGAAGGGCTGAGCTAGGGAGTCACCAGTTGGGAGAGTAGGCCCTAGAGACTGCTTTCTCCAAGATGTGAGGGTGATGGGTGAGGATTAATTTTCTTCTGAGGGTTTTTCCTTCTGTGGCCTTTGACATCATTTCCCAGGTTACTGCTCTGTTCCTTATTCACTGTTTCTTCCCATCACCTTCAAAAAGACATTTTATCATGTGCCTGCTCTATATGGGACACTGAGTTGTATTCTGTGCCCCTCCTCCCCTTGCCCCTCTTGCCCCAACTTAGGATTCCTTCTATGAGTTTCGTCTGGTGGCTTTTGCTGGCAGCTACATCAGTGACCCCAGCAACGTGGCCAACATTTCCACAGCTGGTGAGGCCTAGGGTGGAACATCTCCACCTTTGGGAATGGTGGGCCCTCAGAGTCTTTGGGGTCATTCTCTTTGCCTCAGTTCCCCCCACACTGACTTCTCCTCTCCCATCTCCACACTCAGGCATGGAGGTGTACCCTTCCCGAACACAGCTTCCTGGCCTGTTGCCCCAGCCTGTATTGGCTGGTGTGGTAGGTGGTGTTTGCTTCCTGAGTGTAGCCATTCTAATTAGCACAGTGGCTGCCTGTGCCATGAACAGACGGCGGGCTGCCCGACTCCGAAAACGCCACCAAGGTAGGCCCTATCCTCCTGCTATCCGCCTAGACCTCGGCTTCTCACTTGTGCCCCAACTGAGTGGGGATATACCCCAGCCTCACCTATCCTCTTCTTTATCCCCAGAAAGGCTCCTCTACCCATTGGGCCCCAGCCCCACCAAGCCTTACCTCCTCACCTGGCCTCACCCTCAGCTCCCACTTCTATGCCCCAGGACAGCTCCTGGCCTCATAGCTAGTTTTCCCAGTACAGTTCCCATTCTGCCTTGAAGCCCCACCCATGGCCTGTATTTCTACCCCATGTCCAGACTTACTGGTGATAAACAGCCTGTCTTTGCCCTCATGCTAATGTGCCATGCCCCATCTCAAAGCCCTGCCCCAGCCCCTTTTCCTTCCCACTCCCTCTAGAGGACTTTGGAGCTGCTTATCTTGGGACTGGGGGCTCCATGGGGTGGGTATGAGGAACATGTCCCAGGGCCTGGCTCATGGAGTAAACAAAAGACCAGAACCCCTCTCCATTGCTGTCATCATCCCCCTGTTCTCACCCCCTTCCAGATCTACCACTCATCTTCTCCCCCCCAAGGAAGTCACCTCCCAAGTAAGTTCTTCCATTCCCTAGTCCTTTGACCCTGCTGTGCCCTGGGCTGTGCCACTTCCTTTATTCTCCTTCGCCTTAGGTGGGGAAGCAGTCAGTGGGGCCTTGGGGGTGGCTGGGGCTTGACTGGGCAGAAGCAGTTTGGAGCAGATCACATGGGGGCCTGAGGAAGGGAAGCTCCACCTTTAGCCTTCTTGCAGGCCTAGGTCATTGTGTCAGTCAAGGCCCAGGCTTATTACTCTACCTAGGCTAGCCTTCTCTTTCCTTTAAACTAGGGGTTCTTAACCTGGAGTCCATGAACTTTAAAAAAAATTCTAATGATTCCAATAGAATTGATTTCCTTCGTAATCTGTGTGTTTTATTTTGTGCATTTTAAAACATTATTCTGAGCTGGCATTCATAAGTTTCACCAGACTGCTACAGAGCCTCATGACAAAAATGGTTAAGAACCCCTGTAGAGACACTGACTTTGCCTCCTGCCTTCATCTCCTTGGCATTATCTCCTCCTATTCCAAATCCCCCATCTCTGTCTCTGGCTCCTGGGTGGTTAGAATTGTCCTGTGCCCTCTCCATGCTGACATGGGCCCTGATGCCCTGCCCCTCCCCAGTTCTGCTCCAGGCTCGGGCAGCCCTGACAGTGTGATGAAGCTGAAACTCCAGGAGTCCCCATCTCTAAGCCTTCGACAAAGCCTGCTATGGGAGGAGACCAACCAGCTCCCCAGTCCTCCTGCCCAGCTCCTACCTAGCCCACTTCCCTTGGAACCAATATGCCGAGGCCCTGATGGGCGATTTGTAATGGGACCAGGTGCCCGGTCCCCTCAGGTTTCACTGACCCAGATCCAAGATGAGCCTCAAAGTACAGGCCATTGCCAGGCTCATTCGAGTGACTGTAACAACAGCAGTCCCAGTGGAGTGGCCCAGCCCCTTTACATTGCTGACATCAGCCCTGTGGGCCCACCACCTAGCCCCCTGCCAGCCCCCAGCCCCCTGCTCCAGTATTTGAGCCTCCCCTTTTTCCGGGAGATGAACGTTGATGGGGACTGGCCTCCTACTGAAGAACCCAGTCCTGCCCCACCTCTCGACTACATGGACACCCGGCCTGGCCCTGAGACAACCCTCTCTCGACCCCTGGGCTCCCCATTAGGCTTCCCTAAGGCAGTTCTGCCTGGGAGCAGGGTCAGCGGGCCAGGCCCTGATTCATCCTACACTGCCTTGGCTGACTGGACACTTCGGGAGAGGGGCCTACCTGGGCCTCCCCTCTCTGTGCCCAGAGGCAGCCTCACCAGCCAGAGCAGTGGGAGGGGCAGTGCCTCCTTTCTTCGCCCACCCTCACTGGCCCCCTCTTTTGGGGGCAGCTACCTCAGTCCCCCCTCAGGGGACACTAGCAGTTGGGCCAGTGGAGGAATTGGTCTGGAGAGGTGGCCTCGGAGAGAACATGTGCTGACTGTCAGTAAGAGGTGAGGGTGGTCTGTTCCCAACTCAAGGGTTCAAGCCTGATCCTCTCTCCCTTTTCTCTTTCTCCTCACTATTCCTGCCTTGTACCAGAAACTTGATTTACCCCTCTTCTTAATCCCTGATTGTGGGCATTATTCTGAGGCAGAGGGTACCATTTCCAGGTGAGGGGGCACATACTGTCCTGAACTTTTCTGCTCCATAACCAACAAATTCACAATCGTATGCCTACAGGAGGAACACTTCAGTGGATGAAAACTATGAGTGGGACTCTGAGCTTCCTGGGGACTTGGAACTTCTTGAATCATTGCAGCTGGGGCAGAGGGGTGGTGGACCCCGGGGTCAGCCAGAGCTGAAACTAGGTGCGTGAGACCACAGGGCAGGGGATCAGTTCCCCAGTCTCTTCATCCTTCCCAGCTCAACTCCCTGGGCATCATCTGTCTGCCCCCTGATTTTCTCTTCAGCCCTAGATTCAGCTTGGGGCCTACTTGTTCTCCATTGTCATCTAAAGTTTAGTTGGCAGTTGCCTCTGGTCTCTGCGTTCAGTGATAATAGGATATTCCCAGTCTTACTCTCACAAGGGAGATTGGCTTAGGCACTCCTTCTTCCATATCCCTCATTCAGCTTGTTCCCCTAAAGCTTTTATATCCTCTAAATCTGTTCCTTAAAAATCTTTCTATCTCTCACTCCCCTGCTTCATGCTCTGACAGGCTCCAGGGAAACAGAGGAGTGCACCTGGGGGGCTGCCCATCCTCCTGGGCCAGAGGAACGCTGTGCTGCCCTCCGTGAGGAATTCTTGGCTTTCCGACGTCGCCGTGATGCTACCCGGGCACAGCTGCCTGGTCGCCAGGAACCCATCAGCCACCCTGAGCAAGCCACATTGCTATGAATGCTTGGTGGCGGTGGGACAAGAACCTAGGGGCAGGATTGAACAGGGACATCTGTGGGGGTACTGGGGGCATTGATAATGCCCCCCCTCCCACTCTGGTACCCAGGCTGGTACACTGGCTGGTTAGGGGGAAGGATATGGGTAGCACAAATCTCCCTTAGGTTGAATTGGGTTTCCCCAGAGGGGCCTCTCCTCCCCCCAGGGCAGAGAGGAAGGAGATAGCTACAGGGATCTCAGGGTCTGCCCTTGCCCCTTCTATGTGAGTGAGGCATGAGGAAAATTTTTACAAGCAATTAAAGAGAGACTGAGAATACTTTGTGTGTGGTGCCTGGCTTTGAAGCTGAAGGAGGGAGAGGTGGGGAAGGGAATAGGACCATGAATGGTAGGGAATCCCCCAAGATGCAACTTGAGTCCCTCTCCAGCAAGGGGCCAGACCCAAGGCTGCATTGAAAGGAGGATCCCTGAAGGAACTTCTGTCCTAGCCACTGCTGTCTCCTTCACTCTCAGCTCCAGCCTTACTTTTCTGCCTAAAAAGGCTGAGTCCCTTCTGAGTCCCCTTTGAGGAGACCTCTCTGCAACAACCCACCTTCCTCCATCCTGCAGATGTGCTAAGGAGTAGTAAATGAGATGAAAAAAGTAGTGATGGAAAAGTGGGAGAGAGGCGAGTCAGTCCTGAACTCCCAGAAGCCAACCCTACCCCTGCCGCTGGGGCTCCAGGGAGGAGAGAGTGACCTCACTGTTACCACCTGTCCAGGCTTGAAGAAGGTGGCAGGGCAGGGCAGGGCAGGCCAAGCAAACAGAATAGGATCGGCAACTTGGCCTGAACAGCCGGGAGTTGGCGTAGTGAAGAAATATAATCAACACACATTTAGTATGCACTTAGCCTGTACCAGACATTGTGCTAAAAAGGCAAAAACAGTTCCTGTCTTCAAGGAGTTCACAATCTAATATGGGAGACTACATCGAGACAACCATGTGCAAGCAAGATATATACATGATAAATTGGAGATAACCACCAGAGGAAGGCGGACAGGGGAAAAAAGCTTTTTGCAGAAGGGAACGCACTAACTGAAATCAGAGCCCCTGGACTTCAGTCTTGACTGCCACTGCTTTGGCAATTCACTTCTCTGATTTCAGTGACCTTCTTTGTTACTTGGACTAGATTTCTAAGGTCCTTTACCATTTCAAAGTCCATAATTTTACGATCCTCTTCCCAATGCAGGCCTTATTTCTATTCCCATTCGGCATAATGCAGGGAGAGGGGAGAGTTGTCTTGGAGTGTGCCTCAGTTTCCCCATCTATTCTGTTTATTCATATGTGTATATAAGGGGTGGCAGGACTTGTCATGCCCAGTATTTATGCACTCAGCTCCGAAGTTTCCCACTTAGCCCCAAATCTCTGGTGTTGCTAATGGAATCTGAGGTGGGGATACTTCCCAAGAGTCCCAGAACTCAACATAGCTCCCCTCTGCCTGCTCTGCCCTGTGCCTTTAAATCTTCGCCCGTCGCCCCGCCCCAGGCCCGCCCCTTGGTCGAGGCGGGATCTGCCTGAAAACCCTCCGCCTCGGGAAGCCCAGTGCCACTCACTGCGCGCCGCGCCCCAGCCCGCTCAGCTCTCCATCCACCGCCTCGCGGTAAAGGTGAGCGCCGAGGGCAGGGAGGAGGGGAGGAGGAAGGGCAGAGCTGGGCAGCGGGGGAAGCCTCGGGTGGCTGCGCCGTGAGTCACTGAGAGCAGGGCTTAGGGTCCGATCTGTGCCCTGTGCTGCCCAGCCCGTCCTCTGGCTTGGCTCCCCGCTAGGCTAGTTGGGCAGGTGGGGCAGGGCGGCGGCCCTTGCTCTGTGCGCTGCGCTTGGGCTCCGCTGGTCCAGAGAACTTGGGGTCCGTACCCCTCTCTGCGGGCAGCAGGAGAGATCTGGGCGAAGCGCTGGCCGCGACTTTGGGAAGGGAGGAGGGGGAAGATGAGGGGCTGCACGGGGAGGGACCTGGCATAAATACCTGTGCCTTGCCAGTACCTGCCCGTTAGTGCCCTCCTTGAGACTGCCCTCTTGGCTTTCTTTGACCTCGGGCACTTAGGCTTTCCCCCATGCCCTTCTCACTTGTCTGTTCGTGGCACACGTGTGGCGTGCTGTCCTCTGTTCTCCAAACTCTTGCCTGACTTACTTCTTGCTAACTTTTCTCTGGAGCCTGGCACTGCCTGATTTCTGACAGGGACGTCCCTATGCCAGAACTTGTTCCCCAGAGGCACTGGGTTAACACTAGGTTAGTAACCTAGGTTGTCTCAGTAACCTTATTCTTTCTTCGTATTCTGAGCAGGGCCAGTGCATTGATCCCATCCTTCCAGTACTTTGGGGGGGGGGGGGGGGCGCGGAGCGGGGGTCCCTTCCATACTGAGGAGCCCTAGCTGCAGTCTGACCTGTCTGGCTTCCATGGTCTTGGATGGGGGGGGGGTCTGCCCCTTCCCCACCCCCATGCCCCCTGCTGCTGGGAAAGCCTCTGGCCGTGGCTGTTGGGCGGGCTGGCTGCCCAGACCACTGCGTCACCCTGGCGGCGGGTGAGTCATCTCTCAGTAACGGCCAGGGTGTGGTTGGGGGGTGGGGGGGGAAGGTAAGCGTTAAAGAAGGCAAGGAAGGGGCCGGACGTGCTAGGCAAGAGCGGGATTAGCGCTCCTTCAGTAGAGATGGGAATGGAAGAGTATGGAGGGTAACATCCTCTGGCTAGGGGCCGCTGATTTAGATCTGGGACTGGGGTGGGAATGAAGCTGGATGTGCCTATCTTAGTTCGAGAGGCTGAAATTGCTCCCTTCTCCCTCTTCCTACTACCTATCTGGAGAGGTATCCACCTGGAAATTGGACTGGGGGTGCACCGAGCACTGCTGGTAGACCACAGGTGCTTAATACATGCTTCTTGATTCTTTGACTTACTGGTTCCTAGCTGGAAAGGGTAGTGGTGGGATTTATGTGTGGGAGGGGCATTATGGATTTCCCCTCTCTACTCTCTAGTACACACAGCCTTGAGTTTCCCATTCCTGTCTTTTGATGAATGGGAAGGAAGCGGAGATGTTGGGGTGGAGCAGAACCTTGAGGGCCCTCAGGACCCCAGAACCCACAAACCCTCTTTGTCTTCCTTCCCCCTTGATCCCATCCTGCCTCTGCCTTCCTGTTCCTTCAGGGCTAGATCCTGACCTCATTCACTCCTCTGGGAATTTTCTTTTGTATATATGGTACTAGCCCTGAAACAGCTTCCACCCCCAGGAGAATCCGAATCCTACTCCGCCGTCCCACAGCTGACTGGCCTGGGGACCCTATGGAAGAATCTCCCTATTTGCTCTAAGGTGACCCTAGCTAGTAAATGCTCCTCAAGGTGGTGGTGCCATCTTCTAACTCCAGACTGATCTAGAGCCTTTCTCTGCCTGGGAGGGATTGTCTTTGTGCCCTGCCTGGCTCCCCACTCCTAGCCCCTTGTACTATGTTTAGTATACAAAACCCTTAGCAACAGCCCCCGCCTGACCTCCTCTGGCCCCCCTCCCTTCTCCACCCCAGCACACCCTCCTCCCGCCCAGGCCTTGTGGCTTCCTGTTTGTGTATCTCTGGCTTTCTCCACTGGGGGCAGGGGGGCTGCCCCATGGGGGACACTGTAATCAGACCCATGCTGCCTTCCCATCTCCCCTCCTCCTTCCTGTCCCTCTTATCCCTTCTCCCTGTGAACATATTCCCACTCCTTCCTTCTCTGGCCCCTTTCAGCATGGTCTGGGAAATTGACTCACCATTCTTCTTCCATGGCCCTCAGTAAGGCTTTTCCTCTTCCCCTGGCTTTGAGATTGGGACCGGAGAATGAAAGGAAAACAGCTTTGGGTCTTTGGCTTATTCTAAGGTTATGCTTTGAATCTGGCAATTTGAGGGTAACAGGGGCATCCCTTTTTCCTATTCCTCCAGCTCTTAATAACTGGGAGGGTAAGGTCAAGTTCTTGTCAGCTCTCCTGGCTTGAGATCCTACCTTCTCCCTTATGCTGTCCTTTATACTGCCCCTCCTTGTGCATCTGTGAGTAGTTCTAGTGTTCAGAACCCCCTCCCTTCCTCTTAACTGTCCTTCCATATTCCTGAGCTATCCAGCTGCTGGCTTTCCATATCTTCTCTGGTTTAGGCATCTCTGAGGATCCCCACGCTGCTTTGTAATTCAGCATCCTCTCTGAGCAGAAACCCACTCTGCCCATCCAGGGTAGGAAGGGCAGGCCAAGGGGTTTGCTGCCAGGGTGGGCCTCTTCACCCCTAACAGCCCAGCCGGAGCTTGTCAGCTCACGCCTGTGATACCTCCTTCCTCCCTTCAGCCGGGATGGAGAAGGGAGAAAGAACAGCTGTTGGCCAGGATGGTTCCTTCCCAGGGCCCCTCCCTGTTGCTCTGGCACTATAGAGTGACTGGGGCTCCAGAACACAGCAGACACAGCAGCTGGAGCCCTCATGCTTTGCCAGCTGTGGCCCAGGCCCAGGACAGTGAAGGGGAAGCGGTACCTCCGAATTCCTCCCCTCAGGGGCAGTTTGTACAGAAGTGCTTGGTTCAACCCTGGCAGGTTAAAAAGATCTATCTGGACATTACTTTCCCTTCTTTTCCTACTCCCTGTGCTTGGGTTAATTATTCTCTTACCTGACTCTTCCCTCAGGCTGTACCCTGGTGATCCCTGGGCCATTTAGCATTGAACAGGATGCTTATCTGAGGACCAGGCATGCAAAACTGAGTTAATCCTAGGCAGCGATGGGGCTCAGAACTTGACTTGGGAGAAGTGGGGGGCTTACTTCTCTTCAAAAGGGATCCACCTTAGGAGTTCCTCCTCCCCTTACCTCTTCCCCTACCATTCTTTTCACTTTCTCATGGAAAGGTTGGCAAGCATGAGCCAGGTTTGAAGGAGGAAAGGAGAACTCAGTCTCCTTCTTCAAACCTTGTCCCCCAAAAGATTGACTAGATTCCTCTGCTCCATCTCCTTTCCCAGCCTCTCCACTCTTAAATTTGATGAGGAGATCCATTCTCCTCCCACTCCTACAGTCTTGGCTTTCTCTTGGGGGAAGTGTGTATTGGGGGTAGGGAGGATACTTGTTAATGAAGTTAAAAATAGTTGATTTTAGAACCTTCTAAGCAGGAAGTAAACTGTAAAACTTGATAAGTTGGGATAGGAAGGAGTGTTTAGATAGTGAAAAGAGGCCGAGGGACTGCTTCTCCAGGCAGAGAAGCCTTTATGATTCTCTGGGGCTTGGCTGCCCCATTCCAACATCCTCACCACATTCATATCTCAAGGCGGAGGATGCTGTTAGGGGTATGTGTCCTGGTTACCTTGCATGTTGCCATAATGAATTCAGAACCCTCAAATTCGATCCCACTAAGTGGGGATGTGGCAGATCAGATAGTTGCTTCTACCTGAGGCTTGGTCTATGGACTTTGGAAGCTACTGCAGTAAAGGAGACAATTTCTTAGCACACGTTTGTTCCCTCACCTGGATACTGGCAGCTGCCCTGGCAAGGAATGTCCTTTCTAGTGTAACCCTAGAGCAAGGTTGGGGAACCTAGGGCCTTGAGGCCACATGTGGCCCCCTAGGTCCTCAAATGTGGCCCTTTGACTATTTAGATTCAGAAAAGGGGCTGCACTTGAGGACCTAGAGGGCCACAAGTGAACTTGAGGCTATAGGTTCCCCAACCCTGCCCTAGAACTATCTTCTAATTCTGGGGATAGAGGATTCTAAGGAGAGTGGGAATGGGATAGAGACTGAACAAGTTTCCATATGGGGCGGTAGAGTTGTACTAGGCCTGCCTAGACAGGTATTTGGGCAGTGAGCCAAGGCAGGGGGCGGAAGGGTGAGGATAGGCAGCCCCTTGGCACAGTGTGGAACTTCTAACTCAAGCTGGCAGATAAGAAACCATTCAGCCACTTTCCCTTCTATCCCTTTGACTCCCACCTCTTCCTACCTCCAGTCCCTTGATAGCCATCCTATCCTGTTAAGTGAAACTACCCTTACCTGGATTCTGTAGAAGCATAACATTCTAGGATCCCTAAAATGGAGGGATGAGAGACCATTCCCCTCCTATAAATCCACTGTCTGCCTGCCTTGATTAGTTTGCAGTTGTAAACTATCCCTGGTTCTGTTCCCTCTCCTTGGACTGCCCTCTAGAACATCTCACTCTCCTCACCATCCATCTAAATGCTATTTTTCCAGGCCAAGCCCAAGTCCTCCATGTTCCATAATGACTTTCTTTATTACCCTAACCCTACTATATATCTTCTCAGTGCCAATGGCCTGTAACAGTACTACACAGTGGAACCTGAATTACAGAGTTTTCTGTACCTGTTTTCTTATGGATGAGCTCTTGCCTCTCCATTGAATCGTAAGCTCCGTCAATAGAATACATGCTTCTTAAGGGCCAGGCCTATTTCGTTTTTGTTTTTACATTCCTAGCATTTTGTCTAGTGCCAACAAATGCCAGTTGGATATTTGAATGAATTAATCCTTCAAGGCTGAGTTTTCTCTTACATTGCCCACGAGGTCCAGCGTGGAACTAGGCACATGGTAATCTCTCAGGGAAACGTTTCTTGACTGACTCTACCCAAGTCCATTTGCTCAGTCATACAAATCAGGCCCCATTACCATTGTTCCCAGTCCTTTCTCCCAACAAAGAGTAAAAGGGAAGGAGAGACCTGGGTTAAGATCAGTAGAGTTGATTACGGTTCATTCTGTTAATTTGCCTACAGTGTCTCACCTGTGGATGAGGTGCTATTAGCCACGCACCTTGGAGGATGTTATATGGGTATGGGTTATATCCTCTGCCCTGTAGGGAACAATATAATTATTTACTACATGTCAAGCATTGTGGATAGAAACCAAAAATGAAAATAGTGCCAGCTATTTACATTCTACTGGAATATAATGTATAATGGAATTAATTCTAGTCTGAGAATCATCCACTGTATCTGTGTGACCTTAGGAAGGCCTTTCTCTCCTCTGGGCCTCAGTTTTCTCATATTTAAAGTTGAGAAAGTTGAATTAAATTAGAAATAGAAGGGTCTTTAGAGAAAAGGTTCAGGACATCTATTTAAGTTGAGTGTGGCATGGCTTCTCCTAGATATCTGCATCACCATCTCAGAATGGCCAACAGGGGACCTGCTTATGGACTGAGCCGAGAGGTACAGCAGAAAATTGAGAAGCAATATGATGCTGATCTGGAGCAGATCCTCATTCAGTGGATTACCACACAGTGCCGCAGGGATGTTGGGCGACCCCAGCCTGGGCGGGAGAATTTCCAAAACTGGCTCAAGGATGGCACGGTGAGAGCTGGGGTCCAAGACATGGAATCAGCAGGGAGAGGAGACAAAAATAGAGTTTATATTTCTATAGCATCTTGTGATTTATAAATGGCTTTATAATCAGTAACTCACTTGATGCCCAAAGGGCATAGAAAGAGTTTAGAAGGGTTCTAGTAACACACTGAGTGTGAAGGTTGAGCCAGGAAGGGGAGGGCCCAAGTTGGCCAGTTGGGAATTGGCTATCCTGAGAAAGAGGAAACTGAGAACATGGGTCCTGAGTGAGAGTGGGCACAAGTTGTAGAAGAACACTTGTAGAATGCCAGGATGGGAGCTAGAGAGCTGTTACGTTCTTGGGTGGGTATTATTTAGACGGAAGAAATTCCTACTCTTCTCAAATGAGCTTAGTCGATTCAGCTAGATAGGTTCTCCTATGGAAACTATTGAAGCCTTCCCCAGGGATACAGGGTGTCATTTCTGCCTCCTCTTCCTCCTCTTCTGGCCCCAGGAGGCAATTTTGGGCCTAGATAAAGCAGGCTAGGAAAATGGATCTGCCCCGTCTATCCACTGTGGGATGGATTCCCTTTCATGCGAAGCCTTGTCTTCATCCAGGTACTGTGTGAGCTCATCAACGGGCTATACCCTGAAGGCCAGGGCCCAGTAAAGAAAATCCAGGCTTCAGGCATGGCCTTCAAACAGATGGAACAGATTTCTCAGTTCCTGCAGGCGGCTGAACGCTACGGCATCAATGCCACTGATATCTTCCAAACTGTGGACCTCTGGGAAGGTGAAGCAAAGGCCGCATGGCAGGGGGAGGGACTGAGGGCTCGAAGGGGAGGCTGGATGTGGTGGGAGTGGGGGAAGAGTCATGCTGGGGTTCCGACATCTCCTTGGGTTTGATTTAGGTCTAATTTAGCTTAGAGGCCAGAGACCAGCCCAAGAGCAGTTTTGAATGATAGTGGCTTTGCGGTTAGGGGAATGGGGTAAGATTGAGGTTATTGATGGGTAAGGATTTAAAGGGCAAGGTAGCATTTTGAAGGACAGAGAAGGGCTCATGGTGGAAGAAGATTGGGGAAGAAGAAGGGTAAAGGATTCAATGGGATGGTCTCTCCTTTCTAATGTTTTCGGGGGAGACTCAGGGTTCTCTAAAGTATTTGGATCTCCAGCCTTCCCTTCTCATTCCTAGGAAAGAATATGGCCTGTGTGCAGCGGACACTGATGAACCTGGGTGGATTGGCAGTGGCTCGAGGTGATGGCTTCTTCTCTGGAGATCCTAACTGGTTTCCTAAGTAAGTAATGGGACATTCCCCCCGCCAGGGTGGGTGGGAAAATTCTTGTCTACTTCCCTTCCCTAAATAGGGTGGCAGGATTTATTCTGACATCCCTGGACTTCCCCCTTGCCCAGAATTTCCCTTGAGTCTGACTCCTGTCTTTTCTACTACCAGGAAGTCCAAGGAGAATCCCCGAAACTTCACAGATAACCAACTGCAGGAGGGCAAGAATGTCATCGGGCTGCAAATGGGCACCAACCGTGGGGCATCTCAGGCAGGCATGACTGGATATGGGATGCCACGCCAGATCCTCTGATCACCACTCTTCCTTACCCCCCCTTGAATGGTTAATATATTTCTAGCAGTGACATTCCCAGGAAGCCCGTGGAACTTTCAAGCCCTTTCTGTTCCCAACTCCTCCTCTTCTCATCCTGCTCCTTACCCACTGGTGGCACGGCTTCTCCTGTTGTGCCTACAGGTGCTGAGCCAGTGCTTTCTCACCTTGAACTTGCTGTAGAACACTCCCTGTCCCCAAATCAGCAAAACTGGACCAGCCACCCCATCCTCCCTTCTCCCGGACCAAAACTGGGGGGTAGCTGACCCCTTCAACATTCCTATTCATTCTCCCACCCTGGCTTGCCCTTTCGTTTGGGAATTTGCACCCATATAGCCATTCCTTAGGCCAGGGTTCAGGGCACTGCCTTGAAAGGAGATGAACATGGGACCAATTTCTCTTCCACAAGGTTGTTCTTCCTGTTCCCCCTACCCCCAGCCTTGATACTGTGGGGACGTAATTTATAGGGAGGAGCCTATGGTGGCTGCTGTTCTGGCCACAGCTGGACTTTGAAAGCCACACATATGGGCAAGCCTCTCCTTGGCAGAGGCCTCTTTTCCCCTTGGTCCCTCCCTTCTTGGCATTCCCTTTGGCCTATTCTCCTCTTTACCCAGTAGCCTGAGACAGGGCTTGGGAGTGGAGGGAATGTCCAGGGAGGTGGACTGGCCTTGCCTTCTCTTCTCTCCTCCGTCCTTCCCCTCTTCCTCAAAAGACCCACCCAGCGTCTGAGACTTGAGGAATATGAGTTTGCTGATCTGAATAAAGATTCCCAGTCTTTGTAAGATGTAGCCCGGCTGTGTCTAAGGGAGCTGCAAAGTAGATGGGAGGGAGAAGGGGAGAGAGGGGGTGCATGTCAGAAATGGAATTAAGGTAAGGCAGGGACAAGGGAAATGACCCTGAAAGGGGAGGGGATCTTCAGGCCTGTTTCATCATCTATAAAAGGAAAGGATTGTTCTGCACAATCTCTTAAGTTTGTTTTCATCTTTAACTAGACCCTGTACTTTTATGC
Organism: Bettongia penicillata ogilbyi; assembly: GCA_023548195.1. Lineage (NCBI taxonomy): Eukaryota > Metazoa > Chordata > Mammalia > Diprotodontia > Potoroidae > Bettongia > Bettongia penicillata. The sequence continues at coordinate 1,312,963 of JAJHZJ010000630.1, forward strand.
TCACAACGTCTTAGACTATCTCCCTACCTTAGAATAAGGGTGAGAATTTATAAGGACCTACTTCTAAGTTGTCACTGGATTAGGAACTGGGGTGAGTGGGAGACCATGGATTTGGGGTCTCTGGGAACAATCCCAGACAGACATGTCTGTGTCCTTTTCTTTTCCACTAAGATGGAATTGGGAAGTCTGTACAGTTTTCCACTGGAGGTAGCGACCTCTTTCCCACTTAGGGCCAAATGAGCTATGTTTCTCTATGCCACCTGCCCCTTACTCAGATAAGCCCTCTCTACACTCTCATAGGCTTGGCACAGTCCCTCCAGCGCTTAGGAAGAAGACCCGATGGGAGGACATGGTGGGGAAGAACAGTTGTGTATGAATAAAATACTAAAAGGCAGCATGTTGTATTGGGTAGAATATTGGATTTAGAGTCGGAAAGACCTAAGTTCAAATTGTATCTCGATTATTTACTAGCTATGTGACCTTGGTCAATTCCCTTAAATTCTCTGAGACCTAGTTTTCTCATCTGTCAATTGGGGAAAATAATATCACCTGCCTCCTAGGGTTGCTGGGAAGATTAAGTGAAGTAGTATGTCTAAAGCACACTGTAAATCATAAAGTGCCATCTAAATCTTAGTTATTATTTTTACTACCTACTTATGAGGTTGTTATAAGGCTCAAATGAAATGACTTTAAAGGACAATATAGTTATCCCTTCCACATTGAAATTTTCCCTGTCTTGGTTTCAATATAAATAGGAATTTGGGGGAATTTTACAGAAGCCACAGATGACAAGTGAAGGCTGGCAGATGACACAGAAAAAGGTTAGAAACTCAGAAGTACATAAAATGTATGTACAGTATTGTATAATGTCAACCCAAATTTTAAATCAAATGCTATAAACACCCCATAAAAGAAAAAGAAAAAAAATTCAGATGAAGGCAGGGCCAAAAAATTTTACACAGAGTTTTCAGATCTTGGGGTGCCATGCCCCTAACCCATGTGATGTGGAAGGTCCCTAGACTAGAGAAAGTGGCACGTATCAACTGGAAAATAAGACTGCTTGAGAGGTGGTACTCAGAACATCTCTTTGCCTTCATGTCTTGTGTGGGAGAGTACCAGTCTGCAAAAAACATTTATTAAGTGCTTTCTGTATACAGAACACCATACTCTGCACTGGGGAAATAAATGACCACACTTGTCCTCATACATTTTATAGTCCAGTTAGTAGGATAGTGTTCAGTGCTCATTCATTGTTTGGATAGCATTTCTCAAGATTCCCAAAGCACTTCCTTTTATAACAGTCCTTCATAGAAGGAATTTGTCATACCATATCCTCTTTTCCCCCCCTCCCCATTTTATAGATTATTGAAACAAGATCAGAGAGCTTGCTTTAGTGGTAGGATTTGAAATTAAGTCCAGTGTGTTCCATCTTCCCTCTATGTGGCTATTTACATATGTCTCTATGTATGGTACATGTACTACAATACTAAGTGATGTGATACTAATACCTGAGAGATGTCAACCAAGTGCTGTACAAGGTTTGAGGAGCAGAAAAATGTAATTTGTTTTGGGATATCAAAATGGCAGGTGTGGTATAGGGAAAAGAACACTGACTCAAGTGAGAGTCTGCAGGTTCAAATCTCTCCTCTATGACCTTGAATAAGTCACTTATTTTCTTCTGTAAAATTGATGATTGGAATAGATGGCCTCTGAAGACCCTTTCAGCACTAGATGTATGAGCCTGTAAATTTCTTTTTTGAGGCAAAAAGGGTTAAATGACTTGCCCAGCTCATACAACTAGTACGATTCTGAGGTTGAATTTAAACTCAGATCCTCCAAACTCCAGTCATTTAGATTCCTGGAGCCTGTAAACTTCTGATATAAACCTTAAAGGTCAGATAAGGGGTGGGCTGGAAGACAGAGACATTTAAGATGTAAAACCTCAGTTTTTTTATCTATAAACTTTAAACCAGCGTTCTGGTTCTTAACCTTTGAGTTTGAAGCATAGTACAGTTATCCCTTCCATGGACCCCTTTGGAAATCTGGTGAAGCCTATGGACCCCTTATTGGAATAAATTTTAAAATGTACAGAATAGAATATGTAGAATGACAAAGGAAACAATTATATTGAAATACAAATATAAAATTTTTTAGGGTTCATGAATCCAAAGATCAGAACCCATTTAAAGTTTAAACGGGGTATGTTGGATTAGATTATCTCCAAGGTCCATTTCAATTCTAAATCCTATCATTCCCTGAGAAAGGCATGAATGCCAGAAGCAGGCTGTGACCAGCCCATAACTCAGGTGTGGTAATCCTGCCTACAGCAAATATTGACTGAGAGTTTTGCCATCTCGGCCTGGTACATGCCTAACCCTTTGCTCCTCCCACATGCCAGGCTCCTGAAGTCTTCTCCCCAGAGCCAGGTGTTGTTATAGTCTTTTCCTCCCAAACTACCCTTTAATCCCTCCGATATTCTGACCTGCTTTGTATTTATACTATGTTACAGCATTGAAGGCTCCTGGGTAGAAATTTTACATTTCCCCAAGCTATTTCCATTCCATCATTTTCTGATGACTTATTTTTCCCCAAGGGATATCTCTCCTAAGGAGAAAATCATCTTCCTAACTCTTGAGAGTGATAAATTAAAGGATATCTTGGAATCAGGCCTCTTGGCCCCAGATATTTCCTCCCTTATGAACAGATGTAGGGAGGATTGGCAAAAGGCTGAACTTCAAAGAGAGGATGGAGTTGGATGGATACAGGAAGGCCAAAAAAGATGTGGACACAAGAAGACATCTAGATTTGTACATAACTATTCACAGCGAGTTTAGTAAGGATCTAGTAATATTGATACCTTATATATGCTTGCAAATTTCCAATCCCTTGTGATTCCTATACAGGATTTAGGACCAGAGCTCTTAGCAATAGGCCTGTTCTCTTTGATTTTTGCTTTTCTTTAATAGACACCAGTGAACCCAGTGAGGAAATTTGTCCTCTGATCTGACTTAGACCTGGAGCTAGAAATTTTAAGACTCGGGATAAGAGGTACTAAAAGTGGAACAGGACACTAACATAATGCCTTGGAGGCAAAGTCCACAGTTTTTACTTTAAAATCTCTCTTTTCCTCTTCTCTTCCTTTGCAGATTCCACCTGGGGTTGCTAGAGTAATGGGAGGGGGAGTTTATGGAAGCATCAACAAGCTAGGCACTGTGTGTGTGTGTGTGTGTGTGTGTGTGTGTGTGAGGGAAGAGTGTGGCAAAAGGGAGTATTTTGGGAAGGGAGGTATGTATGGGAGAGTATCACGAGAAGGCTCAGCAGAAAGGGCTTGAATCCTCAAGGTATGAGAGGATAGGTGCTGATGGCAGTGGAACCAGATGTCAATTTGATGTCCCCTCTAACCCTGTGAATGATACTCTAGAATCCCTTCCATTTTGGCAGACATGAGAACAACCTGTTCTGTGGGTCTTCTCATGCTACCCTTGTCACTACACCTAGATCTAACCTTCCATTCCACTCCAAAGGGAGGTCCTGGGTCAGACTTAACAGAATGCTGAAGCCTTACTCAAACCCAAGCCCTTGTCTTGGGGCTATCTCATGCTTTCTGCTTTGGCCATGGGACATATACCTAATGTATCAGTTGCAAGATGAAAGGGTTCCTGGCTATCCCCAGTTCTACAACTCAGTCCTAGCCAGCTTAGGAAAGAAGTATCCATGGTGTTATGATTGAGATGAATCTGAGAGAAGAAGAAATATCTGGTTCCAATTTCCCTTCATATCACAGTGTAGGGGCAGTGTTGGCCTCTAGTAGAACCAAAGCAATGGTAGGGAAATCATTTCCCAAAGAACCTAGGCTTTGCCAGTTAAGCTGAGGGTGTGAAAGAAAGGACATAACCTCATGTGTGTAAGGAAGTGGTATGGGAGGAGGTTCCTTTCCCTCCTGTGTTACTTTCTAGTATGTGGGCCTTTAACCTCTTTTTCCACACCCACAATGAGTTTGGCTTTTGGTAAGAGTCCTCAGAATTTGGCACCATGAAGCAAAGCCATTGTTCCGTCTAGTAGCTCTGGTATAGACCACGCCACTTACTTGTAGTTTCAGTTCTTTTCCTTGGGCTTTACCTTCAAAGGAAATACTTCTGAGTCTAGCCAAGTCAATGTTCCCTTCCCCAGGCTAGATCTCAGACATCTTTTAGTGTTTTTTCTTCATCTCCCTTCGGTTGTTATTCTTCATCTAAAGTTAAGGCACTCAAAATGACCCTAGGGCTGGGATCCAGGAAGAACTCTCTCTTAATGTTTTCCTATTAGTGAATCCCCATAGCGCAATAATCTATGATTCCCATATCACAATAAACTAGTGTCCTCATATTTTAGTAACCCAATGTCCTGTCAGTCTGTGTTGAAGTAACCCAGAGTCCTTAGATTTGAGATGAACTCCAGCTGATCTGTTCTCTCTTCCTGGGGAGAGCTTCCCACCTCCCAGCTAATCTAAAGCAAAATGTTTTGGTCTTAAGAGCTCTTTACGCTAAAGAAAAAGAAAAGTTATTTATTTATTTTTAACATTCTTTTTAAATTTTGAGTTTCAATTTCTTTCCCTCCCACCCATCCCCCATCCACTGAGAAGGCAAGTAATGTGATATCAATTATACACATAAAGCATATTTCTATATTAGCCATATTGCAAAAAAACCCAAGAGAAATAAAGAGAAAATTATGATTTCAATTTGCCCTCAGAGTTCCTAATTTCTTCCTCTGTAAACGGATAACATTTTTTCATCAAAAGTCTTTTGGAATTATTTTGGACCACTATATTGATCAGAGTAGTGAAGTCTTTCACAGTTGATCATCACTGCAATATTGTTGTTAACTATGCATAATGATCTCCTGGTTCTCATTTCACTTTGCATCAGTTCATATAATAAGTCTTGCCCCATTTTTCTGAAGTCACTCTCCTGATCATTTCTTATAGCACGATAGTATTCCATCACAATCATATGCCACAACTTGTTAAGCCATTCCCCAACTGATTGAGTGTCCCTGGAACTTCCAATTCTTTGTCACCTAAAAAAGTTGGTATATAATTTCACATATATAATTGATACCACATTTCTTGCCTTTACAATGGGAGGGAGAGAACTCAAAACTCAAAATTTTAAGTCTGTTAAGTTAAAAAAGAGTTACTATAAATATTTTTTTAACTTATAGGTCCTTATCCCTTTTGTTTTATCTATATCTATATATCTATATCTATATAGGGGCATTGCTGGGTCAATAAAATTGCACAATTTTATATCCTTTTGGGCATAGTTCCAAATTGTTCTCCAGAATGGTTGGACCAGTTTATAACTGTACCAATGGTTCATTAATTAATGTACCTATTTTCCCCCACCCCTCCAGCATTTGTCATTTCTGATAGGTGTAAGATGGCACCTCAGAGTTGTTTTAATTTACTTTTCTCAAATCAATAGTGATTTAGAGCATTTTTTACATGACTATGGATGACTTTGATTTCTTCTACTGAAAACTGCCTGTTCATATCCTTTGACCATTTATCAACTGGGGAATGGCTCTTATTTTTATAAATTTGACTCAGCTCCCTTGAGCAATGAGACTTATTAAAGTTGCTATAAAATTTTTTGATATTACTTCATTGTCTATGGTACCTTTTAGCAAAATATAGTTTCTAATTCTCTTTTTGCTTTTGCTTTGCCTGAGATCACGATTGTTATCCCTAGCAGATGCACAATGGATATTTCTCTAGCCCTTTATTTTAACTCTGTGAATGTCTTTGTGTTTCAAGTTGTTTCTTGTAAATAACATATTGGTAGATTCTGGTTTCTAATCAATTCCACTAGATACTTCTGTTTTATGGACAAACTCATCCCCATATTCACACATTCCCACATTCAGATATGATTATTGTGTATTTCCCTCCATCTCATTTTCTTCTGCTTCTTCTTCTCTTTCTTTTTATCCTGCCGCTCCTCAAAAGTTTGTTTTGCTTTTGATCACAACTTCCCTTGATTCACCCTCCCTTTTATCATTCTCCATACCTCCCTTTCTCTTGTCCCCTTCCACTCCCAGTTCCCTATTGGACAAGATAGATTTCTATACCCATTTGTATATATATGTATATACATATATATATATATACATACATACATACATATATATACACACACAAAGAATATATATATATATTTTTCCTTTTTTGAACCAATTCTGATAATAGTGAGGTTCAACCATTGCATGCCATGCCTCCTCTAATTTCTCTGCCACTGTAAAAGCTCTTTGCATGCCTTTCATGTGAGAAAATTTACTCCATTCTACCTCTCCTTCCCCACTTCTCCCAGTGTATCACAGTTTCTTACCCTTGCATTTTTTTTTTAAGATCATCCCAACATAATCAATTTATCCAGGGGTGGGGAACCTGTGGCCTCAAGGTCACATGCAGCCTTCTAGGTCCTTGGTGTGACCTTTTGACTGAATCTAAGTTTTACAGAACAAATCCTTTTATTAAGGGGATTTGTTCTGTGAAGTTTGGATCCAGTCAAAGGGCCACACTTGAGGACCTACAGGGCCATACATGGCTTTGAGGCTACAAGTTCCTCACCCCTGATTTATATCCTTGCTGCCTTAAAAATGATAAGTTCTTAGGAGTTACATGTGTCATCTTCCCATATAAGAATGTAATCAGTTTAACTTCATTGAACCCCTTATGATAACTATTTCATGTTTACATGTTTATGCTCCTCTTGAGTCTTCTATTTAAATGTCAAATTTTCTATTCAGCTCTGGTCTTTTCATCAGGAATGCTCAAAAGTCTTGTATTTCATTAAATATCCATTTTCTCTTGAAGGATTACATTCAGCTTTGATGGATAGGTGACTCTTGGTTGTAATCCTAGTAACTTTGCCTCCTTAAATATCATATTCCAAGTCCTCCACTCCTTTGACATGGAAGCTGCTAAATCTTATGTGATCCTGACTGTAACTCCACAATATTTGAATATTTCTTTCTGGCTACTTGCAATATTTTCTCCTTCACCTGGGAGTTTTGGAATTTGACTACAATATACTTGGGAGTTTCCATTTTGGGATTTTTTTCAGGAGGTGATCAGTAGACTCTTTCAATTTCTATTTTACCCTCTGGTTTTAACATATCTAGGAAGTTTTCCTGTATAATTTCTTGGAATATGATTCTAGATGTTTTAAAAAAGTTACAGCTTTAAGATAGTCTAATAATTCTTAAATTGTCTCTCCTCAATCTATTTTCCAGGTCAGTTATTTTTACAGTGAGGTATTACACATCTTCTGAAAAGGTCTTGGGAATCCCCAGGGGTCCTCAGATCATACTTTGAGAACATAAAGGAAACTCTAAAGGAAGACAGACAGACCTTGGAAGCTTGACCAACTGAATTAAATTCAACTCAAAAAAGTATTTCTTAAATACTTAATGTGGGCATTGGAGACCACAGAGATGAAGGATGATAGCCTCTGCCCTCGAGTTGGGTGTGAGGAGGAGAGGATGTTGAATGAGTGTGTGATGAGTGGGTCTATGTATTTAGGGTGTTTGTATGCATTTTGGGTGTGTGTCTGCAGAAGCTTCTGCAGGTGTGAACACTTACTAAGGCTAAGAGAAAAGAAAGAAAAAAAGGAAGGAGAGGGTGAGGCAAGGGGCCACCCACGCCAGCCCACTGACTCATCTTCTACTTCTATAGACTGGAAAAATCACACTTTGGTGGTGGAGCAAGCATAAGACTTGGGCCAAGTGAAGCTCTGGGGGGAGGAGCAGCCTCACCTAGAATGTATGTGCCTATGAATGCACTGGTATGTGTACTGGGCTGGTGGAGTGGGGTGAGTAAGTTACCTTGGTAGAGAGGAAGAGAGTAGTGGTAGAGAGGGAGGTGGGGGAGAGTAATCTGGACATATCTGCAGGTACATATAGATGCATTGTCCAAGTGCTGTGCGTGGGTCATGTGTCCACATGTAAATATGTGTGTGTGCACTCACAAGCATGTAACCATGTAAGCACAAGCATGTAAGTCTTTGTGTATATTTCCACATGGCACTCCATAGAACAATGTGTCCTCTTCCAGTGTCCACACCGAGTTTATGAAGGGTGTGGAGAACTTGGCAAAGGGCCCAAATCACAGCAAAAAGCAGGACAGATCTGAGAGGGGCAGGGCCTGAAAGGGGGAATTAGGGTACTTGGGATTAAATTTGAAGATGCAAAGTCTGGCACTTGACAGTGAAAATCTCTAAGTAGACAAATGTTGATTACCTATTGGTGGAACAGATTAGGAAGAAATGGACTGAGATTGTATCTAGAGAGATGTAGTTTCAGAAACATAAAGAAGGAGTAACTTTCTGACCAAGAGTTATTAAACATAGGAGAAAGAGGAGAGTGAGCAATAGAAGATGACAGGGAGTGAGCATAGGAGGTGAGAGGCAACATGAATGTAGGAGAAACAGTACCTGACAGTGTTAGAAGCCCTTGGTGGAGTCCCAGCCCTGCCATTCACTAGTTAGGTGATCCTGGAAAGGCATTTCTCCAATTTGAGACCCAAGCAGAAAATGCCCTAGATTTAGAGTTAGAGGACCTGGGTTCAAGTCCTTCCTGGACTATTTGCTGTATGATATTGGGGCAGTCATTTCTTCTTTCTAGACCTCAGTTTTCTTCTCTGTGAAATGAAAGAGTTTGGTAAAATGAAATCCACCAAACCTACAGTCCTATGAGACTGATTCAATATGTGTATATGAATTAATGTGATTCTATATGTATGCATGTATTAATGTGCATAGTATTTCCTAAGTTGTGGGTAGTGGACTTGCTATATATGGCACCATCCAGACTTCCTTGAAGGCTTGCACACCTTTCTCAAGGACAGTATATTCCACACTGTCCAGTAGTCTACTTGCTCATTCTTCCAACCTATTTCCTGACTTTGTACTTGATTCTAGGATGAGATCCTGCATTCTTCTAGAATGAAGGTTTTGACAGTGTTGACTGTGTTATTCCAGGATCTCAGCTTGCATTGGAGATCTATAAGCTGTCAGCGCTCCCAAAGTGGTCTGATCCAGGGCAATGTCTGATCACTGTCCCTTGGTCTGAGTTCTGCAAGTTCCTGACCTGAATTTGGATCTGAGCAAATACAGAATGCTGCTAGTACAGCATAGATAGATGCCTCTATCAGCCATCTGGGGAGCTCTGGCTTTAGATGTGGGCAGAATTGCAGGCTTCCCTTTGGTCTGGGAGTCCTGCCCTGGTTATTCCTTTGCAGGCTTCATACTGGTGGGGAGTTGCAGCTGAGGTGCTGCTCTGCTTCTGAGGTCCAAGTCACTCTTTGGGATCCACTGCTGCTTGCTTTTGAACTAGTTCTTCTTTTGATATGGAACCTCAGAGCTTTGACCACTCCTTGCCCAGGACTCTGGACTACTCCTTACAAAGGAAAGTCATCTCTCCTTGATCTGTCTTGGATCTGCGACCTGGTAGTAGGTAGCATTATTGCTGCAGCTGGCACTGGTGCCCACCCTCTGCTCAAGATTATGAGGCCCCATGTAAGTCTAGGACCTTCTTTTGCCCTGGCACACAGCCTTTTCCTGCATTGGAACACTCTGTGCTCCATGCTCTGGCCAGATCAAATGCCCAGGGTCCACAGACCTCTTTGTCTCCCTAAGCCAATCTGAGCTGGAAAATGACTTACTGTGGCTTTTTCTTATGAACTCTCCATCTGGATTTGGTCTGGTGAGTTTTCTAAATACTGTATATTTGATGGAAATTATTTTGTGGGGGTTCTTATGGCACTTCTTTTTGCTATTCTGCCAACTTGACTCTGCCTTCCAGACAGCTTCTGAACTGGGATGGAGGGATGCTCCCCCCAAAGCAGCAGCTACCATAGGCATCAGGAAAAAGTTTAGAGGTCAGGTATCAGGCAGAGTCTAGAGGGGAATAGCAATTCTCTTCCTTGGAGAATCAGTAAAATGTATGGATTTTGAATGTATGAAAGAATACCGAATTTGGAGACGGGAAGCCTGAATTCCTGTTTGTTGAATTGAACTGGCACCACCTACAAATCCTAGCTGTCACACTAGATGAGTGAGCATTAGTAAAACATTTTGCCTTGGTAGGCCTGTTTCTTCATCTGCAAAATGGGAGTTATACTTGTACTAGCTATCCTACAAGGCTATTATGAAGAATATTCAGATTCCTCAGTAGATCTACAGATGTAGATAATCCAAATTCCAACCTGGATCCATCAGAGGGTCCATCTAAGATGTTGGTGGCTTTCCTCAAGTTCTTTCAACATCAATACCAGCTGAGCATGATGTCCACCTATTCATCAGTTATCCTTCATTTTGATGAATGTACCCATTTCTTATTAATCATATGTTTCTTAGAAGACATCCTTTACACAGTTTCTCAAATATAATTTCTCAATTATAATATATTATAACATTCTTATACCCCTAAAAACATTCCTAATTGCCTTTTAGGCAATTTTCAGTTTTAATTCTTCAAAGGCCATGGTTTTCCATGAATTGAAATCATATAACACCACTGGAAAAATGTTAGTGTGAAAAAGATGAGACGTTGTTTTGGGAAGAAGCATATTTACATATACTATAAACATATGATAAGTGCATATTTATGTATGTGTGTACACATACACATAGGCATATATGGTGATAAAGGAGCTCCATAAGTTTTCCATCCAACTGTACATTATAGTTTCTACACTAGACATTTTTTGTCCACTCTGTTTTTCCTGTGTGCATAACCAGGCTAGATTCTTTTGAATGATTATGGATATCATGTAGGAAGTTCTGTGTTGTTTGAAGGTTTGATACGAGTTCAATTAAGAACATCTAAAAATCTCATCCTTCTTTGTGCCCTTTGGGGCCCCTGTTAAATTTTCCTTCATCTATGGATATACGCCAAGGCTCTATGCTGCATCCTTTTCTTTCTATACACTCTCAGTAGTATTATCAACTCACCTGGGTTTGACTATCATCTCTATGCAGATGACTCCCAGATCTATATATTTCACGCTATTCTCTCCTGACCTTCAGAGGTCCATCACTGTATAGTATTTCCATGATATGGTAGGATCTCAAATTCAACATACCCAATACATAATTCATTATGTTCCCCACAACCTCCCAGTTCAAACTCATTCATCTTCTCAACTTTCCTATTTCTATTGAGGGTACTGCCTCCTTCTAGTTAAGCAGGTTTTCAATCCTATGGTTGTCCTAGACTCTTTACCCTTCCTCACTCCACCTAGCTACTCAACTACCTGTCAAGTCAGGCTGATTTTGGCTCTCTCCTGTCTCCTGTATCCATCCCCTTCTCTCCACTCACATGACCACCACCCTGGTTCAGGGACTCTTCACCTCTTACCTGGCTTATTGAGACAGTCTGTCATTAGTGCCTTTGATCTCCAAGTAATTCATTCAGCTGCCAAAATGACAGGTTTGACCGCATCGTTCATCTCTTCTAGTGGATCTTTCTCTTGTTGTTCAGTTGTTTCAGTTCTGTCCAACTCTTTGTGACCCTGTTTGGGGTTTTCTTAGCAAAGAGACTAGAATGGTTTGCCATTTCCTTCTCCAGCTCACTTTACAGATGAGGAAACTGAGGCAAACAGGGTTAAGTGACTTGTCCAAGGTCACACAGCTGGTAAATGTCTGAGGTCATATTTGAACTCAGGAAGACTCATCTTCCTGACTCCAGGCGCAGTGCTCTGTGCACTAACTAGCCACTGTGCCACCTAGCTGCTCCTTACTGTCTCCAGAACAAAACAGATGCTCCTCTGTCATTTAAAGCCCTTCACAACCTTTCTCCAATCCCACCTCTGCAAGTTTATGTTACATCTTCCCTGCCTGCCACCCACAATAATATCCATACTTTATAGTCCAACTAAAGGGCTGCCTTGTTTTTCCTCACACAAGAAATTCCATCTTCTGATCCCATGTCTTTGCACTTGTACCTGGGATTTGCTGCCCCCCACCCCACACACTTTGCTTGCATCGCTTAGAATGCCTCTAGTTTTCTTCAAAGCTCAGCTCAAATGCTGTCTCTGACACGATCTCCTTTCCTGATTCCATCTCCTTGTGCCTCTCCTCTATACCTACCTTATAATTATTTTGAATAAGTATGAGCATGTTGTCTGCCTAAAAGCTATCTAGCATTTATGTAATTTTAGAGGTTTGCAAAGTGCTTACAAATATTACTTATTTGTTCCTCACAACAATCCTAGGAGGTACGTGCTGTTATTATCCCCATTTTACAGATGAGGAAACTGAAGCAGACAGCAGTTAAATGGTTTACCCAGAGTTACATAGCTAGTGGTTCTGTGAGGTTAGATTTGAAACAGAATCTTGGCTATGTGCTAGGTGGCACAGTGAATAGAGTTGCAGCCTTATAGTCAGAAGGACCCCAGTTCAATCCAGTGTCAGGCACTTGACGATTAGCTTTGTCACCTTGGGCAAGTCACTTAACCCTGATTGCCTCCAAAACAAAAGAAATAAAAATTGAACCTTCCTGACACCAAGTTCTATGGTCTATCCACTGTACCACATAGCTACTCCCTCTGTAGGATATAAATTCTTTGAGGCTGATGATTTTCATTTTTGCTTTTGCGTCATTGGCTCCTAGCATTAGGTCCTAAACACAGTAGGAGCTTAACAATGTTCATTGATGGACTAACTGATCTTTGGGAATTCTTCATAGGCTCTAGGTCAATCTGGAGCTCTTCCATAACAGAAGCTAACACCCTGATCTATGCCTCTCTTGGTTTTAATATCAGATTATTTTTGTAAAGAAAGAATTGAAAATTTTAAAGTTCTGGAGAAATCTGAGTTATCATGATCATCCCATTAGGACTGACCATCCCTTGGCCATCTTGGAAGAGAGGGATGATGGGTCAAGGTGAAAACAGCTTTATAGAAGTGGGATATCTGAAGAAGAAAATGTAGGGGAGAGAGGAGCTTGGAAAATAAGAGTTCATCTTTCTCTGGCATTAGCATTCACAGAGCTACATAGCAGTATAAAAGACAGAAGGTAAGTGACATGCAGTGCAGTGGATAGAATGATAACCCTGGAGACAGAAGGACCTGAGTTCAAATGTGACCTCAGATAACTACTAGCTGTGTAACCCTGGGCAAGTCACTTAACCCTGCTTGTCTCAGTTTCCTCATCTGTAAAATGGGCCAATGAAGGAAATGCCAATCTACTCAGAAGGAAATAGTAAACCACTTCAGTATTTTTGCCAGGAAAACCCCCAACAGGGTCACAAATAGTTGAACACAAACAAAGTCTGAGATGCTATCTAGTCCAATTTTGACTAGATCAAAAATCTTCCCCTCTGACCTACTTAGCTAGCCAGCATCCATTTGAAAGGAAGGTGGTAGGGAGAGAGGAAGAAGCATTTATTAAGTGTTTGTTATGTGCTAGGTGCTTACAAATGGTATCTGATCCTTACAGCAGCTCTGGGAAGTAGGTACCATTATTATCCTCATTTTACAAATGAGGAAACTGGGGCAGATACAAGACCCTGGACCTTGGTAGTGCCCAAGGTCACACAGCCAGTAAGTGTCAAAAGCTAGATTTGAACTTAGGTTTTCCTGACTCCAGGCCCAGGGTTCTAACTACCGTGCCACCTAGCTCTCCTAAGGCAGTCTATTCCACTTTTAGACAGCTCTTATTGTAAGGAATTTTTTCCTTATATTGAGCAGAAATCTACCCCCTTTAGACTTTTACCTGTTTGATAATATTGATTCTGTCCCCTCTAAGTCCCTTCTTACGGGTGAGTAGACCCAATTCCATCATGTGGATATGTAATGATAAAATCCTCTTCCTCAGCCTCAGCCCCAAGATTTAGGACTGGAGGTGGCCACAGGAAGTGAGGAGGAGAGGCCTGATGCAGCCAGCCACAGAGAAGAGGCACTGTTTTCAAGGGGAGAAGGCTCAAGGAACATGAAATGGTAGCCCTGGTCTTAGGCTGGCTGCAAATTAAAGATTAGCTCTGTGAGGAGCTAGCTTCACCCAGACATTCAGAGGTATCTATCAGTGACCAAACAAATCCCAAGAACTTCTTGTTTCTCTATTCACATTGGATCCTGCTTTCATGATCCTGAGCCATCAATGAGCCTGGTGAACCAAGATTACAACTCCAGGGTTTCTGTGTCTGTACCAATGAAAAGGAGGCCTTGATTATCCTTTGGGAGCTGTATTGCTGGCTGCTTCTCACTCAGAGGGGCACGGTCAAGCAGAATCAGCCATGCTCAGGCTGCATATGTCTTAGAACTTGTCCAGATCTGATTTTATGACTCATGGATTTCCAGTATCTAGAAGAGTGTGGCCTTGTAGCTCCTTGATGCATGTTTATTATTTACTATTATGCATGGTTTCCTTGGGATGACCGATTTAGTGCTAGAAGTGACCTCAGGGACCATTAATCTAACTTCCTAAATCCCCAGCTCTAATAGCTGAGTTTTTGCCTTATCTTGACTCCATCTTGTAAAGGTGTGGTATAGGTCTGTGCAGCAAGTCCCAACCATCTCACCACCATTCCCTCATGTGATATCCCCTTTCTAGCACTCCTCAATATAAACTTCTTGAGGGCAGGTGCCATCTCCAGTTGTCCTAATCTATAGCTGGCCACTGAACCCAGATGACTTCAGAGGAGAAGGTGAGGCTGGTGACTTTGCACAACCTTGCCTCACTTAAATCCAATTCACTTGTGTGTTGTGGTATCACCTGCCTGATGTCATGGTCTTCTTCACGAACGAAAGAGGAACAAATTCCTTGAGGGTTGTGGCTATGTTTTTGTCTTTCTTTGTATACCCAACTCTCATCCCAGTGCTTGGCACATAGTTAGTATTTGGTAAATGCTTGTTGGCTGGTTATCTATAGATCATGGAAATGAAGCCTAGAGAAATGAAGTGATGGCAAACTTCACCTACCTAAGAGTGACTACAACAGCCAGGACTACAGCTCTGATCTTCTGACTCCCAGAATTAATTTTATATAGTCATGGGCTTGTACCAGTCACAGTCTTGCCTTCTCAAGACCCTGGACCTTATTGTACAATGACTAGCTGGAGATCAGTGTTCAGCTGGACTGAATAGAGTTGTGTGTGTGTGTGTGTGTGTGTGTGTGTGTGTGTGTGTGTTTAAATGGGTGGAGGCTAAGGCCACAGGAGAAGAAGAAAAGAGGCAAGGCTTCAAGGGAAAGCGGGAAGGGTGGGAGAACAACAGGATCGTAGCTTTTGGGCGCAGGGGACGATGGAGGGAGAAGGGGTAGTAGTGATGGTGCCACAGAGAGTTAGCTTCCTCCTGGGGAGGGAGGAGAGGTTTGGTAACCGAGACACAAGGAGAGCAGCTGGAGAAGGAGATTCCTTCCTTGTGCTCCATGAAATCATTCCCAGATGGCCTGCCTTTGTATACGGGGTGGTCCAGCCAAGAACTCCTAGGGATGAGATCCGTTAGAGCCCCCAGGGATTTAGTTTTCTTTTGGAGAAGAGGGAGAGAACTGAGTCAGGTTTGGGTCACCCCCTCCCCTTCAAGACACAGTCTCCTACCCAGCTGCCCAACAGTCTCAGGCCTCATCTGCTGGGGGACCCAGAACTCTCCCTCAAGTGTACCAGGACCAGGGATGCCCTGGGTCTAATGTATTTGCTCAGAATCTAGAAGAGAAGACCCAGAGTAATTTCTTAGAGAATGCCCTCCAGATTTCAGGTGGGGAGACTGAGGTCCAGAAGGAAGCTGGGGACTGAGGGCCTCCTCAGAGGAAAGTGAGAACTGAGCAGGGAGCTTCCCCACCCACTACTGTTTGGGGACTGAGTTTGGGTTGCCAGGGGAACCAGGCTAAGCAATTTCCTGACTTTGGCAGTTTTTCCTTGTTGCCCTTATCTTAGCGACAGTGTCCCAGCCCCTAGACCCAAGCTGGTCACGTAGGCTGGGTGGGGGAAGTGTGTGTCTGGCATGTGGAGGTGGGGTTCAGTTTACCCAACTGGTCTGGGAGAGCCTTTGAGACTTGAAGGTGGAGTGGAGAAGCCTGGGAGCAGCCAAGCCACCCCATGGGCCACCCCATGGGCACAGGCAGACCATGTGGAAACAATTGTTCAGGACACATGGAGAACTCTGCACCCCAGTCTCCCACTTCTAAAATCAGAAGCTTCTCCTTTCTGCATCCTTTACTTTTATTTCCTTTTTGCCTCACTCCCTCCTACGCCTTCTTTCCCCTGGCTTCACCACCTTTTCGATAACCCTACATCCTTCTGTTTCTCTCACCCCCGCTTCAGCCTCTCAGTGCCCTTCCCTTCTTCTTTCCATTTCTGTTTCTTCCCCCCAAACTTTTCTATTCTTCCTGGAGGCCCCTGTGTTCTCTCTCCAGATGACCTTGCCCCACATGTTAGTCTCTTCTTTCTTCTTCTCCCCACCTTTGATCCATATCTGAGACCCCAAGGATGTCAAACTGTTCCTTAGGACTGTGTTCTCAGGCTACAGGAGGAAGGAATTAAGGGAAGCATGAGATTTTTTTTTTTAAGTTTTAAAATACCAGAATGGGTAATAGAAGATGAATTTTATGGGAAAAAAAGGAGACTAATGTTTTTCAAGTACAATTTCAGTACAAAGTTTCAGTACAATTTGGGTAGGAGGCAGGGCATTGGAGCCCTTCCAATGGAAGAATCTAGGACATATTCCATACAGTCCAGATAGATTCTGAACTGGCTGGACAGACAAGTATTTAACAGTTTCAGCAGTAGGTCTCCAGAGAAGGGCCCCAGGGATCTGTTCTTGACTTTAAGAAGGTTAACATTTTTGTCAGTGCTTTGGAGAAAGCCATAGATAGCATTTTTGCAGATGACTCAAAGGCTGGGAAAGGGAGCTCACTCACTGAAAGACAAAGTCAGGATCCCAAAAGGTCTTTACAGGTGTGGACCTGGATCTGATAAGAGGAAATTCAGTGAAAATAAATATAAAATCTTACACTTGAGTTTAATCACCTTCACAAGTACCGGATGGGAAGGCTTGTTGAGATAGCAATTTGTTTGGAAAAAGATGGTGGACATGGGTGGGAGGGGTGGGGTTACTGGGCTGTAAGCTCAAGGTGAGTCAGCAGTGTGATATGGTTGTTAATATTAGCCTCCACTGAGAGAGTCATTACTTTCAGGAAGGCCTACTAGGTGGCTCAGTGGATAGAGCAGTAGGTCTGGAGTCAGGAAGACCTGAGTTCAAATTTGACCTGAAACATCTTCTAGCTGTGTTGACCTGGGCAAGTCACTTAAACTCTGTTTGCATTAATTCACTGCAGAAGGAAATGGCCAACTACTCTAGTATGTTTGCCAAGAAAACCCAATAATGGGGTCACAAAGAGTCAGACATGACTGGATAACTGAGCAATGACAAGGTCACTTTCAGGAATTAGGAGCTGATGGTTTGTTCCTCTGTTCTGTGTCCTCCCTCCAGGGTCTGGTATTGTGTTCAGTATTGGGAGCCAGAGTTTAAGAACACTGGCTGAACTGGTTTGTGAAGGATCTTAAGGCCATGCTTGAAAGAAATGAAGGTAGCCTGAAGAAAAGTAGACTTGGGGTACACAAGATAGCTGTTTTCAAATATCTGAAGGGTTGTCATGTACAAGAGACATGAGTTAGGAGGACTATGGAAATTGGTCTCAACTGAGATACCCTTGTGGGAGATATGAATGAAAAATGATCTTTCTTCCCTTGGGATAGATCAGTATCTTAATGTGCATCCAGTCCAATCCCCTAATTTTATAGCTGAACAAACAGGGCCAGATAAAGGAAACTGATGTCTCAAATCACCTGATTAGTGGGAGAAGAAGGAATTGAACTCAGGCCTTCTGACTCCCAATCTGGAACTTAGATTTAACTAGGGCCTGACCTTTTCTTTGGAATTTCCCTTAGATGATTCAGTCAGAAACCCCACTTGGAAGGCCTGGTTGGAGATGGGGCTTGGAGCAATCAAAAAGACAATCTAGACTAGGCGTTCTTAATCTTTTTCTGTACCCTTTGGCAGTCTGGTGAAATCCACTGAGCGCTTCTCAGAATGAGATTTTTAAATGTATAAAATAAAACATATAAGATTACAAAGAAAATGAATCCTATTGAAATAGTTATCAGGCTATTAAAAAACAATTCAGGGGTCCCAGGTTAAGAACCCTTGATCTGGAGGACAGAAGAGACTATGGTCCCTGGAAGACTCCCAGTGTAACTTTAGAGATGGGGCACTCATAGAAAATAGACCAGAGACTATCCACATGATGAATTGATCATAGAGTACCTAGAAGATCCATATCTAGTCCACACCACTTATTTTACATTTTCAGAAACTGAGGCCCTGAGTAGGAAGTTGCCTGGTGGATGATCACATAGCTAGAAGGAGCTGTATTTACTTAAAATCTTGAATATCAACAAAGAAACCACATCCTTCCACCCCAGCTAAATCTCACCTTTTTATCTTCTCCTAGTTCCCATCCCCCACCTTGGCTCCCCACAACTGCTTGTCTGATTACCCAAGGACTTTGCTCGGAGGTCTCTACTGAAACCCCTGGAGCAACTTTCTTCTCTCCTCAAAATTTACTCCTGTACTTTAAGTGTATTTCCACTCCACCCTTCAGCCCACCACACTGCTGGACTCCAGGGGCTCCCCTTGCTAAGTGAGGAGATTGGCTGTGGGTCCCAGTGCTTTTCTTTTCAAGCAAATTAATCACCAGCGTTTGCCTGCCAGTATCCTCCCTTCTGAGCGTGTGGCTTTATATCCCAGTTAGAATTCAAATCCAGACCTCAGCCAAAGCTGGGGGAGAAGTTGATCAGAGCTAGCCAGGGAGGTGTTGCTCTTGACTTGGGGTAAGGTTTGAAAAAGCCCAAGAGGGACATATGGGAGTGAAACAAGGACAGAGAACCCCTTCCCCCCTTCAGCTCCTCCCCTGCTCCTGGGCCCGCCAACTGACGCCACTACCCTCTCCCCAAACCCCCAACTACAGCTTTAACTCCAGCCAGGCTTCACCTCTCCTCCCAGCCAATGATCCAAGGAATATAGCCCCTCTGGGGCTTCATTCCTTAGCTTTTCCGAGGGTGGAGACAGGCAGGGGATGGGACTATTACCCAGGGAGGGGGGAATGAAGGGGTGGGGAGAGGGGCAAGGGTTAGGGCAGAAGGATGCTTCCTACAAACCCTCTCTTGTTGGACCTCTCCTTATCTCCTCTCTAGGCACCCAGCCCATCATATAGGAGGATGGGGGTGGGGTGTGTGTGTGTGTGTGTGTGTGTGTGTGTGTGTGTGTGTGTGAGAGAGAGAGAGAGAGAGAGAGAGAGAGAGAGAGAGAGAGAGAGAGAGAGAGAGAGAGAGAGAGAGAGCAGAAGAATATGCTCATTGAAGGAACAGAATTCACATTTTCTGGGATTTTTGGAGAGTGCACTTTGGAGGGGGAAACCCATGGAGCTTTAAGGAGACAAACCCAAATAGAAATGAAAGGACAAGAATGGAGAAGGGAACAGGGTTTGGGTTAAAAGGCACAGGGCCAAAGAAGGTTGTGTGTTAGGAGATGAGGGTGAAGAAAGCCCCTTCCAGGCAGGGGAGGGTTTCTACCACTGAGACCCAAGGCTCTGATCCAGACAGTTTCGTTTCACTTTCCTACTGAGCCCAGCCTGTACCAGACCCCTACAGCAGTTCAATTTAATTCCACAAATATTTATTCACGTTGCTTCCTGAAAAGGCCTGTCAGTCAATTGCTCAATGGGAGGACAGCCTCTCCAAGTTGTGACTTTCCATAGCGAAATCCTTCCCTAGTCACCACATGCCTATATATGTGGTCTCTCCTATTTGAATGCACACTTCTTGAGGGCGTGAATTTAGTTTCTTTTTTTGTTGCTGATTTGTGTCCCTAGTACTTAGCACTGTGTCTGGCATATGGTAAATGCTTAACATTTTTCATTCATTCATTCTTCCATCCATCCTACTATGTGCAGGATGCTGAGCCAGACCCTGGACTTTGGATGAGATACAAAGTTTAGTTAATGTGGGATTCCTGTCTTCACTGGGTTTAACAATTTAATAGTGTGACTAGGACACAGATATACACAGAATTCACATGATAAATATGTCAGGTAAGTGCAAAATAAAAGTATTTTTTTGAGTGAAGGAAAGGTTTGTGACAAATGATGGGGGGATCATGGAAGACTAGGTCCTTAGGCTTAAAAATCTGCGAAAGAATTCAACAGAAGAAGAGGAGGATGTTTCAGGTACCGGGAAAGATAGGAAAGAATCTGGTATGTTAAGAGGACAGGGAACAGTCCAGTGGGGCAGGAATAACACTTGCAAGCTAGGGTGTTTGATTATAGAAAGCCTTGGTTGATGGGTGAACTTTATACTTCACAAACAATAGTGAGTTATTTCAGGATTTTCAGCAAAGAGGTGATATAACCTGACCCATGGAGGTTAATCTGGCAGCCAACAGGGAGCAGGAAGGGAAATTGAAAAAAAAAAAAAACACAAACCAAACAAATCTAGGTTAACAATGTGAAAACCTGTTTGGAGGTGGTTGCAACAGTCCAAGCAATCAGGTAGTATTTGGGGGAAGGGAAGTGAAGAGAAGGGAACACTTACATAGCACGTACTATGTGTGAGGCACTTTCCTAATATCCAGCAACAACCCTGGAAAGTCGGTGCTATTATTGTCCATATTTCACATTTAAGGAAATTGTTGTTCTTTATTCTGGAAGAGGATCAAGACATCAGGAAGGTGATGCCATGATTTACAAGTGAATGAGGGAGGGCCTCACTCTCCCCTCTGAAGTCATTTTTGTTCAGTGGCCAGATATAGATCAGGAGGACTGCAGATGGAAATTGAGACAGATGTGAAGTGACCTGACCAGTTGGTAAGTGTCTGAGGCTGACTTTGGACTCGGGTTTTCCCTCCTCCAGACTTTATGCACTGTACCACCTAGCTGCTTGCTAGGATGTATTAGAATCTGAGTATTCTGTATGATTCTTATAAGTTGTCAACAGATTTGTTTTTTAATTCAACTTTGATAAGAGCATGGGTTAAAATTTTTACTAAAGAATTATGGGGTGGGGGAATAATTCAAGTAAAATGTTATAGAACCACAAAACTGCTGAATTACATACACAATGGCACAGTCTTCTTGACTCCCTGATTAGGACACTGGACTTTGGAGTCAGAAGACCCGGGTTTAAATTCTACCTGAGACACTTACTAGCTGTATTAACTTCTCCTTGACTTAGTTTATTCATCTGTAAAATGAGGGGACTGGACTAGATAATCTCTAAGATCCCTTCCAGGTCTAAATCTATAATTAATACATAATAAATGTGCTTCACTACATTAAACAGAGGGAGTTCACCTATTCTGTGGATTTCCCAGAAGAGTATCTTTAAGGTAACTAATGATCTGGTTTCCAGAATTCTAGAGCTGCCCCTATCATATCTCTCTTCCAAGGTAGTGTCAAACAGACATCCCCTGGGTCTTGCCATAAATGATTTTCAAATTCTTTGCTAGCTTCTCAGTCTAATTTTTATTACACTCTATGTGACTCAACTATTTTCTTTTCTTTTTCCCTAGTGTACGCTTCTGTAAAAAAAAATTAATTGTATTATGTTTTCCAAATTATAAATATTTATTCTCTCCAACTTACTTCCCCTCCCTAAATGAGCAATAAAAAAAAAAAAAGGAAAAAAGAAAATCCTCACAACAAATATGCATAGTCAAGCAAAACAAATTCCCACACTGGCCAAGTCCAAAAATTTATGTCTCTCTTTGCATTTTAAAGCCCATCATTTCTTTGGTAGGAGGTAAGTAGCATGCTTCATTTTCAGCCCTCTAAAACTGTAGTTTGTCGTTGCACTGATCAGAGTTCCACAGTCTTTTAAAGTTGTTTTTTCTGTATAATATTGTTCTCATTATAGAAATCATTTTAGTCCTGCTCACTTCACTTTTCGTAAGTTCATAAAAGAATTCTCAGTTCCTCTGAAACTGTAACTTCATCATTTCTTATGGTAAAATAATATCATATTACATTCATATACCATAATTTGTTTAGCCATTCCTTAATAGGCAGCCACAACTTTAGTTTCTAGGGTTTTTTGCTATTATGAAAATAACTGCTATAAATATTTTTGTACATATGGGTCTTTTTCTTCTTTGATCTCTGTGGTGGTATATATTGAGTATTAGTATTGATGGATCAAAGGGTATGCACAGTTTAGTGACTTTTGGGGGCACAGTTCCAAATTGTATTCCAGAATGGGTGGGCCAATTCACAGCTCCACCAACAGTGCCTTAGTGTGCCCTTTTACCTACAGCCCTGCCAACCTTTGTCATTTTCCTCATTTGCCATCTTTACTAATCTGCTAAGTGTGAACCTCAGAATTGCTTTAATTCACATTTATTGGTAAATTGGAAGTGTCTTCAAATCGTGCTTCAACTATTTTCAAAGAATTTCAAAGTTGGACAGGATATGAGAAGTTTTCCTTTCCACCATCCCCAATAACCTAATCCCCCTCTTAACTATCTCCTGGTAATGAGTTGGACAGTTACTTCCAATCTATGTAATAATAAATAATAATAATAGGCAATGTGTATATACAATGTGCCAGGCACTGTGACATAATACTTTACAAATATTATCTCATTCGATACAACAGCCATGGGAAGTAGTTGCTATTATGATCCCCCACTTAACAGTTGAAGAAACTGAGGCAGACATAGATTAAGTGACTTGCCATGGGTCACAAAAATATTAAATGTCTGAGGAGCTGTTAACATCATTTAAAAGACTAGTTATCTTTTTCTGGTGTCCTGTCTGGCACTCCCCATTGAACTTACCATGGCTCATCTGGACAGCTGCAAAGACTTCACATAATGAATCCAGTCAATTTATTATATTTGTCTCAATAGCTCTACTCAGTTTCCTGAGTAGCACAAGTTGAGGGATTCAGTACTGACTTTCCTCTGGCCCAGGGAGTGGCTTTCTAACAACCAAGTTCCCAGTGGGGATGGGGTAGGAAATTACAGAACTTTAATATCATATTAGGGAAACTTCCAAAAAAGTTATGCTGAGATGTCTCATGGTTCTGGGTTTCTTAAGGTTATTCCAGTAGATCACAAGTCCTAACAATTTATGAAGTTCCAGGCTGACACTTGGGGACCAGCCTAGCCAAAGGTGTGGCAGCTTACTATCACCAGAAGGATGATCCCTAGGTGATTTTTCTTTTCTGGCCACAGTCATTCATAAAACCACCCACCGAAATTCTTCGGGGAGGGAATTTCCCCCACTGATGAAGCCACGGATCTTTTGAAGTATCAAAGAAAGAATACAGGAAATGTCATTTCAGGAGCCTAAAGGTGTGGGAAAAGCTCAAAATATCAGGCTTAGAATCAGAAGACCAGGGTTGGTGTTCACCACTTCCCAGTCACTTGATGGTAGGCAGGCTAATGAACCTCTCTGAATCCCTATTTGGTCACTTGTACAATGGGGATAATGGTACTTGCACTAATTCCCTTAAGGAGAATGAGAATTATTTTAGCACTACTTAAATGTGAGTCATTAGTGTGGAGGGGCAGAATTTGAATGAGGATGAGTGGGTGACAGTCATAGTGAGGAATTCTTGAGTTGGGGCAAATTCAGTTGGGCATGAGGTAAGGTGTGGTGAAAGGTTCTGAGGACTGTTCACTAACTCTCTGGTGGCTTTGGAGAGAGGAAATCCCCTCCCCCAGAAGAGTCTGGCTTAGCCTCTTTGGTACAGAAAATGGTAACCAGTCTCTATCCACCTCAGTGGGGTGCAGTAATTTAAAATATTTTTCTAATTTTAAATATTAAAACCAATCTGCTTTCTATCACTTCCACCTCCTTTCTGACATGAAAAAGAAAAAAAACCCTACAAAGACCTAATAATAAATATGCATAATTAAACAAAGCAAATTTCCTCATTGACCATGTTTGAAAGTATATGTCTCATTCTGCAAGTTGGGCAAAGCTGTGCCAAGAGAGGGGGGAGTGCCTCCCCTAAGGGTCTTGGCTGTACTTAGGGTGAAGCAGAGAGGGAAAGAGACGGACCCAGGAGTAGCTGTTATGCTGGAGAGTTGCCCGTGGGAAGGAAGTTCACCCCCCTCATTGTTGGCACCCTGGGACAAAGCTCCGATTGCTCAACCTTGTTAGTTATGGCCTAGGGGTAGGTGATATAACTAGAAATCTTCAAAGCCACTTTACCCCTAAAATGCCTCTAAAGAAGCTTAAGAATCAAGGAAAAGAGAGAGCAGCTGACTGGGGTTTGAAGTGAGCTCTACATCCAAGGGCAGGGCTGTGGTTTCTCCCCAGGCCTTAATACTGAGAGTACAAAATCCTTGTCCCAGAAGACTCCAAGTATAATAAATAGCCAGGTAATGGGACACATTAGGAAAAGGAAATGGTTAGAAAATACTCACAGGGGAAAAAGAAACACCCCCACTACAAAGTAACATTAAATCCTTCCTTTTAGGCAATCACAATGAGGCTTATATTAATTAATGAACTAATTAATTTAATAACTGCTAGGCACTGGGGAAGATACAAAGGTTTTCTAAGATTGCTGAACATCTTTGCAAAGTTTAGTGGGGAAAGAAGGCACAGAGAGATAACAATAACATAAAACATTAACATATTGTAGTGAGAAGTGAATGGGATAATGCTTGTAAAGCCCTTAGCACAGTGCCTGGCACAGAATAAGTGCTATATAAATGCTAGCTATGATTATTATATGACAAATGCAAAAGAAGGCAGAACAAATTGCTGCGTGTGGGAGAGAAGATAGAGGATGGTGGGGGGGAGTTACGGGAAGGAGGTGGCATGTGAATTGAACTTTGCAGGATAGGCAGGAGTGTGCCTGATGAAGAGGGTGACTGAGTCCAAGCCAGGGCCAGGGCATGGTGTTTGCAAAGGCAGAGGTGTCACATCTGCCAGTACAGACCAAACCAAATTAAAATGTAACTGGGAAACTTCTAACAAAATACAAAAGAAAATAGATAATGTTCTAGGTCAATATGGGATCTTTAGGTATATTAGGTGGCCCCCAAACTCTTTCAGTTTGACCCCACCGGTCCAAGGTATAAGTTGTTTGTCTTTCATTCTGGAAGAGGATCTATGGCATCAGGAAGGAGATGTCTTGACTTACAAGTGGATTAGATTTAAGTGAAGGAGGGCTGTGCAAAGTTACCAGCCTTTCTCTTTTCTCCTGAGACATCTGGGTCCAAAATACAGATCAGGAGGACTGGAGATGGCCCTGGATGTTGTGGAAAACCTTGACCTTTTCAAGCTAAGGACTTTCCCAGGTCTCACTTTGAGGCAATACCCATTCAGTGATTAAAAGGGGGTAAGTAATGAGCCAAACTTACTAAAAAAAAAAAAAAAAAAGTCAGTCTGGGAGAAGAATGGCTGGATGAAGCTGGAGAATAAAGAAACCAGGGGACAGCAGCCTTACTCTGCTTCTTTGCAGTTCCCATTCTACTTTCCCCTTGTAACTTCCCTCCTCTGGGCTCCTTTCCAATCTGGTAGCTCCCTCCCTCTCTCCACATGTGGGGAGCCTATGTGATCATGGGTAGAGGGGACACAAGCTTCCATTCTAGGAAATCCAGGAAGAGATAAGAGCTGGGAAAACCAGAGAAGGGATGTGGAGTCAGTAGGGGCAGTTACAGGCTCAGTCTTGTTACAAAAACAGCGGGGCTATCAGCAGGAGGCAAGCCATTCCTTTCTCCCCACACCCCAGGGGACTAATAACCATTCAGATATTCTGTCTGCCTCTGGCTGTTCTAGCCCTGACCTCTAGCACCTCCCCCGTTAGGGCGGCTGGAGGAGAGTCACGGGGTTGGGAAGATGAGCAATGGGGGTCACTCTGGGCGCAGGAAGAGGGTGACCTGGGGGAATCGGGGTAAAGGAATTAGGGGAGTGGGGTGGCAGAGCAAAGCTTGTGAGCAGTGTAGGAAGAAGGACATTTCACAGTAACTCCATGACTCCTTTCTGGCCTTTCCTCGAGGCTTTCTGGAGAAGGGGGATGGGATGTGGTCAGCCAGCTGGTATGGGAGGAAGGGAAATCTAATTTGGCCAGTTGGTGGGGGTGGGGAGCCTCTGTAGAGGAGAACCGGAGCAAGCTCGCAGCCGGGCAGGGGCCTCTCACAGCGGGGCTCCGCCCCTCAAGCCAAGGCTGGGATGACAATGTTCGGGGAAAACCATCAAATCCAGAACTCCTGGGGGTTTGGAGAGACCTTAAAACATCTCCACCGGACCAGAAGTGAGAATTAAGCCAGAGTTTTAAAACAAAAACAAAACAACCCTTGCGAATAAGAATTGCCACGTCCCGTGTCCTATGCTTTAGGGATTTACACTGTGAATTTTAGATCTTTAAGGGATCTTGTCTGAAAGATCCTGGCATAGTGGATAGAAGACAGCAACAACCCTTGGAATCGGGAAGCTCTGAGTTCGAGTTCTGCCTTTGACATACCTTGAAACAGATCATGAACCAATTATCTAACCTCTTAAGGCTTGGGGCAACTCTAAGACTATACATTTCAGAAAAAGCTGCCTACTTGAGTTCCCCACAATGGTTAAGTCACAGGTCCTGTCCCCTCCTACCCACCCTTAGGGAATTTACAAACCACATTTTCCCATTTTATATCTAAGAAAAGTGAGATCCAACTCCAACCCCGTCCCCCCTCCCCTTTATATCCGAGAAACTGAGACCAACTGCACACAGCTAGTAAATAAATAATAAAGTTAGAATTTCATACCATTTTTTTCTTTCTGCTGCATTACGTCAGGCTGGAGGTCTAAACTCACTTCCTTATATTTTTTTCCGCTCTCTGTAGCCTAACTCATTGGGGTCTGTCTGCCTTACCCCAGATTGTGCCCTGGGAGAAAAATGTAACATCAAGGAAGGAATCTGAGAACAGCCTAGCAATGTCCAGGTGGACATAATAGAAACAGTTTCTAGAGCACTTTTCAGTTTATAAATTGCTTTCCCACACCAAATCTCCACAATGCCCAGGGCTTAATTCCATCAAAGCAAAAAGGGCCATCTGCGGGACTTCACCAGCCTTAGTAGTGGCTCCTTTTTAAAATTGGACCCTGTCTCGCTCCGTGACTATGGAGAACACTGTTGGTGACCATGTCTCCTCGTGTTACGAGTCATCTGATATGAACGATCCGAGGATCATGGAACAAGGTTATTTCTAGTGTTATGGGAAAGAATGGACAAAACCAGAACAGAATATAGGCATATATATGGGTCAATTGTGCTTGGAGGGAGTATACAAATCGATGAGATCCCAGATTTATTTGTGCATATTTTTCCCCTGTAAAGAACCGGGATGAGGTAAGTCAAATGTTATTATAGTATGGTGGCCTGGCTGCGGCCGTGGACAGAGCAATCCAGAAGATCTGAGTTCAAATCCTGTCTCGGACACTTACTAGCTGCGTGATCCGGGCAAATCACTTATCTCTCTTAGCTTCAATTTTCTTCATATGCACAATAGGGATAGTAACAACTTCACAGGGATGTTATTATGAGGTTCAAATGATACAATATTCGTGGTTTGTCTAGCAAATCTTAGTGCTACACAAATGCCATTCTGCAGATTAAGAAACTACGGCTCTGAAAAGTGAAAGGGCATTGTCCACTTTCCCTCAGTTTAGATCTAGCCAGATTAGACTCTGACGCGGGTGTTATGGATCCTTACGTAGCGGTCTGCCCCTACTTGTGTTTCGAAGAGAAGTCTATTCAGCACAGGTTTTAGGGTTGGCAGGGACTTCGAGGACGGATCTGAGGACCAGGGAGAGTCATGACGTGACTTTGCCAAGGTTCGCAGGTCCAGAATTTGAATTCAGTTCTAACTCAAGTCCTTTCCAGGACACCCCATTATCTCTCTGTTGTAGATTAGGTCAGAGTAAGTTTCTTGGAGCATCCACCTGGGCTTTATTTCCGCTCCTTCCCCCAAATTCTGGGTTCCAACCCTTCGTGGGAGAAAATAATAGAGGGAATATCAGAATATTTATAGCTCACGTTCACTCAAGGATTTATTAAGCACTTGCCATGTGCAAACTTTTGTGTTAGTGTACGGGTGAAACTAAGGTGGGAGAGAAGGGATGCCACATTTGCGCAGGCAGGTGCAAGATAGTTCGAGGTGAGAACTCTAATTGACCGACTTTCCTCGCTCAATCCCCGCAGGCCGTGCAAGTATTTTTCTCCCCAAGTTACTGATGAGGAAACTGAGGAAACTTATAGAAAGTGACCCAAGGACACAGAAAATGAGTGATTAAAACCAAATTTTAATTTGTGCAGTGCCACACTTTTATGAGAACGGCTGGTCCTGAGAAGGGGCGCCCCTTTCTAGGATCCACGTAATTATTCCCCCATCTCTTTTGGTCCCCCGAGCGCCGAGACGGAGTGGGGCGGGGCTCCTGGTTCCCATGGCAACCCACCCAGGAGGATCCGCGCCAGGCCGGACCCGTAGAGGCTGGGCAGGGCAGGGAACCGAGCGGTCGCGCCAGGGGGTGGAGCGAGGCCCAGCTCTCGGTTGCTATGGTAACGCGTCAATACCTCCAGCCCGCGGCGGCGGCAGCTGTGTGCCTGCAGCGGCGGTGGCTCCACCCGGGAGGCCGCGGGTGCTGCCAAGATGGTGAGGTCCGGCGGTGGGGAGGGGGTTTGGGGTGAGCTGGTTACGGGTGCTCGGGGCCGGGGCCAGGGAAGAGGGCAGGGTCGGCCCGGGAGTGAAGTGGAGGGGCTGGAGGCAAAAGGGAAAGCTGAGGAATCTGCGAGTCCGCTAGTCAACCAGCAAACATTTATTAAGCGCCTACGGTGTATTAGGCGCTGGAGATACAAAGACAAAAAAAAAAAAAAAGAATCAGTTCCTCTCTTCAAGAACCTTACATTCTATGGGGGAAACAACAGGTACAAAATAAAGGCAAAGAAGTGTGTTGGAAGAGAGGTGGAATTAAGAAAGGTTTCATGCAGAAAGTGACTCCAACCGAGTCTTGAAGGAAACTTGGAAAATAGGGGGTCTTTGTGGAGAAGAGTATTCCAGACACAGCCTGCAAAGGCTCGTAGACGGGAGGTGGAGTATTGGGTCAACTGGGGGAGATCTGGGGCAAGCTTGTTGGTTCACAGCATTGGAAGCGGCAAGATCTTAGAGGTCATTATATCTCACCCCTTCATGTTACAAATGGGGAAACAGACCCAAAGAGGATCATTAATTTGGCTGAAGTGAAAGGGAATCAGTCCCAGCTCTGCCTCTTACTAGAAACCATGCTAACTTATCATCATACAGAGCTTCACAAAGTGCTTTCAACATACATACTCTATCTAATGTGATTTCCACAACCGTCCTCTCATGAGGTAGGAAGGACACCCATTTTATAGATGAAGAAACTGAGTTCCCCGGGAGGCTAAAAAGACAGACTTAATCACAGAGCCACTGAGTTGGCAGAGATCTTAGAGGTCCTCTGGTACAAATGGCACCTAAATCAGAAACTGTCTCCATTTACCCGTTTCCCATAAGTGATCTTCATGTAGCTTCCACTAAAAGACCTCAAGTTAGAGGGAATTCACTATCCCCCCTAGTCAGCCCATTCTATTTTTGGAAAGCTGTAATTATTAGGAAGTTTTCCTTTATGCTGAGCTGAATAAAATTTCCCTCCCTGTGACTTCCACCCATTGGGCCAAGTCTTTCCTCAAGGGCCAAGCAAAACAAGCCTAATCCCTTTTCCACATTTTCCTCTAAGTATTTGAAAGCAGCCCTCATATTCCTTGCATGGCTTCTCTTCTCCAGGTGAAGTAGCTCCACTTCTCCCAGACTGAGGCTTAGAGAGGATGTGATTTTAAGGTCACACAGCTTGCATGGCATGATTTTGAGTCCCCATGCCATCTGGATTTCCTTCCTCTGGGTATCCTCCAGCTTATCCTTGACTTTTCCAAAATGTTCAAAAAAACCAAACAACCAAAATGTTGTTGCCCAAACTATAGTAACTTCAGATGTGCTTTGATCAGCAGACAGTACAGGAAGAATCCCTTCCCAAAATCTTATGGCTATTAAGTGGGACACAGCACTTCTCAGCTCTGTGTTCATTTTGTTATACTGACTACCCGTTGTGTGAATTTGAATAAATCACTTCAGATTCCTCATCTGTGAAACGATAGCAATAACACTTCCAATGTCTTAAGTCACAGAGTTATAAATTGATGAAGTGCTTTGTAAATGTGAAGGACTGCCTGTAAAATGAGGACTAATGGACATTAGATGGTCCCTAAGGTCCTTGGCAACTATGAATCTGTTTCCATTGTGGCTTTGCAGATGAAGGGACAAGAAATCTGGAAGGCGGTGCTAAATCTTTGGGAGGGGATACCCCTTAGATACAGGGCAAAGAATGAGAGATTTCTTTCATTTGTAGGACACTCTATATTTCTCAAAAGCACTTTCTCACATATATTCCCATCTGAGAGATGGAAAAAAACTCCTAGGATATGGGGGAGGGAGCCTCTGATGGCCATTTCTGGAAGACTTAGGTTCTAATCTCTCTTAGGTTACCTACTGATGTTGGAACAAAGGCTCTAACCTTTCTGAGCATTAGTTTTTTCCATTTTTGCTTTTAGGCAGATTGGTGGTGCAGTAGACAGAGATAGTCTGATTTAACCTCTCAACCTTAATTTCTTCACATTCAAAATAATAATGACAACATTTTATATGCATAACTGTGTATCAGACAGACACTATGCTAAGTGAGTGCTTTACAGTTATTGTCTCTTTTAATTCTCACAATTTTAGCAGGCAGGTGCTATTTTTATCCCTGTTTTACAGATAAGGAAACTGAGGCAAACAGAAGTAAAGTGCCTTGCTCAGAGTCATAGTTGGTGTCTTGAGTTCAGATTTGAACTCGGGTCCTCCTGGTGCTCCATCCACTACTCTACCTATAATGGCACCTACCTGCCTCCCATGACGGTTGTGAGAATTAACTGAGATAATTTATGCAAAGGCTAGCTACTGGACCCAGAAGCACAGGGTGTTGTTGAGTCTTTGGTGCAACACCAGGTGTATGCTTCAGTCTGGGAGAGGTTTCTGTATAAAAGCCTTTTCTTAAAATCCTATGCAGGAGAATTCCCTAGCCTTCTTTGGCAGAGCCTGACTTAACCACCCTCACAGCAGGGGAGTTGGTGTGTAATTTAATCTCCTATCTAACACAAATCCCTCCTACTGTAGTTTTAGAGCAGAGTTGAAGGAACAAACATGAACTGCAAAAAAGAGAGAGTCAGAAAAATGGGGGTGGGACCATCTTTAAAGTCGAGTGATGTGGTTGGACAAAAGATGGAGTAGTCTGGGTCTTGGAAATTTGGAGGGGAGGAGGAGGTAAATAGAGGGAGATGGGCAGGTAGGGATAGTGCTTGATCTGGGAGGAGGAAAGTATTAGGGATTCTGGGAAAAGGAGCAAGTTGGAGTGTGGATAGGGGGCACTAGAAATGTGCTGAGGCATGGGAAAGTGAAACAAACTAGGAGCAGCTCTGAAATTGATTATTTGGCCCTACCTGGGTGTTTGAAGTATGGAGGATGAAATCTATTTCCTAGGACTTAAGTAGATGAAACATTGGATGTTTGGATATGGGAATTTGGGGTTCTTATGAATTTCCCTCAAGCATGTGAATGTTATTTTTTTGCTATTATCATTAATTTTATTTTAAAAATTATTTTATTCATAAATATTTCCCTGTTGCATGTAAGAATTTTTTTAAACAATCATTTAAAAAAATTTTGACTTCCAAATTCCTTCCCTTATGCCTCTCCCCTCCTTGAGAAAGCAAGCAGTTTGACTTAAATTACACATGTGAAGTCATCCAAAACATATTTCCATATTAGCCAAAGCATGTGAATCTTCTTGGGGCTTGTCAGCTGTATTGGTAGGCACTGAGATGTGCTTAAGGACATTGGGTTCCTATGAAGTAGGGAGAACAAGTGTCTCTACCTCCATTTTATAGGGGAGGGAATCATGACCTGAGAAGTTAAATGACTTGATTTTTTACAGTCATAAAGCTGCAGAGTTGGAAGGGACCTTAGAGGGAGTTACTTTTCTGGGGTTTCAGTGTCATAAGTTCCAAAGGCAAGTAGGGTTTGAAATCAGTATTCCGTGTGTCTAGAACCACAGCTCCAATCTCACATGGACCAAATTCACTTTTGGAGGCTTCTTTCTAGAATTATGTTTATGGCTCATTTTATACTCATCCAGGGTCTGTCTTAGGAATATCAATATCTGGTTCATGCTCCTATCCAGTGTTTTCTGTTATGTAGCAGGAATGGGGAATCTGCATCGTCAAGGTCACATGTGGCCTTCTAGCTCCTTGGGTGTGGCCTTTTGACTGAGTCCAAGTCTTACAGAACAAATCCTTTTATTAAGGAACTTTTTCTGCGAAGTTTGGATTCAAGTGATGAAGACCTGAAATAAGGCAGCGTATGTAATGCACTGGGATGGGGATGGGAATACAGACAGTTTTACATAACAAGTCCTTTTATTAAGGGGATTTGTTCTGTGAAGTTTGGATTCAGTCAAAGGGTCACACTTGAGGACCTAGAGGGCTACATGTTGCCTCGAGGTCTCAGGTTCCCTACCCTGTCAGCTATGACATCCAATTTTGGTTTCTGCCCCACTAAATTTAGGCTATCTGTTCCATTCAAATACTCAAGTTAATAAAACATTAACTTTAGGACAGATTTTATTTAACCTGACAGAAAAATCCAAAGGACTCATGTCCAATACCACAAATAGTGACAACTTTTCTTCCCTTTCCGGTGGGACTCCACCTTCCTCAGGGATCCACACCATCCTGCAGATTTATAATACTATCCTTAGTGGCTTCTTCTTCTCTTCCAGGGGGAAATAATTTAGGATTGTATCGAAAAAAACAACCCCTAACCCAGAGAATCCTACAATTCTCCATGCTCATAATGCTGCCCAAGGGAGTCAATAAATCTTTCTCTTTGGTGTGACCATGCTTCCTACACAGTGCACAGGACTTTTGCAAGCCCATTGGGCCTCCAGACTCTGCCATGCCAACATGCTGAATTTTTTCTTCTATTTCCTCAAGGGGTCTACATTCTAAGGGAAGGAGAGGGGAAAGTTCCAACATGGACATGTTTGTGATGCAAGGCAGAAAGGCCCAGAGAGATTTGTTAGGTGCTTGCTGTCACACCAGCAGTGACACAGCTGTGTCTGAGTGCAGGTTTTCTGACTCCAAATACACTCATTTGTCCAAACATACAGCTTGGAGGAATTTGAGGAATAGATGCCAGTTTCAGCAATGAAGTGCCAGCCATGGACCTTGATTAGGAAATGCTTTATGGTTGGTGGTAGTGCATGAAATTAGGCTTCAAGGTGGGATCTTAACAGGGAGACGTTGGGGAGTGGCTCATAGTCCATTCCAGAATGGGGGACAATATAAGTGAAGGTTTATAGATGAGGGCTGGGTGAGAGTGGAACATGGTGGGTAGCCTACTTTCGAATGTGGGATAGATGAAAAGAAATAGTATTAGGGAAGCTGGAAAGATATATTAGAAAGAGGTAGATTGAAAATAATCTTGAATGCTAGCATAGGATACTTTGTCTTTTCTCTCTCCCCCCTCCCCAGCCCTGTATGGGCCCATTGAATCCTACCCCAGATCCAAGACTTGTTTTGGGTCAACATCTAGACCATACCTCAACTCACAAGCAGATGCAGGTGTTGTTTTTTAAAATTAGGGCAATTAGAGAATATTTAATATTTAATTAAATTTCAAGGGAAAATAAATAAGAGAAATTCATTACATTCACATAGGAATACAACTTCTCATAGGTTATCATGCCATCTGTGGGAGAGGGAGCACATGTAAGAAACACATGTAGTTATGGAACATATCTGGCCAAGGAACATGTTGAGAGGTCACATACATTGGGAGAGGTATATAAGGCATGATCATGGAAAATTTGTGGGAAAACGTATACTTGTAAGAAACAAGGGAGACCAGGGGATCATGTATAAACAGGACAATTCGTATTCCTAGGTCAGGAACCCCTGCAGGACTATCACACTGCTTTTTTCACAGAACTGCCAGTGTCATCTGCCTTTCTCCCTCCTCCCTGCCCCTCTCTCTCTCCTCACCCCCAAACTACTAGTCTGGTCTCTCCTCTGGATCCGTTGCTTTCTGGGCTGTCTATTCCTGTCATCCGTTGTTTTTTTGCTGAGTAACTGCAGGCATTCTGCCTTTCCCTTGTGGGGGAAGAGTCTCACTTCTTAAATCAAAGCCCCACAGTCTCTTTCAACCCTTTTGTGATTCAGACCCATAGATAAAAGCCAAGTAGCCAGAGCACCCTTCAGATCTTGTGCTTGTATTGCCATTCTTCTGCCTCCACTGCCACTCTGAATTTACTCTGAGTTAGGGGGAGAAAATTCCTTTCCAATCCCAACTTGCCCTTGGTGGCTAACTTGGGGTTGGCAGCCTTTGTCAGGCTTTCATGATAGCCTGATCTCCTTATACTAGAGTAAGCAGTTTATAGTTTGGTAGGCAATAGAGATTAAGAGACAGTTTTTGAATAGAGAAATAATACGACAAAATGTTATATCAGGAAGTTTACTAGTCAGGTAGCAGTGAGACCATTTTGAAAGTTTTTATGGTAGTTTATATGAGAGGTGATGAGGGCCAGAAATAGAGTGGTTGCAGGGGGAATGAAAAGGAAGGGACAGGTGCAAAAGATGTTGCCAAGAGAGAATTAATACAATTTAGCAACTATGTCATGATTGATAAAGTCCAAGAGGATATGAAGTTTTGAATATGGAAGATGGAGAATGAAAATGGTGATGCCACCAGCAGTAGTAAATCAGTTAGGGAGAAGGGAATATTTTCCTATACAGGTGTGTGTGTGTGTGTGTGGTTGTGTGTTTGTGTGTAAAAGATGATGAATAAGTTGAGCTTTGGAATTTTTGATGCTGGTGGAATATCCAAGTATAACTTGTATAGCACTATTTTAATTAGCATTTGCTGCCATGTTTCCTTGTATGTTTTCCTACTTTTTTTTTTTGGTTTCTGTGTGTATAGAAGTGTGACTGTGTTCCTCATGAATTCTACTAACGGGAGAAACAGTTTTGCGTAGTGGATTGAGAGTCAGGAATACCTGGGTTCAGGTTCTGAGAATGACACCTTCTACTTTTATGAGTCAACCTCTTAGGGCCCCAGGCAACTGTCTAAGACAATAAGTTGTATTGCAAGTACCCATCTAAATTGGTAGAGGGAATTCTTCCCTGGGAGCTCCACAGTAATGAAATCATAGGTCTGGTAGAAAAAAAAATAAGAATAGAATTCTTCCAAAAGCAGACATCTTTGGTCACTGTTTCATCTCCTCAGAAAGTATTTATCGAGCATATAATAATAGCTGCTTGTTTTTCTATAACATTTTAAGTTATTTTTTTCCTCTCTCACAACAAACTTGGGAGATAGGCAATGAAGTGCTTATTTATGTGCTGAATTAGGCAATGGACCACATATACAAAAGTAAACGAGATGAATGAGATACTGTTCCTGCCCTCTGACCATCTGATCATCTAGCAGGGATGGAACTTCTGGTTCCATCGTTGCTGTTATCTGTGTGACCATAAGTCTTCCACCTAGGGGGGAAGGGAAGGAAACAAGAATTTATTAAGCACCTACTATGTACCAGACCCTCTGCTAAGGGATTTATACATATTGTTTCATCCTTACAAAAGCCCTGGGATGTAAGTGGCATCATTATCCCCATCTTAGAGTTGAGGAAACTAAAGAAACAACCTCTGTAGGGTCCCAGTTTCTCTTTTTTTCTCCCATAACCTCACCAACCCACGTATATTATTTAATTCATCATTATTATATATTAGATAACAAATATAGAAATCATCCAAGGATTAGCTAATTTGTATAAGGTTATCATCCTACAGTTAAACCAACTCCTTAAATATATTCAAAATCAAAACATGTCACCAATTTCAGAGGTGTCATTAGATGAATAACCCGTCTTTATAAATCAAGTAAATTATCTTTTAACATGCAAGTACTTTAGAGATCTGTAATTTATTTTTACCGTGGGTACCTCATCCATTAATGTGTTTTGAAACCCACTGGTAGGGTCTTAGTAGGGTCTTAGTGATTTACTATATCTCTCAAATTCATGAGCCTTTTCAAACCTAGTTAAGCTTGCTTTTGGATTGTAGACATAATGCATCATCGATGGACTCTAATTACATCATATGTAAAATTAGGGGATTGGACTAGATCAGTGGTTCTCAAACTTTTTGGTCTTAGGACCCCTTTACACTCTTAGACATTATTGATGACCCTAAAAAGTTTTGATTTATGAGGGTTGTATCTATTGACATTTCCCATGTTGGAAATTAAAATTGATAAAATTAAAAAATTTTTTGTCTAATTGTGCCAGACTGTGATCCCATTTGGGTTTTTCTTGCAAAGATACTGGAGTGGTTTGCCATTTCCTTCTCCAGCTTATTTTACAGATGGAGAAACTGAGCGGTGACATGTCCAGGGTCACACAGCTAATGAGCGTTTGACACCAGATTGGAACTCAGAAAGATGAATCTTCCTGATTTCAAGTCCAGTGCTCTATCCTCTATCCACTGTGCTACCTAGCTGCCCCAAATTTTAAAAAATGATCAATTAATTTAAAAAACAACCTTATTACATGTTAATGTAAGTAACATCTTAAATAAAAAAAGCTATATTTCCACCAAAAAATTAGTGAGAATGGCATTGTTTTATATATATTTATTATATATATATATATACACACACACAAATCTCTTTACTTTTTGTTTAGTAGAAGACAACTTCTCATATTTGCTTCTGCATTCAATCTGTTGAGATTATTGTGGTTTTAGTTGAAGTATATGAGAAAATCTGGCCCCACATAGATATGAAGTTGGGAAAGGGAAGAATATTTGAATATGCATATCATGTTTTTGTATTCTTATGAATATAGTTTTGACCTTGTGGACCACTGAAAGGGTCTCTGGAACTCGTGGGGTTGTGAACCATCGTACTTTGAGAACTGCTGGATTAAATGGTCTAAATCTTACCCTTCGGCTCTGACATTCTATGATCTTTCTTGGAGTAATCCTTGTAATAATCAAAGCTGGCACTGAGTGAAGTGGAGTTTGGTCTGAAATACCTTCCTTCTTTCAGGCCAGGGGGAGCTACTGCTTTAGCTTTCAACTTACTTATTAGCAATTAGTATTAGAGATGCTGACCCTCAGTGGACCTGACATTCATAAAGAGGAAATAGGTCTAGGACTAGAGAAGAGTGTCCAGGAAAAGAACATTTCTTTGTTTTTGCTCAGCTGACAGGTGTTGTGGTTACATCAGAGAAACTACAGACCAAACCATTCCAGCTTTGTCTTGCTCTGTTCTGGCAGAACACTCTGGATAGACAATGCCCTGGCACTTTAAGTGCTGGTCTTGCCAAGACTTCCAGAAGTTAGAACTCCCAAATTTCAAGTTGTCTGCAATTACATAGAGTCCTAGACTCACTCTCAAAGCCTTTGGATACAGGTCTAATCCGTAGAGCCTCAGAGGGTCAGAGGAAAGGGAATTAAACTGGGTCATCATGATGAAATTTTATTTTTATTTTAAGAATATTTTATTGATTTTCCCCAGAGAGTCATACCTTGTAATAAAGAAAGAGAGAAAGAGAGAGAGAGAGAAAGAGAGAGACAGAGAGAGAGAGAGAGAGAGAGAGAGAGAGAGAGAGAGAGAGAGAGAGAGAGAGAGATCAGTTCGGCAAAATTCACCAACACATTGACCAAGTCTGACAGTAATATGCAGCCTTCCACACATATAATCCTGACCTTGAATTTTCTTTCTGGAGGCTGAACTGCCTCATTATATTACACACCATTTGATTTCAGTTTTTTTGTGTTGCTGTTTTCTTTGATTGTTGTATATTGTACATGGCATCATTGTGTATATTGTTTCCCTGGTTCTACTTCACCTTGCATCAGTTTATGTCTTCCAGTGTGTCTCTTTAGTCTTCATATGGATCATTTCCAAAGAGAAATTTTAGAAACAACTGGACCCTTGCCTCCCTTCTTCCAGTTTAATGACCTCCCTCCCTTAAATTGGCATTTAGTATCCAGTCTCTGATTTTTTTTCCAGGTCTCTCTTCTGTTCTGCCTTTCTCCTCATAGATGATCTCTATAAAGTTTGTTTTTTAATCTGTAAAATGGGCACTTAATGTGAGTTATTAATGTGCCTCCTTTAATGTAGTCTAAGATCACATCTGCTTTTTCCTGGCTGCCATGTCGTGTTGTGATCCAAAGTGAGCTTGCAGTCCATTCAGCCCTCCAGATCTTTCTTAGACAAATTGCCAAAGATCTATACTTATCTGTGTAAAGTTGGTGTTTTTGAACCCAACTGTGTAAGACTACATTTCTAGGGCATACTCACAGTAGAAGCTCATTTAATTACCCCACTCTTGGGGGTGGTAGTGGTATTGGAAGA
Organism: Bettongia penicillata ogilbyi; assembly: GCA_023548195.1. NCBI lineage: Eukaryota > Metazoa > Chordata > Mammalia > Diprotodontia > Potoroidae > Bettongia > Bettongia penicillata. The sequence continues at coordinate 1,351,527 of JAJHZJ010000630.1, forward strand.
GGCGGGGAGGTTGAGCATTAGGCTTGGATTCAGGAAGAACTGAACTCAAATTCAACCTCAGACACTTACTAGTGGTGTGACCCATGCAAGTCACTTAATCTCTACCTGCCTCAGTTTCCTCAGAAGTAAAATGGGGAGAGTAATAGTGCCTACCTTGTAGGGTAGTTGTCAGAACAGACAGACATATTTGTAGAGTACTTAAGCATAGTGTCTAGTACATAGTTCGTGCTGTATAGAAATGCTTATTCCCCTTCCCTTCCTAAATTGCTGTAGCTTTACGCTCCAGTTTTCATAATACTGATTGTAGAGTAGTGCTATTCATAGTACTTACTGGTTTAGAGCTGGGAGCACCTTCAGAGGTCATCTAGTTAACCCCTCAGATGGGAATCTGAGGCCCAGGTTGGTTAAGAGACTTGCCCAGTCATGCTCCAGACAGGAAATGTTAGAGCTAGGATTGAAACCCAGGTCCAACTGGGTTGAAACTTGGATCTAACATTTACCCCCCTCCCCTTTATGGCCCTGCCTTCTATGTCCTTGAGGGGTTTAAGAGCCTTGCACTCCCTCTTCCAGCTGCAATTTAATGGTTGACTGTTGTTTCCCTTTTAAACTCTGCCTTCCTCTGCATTTATTTTGTCAAGCAGCCTTCAGTTGAGCTAAACTAATGATGCTCTGTTCCTGTCCTGAAGAACATTGAATTGCCAAGGCCCCTTCTTTTCTTTTCTTTTTTTTTAAAATGAATTTTATTTATTTTCAGTGTTCTTTAATCACTACTATATAACTTAGATATTTCCCCCCCTCCTTCCCCTCTCCCTCCCCAAGATGGCATATGATTTTATATAGGCTCTACACTTACATTCCTATTACATACATTTATACAATAGTCATGTTGTGTAGAAGAATTAAAATGAACAGGAGAAATCCTATATATAACATAGTACCCCCCCCAAAAAAATGATCTGCTACATTCTGCGATTGAATTCTATAGTTCTTTCTCTGGATGTGAAAGGCATTTTGCCTTAAAAGACCACTGGGAATTTTTTTTCCTAATATAAATTTATTTGTCTAACTTTTTACATTCATTTTCACAAAATTTTGGGTTCCAAATTTTCTCCTCATTTGTCCCCTCCCCCTGCTCCAATACACCGAGCATTCTAATTTCCCTATCACCAATCTGCCCTCTCTTCTATCCTCCCTCCCTTCTCTTGTCCCCATCTTCTCTTTTGTCCTGTAGGACCAGATGACTTTCTATTCCCCATTAACTGTATTTCTTATTTCCTAGTAGCAACAACAATACTTGACAGTTGTTCCTAAAACTTTGAGTTCCCAATTCTCCCCATCCCTCCCTCCACACCCATTCCCTTTGGGAAGGCAGGCAATTCAGTATAGGCCATATCTGTGTAGTTTTGCAAATGACTTCGATAATAGTCATGTTGTGCAAGACTAACTATATTTCCCTCCATCCTATCCTGCCCCCCATTGCTTCTATTCTCACTTTTGATCCTGTCCCTCCCCAAGAGTGTTGACATCAAATTGCTCCCTCCTCCCATTGCCCTCCCTTCCATCATCCCGCCCCCCCTTGCTTATCTCCTTCTCCCCCACTTTCTTGTATTGTAAGATAGGTTTTCATACCAAAATAAGTGTGCATTTTATTCCTTTCTTTAGTCAAACGTGATGAGAGTAAACTTCGTTTTTTTCGCATCTTTCCTTTTCCCCTCCACTAAAAAGTCTCCTGCTTGCCTCTTGAATGAGAGATAATTTACTCCATTCCATTTCACCCTCTCTCTTCCCACTACATTTCTCTCTCACCATTTACTTTAATTTCTTTTAAGATATGGTCCCATCCTATTCAATTCACTCTGTGCTCTCTTTCTCTGTATGTGCATGTATGTGTGTATGTGTGTGTGCATGCATGCGTGTACATGTGTGTGTGCGTGTGTGTGTCTATGTGTGCGTGTGGTCCCACCAACTACCCAGATACTGAAAAGTTTTAAAAGTTATAAATATTGTCTTTCCATGTAGGAATGTAAACAGTTCACCTTTGGTAAGTCCCTTATGACTTCTCTTTGCTGTTTACTTTTTCATGCTTCTTCTCATTCTTGTGTTTGAAAGTAAGATTTTCTTTTCAGCTCTGATCTTTTCACCAAGAATGCTTGAAAGTCCTCTGTTTCATTGAAAGACCATATTTTCCCTTGAAGTATTATACTCAGTTTTGCTGGGTAGGTGATTCTTGGTTTGAGTCCTAGTTTCTTTGACTTCTGGAATATCCTATTCCACGCCCTTCGATCCCTTAATGTAGTAGAAGCTGCTAGATCTTGTGTTATCCTGATTGTATTTCCACATTACTGGAATTGTTTCTTTCTGGCTGCTTGCAATATTTTCTTCTTGACTTGGGAATTCTGGAATTTGGCCACAATGTTCCTAGAAGTTTCTCTTTTTGGATCTCTTTCAGGTGGTGATCGATGGATTCTTTCAATACTTATTTTGCCCTCTGGTTAAAGAATGTCAGGGAAGTTTCCTTGATAATTTCATGGAAGATGATATCTAGGCTCTTTTTTTGATCATGACTTTCAGGTAGTCCCATAATTTTTAAATTGTCTCTCCTGGATCTATTTTCCAGGTCAGTTGTTTTTCCAATGAGATATTTCACATGATCTTCCATTTTTTCATTCTTTTGGTTTTGTTTTGTGACTCAGAAAGTCATTAGCCTCCATCTTTTCCATTCTAATTTTGAGAGAACTATTATCTTCAGTGAGCTTTTGAACCTCCTTTTCCATTTGGCTAATTCTGCTTTTGAAAGCATTCTTCTCCTCATTGGCTTTTTGAACCTCTTTTGCCAATTGAGTGAGCCTATTTTTCAAGGTGTTATTTTCTTCAGCATTTTTTTTGGGGTCTCCTTTAGCAAGGTATTGACCTGTTTTTTCACGCTTTTCTTGCATCTCTCTCATTTCTCTTCCCAGTTTTTCCTCCACCTGTCTAACTTGATTTTCAAAATCCTTTTTGAGCTCTTCCATGGCCTGAGCCCATTGGATGTCTATTTCGCGTGTTTGGGGTACAGAGGCCTTGACTTCTATGTCTTTCCCTGATGGTAAGCATTGTTCTTCCTCATCAGAAAGGAAAGGAGGAAACATCTGTTCCCCAAGAAAGTACCCCAATTCCACGTTACAATAACTTGCCCAGAGTCACACAGGCAAAAGGTGTCAAAAGTGGGATTCCAATTCAGGCCCTCTGACTCTTTGTATGCAAGCCCTGTCATTGCTTTGGTTTTTCCTGCTTCTCCCCTCCTTGTCCCAAACATCCTTCAAGGATACGCATGACCCAGTAACAACTCCTCATTGCTCATTTGATCTCCATGACTAGGGGAGTTGGGTGACTGAGTCAGGCAGAGCCACCATTGCTCCTAGATCATGAAGAAGAGGGTAGAGAAATTCCCCCATTGCTGTTCTGAGTCCAAATGAGAACTGACAGCATACTGAATCAGTGTGCTCAAGAGAGAGGGTGGAGATCTCAGTCTCTCCCTGTCTATTGGATCCTTTCCTGCTACTTAGAAGCACATCCATGTTTTCTCTTCACTTGGTTCAACCATCTCTGTTAGCTATTACCATGGGTCTTTTCCGTTTAATGGCCTGATTTCTTGAGAAAACTGAACTCCCATTTATACAGAGCTTTAAGGTGTACAAAGGGCTTTGCAAATATTTCATTTTACCCTCCCAATAACCCTGTGGACAGCTGCTATTATTATTCCTATTTTACAGATAAGAAAACTGAGGCGGACAAGTTAAATGTCTGCAGTTAGATTTGACTCAAGTCTTTCTGACTCGGTCAATTACTTTATCTACTGTGCTACTAGCCTGCTTCAAAAGTGCCGGTTTGACCATGTCCCCCCCTAGAATGACTTAATAAACTTCAGTAGCTCCCAATTTCTCCCCAGATCAAATATGAAGTGCTCTGTTTGGCATTTAAGACCCTTTCCTACCTTTTCAGATGTTTTGCACGTTACCCCTCTCTGTGTATGCACTACTCTCCATGATCTGGTGAAATTGGCCTTTGAATATGATGTACATTTCCTGACTCCATGCATTTTTTTGCACTATCTGTCCCCATGCCTAGCGTGCTCCCCCTCTTCACCTCTCCACTTCTTGGCTTTCCTGGTTTCCTTCCAAACTTAGCTCAGATCCCACCTTCTACAGCAGGCCTTTGCACTCCTCTGCCACTGCTAGCACCTTCCTTCTGAAATTATCTCCCATTCGCACTGAATATATGGTATGTTCCTAGTTATTTACGCATCGTTCCCACCATCAGGGTATAAATTTCTTTAGATGAGACTGTGGTTTTTTTTGCCTTTCATTGTATTCCTGGAGCTTAGCATAGTGCCTGGCGGTAATTGTTTAATAAATGCTTGTTGAATGACTGCCTACGTAAATGTTGACTAATGGAGTCATTAGACTTGGGCGGGATTAATCATGGATGGGCTCACCAGCCTCCTGATATTCTATCATCGAGCTGTTTGCCTTTCTCTGGTCTATGGCTTTGTGCCAAGGTTTATTTAGTTTTTACTTTGCTATCCTTAATTACAGAAAGCTTCCTGGAGAGCAGAGTGTGGAGTGAGAAGAAAGACTTAGACTAATGCATGTTAGATGAAAAGAATGGCCTGTCTGAGTTTAGAAGGGGGAGTGAATGTAGGTGGGCTTATGAACAGATTTACTTAAGAAACAAGGGTGGGAAGATGGAGGTTTACTGTTGGGGAGTGGGTCTTGAAGCTTAGAGTGAGGAGCTGGCATTTCATTTGGCAGGCAGGAGGGAAGCACCATAAATTTTGAGGCAGAAAAGTAAGAGGACTTGAATTGCCTAGAAGACTAATAATAATAGTAAAAACATTTACATGTTTCTTATTTGATCTCTTTGGGGTCTTCTAATAAGCCTGTAAGATTTATGTAAAATAAGTACAACAGGTAATACTGTTCTCATTTTAGAGATAAACTAACTGAAACTTACAGGGGAAAAGTGACTTACAGATCAGTGGTTGCATAGCTAGTGTCAGAGATTTGATCTGAACCCAGGTCTCTCGGACTTCATGGCTAGGGCTCTATCTAGGCCTCTCCAAGGAGACAAGTGGCCTTCTCGATGGTAGATGAGCTGAAATGGATTTATTATTTCTCCTTACTATGTAATTTCAGGTTTTCCTTGATTATGAAAGAGACACCCCAGTCTCCTCTTAGATAACCTATGTTGGGTTTCTTCACAGTCACAGAGGTTCTTATGCTCACTGATTGAGTCCCCTGCTCTTCTGGCAGCACCCCAGCCTGGTGGAGCACCTCAACTTTGCACGATGTACCTCTTAGGATTATTCAGGTTCTTTCGCTGGGATGTTACAACTGATGTTACAAGCCCCAGCATTTTCCTTCATTTCCTGTCAGAGGAGGTTTATGACACCAAAAAATGTTGAACCCCTTTGTTAGTATAATGTTTACTCGCCTTGATCTAAGCTCACATCATTATATTTGTGACCTTAAACTTATCTTCCTCCTCTCTTCCCTTCCCCTCTATCTCTCCAGCCACTAAGTGCAGCTGGCATCCTGAGCTCTTCCTCTAGTACTTCCAATAGGTCAAGGAACCGGACCCGCTACCGGACCAAGGCCATGAACTCTGAGGTTGATGAGAGCCTCTTTGGTAGTGGCAAGGTAACCTCCTGTTCCTATCTAACTTTTGGTGATCCCCAAGACCCCTTTTGTGATCTCCTTTTTCAAATACACACATGGATTGCTGCTGAGGCAGTGGCCTAGATTGCTGCAATTAATGATCATGATACCACCTGCTAACACAGGAGATATTCTTCAGTAGTCACTGAGACCAGAGTGGCAGAGCTCTAGTAGTGCCAGCAGTAAACTGTGGGCATGTGACGAAGTGACTTATTTTTCTTCCCCCAGCAAGCCCTCCCTGCTTTCCAGTCTTTAAGAATAGCTAAGATGCCAACAGGAAGGCTAGAGGAGCTGTTTGGTACCCATGAGTGCATTTCAGATCACCTGATTTTTGAGGAGGGAGGCAGGGTGGTGGGTGGGTCCTGAGATGAAGACATTTGAGAATGACCAATAGAAACCAACTGTGCAAGCACGGAGCAGCATTTTGTTGCTCTCTCCAGTTTTCTCCATCCAAAGGAGCAAATCTCAAGAAATGAATTCTCCCTTCCTGCTGTAATGTACCTTGATTTTGTGAAATTTACTTCCTTTCCTACTGGTCCACTGGATAGAATTCCTTTCCCAGGGAGCCCAGGGCCAATGACTATTTGTAGATGTGGTCTAAAGCAGGGGTCACTAGTTTCTTGAGTCCTGAGTGCCACTAGCAGAATTTAGCAATGCCCATGAGCATAAGACATAAGTAGAGGAAGAAACAGAAAATAAAAGAGAGGGGATTGGGAAAGTAGAAGAAAAAAGGACAAGCAAAGGAAGGAAAAAGATGAACCAGGTACCTCTGGTGGGGAGTAGAATCCCTGATCGGAACTATCCAGAGTGGAATTGTGAAAATCTTTCCAGATTTTTTCCGTAAGCATGCTTCCTTTTAGAAGCTTGCCAAATTCCCACCTAGCATTTGTCAATGTACCAGTGCCTATTGATGGGAAAAAGGAGGTGTGGTTTCACCTGATGAAAATAAATCCTGCATCTGTGCTATGATCAGTGGAACTTGGCTAGGTAGGATGTGGCTAAGTCTTCGATGAACAATTTCTCCTGGTAAGAGAATGGATCAATCTGGAGAAAGCCTTGCCTTCTGGTCTGTTTCCTTGGGCTGAATACTTGGGGGTTGAAAAACAAGGCGCTTATTTGGCGGTAGGTGGCAGGAGTTTCCCGCAGTCTGTCTGATACCCACACAGAAGCCCAGGCCGGGCACCAGGTGGCAGCAGCATCTTAGAGGAACAGCATTTGGAGAGTCAGATTACTATGGTTCTCTGCTGCTCGCAGAGCCACACCTATAGCATTTCATGCAAGTGAACACCTCTCTTGTTTCTTAGAACCTCTAGGGACAAAGCTCCCACAGCTTCCCTCACTCTATACTGTTAGGAAAATTCTGTCTCATCTGTGTCCTTCCTGCTAAATGGTTCTAAGTCCAATACTAGCCTGAGCTTCTTCGTCTGGAAAATGAGACTAATCTTTAAAGTCCCTTCCAGCTCTGTGTTTTTGCTTTGATAAGTGTTCAGAGAAGTTGCTGAGGAATTCTCCTGGTTTAGGTTGGTTGATTTAGCACCACACTGTAAATTGGGGAATCTTGGATCATTGAAGGAAGAAAGAAAAATCAGATTGTCTCTGATTCAAGAGAATTTATTAGCTTCTTCACCAAACCTAGGGTGCTCGAACTCATGAGAGTCATGGAGAAGAAAACAAATTATGAAAGACTTTCAAAGGGTTCTTGGTTCAAATGTCACCTCTACTATTTATCTTGTTGTATGACCTTGAGAAAGTTACTCAACATTTCTGGGGTTTGGTTTCCTCATCAATAAAATGAGAGAGTTGGATTAGAATTCAGGGGTGGAGAACTTGTGGCCTTTGACTGAATCCAAACTTCACGGAACAAATTGCCTTAATAAAAGGATTTGTTCTGTAAAATTTGAACCCAGTCAAAAGACCGTACCTAAGGACGTAGAAGGCCACATGTGACCTTGAGGACACAGTTCCCCACCCGTGCCACTGATCATTACAGTCATCTCCAACTCCTAAGTTTTTGCTTCTCCCCCAAAACGGTGGAATATCACAGACAGTAGTTTTATGTAGACATTAGTATTTCCCCCTGTTTTTTGGAGAGGAAAGGGATGGCCTCCTCAAAGTATATTATGAGGTAGAAAAGTATGTTATGAAGTAGGACATTTTTCCTCAGCAGCTACTGAGTAGGACTAGCATGGGGGGCAGGTGGGGATGAAGGAGGAGGAGGTGGGGAAAAATCTTAAAAAAAAACCCCAAACTTTAGTTCATTTCCAAATAGACAACATGGCCTAGTTTTTCCTGTTGTCCAGCATTTATTGCAATCCTAGAGCCTGGGCCTCAATTTCTTTTTTTAGTGCTTGCTTGTTGGGTGGAAGGAGAACCCAGGTGAGGTGATTCCCTGGGACTCAAAGGGTGGGAAGTTTGTGTGGCCAGCTAGTGAGCTCCCCTTCTGGCCTTGAAGTTCCCCCAGCAGGTCCGCTGTGAGAGCCCCATTGTGCTTCTAAAAAACAAGCAAAGTGTCCCGAAGAACTTGGGCTGGATCCACAAACCAGACACCATCCGGCTGATCACTCGAGACATGGTCCGGGATCTAGTGTGAGTAACTGGGCCCATCACCCTTCCCTTTCCCTCTTCCCTCTTGGCTTCGAAGATTGTAAAGAGATGAGAAGAGGATTCCTCCTGCTTTATCTTATCCTATCAGTCCTTCTCCCACTCTTGTGCTTTTTGGTTTTCTCCTTTTGTTTTAGGGTTTGGAGTTTTTCCTTTAACTTGCCCTCTTCCTTTTTCATCTCTGCTTTATACATCATTGTCTTCTCCTGTGTGTCTCCTGATTCCATGTTCTTTTATTCCCATTTCCTTCAGCTGACTATAGGGCTTAGGAACTAGTAGAGGGGAAAGGCTCATGGGATGCTTGGGTCCTCCCCTCCCCTCCCTTCCCCTCCCCTCCTCTTTCCCACTGGTGTTCTTGGTAAAGGGAAATTAGCTGGATGAGTCAGTTCCTTTCTGGTGCCTTAAGAGTCTGATGCAAAGGAAAACTGACCAGCTGCCTAATTAACCTCTTGGCTTCTTCCCAGAGTGGCTGGCCGCAAATGGGAAATGCTAGGTTCCTTTGGGATTAGCTCAGCACTGTTTCCTAGTGGCTCCCTCCTTGTCCTGGCCCCCTCCTCCTAGATCTGGGCCTGGCTAGGAATCTGGAAATGAGCCACTTCTTTGTAGTAGTTGGTACTTAGCGAACTCTGTAACTGTCCATTCCCTTCCCTCCTTCTCTGGTCCTGCACTCCAGGCAGCTCCAGGAAATAATAGGCCGTGGAGACATACCATGCATGCTTCCCTGAGAACTGTCTCTTCAGTTACTCTTATTTGCAGCTCTGGGATAACCTTATCTTTGCTTAGCCCAAACCCATAACATTTCCATTTAGCAGTTCTGAGAGCCATCCACAGGTCTGAGGTCTGGGGCAGTTGTATAAGGTGACTGTTTGTTATTTCTTAGGGCCATAGAAAGCATCAGGAGGCACATTAAGCTGATGCTGATCCATAGGCAGGGCCTTTGGTGTACTATCTTCGGTTCTGAGCACATTCGGTTGTTCCAGATGCAGGATTCCATTGGGCTGCGCCACTTGGTTAACCTCGATGTCCTGGCCAAATCCCAAATATGCTTTCTCATTCTGTCTGCCTTCTGGAATCCCCCCATTGGTTTTATTAGATGAGGTTTAACTTCCTGTCTCAAAGCAACTGCGTCTTATTCCTGTGTGCCTGTTAAAATGCCTCGCCCAGAAGCAGCTGCATTCCTTAGGTGCCCTCCTCCTCCCCCACCTTTAATGTGTGTCATTTGTTTATAATCATTATAATTAGTTATTGGTTTGCTGAGTGCGTTGGGCAGCTGGGAAGGAGAGGTCTATGGACATGTCAACTGCTATTGTTGATCAGAGGTTTTAATTAATATTTTGTGTTCAAAGCTTCTGTCTGGGCTGGATGAACAAGGATGTTGAGGTGTTTCTCTGCTAGCCTTCATCCTGCTATTTAGAGAGAAGATCCATCCCTTAAACTTCCCTTTTTGGATTCCTTGTGATAAATGGACCCTGTTGGGTCCAGTTGGCTTGGGTGGAAATATCTCATGTTGAGGAGCTGACAGGGAGTCAGGGGGTGGGCATTGTGGTAGGGACAGGAGAAAGGAGTGAGGAAGCCCAAGGTGTGTTAGTGTGAATTTTCTCTGTTTGTGTGTATGTGTGTGTGTGTGTGTGTGTGTGTGTGTGAGAGAGAGAGAGAGAGAGAGAGAGAGAGAGAGAGATTCATGCTTTTCTTCTCTTTTTTCTTTTCTCCCTCCTTCCCCTTTGATTTTTGTCTTCCCGGTTATACCTCCCATTAGAATCCCCACAGAAGACCCTTCAGGGGAGTCTCTTATCATCAGCCCTGAGGAATTTGAACGGATCAAGTTTGCTTCCCAAATCCTTACCAAGGAAGAACGAGATGCCATGGACGAGGCTCACAGAAAGGAAAAGGCTGATGTCTTGGTAGCTAACCTTGCCAATCTTGGCCTCTGTGGATCCACTGGTGGCTTGGGGATGTGTTGGAGAAGTTGGCTTCTCACCAGATAAATGGGAACTCAGATTAAAAGACCCCAAAGGAAGGAAGGGATGGAAAGTTAGCCTGAACTCTAAGGAACATTCATTTTTTGAAAACATGACAGAAGAGCTCAGCTAGGATGATGACCTATGAGTATGTAAGGGCATAGGTGAGGATGGAGCTAAGGGATGAAACTTTTTGCTTCTTAGTGATCAGGTGGAGTGAGGAGTAGAAATCCCATTGGAGCAAATTGGAGAGATCTGCCCCAGGATAAAATATTTAGGCAACAGTCCCAACCTCAGTGAGACTTCAAAGTCCCTTTCACCTTTATATCTATGATATTAAAAAATGGATCATTCACCCCTCCACATACCCTGCTGAGATGGACTGATCTCTCCCAGAATGCAGTGACCCTTCGAAAGCAGATGATGAAACAGAAGGAGATGGTCCGGCAGAAGAATAGGAAGCTCAATGACCTGGAGGAGGAGGCCAAGGAAAGGGCGCAGAATCTCCTGGAGAAAGCCAATGCCATGAGGATGGAGCAAGAGGTTGAGGTCAAAGATATGAGCCAGGTAAGGAGCCCAGTGAAGCCACTGGCTGTCTCCTATTCTTGTCCTCACTCTGGGAAGTGTTGGCCCCAAGCTGGAGGTAACCCACCAAGGTCAAAGAAAGCAATCATGTGTACTTGAGGCTTGTGAAGAGATCATGGATGAAAGATGGGAGGTGAAGACCAAGTTGTTCCCATGGTAGGTGTGCCTACCATGGAGAGCAGATACCCAGATAGCTCAGTGAGCATGAAATTTAGTCCTGCCCTTTCTATTGTGACCATAGTGGGTGGCCCAGGCAGTGAGGTTCCAGTGGTGAGAAAGGGGAAAGCTGGCACTGCTGTCTTGGTGCTAGAAGTGCCCCAGCCATTTACATCTTATTTCTCTTGGTTCATTTAATGTCCAAATGCAAGAAGTTTGCCATTCGCCCAGGAGTGCTAATTCTTGCTCCTCTACCTCTGATACTCTCAGTTCTTACTCCTCTCCTTTTTTCCAGGGTCTTTTACCCTGCTTGTTCCCTCTTTCCATGCTTATCTCTAGGGATCGCCTTCCCTGACTCTCAAATCAAGATCTCCTAGCCTGAAAAAAAAAAACAAAACAAAACAAAAATGCAGGGATTGGGATTTTCCTAAGCGCATTCATTTTTACCAGAAGCTATAATGGACTCATTGCTGGGTCTCGTGGTCTGCATTCTGTGCTCCACAATTCAATCACATCTATCCATATTCAATCAATCCACAACCAGAATCTATTAAGCACCCAATACATGCTAGGCACTGAGCATGCAAAGGCAAAAATGGAACAGTTCTTGCCCTCAGGAAGTTTTCATTCCATCAGGGAGGCCAACATGTACATAAACGAGAACAGACAAAATAAATGTAAGATACATTTTGGGGGAGGAGGCACTTATTGTGAACTGTAGGGGATGGGGGTCTGGGAAGACTTAATGTATAAGGTTTCACATGAGCAGAGTTTTGAAGGAAATAGGATTGTAAGAAATAGAGGTGAAGTGGGAGTGCATGACAGTAGTGGGGATTTGCCTATGCAAAAGTCCAGAGGCAGGAGATGTGTGTGAGGAACAGCAAGAAGGCAGATTTTGGAAAGGGGTGTAGTATATAGCAATGGTATCCAACTCAAACAGGAGGAGACCACCAAATCGTATGTAAGGATCCCCACAGGCCACAGATTGCCTTAAAAAACCACATATTAACATTATCTACATTCTATTGTATTTTTATTTTGATAAAATTTTGTTCAATATTAACATTAATATAATTAACAATTAATATTGAATATTGGCACCTGTGGCATATGGTATAGTAAAATTAGAAAGATTGGTTAGGGCCAGGTTGTGAATGGCTTTAAAAGCTAAACAGAGGAGCTTATATTTGATCCAAGAGGGCAATTAGGAGCCATTTGAGTTCATTGAGTTGGGGGTGGGGGGGGGAGGTGACACAGTCAGACTTACACATTATGAAAATCACTTTGGTAGCTTTCTAGGAGAGATTAGAGGCGAGGAAGCCTATTTCTAAAGTTGAGGTGAGTGGAGATGAGGGCCTGAAAGTAGAGTGATGGCCGGAGAGAAGAGGACAGAGGTGAGACACATTGTGGAGGTAAAAATGACAAGATTTGGTGATTGATTGAGTGTGTGGCCTGAGAAGAGGGTGTATGCACATTTAATTAGAGTATGCATTCAGGAATTTTTTAAAAAGGTGAGTATTAAATGTTCAATTTTTATCATACTAAATAAACTAAGTTTAACTTTTTAACAAATTAAACAGTCAACTTTATTTAAAAAGTGAAAATTTGAAAAAAGAAGACACCAACTACTAAATTTCTTTTGAAACAGAGTATGTTTGAGACAGCTGGCACACTCCACATATACATATATGAGTCAGGAGAATTAGCAATGCAGGCACTTAGGTTAGAGGATCTGAGTTCAAACCATTTCTGATGATTACTATGTGTCTTTAGGCTAGTCACTTAGCCTCAATAAGACTTCAATTGCATTATCTGTAAAATGAAGGATTTAGATTATGTGACCTTTAAAGACCCATTCCAGCTCTGGATATGCGGTCCTATCTTTATATTTACTTTTCTGTGCTTCTGATTAATTAGAACTAGGGATTTCCACTGGTCTTTGGAGAGGAATCAACATTTGACTCTCATTTCCCACCATCCTTCCCAAACTGCTTTTTTATCGTATACACACACACACACACACACACCACATACCACACAAACATACCCACACACCACATACCACACAAACATACCCACATATGACACAAACATGCATGCATCCACACACACACATACACCCCACACAAACACACATGCATACACACACACCACACAAACACACCCACATACCACACAAACACACGTGCATACACACACACCACACCACACAAACACACCCACATACCACACAAACATACATGTATACACAAACACGCACACATACACATTCACACCCCTAGTCACTACTTTCATCCCTAAACCTAGCGTTATAACCTTGTATTCACTCTTCAGATAATCCGAAATGCCAGGTGTCATGCCATCCGTGATGCTCAGATCCTGGAGAAGCAATTAATCCAAAAAGAGATGGATACAGAGGAGAAGCGACTGGACCAGATGATGGAATTGGAACGGCAGAAATCCATCCAGAGGGAGGAAGATCTATCTAGGAGGCGGAAAGAGGAAAGAATACGGTAAGCTGTCTGAGTCGCATCTCCCTGTACAGGCCACTTACAATCCACCTTTAAGCCCATGTTGCCTATCAATGGACGAAGTATTAGGAAGCTCTTATCTCCACCAATAACAGGTATTGCTGTTGTAAAACTTTCACTAAGTGCTATAAAAAAATGTCCCAGGAAGGGAGACAGTATCCACACCTGGACTTTGGATTCCACTTTGGTGGAGCTGTAGTTGATTCCTGTCCTTCCCTGGCGCTTGGAGGTTGCTGGATTTCCCTACTTTTCCTGACCTGATGAAGGACAGGGCCTCAAATCAAGCAACCTTCTGATTCCAGGGCCAATGTTCTTTCAATTCAACCAGGCTACCGCATGGGGTGACCTTGTGTGTTTGCCTGTGAGAAGCGAAGGGGCAGAGTGGGATAGAAGAATCACCTGAGATCACCTGAGAAAGACTGGAAGAGCGTTGTGAACCAGATGGTGCACATTATTCTCGAATTCCCTCTCACTCTTTAGAGAAGGGGGTTTTTCAGAATGTTTCTGACCATCTTGTGGGAGGGGCTCAAGATGGAAGATAAAGGAGAGATGGAGACCAGTGGTTTCTAAGATGCTAAGTTGTTAAAAGTGGGGGTTGGACCGGATGGTTTTTATGATTTGTAGAGGAAGACGGCATATTATCCAGCAGATTGAAAAGAACCAGGAGGAACGGTCACTGCAGGCAGAGGTCCGGGAGCAGGAGATCCAGCAGATGTTACAGTATATGGAGCAGCTCCAGGAGGAAGACATAAAGGTAAGGGAGGGTGAGAAAGACTGCTGTGTCTTACTGGGCAACTCATCCTTTACCTTTTCCCCCCATTACTCCCATGCTCCCCCTAGCTCTGGGGCTGGAGGGTACCAACAGACTTTTTTTATTGACTTTTTAAGTTAAATTTTTTAAATTAAAATTTTAATTTAATTTTGGGTCACATTTGTTATTTCTCAATAAACAATACCTCTCCCTCATCCCTGCCATCGTTTTCCCATGAAAAAAGAGTTAATCAAAACTGGCTAATGCTGATTATGACTGACAGCACAGGTAACTTTTTACTCTTAACAGAAAGGAAATGTATTTTACCTTTATTACAGGCAAAATATTTATCAGATATATGCCCATTTAATATCATCATCACCATCATCATCATCATCATCATCATCCTCATCAGTGTTTACTATTGCATAAAACAGTTATTTGTACATGGTGCTGGATTGAATTGAGTAATATCGGTCCTTGCCTTCTGGAGGCTTAAAGGCAAAAGCAGACCTATCAGTCCAGATGGGCAGGTCATGCTGAATAGTTTGTACTTGTAGTCAGTAAATGATTACTATGCTGTAAATCATCAGTGTCAAACGCAAACAGAAATGGGGCCAAAAGCCATATAGAAATTGACTTAGAAAACCATATGTTAACATTATCTATGTTCTATAGTATTTTGTTAAACATTTCCCAATTTACATTTTAATCTGGTTCAGGCTGTACTTGGGAACGATACAGGGCAGCTTGTTTAATGCCTCCGTTGTAAACCACCTCTTAGTTATCTGCAGGTGGATTATCCTCTTGGTAGGTTAAGTTGGGCAGCACCCTGGTTTGAGAACTTGCTTGCCCTAGTCAATTCCCATGCTGTTTGGTGGCAACTCTATCCTTATGTTGTTAAAGATTGTTATATACTTAGGCAATATGAAACAATTAGGAATGTATATATGTTGCAAAAGAAATGATTAAATGCATGCCACAGTTAAATAGACTGGTTTTTAAGACTCTCTACCCTTTGAATTATCTCTTCTAGTGCCTCGGTTTATTTGCATAGATAATTCAAATGGCTATGTTCATAGGAAGGGTAAGTAAAGAGGGAATGGGAAGAGTCCATGGCCAGGCATTCTACAGTCAGATTGGCTCATATTCAAATAGTGCTTTAAGGTTCAAAAAGCATTTTGGCAAAAAGCCCGTGAGGGAGATAGTACAAGTTTTGTGCCTTGCTTATGGTCACAAAGCTAGTATGTGATGGGATTCAAACCAGGTCCTCTGACACTTCAGTGGAGTTTATGTCAATGACTTCTGGCCTTATGAAAGAGGTGGGGTTCCAAGAGCTATTTGAATGACCAAGAGACTTGTCACTTTGGGGAAGGGAAGAGAGTCACATGGCTTTACTTAAAGAGAAAGATTGGACCCAGGAAGCATAGAGCAAGCTTGGCTTGAATGGTCTGGTAGCAGACCATGCTGTTCCTGCATTGGACAGCCACCCAAGAGACAGAGATGGAAAAAATTAGGTAGGACCTTGGAAGGGTGACCTCGGGTTTCCAGTTTAAGCTTCAACTTTTCAGGGTCGGGAGCTTGATTTCCTCAGTCCATCCAGAGGTAATCAAACTGCTGAACTGATTTGTAACGACCAAGGAGATCGGTTAGGGATTTGATTAGCCTGAACCAGAAAGCTGGTTTTATCTTTTGTTTTCAAAGAAGACCAGTGACATCACAGGGTAATGTCCTGATGCCCATGAATTGGATTTAAATGAAGCAGACTTGCACAAGCTCTATTCCAGTCATTGAAGTTCAGTGGCTGGACAAAAACGTCAGGATGACTGGTGATGGCCTGGGATACAGTGGATGGCCTCAGCACCTTTGACATCTGACCAAGCTCTAAGCACTTCACAGTGCCTTAGCCACCTTCATGACCGTTGGAACAAACTGTTCTCATCTGCCCATTCCTCAGGGGGAAGTCTTCACATGCTTGGGATAGACATCCCCCTAATTCACTGACAGTTTTATGGCCCGTTGGTTACCTTCAGCCTACTTTAGGTGGTCCACTGAGATGATTTACTGGGGTGTGGCCACTGCACATGCTACAGATTCTTGGAGCCACTGGTGAGAGGTGAGTGCCAGGTGGACACCAAAGGTGGATGAACAGTCCTGAAAAAGGCTTAGTAAGCCCTTCCTGCAGAGGTGCTGGTTCTTCTTGAATACCCATACATTCTACCAAAAAGCTAATTTATTAATGTCTGATGAAAAATAGAATTGAAAATATTTACCAGGTTTTTATTATCCATTGATCAGTGCTTTACCTTCCAACAGGGAAGTCTTCTTGAAAAGCTAAATGGTTCTAGGACAAAGGGTGCTAGGTGACAATAAAGGATTTTGTCCTAAGGCTCTAATTGTTGATGCCACCTTCTTTGCTGTGAGGATAGACCATGAATTGTAGCATCCTATACTATTTTATTTTCAAAATGGTGGATGTGGATAATCTCCCTAACCTTGCACCTTTCCCTCTGCCTCCCACTTATGAAACCTGCTCTTCTCATCCATCACAGGCTCTGATTTCTTCCTCTTCTTCTAATCCGTCATTATCTTTACTGTGGTCTCACTTTTCTACCCTTCTCAGTCTTAAACCTGTCATCAGCCATTTTAGTGATATGTGGCTTACATTGTTAGACTTGTTCTGTATGGACTGAGGCTGGAACACTAGGAAGATGCAGAGAGGCAGATTTTAATTTGCTATAAGGAAAAAGATACTAACAATTAAAGCTGTCAGAAAAAATTCTTCCTCTCAGATCCTCTTTCTCACCATCCTTTTAGTCACTCAGGAAAGAAATTTCAATGTTATCTTTAACTCTTTCCTCTCCCTCGTACCCCAAATCTAGTCAGTTGTCCAGTTCTGTTGCTTATCCCTCAGCATTGTCTCTCTTAACTGCCCTCTTTCTCTCCAGTTATACCACTACCATTATAGTTTAGGTCCTCACCTCCACTCAGGACCCCTGGACTGTTTCAATACCCTCACTAATGGACTACCTGCTTTTAGACATTATCTCCCATCCATCCTTTATGCAGTTGTCAAAATAATTTTTCTGATGTAAAAGTTTTATAACATGTACTGCTCTGCTCAAAAATCTTCAGTGACTCTCAATTTCCCATAAAGTTCAAACTCCTTAGCTTAGCTTCTAAGACCTACCACAGTCTGGCTACATAGCCAAACTGGACATACTGGCTGCTAGCTATCTGCCTGACTCGTCTTATATGCTTTCACTTCCATGTATTTTTACACAAGACCCATGATTATAGAATTTCAAAGTTGGGAGGGATCTCAGTGACCCTATAGTCCAACTTACATCTGAAGAGTTCTCAGGGCAACATAGCTAACAAATGACCATCCATCGTTTGCTTCAAGACCTCCACTGAGAAGAAACCCACTAGCTCCCAGGGTAATTGCTATTCTCTTAAAAAGATAAAGACAATATTAATAATAATAACAACAACAGAGAGGAAGGAAATATACATTTATATAGTACCTACTATGTGCCAGGCACTTTCTAAAAGCACTTTTTAAAAAAAAAGCAAATAGCTGATATGATACTCAGAACAACCTGCAAGGTAGGTGCTGTTATTATTCCCATATTACAATTGAGGAAACAGACAACAGTTAAGTGACCCACCCAGAGTCACATAGCTAGTAAGCATCTTCTACTATACTTCTTTCCTTCTCAGTTTTTCAAATACCACTGACAAATGAATTGGTAACCATATCTACTGGTTCTTTTAGGCTCTGACGATGTAATTGATCAAGGCTAGTTTACTTGAAGTCATCACGGGAATCGTTGGTGCTTTCCTCTTATCTTCTTCCTTGGGTATCAATTCCCTCTTAGATGTTTTTGTTCTGGCATTTCCAATTTTAAGGTTTATAAGAGCATCGGTCATAGGTCTGGATCTCCGAAACCATCTAACTTATTGGCCACTTTTTACATGTGATGAAGTTGAGACCTTGCCCAAAGTCACCCAAGTGGTAAATATGAGATGCAGGGTTTTCAGGGTCCAGTAAATTGTTCCTGCCCACCTCAGTCATCCCCTATCGCTTTCAATCTTCAGTCACTATCTGTAGAATTTATAACTTCCTGCCTACAAACGTGCCTAAACCTCCTTCATCCTTAAAAATCTCTCACCCTACAATTTCATCAAACTATCACCTATTAAATCTTTTTACTATCACAGCCAAACTCTTAGAAAAAGCTCTCTTTACTCATTGCTTCCACTTCCTCCTTTCTCACTCCTCAACCTCTTGTAATCTGTCCTCCATCCTCACCACTGAATGGAAGCCACTGTTCAAAGTTACCAGAGGTCTTCTGATTTGCCAAATCTGATGACCTTTTTTCAGTCATTCTTCTTTTGACCCTCTCTGCAGCCATAGATACTGGTAACCACTGTCTTCTCTCCTATTTTTTTCTTTTTGTGATACTGTTGTCTCTTGGTTCACTACCTTCTTTGTTGCCTTTACTGGATCACCATCCCTTTCCCCTGTCTGTGGCTGTATCCCAAGGGTTCTGTCTCTATTCTCTTTTTCCCTTCATCCATTTCCATTCCATTTCCTTCAAAACTCTGTTCATGTGAAACCTTATACATGAAACCTTCCTAGATCCCCAACCCTACCCATTCTACAACTAGTGCTTTCTCCCTCAAAATGTGCCTTATATTGATTCTGTACAGTCTTAATTATGTACATATTGGCCTCCCTGATAGAATGGAAACTCATTGAGGTCAGGGACTGTTCCACCTTTGCCTTTGTATGTTCAATGCCTGACATGTATTAGATGCTTAATAGACTTTTTGTTGATAGATTGATTGAATGCGGAGCACAGAATGTGAACCACTAGATTAAATGATCTTCTCTAGGTGGATGATCCTTAGATCTCTCTAGTGCTGCATCACCAACTGCCAGTTGGATATTTCCCACTGGATTTTCCATAAGCATCTCAGCTTCCAAAACAGATTTTACCATCTTCTCCCTAACACTTAACTTCTGAACTTCCTTGTTTCTGTTGAGGGCATTACTATCCTTCTGTAGCTTCTCCGTCATGGAGTTATCTTTAGTTCTTCACTTTTTGTCATGTCACAGATCGAATGCCACAAGTCTCTTGAGAAAGCTCCTTTTTTTTTTTTTTTAACTTTATGGCTTCAGAATTCCATTCTTGAGAGCTTCCTATCTCTCTGGGACTGAGTTTTCCCTGTAGAATTTTAGTCCATAGGATCTCACCTGTCTGTTCTCGGCTCCCTTTGAAATTGGTCCTTTCCAAGTGTAGGGTGCACAGTAGACGACTACTGTTCTCCTTTGTTCTTCTATCATAAAATCTAGGAGGGAGGGGTCGTTTCCCCCAAAGATTCATATCATTTCCATCTCAGCAACCGGTTCTCCCTGTTAGTGAGAACTACCTCCAGAATAGAATTTCCCCTCCTTGGTTCCTCCACCTTTTGAAGAATGAAAATATCATTAACACAAGTCAAGAAGGTATTGGCTGCTCAGATTCTAGCAGACAGACCTCTAGCATGTTAGTATGTTTTAAGTGTCCCATAACTATGTCATGCTTTTGGGATCTGTTCCCCAAATTTATCAAGTTCTTCTTTTGGTCTAAGTGGTATATAATAAACTCTGCAATAAAATCTTGCATATTTCTTTCTTGTATACCCTTCCCTTAGCATAGTACCTGGGATTTGGGAACATTTAATAAAGACTTTTCATTCTTTTTTATTCATCTAATATATTAATCTTCACCCAAGTGAAGATCATGCTTTACTACACTTCTCTCCTCTAATTCCTGGTTTACTGGTATGCTTTCTTGCTATGTAGTACTATTGTCTTCCTTTTATTTATTTCATCTTTTTTTCAAAAAAGGTATACCCATCCACAGTCATTCCAATCATGGGACATTCTCCAGTATCAGTGATAGCTTTGAGTTCAAATTTACTTTACAACTTCTGAGTTCATCTTATTTGTTGCTCAAGCTTAACTGTAATTAGGGCAGGGAAAGGTGTGTGGGGGTTCAAGGAGGATTAGCCCCTCTGGTGTGATGGCTTGCTTAACCCTTTTCAAGGCTGCTCATCCACCTTTGGTATCCATCTTCAGCCAACCCTCATCTGTGGCTCCAAGAAGCTGCAGTATGTGCAGTGGCTACACCCCAATAAACTGTCTTGGAAAGTGGACCAAACCAGGTTGAGGGTAAGCAACAGGCCTCAGTTCCATTGGTGACTTAGGGGAATGTCTACCCCAAAACAGATACTTCCCCCATGCAGAGTGGGCAGATGAGAACAATTTGTTCCAATGGCCATGGAGGCAGCTGAAGCAAGTGCTATGGGCCACTTGTAGCTTGGTCAGACATGAAAGGCACCAAGTCATTCAGACTTTTGTCCTAGACTTGAATAACTCAGGAGGAGAGAGTGAGGTGCAACTCTGTGAAGCTCTGCTTCACTTAAATCCAATTCACACATAAGTCAAGACATCACCCCATGATGTTCTTCAAGAACAGGATCTTCTTCAAGAACAAATAATGAACTACTGCAATTAGGGTGGGGCATCTGGTCAGTTGCCCAAGGTGGGGAAATTTGCCCCTAGGGCTGGAGATTTATTTATTTATTAAATTAATTTTTAGTTTACTTTCAGATTCACATCCTCTCCCTCCCACATCCCTTTGTCCCAAATTGAGGAAGTAAGAAAAATAAAATCCTTGTCATAGACATGTGTAGTCAAACAAAACAAATTCATACATTAGCTGTATCCAAAACGTATGTCTCAACCTGTACTTAAAGTCCACTACCTCTATTAGGAAGCAGGTGATATGTTTCTTCTTGAGACATCTGAAATTGTGATCAGAGTTCTTGAGTCCTTTGGAGTTGTCATTATAATATTGATTTTATTGTATATATTGTTCTCCTGGTTCTGCTCACTTAACTCTGTATCAATTCATTCAAGTCTTCCCAGGTTTTTCTGAAGTTATCCTTTCATTATTTCTTATCGCACAATAGTATTCTGTCACTTACATGTACCATAACTTGTTCAGTCATTCCTCAATTGATAGTCGCTCCCTTCATTTCTGATTATTCGCAGGGCTGGAGATTTAAAGGACTCTGATAGGAAGAAGGCAAGAATGGGGTGTTGGTGATGGGGTTGGGGCAGTGAAGGGCCTCTGACCCTGCTTGAGAGGCTGGTCCTGGGTCCTAGTGAGGCAGAGACCACCTTTCCTTCTTAGCTGCTTGTCCTGAGCTGTAAATCCAAAGAGCATTGTCCTGGTGTCCCCATACTTCTGTGTGCCTTTATCCTTGAAGGATACCGAACGCTGGACATAAATAGTTAGGAGAAGCAGGTTGGATTAGTGGAATACATTAGGTAGAAATTACATTATAGTAAATGACCATAGTAATCTAGTATATGATGAACCCAAAGATCCAAGCTTTTGGAACAAAAACACATTATTTGACAAAAACTTCTGGGAAGACTGGAAAACAGCATGGCAGAAACTTGGTATAGACACATCACACTGTAAACCAAGATAAAGTCAAACTGGATACATGATTTACACATGAAAGGCGATACCATAAGCAAATTAAGAGAGCATGGAATAGTTTGTCAGATTAATGGACAAGGGAGGAATTTAAGACCAAGGAAAATATATAAAACATTACAAAATGCAAAGTAGGTTTTTGCTCAAACAAAGCAAATGCAACCAAAATTATAAGGAAAGCAGAAAACTGGGCAAATATTTTTCAACAGGTATCTCTGATAAACGCATCATTTCTCAAATATATAGATAACTTTATTTATTTTGGTTATTATTATGATCACTATCATGAATTTATAAAAACACAAGTCATTCCCCAATTGATAAATAGTCAAAGGATATGCACAGTTTTCAGACAAAGAAATCAAAGCTGTCTTATAGTCATATAAAAAAATGCTCTAAATCACTATTGATCAGAGAAATGCAAATTAAAACAACTCTGAGGTATCACCTCACATCTATCAGAGTGGCTAATATGACAAAAAAGAAAAATATTGGATGTTGGAGGGAATGTGGGAGAACTGGGACACTAATACACTGTTGGTGGAATGGTGAACTGATCCAATCCTTTTGGAGAACAATCTGGAATTATGCTCAAAGGGCTAAAACTGTGCATACCCTTTGATCTAGCTATATCTTTGCTAGGTCTATATCCCCAAAACATCCAAAAATAGGAAAAAGGACCTATTTTTACAAAAATATTATAGCAGCTCTTCTTGTGGTAGCTAAGAATTGGAAATCAAAGGGATGCCTGTCAGTTGGGGAATGGCTAAACAAGTTGTGGTATATGATTATAATAGAATATTATTGTGCTGTTAGAAATGACAAGCAGAATGATTTTCAGAAAAACCCACCAAGATGTACATGAATTGATGCATAATGAAGTGAATAGAACCAGGAGAATTCTGTGCACAGTAACAGCAATATTGCTGATGCAGAACTGTGAATGATTTAGCTATTCTCAGCGATGCAGTGATCCAACACAATCCCAAAAGTCTAATGATGAAGCATACTATCTACCTACAGAGAAAGAACTGATATTGATTGAATACATGCTGAAGCATGCTATTTTTCACTTTCTTTCATTTTTTTCTTTTCTTTTTGTACAAAATGACTGATATTGAAATGTTTCATGTAATTGCACATGTATAATCTAAGTCTGATTGTTTACCATCTGGGAGTGGGGGATGGATGGATAGAATTTGGAACTCAGAACTTTAAATGAAAATGTAACAAAAAAGTAAAAAAAAAAAAAGAAATAGTGTAAGAGATGTGATTGACTTCACATCCATTTTCAGCCCCTTCCCCCAAAGCCTCTAACTGTAGGGGTTGTCACATCATTTCCCATACTGAAGCCATTTGATTTCATTTGTTGTCTAACATATTAATAAATTAATTGAATTAAACATCAAGAAATAAGGAACTTTAGTCCACAATTATCAAGAATAATTGGTTTAATCTGCAAGTTACCAAGTCATCTGTTCCTCAGGGGCAGCAGCCTAATGTTCTCTTGGGAGTTTCTGGCCTTTTACCTGCTAAACCTCATAGAGTTGTTTCTAAGTCCTTTATGAGGTATGATGTGTACCTCAGCACCTGGCCAAACTCACCCTTTCTGGGTCATTTTTTATTAATACTTGCAGTGTTAAAGAGTGGTGTTTTCTGAGCATTTCTCAATCTTAGGGGTATATACCCCATTTGGGGCTTCCCTTACCTGGCTGATCATAAATACTGATTGAGCTCTGCTAGGCTCTCTGTTATAGGATTTATTGGAATTCAAGGGAAGTTTCATTCTTACAGTCTACCCTTAATAAGAATTTTGTAGTCTATTTAAGAAGCCAAACACACATGGAAAACATTTAGAAAGGTATTCAAAACAGTATTTAATTAAATAATAATACTAACTTTAAGTGCATTGGGAATTTGAAGCAACAAATGATTAGAATAAGTTTTAATATCAGCTAAGATTTCATAGAAGAATGAATGGAAGAATGAAATACTCTGAGTAGGAAGCTGGTTTAGGAGGGATAAAGGATCTTCTAGATTGAGAAGAGCAGTGTAAATGGAACCAGAGATGGAAATGAACAGCTTTCTCCATCTGCATAATGGAAATAATCACATTTTTACAACTTACTTCATAGGGTTTGTTATGATAGAAGTCCTTTGTAAACCTTTAGGTGCTAGAAATATGAGTATTTATCATCATTATTATTATATCCATGGTCACTCATGGCTGAAAGGGCCACCTCAGAAGTGTTTGAGTTCTACTGATACCTGAAACAGGAATTTTCATTATTACATCTTCAAGCAGTTAGCCAGCTTCTGTTTGAAAATCACCAGTGATGGGAAGCTTACCATCTCCTGAGGAAGTTAATTCCATTACTGGGTAACTCTTTCAACTGATATCTATTTCCCTGTACCTTCCCCTAACCCAACTCCCCAACCCACAGGTCCTAATCCTTTCTTCAGGGGCCAAGTAGACTTAAGACATTCCCTTGATCTACACACCAGGTAGTTGCTTTTGGTGATCTTATAACCTTCATGAGTCTTTCTGTCTCTGGGTTAAACATTCCCAGTGTGCTCACCCAATCCTTAGATGAGATGACATCACGTCTTGTCCCTTCATCCTCCTGCTCTCCCTCACCTGACGATACTCTATCTTGTCAGTGTTCTTTCTTCTATGTGTACTCAAGACTGAAGAGTACTCAACACTTCTATATAGTACTCCTAATCTAGTGTGACAGCTCAGAAGAGCCTCCATCCTGTGAAAACCATGCACCTGTTAATGGTGCCTTTAATATATTAACATATTAGGCTCCCCTATAACACTGCTTACTCACATTGAACTTGCAGTCTGTCCATTAAAACTCCTATATCCTTTCCACATATAATGCTGTTCAGCCACATCTCCTATTTCCTGGCCTTGGATAATTTATTTTTCTTAAGTACAGGGTTTGAAGTTTAATAAAAATAAAAATGATCTCATTAGTTCTTGCCTGTCAAGATTCTTTGGACTCTGATTCCGTTTGTTGTCTAACATGTTAATAATAATAACTTCCACATAAATTACTTTAAGATTCCTATGGGTGTCTTCCTCACAATAACACTTTCAAGTGGGTAGTACAAGTATTATCCCCATTTTATAGCTGAGAAGAAGGGAGCTCTGAGGTTAAGCATGGTTACACACTATGTTGGGTGTTGAAGTTGGGCCTCAAACTTGAATCTTCTTACCCCAGATTCAGGGTTCTTTCTGCTAATTTAGCTGTGCTTTATGGCTTTGTGGGAACTGCAGATTTCATGAGTACACCACCTATGCCTTCATCTAAATCACTGATGAAAATGTTCAACAAAACTTTAGTGACACTTCCCTTGAGACCTCCTCAGGCTGACATATATCAATTGATTGACACTTTAATTTACATTTAATTTGCTTTCATTCAAATATGTATCCTTGAATAAAGGCCATAGGCATTATTGAAAGGGGTTAAGGGGAGGATGCCATTAAGGGAATGGCTGAGTTTTGAACTGTTCTGAATAAGAGGGAATTGTTCCACTATCTGGAGGCTCCATATTGGTGACTGCATCTGTTTTCCACCATTGTGAGAAATAACAGAAGGATACTGTTCTAGTGGTGGATTCACAGGCCTTTGTCCTAGAATAAGGTCTTAGAGGTAGAAAGTATCTTAGAGATCATCTAATGCACTCTGTTCTTAGAGAGTAGGAGGAGGAAACTGAGCTCTATGGAAGGTTCTACAGTTTGTCAGTGGTCAAATGAGGAGAAAACTATCTTGGTACGGGGGAAAGAACATTAGACCAGTAGCCAAGAGGCTTTAGTTCTGCTTCTAGCACTGGCCCTGCTACTGACTGACTGTGTGACCTGCTTAGACCAACATACTTTTCCTAATCCCAAATTCAAAGAGATTACTTTATAGGAGATAAGATACTTACAAAAATTAACTCTGTCAATATTGTATAAATTTAACAAAATTAACAAAACTTAACTCTGTCAATATTGTATAAATTCTGGGAACCAAGCTTCAATCTGCCATATTTACCATGAACACTTTTCCCCATTCAATTACTTTACTTTTTATTTTAGATTATTATTATTATATATAAATTAGGTATATATAAATATATATATAATTTTACATAATATAAATACCATAAAGTAACATAATTTATGTATCTATACATATATGTGTATGCACACAAATACCTATACACATATTTGTTGTTACGTTGTTTCAGTCATGTGCAACTCTTTGTGTGACTCCGTTTTGGGGTTTTCTTGGAGATGATGCTGGAGTGGTTTGCCATTTCCTTCTCTAAATTTTAAAGATGAGGGTTAAGTGACTTACCCAAAATCACACCCAGCTAGTAAGTGTCTGAGGCCAGATCGGACTCAGGAAGATGAGTCTTCCTGATCAAGCATATATGTATATATGTATATGTATATGTATATATATATGTATATATGTATGTGTATATATATATATATATATATATATATATATGAATCTATATACACACAAACACACACATATGTGTGTCCTCAGTGATTTGTCCCTAGCGATTGGGAGGCATCTACTTCTTTAAAGCATTGTCAGAGTAATGAAATAGGATGACCACTTAGAAAATGCTCTTGAACTTGGCTAAAAGGGAGGTCATTAGTGAATTCTAAGGGACCACTTTCAGCAGAGTGGAAGGTGGGGTGGGGGCCCAGTTCATTAAGTTAAGAAGGCAATAGGAAGAGTGCAGTTCTCTTTCTCTCTCCACCCATATCTATCTTCTAGTTCCTGTCTGTTATTTATTTCTGTCTCACACTGTGCCTTTGTTTCTCTCTACCTGAAAGGATATGGAGCGAAGACATCAGGATAAGCTAAAGATGCAGGCCGAGATCAAACGCATCAATGATGAAAACCAGAGGCGAAAGGAGGAATTGCTGGCCCAGGAGAGGCTCGCAGACCAGATGGTGATGGAGTTTACCAAGAGGAAAATGGTGAGGGGACAGGGGTCTGGACAGGAACAAGAGGAGTTAGAGTAGGGAAAGGCTCAAAGATGGGGATGGGTGAGTTGTGTGAAGGGGATGGCAAGTAGGTTTGCTTATCTGTATTTAAGGATGTACAGTAGACAATATTTAGACAAAGAGGTAGTAAAATGATGGTGGTGGAGGGCATATGATTTATGGGAGCAGCTTGTAACTTTCTACCAGGAACCGTTATGACAGTCTTGTGTCAGGAAGATAAATTAGCAGAAGAGCCAAGAAGTCTCCAAATAGGAGATGGCCAACTCTTGATTCTGTAGGAATCAATTTTGTAGAGGCGGCCTTAGTTCGTTATCCATTTTGGATGACCCTATTGCTTATTAACAAAGAGTGGCAGGGAAAAAAATCAAATTAGTTGGTCACTGTCTTACTATTTTTGTTTGTCTCTTGAATGAAGAGACTAATTTGGGAGGAGGAGAGGGAGTCAGTGATTGAGACTTCTGATGTAAATGAAGGTTTGTTTTTTTTTTTACTTTCTTCTGAGAGTATAACACTTGGAGGCATCTCCTTTCACATATGAGATCCCTGAAAAGGTATCCCAGATTTAGGGAACTCTATGGTCAACATCCATTCACAACTGTACTTCATGAAACCCTCATGGATGTGTTTCTATTTTACTATCCAGTCAGAGGATACATAGTGCATTGTCTATTACTGCTATACAATTTAGGATTAGAAAATTCCTTGTAAATCCTGTTTAACTCCCATGAACATCCTAGGCCCTTTTCCCCCCAACATCTTTTGAGCATTCTTTCCCCAGAAAATCCACAGGGATTGTTTTGAAGCTAGGGCAGTGAAACCCGTCTTCCTTCTAAGGTTCTTTCAGGACTGGTGTGCAAATTGATCTGAGTAAGAAGAAAAACCAAGATGACAAAATACCACCCTTCACATGGTTCACATTTCTGCCTTTATGATGTCAATCTTCCATTAAAAAAAAACTGAATTTTTTTTGCTGTATTCTAGTTATCATAAGACCTCACCATCTTCCTATATGAGTTAATTTATCTGGGCTCTCTCTATTCCTCAAGTATGAGGAATATACTTGTAACAGACTGGATCTGCTTTTTGAGGGCCAACCTAGCTAAGTATGAGGCGGAGCATCACTGGGAGACTGGCTACTAAGTGAAGAATGTCTTGGTCATGACAGCCACGAAACAAGCAAAAAAACCCCCACAAACCAACCCTCAATTTTGTGCTGCCTCCTTCTGCTCCACAGTGCTTATAGCAGCAGGGTAGAAAAGAGGGTACAAAGAGTCACACAAGACTGTCGATACTTCATAGGTGAGCTCCTAGTTCAGTGCTCAGCAAATGGATTTACTGCTGAAGGATCTCGAGAGATTTGCTAAAAACAAAACTGGAAAGAAGAAGGAAGCTGCAGATAATGGAATGGATGCCTTACATAGACTCCTTGGAGAGGCAAATAAAGGAGTCAGTGTCATCAGTTTTATCACACACTCAAGGGCATCTGGGACATCCAATGGTCATCTTGTATTGCAGAATTCATTATAAACACTGGCAAAGAGACCTCCATAAAAATAATTTTCCTCCTTAATGTCAGCATCTTTTGCATAGGATGAAGGGCTAGAGAAATTCTACCAACAACTAAATAGGATCCTCCTACTAAATTAACCTATTCTTGATGTGTGGTGACTTCATTGTAGAGGTAGGAATACATAATGATGGTAAGCTTTATTTTTGAAAATATGGATCAAGGATTACTATTGAGAGAGACCAAAGATTTGTAGACTACAAAGAAGCTCTACCTCTATATATTGTGAAGACTTTCTTCACAGAAAGAATCATCAGTAGGCAATGGGCAATGGAGAACACTGGAGAACATCAAGAAAAGAAAACTGATTATGTTTTAACTGATAGGAAATGGCATTACTCATGTGGAAGTCATTTTTTAACCCAATATTTGTATATAGACTGCTGATTTATTAGAGCAAAGATGAAAGGCAATGCAAATGTAGAAAAGAAGAAAGAAAAGTTAGAAAAAGTGATGGTATGCAATTGAAACAGCTCAATCTTTACCTATTCAAGTTAACTGTCCAACTATTAAGTATTCACATACCAGGAAATGGTGAGTAGAAAGGACATCTACACAGTCTATAAGACTTTCTTACTGGTAATTCTAATTCCTTCCCTCTGTTGATTATTTCCAACTTAACCTGGCTATAGCTTGTTGATACATAGCTGTTTACCAGTTGTCTCCTCCATTAGACAGTGAGGTCCTTGAGGACACAGACTGTGTTTTGTCTTTCTTTATATGCCCAGTGCTTAGCCCAGGGCCTGGGACATAGTAGATGCTTAAATGTATATGGATCGATTGATTAAGATGTGTAATCCATGTAAATCAGTTGCCATGACAAGGGCACCAAAGGAGCCTAAAAAGCAGCTTATTCAACAAACATGACTTATTTGCTTAGTAAAGAAGGAAGAAAGCCAAAGACAACATTGGTTTAGGATATCAACATATTTGTACAATATTAGAAAGAAGAAAGCTGGAAGATGATGAGCAGTCACCTCACAAAAGTGAGGAAAACTATAAAGGGCAAAATCAGTTTAAAGAGAATTTGCCGAAAGGTTCAGGTAAGCAAAGTCATCTTGAGGACATAAAACGAGGAAAGTGAAAGGAGGATGACAAAGGAGGAATAGATTTTTAAAGATTTTTACATCCAGCTTCTTTACATCATCACGGACAGTATAATCACCATACCACACACTCAATATCACAGCCTGGGATGTATTTGTGAAGGATCTAGAAATGACTTTGAAGAGAAAAAAAGTGGAAAAACCTGCTGTATGAGATGAAGCATACATAGAAGAGGTCTCTGCTGGAGGCAACACTGTTGTGAAAGTGTTGAAGGATCAATTCACAAGGTATTTGAACGAAGAAAAGATACCACAGATGTGGGGGAAAAATCTCAGATCTCAATACTTGAAAAAAAGGAGACTTAAGAAAGCTTCAATAACTACTGAACCATATGCCAACTTTGCCTTTTATACCTACTTTTTTACGTGACATTTTTATGAGAGATGTACACACATGATGAGGATACGGAACAGGTATACTTTTGTAAGTCTAATATCCGCAGGAGACCACCATTCTACCATCATACAATTGATGTAAAGAATAAAAGGTTCTATTGGACTTTTTAATTGATACTCTCTAAATATTTTGATTTGGTAGAGAAAATTCCCCCTTAAAGGTTTTCTTCTAACAAAGTTTCTCCCTTCTGTACTTCAGGATCCATTAAGAGCTATTTCAGCATACATAATCTTATTCAATGACCCTCTGATCATAAATATTATGTGAGGCATCTAACAGGGAGACACATGCTTATTTATATCTGTAGTCTATCTGAACAGTCTGTCTGTACAGTCTGTGTCTTTGTTCCCTCCACTATGCCTTTGAACCCTTCTGGAATGTGGGCTCCCGCCATAACTGTCCCTGGTACTATTGACAGGCTTAACAATTTAAATTCTCCAGGGGCATGACCAATTTTTTTCTTTTCCATTATCCAGGCTTCCATTAATTCCATCATGGGAATGTTCCATTTCGTAAGGAATCACAAAGTGTTAGCACATTGATATCTTGTCATCTATGCTTATATCTTGTATACTAAACTGAACTGGGGTTGGGGGAACCTATTCACCCTTCTTTCTACTCCTTACACGTATGTGGTCAGACACTGCGAATGGACAATGAGTTGGACCCAGAATTAAAGAGGAAGGGGACTGAGAACTGTGTTCAGCAAGATTGCAAAGCTTCTTTAATGACCCCAGATTTCTTCCTGAAACAAATGCCCATCTTTTTGAACAACCAATAAATAGTAAATAGTTACTTGTTTGGTTGCATCACTATCTCTAAAAGAATTAAAAATGAGTATCAGCAGGGGATGATGGAGAGGCATAATGGTGGGAATGAAAAGGCTGCAAAATACAGCAAACAAGGCCCTTCAAATGTGACCTGGAGTAAGAGAGAGAAGCTATGCCTGGAATGTCATTGATACAGGGAATTCCGAGATGAGGGGACTCTGTTCTATCAACTTGACCAGGGTCACCCAGTCAGTATGAATCAGAGGAGAGTCTTTCTGGTGCTGAGGGTGACTCTCTATGTATCATTCTGCATTGCCTCTCTAGTCAAGGATATAAGGGTTAAGGGATATCACCAGGAAAATTTAGGGTTGAAAAAAGATGGGCTGCCCATGTGATGAGAGTATGGTAGATATATAGTAGCTAGGTTAATGAAATCAGGAGAAAGTGAAGAAGTTGACTCTCTAGTCAAGGATATAAGGGTTAAGGGATATCACCAGAAAAATTTAGATTTGAAAAAAGATGAGCTGCTTATATGATGAGAGTATTTTAGATTTATGGTAGATAGCCTCATGAAATCAGGAGAAAGTGAGGAAGTCTGCCCCTCCCATGCTCACTGGACACCCTTCCTCCACTTCCCAACCATGATGAACTTCTGGCAGAACATGGATGAGCAAACATGAACAGGTTGTGGTCTGTATCAGTGAAGGGAATGTCTGCATAGGTGAAATCTCAGATCCTTTTGAATATTGCCTCTCTATGCTCCACTGATGTTGGCAATTGAGAGCTGATGTTGTTGGTATTTTTCCATACAGCTTTGTCTTGGGTGAGATCATGGGATTTAGTGCTGGAAGGTATCTTAGGGATCATTTAGTCCAACACCCTTATTGACAGATGAAGAAACTAAGGACCAAACTGGTGAAGGCTAAGGTCACACAAGTAAGAGCAGAGATAGAATTTGAACTTGGGTTTTCTGATTTCAAATCCAGGAATTTCCTTTAGACTGCAATTCTTCTCCAAGGTGTAGATTTCCTAATCCCTTTTACAACTATCCCGTCTCTAGGCTTTCATCACCATGGAAACATGCCCAATATGTTGAATTTTGTATTAGAGGCTATAAAATAGTAAAAGATTCAGAGAACATAGAGCTCTTCTAAGGAGCACTTGAAACATGGTCAAGCCAACACTCTCAAAGAAACATAAAGAAATAGATTAATATAACAGTATAATATATTAAAATGCAAAAAATTTTCTAAAGGAACAGGGAATGAATGAGTAGAAGCTATCAGGACAGAGATCAACCCAATAAAGCTTTATGAGCAAGACTTGGAAGAGAGGGAGAAACATGTGTTTATGGAAGTTGCCCAAGGTCTGTCTTAATCAATCCCTTGAGGGAGAAAAAGACTGTGCTATGTATACTTCTTTATATTCTGACAGTACCTAGCACAGGGTTATGCACATGGTTAAGTACTGTTGTTCAGTCATTTCAGTTGTGCTTGACTCTTTGTGACCCCTTTTGTGGTTTTCTTGGCAACTATCCAGGAATGGTTTGGCATTTCCTTCTCCAGCTCATTTTATAGGTTGAGGAAACTGAGGCAAATGGGGTTAAGTGACTTGCCTAGGATCACATAGCTAGAAATGTCTGAGGCTGGATTTGAACTCAAGAAGATGAGTCTTCCTGACCAGTCCTGGTACTCTATCCTGTGCTCTTTCTGTGTTCATCTTTCATTTTCAAAGAAGACTATGACTGTCAATATTGAATAAATGAGTGCTTTTTATGATAGCTCAGAGTTGGAAGTGTTTGATTAGTGTATAGAGGTGGGAAGGATGCTTAAGCTGAGTTACTTACCTGAAACAGAGTTTAAAGGGCATACTACCTGAGACTTGTAGGCGGTGAGTGGTAGAGGGGTAGAAACACTTGGTTAAGGAGATGCTGAAGTTATACTGAATCTGGGGTTGATAGCACTGAGTAATGAGCAGCTGATCCAGATATTAAAGAAGAGAAGGTGGAACACATGTGAAGAAGGCCATAGCAAGATTAGCCCCCATTCATGTAATGCTTTACAGTTTAAAAGAGTACTTTCATCACAATAACACTCTAAGGTAGATAATCCTCATCCACTTACTAACTTTCTACTACTACCCCTTCCTACCTTGCACTCTGCAGTCCAATGACACTGGCTTCCATGCTGTTCCTCCAACTAGACACTTCATTTCCTGACTCAGGGCATTTTCACTGGCTGTCCGTGTGCCCGAAGAGCTCTGTCTGTCCTCCTCCTGATGTCCCTGGCTCCCTTCAAGTCTCAACTAAAATCCTACCTTCTATAAGAAATCTTTCCCAATATCCCTTAATGTTAGTGTCTTCCTTTTGGGGATTATCCTCCACTGATCGTGTATAACTTGTTTACATGTAATCTCCACCATTAGATCGTGAGCCCCTTGAGAAGAGGGACTGTCTTTTACAACTTTCTTTGAGTTTCCAACATTTAACACAGTGCTTGACACATGGGATATCCTTAATAAATACTTCTGGACCAATTGATTGACCAGCTGTGTGACCCTGATTAAGTAAGTTAGTCTCTGTCTGTTTCAGTTTCCTCTTCTGTAAAATGGGGATAGTGGTAGAGTCTGCCTCTCAGGGGTGTTGTGAGGGTCAAATGGGATAGTCATTATCCAGAGCTTGGTGCCCCATAGGGGCTGTACAAATGCTAGCTGTTATTGTTGGCATTCTAATTTCACCGATGAGGAAACTGAGGATCCGAGAGCTTAAATTATTTGCCCGAAGTCACAGAGCTGATTAGACTTGAATCCAGGCCTTCTATGTCCAAGTATAGGGGTCTTTCTCTGACATTTCATTGCCTTTGATTCTTATTATTATATTTGAAAAAGATGGGAGAATAGGTGGAATTGGGGAAGAGGTTGAAGGTATGTAGACTGGCAAAGCAATTATTTATATATACACACATACACACATATACATATACACACATATATACATACACATACATATACATACATACATATATACACACACAACATTGCATCCTGGGCTATCTCTAGTCATCCTGATGAATATCAGGCCACTGGACCCAGATGGCTCAGGAGAAGAAAGCGAGGTTGGTGACCTTGCACAGCCCTCCCTCACTCAAATAAAAGTCACCTGCAGGTCATGTCATCATCTTGATGCCATGGTCCTCTTCCAGAATGAAGGACAAACACAACAGCAGCACACACACACATGCATACACACATATATGTATATACTCCTTGTATCTCACAGGAAGACACACACCCACATACATAAAATACTATAAGATCATGTACAAGAGAAATATAGTGAAAGAGTTAAAATGTTATTCTGGGTGATGGGGGGAGTGTCTATGCAAAGAAGAGCTTATGAAAGATTTCATGGATATAGTGGAAGTAAATATTAAATGACGGGTCATTTTCTCTGACCTCAGAACACCCTATCCCTGGCACCATCCAAGTCACAGCATGACTTCTTTATTGAGACTGCTAAGGAGTCCTTTCAACTACTATCTGTGCCAAAATGGATCAGAGGAGTTGGTCTTAACATTGATGGACACAAGCCCCCTCACATTCAAGTCCATTGAAAGGAATGTTCTTGCCCCCAAGGCCCTTGTCACTGTCTGATTATTCAGTGTCAGATACTGATTTGATTGTGTATGATCTTAATGAAGAGGCACCAATTCTGCTTTGCATCTGCATTCTAAGAACCATGGGACTCTTCCATCTCATGCAGCTGAAACTTTCTTTATATGTTGATATGAGCTTCCATGTATTATATGATGTGAACTCTGTGAGAGCAAGGGTTATCATATTTTTCTATCTATATGTGCAGTGCTTAACACAGTACTTTGCAAATGGTAAGCACTTAATAAATGTTTGGTTGATTGATTCATTCATTTATTGAGCTATGGACAGGTTAGTTATATTTGGATGTTTGGCAGTAGCTTTATCCAAGCCCCAGAGTACTCCCAAGAACCATTAGTCATGGATCAGCACCATTAATGAACACCAACTGGGTGTGAAATCCTAATTAGATGCTATAGGGAAACAGCAAATTTTGAGGAATTATGACTTCTACCATGGTAAGACACAGGTAATATGGACATAGGGATATTCATAGAGGTCTGAAAAGGTAGCATATAGAAGCTATGGAAGTTCTCTGCAGGGAGAACTTGCCAACTTGCCAAGAACAACCCAACCCAAGAAGAGCAGCCCTGGAGAGATGGCCTTGGGGAACAGTTAGTTCCTTGTCCACTTTTATAGCATGAGCACTTAATACAGGCTTCTATTTTCATTACTTACATACCTGGCTATTTCTTAGACAAGTTGAATTTGCCCCATGGGAAAATTGGGTGACGGGGAAGACAAACCAGCACTTCCTGTGCTTTTGCAGGAGTGAAAGAGGAGGCCACCTTGGCAGAGTGGCTTGATCCACATCTCAGAGGTCATTCATGGCTGTCTGAAAGACCAAGGCTATATAGTATGTCTTGTTTCCCATGACCTTTTCTCTCTTTTAGGCCCGAGAAGCAGAGTTTGAGGCTGAGCAAGAAAGAATACGAAAAGAAAAAGAAAAGGAGACAGCTCGGCTGAGGGCCCTGCAAGAGAAAGCCCAGGACTACCAGGCAGAGCAGGTACCTGCCCCTGCAGGCTGCTTCTTGGGTGGTCAGTGAAGTGGACTTCAGGGAAAAGCCTAACTGAAGTCTCCAAAGTTCTCTGCAGACTTGAGCAGTACAGAGCTAAGCAGGGGCCTGCCTACAGGGGTAGAGGTTGAAGAAGAGGTATTTGGGGGATATATATTCATAACATATATATGCACATATATATGTATACACACATACACATACATACATACGCATATATATGTATATGCATACATACATGTCTGCAGAGAGGGATGTATTCACTCTTTCATGATCAGGAGTCACATCTCTCTGTCTGCATCACACAGCATGAGGGTGTCCTTCCCCTGCCCTGCTTGGGTGGGAGACAGGCTGCACATTAAGAATCACTTTCTGATGGAGGAATGTCAGCTACTCGATCAAGGCAGGCTGTAGACTTCTTCATTAATAGTATTTTAAAACAGGAATAACTTCAGGGGTGGGAAATAGACAAGGTGACCTCTCAAGCTACTTTCTGATCATTAAATGAGATCTATTCTTTCCTAGAATCTTTTGCTGCTAGAGAAATTCTTTGGGTTTCTCAAGGCAGAAGGTGATGGGAAGACCAGAAGTTGATGATCCCTAAGGGAATGGTGTAGGGGATTGGTTTCCCACTTTGTGATTTATGGAAGGAGTGGTAGAGTGAGTGGGGCAGTCAGCCCCAGAGTTCTTTGAGGGAGCTGATTCCAGCTGTCCTAGGGAGTAGAAGGTTGTATAGGGAGACCTGTTTCCCCATGCAACCTAAACTACCCTGTTTTCCTTACTCCTGACTTCAGTTGAGTGGGTTTAAGAATTTTTTTAATCCCCCCAGTTACCTGGTACAGCACCCACTCTCGTTGAGCCACCTCTTTCCCTTCTTCCAGGATGCCCTGCGGGCCAGGCGCAATCAGGAAATGGCAGAAAGAGAATGGCGCCTGAAAGAGAAGGAGAATGCCCTAAAGAAAGCGGAAACCGAAGCAATGCTGAAACAGAGTCGGCTGGACCAGGTAGCCTTCAAGGAACATACTCTGGCTGTGCAGGTGCAGCGGGATCGAGATGAATTTGAGAGGATCCTCAGGTAAACTGACTTTGGCTTTACCCATAGGTACAACAAGGGCCAATTAAGTAAAGAAAGGATATGGGGGGGGGTAAGGAGGGAATGGAGGAGAAGGCTATGCAGGTACAGTTAGACAGCAAATTACTTTAGGAGTTGTCTAGTCCAGGAATGGGGAACCTGCAGCCTTGAGGCCACATGTGGCCCTGTAGGTCCTCAGGTGTGGGCATTTGACCAAATCCAAAGGACCTAGAGTGATTCAGTCAAAGGTTCACACTTGAGGACCTAGAGGGTGACATATGACCTCAAGGCTGAATGTTCCCCACCCTGGATCTAGTCTAAGCAATGACTTGCCCAGATTTATTCCAGTGATAAGTGGAAGAGCTAGGATTTGAATCCAAGATCTCTGCCTCCAAATACAAAGACCTTCCCTGTTCCCCCCAACTGAACCATGTTGTTGAAGGTAGAGTAGTCTTACCCACTGGCAGGATCTTCATCTGTCTGGGTCAGCCCTCATTACTTTCTTACCATCATTAAAATGATTTTACAAAGGGGGAAGGAGGTGGGATGGGAGAAAGCATTTATGAAGTACCTACTAGGTGCCAGGCACTTGCTAAGTGCTTTACAGATATTATTTCGTTTGAGCCTCGCCACAATCCTGTGAGGTAGGTACTGTTGTTATCCCCATTTTACAGATGTGGAAACTGATGCAAACAGAGGTTGAGTAACTTGCACAGTCACGCAGCTAGGAAGCGACTAACTGTGTGACAAAGTTTCTTCTTGGTCAAGGACCTGTGAGAGTTAATGGAATTGGAATAAATTCACCTGAAAGGAGAGATGGTTGATAAGAGGGAAATGACTTTTCACAGCAAGAGTAGTTCTTAATTTCCACAGGGGGAAAGGAATGAAGTTATAGCAGAAAGAGTTTGTCAGACATAAAGAAGGGGCAGCTAGGTGGCACAGTGGAGAGAGTGTGAGGGGCCTAGAGTCAGCTAGACTCCTCTTCCTGAGTTCAAATCTGGCCTCAGACACTTTGCTAGTTTTGTGACCCTGGGCAAGTCACTTAACCCAATTTGCCTCAGTCTCTCATCTATAAAATGAGCTGGAGAAGGAAACAGCAAACCATTCCAGTACCTTTGTCAAGAAACCCCCCAAATTGAGGTTGTGAAGAGTTGGAAACGACTGAAATGACTAAACACTAACAGCTATAAAGAAGAACCTTATGATCCTTAGGGTTGTAAAACATTGATTCAGGCAGCCAAGAAGTCACCAGATTTAAAGCTGAACGATGGCCCAAAGATCATTTATCAAAGCCTTCTTTTTGTAGATCGATACAGTGAGACCCATGAAGGAAGAATGACCTGGCTGAGGTCTTACCAATATCTGAGTGAAGGCTGAGTGCCCTCACGTAGGGAAGTTACTCTTTGAAGAGTTTTCTTAGCAGTGTTTTTGTTTTGGTCCTGAGACTTCGTTCCTATGGAGAGTTCTCAGTGAGCAAATTCTCTCCACAGACGCAAACTGGCAAGCCAT
This sequence comes from Bettongia penicillata ogilbyi, assembly GCA_023548195.1. NCBI lineage: Eukaryota > Metazoa > Chordata > Mammalia > Diprotodontia > Potoroidae > Bettongia > Bettongia penicillata. The sequence continues at coordinate 1,389,478 of JAJHZJ010000630.1, forward strand.
GTATAACTTTCATCTTAAAGCTTTTGTCTGGAGGACTGAGAACTTAAATGACTTAGCTGTGGTTACTTAGTCAGTATGTGTCAAATATAAAACCTGAATCAACCATGTCTTTATGACTCCAAGATTTGTCCTCTCTCCATCATACTATATTGCCTCTCGTAAATATTTTAAGTGTGTTAGGCTTGAAAAAGCTTTGTAAGGTCCACACCATTTTTTGGTGGACCTAGATTTCCCAAACCTCTCTGATTTACCATGGTTACTGCTGCTCTACATCTCCCTAAGCTAAATCATCTTAATTCCTATAGGACTAAACAATCAAATGTTAACATCATTTCTGTATTTCCCCAGCACCTAGCAAAGTGGATTATGCAAAATTGGCCCTTAATAAATGGTCATTGAATGAATTGAATTAGTGTATGAAGTCAAGAGCACTTGGTGGACTGGATGGACGTAAGGAGACACACAGATTACATCACATCCTTGAGAGGAGGGAGTCTATGCATGTGGGTTTCTGAGATGAGTGAAGAGGGTCAGTTAGAACGTGGGAGCCGCCTGAGAGTCAGTAACCCTCTGGTGGCAGGCTCCCATCCCCTGATAAGTCCCACCTCTGCCTTCCTCCGAATCTAAGGGCTCAGAGAGAGCAGATCGAGAAGGAACGTGTGGAAGAAGAGAAGAAAGCCCAGGAGCGCCTGCTCCACGCAAATGAACTGCGGCGTCAGGTACGAGAGAACCAGCAGAAGCAGGTGCAGGAGCGCATTGCCACTTTTGAAGAGGGCCGGCGCCTCAAAGAAGAGGCCCAGAAGCGGCGTGAGCGCATCAATGACATCAAGAGAAAGAAGATGGAAGAGCTGAGGTGTGTCTGTGGCCGGTCATCCTGGCCCTTGGTGGGGATGCCGTGAAGGGTGGGGATCCTCATAGGGGCCCAGAGTGAGAGAGAATGACCCCAAAGCAGGGAGCCAAAGGGGGAAGTTCCCTTGGATCGGGAAGGAGGTGAGGGCATGGGGCATTGCACCCGAGCCCAGAGTCGAGGACTTGTGGAATTGCCCCAGAGTTGAAAGGTATGTACAGAAAGGACTGGCAAAGAGGAAGGGGAAATGGCCTGGGGTGGGCCAGAGTGGGCGAGAGGTTAGGGAGGAATCTCCCCTACACTGGGAGGGGAGGGAGGAGAATTGTCTCAGAGGTAAGAGGAGGTGGGAGCCAGGATGTTCCAGAACTTCCAGGGTCAGGTAGGGAGGAGGCTGCCTTTCTAGATCCCTCCTGGGAGGGGATTTGAAAGCCTTCATGTGAGCTTCTGGGCACACTCAAATCTCCTGACTCCATGCTTTTGTCCTGGCTGTGTAGGACAAGTTTCTGACTGTCCCCCTAGTGCTAGTGCCTTTGCTCTGAGATTCTCTTCACCTCTCCTGTATGTGTCATATGTATTTCTATGTTAGTCTCTCTCATTAGAATGTGAGCTGCTTCGGAGCAGGACTGTTTTTCTGCCTTACTTTGTCTCTCCATCATGTCTCACAGTGCCTGGCCCATAGCGCAACATCATTGCCTGTTAATGGACTAACTGACCTTTTCCTGAGCCCCTAACCCCACTTCCTGCTGTCCGTGGCCCCTCGTTGTCTGCCCTTTCTCTGACCCTCCTCGGATTTCTCTCTGCAGAGCCACGGGCCTCCCGGAAAAGTACTGCATCGAGGCAGAGAGGAAGGGCAATATTCTGCCAGCCACCTCGGTGAGCTGAGTGAAGGAGCTGCGGATGGACTTTTTCCTAGGCCCCCACCAGGGGCTGCCTCTGACTTTTACTCCTTGGTTTTCACTGTTGCTGCTGACCCAGAGAATTTACAAATAGAGATTGAATTTATTATACTTCTGTTCAAATTCATGCCTGACTTTCTCTCGGTGGGTCTGAAGCCTGACGTTGTTCTAGATCCATCAGTAGGTCCCAGAGAGGTAGAAGAGCGTGGTGGAAAGGTGATGTTTCTCCGTGTTTTCCTCCCCCTCCCATCCATAAGTACCACAGGAATTCAGATATCCTTTTTTGTGTATCCCCATAAGAGGAAAAAGGACGTCATGAGCAACTGGGCTGTGAGAGTGATGTGTGGTAGTGGGTGTGGGTGAACCAGCTGGAGCAGGGGACAGCCATGCCCTGACTCATCTTTGATTCCTCTGGGACATCAACAGGGCCTCCCCCAGCAGGATGCTCCTTCTGTGGAGTTCTCGGCTCGCTGCTGCAGCTGAGATAGAAATGCTGTGTGAGGGAGGGATGAGGGGAAGAGGGGTTGGGGAGGAGGGGCCTTGGCCCAAGGCAGGGCTGTCCCTGTGTATGCACCCATCAATCGGACTGCATCTGTGATCTGGGATGGTTGGGGATGAATCCTGACTCCTTTTCCCTCAGCCCTCTCCTGCCAGAGCCCTTTCAACTTCAGGCAATACCACAACAGAGACACTGCCTCACCCTGCCTGTCCCCTATAACAGGGCACACCCAGAGCCCCAGTACTCCTCACCTAAACAGTTCTCTTTACCTCGTTTGCCTACCTCCATTCTCCTTACCTTAATCCACATCCAATTCACCCCAATAAACATGGTTCCCCTTAGCCCGTTGATCTGCCTCACTTTCCTCACTCTGCTCTGGTCTGCTCTTACCTTGCCTTTCAGCCCCTTCTTAGCTCATTATCTTTGACTCAAGGATGTGATTAATATCACTATCTCAATATTAATATCAATATCAATACCTCACCCCAATGCCCATCCTCCCACCCCATGACCATAAGTATATTATAAAAACCTGGGCTAGAGTCATTGGCCTGACTATCCTCCCTTGGAAGAAGAGAGCTGTCATCTTCCCCCCTTCCCCCAACCCAGTGAAGTCTCATTCCCAGGTTTGGGGCCCAGCCTTGCCTCCCTGATGGGCCCTGCAGCCATCAAGGTGGAGGGCGGCTGCTGGGTGCGTCCTAGGTGTTTACGATGCCAAGTTACAAGGGCCCTGGGCAAGAGTCTCCTTTTCATGGGGCCTGGCAAGAGTCGGCAAGCTGCTTCCTCTGCTTCCTCTTCCTCAGACACCTTCCCCACTGCAGAAGAGAGGGTGGGCCTGGCCCTGCCCAGGCTCCTGGGAAGACAGAACCACCAATCTATCTTCACCATTTTTACATTGAGTCCTTCTTCCTTGGGCCTCCCTCTTACCTTTCCTTAGAAATGATGCAACTCACACCCCTGGTTCTTTTGGCATGCCCTGCCCTTGTTGGATTCTGATATCACTCTGAGCATCAGCTAAACACAAAAACTTGTGCCTGTATCCACTCAGACCTAGGAAAGATCTGCCCTCATTTTACCAAGGGGATCAAGAGACCCTGTTCTCAGCGTCAGCGTAACCCCAATCTATTCATCTTGGAAATGGGATGGGAAGCCAATGGGGCAAGGAGAAGTCCCATCTCTACCACATGTAGGATCTCCTAGAAGAATCTTGAAGTCACGGAGAGGGATAGGCCCAACTTGCGAACTTGTCAGAGGTAGACTAGTGCTATATATGAAAATAGATTCCCACAGGGGAATTTAGAAAGTGCCTTCCTTGAAACAACCCTGACATAAAGGAGGGAAGAACCTTGGATTGTGCATTTTGATTTTAGTCATGTTAGAACTAGAAGACTTCTTAGATAATTATAAATAATCTATAAAGATGAGGAAACTGAGGCCTAGACAAGGAAAGTGACTTAACCAAGGACATAAGGCTAGTTAATAGTGTCAGAGCTTAGACTAGAAACCAAGTGTCTTTACTTTTTCTCCCTTTCCTATTTTTTGAGTACCTGCTTTGCAGAAAGCACTGTGAAAGTATCTCAAGATGTGTACCATGTTGTCCCTGGTCTCTCAGGCCAGAAAAATCTGGACTTACATGAATTGATGCTGAGCAAAGTGAGTAGAACCAGGAGAACACCGTACACAGTAACAAGGATTTACATTCTAGTTGGAATATAGGCATAAAAGGAGAAATATTAATCCAAGGTTGCATATGTCAGTCATGTGTTAGAGGCAACCAAGGAGCCCAGGTTATATTTATATGGGTGTTTCGCACCCTTCACATAACTCAAGACCTGCTGAGAATCTTGAAAAATACACCCGACTGGACAGTTGCAACTTGCAACCATTATCAGGAGGTCTTAACCTTTTGTGTGTCCTGAACCCCTTTGGCAATTTGGTGAAATGAATAGATGATGTTTTTAAATGCATAAAATAAGATACATAGAATCACAAAGGAAACTGATTATATGAAAATATGCTCAAAATACATATTTTTAAAAAGTTCACAGACCCCAGATCAAGAACTTAGATCATGAAAAACTTTTCTTTAGAATCTAGGTTTTATTTTACTTTTTTCAATTTTCCAGCACTAATTTTCTTTCCTACCATTCCCTCTTTCCAGTATGGAAAAAAAAATAATCTACCCCACAAAACTCTTATCAAATATGCATATTCAACCAAAACAAATTCCTGAAGCGGCCATGTCCAAAACCATCTCATTCTGCATCTTGAGTCCTTCCCCTCTGAGTAAGATATCATACAAAGGACTTTCTAGCTGGAAAACCTAGGATGCAATCTATTTTTCTCATAGTAGTACTATATGCCAAGTGATATGCAAATTAGAATTACAACTCTTAGAGATTTAAAACTAAGATGCTTCTGTTTTTTGCTATTTATGCCTTTGGGCAAAGAAAGCAAGTACAGAAGTGAACACCTCTTCATAGACATGATAGGGGTGTTTAAATGTGGGGGAATTTCATGCCACCTTTCCCCCTCTAAACCCTCTTCTTTCCTTTTGGCCTCCTGCCCCAATCTTTTTGTATTCCTTCATTCTAAGTCCTATCTAGCCATCCTCAGTCTTACAATGGCCTCTGTTTCATACCTTCTATTTTTAAAAATTTTTTATTAGTAGCCCAGGGGCAGGTTGCTACATATTAGAGAAACCCAGGGTCTCAGATTTAGCATGCAGTTGAAAGCCAGGAATGAAGTCTAAGGGTGGAGGCACGTTTGTTTCATTGTATCTTCTCTTGTGCCATCCCGCCCCCTTTCTCAGGTGTGGATGTAAAGATAATTATAGGGAAAATTTTGTCTGTAGCTTGGGGCAGATATGGCCTGAATGCCTACTATTGTTGGCAGCACCAACATGAAGATGCTGCTAGGTGAGCTGTGAAGGGAGTATCTGGAGCCCTCTGGCACCAGGATGTCTGTTTCAGTACTGGCCAAGCTGTTATGGGAGTGGATCCCTTGGGATGGTCAGTGTCCATTTCCAAGTCTATCATTGGATTTGATTCTTCCTTCATCCACAAAAATAGTATTTTTAATACAACTACTAGGTCTATATTCCAAAGAGATCATAAAAAAAAAAGACACATGTGTACAAAAATATAACAGCTCTTTTTGTGGTGGCAAAGAATTGGAAATTGAGGGGATGCCCATCAAGTGGGGAATGACTGAACAAATTGCGGTATATGAATGCAATGAAATACTATTGTGTTGTAAGAACTGATGAGCAGGTAGGTTTCAGAAAAACCTGGAAGATTTACATGGACTGATGCTGAGTGAAGTGAGCAGAACCAGAAGAACACTGTATGTTGTAACAGCAATATTGTGCAACTTTGATAGACTTGGCTCTTCTCAGCAGTACAAATGATCTAAGACAATTCAAGAGGACTATCCACATCCAGAGAAAGAACCATGGAATCTAAATGCAGATTGAAGCATACTATTTTCACCGTTTTGTTTTTGGTTTTTTCTTTCTCTTCGTTTTTCCCTTTCGTTCTGATTCTTCTTTCACAGCATAACTAATGTGATATATATGTTTAATATGATTGTACATGTATAACCTATATCAGATTGCTTGCCATCTTGGGGAGGGGGAAGGGGAGAGAGGGAGGGAGAAAAAAGATTGGAACTCAGTCTTATAAAAGTGAATGTTGAAAACTTTCTTTTCGTGTAATTGAAAAAAATAGTTTTTTAAAAAGAAAGACAACTTTTAGCCTGATAAGGAAATATACATAAACTTAGGGATCCCAGGAATATTTTAGGGATAGGAGTATGGGTTAGAGAATTGGGAAGTGGAGAAAAAGCATCCTTTGGTCCAGAAGCATTACACTTTTGGAGGAAGGGGACTAATCCATACAGGGATTAGCTAAAAGAATTAAGGATGGTTAGCCTGAAGAATAGAGACCTGATGGTGTCAGAGGAGTAAGAGAGAGGGATTGGGTGAATGGACATAACTATTTTCAAATATTTGAGGAGCTGTCACATGCAAGGGATTGGGCTTGTTCTTTTTATCCTCTAGACCTAGAAGCAAAAGTTCAAGAGAGGCAGAAGGGCTTGGTGGATATGGTGAGAGAACTTAGAGCCAGAAAGATATGAGTTCAAAGCCCACCTCAGGCACCAACTATCTGTGTGCCTTTGGGCAAGTCATTTAGCCTCTGCTCCCTCAGTTTTCTCATCTGTAAAATGAGAGTGTTGGACTTGACCTCTAAGGATCATTCCAGTTCTAAAGTTATGATTCTATGAAGTGGCAGAGAGGCAGATTTTGTTTTATTGTATTTAAGGAAAGATTGCTGAATAATTAATTAGTCTTCCAAAAATGGAATCAACTGCTTTGGGAGGCAGTAGTTCTATCTACTGAAGACCTTTGAGTGTAGGTTGGATGACTACATTTTGGAAATGTAGGTAGGTATGCCTTGAACTGGATGATCCCTGAGGGCCCTTTCAACACTGAGAGGCTGTGATTCTTTCATTAGGATCCACCAGCCCTGAAAAGTTACAGGAGCTTTCAAAAATCAAAATAAAGCAAAAAATACCTGAGCCATTAACTTGTTGGCATGATATTTTGCATCCAAAATGCTTGCTTTTTCATGCACATGATTTGCCAACCCCTGCTCCTTAACCCTAAAGTCTCTATCCCCAACTTCTGTTAGGGGACCCCACCCCCAGGTATTAGTCTAGGATTGCTCTGGCTAGGAAATTTAGTGGTTGGTCTCTATCTTGCGGCAACTAGCCTGACCTATAAGCAACTATCTCAGGTGAGTCTTCCCAGATGTCCTGGCTGGGAGCCAGCCTCATATACTGAGATGTGCCTGCTGCCTGTGCTATGCCAGCTCTTTCCTGCAAGGCATTCTCTGAGTCTCAGCACTCTTGCTCCAGAAGCTGATGCCAGCCTGGCTGGTGCTGCCTCAGGCAGGGATGTGATTCAATGGCCTGAACAGGACCTCCACTTGACTCAGTAGAGTTGTCTGTCATCACCCTCTTCTTCCTCCAAATGTCTTAGTTCTCTCCTCTGTGACTTGTGCCAGAACCTACTATTTAATTGGTCTCTGTAAATATGCTTTGATTAGGCTGGCATGAAAGGGACTGTGGAAGTTCAAAGCCAATCAGGGCTTCTGGGGCTGGGATGAGTGATAGTTGGGACTGAGCGGTTGGGAGCAAGAAGGGGAGTTGTTGGTATTTCTCCTAGAGGACCTTGGGATTGAGGAGGACTCTGCAGCTAGGTCACAGGAAGGCTCTCAGGCACATTGAGGGTTCATGTTTTTCACCTGAATACTTTTCCATGCAAAGTTTGTGAGGGGGCAGGATACTGGGGAACACTGAGTGAGAGGGAAGTAGTTTGGATCACAGGTAATGCCAAATAGGAGACTGATAGACTGACTCCTTTTCCCTTTCTTCTTTACCAAACCCACATGAAAGGGATGCTGGAGGCATACTCCAGGGTGTGCTGTTCCCATAAAGCACTCACTCAAAGTGATATTGACAATTTGGTCCCCATGCTTACTTATCTGGCTTTTCATTGACTACCATTAATATTTGGGTTTAAATAATTTCCAAGATGGACATTTCATCCCTTCATTCAGTTCCATAGCCCTGCAAAGTCCTTCTTGTGGCCAAACTCAATCCTGACTAATGAATTCTTAACTGGTTTCCTCTTGCTGAACAGGAAAGACTGTCCATTCCCCGAATACCCATTTTCACAGGAGATCATGAAGTACAGAGGAGTTGTGAGCAGGGAGTCTCACTTGAGATCCTGTTGTGGGCAAGGATCTCATCTGAGATACTGGAAGAGTCTTCTGTAGAGAAACCTGCTAATTACAGTCAAGGAGGAATGGAATGAGGAACAGAAAATGAGTGGGGCAAAGGTAGAGAACAGCTTGGCTCCCTTATTCTGGGAATTTCCCTGAGCTTTTGCCTACCTCATTGCACTATGGGAAAAGGACTATTTGCTTTTGAACCCTCAATTGCCCAGATGTCTCCTCTTTCCCCTCTCAGATCTGTGAAGCCTCTGCCATTACATTGGGGAATGACTATTGGGTATGTTGGGTGTGGGTATGTGTATGGGTATCTTTTTCTCCTAGGGGAGTTGATAGTAACAGGCTCCCTTGGGTAAGGAGAGTGTGCCAAATGGGGCCTAGGAGCTATTGAGCATGATGGAAAAAGCTTAAGGCTTGGAGTCAGAAGACTTGGGTTTCAGTCCCAGCTCTGATACTTGTGAGCTGTATATTCTTAGGCAAATCACTTAGCTCCAGTAATCCACTTAGCTCCTCATTTTTCTCATCTGTAAAATAGGTGAAGGCACTAAATTAATCAGATGATATAGCTATTAACCATATAATATAATATTCCAAAGAATCAAAACTGTGGGTCACTCAAAGGGCAAAAGAGGGATATGGTGGGCATGGATATACTACAACCTATTATCAACAATGAATTACATGTAAGAAATGGTGTAAAAGTTATCCCCTGAAAATGGAGATGATCAGGTTACATATCAAGGAATAACAAGTGGGATGGACCCCTTTTGGAGGTCTTATGGGAGAGTCTGGATGAAAGTCAGGGTGAAAAGGGTTGCTATCTGCACTATTGGGGGGCATATATCAGTCAAGTCACAGATCTATTGAAGTATAAAATGGGGATAATAATTTTGAATAAAACTGTTTAATTTTTTTTGTCTTTCTATCAACCATGCCTAGTACAGTGCTTGGGACACTGTAGGAATTTAATAAATGCCTATGGAATTGAATTAAATTGAAATAATATGCGTGCCACTTAATTTACAGGGACAGAATGACAGAAATGCTTTGTAAGCAAGTGTTATGAAAGGTTGCTTCGATTAGGATGTCCTCTTGCAGTGTCCCCCATGTCCAGGCTCAACTGCCCTACCCCTCCTCTGCTTTTTGCCTGGAGCCTTGGTTGCTTTCTTCTTTGCCCAGGCTGTTAGCCCCTCAAGATGCAAGAGGTAGTCAGTTACCTCAGAGCCCCATCTCTGCCCCCTGGATCAGCCCTGGAAAACTCACCCAGACTGATAACAAATATTTGGACCATCCAGTCCACCTGCCTAACATAGTCCTTCCCCATTCCAGGTCCCACCTCCTCTGACTCTATCCCAACCTCAACTCCTCCCTCACCTGATGCTGGATCCAGGGCAACCAGGGAAAACAAACATGGAGCCAGGGGTATAGAACTGGATCCAGAAAGACTCACTGGGGAATCTCCCAACCGAGTCATACATCCTTCTTAGCTCTCAAGGGAGCTGCTGGCCCCAGGCCCAGTATCTGCTAGCTGCATTCACATGACTGCAAAACTCAAAAAGCACAAGATTTAGAACCAGAATGACTTTCAAGAACCCATGAATCCATCTTACATGGAAGAAACTGAGGCCCAGGAAAAAAATTAATTTACTCAGGGTCACATAGGAAGAAATTAGCAGAGCCAGGATTCAAACCCAGGACCATTGTGTTGGAGAATAGTGGACTTGGAATCAAAAGACCCAGGAGAACTGACTTCAAGGACCAGTTCTTCCCTCTTAGATAGTCTGTCACTCTATGATTGCCAATTCAGTATTCTCCCCTATATACCATAATGCCTTCTTCCTATCCTCCCTGTGAATACACCTTAGTAAATACCAGATATAGGATAAACAAGAATAAGACCCAGAGACCCTGAGAGAGAAGGGAAGGCCTTGTATCTTGCTGGGCCCCAGGATACCCTCGAGACTAGAGAAGATGAGAGGTCACTTCTGGAGTCCTAGGCTTTTCTCAGCCCGGCCTGAGCAGTCGCTTTGGTCTAGGGATCAAGACCAGAGACAGAAAGGAAGCAGAAGGGATGGAGGGTAAGAGGGCAGACTCCATGTTGCAGTTCAACTCCCAGTGCTTAATCCTGACACCAATATCAACTCTTTAACCTTGATTTTTAAGAAATTATTTACTTAGTATTTTACTTTTATGCAATAGCCTTGATTGCTCTCCAAACCCCATCTCCAATCCTTTTCTTGAAGCCCAGCCCAAGTCTCCCTAACGAACTCTGCTTAGGGAACTGTTTCTAACTCTTCCTTACTTGACCTTCACTTTTTCTTAGCCTCAACCCCAATATAACTGCAACCATCACCCCAGCCTTCACACCTCCTCCCACCGTACCTCCCTAACCACATCATTCACCTCACTCACCCTAGTTTTGCCTGATACATAGACCTCAAAGCTAAAAAGGATTTGACTTCATCCTGCTGGCACTGTTTGGGGTTTATCTGTCTCTAATTGTACCTATTATTACATTTCTCTGCACTTAGAATTCAGCTCTACATCCAACTTGATCCTTTCTGTCTCTATCTCCTAAGTTTCTTTTCCTTTGTTTTCTCAAAAGACTCAGGGCTGTTGCCTGAAAATCAGTCTTAATTCTCTTTGCCCCACCTCTCTGTCTCCCATTGTTTTGACATCGAGATGTCAAGTCCCACTCCTGAACCCTTCTGACTTGAAGGATGGGGACGCAAGCCTGGGAATGGTGGAATGGGGCTGAGGAGGAGGCAAGGATTGGTGGGACCATGGGCTTAGATAGAGAAAAGGGAGAACTAGGAGCTGGAGTGAGTTTGAAAGGAAGAATGGTGGGGATAGTTTGTGGGAAATGGAAGCCCTGGGCAATACAGGGGATGTCAGGGGAGTACTGGAGGTCCAGGGAAGGGAGTTTCTGTGAGCCAGGAAAGGAGAGGTTAAGAAGGGCAGTGGAAGGAGAAGGTATTGAGATTTGGTATGAAAGAGATAAGTGGAGGGAAGAGTCTATATAGGAGGAGTTGGGAGGTATGGGAGGAGTGAATTGAGAGCAAGGAGGAAAACGATATGACACCCTCCTTCCCCACGCAAACCTGGGTTTGTGGATGAGTCATGTCTAAGAAAGAGCCTTTGAGTGAGTGACTTTTCCTGCCCAACAGCTGGGGAACCTGAAGTCCGCCCTCTTTATCCCTCTTGCTTCCTTTCTGTCTGTTTTATTTATTTATTTTCCTCTCTATCGAGTCTTACCTAGATGTAAAAACCTTCTATAACTTCTACCTCAGGTTTGAGATGAGGTAGGAGACAGTGAAAGATGTTCCTCTTGCCTCCTACAAGATCATACTTTTAGTACTCAATGAGGATTAAGTTGAGGGGGAGGAGTTGTTTCTGAGTTGTACTAGAATATAAGCTCATGGCCTCTGTTTTATTTGTTTCTCAGTGTCTGTTGATCTGTGTTTTCTGTGTCTCTATATGTTATCTCTCTTAGAGTTATCCTGAGGACATCTCATGTTTTACCTGATCTTTATGAAAACGAAATGGGTGGAAATAGAGGATGAGACTGCAAACTGAGGGAGGAGTCAGGGTTGGAATTGGCAGGTGGGGCTGGGGTGGTGGCAGCCCGCCCGATAAACTGGGGGAGGATATCATAGCAGTTAGGATTAGAAACTGTCTTCAACTCATCTAGACCAATCCGTTTTCTGGGAAGGGAAGTGATTGCCCAAGATTACATAGGTTATAGTGAGTAGATAATTTTTCCTTGATGCCAAAACAGTACTCTTTTCATTACATCAAGCTGGTTCTCCAAACGCTTCATCTGCCTGATGAGGAAACTGGCTTCTAGAGAGGGAGGGAAAATTACTTGCACAAAGTCACCTAGCTAGTTATTTGTGTGTTTCGTAGAACACACTCCACTCCCCACTTTCCCCCATATATTTTTGGTCTTGAGTTTCCTTATCTGGAATAATTTGGAATAGTCTGGAATAAAGCTTTGCAATTCATTTAGTCTAATCTCTTCAAATTACAGATGAGGAAAGTAAAGTTTAATGAGGAGAAGAGACCTCTAGCTTTGACCCCTAATCATCTGACTCCAAATCCAGTTGTCCTTTCCACCATTCTGTACTGTAAGGAGAGATACAAGGACCCTGAAGTAACTGAAGACTGCTATTTGTCCTTTGTTCTTGAAGGCGACCAGTGCTATAAGGAAGGACTTGCAAATCAATTGGATTTAAGTGAGGTAGGGCTGTGCAAAGTCATCAACCTCACTCTCTCCTCCAGAGTCATCTGGGTCAAATGGCAAGATATAGATTCGAATGACTGGAGATGGCCTTGGATGCAATGGAAGACCTTGGCTGTTTTAAGCTAAGGTCTTCCCTTGGTAGACAAGAAAGGAGGAAGGAGATATTGTCTCAGAGGCTGTGGAATTCTTTTGAGCTGGATCTGTGATAAAGGAACTTGGAGAGGGTTCCTTTACCTTCATGCCCTATCCCAGCTTTCCAGGTGGGCACAACACACCAACAATTTATGTTCTTTTCATGGATTCCTGATAGAGGGTGGCGACAATTAGCTTTCTATGTACTGTGACTATGAAGGACACCAATCTCTTTAGATTCAGGGGGTAAGAGGACAGATGGATGAGCTCTTAGGAGGAGGTCATACAGTCTTCCAGCCCTCCTCATTTCCCATGCCTCCATCTCATCTGGATTCCCCTGCCTCAAATCTCCCTTGCCTTTCATACTTTTGCTCTTCCAGAATCAGTGTAGGAAACAAATTTAATGGGCAGCTAATTCAATCCATATTTTAACGGAAATATCCCCAATAATACCTGAATAAGTGATGGTCTAGCCTTTGATTAAAGACTTCCAAGTATGAGCATCAGCTTGTCATACTCCTCCTAAAATAGGATATACAGAGTTAAACATAATACTGTGGAAATGTTATGACCAGGGCAGATGACAGCCTGACTCTCACCTCCCTAGACCCTTCTGTCTTTCAGCTTTAAGGGACCTATGATCTCAGCAATGGGGACATTCTCTCCCGTGATGCAGATTGCAATCATCCCATATCTTCTCATCCTGTATGACTCTTGTTCACATTCTATGTATCTGCTTTGGAAGTTCACCAAATGTTCTGGGAATCTTCCTCTAGGCCAGGGGTTCTTAACCTGGGATTCAGGAACTTGTTTAAAAATAACTCAATAACTATATTTCAATCTAAGCTTCCTTTGTAATTGCATCTATTTTATTTTATGTGTTTAAAGACATTATTCTGGGAGGAGATCTGTAGGCTTCACCAGACTGCCAAAGGGAGACATGACACAAAACAGATTAAAAACCCCTCATCTGGGACCGCGAACACTGGTAGCAGTGCTCTTTCTGTATGACTAGCTCACCTCCTTTTTTGGTCACATAGCTCAATGATGTCTTTTATGCTGCTTCCTGCATGCAATTCCTTGTTGATCACATGCCTCAACCTGGTCATTGCATCATTTCCTGCTTCTCTACTTCTCCATCTACTTCTTTTTGAGTGACCTGCAATTCTGGTCCTTTGAAAACTGTGATATTCCATGATATATGGTCCTATAGCACTACTATAGTAGTAATTCTATAGATTATAGACTATACTTTTATATTGCCTATTGCTATATTAAAAAGTTAAGTTTTTCTTTCAGAGAGAATCTTGGGAGCAGAGAAAATACTGCAGAGTTTCCCAAATGGAATACAATCTTCTCTCTTCTCCCTATTAAGTTGGGAGCAGTTCATTAGTCTATCTGCAGTGTCAGATGTAACAAAATATATCAATTAGCCACTAAGTATTTGTAAGCACCAAATGCCAACTCTGTGAGGCACTGTTAAGCAGTGCAGATACAAAGAAAAAAAAGAATCTTTGCCCTCAAAGAGATTACATTTTATCACATTTATAATATATATATATATATATATATAGCATATATATCTGTGTACATATACATACATACATATATATTATGTAACAATCAAGCAACAAGCATTTATGAAACACATTGTTTGCCAGGCACTGTGCTAAATAATAGGGATACAAAGAAGAACCAAAGACAGTTCCTTCCCTGAGGGAGTTTACATTGTAATGGTGGGGAAAATATCTATAAATCATACAAGATAAAATACAAAGTAGATAGAAGGAAATCTTAGAATGGTTGGCGCTAGCACCTAAGGGGTTGTGGGTTGTCCTTTGTTCTTCAAGAGGACCTTGACAGCAGGGAGGTGATGACGTGACTTGCAATTGACTTTGACTTGAGTGAGGGAGCGTCGTGCAAAGTCACCAGGCTCACTTTCCTCTCCAGAGCTATCTGGGTCTAGTGGCCAGATATTGATCAGGAGGACTAGAATTGTCCTAGGGATTTCTCCCAGAGAAAGTGACACTTGAATTGAGGCTTAAAGCATGTCATGTTTTCTAAGAGTCAGAGGTTGGGAGGGAGATCATCCCAGGAATGGGGTCCTGCCACGGCAAAGAGCATGGAAATGGAAGACAAGGCTTGTGTACAAGCAGCAACAAATAGGCCAGTATGGCTAGAGTGAAGGATGGATGAAGAAGAGCAGAGTCCAAGAAGATTTAAAAGACAGGAAAAGATCAAGTTTTAAAAGGATTTTATATCTGGATAGATAGATAGATAGATAGATAGATAGATAGATAGATAGATAGATAGATAGATAGATAGATGAATGGATGGATGGATGGATGGAAGGATGGATGGATGGAGGGAGGGAGGGATGGAGGGATGGATGGATGGATAGACGGATAGATAGATAGATAGATAGATAGATAGATAGATAGATAGATAAATAGATAGATAGATATCACAGATCCTGGAGCCTGTGGAGGTGGTCAAGCCTCTGTTTTTAGCAAAATCACTTTAGCAGCTAACTGGAAGGTGGACTAGAGTTGGGAGACAATAGAGGCAGACAGATTTAGAAGGTTATTACAGTATTTCAGGGAAAAGGTGACACAAATTAGAACAAGGACAGTCACTATGTGAGTAGAGAGAGGAGGACTTATTCAAGAGATGTTGTAGAGAAAGAAATGACATAAGTTGATGACATTGGATACATTAGGATAAGAGATTACTAGAAGTTGCAAACATGAACCCATGGTAGTCTTTACAGTAATAGGGAAGTTAAGAAGTAAGGAGTTTTTAGGGAAAGATAATGAATTCTGTTTTAGATATGTTGGGTGTTAGATGTCCAGGGGATATCTCATTGATAATGTCTAGTAGGTGATGATATTGGACTTATGCTCAGGAGAGAAACTACGACTCCATAAATAGATCTGGGAATCAGTTGCGTAGTAATGATCATTGAACCCATTACAGCTGATGAGGTCAAATTAGATCACATAGGGAGAAAAAAGAAGAGACCTCACACTAGAACTCTGGGAGACACCCACAGTCAAGGTCATGGCATGAATGAAGGTCCAGCAAAAGAGACTGAGAGGGAAGGATCACCTAGGTAGGAGTAAAACCTAGAAAGATAAGAGACGAAAACCCAGAGAAGGGAAAGTAGAAGGTACAGTTGAATGTTAAGAGTCTAAACATAGTGTTTTCACCATCTTCACTGGAGAAAATAACTTCTTATGGAAGTCTTTATATTTCTTTAATATATTTTATCTTTTTTTTTTTGGTCCTTCCAGTATCACACTTAGTAAAAACTGGTTGAATTGGATTTCTCACCAAATTTTCTATAAATCTGTTTCTCTACTGCTCATCATTGTATGATGTGATACTGTTCATAATCTACCACCTTTCTTTTTCAAATTTCACAATTGAATTTCTATGCAATAATAGCAAATGTTTATATAACATGTTACAGTTTGCAAAGTGTTTTTTATGTATTATCTTATTTAATCACAACAACTCAATGAGAGAGGTGCTAATATTATCTCAATTTTATAGATCAGGAAACTGAGGGTAGGAGATGTTAAGTGATTTGCTTAGGATCACATATCGAATAAATGTCTGAAGCAAGATTCAAACTTCCCTACTCTTCCTAACACTTTAGCATTATGTTCGCTCTGCCATCTAGCAACCAGTGTTGTCCATCATCAATTGGAAATTTAAGATTCCATTTCATTTTTCTGATGTTATCCAGGTCTGGTCATATTCAAACCTCCCGATTCTTTTTCAACCAATCAACAAGCATTTATTAAGCCCTTGCTATGTATCAGCCAAAACAAAGATAACAAAAGTGTCTGCCTTCAAGGAGCTTACCTTCTGTTGGGAAAAATAATCACTATACTTGGGTATGGAATATCGTAGTTGATGTTATACCTAGTCCACGTTTGTTGGTTTTGTTTAGATTTTTTTTTTTCAGTCACAAGGGAAGGCTCAGTGGGAGGGTCAGAAATAGATTCAGAAATAATTGTGATGCAAAAACAAAAGGCATCAATAAAACTTTTTTAAGTGAGTGGGAGAGAGAGGCAGGGAGGAGTCTTGTAATTAAACCCTTCAAAATTACGTGTAAAGAATGTGCCTTTTCAAATCTCCTTATTACTCAGTTTCTCTGGTATTAACAGGAGCCAGTAAAAGTGGGTTTTATTCAGTATTTGGTTAAGTCATGTGGTATTTTATCTCTAAGCGATAAAAAAAATCTAAGCTTAGTATTAGTATCCCTGGGGATATGGTGGGTGTTTAAAAATGATGATCATTGTGTTTTCTACCTTGACAAAGTTTCTTCTACAAAAACTTCTTTCTTTCCCTGTTGTTTCTGTTCCTTCCTTCCTTCCTTCCTTCCTTCCTTCCTTCCTTCCTTCCTTCCTTCCTTCCTTCCTTCCTTCCTTCCTTCCTTCCTTCCTTCCTTCCTTTGTTCCCTTTTTTCTTTTTTAGATATATTGACAATTTAAAGCCCTGGTTTTGGTCCATGTTTCCAGGCTTGTTGTGCACTTCTCCTCTTCATGCACTCTACATTACAACCAAACCTCTCTACCTGCTATTCCCTGTACACACCATCTCAATTCCCTTCTCTGCCTTTGCTGGGTCAAGAATTCTCCCTTTCCCCTAACTCCCCAAACTTGGAATGTGCTTCCTCTTTTACTTTTCTCTTTGGGAACCCCCAGTCTCATGCAAAGCTCAGCTCAAGTGCTACTTCCTACATCAGGTCTTTTTCGACACCCTTCATTAGTTGCTACAGCCTCTTCCCATTCAATTAATTTGTATTTATATTAAAGAAAGAATCCATGTTCTATAGGCATGAGGCTTTTGTGTAATATACAAACTTTTGATTTCTTTCATCTATTAATCTGGAGCCCTATTTTTCAAAGTGCATCAAAGTTGCAGAGTTTTAAAATATATGTTGGAGTTATTCACTGAAATGCTTTCACCTTCTTGTCCTCTGCAGAAGCTGGTGCAGAAGCTACAATTATCTTCATAGGGTGTTTCCCCAGATACTCATCAGGAGTCATGCAATACAAGATGATCAAATGTACCATGAGATGATGTTCCTTTTGCCTTTGGATACATGATAAAGCCAACTCCTCTGACTCCTTTCTTTGCCTCAACCAGAAAAGCCTGTGAGCCATCCTTTTGTTTCATCTTTTTAGCTTCCTCTTCTATCTAGTGTCACTTGTAGTGTGAATGTCAATATCGATACAATTCAGTTTCTCCAGAAGTATGTTGAATTTGTTATTGGGCAAGAATCTCACATTTAGTGTTTATAGACAGATTAAAAATGGATTCTTAGCACCTTCTGCCCATTTCTTTGCCCTTTAGCCACCATTAATGTAGAAATAGGAGAATTGCATGGCACTAAGTACATCATCCTTTATATATTTCACAGTTTGCCATGGCCAAATAATTCATCACTGAATTCATCAACCAGTCAATGATGATGAATCTCCTTGTTCTTAGGAAGAATGGTACTCAAACGGCAGTCATAGACTGTCACCAGGGATCTTCTGGACTCCATTCTTTACAATGCAGTTTAAGGTCCATTTAGTATTTGTCTTCATATGCTATTATGTCCTACTGTTGGCAATTATGGAGCTCTTGTTCTGCTAAAAATTCCCTATTAACTCTCTCCTGAGAGGTAATGTAGTATAGTCAGGAAGAGTCAATGTAGCCTACGAGTCAGTAAGACCTGGGTTAAAGTCTCAGCTCTTGACTGTGTGACCCTGGCCTAGTTACTTAATTTCTCAGTACTATAGACTACTCTCTAAGGTAGGAGTTCTTTTAAGCTAGACTCCATGGGGTCAGGTTGTCCATGAAATTAGATAGAAAAGAATCTTACATCTTCATTTTCACTGACCTCCTTCAGAAATTCATCCTTTCCTTCAATTACTTAAAAACCATTATTCTGAGGATTCCACAGACTTTGCTAGACTGAAAAGGGGGTCCATGACACACAAAAAAGTTAATAACCCCTAGTCTAAGGCTGTAAATTATAGAACTACACTGGAAATGAGAATTTCTTCATTGGTGTTCCCCTACATCAATAAAATCACAGATCTGGTGTTTTCCTCACTCCTCCCATCTTTCCACTAACCCATCCCCTCTTCTGAATTCTCCTGTTTCTGCCTAAGGCATACCATCTTTCCAGTTACCCAAGTTCAAGAATTCAATGCTATATTCAAGTTTTCACTCTTTCTTATGATCCATATCAGATAAGTTTCAAAGTCATAGAAATTCAACTGCCACAACACTTCACATCTGTTCTATCTCTCTACTCAATTAGCTACCACCCCACTTCAGGCCCTTTGTCACCTCTTGGGTAGATATTACAGTATTGTCCTAATCAGTTTCTCTACCTCTGGTCTTTTACAGTTCCAATCTATTCATCACCCAATTTCCAAAATAATCTTTTTAAAGAGAAGGCCATTTCACTCTTGTGCTCAAGACCTTTGAGTGGCTCCCTATCCCATCGAAAGAAAAATATGAGCTCTTCAGGTCAGCATTTAAAACCCATTACACTGTGACTCCATATTTCTCTTCTAGGCTTACTGCACATCACTTCTCTTCAATCTATGTTCTAATCAAACTGACTTGCTTGTTGATCCCTGAGATAGCATCTCCCATCCCTCTATGCCTTTGCAGAGGCTGCTCCCTTGGACTAGGATTCTCTTCTTTAACGATTGCTTCTTGAAATCCTGTGCTCCCTTCAAGTCTTAGCTGAGGTACTATCTCCTTGCTGAGGTCTTTCTGGTTCCACCCAGATCTTTCCCTTGCCAAAATTATTTTTATAGTTACTTATCTTTGTACATGTTGTTCTCTGTCTTGCACTTGAGTGGAAGCTCTGACAGTAGAAATTGTTTCTTTTTAGTCTTTGTGTCTCCTGTGCACAGTATCTTGTGAATAGTAGATAATTGATTAATGTTTACTGAATTTTTTTCACATTAATAATTTCAACTGTTTCCATGCTATATTTGTGTAATTGATTCCTTGAACCCAAGTGTAGGATTTTTGTATTTATCCCCATTGCATTTAATTTTATTAGCCTGTAGAAATCTTTTTGGATGTTACTGCCACCCGGTGTGTTAGCTATCCCTCCTAGCTTTGAGGCAGCTGCAAATCTGATCCTCATACTTCCATAAGCATGCCCTATCTACCCATATAGATCTTCACTTTCCAAGACTCCCTCAATCTTCCAATCATCTGGGTCCAACTATAAAGTTATCATCTGACCAGGAGTCATTGCTCCAGCCATTGGTTCTACTTCTGATCATCTTCCCAGTTCACTTTGCACGTTTCATTCCACAGTTCAAGTAAAGTTTTAGGATTAGTCTCAGAGGTACGTAGAATCCCTGGGGCACAGTGGTTATAAGTTATAGGACATAATTACCTAGGTCAGAGGATTTAGAGCTGAAGGGACCTTATACATTGTCTAGTGTAATTCCCTTGTTTTAGAGGTAAGGAAAGTGGGGTCTACAAAGATGAAGAGGCTTGCTCAAGGTCATACCACTTTGCTAGTAGATGGCAGATCCACCCACTTCAAATCCAGTCACAGTCTTACCTGTAATTATGACCCCAGCTGCAATCTCAGTGCTAACTCTAATTCAAACCTTAATTTCAACTCCAGTAATAACTCTCAATCAATTGTCACCTCAGTTCCAAGGTTAAACTTTAATTCCAACCTTAAACTTAATGGTGACCACAACTCCTACTTTTCTCTACAGACAGCTTCCTTGCCTTACCTTCCCCAGTCTTGATTTTGATCTTGTACTTTGATCCCCATTGGAATGGTGTAGTAGTTCCTGTGATCCACAGCTCCCATTCACAAACTCACCCTGGGCTGAAAGTCAGAATGCCTAGGTGCTGTCAAATCAGACAGCACTTAGGTAAGTGATTTAGGATGAATTCTAGTTGGTAAGAGGTAGATAATGATATCTGCTTCAAGTAAGGCCAGGCCAAAGGAGGGCACAGGAAAAAAAGTCCTATAAATTCTTGAATAAACACAGAAATCAATTGTGGGTGCTTTGTGGGCCCTAGAGATCCCTGTTATTATTAAGACAAGAGGGGAGGGAATTGAAAATCATGGACTCCCTGCCTTCCTTGTGTGTCTCTAAACTGATTTACTCCTGCCCATCAAGATTACCTCAGAAACTCATGATTCCCTTTCTCGTGTCCCCTTTCATTTCCCCAGCCACTGAACTGTCCTTCACTCTTCTCTGCTCCTTAAGGGGCAAATAGGAAGTATCTACTGGCCCCCTTGAGCAAACTATGCTGGTAGGAAGGAGGATACATGACCATACTCCTGAACTGAGAGGCCTTGTAATATATGTTACCTTCTGTGGAGTAGATCAGGGGGTTCTGGGAAAAAAAGTCCCCAAGTCATTGCTCCAGCTAGAGCTATTTTCTAGCATCACTCTTAAACTGACCTTGCTACTTGGGACTGAGTTTATCCTGAAACTCTGGTAAGCCTGGGTAAATTGTGAGTTCCCTGAAACATCTTCCATGTTGGAACATGTACCCCTTATATTCCTCTGCTTGCTATACATACATACCATCTTTTACACATTGGCGTACAACATACCTTATTCATACACACAACACATATCTATCTATATTTATCTGTTTGTCTGTCTATCTATCCCCCAAATGAAGAAATGACCCAAGCATCTTTTTTCATTATATGTCTTTTCTTACACATAAGCATACTCATGTGTTACGGGTGTTTATATAGTAACACACTGCAAAAAGATTCTCTCTTTCTCAAACTCACACACACACACACACATACACACACACACACACACACACACTCTTTAAGTGCCCTCCCCTCCTCCCCACACTCTTATAAACATACAGCTATTCTCTCATCCATTCTTACCCACACTCATGTTCCTGGTCTCTCAGTCCTTAAAAAACTGCTTTCTGTCTTGTTCCCCAGTCTGTAGAAGGGGCGGTAATAATGATGGTGGGATGGACAGCCCCGCGATTCTCTGCTCCCTCCCCCTGCTCCCATTCCCATGCCAAACATCTTACCCTCAGTGCCTAGGGGCTTCCTCTATTCTTGGGTAAGGTCAATGAACCCTTGTGGGTAGGGGGCCAGACTTGAGAGGCGGATAGAATGAGTCTGTTTCCCTTTCCTTAGGGGTGAAATCCGTCCTCCCCACCTCCCACCCTAAGCTTTAGCTCTGCCCAGGGAGGGAAAACTAACTGGGGCAGACTGAGACCTCTGTGATATGCTCACCCTTTCCCTCCCTTAGTCCTTTTGAGAGGCTCAAATGCATTTGACACAACAGATATCTTGAGGGGGAGGTTGGGTTAGGCATTCCTGGCTCCCTTTCAAATATATTTGGCCCTTGCCTAGAGCTCCTAGAACACAAGAATGGAGCACCTCCCTTAACCTCTAATATTCCTTCATGACTGATACTCCCTTGCACCTGGAACCATGAAGGAGAATAAGGGGCAAGAAATCTTTTTATTATTGGGATGCCTGTAGGATTGGGCTGTTTCTTCTCCTGCCCCTCACCCCTACCCTTATATATACACAAAGAGTAAAGTAGAGAAAGGGAACTAGAAGGGGACACCCAAATGAGGTTGGAGGACGTTGAGGCTGAGTTAGGAGGAGAAGAGGAGTGGGGGAACAGCAGGCTCCTGGACTCAGAGTTCTATTTTTAACTCTTCAAGTCGAGTTTGGGGGAGGGGCTTGGACATCAGCTACTCGTTCCTTTACCCCTCCCTCCCTCCCCAATGTTTCCATTTCCCCTTTCCTGCTCCCCTTGGACAAATGAGTGGTGAAGGGAACTCAGTGGACGCTATAAACTGGGGCGACTATTGTCACCCTCAGGGATGGGGCCAAAAGGAAATGGAGGTTTATCAACTACCTAATTATAAGTCCCACTGCCCGCCCTGTGCCACTCTCAGGATGGGGAAGAGCTTGGGTGAGGGCTGGGTAATGCCTGGGTAGCCCATCCTGTCACCCCGCTAATTAGAGCTCCTGGGACTCCTCCCCAAGGCGGGGAGCTGGCCCCCTCCCTTCCATTGAAATAACTCTGGCTGGCTGCTAGGCAGGGCACTCACTGCACCTACCCTGCCTACCCCAGGCAGTGTCTGGGCTCATTGTCTCCCATCTCCCCTTCCTTTCACCCCCATACACATTCTACTACCATCACCACCATCACCACCATCACTGTGCCCCGCCACCACCAGATCTGAGGAACTATCCTGCTAAAGGCGGAGACTTCTACCCAGGAGAGATGGGAGGACAAGGAGTATTCCATCTATTGCTGATGTGCTTAAGCCCAGGTACAGGGTCTGGGGGTTCTCCTGCTCCCAGAGAAGACAGGAAGGAGCTTGCAGCAAAGGGCAGCTCGGGGGATTTTTTGAGAGCCAGGTGCCTCAGGACGTTGGCTCTCTCCTCAAAGCTGCTTACTGGGGCTGATCTCCTTCCTTGAACGTTTTCATCTCTGGGCATTAGGCTTCATGTGTGTACATGTGTTTGGTACTTGAACTGGGCTGAACTCTGTCTGGGAGCTATCCAGCTGGAAGTGTTGTGAGGAGTCTAACTGATGAGCTCTGGTGTAGAAAATGGTATTCAATGAGGAGCCAGGGAAGGGATTTGATTCTCTCTGGATGGTCTTTTTGCTCCATTCTGGGTATATATTTCTTCTCTCTTCTTTCCCTCCAAAGGGAGTTGGCAAGAGGTCTATAACCTTGGAAGACTCCATGGTCTGGGAGGGCCTAGTAGGTGTAAATTTAGGATTGAGCTTCCCCCATTCTTGCCCTCTGGGGGACAGACCAATCTGACATGTGGACTTTGTCTCCCTATTTTGTTCCCAACCTACAGCGTAAGCTTCTTGTTTCCATACTCACTCAAATTGAGATTCCTTTTAGGGGAGGACATCCAGGTTCCCATCCTTCCATGGCTGGATCCGGAGGTCATTCCAATTTGTAGTTGTTTTCCTGGGGACTCTGTCCAAGTGACATCCAAGATAGGAGCGGTGTGTAAATCTGACTTTCATCCTTTCATCTTTATGGAGTTCCATTTGGTCATCTGGGATCTCCAGGGTAGTTGGGTACCATACTGAAAACATTTCCTTATGTGAAGCTATGTAGCTGGGGGTGGTGGTAAGTGACAGGTTAGGGCTAAATAGACTCATTGCCCTTTTCTGGGAAGTTACATCCTCTGCTCTCTGAGATGTGGGGCTAGAAGTAACTAATTACATGGAAAATAAGGTATAGATTTCAAAGCTTAGGAAAGCTAGCTTTTATGATGCTGCCTATTCCTGGAGACAGGATTACCCAGCAGTCCTTGGATGATCAAGGTTTAGTGGAACCCCATTTCTTTACCCACTTTTCCCTCATCACTCCTAGTTCTCATTCCTTGTCCCTTTTATTCCAAATCTTTGCCCTCTACGATGCTTGCATATTCCTCCCTCCCAGCTGGCTCCCCTGCCTGATTCCACTCCCCATCTGCTTCTTTTCCCAATTGCAACTTTCTTTTCTATTACAATGACCCTTCCTCCCTCATTCCTTTTTCTCTGAAGTGTTAGACTTTCAGTCAGGAGTTTGGGGTTCAGAATTCAGCTGGATACCATCCATGGGCAAATCCCTTCTTTCTGGGGCTCAGTTCTCTCTCATAAAACTAGGGGGGTTGGACTAGATGGTCCACAAGACCTTTTTACCTCTAAACCCTGTGATCCTGTAAGGTACATCCCCTGAACTTCTTGTCCTTTTCCCATCCCTTTCTTAGGTCTGGTCCTCCTATTTGACTCTTACCCTGTAGCAAGAGAGAAGGGGGTGAGAAACAAGGCATAGCTTGCTAACATCTGAGGATGCATGGGGGATTTTCTGGAATTCTGAGAGGCAGTTGTGGGGCATCTTCAAATATAGAGGGAGGGTCTCTTCTTAACCCTACTTACCCCACTCTCTGTGGCAGCACAGAGGTTGAAGAAAAAATGATTCTGTTGGATCTCAACCACTACTGGGACCAGCACTGCTAATGAAGCCCTTACCTAGGGTGGAGACTGCTATGCAGATAGATATCTGTCACTTACTCTCTACCAGTACTCCCAATGCCTGTGGAATCATGGAGATTGCATCTGGATCCTTATCTCCAGTGTGTTTTCCTCAGGCCAGGGCTGGGAAGAGGCAGCCTGCTTCCGTTAGCACTCTAGCTGACTTCCCTGCTCCCCTGGCTGAGGCCTCTATCTCCCCTGCAGTTTTCTTGGCTTCCCCATGATTCTTGGGAGAGTTTGAGAGGTTGTCGAGTCAGTTGGGTGGAGGCTGTACTCTCAGGTTTGATTCAGAAGTTCTAGTTCAGTGACCTTAGAATTACAGGATTTAGAGCTGGGAAGGGACCTTAGAGGGCATTGAATCAGTCCTAAATTTGGTGAGGAGAAAATTGAGTCCCAGAAAAAAGTCACACAGTTTGGTATGGGAACTTATTCTACTGGCCCTTCCTGATTATCCAGACCCTGTTTCATATTTGGTGAGTGTGTGTGTGTGTGTGTGTGTGTGTGTGTGTGTGTGTGTGTGTGTGTTTATGTCTGTCACTGGAAGAGACCAAGACTGGAGGAGAGAGACAAAGGGATGGTGCTCAGTGCCAAGCACATAATAGGTACTCAGTGAATACTTTTTGATTGGCTAACTGATTGGGAAAGAGGAGGCACAGCATTAAAACCTAGCCAGAAAGTAGAGGGGACAAAAAAGGAAGGGAGGGTTTCGGACGGTAGAGTGTAATGGGAGAGAGGAATGAGACCTGGGAGGGGAAAGTGGGGCCCCTGGTCTCATCTCTGTCCATGTACCTGCTATTCCCCTTCTCTCCCCCAATCCTCTGGGTGGCGTCTGTCCAACTGGTTGGGGGAGGCCCTTGCCTGGGGCACTAAGGGAGGAAAGAAGACAGTAAAACTCTCTTTTACTTCCGGAAATCCCTGCTCCGCACCCTGGGGCAGTTGGCTGAGGAAGCCCATAAAGTCCAGGGTGGCCCAGGACTGTATGTGGCAATGTAATTGCCCAGGCCAGGCTGGGCCCAGGGAGTGGCCTGCAGGGAGGCTCCATTCTCCTCCCTGACTCAGCTGGGCCAGGGGTTGGGGCAGGGCAGGGCAGGGCAGGGCTGGGGCTGGATGAGGCAGAATGAGTAAGGAGAGACAGGTGCCCAGCATCTCCATAGGAGGGAGCACAGCCTATCTCCCACAGACAGGCACATATATTGGCACGTGGATCACATATAGGTTTACACTGATACAACTGATAAAACAACAGCAACACACATACAACACACAACGCACACATACACAGAGGCTGGAAGAGGCTATCTTACCTATTTACCTGCCTTAGACATGAGAAAGCCTTATTCTGCCCAGATAGAAGCCTTCACTGAGATTAAGCTTGGGGAGCCAAATTTTCCACTTGTGTGGTTATCAGGCACAGTTTATTTAGCTAAATACCTGCGTATACACTCCCATGTTCACATGCAGTTACACAGGCATACAACCACTCCAAACATGTAACTGTACCCAATTACAGATATAAAAAAGTCCTGAATACATAAGCAAAGCCACAAACACAGCCACACATAGGCATTCAACCACAATGTACATATACATGTACATAGTCACAAATAGATACACAACCACCTACATACAGTAGCAGGCACATAAACACAAAGAGATGCTTGCATATATGTACAATTGTGCACACATGCACAATCACATGCCTATACATAATACTCATAAGCACATATAAATATGCTTAACCATATAGTCATGCTCAGTCACACACACCAAGTTTTTCAGGGTTCCTTGACACTGTCTCCCTTCCCTTTTTCTTGGCTCCTGCGTTGACATTTGAGGGCTGCATCAGAACCCTCTTTTTAATTAGAAATTAATGGAGAGACGCCTGTGACTCCAGCCTTCCAATTTTGGCCTCTACTCCCCATCTCCCTCTGTCCCTCTATGATCATCTCCCTCTTCCTCTCCATCATACTTACCTCTTTACCTCAGCACTGCTGTCTGCTGTGCGGATAAATGGGGATGGACAGGAAGTCCTGTATCTGGCTGAAGGTGATAATGTTAGACTTGGCTGCCCCTACATGCTGGACCCTGAGGACTATGGCCCCAATGGATTGGACATTGAGTGGATGCAGGTCAATTCAGACCCTGCACATCGGGAGAACGTGGTAAGTGCCCTGAACACTGAAGTCCTCTAGTCATTCTCCTTTTGGCCCTAACATCCTTACCCTACATTTCTACAATGTTTTTCTTTTTTTTTTTTTCTGTTAGGAATGGGAATGGATAGAAAATTTTGTACACTTTAAAATTTAGGCATTGAGCAGTTAAACAAAGCCCTAATTTCATATGAAGGTGTTGGAACTGGAAAAAAAAATCCAATAATCCTCATTCCGAGCTAATGCCCCCCCCCAATACTTCCATCCTGAGTGCTGCACCTCAGGGTGCAGAACTCTGTGCAAGGGGACAGAGGGACACTCAGAGGGAGGAGAGTCTATAGTTCTTTTCCTTAAGGAGATTCCATGTAAGCCTCTTACTTTTCAAAGTTCTTTCCTATCTATTATCTCATTTGATTCTCACAAATTTCTGTTGAGGGCAAGCTGGCTTTCTCATGTCCATTTTATGGACATGGAATAAGTTGAGGGCTAAAATTCTGTGAAATGGGATACTCAGGGAGACAAAGTCGGTGCTCTTAGTTCCACTGGTCACTTTCTTTGTAGTGCTGATTCCTCTCTACCCTCACTTCTCTCCTTGAAAAACAAAAATTGACCGTCTAGATATTTGACTTTTATGTTTTAAAAGTGTGTATTTTTATTAATAACTTTTGTTTTTGTATCACCTACATTTCCTCTTATATCCCTTCTCCTCCCCACTCTAGAAAGCCATCGCTTATAATAAAAATTTTTTTCTTAAAAGAGGAAGAGAAAAAAATCACCAAAACCAATAAACATGTCAGAAAATCTGACATTAAATACAAAGTTCCACAGCTGAGGAATCTTCTCTCTCCCCCCTACTCCTCCCTTGAACTTCTGTGGGTAATCCCTGACTTCTCTGTCCCTCCCCCTTATCTTCTTCCCACAGTTCCTCAGTTATCAGGACAAGAGGATCAACCAGGGCAGCCTCCCCCACCTTCAGCAGCGGGTCCGATTTGCAGCTCAGGACCCCAGTCAGTACGATGCCTCTATCAACTTAATGAACCTGCAGGTCTCTGACACAGCCACCTATGAGTGCAGGGTTAAAAAGACCACCATGGCCACCCGAAGAGTCATTGTTACTGTCCAAGGTATGTGACTGGGAGGTCAATGTGGCTACTGGAACTAGCATTTGGAATTTGCAATCAGTGGACCTGGGTTCAAATCCAAGCATTGTCACTTATAAACAGTATGACCTTGGGCACTTCTCTGGACCTCAGTTTCCTTACCTGTAAAATTGGGTGATTGGACTAGATGATCTTATTTTTGTTGTTCAGCCATTTTAGTTGTGTTTGTCCCTACCTGGGGTTTTATTGGCAAAGATACTGCAGTGCTTTGCCATTTCCGTTTTCCATTCATTTATAGATAAGGAAACTGAGATAAACAGGTTTAAGTGACTTGCCCAGGGTCACACAGCTAGTTAGTGTCTAAGGCCAGATCTGAATTCAGGTATTCCTGACCCTAGGCCCAAAACTCTATTCACTTTGACATCCAGCTGCCCAGATGATCTCACAAAGCCAACCCTTACCTCACAGTTTTAGACACACCATAGACAAGTGATGGCTCTGTTTATGTTGGGATTATTCTTCTAGGTGGCTATAGATCTAAGAATATTGTTGTGTATTTGCCTGGAACCTGAATGATAATCACCCTCACCTCCTGTTCATTCCTTGCCTCTCCAGCTCGGCCTGCGGTGCCAATGTGCTGGACTGAGGGGCGCATTACCTATGGGAACGATGTGGTACTCAAATGTTTTGCCAATGGGGGCACTCCACCCCTCTCCTACAAGTGGGCCAAGATCAGTGGACGCACCCATCCCTACCGGGCCAGCTCTTACCTCTCACAGAATAACTACCACTCAGAACTTTCCTACCAGGAATCCTTCCATAGTTCTGTGACCCACGGTGAGAGGGTTGGGGGTGGAGGGTTGGTGTTAGTGACTTCCTCTGTACTCTTAAGATCCTCAGAGGCATTGCATGGTGAAGATGAGGTTCTCTGTGTGAAGAGCTAGTCCTACAGCAAGGGGTACTGCCTAGACAACATGGAAGTGCCTTGGGCAAACATCTGGATAGGGCTGGCGGAAGATCCAGGGGCAAATTAGCCAACATCTGTGAGAGTGACTTTCTGGACTTCAGTTTCCCTGTTCATAAAGGATGGCTTGACTGGATGGTTTTTAAGGTCTCTTCCAGCTCTGACGTTCTGATTTCAAGATTCCATGATCTTATAGAGGGTGGAATTTCAAATGAAAGGATAAGCGTTCCTGAATCCTGTCCTAATGGAGCATCTTTGTGACCTAAGAACTCATTTAGGGACAGACACTTGCTCCCCTCCCCAAGGATGGGGACAGCAACAAGCAGTAAGCTTTAAGGGAAAAGAGGCTTATCTAACCAATTTTCGCATCTGTCTATGAGATCTCTAGATGGGGTCTGTGTGAGGATTAGTCTGGGGAAAGAGATACTTCGAAGAATCAGGAGTGTATAGAGTAGAAGGTGGTAAAAATATTGGGACAATAACTTCTTTATTACAGGGACAGGTTAGTTTTCTCTAAAGGGTGTGTGTGTGTGTGTGTGTGTATTTCTTCTTCCTATTGGTGTTTAGGTTTGTCCCATTTCCCTTACCCAAGCTGTGGGCTGTGTGTGTGTGTGTGTGTGTGTGTGTGTTTCTCCTTTTTGCTCTCAGTGTTTATGTTTGTCCCTTCTCCCTTACCCAAGTGCTCTCTCTCTCTGTCTCTGTTTCTGTCTGTCTCTGTCTCTGTCTCTCTCTGTTTCCCTGCTGTCTCCTCCATCCCAGCCCTTAATCCTTACTTCTCCGGAGTTACTTATGTTGGAGGTAGGGAGGTCTCTGGGCCAAAGGCCCTCTGACCTCTCTTCCGCAGACTGATTCTTTGTCTATGTCAGGGCTCAGCAATGGGGACTTGGTGCTGAAGGACATATCCTGGGAAGACAGTGGGCTATACCAGTGCACAGTGGCTAACCATGTGGGTTACAGTGTGTGCGTGGTGGAGGTGAAGGTGACAGGTAAGTGGAGAGGGGTGGAAGAGAGAGCATAGGGTCAATAGGGGCAAGGTTCCCTGGGAGGGTCAGGTCAGGGGGAGGTCTAGGGGATGGAAAACGGTAGGGATTCCTGTCTGGCATTCATCTGTAAGCCTCAGCTGGCTCTCCAGATACATCTTTAACTTGTCTGTTGTTTGTGGCTCAGGCCAGCTCTGCCCACCTGGGAGAAAACAAAACCTTTATTAAGACAAACGTATACTAGACTCACTTCCATATATTAATTTGAACGTAGCTAATTGAATGCTATACACCTTCCCTCCCGTCAAACCCCCTGAATATCACTCTCTCCCACCCCAGCTTCTTCCTCCTCTATCTCCCCCCTCCCCGCCCCGCACTCTTCACTTCTGGAGTGGGGTGGGGGTAGGGTGCAGGGGTCCGAGTACTGACGGGCATGTGCTTCTCCCCACAGACTCCAGCCGCGTGGGCGTGATCATTGGGGCCGTTCTGGGCTCCCTGCTGTTGCTAGCTCTCCTCGGCCTGGGCATCTGGGGTCTCGTCTGCTGTTGCTGCAGCGGGACCGAGGTCAGCCGCGGCGCCTTCGGTTACCGCAACGGCGGCGGGGCCTGCGACATGGCTAGTGAAATCAGGTAAAACCTGATGCATGCTGCATGCTGCTGTGAGGAACGGGCCCGGCGCCCTCCCCCTCTTCTCACCCCCGCCTGCCAACGGCTGGGAGCCCCATCCCTCACACCCGCCCAGCACCACCGCGGAGCCTTGGGGACCGCAGCATGTCGACCTGCCACCCGCCGCATGGCTTCACTCTTTTTTCTTTTCCTACCCGTCCCACCTTTTCCTAGCCTTCCCTCCCCTTAGTCCCCTGTCCTTCCTTCCCTTGCCTCCTGTCTGTCCAGTTGTTTGTCTGTTTTAGACTGTGAGCTCCTGGAGGGCAGGGCATGTGTCTATCGAGGTCTTCTCTATACTATACTTTCGGTGCCCGGGAAATGGTTATTTAAAAAGACACTCATAATTTATTGCCAAAAACTAACTAGAAATAAAAATAGAACATTGCTAATAGTGCTGATAACTACAGTGCCTTAGAGGATCAAATTCCCTTTGAGAAGAAGAGGTCAGAAAAGAAAACGCGAGGGATGAGACTAGAAGAAAGGAGGAAAGCAGAGAATGACCTCCCTAGGTGATCTTTAATGTCCCCTGCAATACCGAGTTTATGGAATAATGGGTGGAGGAATCTCTGAGGATTTGGATGCTTTGGCCATTTCGACTAAAAGAGGGGGTCAGTCCTATATAAGGGCAGGAGGATGGCCCAGATGGCTTCTGGAATTGCTTGAGGTCTCCAATACTCAGGAACGGGAAGGATCGATGGAGAATAGAATAGGCTGAAGCGTAAGTGGGGAGGAAGACAGAGATAGAGATGGAAGAGGGTGAAAGGGGAGGGGTGGCAAGGGAAGACAAGAGGTTTCCAAGAGCCCGTGGCTCTCACGCCCGCTGAAGAACCCCGCTCACACCTCCTGCCTGTTGTTTTCCACAGAGAGGATGCGTTGGCACCCGGGTGCAAGTCTACCGGGCGGGGCAGCGGCGTCACCCACCTTCTAGGCTACCCAACACAGAACATCAGCCGCTCGCTGCGCAGAAAGTATGCAGCTCCCTGTGCGGCACCTGAGGATGTGCCCTTGGCGACCTGTGGGGTAGCTATTATGCCTGCCAATGCCACCTCCATCAGTGCCCCCTGCGAAGCGGGCCCCTCTCCTATTTACGTCAAGGTTAAGAGCGCTGAACCTGGGGACTGTGGAGAGGGGCAGGTGAAGGGCAAGGATGGTTATTTGGTATAAGCACCAGCCATGCCACCCAGGTGGCAGCTTTCCTCAGGTGGGCATTGCATCCCCTCCTAGACTGTTGTTTGGGGCCATCAGGGATGGGGAGGAATGGGGCTCTTTGCCTAAAGCTGGGGATACTGATTCCACGATGTCCACCTCACTGTGCCTGACTGGCTGAAGACATTTCCTAAGTCTGGACGTAGCAATATATAACAGCCAGTTCCCTCCCTGAAAAGCGAGGAGTGGTGTTTGGAGCAAAGGAAAAGAGAGATCTCCCTTGAAACTTCCTTCTATTCTGTGGTCTTCATGGCTACAGAGGGAAAGGGGGAAGAAGAGAGAAAAGGAGAACAAAAAGAGGTTTAGTGTCAGAGAAGGTCTGAGGCAGAAAGACCTTGTGTTCTCAGCTAAGGCAGAGGGCCCCAATGTGGGGGGTAGAGGCTTGGGATCAGGGTGGGTAAAGGACTGGATGTTTTGCGTCTGAGAGTTCTGAGCCGAAAGGCAACAGTTTAAGCACAATAAAAAAGCTAAAACAAGTTTCAGGACTGAGGTAGTCCTAGTTCCTAAAGGGAAAAAGGGAAGGGGAGGCATTGCCCAGGGAATGACCTGAGGGCTTTGCCCATCTTCCCTCCTGCTTGGATGGCCACCATCATATCACTGAAACCTTTTGAGTTTCCCTTTTCAGAAAATCAGATGAATGGAGGTAGGGTGGTGGTAGAATTTACCTTCCTGAGTTTCACCTGACTATTCTCAACTTGCTGCTCAGGAACTCTTTGTTTCAGAAATGAATGGAGAGAGAAAGGGGAAGGGTGTGCCTGGTTCCAAAGAGCATTTGGGAACTAAAGAAGGTACAGAGGTGCCCCACCAAACTGGGCTGATTTCCCTGGGGCCATGTGATAATCAATAAAAATGACCTTTCTATGTATCAGGGGCAATGCTGGTTAAAAAAAGAAAAGAAAAAGACCAAAATGAGATAATTAATTTGTAGGAAGTATTTAGAACTGAAAGGGAGGGACTTTAGAGATTATTTAGTCCAGTATCTCATTAAAAAAACAAAACAAAAAACATAAAAATTGTGGAGGAGTCAACTGGTGAAAGTTACAAGCTAGTTAGGAGAAGAAATGGGGCTAGAACCCAGGACTTCTTACTACAGGCGGTGAGAGGCCCATAGAAGAGATAAAGTTTATACCTTTGTGAATTAGTAAGAGGTAAATCTATCCTAGAGATTCATCAGTTCAATATCTTGGTCTAGTTTTCTAAATCTAGGCTATTCTAGACCACTCCTGACCCAGTCACCTTTCTCCCAATGTTTCAGAGAGGTCTATCTTTTCCTAATTCCACCCTGCTTCTACCTTTGGGCTACAAGGGACCCCTTAGGTATTCCCTGTGTAGTTTTCCAAGCCTGAGTAGAATCCCCCTAAAGTCCTAGGCCTCTGGAGGCTGGTGTCATCTAGGTTTCCACCTAAAGGAGGGAGAAGGTGGTAGAAAGAGGAGGAAAGTAGCTAATGCGTGTGTGTGTGTGCACGTGCGTGCGTGCATGCGTGTATGTGTGTGTGTGTGTGTGTATCAGGCTGGTGGTATGGATGGATAGCTAGAAGGACAAGATTAGCTAAGTCCCTGGCCTACCTTCATGTGTACTGGTAGCAAATGATGGGAAAAGTCTTGTATTTGGAGTCAGAGGACCTGAGGTTGAATCATGGTTTTGCCAATTACGATCTGTGATCTGTTTGTCCTTGGGCAAATCACCCAATCTCTGTAGAGAAGGCCTATCTTCTCATGTACAAAATGAGGTTGGTTGGCTTTGATAAACTGAAATCCTTCTTAGCTCTAAGGGTATTTCCTTAAAGGTAGCATGGTGTAGCTTCAGGAGTGGGGAACTGGCAGCCTTGAGGCCATGTGCACTTAAGGCTGCAGGTTCCTCACCCCTGCAGCATATAATAAACTGGCTTCCAATTCAGAAAGCTGGAGATTCAAGTTATGAGTGACAGGTATCGGCTGTGTGACCCCCTGGACAAGTCATGTGACCTAATCTCTAGAAAACTTAAAAAAGACTGTCAGTTGCATGGAAGTTCATATCAGCATTGGTAGGCTGAGTCCCCTATACCAAAGAAATTAAAGATCTAGTACCTATTTCTTATGATCCTGTGGAAGTTTCAAAAATTTTAAAACACTACATGGATTGCCCAGAAGGCCTTTCAGATAACTGAAAAGGGGGCCCAGTGGATCACCAAAGAGTGGAACTATATCTTTAGGTCAGCAGCTGCATACCTGGAAGGTAGCATGTTGGGGAAGGGAAGCAACAAGCAGCGCTTTTAAGTTTTGACTCTGCACATGCACAGGTTTTTAGTGCTGGGTTATTCTGCTCTCAATGACCTATAGAGATTCATTTTGTGATGTCAAGTAAAATGTTCAAAGGAAGATGATGTCATAAATATATCTGACAAACCATACACTAGATCAGGCACAAACCAACCTTAGATATAATTAGTTCAGTTTCCTCCTTTTGCAGGTGAGAAAACTGAGGACCAGGGAGATGTAGGTGACCTGCTCAAGGTCACAGAGCTAGGATTGGTATTTGAACCTGAGTCCCAAGGAAAGGAGAAAGTAATGAATGTGTTGTCCAGACATATTGTTAACTATTCAGAGTGTTTCTGATTTCCAGGAGACAGACAGTGGTGGGGCAGAGAATGGAGTCTTTGGAAGTTGGGATAGGCCAGGGAAATGGTATAGTTGGCCAGAGACGCTGAAGGTAAGACACAGGAACAGAGGCTGAAGAAAGATGCCCATCTGAAGAAGGATGCACATCTTCC
The DNA here is from genome assembly GCA_023548195.1 of Bettongia penicillata ogilbyi. Classification (NCBI taxonomy): domain Eukaryota; kingdom Metazoa; phylum Chordata; class Mammalia; order Diprotodontia; family Potoroidae; genus Bettongia; species Bettongia penicillata. The sequence goes on from JAJHZJ010000630.1 coordinate 1,423,758, forward strand.
TTCCCCGGGGAGATGGGTCAGGGTAAGCTGAAAACTACAGCATCAAACAGACACATCAATCCCCATCTACAAGTACCTGAATTGGACTCACCCCTACCCTAAACTGGGCAGAAATAACCTTGGAAATCTCTGCCTAATTGGAGGGGTGAGTCTTCAGTCACAGCCTTGGAGAATGATAAGCAGAAAGCTGGAGGCAGATTAGGAAGGAAAGCTACTCATAAATGATCTCTCTTCAGTGGCATCACCTTCTTTCTCTCATGAGGTATAAAGGTTATAATGCCAAGGGAGATAGAATGACAGCAGCAGCAAGATAGTTTTCAATTAGATTCTAAGAAGGACTTCCTGTTAAAGGTTAAGCAGATTGTGATGAAAAGATAACCTAAGGCAGCTCCCAAATGGAAAACTTTCCCACCATTTCCAAGGCACTCTCATAAAAGGCAAGGAGAGGAAAGTTTATCTTCTAAGTACCATTCCCTTACACTTATCCCACTGAGTCATGTATCTCAGACAGTATAGTGTACAAGTGGCCAGCCAGTTGCTTTCTGAAAGACTATTTGCCTTAAGATAACCAGCATAGTTTTTTTTTCCACTTTAGTTCCATTGAAACAGACTTCCCCATAAGCCAGATTTTTATAGTCTCAGGTTCTACTTCTTCATTCCATCCTTAGAACTGGTGAAGCTTTGTGTATTTTGGTCACTGAAGAGGCAAGATCCATTCTCCCCATGGATAGGTCAAGATTATTTTATTTGCAGCCACTAGAACCCCAGCTCAATGCTTTCAGTGGATTCTACCTGAAGAACTTCCATGGAATAACATCTTCCTTTCCTGAGCACCTAGCCCTGGGAAAACTGTTTAAGAGAAACTACTTTATCTCCCATGTTACCCAGTCCCTTCCCCTTTCCTGTATTCTTTTTTTTCTTCTTTCTGGTTTCATGGTCTAGTGAGATTGGAGTCAGGAAGCTGGGTTCAAACTCTTTCTCTGCTGCTTACTACCCATGTGACCATGGGGTAAGCCATTTAACCTCTCTGGGCTCAGTTTCTTCATCTGTAAAATGAAGTGATTGAACTAGATGATCTCCAAGGTCCTTCCAAACTCTGAACTTTCAGTCCTAAATCAATATCTTTAAATGACTCAACTTTCTCCCCATCTTCACACAACCCTGAAATAGAGCCCTCAAGTCACCGGCACACTTGAATGCTAACAGTTCAGTTCCACACTTCTATGGCTCCATTTCTTCCCCTTAAAAGCATGATTATAAATATAAGCACATCAACAACCCAATCACACTGGATTATTGTGGCTCTAGAGAGATTGGAGTTACTCAATTCTATACAGTTCTTTTAAGGGTGGTGGTGGTGATGTAGGGAAGGAGACAAACATTTATTAAGTGCCTATCATATTCAGGCACTGTCCTAAGCACTTTAAGAATATTATCTCATTTCATCCTCACCACAACCTTGGTGGGGGGGTAGGCATTATGTCTCCATTTTATAGTTGAAAAACTGAGGCAGTCAGATATAAGGGACAATCAGAGGCTAGATTTGAACTCAGGTGTTCCTGATTCCCAGTCCAGAACTCTATCCACTTTACCACCTAGCTGTCTCTTTTCTAATAGACTTCAGTCTCTAGATGTGTAAAATTTTGGAGTTGAACTAAGTAACCTTTACCATATAATCATTCTAGATTGCTAAGAGTATGTAATAGAAACATATAACCAAGGAATTTTATTTATCTACTCCTGTGATATTTAAGAAACACACACTCACACAAAGTGGAATAATTAGAGTCATTCTGACTGGAGCCAGGTATATGAATGTGATGCCCTTCGGCTGTTTCCTCTAGGCTAATTTCAGCAGCTCTACATGGATATCTCCTAAATATCTAAGTCAGATTGGGCCCCTTGGTTCTAGGGGAACTGCATGTAGACAGATTGGCAAGACCCTTCACCAGGGGTCAAAGACACCCAGGGAAGGCAAGTGTCTCAGCAGAGAAGAAAGTAAGCAAGTCCTGGGCTTGAGTAGCGAGCATCGTTCAGTAAATAAGAGTTTGGTCAAGGTTTAAGAGAGGGCAGCAGGGATGTGAGCAGAAAGCTTAGTAATGCACTAAGCCCTGATGCACTCAGGCCCTGATGGCTCATCCCTCTGGGGTAATGGAGGGCCCAGGTTAAAGTCAGCAGCTGACTGTTGGATCAAACTTAGCTTGTGTTTTGGGTGTTTTCTATTACTATTAGTATTACCATTAGGAATAACAATTATTGGCAATATTAATAGTATCATGGAGATTTCAGAGCCTCAGAAGGGAAGACTTCTCTGTCTTCCTGTGTTTTTGTTGTGCTTCTGCCTTTTCCTTCTTGTCTCAAATATAGATGTACTCCAAAGTGTAGTCCTCAACACGTCTTTTTTCTATTAATTTTCTGCCAGAAAATCCATTCATTCCCTTGATTTCAACTGTCATCTCCAGTGCCTAGCACACAGTAGGTGTTCAATAAATACTTTTTGAACTGAATTGAGTTGAATCTCTCTACTCACAAATCTGTGTCTCTGACCTCCTAAAACCAGGAGTCATTTCTAACTTCCTTCTGGACATTTTGGGAAAACACAGAAGAGAATCATAAAAGATGGGCAGGCATATGAACTCATTTTGACATGAATCTCAGAAGGGAATAAACACATTACTGAGATCACAGATTTGATGCAGTTGGAGGGGAGTTCAGGGATCCCTCAAGGACCAGAGAGTAGGACAGGGTTGTCTGGAAAGAATTCACAGACTCAAGCATTCTTTAAATCAAGTTGGCAAGGGTTTATTTTCATGCTTTTCAGAGGGCAAAAGTTCTTAAGGAACCTGCAACCTTAGAGGGGTAAAGTCCAAATTTATAAAGGACAAACTAACAGGAAAACATAGGCCAAATGTGCTAACTAGGTAATGTGGGATTAGGGAGTGATGAGTTCTTTTTTTTTTTTTTTTTTTGGAGGAGGGGAAAGGCAAGGCAATCATGATTAAATAATTTGCCCAAGGTCACACAGCTAATAAGTGTCAAGTGTCTGAGGTTAGATTTGAACTCAGATCCTCCTGACTCTAGTTGCCAGTGCCCTATTCACTATACCACCTAGCTGCCTGAGGAGTGCTCACTTCTTAAAGGAACATGTACTTTTTGTATCTACTGCACGAGTCTTTTACCCAGAATTCATTGGGAAAAACCCAAGTGGGGGTGGTGTCACAGGAAGGTGTATTTTTTTAGGTGTGCTAAGTCACTAAATTAACTAGCCAGCTGAAGTTTGCCCAGTCTGCCACCAATCAGTGTCTTGTTTGATAAGATAGATGTAGGGAGTACACATATGTCTAAAGTCGAGGATACAAATAATAAGAAATTCAATATGCATATAATGAGGTAGGGAGTTGGTATAGTCCAGTGGGTACTAAATATCTTTATGGGCCAGTACAAAGTCAGTTCAAACTAATAATTCCTACACATGTGGTTTGTTACTATACCAGGGAGGGAGATAAGTGTAATTGAGTAATTGCTAGGCATAGTGTCCTTGGGCTGGGGAGAAGCTTCCATGGATAGTGTTTAGAGGCTAGGGAGAAATGTGATTTTGGAATTGGAGTCCAAGCACAGGCACTCCAGCACCATCATATCCATTGGAACGTTAGAGTAGAAGTTGCAAAAACATAACTTTAGTCTTGATTGCAAGAAGAACTTCCTCGCAATTAGAGCTATCCATGAGTAGAATGGGCTGCCATAGGAGGTAGCAAGTTCCCCAAGATTCTAGATGACCATTTGTTTGCAATGCTTTAATGGGTACTCCTTTTTGGGTATGATTGCCTGCTGTGGTCCCGTCTAACTCTAAATATTTTGTGATTCTGTGAACTGAATGTCCCACTGGCTCTTCCTTCAGATGCATTGTTTCTAAAAGAGAGCTTGCCCATTCTCCATTCCTGGTCCTCCATTCAATGGTGTCCCTCCTTTGACTTCTGTATTTCTCTTACTGAGTGGATCCTTGACTCATAGCCTGGGATTCTACTCCTTCTACTCCTCCCCGCTCCCATCCATCACTATCCTCTCAAGTCTTCCTCCACAGAGTCTCTTTCTTTTCATACTCGGTCCTACTTGTCTGGGTTCCCTTTGGATTCTGCCAGGACCCTTGTCACAGCTTCTTCTCTTCTTCCTATATTCTCAGCCTCTAGTCCTTCCTCTTAGTGACCCAAGTAGACATAGTTTTACTGCCCATCTTCAGGAATTCTTCAGCTCACACTGCCAGCTCAGTACAGGCAAACATACCCTTTGTCCCTGCCCATGCCCTTCCCCCTCCTTTGTATAGATTGTTCCTCTTGTCTGAGAAGTCTCCCTCTGCCTATCCTGACCCAATTTCACAGTGCCCTTCCCAGTTCCCTTTTCCAGAAAAGTTTCTTTCCTGTATAGTTAGTTCCTCATCATTCCTTCTAAGCCAGGGGTAGGGAACCTGCAGCTACATGTGGCCCTCTCAGTCCTCAAGTGTGGTCCTTTGACTGAATCCAGACTTCACAGAACAAAACCCCTTAATAAAAGGATTTGATTTTTGTCAAAAGGTCTCACCCAAGGACCTAGAAGGCCACATGTGGACTTGAGGCCCAGGTTCCCACTTTTCTTAAATCTATGCTTTGCCCGTGGACTCTCAATAGCCACAAAATTTTTAATTAATTCACTTGCCCTGTCTTTTTCTATGGATTAGAATAATTTAGGTATCCTCCAGTAGACTAGGAGCTTCTTAAGGGCAGGGACATGTCTCTTCTTTCTTTTAGATCTGACCCCAACTGACTGGGTAAAGGCCAGTGCTCTCAGGGAGTACGCAGATATTGGAAGGAAATCAGTTACTTTAATCCTGTCTCAGGTAGTGAAACCACCATAGTTTTACAAATGGCACTTAGGCAGGAAATATTTCCCCTCTTCTAGCCATACCTTCATTCTAGCTACATTTAGGAATCCCTTCTCTATCTTTACTTGACTTAAATTGGCTATTACTGCAAAACTGTGTACGTCTACTCTGTATGATTTCTAGGGTGTTAAAATTTCCTCAGATTCTCCTGGCTTGAGAACCAGTATGCTACATGGCAAAGAGGGTTGTACCTGGAGTTTGTAGTCTCATCGGATTCTGATCTGGAAGAGAACTTAAAGATCAAGTCCAACCACTGACTATCCCCCTACCATTTTTCAGATGGGGAAACTGAGACCCAGGGAGGTTTGGTGATTTGAGCAGGATCACCCGGGTACTAGTACTGGGATGGAAAGCGCAGTAGGATGACTGCAAATACAGTGGTCAAGTACCTAAATTTGAATCCCAGCTCTGATAGCAACTTTGATAATAACTAAGTGCAAGTCACATCTACAAACTTCAATTACTTTAACTATAAAATGGGGATAATATTATAATGAAAACATTTTGCAAACCTTGAAATATTCTCAGCTTTTTTTATCTCCAAATTTGGTAAGTCAGATAGATAGGTAGAGCACTGATTAAGTGCTTACTATATACCAGGCACTGTGCAAAGCCCTGAGAACACAAATATAGGCAACAAACAAAAACCAAACCCAAGTCTCTACCCTTAAGGAACTTAGATTCCTACAACATATAGCAGGGAAGTATAAAGGGATGAGGAAAAGGCATCCACAAAGCAGCAAGGTAGAAGAGTCAGGAGCAGGGCTGAGAGAGGAGCGAACATAGATCTCCTGGGTACATCACGAAATGCGGATCCCAGGTAGGAAATCACCAAATTAGAAGAACAGACTACAGAGGCAGAGGCATCTTCAGGATGAGAAGGCTGCTATCTAGGAGGTAGAAAATTCCAATGTCAGGACTGAAACTAGAGAGAAATGATAGGTATGTAGTCTACGCTATCATTCAAGTTACTGATTAAAAAAAAGTTAAGTAGTGTAAATCCTTGAGACAGTCCATTGGAGTTTCCTCAAAATTGAAACCAGAGTACTAATGGCTACTGTTTGGGTCCAATGATCCAACCAATTCTGAATGCACCTAACTGGATTATGATGCTGTGAAGCTTACAGAGCTCCTTCTTGTCCACAATTATAGAATGAGACTTTGTTAAATGATTTGCTAAAATCTTTAGTAAACTATATTTGTAAAGTGGTAAATTATATTTACCAAATGCTTTTGATCATAACCTTGTAAAAAGAGAAATTCAGCATGAATACAAGAGTTTATTTTTATTTTATGTTTAACCAATAAATTCACTTATCTGAGTTATAACCAAAACAAAAAATCAGAGAAAGCATACATAAGAGTATACATACCAGACAATGTAGGGCAAATGAGCTCTCTCACTAGGAGTGAGATAACTCAACGTATCTTTTTTTTTTTTAAGTATAAATTTATTTATTTAACTTTTTACATTCATTTTCACAAAATTTTGGGTTCCAAATTTTCTCCCCATTTCTCCTCTCCCCCCACCCCCAAACACCGAGCATTCTAATTTTCCCTATCACCAATCTGCCCTCTCTTCTATCCTCCCTCCCTTCTCTTGTCCCCATCTTCTCTTTTGTCCTGTAGGGCCAGATGACTTTCTATTCCCCATTAACTGTATTTTTTATTTCCTAGTAGCAACAACAATACTCAACAATTGTTCCTAAAACTTTGAGTTCCAAATTCTCCCCATCCCTCCCTCCCCATCCATTCCCTTTGGGAAGGCAGGCAATTCAATATAGGCCTTATCATTTGCACATGACTTCGATAAGAGTCGTGTTGTGTAAGACTAACTGTATTTCCCTCCATCCTATCCTGCCCCCCATTGTTTCTATTCTGTCTTTTGATCCTGTCCCTCCCCGAGTGTTGACTTCAAATTGCTCCCTCCTCACATTGCCCTCCCTTCCATCATCCACCCCATCCTGCTTATCTCCTTCTCCCCCACTTTCTTGTATTGTAAGATAGGTTTTCATATCAAAATGAGTGTGCATTTTATTCCTTCCTTTAGTCGAATGTGATGAGAGTAAACTTCATGTTTTTTCTCACTCTCCTCTTTTCCCCTCCACTAAAAAGTCTCCTGCTTGCCTCTTGAATGAGAGATAATTTACCCCATTCCATTTCACCCTCTCTCCTCCCACTACATTTCTCTCTCACCATTTACCTTAATTTCTTTTAAGATATGGTCCCATCCTATTCAATTCACTCTGTGCTCTCTGTCTCTGTATGTGCGTGCATGTGTGTATGTGTGTGTGTGCATGTGTGTGCATGTGTGTGTGTGTGTGTTTGTGGTCCCACCAACTACCCAGATACTGAAAAGTTTTAAGAGTTACAAATATTGTCTTTCCATGTAGGAATGTAAACAGTTCACCTTTGGTAAGTCCCTTATGACTTCTCTTTGCTGTTTACTTTTTCATGCTTCTTCTCATTCTTGTGTTTGAAAGTCAAATTTTCTTTTCAGCTCTGGTCTTTTCATCAAGAATGCTTGAAAGTCCTCTGTTTCATTGAAAGACCATATTTTCCTCTGAAGTATTATACCCAGTTTTGCTGGGTAGGTGATTCTTGGTTTGAGGCCTAGTTACTTTGACTTCTGGAATATCCTATTCCACACCCTTTGATCCCTTAATGTAGAAGCTGCTAGATCTTGTGTTATCCTGATTGTATTTCCACAATACTGGAATTATTTCTTTCTACTGCTTGCAGTATTTTCTCCTTGACCTGGGAATTCTGGAATTTGGCCACAATGTTCCTAGGAGTTTCTCTTTTTGGATCTCTTTCAGGCGGCGATCGATGGATTCCTTCAATACTTATTTTGCCCTCTGGTTCTAGAATCTCAGGGCAATTTTCCTTGATAATTTCATGAAAGATGATGTCTAGGCTCTTTTTTTGATCGTGGCTTTCAGGTAGTCCCATAATTTTTAAATTGTCTCTCCTGGATCTATTTTCCAGGTCAGTTGTTTTTCCCATGAGATTTCACATGATCTTCCATTTTTTCCTTCTTTTGGTTTTGTTTTGTGATTTCTTGGTTTCTCAGAAAGTCATTAGCCTCCATCTTTTCCATTCTAATTTTGAGAGAACTATTTTCTTCCGTGATCTTTTGAACCTCTTTTTCCACTTGGCTAATTCTGCTTTTGAAAGCATTCTTCTCCTCATTGGTTTTTTGAACCTCTCTTGCCAATTGAGTGAGCCTATTTTTCAAGGTGTTATTTTCTTCAGCATTTTTTTGGGTCTCCTTTAGCAAGGTATTGACCCATTTTTCATACTTTTCTTGCATCTCTCTCATTTCTCTTCCCAGTTTTTCCTGCACCTGTCTAACTTGATTTTCCAAATCCTTTTTGAGCTCTTCTATGGCCTGAGCCCACCGGACATCCACCTCAGATGTCTTGGATACAGAGGCCCCGACCTCCACGTCTTTCCCTGATGGTAAGAATTGTTTCTGGTCATCAGAAATGAAAGGTGGGAACATCTGTCCCCCAAGAAAGTAGCTTTCTATGGTCTTATTTTTCTTCCCTTTTCTGGGCATTTTCCCAGCCAGTTACTTGACTTCCGTGATTCCTCTCCACCCCTGCCTAGATCTGCCCAGCTAGTGCTTGGGGTCTGAGATTCAAATGCTGCTCCCCAGCCTCAGGGCTTTCCGGGGTGGGTGTGGCTGCTATTCAATGTGAGCTTAAGTTCTGGTGCTCAGGTGGGGGCAGGGCCGCCTCCCAGGCTCAGTTCCCTCAGGGGATTTATGCAGAGATCTTCAACAATGGAACTTCTGCCCGCTTGGGGAGTCCTGGGCCACTGCTGCCTCTGCCGCTGCCTCTGCCTCTGCCTCCCGAGGGGGCCTGAGTTCTGGAGATACCCCGCTCCCCTCTCGGCCAGCCCAGAAGTCTCTCTCACTGACCTGTAGCACCTGTGGGTGGAGGGACCTTTGCGGCCGCCAGAGATTCCATCCCTGAAGCCTGCTCAGATCTGCTCCTCTGGGGCCGTGCGGCCAGGGCAGCGCAGGGGTGGGCTCCGCTGTCCAGAGTGCGACGGACCCCTGTGGATGGCTTTCCAGGGCTCTCTGGAATGGAAATCTCCTCCACTGTGTTGGTGCGCAGCTTGCTCTGCTCCAGAATTTGTGGGGAGTTCTTTTTACAGGAAATTTATGGGCTGTGGGTTCGGAGCTAGCATACAGTGAGTCTTTCTACTCCATCATCTTGGCTCCTCCCCATTGATAACTCAACTTATCCAAGAAAGTCTCAGACCTCACCTAAGAGAAAATCTCCCAAAGTCTTTAGTTTAGCAAGTTAGGGACGGAGACATGATAGAGACTGCCAACTCCTCTTTATTGCTTCTTTCCAGAGTCTTTCTCACCTTTCAGGAACTTGAAGAGAGGTTGAATGGAATGGCACTTATTTTCCCTCAAAGCTGGAAGCCAGAGGAACCTAGAATTTCTCTTTTTTTCTCACTGTCACCAACTATACTCACCCTAGTGCTAAAGGGACATTGAGTAATCAATCCCCACCAGCAAGAAGAGAGTCCTATACAATTGGCCCTTTGATCCCAGGGTTATAAAATTTAGCCTGACATGACGTCTACTTGTTGAAGCCAAGCTGGCACTTTGTGATCACAGCTTCTTTTTTTAAGTTTTTCACTAACCATCCCTTTAATAATATGCTTTAAAACTTCAGGGGTGGGAGTCAAGCTATTTGAATGAATGAATGGATAAACAAACAAAATTATTAATGACTTACTATGTACCAAGCAAGTACTGTGCTGGAGATAAAAATACAAAAGTAAAGACAGTCTTGCCTTCAAGGATCTTACATTTTAACAATGAAAGAGACAACACATAATGGGAAGTGGTAGCCAGGGAAGAATGTTTTGATTTGGAAAGTTACAAGAGTGGTGAGTGGAGCCATAAGGGGAGTAAAATGATACACTTTTTTCAGTAACGGCAGTATTGATATGATTATGATTTTAGAGCAGGAAATGGGGAAGAGAGAAAAGGAAGGAGGAGAAGAACAACGTAGAGAAGATGGCCAGGGAATATAGTGAGACATGATTAAAGATAACTTTGATTGATATAATGGACCATGTGAGGCACTCACCACTTGGGTCAACAGACCAGGACAGGAACTTGCAGACTCCCTTTTCCTCTCTTTGTGTTACTGTTGGTCAATCCACCCAACATAGCAGTTCATTTCTCTCTCTGATCCTCCTCTTTCCCCCAGTAGGATTCAAAAATACTTTGTTGTTAACAAGAAATTCTGATAGTCTAAGCTTTCCTTTCCTGATCCAGTTCATTCTGACCTTTAGTTATCCTAACACTATTCCTACAGTGTGCTGGGTCTGGAGTAGGAAGAGTTCAAATCCAGTTAAAGACACTAAATTAGGTGTGTGTCTCTGGACAAGTTACTTAATTGCTCTTTGCCTCAGTTTCCTCATCTGTAAAATGAAAATAATAATAGCATCTACCTCATAGGGTTATTGTAAGAACTAAATGAAACAATATTTGTAAAAACACTTAGCATAGTACCTGACTTATAGTAGGTGCTTAATAAATCCTTCCTTCCTTCCTGGACCATGCCACATTTTTGAATTCATCTTCGCTTACCTGCGGTTTGTTTCCTTAATCTTCTGTACCTGACTTTTAAAAATCTGGATTGGTTGATAAATTTCTTGCATATTCATATCTGTCTCTTTAGACAACTTTTCCCCTTTTCTTCTCATAGGAATTCTTTCTTTTGTGTCTTTAGAATTCCCATCTTTAGTATTTTCCATTCCTTTTAGATTGTCTTTCCTTATAGAATTTCAGTCCATGAAGTTCTTCCTTTTTCATCTCTGAGATCTTTGAAATTTGCTTTCTCCTCTACCACAAATCATATGAGAGAGGGATCATTTTCACTGAAGGAATCCATGATTTCTATCCTAGAAACAATTTTCTGTCAGTTGTTGAGAATCTGATACAGAACAGAAGTTGCCTTTGTCAATTCCTCTACTTTTTGGACCATTGGAACAAATAATTACCAAGTTACAGAGCATGGGATCATGGACCTAAAATACCTCTAAACTAACTAGAGACTGATCCCATTTCCTGGACTAACAGGCCAGGCTTGTGTCTACTTCATATCTGCCAGGTATTATACTACTTTTAGAGTAGAATCATAGATATTTAGAAGTAGAAGGGACATTGGAGGTCATCTAGCCCAACTCATTTTATTTTACTCATGAAGAATCTGAGGCCTAGAGAAAGTATACATCACAAATAGAAGAGTTGGTATTTGAGCCTGGGTCCTTTCACTCCAAAGCCATTGCTGGTTCCAATATGCAACATTGCTCCCTAGCCTGCATGCCTTTTTCCCCATGGATTCATCTAAACCTAATTTCTTGCTTCCAAATTCTAAAACACACATGGGATTATGAATCAGTACATCTGGGGGGAATCTTTTAAGTAATAAATAATTCTACTGCTAATGAATGATAATAATAGTTAGCATTTATATAACACTTAAAATTTCCAAAGTGCAATCTTCTTTGACTTTCACATCCGCCCTGTGAGGTAGGTGCTATTATTAAAACCATTTTACAGATGGGAAAACCAAGGCTGGGAGAAATTAAGCTATTTGCTCAGAGTCCCACAGTTAGTAATTGCTAAAGGTAAAGTTTGAATCTAGGTTATCCAGACTCCAAACCTAAAGCTTTATTCACTCAAGCAACTAGAAACCTCAGACAACTCCCTGCTTTTCTCTGGGTCTCAGTTTCCTCATTTATAAAATGAAATTTGACTAGATGACCTGTGAGCTTTCTTCCTGCCATAACATCTTATTTAATGACAATAAATATGTATCCTTTCAGTGTCTGACCTATTAAACTAAAACCAAGGTAGAAATTTGGATGAACTTTGGAAAAGAATGATATACTATGATATTTTATAGATAATTAAATATATCAACATGGGTACTTACTCCACAAGTACAGAACAAAACCTTAGAGTCCTTTGGGATTATTATTTTTATTTTTGTTTTTGTTTTCTCTAGTTTAGATCTGAGATTTTATTGGCATAGGAAACTCTTGGTGAGGAAACTCCTACCATTCAGCCACACTTGCTCTGCAATTCATAGTTTCAGAGGTTTGCCTTTGGCACTGAGAAGTTAAAATTTACCTGGAGTTATAACTAGACAGTAGGCTTGAACGTCCATCTTCCTGATTCTAAAGTTGCTGCTCTGGCCTCTATGTGACACTGATTCTCATACTTTTATATAATCATAGCTCTTCATAAACTCTTCACCTAATGCGTAGACATACGTTTCTCTGGTTCTTTTGTAATTACCAATTTAGCACTCAGTATGACAATCGAGTGCTTACTGTGTGCTGAGAACTATGCTAAGTGTTGGGGTTATAAATAGAAAAGGCCAGGCCCTGCTTTTAGACTTGAATTGGGAGAGATAACACATAAAAGAAAGCCCAGCTGTGGGGCAGATGGAAAGACCAGAAGGTCAAGGGTTCAGCGGTGAGTAGATGGCAAGGCCTAGAATCCTTAAGTTACTTAAGTAGATATGACAACTGCAGGAAATAGGGTGAGGCCTAGAGGTTAGGAGAGTGCAGTGGCATGGTAAATACTAAAACCTGGTGGTCTACCATCTTATCCGAAAGAATGTAGATTCCATCTTATCAAGTCCTACGAGCAGTCAAACAGAACAGGCAAGGAGAAAGAGGAGGGGTAGAGAAGCTCCTGGTGGCTGCTTTTCTTGCAGCTCAACTGTCCTAAATGTGTTGGCCTATCTCCCTTTCTAGTTATATGTGTCCTTGATGATGTCCTTTATTCCTCGTCTCATGGTAGTTTGTAAAATGCAATTTTACATGATAAGTTACAGATAGTATTGTGTTGTCCTGTTTGGATAATAATACATTATAGAAAGCTTTATACTATGGGGTTATATACACAGTATCCCTTTTTTCCTTCCTTCCTTCCTTCCTTCCTTCCTTCCTTCCTTCCTTCCTTCCTTCCTTCCTTCCTTCCCTCCTTCTTCTTTCCTTTCTTAAAGTGAAAAGGTGCAGCCTGAGGCCCTGGAAGGAAACACAGGTTTTTAACCCTTTCCCCTTAAAGAATCTGACACCTCTTCTTAGAAGAGAAATCTAGGAAGTGTTGTGGAGCGGCAAGGAAAAAAGGAGAGTCATTGGATCCTAAACTCCTATCCTTTCCTTTCTCCTACTGCTGAGTCTAGTAAGTGCCTACCTCCTGTCTTCCTCACTAAGAGAACACCTAGGAAATGAATGAATGAATGAAAAATATTAATGAAACTCTTAATATGTGAACCAAGCAATATGCTAAGCTTTGGGGATAAAAACAGAAAAAAAAAACCAGACAGTCCTTGCCTTCAAGGAACTCACATTCTAATTTGGGGAGATAAGAACATAAAAGAAAGTCCAGTTTCAAGGCAAAAGTCTTAAGGATGAAGCAGCAAGGTAGATGACAAAGCCCAAGTTTCCTTAGGTCCTTGGGAAATAAAGTTAGAGCCCAGGTGATTGAGGTGAGGTGATCAATAAGGAGGAGGAGAGGCTAGTTGTCCATAGTGTCAAATACTATGGAAAGATCAGGGAGTGTGAGGACAGAAAAGCAGGACAGTCATTGGTTGAGTTTTAAGGAGATCATTAGTAGCTTTGGAGAGAGCTGTTTCATGAGAGTGGTTCAACAATATTGTATGAGTTGAAGGAGTAAGCAGATGGTGAAGAAGTAGACGCAGTGAGTGTAGTCTACTCTTTCTAAAAGCTTGGCAATGAAGGGAAAGAGAGAGGATGGTAGCAGGATCAAGGGTAGAATATTTTGCTTTTGTTTTTTTTTTTCTTGAGGAGGATAATTGAGTATTTCATACACCAAGAGAATGGAGAGGGGAATGGCACATGAGAGGATGGTTAATATAGCAGGGTCATGGAAGTGACTTGAGGATACAGGTGAAGAGGTTAGTTATGGGAGCAGGGGAAAGATGGTCCTCATCCTCTGAGACCACAGAGAAAGAGGAAAGGATAAATAAGGAAAGGTTAAGAATGTTAATTACCCAGTAGGCTCAGATAGAAAACTTTAAAGGTGGAGGGGACCTTAGAGATAATTTAGTCCAACCCTCTCATGTTACCTATGAGGAAACAAAGAGCAAGAGAGTAAGTGACTTGCCTAAGTCACTCAGAAAGTAAGTGGCAGAGACAGAATTTGAACACAGGTCCACTGACTCAAAATCCATCATGCCAACAAAAGTTAATCAACAAAAGTCCCATAGGGTGGGCAAACTGTCTTGTGGTGACTTGTGGTCTGCATGGTTGGAATAAATATAAATTAAAGTAGTTAAAATCCAATAACCAGAATCTCCTAAGTTACATGGGAAATGATGGCTTATGCTGAGAACCGAAGGAAGGTGGGGAAAAGGGAAAGGGCATTTTGGATGGCTGTTTTAGAACAGTCATTGTGGGGAATGTGAGGATGGGGTTCCATATAGTGACGGTTGCCATATATCATCAAGGGCTTAGTAGAAGTAGATGGCATATATTTGTAGTGGACTCAGTCACCTGAGATTTCTCTCAACGTCATTTCTGCAGCACAGGAACAGGAGGAGGGGAGATTGATTATACAAGTTATTCAGGGATGAGGATTGGTGGGGTAAGAAAAGTGGTGGAGCAAGAAAGCAAAGATTTGAAGGGTAGGGAGTGGCTTCTAGTGAAGTGGCTGACTCAAAGGATTAACAATGGATAGGGATGAAAGTGAAGTCAGAACAGGATGGAGAGACTGAGAGAATTGAGAGGGCGTAAGTGAAGATCAAAGGAAAGGGAAGAATCTGGGGAAAGGGAAAGAGGAAGGACAGTATCAGAGAGGGAAATTTCAGAGTTGAGGAAGTTTGGAAATAAAGCAGTTTTCAATGATCATGACATTTAGGGTGTGGCCAACTCCCAATTCCATAGACTAAAGAAAGGTAGAAGTGAAGGTCCTAGGATTTGAAAGGTTTTAGAAACTGTGAAATTCCGAACCAACCAGTACTTACTGAGGTGCTTATGTGGGCACATCATGCTGAGCGGTCCTGTGGCAGTGTCTCTCATGTTGCACAGTCAGATCCAAAGTTCTTGAGAGAGACCTTGAGAAAAGGTGCTGTGCTCTTTGAGCAAAGCAGAATTGAGACAGCATAAAGTAAACGCAGGATGAGCAAATTTGGGATATTCACCCCAAATATTCATCTATCTGGACTATCTGTGCCCAACCTGTGGTAGAGCATTCTGAACTCGTATTGGTCTGATTATCTGCATTTGGACACACTGAAATTTCACTTTACAATGGTGATGTCATTTTGGTCCTCTTTGAAGACAAAGGACAACAACCAACCAACCAACTGAGGTCCTACTTGGAGTCTAGCCCCCATGTCCTGAGGGTGTAGAACTCATGCACCATCATAGCTGGTATATGTAGAGTGTCTTCTTGTTGGAAAGGATCTGGATTTCATTGGCTACTGTTTATGATTTACTAAATAAATTCTAAGGAGTCGCTGAGGCACATAAAGGTTAAATGTCTTCCCCAAGGTCAGATGGCTAATAAATATTAGAAACAGGATTTGAATTCAGATTTCTATTGAATTTTATTGAATTCAGAATTCTATCTACCAGGTCCTATTTCAGTTCTATTTTATATATTAATTGTTTTTCATTTTCATAGCATGTTTACTGTCTTTTGGTTTTTTATTTTTTAAAATAGATCTTTAGTTGTATTTATGGTTTTTATGTTGCCTAGATATCCCTTTGTATGATCCTCCTTCCTTCTTTCCCCAAACCATTCCTTATAATATATAATTTTTATAATATAATTTTAATTTATGTTTTTTGTTTCTTACCATAGCCACATAGGTCACCATAGCATCCCATGTATCCCTCTCTCCCTAAGAGCCATCCCATATAACAAATAATGGGGAGGGGTTTAGAGAGAAAAAAATCAGTATAATTGATCAATACATTGAGAAACTCTGAAAATATGTGCAATATGTAATATCTGTGAACCTTCCACTTACACTAAAGGATAGATTGGGAGGGAAGGGATCTTTTCATTTCTCTTCCTTTGAGTCCCACTTTACCTTTATAATTTTGCTACATTATGTTAATTATTACATTATAATTTTTGTGGTGTGTTGTTCTATCATTTTACATTGTTGGAGTTACTACGTGCATTATTTCCTTATCTCTGTTTACTTCCTTTGGCATCATTTCATATAGATCTGTTATTGTAGAGGGCCATTACTGATGGAGTCCAGAATGTGAGATACTGTCCAGGTTTTACTTGAGCCTTGTACTAGCATGAAGGCTGACCTTTTCAGGATAATTGACTCACCATCCCACTCCTGGTATGCAAGGATAAGAAAGTCCTGACCCTGTCTATGCACCCTGAGGTTGTCTCACTGGAGGAATTAAGATTAGGAAGTAAAAGAGGTAAACTAAAAATGTTCTCATGGAAATAACCCTGCTTGCTTACCTGTAAAAGACTATATAAACCCTTACCCTCAGAATAATAAATGAGAGCTGTTCTTTACATTGTCCACCTGGCCCATGTCTTTTGTTCTTTCATGATCTCTCAGCATTCACAATTGGCTGCGCCCACAACAGGGGCGCGGCATGTTATCACATACGTAATTTGTTATGTAAAGTATTATTCTGTTACATTCTTATACTATAATGTGTTTAGCCTTTCCACAAACGATGGACATTTACTTTGTTTCCAAATCTTAGCTACCACAAAAAGTGCTGCTATAAATGTTTTGAATATATGGGAACTTGTTTCTTTTCAATGACTTCTTTGGGGGATAAACCCAGGAATACAGTCTTTGGTCCAAAGGCATGGATATTTTAAAATTACTACCTACCTCCTCCTTTATGGAAAATAATTTCAAATTATTTTCCCAAATGGTTGTACCATTTTACAGATTAGTGTGCCTATCTTCCTAAACTCTTCTAACACTGACTGTTGGCATTCTTTGTCATTTTTAACCAATTGATATGGTGTGAGGTGAAACCTCAGAATTTTTTTAGTTTGAATTTATTTTATTATTAATGATTTGGGGCATTTTTTTATATGGGTTGCAAATACTTTGCAGTTCTTTTGAGGACTGTTCATATCCTTTGACTATTTATGAATTGGGCAATGGTCATATATTTATTTTTTATGTATCTTAAATTCCATCTTTTAATAGAGAAATTTGATGTAAAATATTTTCCCGTTCAATTACTTCTCTTCTTATCCCAGATCATTAATATTATCTATGCAGAAGTTTCAAATAATCAGTTATTTATCTTATCTTTTGAAATTGATCTTCTTAGGTTGAAGACATGTTTTACACATCGCTGTGAGAAGTACATGATCTATTTCTCTTCTAATATTTTTAAATGGCATGATCATTAATATTAAGCTTATGTATCCTTTTAGAATGTATCATGGAGTATGATATAAGGTGAAATGTCTAATTTGGGCCAGACTGCTTTTGAGTTTTCCCAGCAATTGTTAAACAAATAAAGAGTTTTCCCTAGGAAACTTAGGTTTTCCACCTTATCAAACACTAGGCTATTGAGTTCTAGTGTTTTTGAATTTCTGTTCTCTAGTTTGTCTTATTAATCTATTTCTCTCTTTTTAAACCAATATCAGACTACTGCTTTATAATATAGTATGAGGTGTGAAAGTGCTTCCTTACTTTTTTTTTCATCATTTTCCTTGATATTCTAGATCTTTTGTTTTCCAAAATGAGTTTTGTAATTTAACAAGTTCTGTAAAGTATTCTCTTGGTTATTTGATTAGTATAGTATTAAATATAAATTAGTTTTGTAGTATTGTCATTTTTATCATATTGGCACAACCTAGTCATGAACACTGAATATTACTCCAGCTTTTTAAGTTGTTCTTTAATTCTTTAAGGAGTGCCTTGTAATGGAAGCTTTCCAAGTGTCTTGTTTCTTTGAAGAGTTGATCCCCAGATATTGTAGGCATTTTGTAGTTATTTGGAATGGGATTTCCCTTTTTGTTATTGCTTCTTGTGGTTCCTATTTTTATATAGAAATGTATTGATTTTTGAGGATTTATTTTATAGGCTGCAACTTTGCTGAAGTTATTGTCTCCACAGAGGAACTATAAGAGAAAGATCTTAATGTCATCCATAATCCTCGATGGTGTAGTTATCGATCTAGAGTAAGACATCCTGGAGAATGAAGTCCAGTGAACCTTAAGAAGAAATAAGGCTAGTGGAAGTGATAGAATTTTAGCTGTTATTTAAAATCCTAAATGATGATGCTGTTAAAGTGCTGCACTGAACATACCAGTAAATTTGGAAAATTCAACATCGCCAATGGATTGAAAAAGATCAGTTTATGCCCCAATCCTAAAGAAGGGTAATGTCAAAGAATGATCAAATTACCAAACAAATTAGCAAACTCATTTTCATACAACAACAAGGTTATCCTTAAGATTCTGCAAGTTAGGCTTTAGCAATATGTGAATTGAGAATTATCAGAAGAGCAGGTTGGTTTTCAAAGAGGTAGAGTAACTAGAGACAAGACTGCCAATATTTACTGGATTATGGAGAAAGCAAGGGGGTTTAGTCTATGGACTTGACTAAGTAAAGCCTTTGACTGTGTGAATGACAACAAAATATGACAATACTGGACAATACTGGATCAACTTAGTTGACTCCTGTGGGTCAAGAAGCAACAATTAGAACTAAACATGGAACAACAAAGTGCGAGGCTGCACATTGTCACCTTATTCATTTAAGTTATGTGTAACGTATAACATGCAGAATGCCAGACTGAATGAATCAAAAATTGGAATTAAGGTTGCTGGGAGAAATAGCAACAATCTGAAATATGCAGATGATATCACTCTGCTGGCAGAAAATGAAGAAGAATTAAGAAACCTCTCGATGAAGGTAAAAGAGGAAAGTGTGAAAGCTGGCTTGACACTTAACATCAAACAAATTAAGATCTTGGCAACTGTTCCTATAATTTCCTGCAAATAGAATGAGAAGAAATGGAAGCAAATGTCAGATTTTATATTATTGGGTTCAAAGATCACTACAGATGCTGACTGCAACCATGAAATTAAAAGATATTGCTCCTCGGAAGGAAAGTTATGGCAAATCTTGACAGCATAATAAAAAGCAGACCCATCACCTTGCCAACAACATATAGTTAAAGCTCTAGCTTTTCCAGTAGCAATGTATTGTACTACAAGTGCTGCAGAATTGAAGCTTTCAAATTGTGGCACATTTTGGGAGCCCTCTGGACAGCAAGGAAATCGAATCAATCAATATTTAAGCAATTGATTCAGACTTTTCACTAAAAGGTCAAATAGTGAAGCTACAGCTTAAATACTCTGGCCACATAATGAGAAGACAAAATTCGTTGGAAAAGACCCTGATGTTAGGAAAGATTGAAGGCAAAAGGAAAAGAGAATGACAGAAGATGAGATGGATAGTGTTATGGAAAGAATAACATGAATTTGGACAGACTTCAGGAGATAATGGAGGATAGAAGGGTCCGGTATGCTATAGTCCATGGGATCTCAAAGAGTAGACATGGCTGAATGACTGAACAATAAATTAATAATCTCACTTAGTGTCTTTGCTGATTCCCTGGGATCTTTCAAGTAAACTCTCATGTCATCAGCAAACAGAGATAATTTTATCTCCTTTTTACCTATTTTTATTATTTTAATTCCTTTCTCTTGTCTTATTGCTATTGCTTACATTTCCAATACTATATTAAATTATAGTGGGAGAATGGGCATCCTTGTTGAACTCCTGTATTTTTTGGAAAAGGTTCCCGTTTATCCCTATTGCATAAAATGCTTGCTTTTGGTTTTAAATAGAGGCTTTTGATGAACAAAGATCTCTCTATGCCTAAAGAGTATTATACCTTGTCAAAGTATTTTTCTACATCTATTAAGATAATATGGTTTGTGATGTTTTGGGTTTTAATATGATTAATTTTATTGATTGGTTTCCTAATTTTGAATCATCTTTATATCCCTGGTATAACTCTTACTTGATCACAATGAATGATTTTTTTGAACACATTACTGTAATCTGTTTGGTAAGATTTCATTTAAAAATTTTGAGTCATTATTCATTAATGATATTGGCTGAGAATTTTCTTTTTGTGTTTTATTTTTCCTTGGTTTAGGTGGTAGGACTATATTTGTCTCACAAAAGGAGTCTGGTAGGCTCTCACTTTTTCCACTTTTTGAGAATAATTTGTGAAGTATGCGTACTAACTTTTTAAAAAGTTTAATAAAATTCTTCTATAAATCCTTTAGGTCCAGTGTCTCAGGGTAAACCTCCACTCCTCCCCACCTTTGGTAGTTTCTTTATAACTAGACCTATTCTTTTTTAGTGAGATTGGGTTATTTAAGATCTCTATCTAATCTTGTGATAGTTTGGGTATTTTATATTTTTGAAAATATTCCTCTATTTCTTTTGTGTTCTCAGTTTTTTAAAGCATATAACTTTGCATAGCATGTGATGATTATTCTTTATATTTCTTCTGGTATTGCTTTGATTTTACATGCTCATTTGCTGTTTTATTGATTTGATTTTCTGCTCCCAATTTTAAAATTAGAATAGCTAAGAGTTTGTTAATTTTATTAGTCTTTTAAAAAAAGCTTTTAGTTTTATTATTTCTTTTTTGTGTTCAAGTTATCTATTTCCCTTCTAATTTTTAATATCTATTTTAGGTATTTATTTTAGCTTTATTTGTTTATTCTTTAATAATTTTAAATATCATTGAATAATATCAATATGGAAAAAATCATATTAGTAACTCCAATCTTTAGATAAGACAGATATTATTATCTTTAAAAGAAAGGTGCTTTTCTTATAATTTCTTTAGTGATATGATAAGGAATAGAATTAAGTTCATCTCATAGACCTATATGTGAATGGCTCCATGGAAGCAAAGCCTGGCAAGGGGGATGAAATTGCATCCAAAATGTAGTCCTAGTTTTGTGCAGCCTCTCCATGGTTGACCACATAAGGAAGTCAAAGTCAAGTGGAGGGCAACCAATAGGGTTGCAGCCTTCTGGCTCTAGTAGGGATGTAACAACTTTTAAAGCAAGTGCTTCATCAATTTTATGTAATCCCAGTCCCATACCAATGGGCTTTGGTAAAGATTAATGCCCTGCTCCTGCATGAAGGGCAAGATGGAGTTGTCAAGGGCAGAAGAGAAGAGAATGCTCTCTTTGAGCTAGAAAATCCCTTCAAGTTCTACAGTCCCTTCTGGGAAGAATTCTACATGAGAGGATCTATCATGCCCTTATCTCTCAGTTTATTGCCCTAGAGCCTTTAAGGAATTTTCCCTTGGATCAGATCTAGGACTCTCTTGGTTGAGCTGAGTTATCTCCCTCCCAGTTTCACTTCACTCCTTATTGTCTAGTATATGTTCTCCTGTGTATAGTTTCTCTGATTTCTGTTTGGCTATCAAATTGGATAAATGAGGTTTTTTTTTTGCTAATTGCTCTGTGTATTTGTTGTAGAACTGGTATTTGGTGGGAAAAGGGGTCAAGTCTTGGACAGAAAACTTGGAGTCCTGCTTTTCTAATTAATGAAACAGTGATCCAAAGTTAGATTACACCTAAAAACCACATCCCCTATTTAATATTTAAGGGACAGATATGATTCTAGCCCAGTCCTCCATCTCTCTGAGGAGAGAAGAGTGGTCAAGCCTCTGGCCTGCATGCCTGCTTTCCTTCCTGGCAGGAATCAGTCTCCCTTGGAGAAGGGTGGGAGAAGGGGCTAGAAATGTCTCTTCTGCTCACTTCAAGCCACATGATGATATCCATATACTACATGTGGAGGACAGCCCTCACCACATTTATAAGCAATGACTGGTTGATAGACCAGATCTGGACAAAGTATATTTAGTGTCTTCTATTGCTTCTGCCTCTAACTTTTTTTTGTTTGTTAGGAGGAATTCATTACTTGTTTTTCAGGCTGGGATTTTGTTCACAGAGCTGGATTAGACTGCATGCCTTTGAAAGAGGGTCAGAACTCTGGAGACAAATGTTGCTGTCTGGAGCACCTAATGAAATACTCTTCTCTGTTCTTTGTTACTGTAATCATCACCTGAGTGGAGTTCATATCATCCAATGTCACGATGATGTTTTAAACAGATTAGTAAAAGTAGTATCAGAGACTACTGAGGTTTCAGGGGAATCTAACTGTTCTTGGACTAGAAGAGCTACTTCAATAGAACTTTGTAATTTTAGATCATAAGAACCTAATGGTCATAGCCCCTGGTATAACCTTTTCCTTCGAAAACAGATACTGTGCATCGGATTAGACCAGAGCTGACAAAAGATTAAAATACCCACTAGTGGGCCAGCATTTGATCCACGAGTCAGTACAGAGTATATAGTGACATTAAGTGGGAGCTTTGCACCTGGACAATAAGTCTGTGTTATTCGGATTGAAAATTGAATGAAAGTATTGCAACCTTATGGGAAAGTTAATGGTGTTTTGTTAGATGAAGAAAGGGAAAAAACAAGGTTTAGAGAGGCAGTGACTTGGTATACTCAAAAAAACACTAGCTCTAGAGTCAAAGGACACGAGCTCAAATCCCATCTATGATGCTTACTATTTGTGCAGTGTTGGCCAACATTCCTCTGAGCCTCAGTTTCCTCATCTGTAAAATTAAAGACTTGGATTAAATGATTTCTAAGATCCCTTCAGTTCTAGATCCACAACTTGCCCAAGATCATATGGAAAACTTCAGTGACTTTCATTAAAATCTATCATAACTAAGCTTCCCACCAAAGCAGTGGAAAAGGATAATACAAACTGGTGAGCCCATTTACCCCATATTTAAAAGACACAATTTTGGAGAGTTCAAGCTTTTGAGCTCAGAGAACAGCATTGAGCTCTCTACTGACACCTAGAGGGCTAAGCTCAGAAGGGGATATTGGTACCACTTACTACTACTATACCCAACAGCCTGTCATCTCAATCAATATTATCCCTGTCTACATATGGGGACCCTGATATAGATTGATAGTGAATGAAGTTAATCCTAGGTAAAAGTCTAGAATTTTCCACCAAAGCTACATAAGTCACTGGGAGAAGGAGGAAGGTCACTGGGCCCTGATTTGGTCAAACAGATGTATCTGAGTGAAGAGAGGGGGAGTAAAAAGGAGTTAGCTGGGTCTAGTGCAATTTCACCCCCTCCCCGACTTGATGCTAGTGGCACAGCCAACAGAAGCTCCTATTCTCTTCACACTCTCTTTCATTGCCATGGAGGGCAATGATGATCTGGAGGGCCAGATCATAAACAACCATGGCCCCAGTGAAGACTAACAGCTTGAATTGAGTAAAGTCTGTATTTCTCCTTGTCTCATCCTTATCTCTGTGCCCGGGTACCCAGTTCCTTCCCTATTTGGAGGTGTGTGAGCTGTTCCTTTCATCATTTCTCCCTCCTGGATTCCACTTATGTAGGAGGTATTCAGGATGATGAACCTGTCTAGAATGGCATTCTCAGGAAAGGGATGCTTGTCTCTAACTTCTGTAGAACTGCTTTCTCCATCTTTACCCTCCCCCCAACCCAACCCAACAAGGCCTATCTTGGTGAATGAGTCTCACTTCCTAAGACAGTAATCAGGAATGTTGCTCAACTTCCACACATGGATCCATAGTCAAATTCCTTGTATCTGGTAGATCGATTTGGCACCCAGAGAATTTGGTAGCTGAGATAACAACTGCAACCTTACCCTGGTTTTGGTTCTGGGAGCTATCATCTTTTCCCCAGAATGGGCAGACTTTTAAGTCTGTTGTCACTACCTGCCCCAGTCCCTCACTATACGCCTCTAGGTGTAGGTATCTGAGTCTGGGTTTCCTTTCTCTCCTGACTTCTGTGACTTTTCTCCCCACCAAGACCATTTTCAGGTCTTAGGCTCCAACCTGAATGTTATAACCCTGAGGAATTACAATGCCTCAATGTTACTTCCAAATGGATTTCATTTTTTGTTTTTAGCTGAGAGCCATCAACAAGACTGCCTCCTCACCAGCTGGTACAAGCTCACCGACCCCAGAGTCCTGACCTGACAGGACTCTGACCCGATGGTTGTTTGGTTCCCCCATATGATCTCCCATCATAGCTTTTCACCCAAATCAGGCTGTTTTCGAGAGACCCCTGAGAGACGCCATCATAGGCTGCCCTGATGTTGATTGCCCAAGTCTGACTGACAGTGTCTGGCTGACCAATCCTGTCTGACTCCCTGGTGGGTTCTACTTGATTGATCATTCCCACTTATCAGTGTGACTGTATCTAGTTGGCTGATTGACAGTTCTTGTTGTGTTCGACATCCTGAACAGTCCATCTAACTAGCTGAATGAAATAGGGTTACCTAGTGATGTCTGTCTGATTGGCTGTGTCTCATTGACTGATTATCTGATGGGCTGCGCTGACAGTATCTGACTAACTGATTGACTTTGCAGCACCAGATGACACTAGTTAAATGACTGATCATCTAATTGCATGTTTTTAATTGGTGGCTGTGTGTCTGCTATCACAGGGCTTTAGCATGTAGCTGATGTTCCATAAACATATTTTTAAATTTGAATGAATCAATAGCCAATCAAGTGACTGTCCAAGCCTGACTGACTTCAAGGCACATGAACTAAACTGGTTAAACACTGGCATTTATTTAGTGTTTTACGGTTTGCAAAATGCTTTATATGGCTTCTTTCATTTACTCCTCAAACAACACAATAGGGTAGGTACTATTATTATCCCCATTTTATAGATGAGGAAACAGGTTGAGTGATTTGTCCAGGATCGCATAGCGAGTAAGTGTCTGAGGTAGGATTCAAACTCAGGTCTTGCTGAATGGAAGTCTTGCCATCTAGCCACTTAGCTACAGCAACTGAACTGTTGTTCAGTTATGTCTGATTCTTCCTGACTCCTCTTGGGATTTTCTTGGCAGAGATACTGTAGCGGTTTACCATTTCCTTCTCCAGCTCATTTTACAGATGAGGAAACTGAGGCAAACAGGGTTAAGTGACTTGTCCAAGATCACATAGCTAGTAAGTGTATGAGGCCAGATTTGAACTTAGGAAGACGAATCTTCCTGACTACAGTCCTGACACTTCATCCACTGTGCCACCAAGCTGCCTTGGGCAGGGCAGGGGCCACTACCTCTTTCAGTTTTCTACTTCCCTCATCACCATTATCTGCTCTTTTCCTCTTCTCTTTTCCCTGCTACCCTCTGTGTTTTCCTCTGTTTCCTACTTCCCAATAGAACCAACTAACTGCCCTCTCTTGCCCTTCTCTCTAACTTCTACCCTGGCTCCAGGATCTGTTGTGACAGGCCCAGGGTCCACACGTTGTCTCTGGAAAAAGTCTGAGTTTAGAAGAAGGATGGGTTTGCATGCAATATTGAAATCTTCAGCATGTTTTTCCAATTTCAGGGTTTTTTTTAATTAATAGAAATCTATTTTCTCTCCCTATTTTCAGCCATGTTGAAAAAAGGGGAAATGAAAAACAATTTTTTGTAACAAATATGCATAGTCAAGCAATATAAATGTCTTCATTGTCTGCACGCACACATATACATATATTGTGTATATAATTCATAAATGCATCTATACATACATATATACATGTGTATGCTTCATTCCATGCCTAAATCTATCACTTGGATGTCAGGAGATGGATGGCGTGTTTCAACATCTGCCCCCTGGAATCACGGGTAGTTATTGCATCGATCATAGTTCTTAAGAACTTTCAAACTTGTTTGTCTTTACAGTGTTGTTACTGTATAAATTTTTCTCCTGCTTCTGCTTATATAAAAGTCTTTTAAATCGTTCATTTTTATAACGTTGATGTTATGGCATAAATTGTTCTTCGGGTTCTGCTCATTTCTCTCTGTGTTAGTTCATATATCTTTCCATGTCTCTTTGAAATCATTTATTTCCTCATTTATTATAGCATAATAATATCCCTTCACATTCATATACCATAATTTATTAAGCTATTCCTCAATTGATGGACATTCCTTTAGTTTCTATTTTTTTTGGCCTCCACAAAAAGAGTTGCTATAAATATTTTTGTACACATAGGACTATTTCCTCTTTCTTTGATCATTTTGGACTATAGGCCCAACCATGGTATAGTTGGGTCAAAGGACATGTACTATTTAGTAAGCGGTGGGATATCCTTCCTAATTGCTTTCCAATATGGTTTACCTTGGTGGGTTTTAGCAGCAATCTCTTCTTCCTTCTTACTTCATTCACTGTTTTTGCTGATGGATCCAAAAGTTTCACAGCATTTGGGAGCTGGGGAAACAGAACCTGATCCAGGCTGCAGAATGGTCAATCTGGGCATCAGTGTTTTGGGAGCAAATTTACTGTAGGCATTACTGAATGAAACCATTTTGGTGACAAAATGGTATTGTATAATGCTCTGTAGCACTGATACACCAGGGCAAGTCTGAAGTGTCTTAGAGTTGGTTAACTGTAGTTTTCAGGATATGAGACCATTTTTTTTCCTATCATAAACTGACTTACATTTAGCCAATGGCATACTTAGTGATGGTTTCTTCCCTTCCTTCCTTCCTTCCTTCTTTCCTTCCTTCCTTCCTTTTATTCTTTCTTGAGACCTTATTCTCAAGAGCTGGGGGCAGCTAGAGTGCTGGGCCTGCAGTAAGGAAGGGTGGAGTTCAAATCTGGCTTCAGACATTTACTGTGACCTTGGGCAAGTCACTTAACTCTGCTTGCCTCAGTTTCCTCATCTGTAAAATGAGCTGGAGAAGAAAATGGCAAACCACACCAGTATCCTTGCCAAGAAAATCCCCAAATTGGATTACAGAGAGTCAGATGTGACAGAAAGTGACTGAACAACATTCCTGAGAGTAGGCACAACAGAGTACGAAGAAGCATTGGAGTGCTTGGGTTCTAGTCCTGATTTGATTACTAACTCACTTTGTGACCTTGCTAAGATTCTGCTTTACCTTTTAGGCCTCAGGTTTCTTTTATGTAAAACCAAGGGATTGGAGTAGATGGCTTCTACCTCTTAAGGTCTAGGATTCTAAGTGTGTTGATGGATACAAACTGCTTAAGGATCTTATGAGTCCTCTAACACCTAGCTTCCTGGTTTCCTTTAAGACTCAAGTTTGTACCTGACCTTCCTCAAGAGGCCTTTCCCAGTTCCCCATTGCTAGTGTCTTCCCTGTGAGGGATACTATATATGTGTATCTCTCTCTCTCTTCATCTCCCTTTCTTTATCTGTCCCTCTCTCCATCCATTCTTCCATCCATCCATCCGTCCATCTTGTATATACATAGTTATTTGCTATTTGTCTCCCCCATTAGAATATAAACTCCTTGAAAACCCTGTTTTTGTCTCTTCCCCATATTTCCAGTGCTTAGCAAAGTGCCTGTCACATAACATAGATGCTTGCTGACTTGTTGGCTGGGGTCCTTGTGGGTGAGCAGAAAGATAATAGATAAGTTTCAACAGAGGAGCTTTGGAGCAAGTTACCTTGAATTGTGCTGATAAGATGTGGGGCTCTGAGAGATGAGTTATGACCCAGAAAAGAGATCTTGAAGACACTGTGGATTATTCTCTATCAGTGGAGGTTTTAAATAAAGTCTAGGTGTCTTTGGGAATGTTGCACTGGGACTTCTTGGTAAGGTACAAGTTGATTGGATGCTCTCTAAGGGGTCTATTCCAACTTTGAATCATAAGTTTAACTCATATACAGCTTAGAAATAAATGTTAGCACTCCATAGAACAGAAATGCAATTTGTGATGCTATGATATACTGGCAGATTTGAATCAATTCAATTCAATAAGCCTTTAGTAAGTGCCTATAGTATTCACAGCACCATGATGAGGGCCAGAGATGGAAAATTGGAAAACAGGACACAGACCTTCCCTTCAGGTATTGATTGTTCCATACAGTGGGTACATAAAGTAACAACAAAATGCTAGACCTTCAAGAAAAGTGAGACCTGTTCAGTCTTTAGTGCGCAAGGGATGATGATTTGTTTACAGATCTGTTGCAGGGATGTCTCCCATGTTCCTTTTTAAATTGAGGTTTGTCTAATCCTAAAAGCAAAAGTCCTTCCTCTAGGGAGTCTTCATCCCTATATATAACATGTTCTAGGTGATAGTAGAATGCCTGTCTCTTTATGAATTTATTTCTTCCTTTTCTCCTCAGACCCCAAACCAATGGGTTTTAGCATAGTATTTATTAATTACAAGGGATAGGGTAGAAGTAGATTAACATCTTGTAGAAGTCAGATTCATACATTTAGAGCTGAAAGGTACTTCGGAGGTCAGTAAGTCCAATCCCCTTATTTTACAGAAAAGAGAACTGAGGCTTCAGAGAGGCTGAGTGATTTATTGGGGGTCACACAAGTTACTGTCCGAAATAGGATTTGGAAGAAAGTCATCCTGAATTCAAGTTCAGCCCTTTTTCCATGATCCCAAGTGAATAAGAAGTTAGGGAGTGATATAAAATTATTTAGAGTGAAGTGACTGGGGCTGTACCCTACAGAAGATGAAGGACTGAATTATGTGGCCACTAAGAGGGAAAGGAGAAGGAAAGAGAATAAGCATCTGTGCAGGGCTTACGATGTACCATGCACTTGATCCTCATGACAACCCTGCTAGGTAGGTGCTAATATTGTCCCCATTTTACAGTTGAGGAAACTGAGACAAACAGAGATCAACTGAAAGGATCACACAGCTACTGCGTATCTGAGGCCAGTTCTTCCTGACTCCAGGCCCGGCACTCTCTCTACTTAATGACACGAGCTACCTCCAAGATCCCTTCCAACTCTGTAATTCTAGGTGCTGACAGTACCTGCAGTTTTTTGGCAGCATAGAAACAACAGAGATTAGCACTTAGACAGTAGTTATAATTAAATAAAGTAGGTAGTTCCTAGATGGTAGCTGGGGTGAGCTTTTCTCATGCCCCAGCCTGCTCTCCTCAGCCAGGTGCACAGGAGGTGCACAAAACACATGATGTTTTGGGGTCTCCATTTACAATCAAGGAGATAATATCTCAGATTCACCTCCTGAAATGAGGGTAAGGTTTGTGCTACTTCCCTTGGATACAAAAATTCCTAGTTACAGTTCTGGAGTCCAGAGTTTCTGTCTAAATACCCATTTTACCAGTAGGTGGAAATAGCCAGGTCATCAGCTTGCTAGAATGAGTTTTATATACTCCTGTTCCTATATTCCTTCACAAAAAGGCCTCTACAGTCTTGGAAACAGGAGCTGACTCTGGGGCATCTAATTCCTGAATATTCCCCAATATTCTCTACTAATTAAGGAGCAGAGGATCATAGTTTAAGACTTGAAAAAGACTTCAGAGGCCATAAAGTCCAAACCCTCATTTTGCAGAGGAGGAAACTGATATCCAGGGAAATTAAATGACTTAGCCAAGGTCATATAGAGTAGTGTCTGAGGTGGGATTTTAACTAAGGCACACTTTTCTTCTCTTGGGAAATTAGTCATGCTTGGCTTCTCCCCTCTAATAAGCTTCTCCCCTCATCATCCTTCCACTCCCTGAATGAGCTCTGCTCCTGTGAATAAGTCAGCATGGGATCAGCCATTGGAATAAAAATGGATGTTCATCATCTCTGTATTTCAGCAAAGCCCCATTCTGTCCCAGTTTCCAAAGTATACCTGGTAAAGCATTTCTTTGAGGGACCTGGTGAGAAAAGATATCGAAAGCCCAAATTCCTGACGCTGGGGCAAGGGATAGGAGTAGTCCAAAAAAACTTATGGGATTGTAGAATCCTATAACTGGAAGACACTTTACATTTTATTTAGTTGAACATTTGCCCATATTACGAATTCCATTCACACCATCCAAGGCAAGTGCTTAGTCATCCTAGACTTAGAAATGATCTTAGAGATTATGAAATGATGCGCAGTGGTGCTGGACATGAAGTTGGGGTGGGGTGAACCCTGCCTCAGATATCTACTAGCTGTGTGACTCTGGATAAGTCACAACTTTCAGAACTTTGGTTTCCTTATTTGTAAAATGGGGCAAATAACATCTCTATCACCTACTTTGTGGGGTTTATGAGATCATGGGATTGTAGATGTTGAGCATGAAGGACCTCAGAGGCCATTTGATTCAATCCTCTTATTTTACAGATGAGTTAACCAAGACAAAGGGAGGTAAGAAGTAAAGTGACTGGCATGAGGTCACATAGAGATTAGGTGTCAGAGGGGGAGTTTTTACCTAGGTTTCTGACTCCAAATCCAATGTTCTTTCCATTGTGCTGCTTCAAGGAAGGGGTGGCTAAGTGGCATGGTGGATAGTGTTGGGTCTAGACTCAGGAAGACCATCTTCCTAAATTAAAATCTGGACTCTGACACTTACTAGCTATATGACCCTGAGCAAGTCACTTAACACTGTCTGCCGCAATTTCCTCATCTGTAAAATGAGCTGGAGAAGAAAATGGCAAGTCACTCCAGTATCTTTGCCAAGAAAACCCCAGATGGGGTCACGAAGGGTTAGACATGACTGAAACAACTGAACAGCAGTTGCTCATATGGAGTGGCTTATGTTGCATTTGAGAGGAAAATGTTTTCAAAGATCTAAATTCTGAGAGAACTTTAGAGATCATTTTCCCAAACTTCTTTTATTTTATAGATTAAGAAACTGAGGCCTAGAGAAGTCAAGTGACTGACTCAAGATCACATAGATTGGGAGCTTCAGAACCTGATCTGGTACCTAGATCTTCTGACTCCAAATCCAATACTTATAGCAGCTCTTTCCTTCTTGTTTTCTCCCAGAAACAGAGGCCTCATTTATGGCAGAGGGGCACCAAAATGAGCATCAAATTGAACAGACCTTTTCTGGTCTCTGCCCCCCACCCTCACTCCCCTTTCCCATGATCCTCACTTCCTCACTGTGCTATGGATTACTCCCAGCTCAGGGCTACAGCCCACAACCAGGGGAGAAAACTTTTTAGGAAGTACCTCACCTCTTCACTATTGTGAACTGAGCCCTTCACAACTGTAAGACTGGGGATTCATGCCAAAGGGACTTGGCCAACCTTAAAAAAACCTTTGAGTGGAGACCATAAAGACTAGAAAATTGTAAGAATATCACTTTCCAAGGAGTGAGGATAGTCAGCTAGTCTGGCAGACTTTAAAAGGGCACAGAAATAAAAAAAAAATATAGGAAATGACCCAATCAGTTGGCTTTAGTTAGCTAGCATAGGATGAGAAGACCATTCATTAGAGAGAGGGGCACCCGAGGGGGGGGCTATGGGAGTCTGATGGCTCTTCGGTAACTAGGTTAGCTAGACTCGAGTCAGTCAGTCAATGAGTAGATTTATTTTCTATGCATTGCTGACCCCTTTTACCCTTTGTATACTTTCCTTGTATATTATACCTTTTTCTCATTGTGAATTAAGCTTTAGAAAATAGAAATTAATTTTGTCGAGTGGGTGGGGTGAAAAGAAAGTGGAAGTGAATGCTGGAACCAGGGCACTCAGACAAGGACGGAGGTGGGAAAATGATTAGGTAGCAGGAGATTAGGCACCAGGGTACAAGCTGAGCTCTGAGATTGAGATCAAAGCTCATTATCCTGAGTTAGAGGCTCAGATATTTACGGATGATAGAGAAGAAATTGAGGTCCTATGTAAGGGCTTCTACAGTTAAGGAAACACATATTTTGTTCTGATGAGAACAAGAGATCTTAATCTTTTTTGTATTATGGACCCCTTTGGCAGTCTAAGTCTATGGAACTCTTCTTAGAAGAGTGTCTTTGAATGCATAAAATACATAGGCTCACAAAGGAATCCAATTATATTGAAATACAATGATAAAAACAGTTTTAAAAAGTACATAGACGCCAGGTTAAGAACCTCTCCCTAGAGTTTAAACATCCTCATCTTGGGAGAGTCATGGAAAATTAGGCTAGCTGGACCATCAGAATGAAAGGAGAGTAATAGACAGAAGGCATAGACAAGATTGAGGAGTGGATCAGGTGCAGTAGCCAGTAGGGAGCCACTGTATATTATTGAGCAACTAAAGGAGAGGGAAAGAGCAGGAGGATATTTGGTCTGGAGAAAAAAAAAAACTTAGGAGGGGCATGATGGTTGTCTTTGAGCTGAAGGGCAGTCACGGATTATTTTTAGATTAGATTCATTCTGTTTGACTCCAAAGTGCATACTTAGAAGCACTGTGTTGAAGTTATAGAGAGGCAGATTTTGGATAGGTGTGAGGAAAAAAAAATCTCCCAGCAATTAGAGCTATCCCAAAGTGGGATGAATTGTTCTATTGGGAAAGCTTTTCATCCAAGCATGGGATTGGACTCGATGGCTTCTGAGATCCTTTCTAACTCTGAGATCCTGTGATTTTTCTCATTCCACCTGCTAGACTGAGTTGGACTGACTTTACCCCTATGATGGATCAGGATCTGAAGAATCTGACTAGTGGCAGAACATATGGAGATCTGAAGCCTGGCCCAGGGATTGCAAGGAATCATCCCGAGAATCACAATGTCATCCTATTGGCCCCCAATTCCCAAAAAAGAATCAATACCCAATTGAGAGAACTAACTCTCAGTTACCTGCTCTTGGCTCTCTTTCCCTTCCCCCTGTCTCCAAATATGCCTAAATCCCAAGACTGCCCATCTGTTTTAGAAGATATGGCAATTCCACTTGAATATGAGCCCTCTGACCTTGAAGGAATTTTGCTCGGTAAAAAAGAGTATTTATATAGGACTGTAAGCAGTGGGGTGCTGGAAAATACTTAACAACTGCTTCTCTGAAAAAAAAGTGAATGCATGACATACTTTTAAGTTTAACCTGCATTATTAATATTTTCTCCATTATCTTATTAAGTCTAGACCACCAACAAAATAATAAATCAGCCCTGATTTGTAGCATTTGCCAATTTCTGAGGTGCAAACGCTCACACTGAAAATTTATCAGTCAGCTCTCAGAGAGCCAGTATGAGCTGGTTCCAGCACACCCCTGGCTTTAAGCCTCCATAAAAATCCTACTTTTATTTCTCATTGTGGCAGTCATGTTATCAAAGGCTGTTCCAGCCAAGCATAAACTTTGGCAAGTTCTACTATGATGGAAAGGCCTCAAGTATGGCTCCGGGAATAGACCATCTGTTTTCCATGGACCAGCCTAGCTAATCCCAGAAAGGAACATCACCAGGAGGCTGGCTAGCCAGTGATACATCTGCTTTGGCCATGACCGCTCAGGAATCAGAAAGATGAAAAATGTCCCTCAGCCCTTCTTCTTATGCAGTAAATTGTCAGAGTGATGAGAGAGGGGCAGAAGGTGCTAAGACTTATAGAGTCTTTAGATCATCAACAAATTTTAATTTGACTGTTGGTACTCTAAAGGTAAGATTTTTGTCCAATGAACAATGAGTGGACATATTGCTGGAGGAGCTGAATCATATCTGTCTTGACATTTTCCTATAAATTAAGTCAAAATAAAGAAGGAATTCGCTGCTAAATGGAAGGGATGGCTCACATCTTTGGAGAGATAAAGAGAGGAATTGGCAGTGTGTGTTTTATCTTATGCCCTAAAGCTACAAAAGTACTATTTCATAGGGACATT
Source organism: Bettongia penicillata ogilbyi (assembly GCA_023548195.1). NCBI lineage: Eukaryota > Metazoa > Chordata > Mammalia > Diprotodontia > Potoroidae > Bettongia > Bettongia penicillata. The sequence continues at coordinate 1,457,288 of JAJHZJ010000630.1, forward strand.
TGGCCATCATGCATTGCAGTACTAATGAGAAATATCTGCAAAAAGTTCAACATGAAAATCATTACAGGTTTCACACCAACATCAGTTGCTGATGATGAAGTGGTTGAGAAAATTTATGAACAATTTATTGAGTCTCCAAGTGAAATGAACATACATCCTCATGCTGGCTTATTTCAATATGAAGATGAAAAAGGGTGAGGATAGGGGAAAATATTTGAGAACATATGGTCCAGAAGAAAGAAATGAGAGAAACCAAAGATTCAGATGTCTCACACCTCTCCATATAGAACAGCTTCTTTTAAAAAATTTGTTCAATTATTATAAAAAGAATGAGTAGGCATTGGATGTAGTGAGCATCAAATAGTGTCATAAAGAATGGAAGTGACAACATTGTAATGTCCAGGAAAAAAACTTATTTTGGATAAGAGAGTCACCTATCTGTGCAGTCAGATGATCAACTTGTCAGAGCTAAGATCAGAATTTATAATAAACAAGAAAGAAGAAGAGTAATGAAAAAAAAAAGATATGGTGCCAGTGATGTACGTTGGCTTTCCAGCGATCCACCTCCCTTTTACTGGCCCATGTTCTCTTCCTGTCATACAATGCCTAATCTTATTTGAAGTATTTCATTGGTTATGTGATCACATAGGATTGTTATGAGGAATCTTATTGACTTGGAAGATCCCTCCAAAGATACAACTTGCAACCTTCCATGATGGCTCATTTTCTATGTAACTCTCATCCATGACTTACAAAAAACTCCACATGGGAGGTCTCTCCAACATCCTGGAAGTTTTCCTTAGTCTCTCACAACATTGAGAAGGAAGGAAGAACAGGAAGGAAAGAAGAAAGGAAGGAGAAAAGGGAGAGAAGAAAAGGAAGAAGGAAAGAACATTTATTAAGTGCCTACTATGTGCCAAGCACTGTGCTTTTTTTTTTGTGCATTTAAAAGATATCTCCTTTGATCCTTACAATAATCCTGGGAGGTAGGTGCCATTATGATCCCCATTTTTCTAGTTAAGGAAACTGAGGCAAACAAAAATTAAGTGACTTGCCCAGGGCCACACAGCTAGTAAGCGTCTGATGTCACATTTGAACTCAGGTCTGCTTCTGTTTAGGAATCAGAAGCTGTAGTTTTAAAACTTGAAATGTATCTAACCCAGGATAGAATGTAATAATTCCTTATTAACACATTTACTATAAGCCCCAACACTGTAAAAAGGCAGCTCAGTGTTCAGTCGGAGTGGAACTGCCTTTAGATTTCAAAGGATCTCTCTTCTTGCAAAGTGGGTGTAGAAAGAAAGAGATGCAAGATAGAAACTGATGGTAGGAAATGAAATGACAGCAAACAGGCTTGAAAGGGAACAGCTTTCCCAGTTTTGCTCTTTCTATCCTCAGTGACAATGGAAATCCTACTATATCAAGGAAATATGTAATGAAGCTGGAATGATTGCTGTCAACAGACCCAGGACAAGGTTTATCAAGAAACCAAATAATGAAAACAACTCTTCTTGAGCAGGTGCTAGCTGTCAATAAACATGGAATAAAGATATCAGAGAAAAGACACACATGTGAGATCATTAAGAATTGATTCAGGGAGTGGGTAAGAGTCCCTGCTATGCCTAGAGCTGCCCTACTATGCCAGGGAGAGGAAAAGGGAGGGGTGGGATTGTGAAAATGGTATGGATGCTTCCTTTGTCTGCATAACTTCCCATATTGGCCCCAAACCCCAAGGGTGACATTCACTGCAAAATATTTCTCCCACTATCTGAATGCCTGAAAATCCTGGTTTGGAGTCTCCTTCCTTCTGGCTAGTTCCTTCATTCTGTGTTAAAATCCAAATACCTCTGGCACAAATAAGCTATTTAACTCTATTAGAAATAAATTAGAAATTAACTGTTAGCTAAGGAGTTGATCAGAATCTTTTCAAAGTGTCCCATAAAATGGCTTGCAGAGCATGCGTGCATGCACGCACACACACACACACACACACACACACACACAGACATACACAAGCAGGCAAGTTTCCATAGACATGGGTAGGGGAAAGATGGCCTGTTTAGAGTGTTGCCCTGCAACTGACAAACCTCCCTGCTGAGAGAGTGGGAGAAAGGAAAATGGGAGGGCTTTTTCTTGCCAAGGCCAACCCCTCCACTTACACAAGTGATCCTATTCCATCCCACCTTCTCTAGCAGATTTCCTCCACTATCACACATACTTTCTCACCTTTACTCTCTCCACATCTTCTGGCTGCTTTCCTACCGCCTACAAACATACCCAGGTCCCCTTCATACTTAAAAAACCCTCACTTGACCCATCTATCACCACTAGCTATCAACCCATATTTTTCCTCCCTTTGGAACTTCCTTGAGAAAGCCATCTGTAATTGATGCCTTCATTTCCTTTCCTCCTACTCTCTTAAATCTGTATTCTGGCTTCCTCTCTCATCATTCAGTAGAAACTGCCCTCTCCAAAGTCACCACTGATCTCTTTGTTGCCACATCCAGTTGCCAGTCTTTTCTCATCCTTCTCGGCCTCTCTGCGGCCTTTGACACTTGATCACTCTCTTCTCTCTCTTTTCATGACACACTTCTCTCCTGGTCCTCCTCCTTCCTGTCTGATCACTCCTTCTTAGTTTTCTTTGCTGGATCTACCAACCAAAGACGACCCCCAAGACTCTGTCCTGGGCTTCCTTTTCTTCTTCCTCTATACTATTTCACTTGGTTGTCTCATCAGCTTTTATGGGTTTACTTATCATCTCCATGCAAATGATTCTCAGATCTATTTATCTAACACTAACTTCCTTCTTCATCCCTTTTCCTGAATCTCCAACTACCTAATGGACATCTCCAACTGGAGGTCAAAACTGAGCATATTAGTCCCCTCCAACCCCCACAACAGTTCCTTCACCCTAACTTCCATATTACTCTTGAGGGCACCATCATCCTTCCAGTTACCCAGACTCACAGCCTAGGAGTAGGCCTCAGCTCCTCACTATCTCACCCTTCCATATCCAATCTGTTGCTAAGTCCCATCCATTCTATTTTTGTAAAATCTCTCATATCTCCCCAACATTGATATCACTAAGGTGCAGAGCTTATATAAATCCAAATTATCATCAAAATGCTAACGTACTTTTTTCCCCTGGTGGTAGGAGTAAATTAAGCTATTGGAGCCCACAGTTTCTTTTTCTGATGATTGAGCCACAAAGGACTCCTCGAGTTCCTCTTTAAATAGGTGTCAGGGTCAGTGGAGATAGTTGGCAGCCAAGTTATTGATTATTCTGATGGCCTCTAACAGGTTCCTTTTAGGGATCTGTTCATTGAAACAAAGGGTCTCCAAGTTAGAATAGGGAATCATAGGATCATAGAATGTTCAAGCTGGATGGCACCTTTAGAACTCATCTCCTTCATTGTATAGATGTGGAAACTGAGGCCCAGAGAAGTTATGACTTGCCTAAGATCACACAGCTAAACTCCCTCCCTCTAACCCATTTTTTTTTCCTCTCCTATCTCCTTGGGAGAGGAAAAGTCAGGAAGAGCAGGAAATAGCACACAGCCTGGTGGAAATCCAGGGTTCAGGCCTGGGTAGAAGGCAAGAAAGGGGGATCACAGTTTCTCTTTTTACTCAAGTGTATATTGGTTCCACAGACTTTGTTTTTGGAGGCCCTGTCTAATGTTTTCCAAGGTCTTGGGATCCTGTGCACATCAATCAATCAATACGCATTTATTAAGCACTCTTTGTGATGGCTGGTGTCAGTTTTGGTGGTGCCCAGGTGATCAATGCCATAACAAAAAGGAGCCATGGGAGTAATGTTCCAGACTGTATATGTCTATATGGATCCGATGGCCGCATATTCTGTCACTATTTCTACAAAACCTTCTGGTCCTTTTAGGAACCTCCCTCTGAACTTCCTCCTCACAGTGCTAGCAAGGAAGGCATGGGTGGCGCTGTACCACTTGGAAGGGATGACCCTTACTCCCTTGAAAGCCTACTCCATTGCCCTTTTACCGAGTCCGGAGGCCCTAGGATGAGTTGTCCGCTACCAGTATGCCAGGGACTGAAAGAGTTTCCTGAGATAGGTGAAGATACTGGGGCAGTTTATAAGTGCCAGGTCATTCTCCAAGTCACCAGTCCCAGCAACCCTGGCTTGATGGTGTCACAAAGATTCTTGGCAGTTGAACTACACCAGCGGCATCTCTGTCTCTGTGGTTGTACTGTTGGGAGAGTTGTTTCTCCTCTTTTTCCCTGACAAGGAGTAAAAGACAAAGCACAGAATTCATTACAATTCATTTCAACAAACATTTGTTAAATGCCCATTATATGCCAGGCACCATGTCTGGAGATTTAGAAACAAAAATGAACACATCCCTTGTCCTTAAGGTGTTTCAATGACTCAGGAAGAGAGAGTGAGGCAGACTTTGCACAACTTGGCCGCACTTAAATCTAATTCATGCGCATATCATGCTGTGACGTCACTGGTCCTCTTCACAAATGAAGAACTAATCACAACAAGGAGCTTATATTCTACTGGACAAAGTCTATGAACCTCTATAAATCTCAGCCTCGCTAGGTTGGGAGGACCCTCTATGTGCTATTTGGCTCTGGGCAGCCTTTCCCTAAATCATCACAGAAGACTATCTCTCCCAACCTTCAGAATCCCTAGAGAAGGGATTTCGCACACTTTCCTGCCTCACCCCCCACTCCTTAACATTCAGGAAGGAGAAGTTAATCTCAAGATCTAACTTCAGTCTCTCCTAATACAAATATATTCCTATAAACCACATGCAATTGGAGCCAGAAATGGAGATTGAGACCATTGTCTAACTTTTTTGATGTCATGGATCCCTTTGGCAGTCTGTTGACATATCTATCATTCTTTTTCTCAAAATAGTGTTTTTAAACATATAAAATACATAGGATTATAAAGAAAATCAATTATGTTAAAATAGTTATCAACATATACATACACACATGTATATGTATAACATATATACCCACATGTATATATACATGTATAACACATATGTATATATAACACTGTATGTATGTATATATATAACAATTTTACAGCCCTCCAAGTTAAGAATCCTTATGAGACCCTACCTTCATTTTACAGATAAAGAGATGGAGGCCCAGTGGTGATTTGCCCAAGTTAATGGGAGAGCTTGGATTAGAACCCGGGTGTCCCAATACTCAGCCCAGTGTTCTTTGAATGACATTATATAAACATCACTCGAGGAGAAGCCTAGTTTCTGCAGCCTTCACTATATGCTGATATGGTTTTCCTTGAAGTTCATAATCTATATTTGGTGGTGATATAAATGGACTTGAAATGACTACATCAGCCTTGCAAAGGATTTTCCAAGTTATTTAAACCTCTGTTCAGTATTAGAAGAGGCATAAATAAATCATCAAGGACATACATGACCAAAAAAGGAAGTAGGCAGGCCATGAAATTCAAGTGTGAGAGACAGCTGATGGATGGACAGTCTGAATGCTGGAATGGTGTCCATGATTTACTACAAGAACTAGGGAAAGGTTTGCACTAGGTTGTTGCTCAATTCAGTTCAATTCCTCAAAGGAGAGATAAGGGAAAGGCATAGACAAGAATTGCAAAGGATGAGAAAGCATGAATGGGCAATGTGGTGCAGGACAGAGTGTGCCGTTTGGGGCTTCAATCCTGGCTCTAATACTTAAGTACTTGTCTGACCTTGACCAAGGTCTAACTTCATGTCCCAGGGCCTCAGTTTCCTCATTATAAAATAAGAGAGTTGGGCTAGGTGATTTCTGAAGTCTCCACTGGTTCTTATGATCTATGATTTTGTGACTCTATGCCAGGCTGACTCCTTCCTTCTAGTCTGTAAATCCTGCCCCACTCTTAGCTGAGAAGGTTGTTTAGCATAATGCATACTCTAGCTCTTCATAAACAAGAATCCAAATGATTTCATCTTCGTGCCTTATCCCCTTCCCCACCTCCTGGCCCCTTCCTGCAGCAACATCAAGGAATCTTACCTGAGCAGAGGGCACAGTGCCAAATGGAGAGGATCCCAGCCAGCAGTAAGAGCAGAGAGATGGGCACTGCCACTAGCAGGATGTCTTTGTAGGACTGATCCCCTGGTCCTGAGCAAAGGGAGTTCAGGGTCAGAGCCAGGTAATCACTGAGTGCTTGAAGCTGCTGACCCTTCTGCAGGGCCAAATAAAGCACCTTCCCTTCTTACAGGTCCTGTCTCCCTCCTGTGCCTCTTACCTTCTCTCAGGAACCTAGGTATCATCCCTGACGAAGGGAATGAAAAAAGGGCCTGAATTTAAAATGGTACAAGTAGTGGATTAAGAGCTCACATAGTCACTGATGCACTTTGGGGTTTAGAGAGCATGTTCTTCACAACATCCCTGTGAGACAGGGAGTACAAGTATTATCCCCATTTCGCAGATGAGGCAACTGAGGTCTAGAGAGATCAAGCAGACTCATTACAGGTGACTCTACTGCCATCAGAGCCAGGACTTGTACTCAGGTTTTCTGACTTCCAAGTCAATGAGTGCTGTTTCCACAGTTTCTACATGCATTGGTGTGCATCCTGCTCTTTAGCACCTGTCCACACATGATGTTCACACTCCCACAAACACAAGAGCAAAATATTAACTTGTCACAGTGTCACTTAATCTAGTGGAGGGAGCATGGGAAACCTATTTTTAAGTCTCAGGCCAAGGTTCCCTCTGGGGCCAGTAGAACGAAGGGCCAGATTCTAGGGCAGAGGTCAAGTCTTCCCACACAAACACTCACAGAGAATTCAAAACTGTACTAAATATGTTCATTCTCAACTCTTAACATCCCTATGTTATGGGATTGATGGTGGAAAGACCACTGAATTTGGAGTCAAGTCCTGGGATTGTCTTGTAGTAAGTTTTGTGATCCTAGATTGGGGTGGGGAATCTGTGGCCTTGAGGCCACATTTGGCTTTCTAGGTCCTCAAGTGCAGTTCTTTGACAAAAATCAAACTTCAAATCCCCTGGATTTGTTCTGTGAAGTTTGGATTCAGTCAGTTGAGGACCTAGAGGGTGACAGGTGGCCTTGGGTTCCCCACCCCTGCCCTAGATGAATCACTTAATTTTTCTGTGCTATGATAGTTTCTGCCATCTGTAAACCAGAATGTTTAGAGAGAGAATCTCTCCCATTGCATAGATGAGTGGAAAAAACTCTCAAACACTATGGAAACGCAAACTGTTATTACACCTAAGGGACCTTATTAATCCAGGGTCAATTACACTATGGGAGAAAAAGCTCTCTTCCCCTCCCCACTCCAATATTTTAATCCAGATGAAGTCAAATTAAAAGGATAATTAAAAACAGGGGTATAAGGGAAAAGAACTTATAACAGTGAAGCCAGGCATGGTGGAGGTAAGGAAAGAGGAGACAGTTTCATCTCTCGGTCATGGTCAGGCTGGTCAGGATGCTTGTGGAAACCTCTTTATAGAGTTGTAGGTTTGTTGGTGTTCTTTTTTTAGTCTCAGGGAGCTGTCCACTTCCTTCTCCCTACTCTTCCCCACCCACTCTCTTCCACTGACTATTGGAGTGAGTAGAGCTTCCACAGGTTGGGGCCCAAAGGATTGGTCTGACTATGTGGCATACCAGTATTCTGGGAGCAACTTTCCCAGGGGGTGATGGCTACTGAGTCCCAGCTGACAGGGTTGGACACAATGCAAGAGTAGACAGTGTCTTCATCCCCTGGTCCCAGGGAGATCCTTAGCACTTGACTATCAATGAAGAGACCCTGTTGGGGGTCCATAAGCTCAGCTGCACCCTCTCTCTGCCAGTTGTAGGTCACTTCGCTGCTATTGGGAACCACACAGGACAGGAAGACTTGGCAGGTCTTGGGTGGCTGGGTGCCACCTGCTATAGCAATGAAAACTTGCACCATGGGTCTGGAAACTGCTTCTGGGAACAGAACACACAATATGGAGCTAAGATTACACAGGTCATTAATTATACTGGACATAATCATGTAGGGTGGACTTTGTGACTTCTAGTCTATCTCTCCTTTGTCTAGCTAAGCAGTACTGAACCTTCCCTGATGTACAAGGAAGGAAGAAAAAAACATTTATTAATCACCTACTATGTGCCAGTCAGGCATATCTGGGTTAAAACTCTTCCCTCTCAAACACCTGGGTTCTGTGACCCCAGGCAAGTGACTGAACCTCTTGGTGTTCTAGGCAACTCTGTGAGGCTAAGTTGATGCTGACTTGTATTGGGTAGAGGGAGTATCCCCATCAGAGAATTCCCTATGCTCTGAAATCATGGGTCTGTCCTCCCCATGCCCCATTCAAACTTATCTTTAAGCCCTTTATAACCAACCCTGTGATTATGAAGTGAAATATGCAGTTCATAGAATCATCTAGCCCACCCCCCTCATTTTACCGAAGAGGAAATTGAAACCTAGGAAAGGTAAATGTCTTAGTCAAGGCCCCACAGGTATTAAGCTTCAGAGGTTGGATTTGAACCCAGGTCCTTTGACTCCAAAGCCAGGGCCCTTTTCATTTTCCCCTGCTGCCTTCCATGGTTCACATATTATTTATTACCTCCATTTCTGATGCTTACTATCTGCATCAGAGGCAGGTAGGTGAATCAGTGGATAGAGTATAGGGCTTGGAGTCAGGAAGACATGAGTTCAAATCTGGCCTCAGGCACTAGTTGTGTGACCCTGGGCAAGTCACTTTATCCTGTTTACCTCAGTTTCCTTATCTCCAAAGTGAGCCAGCAAAAAAAATGGCAAACTACTCCAGTATTTTTGCCAAGAAAACACCAGGTGGGGTCATAAAGCATCAGACACAACTGATAATGACTAAGCAATGTAACGGTTATGTCAGTGTAGGTAGGTTGTTTATTCTTTCTGGGGCTCAGTTTCCTCGTCTGTAATATGAGTTGTACTATATGGATTCTGATGTCCTTTCTGGTTCTAGATCTATGATCCATGACCCTAGGATCTCCATTTTGCAGAGTCGGAAATTGGGGCACTTGTCTGAAATCACATTCTGACTCTAAATCCTGTATTCAGGCCTCTATACCAAAACTGTTAGGCATTAATAGCTGCATGACCCTATTGGTCAATTAATAAACATTTGTTAAGTGCCTACTATGCGCTAGGTACTGTCCAATTCATTTTTCTTTTCTTAACCTCAGTTTCCTCTACTTGTGTAAAAACTATGTCAATGTGAGCTACTCTTTGGAGATTTATGGGAAAAGGTAAGGAAGACCAGACACCCCGCTATCCCCAACCCTGTGGAGTGGTAGAGATCTGTTTTAGTGCTAAGAGTATCCCCTGGACTTGGAGTCAGAAAGACCTGAGTTCAAGAGCTGTCTCAGACACTTATTGGCTGAGTGACCCTGGGCAAGTCACTTGAACTCTCTGTGTTCCAATTTCCTCATCTTTAATATGAGAGGTTTGCCTCTAATGTCCCTTCTGGCTCTAAATCTAGATCCTTTGAAGATATCAAAGAGAGAGAACAAACTGCTTTTAAACACTTCAAGGACTTGAGAAATGCCCTCTGAAATTCAAACAATTAAGAAGCTAATTATAAATCATTGTTATCTAATCTCTAAGCAGATCCCCTAGGGCCTCCACTGGGCAGTCTTGTAAGCAGAGTTTTAGCCACTGCTTATTTGAAAGTCATGAAACAGAAAAGTATTTGAATACACCATTCAGAGGTTTCTGGAGACCAGTTTTCTGCCTTAACTCATCTGTCTCCAATGCCAACGAGGGAATGTAAATCTGAAAAAGTTTTGGGGCACTTTTGATTGTGGATTCTTTGTGTCTCTTCTCACCCTCCTTACAGGATAACCGAGATCTGGTCTTCATTCCCAGCATTTGGGCCTCTCAGCAAGGTTTGAAAATTTTGCCTCCTGTCAGATACTATCCATCAAAACTTTTGAGTTCCATGTGGACTTATCTCAAAATAAATACCTATGAGCCACAAGGGAGAGAATTTTCTAGGAATGTGAATATATTGTTTATTAAAAGAAATATTATAAATGCCTGTCACCTCTTGATAGAAGAGTTACAGGCTTGAGGGGCAGAATGAAATCAACATTCTCACCCATGGCTACAGTATGGATTTGTTTTGTTTGACTATTTGTTTAAAAAAAAAAAAGTTCCTCTTCAATCCTTTTAGCACCTAGCCAGCCAGGGCAGCTAGGAGGTGCAGTGGATAGAACACCAGGTCAGGAGGACCTTGAGTTCAAATCTCACTTCAGACACTTGACACTCACTAGCTGTGTGACCTTGGGCAAGTCACTTAACCCCAACTGCCTCATCCTGGGTCATTTCCAGTCATCCTGATGAGTCACTGGATTCAGATGACTCTGGAGGACAAGTGAGGCTGGTGACCTGCACAGCCCTCCTTCACTCAAAACAAAGTCAAGTGCAAGTCATGTCATATACCATGATGGCATGGTCTTCTTCAGCATCGAAGGACAAACACACACCTAGCCATCCACTTAGTAATTAATAAATGCCTGTTGACTGACTCTGTATGCCTCACCCTAGTTATCTGCCTACATTGCTTACCCCTATTCCCTCTTCTCCAGCCCAGGTGAGACTTTGAGAGTTCTGGGCTCATTCTGGCCTCCTCTCCACCTGAGGTAGGAGCCCCCAAGACGCTGTAAGGATGTAGTGGGAGGTGAGCTAGGGAAGAAAGGGATGAGAAAGAAGGACTAAAGGCAGTGAGGTGTTTCAAGAAACCACAAGCTCATCTGACTTTCTGAAGGGCAGTTGTGTATGTGATGGAGATAGCCTGTTCAGAAGGTGGCTAGAACTGAAACTCAGAAATGTCTATTTCTTCTGCTCTAGAATAATAATAATATCATTAATAAAATAGTTATAGTTAGCAATAATAAAGTTTATGTAGTGCTTTAGGGTTATTATTAATACAATTAGGTTTAATTTAAAATTCAGGTTTAATTACTAAAATATGGCTTATTATAAATATATATTATTTAAGGCTTCTCATAGCATTGCCAGTGCTTAGCCAGAGCCTGGCACATAGTAGGCACTTAATAAAGACGTGCTGTCTAACCAGCAAGCCCTTCACATCTCATTTGATCCCCGGTATTAGCCCCAGGGAGGGGGTGATGGAGGGCTGGTGCCCGGGCCAGAGGCAGACTCCACTTACCGTACACGGTCAGCCGCAGGATGTGGCTTTCAGTCCGGCCCCTGGTGTCCACCAACAGCAGTGAGAAGTTGCCGCTGTCCCCTTGCTCCAGCGGCTGAATCTCCAGACTGAGGTTGCTGTGCAGCCGGGTCCTGCCCAGGAATCGCGAGTCGTACAGGATCTCCGGTGCCCCGCGGAAAAATGTGGCCACCAGCTTCTCTGAGGGCCACAGGGACCTCCAGATGGCGTCACGGAGTCGGAAACCTGGGGGCACCTCTGCCTCCAGCAACGCAGAGCCCCCCACGAGTCCCTGCACCTGGGCCCAGACAGCTGGGAGCAACACTGGAGAGAAGAAGATATCGTCAAGATGGGATCCCTTCCTCAGGATCCTAGAACCTTAGGATGGAAGGATTCTTGGAAATCCACAGACTTTCCCTTCCCCATTCTACAAGTAAGGACGCTACGGGCCAGAGAGAGCTAGCACTTAAATTCGCGTCAGCCTGTTGCAAATACAGTACTTTTTATTTTTTGCTACCTCACAGCTGACTTTATTTTAGGTCTATTGATTTCAAGAAATAATGATAGATAATAGATGGGTGATAGATAGCATTTATATAGCACATTAATATTTGCAAAAAGTGCTTTGCAAATATTGTCTCATTTTATCCTCACAACAACCCTTGGATTTGAGTGCTATTATTTCCCCCATTTTACAGATAAAAAAAGTGAAGCACACAGAGTTAAGTGATTTGCTCAGGTCTTCCTGACTCCAGGTCCATTGCTGTATCCATTGAGCCACAATGAGGTGCATAATAGATGATGATGATGATGATAAATTATCAACATTTATGTATCACTTTAAGATTTCTTAGCAAAGCATTTTACATGTGTTATGCGTGGGGTTCCCTATATTTAGGAAACCATGCTTCTGGTCTGTGTCCAGGGTCTCAGACCACTCAATTCAACAATTAGAGACCTATACCATGTGCCCAAGGTAGATGGTAAGAAGGGCATATTACAGCTATGATACAGCAACTGACTTCCTTGTGACCTTGGGCAAGTGACTTCCTTTTCTGTGCCTCAGTTTCCTTATCTATACAATGAGGGAGTTAAATTAGATAATTCCTAAGGTGCCCTCTGACTTTAAATTTCTGTAATCCTCTAAGGGATAAGGCAATGAATAAGATCCCCAAATTCCAGATTGATTGGATTTGAAGGAAAGTTAGATTATCGTATCATCAGGAACAGATGTCACATTATCTAGTCCAAACATCTTACTTTTGTAGGTAAGGAAACTGAGGTCGAGAGAAGCTACATGACAGACCCAAGAGTTGAATCCAGATACTCAAACTGTAAATCTATCCTTCTATGAGATATGTAAGCCACATTACTTCTTGGTTTTATATGTATGTGTCTGAGTGTGTAAGTATAGGTGCCTGAGTGTATGTGTATGTGTGTATGTGTATGTGTGTTATGTTTGTGTGTGAGTGTGTATGGATATCTGAATGTATGAGTATATGTGTGAGTATGAGGGTATAAGTATGTATGTGTGTGAGTATATGAACATGTGTGCATGTGAGTGTATATGTGTATGAGTATGTGTGAGTATGTATGTGTGTGATTGTGTGAGTATGGGTATCCGAAAGTATGAGTATGTGTGTGAGTGTGTGTGACTGTGAATATGGATGCCTGAGAGAATGAGTATATGTGTTTGAGTGTGAGTGTATGAACATATGTGTGTGAGTGCATATGTATGTAAGTGTATGAATATGTGTGAATGTGCATGTGTGTGTGTGAGTATGGGTTCTGAGTATTTGAGTATATGTGTGTGTGTATGAACATGTGTATGTGTGTAAGTGTATGAGCATGTATGAGTGTGTATGTATGTGCATTGTTTGTATGCATGCATGTTTGTGAATGTGTATGTGACTTTGAACCTGCATCTTTGAGGGGGAGCTAAGTGGCATAGTGAAAAGACCCTTAGACCTGTAGTCAGAAAGACTTGAGTTCAAATCTAGCCTCAGACACTTACTGGTTGCGTGACCCTGAATAAGTAATTTAACTGGTTTGCCCCAGTTTCCCCATCTGTATTTTCCAGAAGAGTTGTAAGGATCAAATGAAATAATAGATATAAATCACTTTACAAACTTTCAAGTGCTATGTAAACACCAGCCACTATTATTAACCTCTAGTCAGCAGGCCTCTAGTTTGGTGAAAATGTCATTCCCTAAACTTTCTACTGCAGTCCTGTTGAGCTCAACCAACGTTTATAGAGCGAAACAGGGGTAAGCTGTAGGTGGACACAATTAAACTGAATCTGCGTTATGAACACTTTTAAAGTCTAGACAACCAACCAAACAAGCCCTGATTTGTAGTGTTTTCCAGTTTCTAAGGTGTAAATGCTCACACTGAAAATTTATCAATCTCTTGGCCAGCTGTTTAGAGCTGACTCCGGCACACCCCTGCCATCCTTGGAAGTTAAAGGAAGAGATGTTAGAGCCCCAAACCAGAAATCTGAAAGATTGGAAGAGAGAACAAGAAAGGAAGTTGTTCTTCCTTTAAGCCTTCCAAATGGGCGATTCTTCCTGGCTCAGAGGCCAGTCCTCCTTGGCATACATCCTTATTCTTGTCTCAGAACACAAGCAACCAAGGAAAAATCTCTAGGAGCACAAGCTATTTAGCAAGAAGTGACCGGAGTATGTACTCAATCCCTTTTCCCTCCCCCTCCTCCAATGTCCCCAAACTTCATAGGGTCCAGGAGGTCAATCAAGAACCTCTGGTCAAACATGCTCTTTAGCCAGAGACCTGTGCATACTATCCCCATACTGCAAGGGCGTGCCTGTTAGACCTGCAAAATGAGGTCATTGTACAAGACATCTTTTCTAGCTCTAAATCTTACAATAAAGGCTTAAGATGTGGCTCTTTCAGGGAGTATTTTTGAAAAGGAGTTTCTGCTTTTAAGAACAGAAATGTCTTACCTTCCTTTGGGAAGTGAATAAAATCTTGGCAATCCATCCCTGAAAGATTGCTAACCTCTAATCTAAACTCTCCTGGAACCCAGTTATATTTTCCAGCTGTTGCCACTGTCTGGGATAACACGTGCTGTAAATATACTGAGTTCTAAGGGCACACTTAGTATCACCCAAGGATCATAGGATTTAGAGTTGGAAGGGGACTGATTGATTATTCAGTCTAAATCATTCATTTTATAAATAAGGAAACTGAGGCCCAGAGAAGACCCAAGATTATACCATTTTATTCTTTCTTAAACTCGCTTCTCTGAGATTTTAAGGTTGCCTGTTTATTATAGGATGTATTGAGCACATCTATGTTCACCCTTAGCAATCAGTCATATCTTTTCTTGGCTCTTATCTTTCCACAGTGAGAAGTCCTAATCTTTTGGTCTCTGCCTAAAAGTGAATAGAAGTTATATCATCTAAGCAAACATTGACTGTCCATGAGCTGAGGCAGGAAACCAGCCGAAAATAACCATGTGCCATGGACAAACTACAAAGTGAAAGTGTCACATGGGAATAATTGAGAATTGATTAGAACCATCAGTTCTACCATCTCCTGATTCTCAAACTGTAACTCTCACTGTGGGTTGCCTGATTTCAGCAGTTATGTATCCTCCCCTCCTCCATGCTCTCAAACTTAAAAACTCAGTCCATTTTTCAAAAGAGAAAATTAAATAAATGTTAAAAATATTTTTTTAAAAAGAAAAGATTAAATATAGTGCAGTGGAAAGAATAATGGATTTGGAATAGTAGAACCTGACTTCAAACTCTAGTTCTTGAACTAATTAACAATATGTCTTTAGGGGAAGTCACAACTTTGCCAGGCTTCTATTTCCTTATCTGTAAAATACTGCATATATTCTCAGATTAGATGAATTAGATGATCTCCAAGGTCCCAATGATCTCTAAGTCTCTGATCTGATGATTCCATGAAAAAGAAACTCCATCCTGGCTTTAGAGGGAAGATATATTTGTGCTAATTGAAAAAATAGAGGGTTTCTTCCTCTGATGAGACAAGATAGAGCTGTTGAAATATATTCTCAAGATCCACTATTTTGTTATGTGGATAACTCCTCCCACAAATGAAGTGTTAAACTATCCTGTGACTCACCATTCTGTGACTCAGTGGATGATCTTCAAGAGTGGCTTTCACTGCCATTGTCTTCGATCAAGTTTCTCTGAACATAGCTAGAGTCAGTTCATAGATGGCACATATATAAGCAATAGCTAGGTACATCCATCAGGAGCTACCAAAGTTTCTGCTCCTTTGGCTTAGACTTTAACATTTTCCTTACACCTCATGATGAAGCTTTGAAATAGGACTTTATTGGGAGAGTTGGAGCACAGGAAAATTTAAAAGGAAAACTTTTGCTCAACAAAATAGAATAGCACAAGTATAAAAGTATAAGCGTAAAAACAAAAGCAGTTTGTTTTGACAAAAATACAAATGGCCATCATAACCTATCCAAAATACATGAAGAACTAACAAATACAAATAAGAAGTCAAAAACCAGATTCCCTTTCATGAGTGATCAGAAGGGGTGAATGGATATTTCACAAATGAGAAGAACTAGTCATTAGTAAATGATTTTCCTGTACTGGATAGAATGATGATCTTGACTTCAGAAAGACCTGGATTCGAGACCTGTCTCTGACACTTATTAGCTGTATGGCCCTGGGCAAGTCATTTAATTTCTCTGAGCCTCAGTTTCCTCATCTGTTAAATGGAGGAGTTAGACTTGGTGGCTTTAACATCCTTACAGCACTAAAGTTAATCCTTTGAGTCTATGAATTATTCCATGATTCTTCTAAGGCCTTGTAGTGCTGTGGTGAGGACTCTGGGTCTGCTAAGTCTATGCCAGTGGGTCACAAGTTGAAGAAGATGCTATCAAACTGGAAAAGTTTACAGTATGAGTCTGGAAACAGGATATTTGTTATCCAAAGATCAACCTCAATGAGTTTGGAGAGGTTCATCACCAGAAAGTTGGGGGTAGATAGGGTCAATAAAGGCATGAAGACTGTATACTAATACATGGCAGGTCACCTACACAGAGGAAAACTCTCATTTTTTGAAGTACTTGAAGAAGGTCATGTAATAATAGTTTGTATTTTTATAGTATTTTATCGTTAACACAACATTTTATTCTTTCCAAATATTTTACACATTATGCCATTTTTCCTTACAATAACTCCTTGATTAGTGATACTATAGTTATCCCTTTCACATCGCAACTTTTTCCATCAAGGTTTTGGTATATCACAGGGTTGACATAAGAAGTTAAATGGGAATTTTGGGAGGAATTTTGTGGAAGCCACAGATAATGTTGAAGGCTAACAAATGACATACAAGTTTAGAAACTCAGAAATGTATAAATATATGTATAGCATTGTATAATATCAACTCAAATTTATGATGAGGTATTATAAACACTCCATAAAGAAAAAGAAAACAAATCAGATTTCTTCCCTAGTACGAAGAGAGAGCCAAAAAAAATTTTACATGGATTTTCCTGATCATGGGGTGCTGTGAACCTAGCCCCCCCATTTCCTGCAATGTGGAAGGGATAACTGTCTCTAAATTAGTTTGAGTAAATTCTAGAATATTAATAACATATACAAAGAGTCAAAGAGTATGTGAATCAAAATCTTAGCCACAAAATCTCTAAACCTGGAAAGAAATGTAGATTATTGAGTTTAACCTTTTTTTTTTTTTTTTTAGCATGAGCAAACAGACTCAAAGAGGTGATGGGACTTTTCTAAGTTTACACATATAAGGTTAAGTTGGAAAAAATTTCCACCAACCAACAAAGTAAATAAGTGGCAAATAGGTCTTAATGCAGTTACAAATCTGTACCCTTGAAGCTTATTAAGAGTTTGAGTTTGATACCTGATACACAAAAAATCTAAAGTGTAAGGATGTAAGTTTGAATCCCAGGCTCTGCCATGTTCCAACTATGTGATTTTGGGCACATTATTTTAAGCACATGAGTTTTGGGCGCATGAGTTTTAGCTTCCTGTACGATCTAGGAGGTTGAACTAGAACACTTATAAAGTCTTTTCCAGTTCTAAATTTATGATACTTTGAGTTTTGGTGTGGACAACTCCCAGCATGGGAACTCTTTCCATAAGGCAGATTGCAGTCTAGGAAATTGTCTAGTCCTCTGTCTTAATATTGCTTCAAAACAAGTGACTCTAACTACATAAAAACAACACATACGCTAGGATTTTTTTAAAAGAAAAGTTTAGACACATGTCAGTAGTTCCTTTTTCTCTATAAAGTTGTGTAAATTCCAATCATGTGAAAGAAGGAAGTCTATAATAAACAGTGATCAAATTTTGGTCCCTTAGAGATGGAAGAGGAACTGTAGTCACTAAACATTTGGACAGCAGTTTCTCAAACACTAGAGTTTTTGGTTAAGAAGGCTAGTTCTATGTTGTCAATGTCACCCTATAGGAAACTAGCAAACCCAGCAGGCCACAGGTGACAGATATCCTTACCCTTTCACAGAAGCCTCTCATCTCAATGAGGCACTTAGGTGGCATAATGAATAGAATGTTGGATCTGGAATCAGAAAGACTTGAATTCAAATCCTAATTCAGATACTTACTAGCCATGTGGGCTAGCAAGCCACTCTGTTTGCCTCAGTTTCCTCAGCTGTAAATGGGGATAATAAGAGCATCTACTTCTCAGGGTTTTTGCGAAGATCAAAGGTGATAATCTCTGTAAGGTGATAGCACAGTGCTTGGCATGTAGTAAGGCGCTATGTAAATGTGAAGTGTTATCACTAATACTAATACACACTCCCATGCATCCTAGCTCAAATCTTTTAGTATTCCATGACTATAGACAAAGGCATTAGGTACACAAAACTGAGCGAAGAATAGCTGCTAAATGATGCTCATTGAGTCAATTGCATGTTGGCCAAAAGAAGACAAGATGGAGGATTCCACACTGGGACTTAAAGTTCACAGGTGAGATCCTTTCATAACAACCTTGTATGTAGGTGATATAGGTGTTATCAAGCTCATTTTACAGAACAGGCTCAGCAGGTGAAGTTATTTACCTATAATTGCATAGTTTGTGTCCAATCTGACATTCAAACATTGGACTCCCATCTCCAAGATAGGACTTAGAACTATAGCATTTCTTATACTTCTTAGGTATTGAAATAGATAGTATAGTGGACTTGAAGTCAAGAAGACCTGAGTTCAAATCCTGCTTCAGACTCTTATTAGCTGTGTGACTCATAATAAATCACTTAACTTCTCTGGTCTTCAGTTTCCTCATCTGGAAAAATGAGGGTATTAGTTTTGATGACCTCCAAGTCCCCTTTGTAATTTGAAAGTGGAGCCGAAAGACCTAAGTTCAAATTTTGATTCTGCTATTTACACCATTGATCTGGTGTTTTTAGAGGAGAGGACGCTGGATGTGGATTTAGGAAGAACTGGGTTCAAATCCTATCTCAACCCATATTAGCTCTGGGACTTGCTAATCACTTAATCTTTCTTCACCTGTAAAATGAGGAGGCTGGATTTGATGGTCTCCTCATGTGTAGATGAAGAAGGCTTAATCCAATAAACATTTATTAAGAATCTACTGTATCCACCAAAACACTATATTATAATCTGGCAATAAAAAAGACAAAAATTAACAGCCCCTGACCTCAAGGAGATTGCATTTTATTGTGGAGGTAGAGGGAATACAATGTGTATAGAGATGAAATGCAAAATATGAACAAAGTAATATAAAGGTATTAAAAATGTAGCAAGGTGGCATAATGTATAGAATGCTGGACCTGGGAAGTCTTGAGCTCAAATCCTACTTTAAATACTTGCTAACTTCCTGACCCTGGATAAATCACTTAACTTTTGTTTGCCTCAGTTTCCTCATCTGTAAAGTGGGGGTAATAATACCATCTATCTCCCAGGGTTGTCGTGAGGAACAAATAAAATAATGTTTGCCAAGTGCTTTACAAACCTTAAGTACTATAAATGCTAATTCTTCTTGTTATTATTATGTCATCGCCATTATTATTATTCATAAAGGTGTGAAATCTGAGCTTTGAAGGACTAATGAATGTTGCAAACATAGGGGACCGGGAAGAGAACTTGCATGAAATAAGATTAAAGAAGATCAGTGGGAGCCAGACTGTGGAGGGTTTTAAATTCCAGCCAGGCTAGGGATTTTGCATTTTATTCCAGATGCAATAAGGAGTCCTGAATATTTTTTAGTATAGAGTGACCTGGTCAAATCAGTATTTTGGGAATATCAATTTGACAGCTGTGGGCGAAGAGTATATTGGAGTAAGGAGATGCTAAAAAGCAGGGAGACCAATTAAAAGTCTATTTCGATAGTCTGGGTGAGAGATAAGGGTACAAACCAGGGTGGATGCTGTGTGAGGGGAGATAAGCAGACAGATTGTGAGAGATGTGGAAGTGGAGTGTAGAAGACTTGGTAATTGATTGGCTGTGGCGGATGAAGGAAAGGAATGAGTCAAAGATAAAACCAAGGTTATGCACAGGAGTGACTGAAAAAAATGGAAAGAAAGAAAACAAGTATGGAGGACAGGTGCATTTAGGGGAAAGTCTAATAAGCCATCTGAGATTTTGAGACTGGGGGAAAGGGGATTAGAGGTGCTACAAGGCCAGGACAGGAGGGTACTCACAGCAATCAACAGAATTTTTTTTTTTTGCTTTGGAAGATGCAGATCTTCCCTTGGTAATTTTAGTAATCCCTTTCATTCTGTATCAGTTTGTTACTCCAACATAGAAATAACTAAAAGAGAAGGGTACCTTCCTTCCCCAATTACCCTCTAAGGAGGCTTAAGCCTTCCCTTCAAACTGTCTTTAGAAATAAAGTATTCTTCCAGATGCCACCCGGTGTTCTTACATCATCTCTACCGAAGGGTCACCACTATGTCCCATTGCCATTGACCCCAAAGAGTGCTCCTGAAGCTGTAGCTCCTCCTGAAGCTCTCTCCTAGGTCTCCCCCATACTTCTCCATTACTGTTTTTTCTTAGTGCTACCTTGCAATTAAGATTTGATAACTTCTTGGCTTTGGTGGCTCTCCCCCATCTTCCTCTAGTCCTTCCTTGGCCCTTCAGATGCAAACTCACAATTAATCATGGTTTGCCTAGACCTATACTTAGGTGGAATTCCAGCTTCCAGGTCACTCCTCTTGAACCTTCTCCCTACCCCCAAACTCTCCATACCTTCCCAGAGAAGGAGACTTTGAAGTGTCCAGACAGCCATCTTGCTCCACCATGGGCGAAGAAAGGACCCAGGGAATGAGTGTGTGTGTGTGTATGTGTGTAGGGGAAATAGTTCAAAAAGAAACTAACCAACTGGAAACTGGAACATCCTGGGCTAACAGGATGTGGGGAACCTCACTGTGTCAAGTCATGGAAAATCCCATCACAAGAAGGAGGAATCTTGACTCAGAACAAGATGCCCAGAAAACAAATGCCCCCGAATAAAGTAGAAGTTGGCTCAGACCAGATTAGACTATTTTAAGAACAGATTCTTATAAATCAGCCCCTTTCACATATTCCTATTCTGCTAATACAACCATGACAATTTCCTGGGCACATTAAAAATAAAATTATTCACCTCGAAGCTCTGTCTCTCCACCCTTCATTTACTGAAGCAGCATTTAAAGTTGGCTACACTGTGCCACTCAGCAGAGAGAGGAGAGGAAACCAGACTGCAATGGGTTAAAGGGAATGGTTAGGAAGGGAGACCCGGTAGACAGCTTTTTGTAGAAGTTAAGTGGTGAAGAGAGATGGGCTAAAAGGGTCAATGGTATGGTTTGCAGGCTGATTCAAAGGAGCTTGTGGGGTGGGTGTGTATGTTCATCCTTCATTGCTGAAGAAGACCGTGCCATCACAGAAATGACGGCATGACTTGCACTTGACTTTGTTTGGAGTGAGGGAGGGCTGTGCAGGTCACCAGCCTCACTTGTCCTCCAGAGCCATCTGAATCCAGTGACCAGATACTCATCAGGGTGACTGGAGATGACCCAGGATGAGGCAATTGGAGTTAAGTGTCTTGCCCAAGGTCTCACAGCTAGCGAGTGTCAAGTGTCTGAGGGGAGATTTGAACTCAGGTCCTCCTGACCTGGTGCTCTATCCATTGCACCACCTAGCTACCCCTACTGCATGGGTGATCCAAGATTGACGATGCAGGAGAGAGGGTCTGCCTGCCTCCTGGAGTAAGGTTGGGGAGGGATGACCAAGCTAGTGTAAGGCAAGGGTTAACTCTGCGGTTGGTCCTCCAAAGCCTTCTAATCACTAGTCCACAGCACTGCTCATTACCCAGCCACAGGGGGGAGTTCACTCAGGTAAATTAGTTGTGGAGTTCAAAGGGCCCACTCCCAACACTCTCTAATTAAGACAGCAGCTTGCAGCCGAAGCTCCAGATCCCAGCTCTCTATTCCTCAGGGCTTTTTGGGAAAGCTAAATGTCTGGTACAAATGCAAGCTCAGTAGCTCCATCTGCCACCCACAACAGACTGGCTGCAGTTAAAAATGACGTTTTTTGTTTTTTTTTTAGAGCAAACTGATGCACTGAGGCTGGAGGAGGGGAGCGAATCTTTGTAAACAGAGGGCTCTGACCACCCTCCCTGGCCGCCTCTCCCATTAACCCTTTGTTGCCTTGCTTCTTAGGGTTTTGAGTAGTAAAGGACTGTGATCACCTACTTAAACTAGAAGACTGGGGAGGGGAAATGAGCTGCTCTAGTCACCAGGCAAGCAAAGCTAAGATTCAAACCCAAGTCTTATAGCGTCAAAGTAGAACACTTGGTATATGCTTGTGTCTCATTTACTAGTACTACAGAAACATGAGACACGCCCAGTGGTATGATGGTAAATGTTTAATAACTGCCTCTCTGAAAATGATACACTTTCAGGTTTAACCATCATTATTAACATTTTCTCTATCACTTTCTGAAGTCTAGAGAAATTAAAAAAATTGAGCTTTGTTTTGCAACATTTGTGGATTTCCAAGGTATAAATGCACACACTAAAGATTTAACAGTCAGCTCTAGCTAACCAGTATGAGCTGACTCCAGCAGACCCCTGTTTACACTTCTCTATGAGTACAATGGAACTCTATTAATTGTTACGTGCAAATAATACAAATATTAGCTCCCTTAAGAACAAACCACCAACCTGCTTCTTAGATTGCCCAAAAAGAGTTTTATACTGATGCTCAGCTGAAGTCCATATGTCTCTCCCCATGGCAGGTGTCTAGCAGGTCTCCATTAATCAGCACCGCCCTGAAAGAATTCTAGTAGCTGAATCTCAAGTTTGGGGTAACAAAGAAGGTACCTGTCCCAGGAGCAGGCTTGGATCTCCAGTGGTTTTCTTACAGTTCTAGTTATGGCTGTTCCTAATTTGTTTACCACATAATTTTATTGTCCAGATCATTAAATGTCACTTTTAACATTTTTTTGCATGGATGATATTGTTATGGGAGAAATACTTCTCTCTAAGTCCATGTGGTAGGTAACCGCTGCCAAGATACATTTAATACAATGTAAAAATTATAGACGTAAAAACCAAGATTTTATTATGATGCTCAAGCACAGGTTCAGACTTCAGAGAAAACAATAAAAGTGAATGACCATTAGAATTCTAACAAGTCGTCTTACAGACAAAATTACAACAGAGTGACAGAAGAGTAATTCTTTTATCATAGTGCAATCTTGTATATTCCTCTTAGGCCATAAAAAATAAAGAAAAGCTAAAATGACAATCCCATGCTTCCTTCAATGTCATAAAAGTTGAACAAACTTGGTTAAACAGAGTCATAATCTCATACATAAACAAACCTAGTTAAACAGACTATCGGTAAATTAAGTCAGATTAAATTACATTCAGAGGGCTCACAAATAGCCTGATTGAGGGGAAGATCTACATGTTGAAAAAATGTCAGGGACAGTTAAGTTTCTTCTTCTGGCTTCTTATCTAAGGAATATTTAAGTCAATAAGTAAATTTTTATACCCCATAAAACAAATTTTCTTTAGATGAGGTTAATATTAAAAGAAGATAGGCTTTCAGTTAGCCAAAAGTTCCAGGAAGAATAAATAAAAATCAAATCCCCCAAATTCCCATTACAATATGTCCTATCAGAAGGTTCACACATGTTTACTAATTTTTTTACTACATCATGTGATACAAGTGCTTATCTTGCTATTGAAAAACAGCCTATATATACAAAAACATTTATAGGAGCTCTTTTAGTGGTGGCAAAGAATTGGAAATTGAGGAGACGCCCATTTGGGACTTGGAATTCTCTAACTGGGGAATGGTTGAACAAGTTGTGACATATGATTGCGATGAAATACAATTGTTCTATAAGAAATGATGAAGGAAAT
Source organism: Bettongia penicillata ogilbyi (assembly GCA_023548195.1). Lineage (NCBI taxonomy): Eukaryota > Metazoa > Chordata > Mammalia > Diprotodontia > Potoroidae > Bettongia > Bettongia penicillata. Next base: position 1,480,827 of record JAJHZJ010000630.1, read on the forward strand.
AGTTTCAGAAAGACTTGGGAGGACTTATATAAACTGATTCAAAGTAAAATCAGAGAACTAGAAGAACATTGTATATAGCAACAGCAGGATTATAAAGATGATCAACTTGGAAGACCTAGCTACGCACAACAATTTGAAAGAACTCATGATGAAAAATGCTATCCACCTACGGAGATGAATTGAAGCATATTTTTTCACTTTCTTCATTTTTCTTGCTTTTTTTCCAACATGGCTAATATGGAAATATGTTTTACATGACTTCATATGTATAATAGATGTTGCTAATAAGGGTGGGGAACCTAAAGCCTCCTAGCCATACGTGACCCCTCTAAGTCCTCCAGTTTAGCCCTTTGACTGAATCCAAACTTCTTAGAACAAATCCTCTTAATAAAAGGATTTCTTCTGTAACTTGGACTCAAAAGACCCCACCCAAGTACCTAGAACGTCACAAGTGGCCTGGAGGCTGCAGGTTCTCTACCACTGGATAGTATTTCTTGCCTTTTCAACGGGGCAAGGGACTGGAAGGAGGGAAAGATTTTGGAACTGAAATAAAAAGAAAAATAATTTATAGGAAAACAACTTAAAAAAAAACTCAATCACAAAATGGAGGCTTAAAGCAAAATACAAAAGACTTCAAACTTAGTTAAGTTGACAAATTTTTTCCCATTATATTACTAAGGTAATAAACTTATTCTCACTACACTGCTATTGTCTACCATGCCAGTCAGTCAATAAGTATTTATTGAGTATGCTTACTATATTCTGGTCATGGTGCTCAGGACAGGAATGCAAAAGCAATGTTTCTACTTTCAGGGAGCTCATGCTATTGATTACTATAGAGAAGTCTGGCCAATTGTGCACTGAGAGAAAACTAGATAAAATCCTGAGTGCTACTGGACAGCCAGTCAAGAGCAGTCTTCATCTTCTCTCTAGGGGTATCTAGAGGTACACAGTAGACAGAGGAGAGGAGGGGCAAGATGAAATAATTTGGATTGCCTTGATTTTTATCCTGGGTACATGACTCCTAGTTGTGATGGCTGGAGGAAAAGAGGAGAGTGGGGGCCGAGGGAAGGTTTGAGAGGAAGGAAGGCAAAAATAAATCACTTGGTTGTGATTGAAAAACTGGTCTGGGTAGAGCTCTGCAACTCAACCCCAGAGTGTGTGTGTGTGTGTGTGTGTGTTTGTGTGTATGTGTGTGTATGGTGAAAGGGCAGGCTATACAGCCCAATGCATTTTTTGCTTCAAGGGCTTTTCTCCACACCGCCCCCCCCCAAAGTTAGCCACTCGACTCTGATTTTGAAAATTACATTGAGGGAGGCATACATTCCGGGGCTAGGGAGGTGTACAATGTCCTTTGTATCAAACCCTGGTCTAATATACATCTCCAGTAATGTGTCCATTCCTGGGTGGCATAATTTAGGAAGGAGATTGATAAACCAGATATTTTCCAGAGGAGGGCAATTAGGATAGTAAAAGGCCTCAAAAATGTGACATATGAGGACATGTTGAAAGAGCTGGGAATATCTACCTTGCAAAAGAGAAGATGGGGGTGATGAGGCAGCTCTCCTCAAATATTTGAAAGACTGTGGAAGAGGGAATCCACTCTTTGGCTTCAGAGGGAAGAATGGATAGAAGTTGTGAAGAGGTAATTTTAGGCTTGATGTCAGGAAAAAATCCCTAATATTTAGAGCCATCTAGATGATGAAACTGGGGGTCTTCAAGTAGAGGTATGTTGCAGAGGGCATCCTTGTTCAGATATGGGAAATAGATACATTTAATACAATGTACAATAGATACATTTAATACAATGTAAAAATTATAGACGTAAAAACCAAGATTTTATTATGATGCTCAAGCACAGGTTCAGATTTCAGAGAAAACAATAAACGTGAATGACAAGTAGTCTTACAGACAAAATTACAACAGAGTGACAGAGGAGTGATTCTTTTATCATAGTGCAATCTTGTATATTCCTCTTAGGCCATAAAAAATAAAGAAAAGCTAAAAATGACCTCTAAGACGCCTTTCCATTCTGAGATGCTATGATTCTGTGAACTGTACCGTAAAGGTTCTTATGACCGGTCTCTAGGCACCAACTGGTCACTGATATTAGCACTTTCTACTATAAAGGTAACTGTCCAAATACCATACTAAATTAAGTCTACTTTGAACACAAAAGCAGACAACTCTCCAACCATGTCAAATTCATCAGAAGGAGCCAGAAGAGTGATAAAGAATAAAAAGATCTTTGGGTGGAAGGTGGGTGGCCACTTGTTGGGATATGGTGAAAAGAGGAGCTTCAGGTGGCAGATGTGGCTTGGAATGGATGACCTCTGAAGGTGTTTACAATTCTAAGGTTTAGAGTTTGGCTTCTATGAGATAATTGGGTAAGGTCCCATAGGAAATGAACCTTGGCAACTTTAGAGGAAGCTGTTCTAATGGAAGGAAGATAGTATAATAGCTTTGAGGAGAGGGTGGAAGCAGTAGAGTTGAGTTATAAAGTTTAGTTACAAAAAACTAAAGAAAGAGAGATGACCTGTCATTGGGAAGTGGCAACTGCTAGAACTGGATCAGGGTCTTTTTAAAGAAAGGGTCATAGAATCTAGGTCCAGAAGGAGGATCCAAGAAGTCATCTTGTCCAAATCCCCCATTTCACAGATGAAAAATCTCAGATCTTTTGCCTCCTATTTGGTTTTTTCTTTACTGCTGTTACCACTGAAAGGTTATTATCAAAAAAATTGATCCATTTTCAAGTCTCTATCCCACTTGATGTTCTCACCTCTAATCTCTCTCCTTTTTCCACCTATCATGTAGGGAGCTAGGTGACACAGTAGTTTTGACCTGGAGTTGGGAAGACCTGAGTTCAAATCCTGTTTCAGTCACTCCCTAGCTGTGTGAACCTGGGCAAGTCACTTAATCACTCTTAGTTTCAGTTTCCTTATCTATAAAAATGATAGCGCCCAGCTCACAGGGTTATTATGAAGTTCAAATAAGAGAAGGGGGAAGAGAATAAGAATATGTATAGTGCCTACTATACACTAGGCATGGTGCTTAGCGTTTTACTAATATTAGTTTATCATCAGACTAACTATGTATATACAGTGCTTTGCAAACCTTGAAATGTTATTTAAATGGTAGCTATTATTTTTATAATCTTCTACAGAGATCTAATCATGTCACTCCCTTGACAAAAAGCCTTCATTGGCTCCCCACTATATTTAGGATAAAACAGAAACTTCTTAGCCAGCCTGGCCAAATTTAAGACATCAGTCTATTCTGATTCCAACCTACTTTTTGGACTTAGTTCACATAATTCTCCTCACACTGTTTCAGGAAACTGGGTTATTAGATGTTTCAAGGTCTTCTCCTGTCCATTCCCATTTATATTTACAGCTTCTGTTCCATCAACATCAGTGGAAATTCCTTTCTTTCTTCAAAGTAAGTATCAGGTGTCCGCTCCTTCTTAGAGACGTGGGACCATGACGTAGATAAAGAACTGAAGTTAGGAAGACTTGGGTCACACCTCTAACACTTATTAGCTGTCTGATCACAGATGGATCACTCTTAGCTTGTTACCTCATCTCTGTAAAATGAGGACTTGGACTAGATGCCCTTAAAAGTCCTTTCTCCTCTGAATATATCCTCTCAGAAGCCTTCTCTGAATTGCCCAGCTGATCTTTTCCCCATCAAAATGTTCTAGATCTTTCCTTTCTCCCCATCATACACCCTACCTTACATCATACCTACCTATTCAGAAATTCTATTTTCTCCTATTCGATTGCAGATATCTTGAAGTCAGGGTCTATGTTATAACCATCTTTTTACCCTAATACCTTGTAACAGTGGCTAGGACAGGATAGGTGCTTAATAAATGTTTTGAAGGGAAAAGCAAAGGGACTAAGCATTTATTAAGTGCCTACTATGTGCCAGATATTGTCCTAAGCACTTTACACTTATTGCATTTGATCCCCACAACAGCCCTGCAAAGATTGTGCTATCGTACCCATTTTACAGTTGAAGAAACTGAGACAGAAGTTAAGCAACTTGCCCAGGGTGACCCAGTTTTTAAAGTGTCTATGACTGGATGTGGACTCAGGTCTTCCTGCCTCCACGACCCATGCTGTATCTGCTCTACCTAGCTGCTAGTGTGATAGATAGATCAGAAGGGGTGACATCTAAAGTATAGGAGAGGCTTGATTTTGAGGGTAAGAGAGACTTTTCTCAGTTACCTGAAGGAAGGGGAAATGGGTATAAATTGAAGTGAAGTGAGTAGAGCTGGAAAAGCCTCATTCCTACCCAACCCTCTCCATTCAATAAGTACAGACTGACAGCAACTATCATGTTCCTTGCACTAAGCCTAAGGGGAAAACAAAGTTCAGTAAGATCTCATTTTGTGATAGAACTAGTAGGTGCAAAATATGAGAGGTGTAAACACCTAATGGTCCAACATTCATTTTTCATTCAAAGCCACAGAATCAGCAATCACAGAGTGTGAAGGACAGAGTTATTTTCAACAAACAATTATTTTTAAAAAATTGGAAATAAAACAGTCTTAGCAAAGCTAGTAAGGAGATGAGGAGGAATACAAATGGTATGCCTGCTCTCTTTTTGCTCCAGGATGAATGAAATATGCTTCGTTGCCGTCGTCTGTAACTAAATTGTAATTCCCCAGTGGGCAAGAACTGAGTCTATCATTCCATCTTTCTCTGTGCTTTTGTGACAGCAGATGCTCAGTGAGAGAGATAATAGAAGTGTAGCCAAAAGCTGAGTTTCTGAAATGCCCAGTGGGGTCATAAGGGGCCAGCGCTGAGGATATTTGGTCTCATTTTTCAACCAGGGCTCAAACAAAACAGCTCCCTAGCTGTCTTGAAACAGAGGCAATGTACCCAACAGACAATGTGCTGACATCACCAAAGGGTGATGTTAGCCCGGCAGCATCGGAGGTGTAAGTTGTAAGTGTTCTTTCCATGGGTGTCCTCCATGTAGTATTTCTTGTCCATACACTAAATGTGTCCCCTCTGTGCATATTCCTTGGTCATGTGAGCTCCCTTCATATACATCATCTATTTGTGTCCCTTGTTCATGGGTGTTTTCTGTGTGCCTTTCTCCACTGCTGATGTGGTGTCATGTATGTGACCCTCATTTTCCTATAGAGTCATCTTTAACTCGTCTCTCTCCCTTATCCTTAAATCCAATCTAGTACAAAGAATATTGATTCTATCTCTCCCATCTTTCTCACATACAAATGAAAGATACTATTCTCCTTTAGGTTCTTTTCTCTTCTTACCTGGGTTATTTTAAAGTCTCTCAACTGGTTTCCCTCTCTCCAACCTCTTTTTCTAATTTGTTCTTGATGCTGCTAATGGAGTAATTTTCTTATAATCATGACATCCTCCCTTCCCTGTTTAAAAACCTTAAGTGGTTCCCTCTTATCTGTCCAGGAAATGTTGACTTTCTCAGCTTCATTGTCAAGGCCCACTGCAATCTGACTTTAGCCCATTTTCCAGCCTGATTTTATACTAGTTTGAGTCTTCTCCATGTGACCCAGGACAAGTCTTTTAATCTTAGCTTGGAGAATGGGTGGTGGGGAGATTCACTAGTTTATATTGTTTATGATTTCTTGCATCACTAACTACTTCAATTCTACCCTTCCTTCACAAAATAATAGAATTTGAGAGTTGAAAGCAGCCCAGCTCATAACACAACTGAATCCTCGCTATAATGGACCCCACAAATGGTCATCCACTTGGAGAAGGAGGGAAACCTCGTACCTCTTGAGGCAATCCATTACATATCAGTTCTATCTGGTCTATTTCCCATTCCCTGTTCCTATGTCAGGGCCTTTGTGAGTGCTGTCCTTTTTGACATATCTCTGCCTAAAGCAATTTTTCCTTTCCTTTGAGGTCTAGCTCAGGCATGGTCTCCTTCGTGAAGCTTTCCTGGTCCCCTGATCACCTCTTCCTCAAACCTCTTTTGCCTCAGACTCATCTTAAGCACTTTTTGTTCAGTCACATCTGGCTCTTCATTATCCCATTTGGGATTTTCTTGGCAAAGACACTGAAGTGGTTCACCATTTCCTTCTCTAGCTCACTTTACAGATGAGGAGCCTGAGGCAAACAGGATTAAGTGATTTGACCAGGATCACACAGCTAGTTAGTGTCTGAGGCTGGATTTGAACTCAGGAAAATGAGTCATACTGATTGCAGGCCTGGTACTCTATCCACTGTACCACCTAGCTACCCATTCTTATGTACTAATCACAGTTTAATTTGTGTTGCAGTTATGTGCATGTAAGTCTTACTCCCTCACCAAATTGTAATTGTATGCTAGAGGACCGGGTCTGTGTCCTATTTATGTTTATCTTCCCAGCATCTACAGAGTGTGGCACTGGTCAAATTATGTTGAATTGAGGCAAGTTTATGATGTTGTAAAGGTTATGCTTATATCCTGTCTCCTGGTATAGAGATAAATGAAGACTGAGAACCTAGCAACTCAAGAGACAAACAGAGTGGGTTTTCCTCTCATCCTTCTCATCATATTTTCTTCTTCAGTGCATATTTTGAGAAATGGAAGAAACAAGAGACTCTATTTTAGAATGGTTTTTTTAAAAATCACTTTTGACAAATGTTGGTTAGAAGTTTCTTGCAGTGTTGATATTAGGATGTTCCCATGGCTGTAAACTTGGGTTTCAAGCTAGACCTTACATGAAGAATTTGGTACAATGAGGTTGAGAGAGGCAGTTGCTTAGGACAGGTAACCAGGTGAGGGTGGGGAGAATTTGGAAAGGTGGGAAAAGAGGAAGAATCTCCCTGGCTACTTAGTGTTATTCATACTTGATACATTCATTGCCAACTGGCTTATGTGCTGTTTCCCGAAATTGCACAGGCTTTCTTAATGCCTGGTAAAGCTCTCTCCTCCCTTCTTCCTCTTAGATTCTTTAGCATCATTGAAGACTCAAATCAACTAACCGTATCTTTCCGGATCATTCTAGTTATTAGTATTCTTTGTTTCCTTAAACTGTTTTGTATGTAACTATCACTCCCTTGAAGCTTCTTCAGTCTGGCTCCACTTTCTTCCATCTCTACCCAACAGAAACTTGGAGTCTACTCTTGGTTTCTCTGCCTCTGACAGGGGAGCTTTTCTGCCTCCTGACTGCTTTCTTAACATGATTCTATTCTCCTTTTACCTCCAGCCCAAAGGACATTTAGACCCCACCTCTTGGTCCCAAACCATTTTTCTTCACCATGGCCCAAGAAGGTAACATACATTCCCTTCCCCCTCATTGGCACATCTTTATGTGTTCTCTTCTCTCATTAGACTACCAGGTTCTTGAGGACAAGGACTATCTTGTTTGTTTGTGTATCACCAGTACTTAGCATGGGGCCTGGCAAGTGATAAATGCTCTGTGGGTCTGTTTATCCTTTCTATTTTTCATCTACTTGTTTATGTTCCCAAATGAATGTATTACTCTCTGTCTTTACCCCTATCTCTTGGAATCTCTTCAAGGATCAACTCAAGTGCCACCATCTACAAAAGGTGTTTCCTCATTTCCCCAGTTATTAGTCTCCCCTGCCTTAAAAAATTTACTTAGTATTTGTTAAGGGATGACCCCTTTTTTTAAAAAAAAAGTTTATTCACTGAATTGGCATTACCTCACTCAAAGTGAGAACCTGAAAAGGCCTTAGCCTGAAAGGGTCTCCCATTGAATCTTGGGACATCTCCAGTCATTCTGATGAATATCTGGCCTATGGACCCAGATGGCTCTGGAGGAGAAAGTGAGGTTGGTGTTCTTGCACAGTCCTCCTTCACTCAAATCAAAGTCAACTGCAAGTCATGCCATCATTTCCCTGAGGTCATGGTCCTCTTCAAAAATGAAGGACAAATACAATTATTTGTAAGGTAACAGGCTTTTTTAGTGGCCAAAAAATATCACCAAAAGTGGTGATACGTATAATAAAGGTAGGAGTACAAGGTATGTGATTGGAGAGGAAGGACCTTACCTCCTTTATTTACCTTTTGCTCTGGTTCAAATTCATTTACATTCTAAGCCAGAGAAGAATTCAGCAATATCTAATCCTAAATAAGTTAGGTTTAATAACAGAAGACTTTGGTCTCTTCTAGAAGTAGGGATCAAAAAGAAAAGATAGTTTAAACCTAGAGGAATCTCTGTCTGATATAAAATTTTTTCTTTTTTCTTTTCAACTGGGACATGGCAGATATGACTTAAAAGCAGAGAGGTGTTCTAACTGCTATACCCTAGCAGACTGGAGTTGAAAGGGATAGTGTGGTTCTGAAAAGATACATCTAGAAGCTAGTAGCTGCTTGGAAACAATGATTTGCAAAGGCTACACACTTAGACGCCATCAGTGAAACACTTAGATGATACTATGTGCCCAGTGGTCACCATAATACCATCAGAGATGCCATGAAAGGAGCACAGAAATGTGCCAGTGGAGACTACATGGTCAGCACTCACCAATAGACCAGCAGAGATATCACTCCAGCATCAAGCAGGCTGAGAGAAGGTAGTATGAAAATATCATTAGGAGACATCTCTTTTCCTTCAGCAGTGGAGGTTTTCCCCTCCACGTGTGTGCCCTGACCATACCTAGTCTCTCTGTGTGTGCTCCTAATGCACAATGCTTATGCATGCTAACTCTCCCACTGATGGGATGTGGATTGGTAAGACAGTTCACCCTAGGTTTATGGGAGGAATGATTTACTGTGAATTTTCTTATTATACAATTTCTTTAAATCCCTTTACTTTTAATTAATCATATGTTCTGGTTGGCTAGAGAAGATGTAAAAATATCAGCTTGAGCTTATGAGCTATGGTTTTGTGTAGACATAGGATCCCAGCATACCTTCAACTTGAGGCAGCTATTCAAGGGACTCCATTTGCATGACCCAGGGTCTACATATTTAGTTTGCATTTACTTATTGGTGTATATGTTGTTTTTCTCCAGTGTAATATGAATGCCTTAAGTGCACAGACTGTTGTTTTTTTTTGTTTGTTTGTTTTTTTAGAGTAGTGCTGAGACTTAGGGCCTGGATCTCTGATTACACTAACTCCCAGAAAAGGAAACTCACACACAATGAAAGTTAGTGCTTAGAGTCTTTAAGAAACAATGAGAAGCTAAGTGATTCTCCCCAGGACTATAGCCAGTAAGTGTCAGAGGAAAGTAGTGAACCTAGTTCTACTCTCTCTATTCTGCCTCTCAGGATGGAGTAGAGTCAAAGGATTTGCTAAGAATATTTTATTAATCAAGAATAAAAGCCAGGAGATTGAAGAATAGCAGGTATGGAAATCCAGATATTCTTTAGGAACCATGGACCAAGGGCCTTCTGACTTCTCTCAACCTGGAGACATATATATGGTCATAGTTCTGACCATGAGTACTAACTCATGTGATCCAGCAACATTATTCCCATGACCCGCCCAGAGACTTCTGAAAAATTGAAGTCTTTGGTTTCTTGAGGGTGTATGTTTGCAAACCTGAAGCCTGATGCAAGGATATGCTGGAAAATGTTTACCAACTAATTGTACCCGTGATACACTTTCAAGTTTAATCTTTTAAGTTTAAACTTTTATATTTAATGAAATTAATACAAAATTAACTTTTTTTTCATCACTTTTTTAGGTCCAGATAATCAACAAAACAATCAATTAGCACTAATTTGAGTCAGCATGGTATGGTAGATAGAAGCCCTGAGGAGAGCCCTGAGGAGAGCTCTGGCTTAGTAGCTGTGTGGCCCTGTGAGGGTGCAGAGAGGACTGGAGACCATGGCTGCCATACAATGAACTCCTGAAGTAAGTGGGGACGTTTAGTTTGACAAGAGAAGATTTAGGAAGGCCAAAATAGTTGTCCTTATGTATAAGGTATCTTGATGAGGAGCCCTTAGATGTGTTTTGCTGGGCCCCAGAGGGAAGAACTTGGAAAAATAAAGGGAAATTATAAAGAGACATATTGAGTCTGATATAAAGACTTCTTAATAATCAGAGCTGTCCAACAGTAGAGTGGGCTACCTTGAGGGCGGAAGTGGAGGAAGAGAATAAGCACATATATCACACCTACTATGCACCCAGCCCTGTGCTCAGCACTTTATAAATATCATCTTATTTGATTCTCACAATAACTCTGGGAGGTAAGTGCTGGTATTATTCCCATTTGTGAAGACTGAGGCAAACAGACATTAAGTAACTTGCTCAGGGTGACACAGTTATTAAGTGTCTGAAGCTGGATTTGAATCCACTTTTTTTTTTTTTTTTCACTTCAGGCCCAGTCTTCTATCTACTCTGTTATCAGCTGCTTCCTTGAGAGACCATGTTGTGTTTGACATTCCTATGGGACATCCAAATTCTCAACTATGTCCTCTAGGAGGGAGTTGCATATTGAGGAGCCCACACACCATAAGACCAGCAGAGATGGTCTGCTGAGTACTGCTGAATTTCTCTGTTAGGCTAGCTCAGTAAGGCCACAGTGACTTGAAGGCCAGAGACAGAATGATGAACTCCTAGGGCCCAGTGAAGAGTATCCAACTTGTCCCAGTTTACAGAGGAGAAAACTAAGTTACTCAGAGGGGAAATGGTTTGCTTAGAGATGTACCATAACACAGTTGACAGAATGCTGTAGTTGGAATCAAAAATACTTTGGTTCAGACCTTAGACACTAAATGTCTGTGTGGCCCTGGGCAAGTTACTCAACCTCTCTGAGCTTCCTCAGAGATAGAGTGGGCATAACAATAGCACCTGCTTCACATGTACTTACCCAGGACTGAAACATGGTAGACTTCCCAGAAAGGAGGATTAAATGAGAATGTACATCAGATACATAACAAACTTCAGAGTACCATGTAAATGTTTTCATCATTTTTGTTCGTTTGGGGGCAAATATCGCTTTTATTCTTGGCATGAAATCAATAAGCAAATTAAACAGTACATAATAATGACAAAACAATGGAAAATAAAATAATTACAAAGTGACTCGGTACCTGCTGCTCTCCTGGAAGCTAGAAATTCCCAAACTACAGAAATTACTTTGAACCCAGGAATCCTAGGAAATGCAATTTGGGTGGACAAAAGAATGTGCATGACGGAACACTGTTAAAAGCTCAATATATGACACCTTCTGCAGGATCAGGTCGAAAAGACAGACCTCTATGAGTCATTATTATTGTCTCAGGTTACCTAGCTAATGGCATACCTAGGAATCAAATGCAGGCCTTCTGACTTGAAGCACTTTCCCCACAATACCATGTTGCTTTTCTAAGAACCAGAATCACCTCTGGAGCTCTTCTCCACTGAGGGCAGATCTGAGCTGTTTTCCGTCTTGCAAATTAGAACTCAACAAAAAGTTATCTCATCTGCCATACTTCATGGTGGGATAATAACACCCTGGGACAAATAAATACCACTGTCACTCAACACAGATACAGAGAGAAATAAGCATGTAAGACCAGCTCCTAACTAGAGTGAAAGAAGATATGTTACTTCCATGTTGTTCAATGGAATTGCCATGTCCCATTCTCAGCTCTTGGGGCTTTTCTAGGAAGTCTACCATGTTTCAGTCCTTGGTGATGACCTGGGTAAGTCCCCAGGGGCTCCTCGAGTCTTCAGAGGGAGAAGAAAGGCTCAGTTTCTTCTTCTAGGGTGGAGGAGAGGGGCTCTCGCATTGGAGGTGGTCTTTCTTCTAGCCCCTCTGAAGGGCATCTCAAGTTGGAGGATGATTGGTGGTGGGGGAGAATCAGGGATCACAGGGACAGAATTGTTATCATTTCTTGTATATGCCTGGGCCTTATCTGCCTGGGGTCTGCTATATATATCCCCTTAGCCAGATAAGAGTTTCTGGTTCTGTGGCAATACCAAATTGGAATAGATGACAGAGAAGTCCTATAGAGAGAGCAGATATCAGAAGAAGAGAAAAGGGAAATGGAGGGAATAAGAATACTGGGAAGCCATACTCACCTCTTCTCTTGGGGATGGGTCTTTGGAAATGGCTGTGGAATGAAAAGGAAGGGTTCAAGTTTAGGGTCATTACGACTCACTGCTCATCCCCTTCACACTTTATTGCTTGCTGTCCAGTTCTAGGGTGAGTGGAACTATCATAGAAAACAGTGGAAAGTGAGATGACCCTAGGGAACATTAGGAGGTTGACTTCTAGTCTACCAGAAGGCAGTGTTAACCATCTTTCCCCCATACTCCCATGCTATGTTCTTCTTTGATTTCTGTAACATTATACTCTTATTTTTATTCCTCACTAACTACTCCTTCATCTTATTTCCTAGATATTTTTCCCTTCCCCTCTTTAACTATAGCTTTATCTTTGATCCTCTTTTCTCCCCCCTTTTTCTCTTTCTTGTGACATGCAAGACTTTAAGACTCAATGTCTCCAGTCCTGACCCTTTCCCTGGGCCCCCAGAGAACCTTGTTAGGACTACTTCGGAGACATCTTTATCACAATCAAATTCCCACCTGCATTTCAAGCTCAAGATGCTGCTGCCCCCACCTCAAACCTGATTCTTATAAATCTGGTGTCATGAGAATTTCCTCCTTCTGTAGTTCCATTGTCTAACCTTGACTCAAACCCAAAACTCTATCCACCCTCTTTTTGGTTAGATCAGTTCATGATTGTGTAATGTACTTTATCTATCCCAGAGTAAGAATACATAGAAGTCTTTCACTGTATCCATAAAATCAATTAAGTTTCCTCTCTTTTGGTGCCCACTTAACTCTCCAAATGACAAAGTCTCCTTCCCAGTGGCCTCACATGGAAGGTAAACTCTGTAAAGGCATGTTTCATTTTTACTTTTGTATCCCTAGCACCTGGCTCAGTGCTATCCACTTAAAAGGTCTTTAATTTTTTTAAATTGAATGTCTCATCACTATTGGTCATAGAGCAGGATAAAGTTTGGGGTGGGGAGGGTGGATGCACAGAGAAAATCCTTCAGTGAGTCACCCACTGCATTTGGTTCTTCGTGTTTGTGTCTTCATTTGTGTCTTTTCAACGATCAGCCATTATTTGCTGAGTAAGGCAAGTACCTTTGCCTGGTGTTCAAGCTCTTTTATAATCTGATGCTTCTCTACCTTCCCAGTCTACCTTATTATCTCATAGTGTTCAGTTCAATAAACCATTGGTGCTAAATATTTATTGAATTGGTGTGACCCTGGGCAATTCACTTAACCTTGTTTGTCTCAGTTCCTCATCTATAAAATGAGCTAGATAAGGAAATAGCAAACCACTCCAGTATCCTTGCCAAGAGAACCCAAATGGGATCATGAAGAGTTGGACATGACTGAAATGATAGAAGATGAAGAAGGAGGAGGAGACGGAAAAGAAGAATGAGGAGAAGAAAGAGGAGGAGAAGAAGGAGAAGAAGAAAAAGGAGGAGGAGGAGGAGAGGGAGGAGAAGAAGAAGAAGCACAACAATGACAAAATGTGCTACACACTAGGCATACGAAAGCAAAAATGAAAGTTCCTGTCCTCAAGGTGCTTACATTCTACTGGTGCATGTAACACATATACAATAAGTAAATACAAAGCACACACAACATAACACAAAGTGACCTCAAAAGATAGAGACAGAGAGGTAGGTGGAGTGGGTAAATTGCTGACAAAGGCTATTGAATGGAGGAGGGAAATATGATATTATTTAAAATAGAGAGTGCCTGAAAGGGTCAGTTGGTCAGTCAATAAGCATTTGTTAATCACTTACTATGCACTAGGTACTGCGGTAAGCACTGCGGATACAAATCCAAGCAAAAAGAAAGACTGTCTATGTCCTTGAAGATAACATAGTAATGGAGGAAGGCAGTACATAAGAGGAAAGCTGCAAAGGGGTGGGGAGTAATGAGGTAACCAGGCAAAGGCTTGGTGGCTTATTCCAGGGAATCAAGGCTAGCTGGTCTGGGCACTTCCCAGAAATGGAGGCTGCAGGAAGAACTCACCAATGGGCAAAAAGACCAGCAGAAGCAGAAGCAGGCTGCTGAGGCACTTGAGGGAATTCCAGAGAATGAAGGCAGCTGCAGATGCAAGACTGGAGATCAGAAGAAAGGTTAGGGATGGATAAGTAGTTTTGAGTATTATCGGAATAGAAATTATAATTGAATCCATGGGAGCTGTTGAGATAAACTAATTGAAAGAGTACAGAGGGAGAATATAAGAGGGCCCAGAACAGAGCCTTGAGGGATAACCACAGTTAGTGGACATGACCTGAATGAAGATTCAGCAAAGGAGATAGAGAGAAGCCATTTAGCAGGTAGGAGAACCAGGAGATAGCAAAGCTATGAAAACCTAGACTCCAGTGGGGAACCTGTGGCCTTGAGGCTGCAGGTTTGGATTTGGTCAAAGGACCACACTTGAGGACCTGGAGGGCCATCTGTGGCCTCGAGGCCCCAGGTTCCCCACCCCTGTTCCTAGACTAAGATGAAATAAGATCGGAAAATTAAGTGGGAACTAGATCATGAAGGGTTTTAAATGCCAGGCTGAGGATTTTGCATTTTGTACTAGAGGCTAAAGGAACCATCGAAGATTTTTGAGTGGTAGGGTAAGAAAGTGCCTCAGTTTCCTCATCTGTAAAATGAGCTGAAGAAGGAAATAGCAAATCACTCAATATCTTTGCCAAGAAAACCCCAAATGGGGTCAAAAAGAGTTGAAGGCGATTGAACAACCACTGATGAGACCAGGCAGGAAGAGCTTATATAAAGAGAGGGGCACCATGACACAGGCTTGGAAATGCTCACTCAGTGGGCAGCAGCAGGAGGAGGATTCTGGCCAGCAAAGGAATGGTCAGACAGGTAGAAAAGCCCAGAAATAATAGTGTGATGAAAGATAAGGGAGGAATGTCCAGGAGAAGGAGATGGTTGACATTGTCAAAAATTGCAGACTGTGAAAAAGCTTTGGAATTTTGTAGTTTAGAGATTGCTTGCTGTCTCCTGAACAGGCTCCTATGTGTCTTCATACTCTTCCTTTTTGCCTATTGAATTTTTACCTACTCTGTTGTTAATTGTTAAAATTATTATTATTTTTACCTATTCTTCAAATCCCAACATAAATGCCTCCTCTTCTAGGAGTATCTTCTGATTCCTCCCTCCTCTCCCCCTAGAAGCAGCATGATACAGAGGGGAAAAAATTCAATAAGAAATCAGACTCTGGATTCAGATCCTGGTTCTGCTATACTCAACTTGTGGAGCTGATCAGATTTCGTCATCTCTTCAGCCTTGGTTTTCTCATCTGTAAAGTGTGGGGGTTGGAATGGATAATTTCCAAGTTCTTTCCAAGAGCTAAATCCTGTGACCTTGGAGAACTCACATAGTACTTTGTTTTGCATCTCACTTCTGTGCTTAGGATCATAGAGTGTATAACTAAAAGGAACCTTAGTAAACTCCTTCACATTATAGATGAGAAAGTAGAGACCCAGAGAGGTTGTGTAGGCAGGTAGTACAGTGATTTGGTTGTCAGGGTAACAGAAGTGATGACTATAGCAAAGGTTGTCAGCTCCACTGAACTCTTAGTCTTGTTCCTGAGCTGGTGATGTGCACGATGTCAGGTCAGGGACCAAGGGGAGTAATTCAACTTAACTAAATCCATTTATTTAACACTTACTATGTGCTAGTAGGGGCCACTAGGGGGTGCCATAGTGCACGGAGTGAAGGGTTGACTTCAGGCCGACTCATCTTCCTGAGTTCTAATATGACCTCAGACACTTACTAGCTATGTGACTCTGGGCAAGTCACTTAACCCTGTTTGCCTCATTTTTCTCACCTGGAAAATGAACTGGAGAAGGAAATGAAAAACCATTCCAGTATCTCTGCCAAGAGAACCCTAAATGGGGTCACAAAGAGTTGGTCATGACTGAAACAGTGAGCTAGACTTTGGCGATAGATTAGGGGCTAGCATCATGTGCATAGTTATACAAATACAAAATACATGTGAAATAAATACAGACTATATTATTTTGGGGGCGGGGAGGGAAATAACACTATCAACTAGTCCAATTGGAAAAGATCTCTTGTATGAGGTGGCCATTGAACTGTAAGCCTCGACGAGAGCTAGGACTTCCAAAAATCTAACTACAACATCATCCAGCTCCCGAGCAGTTCTGCAAAGTAGAACTTCTGGGATGGTAGTTAAAGAGCCAAGAGAACAACTAGAAGTATGATGAGACTAAAAAAAATGAACTGACCAGAAGTCAAATAAAAAATTTGGTTGGAGGGTACTGAGCAGCAGAAGTGGAGTTTTAAAAAAGACAGACTTCATCTAAGCCTGATAGCTTCTGTTTTATTTTGCTGGTTGCCTGGATGAGTGAGCTGCAATAACTCCCAGGGCTATGGCTAACAGAGTAGAGATGTCTCCCTGCAGGGCAGAAGCCCTAAATAGCAGCTGCAATTCAGTGCAAAGATGGGGGAAAGAAAAAAAATAAGCTGACTTGAAGAGAATGCATAAGTATGTGAAGACCAGAAGATGGCAGCAGAGAGCAGCTTAGAAGCAATCCACGAATGACTCCAAGTCTGGGGAGAGAGCACCTCCCAGTGAGAAGACATCACCAGAGGATATTGATAACATATCAATAACATATCTTCGAGGGAGGAAGCAAGCGGCAACACTGGAGGCAGAAAAGGGTTTGACTCGGACACCATCCGGCAAGCATGAGTTTAATGGCCTTATAGGGCACGGTTGTCCCTGGAATCATGAGAATCTGAGTTCAAATGTGGCCTTAGACACTTATTAACTGAGTCACTGTTTGCCTCAGTTTCCTCTTCTGTAAAATGAGTTGGAGAAGGAAATGGCAAAATTACTCCAGTATTTTTGCCAAGAAAACCCAAAATGGGGCCATGAAGAGTCAGATACAAATGAAACAACTCACCAACCTATTGTACCACCCTTGTACACCCAGTTATGTATGTGCCTGCCCAGCTGTCTTCCCTGACCATGTGTTTTCTGGTGATATGGTTTCTTGTGTGTGTGTATGTGTGTGTGTGTATGTATGTGTGTATGTATGTATGTATGTATATGTGTATATATATGTTTCCTGGCTATGTATATTTCCTTTCCCATTAATGGTATGGTAATCTGTGGGAGAATATGACCCTGTTTGTATGAAGAAATCTTATTACTTATTTGACGGGACTGTTCAGTTGAATGATATTTTGTTTCTTTGTTTTCTTTTTTACTTTGTGCCTCTTGATTAACTGTTTAAAATAGAACATTGGTAGGGACATGTGAGCCACGGTTCTGAGGAGATGCTCGCTCACCATAACGTCCCTCAGAACTGGGGTAGGATTCCAAGGGTAGTCCCAGCTGATTTATCCAGGGTTACAAAGATAATAAATGTCAAGCTTAGGACTTGAGCCTGGGTTCTCTGGCTCTAAATCAAATTCTCTTTCCATTATATCACATGTCATGTCCTAAGTTGTTTTAACAGCTACCTGCGAATTCGTCATATTCCTTTACTAGACCATGTGCTCTGAGGATGCGCTGTTTTATTTAGCTTTGTATGTCTCCTAGAACAGTGCTCTGCACAAGTAAGGCATTTTGTAAATGTTTGTTAAATTGAATGGGATTGAACGGAACCAGAATTTGGAAAGGGTTGGAATAAGATAGATGTCACTTTACTTCTTTCCCAAGAGAAGATCTTAAAGCAGCCACACTCCCTTAGGCCAGGGAAAAGCTAGATCTGTGGATAACCTGAGACACTTCCTTATTTTTCACATTGAGACAGTATATAGAGCAGACCATTTCCCTTTTCCCTCTCCCTGTCAAGCCCTAACGGTAACTGTTCTCATAATGGGACTTCATCTGTTGTCCTACAAGCCCCATTTCCTCCATGCCCGCCCCCTCCCAACTTGGTGCCCCAGGCAATACCCATCCAGCTTCTGCTGGAGTGGGTAATTCAGCTCTATCATTATATACGGGAGCCCTGTCAGCTCTTCAGCCAGATGGTGTAGTGAATTAGGAGGCAGCAAGGCCCCTCCCCCACCTCTCAGAGACAGCAAAGATTTGCTTCCTAGTCACATAGTAAGGCTAAGGGAGAGGCCTCAGATTTTTCGGTTCCTAAATCTGTCATATTACAGCTCCAACAGCTAAAACTGTTTCTCCTTCAATATTAACTTACATTCAGATATGCCCTATTTTGACCAAGGCTTTTTGAGGTCAGAGATCAGCTTCACTTTCCTCTGTTGCCTCTTGAGAGGGCATTGTCAGAGGTGGGAATTCAAAGCTAGCTCCTTTCAATTCAGATCAACTGAATACATGTTTAGTAAGCAGCCAGTATGGGTGAAGTGCTAGGGGGGCAGTAGATAGAGTGCGAGGCCTGTAGTCAAGAAAACTCATCTTTCTGAGTTCACATGTGGCCTTAGATTTGTAACCCAGGGCAAGTCATATAACCCTTTTTACCTCAGTTCATCATCTGTCAAATGAGCTGGAAAAGGAATTGGCAAACCACTCTATCTCCGCCAAGAAAACCCCAAATAGCATCGGACATGACTGAAATGATTGAACATGGGCAAGGCCCTGTGCTATGTGCTGGGGTTACAAAGAAGATGCTCAAACAATCCATGCCTTCCAGAAACTTACAATCTAAGGGGAAGGCTAAAGATGTACACAAATAAGTGTTATGCAAGAGAGAATGTAAGAAAGGAAAATGAAGAGTCACGACAAAGTGTTGTAAGAGAATTTGAGGAAGGGAAGATCATTTCTAATGGTGTGGATCACCAGTGGAAGAGGTGACACTTGAAGTGGGTCTTGAAGAATAAGGAGACTTTCTTGACAGGTCTCAAGAATATGGGAAAAATAGGCTTTAGCCTGAGGGAATGTACTAAGTTGGGATAGGGCATGATGGGATCAGGGACCACTCCTGGTCCACTGTATCTGGAATGTAGAATGTGTAAGGGGAGTAGAGAGGAAAATGCAGGAAAAACAGTGTGAAGACAACTTCTTGGCATGACAGAAACATGAAAGCACCTAGAGCGCCCAGCTCTCCTGCCAAACGTCTCAGCAAGATGTAAAAGGTACAAGATGAAGTAATGGTCAAGTTGGCCAAAGAGAAACAGTAGTAGGTACTTCCATCTAGCCCAAGACCCTACAAAATAGCCAGAAACCTGTGAACTCCTGAGGGGAAATAAAGAAGGAAAAGGGAGAAGCCAATGAGGCTTAGTTAACGGACCTGAAGTCAATGGAATCTTGGCCCTGGCGGGTTATGGCCTCAGCATGGGACAGAGCGGCTGGACAGTTTGTATAAAAATGAGGATTTTTCAAGAGACCTGAAACCAATATTGCCAGAGCCATAATGGGATGCAGAGTTAATAAAATGCTTGTGTCAGGGGGAGGGGAAAAATGTGCATTCCAGGAGGCCTGAGACCACTGAGATCTTGGACATCTGTTTGGGGTCTTTCAAGGCAGGAGTGAGTGATGGAACCTACTTGCAGTAGGTCACTGGGCAGGAGCAGCGCTGGGCACTGTTTGTGTGCTTGGGGACCCTCTAAGAGAACAGGAGCCAGGGCTCCTTCCCCACCGCAGGAGACAGGACCAGCTCAGTTTTAGGACTCTCCACTTTGGAGGAGGGGGAGAGGGTGCCCTCATTGGGGGTTGCACTATTTAAAAAGGAGAAATAGCTCCTAAAGGGATGAGGATTTCCAAGGTGGGGCAGTGTGAGGTTGAATTGGTTAACTACAGGGTTGAAATTAGGAAGAGAGAAAAGTGAAGTCAGAGCAGAAGAGGAAGAGAAAGTACTAAGGGAGGGGTGAGGCAGAGAGTAAGACGGAATAATAGGAGGTTTTGTTGCTGTTTAGTTATTTCAGTTTTGTTCAACTCTTGGTGAACCCTTTTGGGATCTTCTTGGCAAAGATACTAGAGTGCCTTTGCCATTTTCTTCTTCAGCTTATTTTATAAATGAGGAAACTGAGGCAAACAAGTTCAGTGACTTGCCCAGGGTCACACAGCTAGGAAATGTCTGAGGCCTGACTTGAACTCAGGAAGATTAGTCTTCCTGACTCTAGGCCCTGCACTCTATCCACTGAACCACCTTGCTGTCCCAATAGGGGGTTACAGTCAGATAAATTAATGCCAGAGTTTTTGGTCAAGGAAGTGAAATATATAGGTAATGACAAGCTCCCATCCCTGTGGACAACTGAAGTGTAGTGGAGGAGTAGGCCACATAATTTGAGGAGACTGAGGGATGGAAAGTTAGGGTGTTTGTGTGAACATCACCATGGATATTAAAGTCCCCCCAAAATAAGGGCAGGTATTGGGGAAGAGAGGAAGACAGTGAGTTAATAATGAATTCCTTCAGAAAAAAGGGAGAATGGCTGGGATGCGTGTGTGTGTGTGTGTGTGTGTGTGTGTGTGTGTGTGTGTGTGTGTGTGTAAGGAGGGAGAAATAGACGATAGTCTTCATCATCTGCAGAGGGTGAAAAGTTTTAACAGAGTGAACTTCAAAAGGGGAGAGCAGTCGCTCAAAGGGAGAGTCTGGAAATGACAGTGGGGAGCAAGGAGTGTTCTGAGTCCCCTTTTAAAATAGTACATTGAGGGATGTAGGAGGAGGTACCACCGCACTACTGGAGAGGATAGCCAGGGATTCAGTGTTATCTGGGAGAAGCCAGGTCTCAGTGAGAGCAAGTACCAGGGGAGTAAGAGAGGAAGAGCTCCTGAATGGAGGACAGTTGGAATATTATGGATGGGAAACCCAGAGGGTACATCCCAAGGGGGTGGGTGGAGCTGAAGTAGGACAGGACACAGGTGAAAGGTCCAAGGATGATGATGATGATGATGATGAGAAAATAGAATGTAGAGGGTGTTCATCATATATTGAACTCTTGATGCTTGTTAAGTACATGATAGAAAAAGAACCTTTAAGAAGAGTAGATTGGAACCAAATTGTGGAGAGCCTTAAATGACAGGCTAAAGAGTTTATCTTCTCTTATAGGTAACAGAAAGTCGGAGAAGTTTTTTGAGTAGGACTGGTATGATCAGACCTGAGGGGTGGGTTGGAGAAGGTAATGTTGGGGAAAGGGAGGGTACAAACACAGTTGCCCTTGCTCCTGACCTCCTCTGACCTCAACCACTCCTGGTTACTCACCTTTCTTTTTCTGCTGCCTGAAAAGTACCACAGAATAAACAACATCTTCATGCTCCTTATCCTGAGGATTCACTGGAAGGAGACATGAGGTTTCAGAGGTGACCCACTGGACCCAAGACCATGAATCCCATCCCCCTCTTTGACCTCTGCATGGATCAAGGTCTTTTCTTAAGGAAGGCACTTCCAAAGGGAAGGAAACTCTACGTGCATATTATCATGATAGCAAGAGGCAGTAGAATGGCAAGGGAACTTGCTTTGGAAAAATGTGGGGCAAAAGAGGCTAAAAAAAACCCCTAAAGATTACTACAGCTGGAAGGGAACCTATCACTGCTCCAGCCTGATCCTCTCATTTTGTCACTGCTGAAATGGAGGTCCAGAGACCACTTGCCCAGGATCACACATCAATTTAATGTTAAAGTCAGGACTAAAACCCAGATCTCCAGATTTTTTGTCCTTTATTCTTTCCTCTATCCTCTCATGCCATCTAGTTCAAATTCACCATTTCACAGATTAGGAAACCAAGGTTGTCTAAGAAGTCTTGTTCATGGTCATGCTTAGAGTGAGTGGCAGTCAGGATTAGAAAGAGCCAGTCTGAAGTGGCTGATCTAGTACTTTGTACACAACAGCAGGTAGACTGTGATGATCAGGCCTCCTAGGTAACCAGGGGTAGAAACTGTGTCACAGGTGGTTCCTGTAGCTCTAGGTGGCCCAATGGATAGAGCACTGGGCCTGGAGTCAGGAAGACCTGAGTTTAAATCTACCCTTAGATACTTAGTCTACTGTGTGACCCTGGGCAAGTCACTTAATTTCTGTTTGCTTTAGTTTCCTTAATTAGAAAATGGGGAAAATAATAGTGTCTCCCTTCCAGATTGTGAAGATTAAATCTGCCATCTGTAAGTCACTCAGCACAGTACTTAGGTACATAGCAGGCACGCTATAAAAGTTACTTATTATTGGTATTGTCACACTACTCTTGCCATTGCCTTCCTTCTCCTTCTCTACTAACAGCCCTGCCATGTTTGTGCTTCCTGCTCTCCATTTGACTCTTGTTGGCAAAAGAAGGGGAAAGATCCTGGTCTACCTGTGTGACCATATGCAGGTCACTTAACTCTTTGAGCCTCACTCAGTCTCCACACCTGTAAAGAGGGGATAGTAATATGAATACCACATAATACAAAGGGTTGTCGTGGGGAAGATATTCTATAAACATTAGAATAAAATGTATTTGTTGCTATTTAGTCATTTCCAACTCTTTGTGACCCCATTTGGAGTTTTCTTGGCAAAAATACTGGAGTGGTTTGTCATTTCTTTCTCCATCTCATTTTACAGATGAGGAAACTGAGGCAAACAGGGTTAAGTGACTTGCCCAGAGTCACACAGCTAGTAAGTGTCTGAGACCAGTTTTGAACTCAGGTTCTCCTGATTCCAAGTCCAGGGCTCTAACTATTGTGCTGCCTAACTGCCTGTATGTTATTATCATTAATATTCTCCTCTCAGAAGTGCCTGAGGAAGCCCTAGGGCCCATGACTCCTTCATCCTCCTTTTCAAGGAGGTCTTTTCTCTGTCTCCAGTGGACAGACCAGTCCAGCAGAGCAGCTTGAACCTTACCGTTGACATACACTGGACAAGACTCCAGGTCCCGTGATGAGGAGGACTTAAGGATTTCTGGAGTTCCTGGGAAGAAAGGACCACTAAGGAAAAGATAAGAATAATGCAAATGAACATTGAGGAAAGGTAAAGCTATGAAATAGATTGTGGATTGTGGGCTGGGTTGGGAGAAGGGGTGTATCAGTTCACAGCAGGCTTAGGGCACTGTTCTTTTTTGGGGGGCCAGCCCATAGGGCTGTACATAGCTTTTATGAGATGATTTCTCCTAATGGTATGATCCAAGAAGAATCTTATACTATGGGAAAGATGAACTGTAGAGAACTGTAACTGATGTCAGACTACTCAAGGCAATTGGTACCTCAGAAGCTCTTTAAAGAAGGACCAGGGATAAAGCCATAGCCAGGATTTCTGAAATTCAGTTAAATTGAGTTGAGAGTAGAATCTAAAGTATAACCATTTCTGTGTGTAGCTAATGTAGACTGAAGATGAAGGTCAGGGGAAATGAAGATGATGAACATCCGGAAAGGCCAATTTAAGAGGGAGCAGGGTTGGAATGAAGAAGATTATGAAGTACTAAATTTGTTGCAGAAGAGGGAGAGTGAACTCAAAGACTCTGGATGGTAACAATTAGAATCTGGAGCAATAAGTAGAATCTGGACAGGGCAGGACAAATTTTAAAGGAGGAGAGGTGGTTACTGAGTGACAATGACAGTGGAGAACAAGGAGTGTACTAAATTCCCTTCCCAGACCCTGTGTGTCAGAAGGTCTAAGAGAAAGAATATGTGCCAAGTGGTGTGGTGTCTTCAAAAGAAAGCTAGGTTGCATGGAGTACCCAAAAAAGGGGGAGGACTGTAGATAGAAGAGATCTAGGATGAAGGAAATTTGTTAACCACAAAGGAGGGTCCCAGAGGTCAGCGTGGAAAAAGGAAAAAGGAAGGACTGGAAAAGATTGAGTTAAGACAGAAATGAGAGTATGGACTTTGAAGATGGTGGAGAAAGCAGGCCAGCACTGAAAAAGACAGTTTGTATTTGTATTTGGATGCAGTCCTTGGAAGTGGCCCATCCCTTTCCTTCCCTGATGTCTATTATCAGCAACCCTGCTTCCTTGACTTTTCCCAAAGTGATCTTCTCCTCCAAGGTGCAGTAGCAATAGTAGTAGAAGAAAGGGCAGCCTGTTTTCTCCTCCTTCTTTTTCTCTGCCACCACTGACCTTGTCCTCTCACTCTCTCCTAGAGCTGCCTTCCTGTCCAAATTCCATGGAGGCACAAGAAGGACAAGAACATATATGATATATTGGGGCAGCTCTATGAGGACAAGGTGGTTCCTTGCCCTAGTGAAGGCTCTCAGCAAGCTAGGGGTTGGGTCATGGGGTTATACAACACTTGGGCCATTGCTGATATCTAAGGAATAGTCAATAACTCTCATAACATGAAGGTGGCAGGATCTTACCTGGCAGGATCTGGAGCAGCAGTTCCTTCTGTAAAATCAAGTATGTATAAAAATAACTAACAGGAATCTAATAGATATTTCACATTGTACTTTTGCCACATTTGTGTGTCCATGTTTCCATGGGAATGATTAGTCACAGAGAAGTTATGGAGTAGGGGCACATAGTAGCTACCGTCAATGATTTGAAATCCTATCTTGTAGAAGGCAGATTAGACTTGTTCTGCTTGGTCCCTGAGGTTAGAACCAGGAGCAATAGTTAGGAAGTTCTGGAGAGACAGATTTTGGCTTGTCTTAAGGATAAAAGACCCAACAATGAATCATCAGAAAATGGAAAGGGCTGTTCCTGTAGCTTCTGAATTCTCCGCCACTGAAGGTTGAGTGGAGGCTGATTTCTTGTTTGCTCTTGTTTCCTTGAGGCTTCAGGCCTCACCTCTGACAATGCTGACTCTGACACTGGACAAGTCATGGAACCTTTCAGTGCGTGGGCAGTTAACTCTCTTGGACTCTAAATTGCAGGACAGGTGCCAACCTGCATTTGTAGAGGGAGTTCCTTTACTTAGGAGCACCCAATACCAACAAAAGCACAGGTCAGTCCTTATCCCTATTCCTGTCCCTCTTGTACCAATGAAGAACTTGGGAAATTTCCTCTGGGATGAGATGAGGCTAAAGGAAGGGGCCAACAGCAAAGGAGAAGATTCTGAAAAGGAGACAGTGGTTTAGTACAGGCGAGAGTGAGGATGCCCTGTGACTGGCTGGAGACAAAGGCACTTGGGGCTGCATGTAGGGATTTGTAAACCTTTTATTGTGTGTCATGGACCCTTTTGGCAATCTGCTGAAGCCTATAGACCCCTTCTCAGAATGTTTTTAAATGCACAAAATAAAATACATAGGAAGCCAATTTATATATATATATTTTTAAAAACCCAGTTATTGAAATATTCATACAAACAAAAAATAAGTGCATGAACCCCAGGTTAGGAATATCTGTAAATGGGAGAAGTTTGAGACATAGCTATTAGCCTAGAACAGGGGTGGGGAACCTGCAGTCTTAAGGCCACACAAAGATTTGTTCTGTAAAATTTGAATTCAGTCAAAAGGCTACACTTAAGGATGTGGCCTTTAGGCTACAGGTTCCCCACCCCTGATCAATGAGGTCTCTTTCAGATCTATAGTAATGGTCCTAAAAGAGTCAGAAGACCCTGGTCTAAATCTTGACTCTGGCATCTGCCAGGTGTGTATGCCCCTGTGGGAAAGTCACTCCTCCATTCTAAAGCTTCATTGCTCATCTATAATATGGGAATAGTACTTGCCCTGCTTCACAAAGTTGCCAGTCTGTGAATCTTAAAATGCAATGGAAAAGTGAACTAAAAATATTATGATTACCTGTCTTTTCACACCCACATAGAGCTCCCCTTTTCAGAAGCAGGGTTTTCAAATGTGGTCAGCAATGATCTAAAAGTTTTTAAACTATTTACTGCTCCTTGCCAGAGTGGCCTACTGGCTGACCTTTGACCTACTTAGCCAAGATTTTGTCACTGAAGCTGGCTGCTTCTTACAATGTGCTATTATGGCCAGCATTTTTTTCTTTTTCAAGTTTCAGTTTTTATAACTGTATTCTCCTCAGGCCTAGGGTATTCTTTGAGTGTATGTATGTATGAAATGTCAGCGTGCCCCCTTATGAGAAGTGAGAATAGGGTGAGACCATTAGGGAGTGGGTTTTAGGGGGCAGGATAAAGGTTGGGCTGGGGTTCCATCCAGGACTGGAATCTATCACCAGAGGCTGTCAAAGGAACATACTGACCTGTTTTCTTTAAGAGCCTGAAATATTGCAGAAGGACTGCAGTGATTCCAGTCATGCCAAACAGGGTCAGAATTATCCCCAGAACCAGTTGGCTCCTCCTGTGCCCAGTGGGGACCGAGTGGAGAGATGTGAAGCCCTAGGGGAGAGAGACTTGGTTGCTGAGATTTTCCCTAAGTCATTTTAAGGGATAAGATAGGAAAGCCTAACCTAAGAAACTGGGAAACAGGAAGGTCTGCAGGCTGTCTGGTTTCTGTACGTCCACAGGAAAAGAGAGATTGAGTACAATGAATAGGGCAGCCAGTTCCAGGAGCGGTATATAAAGGAAATATTAATTTCTTGAGAAGTCTCATTATTTCCCCACTGAGTTGATATGTTCCAGGAATGAGATTAGAAGGAGAGAAAAGGAAGAACACACTCAGTCAACACACATTTACTGAGCAGCTACCATGAGCCCAGGACTGTGTTGCGCAGTGGGGTACAAAGCTTAATAAGTCCTGATCTCAGATACAGTCCATTTGGGGAGACCATATTCTCTCTTGGGAGACTAGCTGAAGTCTCACTCCTTAAGTTAGGGGCTGTTTTCAGGAATAATTCCCTGTATTCTCCTGTAACATCACAGAGAGGAGAAAGGAGGAACAAGTCTTCCATGGGCACTTGAACTTGTTACCAAGGATTTCTCCCTTGTGGGGGGCAGAACCCCTTTGCTGGTCACCCTGAAGCTCTACTGTGTCCCCTACTGTGACACCATCAGTTAGGTGAAGGAATGATGAGATAATGGAATCGAAAGTGAAGACAAGTCAGAGAGGCTGCTGGACTTCTGGCCTCCCAGGGGGCACTGCACATTTTACATTAATGGGAAAGATCATTCTTTCCTCTCATCTTTATAGCTGTTACTCTCCCAGCTTCACTTAAATTTCCACTTTCAAGACTCTACAGGCAGCCTTTCTCCACTATGTCCCCAAGTCTGTTCCCACTCCCCTTTCCTACTCACTTGAATTTCCAGCTCGAGGCTCTGTTTCTGATATTGGCCATCCTCGGTGGCTGCCACACACCAGTACAATCCAGTACCTGCCATTATGGTTGCTGGGATGTAGTATTCTGGGGACTGGTCTCTGCCTCTTATGGTCCTATTATCCTTATAAAAGGAGAAGAAGAGCCGGGAAGCTGATCTCTGGGGTGGTAGTTGTGTCTCACATCTCAAGGCCATTGGGCTTTCCTCCAAGGTTTCAGTGACATTTTTGGTTCTCAGCTCAGGTTGAGGGAACAGTTCTGGAGAGAAGTCAGACTTTGGGTCAAGGAAAAATTGGGAGGGGTTAGGTTCTGGGAGCTAAGGCCTTGACAGAAAGACTGGAGGAAACCTCATTCCAGCTAAATGATCCAGTGAACAGAACCTTGGGCCTGGAGTCCTGAAGGTCTGAATTCAAATCTAACTTCAGACACTTACTAGCTGTGCAAATCATGGCAAGTCACTTAATGTTTGCCTGCTTCAGTTTCCTCAGTTGCAAAGCAGGGATTATGACAGTACCTAACTCACAGAGTTGTTGTGAGAATCAGATGAGGTAATGTTTGTAAAGCACTTAGCACAGTGATTGGCACATAGTTATTATTCAGCTATTTCAGTCGTATCTGACTCTTTGTGACCTCATTTGGTAGTTCTTGGCAAAGATACTGGAGTGATTTGCCACTTCCTTTGCCAGCTCATTTTACAGATGAAGAAACTGAGGCAAACAGGGTTAACTGATTTGCCCAGGGTCACACAGCTAGTCAGTGTCTGAAGCTGGATTTTAACTCAGGTCCTGCATTCTATCCACTGTTCCACCTAGTTGTCCCTGGCACAGAGTTGGCACTGTATAAATGCTTATTCTTTCTCTCTCTCCATTCCGCATCCACAGTGGGACTCCCCAAATCTGGGAACTCAATAGCCTCAATGTAAGACCATGACCTATCCACCAGGACTTGTTTTCCCTCCTTAAACAGCCTGCTCTAGAATATTACTAATTAAACAGCCTGAGCTGTGGTTTTCTCTAAGAATTTTCTACCATGGTGGTCCTCAGAGGATGGGTTCCTCTTCTGAGACTTTGTAGTTTCCAGTGGCTCTGTCCTTGGCAGTTTTCATCCCATGGTCAAGTGATCTTACCTTGGACTTGAAGGATGACAGGTTGAGAGCTTTGATTTGTCTTTCCATTCTTCACATACCCACTACAACTGTATTGGCCTCCATGCTCTATTCTTGCTGCTTTGATGGACAGAGGTTTGTTTTCCTCAGTGAAGGAAATGAACTTTCTCAATTTGCGAAATGTAACCTGGGATAGCCTAGCTTTATTCCATCCTTGGCATTGCAAAATCACAGCATCTCCTTCAAACACAGAATAAGGAGCCTGGAGGATCAGCCAGCCTGAAACACATAGGAAGATACATCTAAGATTATCCCTATCAGCCTTCACTTTCTCCTCTCTAGTATCTCTAGGCATGGTCAGCTAGGTGGTGCAGTGGATAGAGCACCAGCTCAGGAGGACCTGAGTTCAAATCTCATCTCAGACACTTGACACTCACTAGCTGTGTGACTTTGGGCAAGTCACTTAACCCCAATTGCCTCATCCTGGGTCATCTCCAGTCATCCTGATGAATATCTGGTCACTGGATTCAGATGACTCTGGAGGACAAGTGAGGCTGATGACCTGCACAGCCCTCCCTCACTCAAAACAAAGTCAAGTGCAAGTCATGTCATCATTTCTTTGATAGCATGGTCTCTTCTGCAACAAAGGACAAACACACACATACCTCTAGGCATATGGCTTCCCATACTGAAATCCTACTCATCCTTGTATCCCAGCTTAGAGGCCACCTGAAGCCTTTTCTCATCCCTCCACTCTGATTGATTCACAACAATAAACATATTGGTGGGGGATTGTGAGGTATGTTTTTGAGTGGGTGTGG
The DNA here is from genome assembly GCA_023548195.1 of Bettongia penicillata ogilbyi. Lineage (NCBI taxonomy): Eukaryota > Metazoa > Chordata > Mammalia > Diprotodontia > Potoroidae > Bettongia > Bettongia penicillata. The sequence continues at coordinate 1,509,694 of JAJHZJ010000630.1, forward strand.
AACTGGGATAACCAGTCTGAAGGTCACATATGTTGAAGAGGGATGCCCCAGGAACACAATCATAATAACCAATTATTGTATGAGGATGATACTATGTCATATCCTGAAAGGGGAGAGATTACTGTTGGCTTGGGTGGATTAAGGAAGAATTCTCGGTAGAGTGGATTAGGGAAGAATTCTCCGCAGAGTTGGCAATTGGGCTGGCTTTTAAAGGATCAGTAGAAACTTAAAGGGCAGAAAAGGAGGATTGGAGGATGTCCCATGCATAGAGAATAAACATATAAGCAAAGGCATGGGACAGTCAAATGTGTGGTATGTACAGTGACTGGGGAGTAGCGTAACTGGGCTAGATGAGAATATCCATTGGCTTCTTTCCTTACTCCTTTGCTGCCTGCAGGTCTACTTCATTCTTTAAAAAAGAACAAAATAAACAAAAACCCCAAAACAAAAATGTCATTTGACTCTGACATAACTTCAAACTATCAGCTTTTATCTTTCTTTTCTTTTACAACTCTCAAAAAAGCTATCTACATTTACTATCTCTGCTTTCTCACTCCTTGCTCTCTTTCAGATGCCTTTGTACTCTGACTCCTGATTCCCTCCACTTTACTTAAAACTGTTTTCTTCAAGGTTTCCCATTATTTCTGAAACACTAAAACCAATCGGGCTTTTTTCAGTCTTCATTCTAATCAACCTCTTTAGGTAGCATCCTCCTAGATCTTCTCTCCTTGTCTAGGTTTTTGTGACACTCTTTTTGCCTGTTTTTTCTCTTACCTGCATGATTTAATCTTCTCAGTTTCCTTTGCTGAATTCTCAAACATATTGTGTCCCCAAGGCTCTGTCCTGCACCCTCTTCTGTCCATATATTCTCTGTTGTGGATCTTACTGTTGTTTTCATCTATGTGCAGATTGCTCCTAAATCTATGTATCCATCCCTCATCTTTCTCCTGAGTTACAACCTTGCATAACCAACTGTCTGCTGGACATCTCCAATTGGGTATCTCACAGGCAACTCAAACCTACAATGTCCAAAATGGAACTCTTGACAAATTTTCCCCTCTTCCTGAAAAGATAGGGATGGTGCTGGGTTGTGGAGGGATGGGAATGAGACAAATGAGTTTTAACTTTTCTCAAGAAGTAATAGAGAGTCACTGAAGATTTTTCAGCTGAGAAATTGACAGGACTAGATCTAGGCATGACACAGGTCTGCTAGTGGTGTGAAGGGTAGACTTAAGTGGGGGAGATAGCGTAAATGGGAGGGTCCATGAGATGGCTGCTGAAATAGCCTAAGTGAGTGGAATTATTGGTTTTTGCTTTTTGTCTTTATCCCATGCACCTCCTATACAGCCTGGCATACAGAAAGCACTTAATACATGCTTGCGGGTTGGTTAATTGATTAAATGAAGACTAGGGCTGGTATGTTGGCAGTGGGAATAGACAAATGGGTACAGATATGAGATAATGCAGATGGAATGTTGAGATGTAAGGGAGAGTGAAGAGTTAAAGGTAATACTGACATTTTAAGCAGAAAAGCCTGTGTGGATTATACTACTAATGAAATAATGAAGTCAGAGGGGGAAGGTTTAGAAGGGAAAATAATAATGCTTTCTTTGAATATGTGTTTGAGATGTCAGTGGAAAATCTAGGTTGAGATGTCCTGTAGGCTGTTAGAGACAAGTCTGGAACTTGGAAAATAGGTGTAGTTTTGAGCACTGTCTGCATAGAGATGGTAATGAAGTTAGGGCAGTGAAAAAAATTACCTAGGGAGAAAGAAAAGACCAAGGACAGAACCTTGAATTAGATCCACCTAAAAGGTCAGGAAGGGAAGGAAGAGCTAATATTAGAGACATAAAAAGAGAGGTTTAGAGGGTTAGGAAGAGAACCAGGATAATCCAAGAGAGGAGAGAGTATTTAGAAGGATACTCAAAATTTTTTAAAAATACCTTGAGAGATGATGTACTCAGAGTACAAATTTAAGCATATTTCCTTTCTTTTCCTTTTTTTTTGGACATGGTTAATGTGGGAAATTGTTTTGCATGACTATATGTGTTTGTCAAGGATTCTTTTCTTGTCTTCTTGATGGGTGGGAGAGGGGGAGGAGGAAGGAAGACAATATAGAAATAAAAATAAAATTGAATAAAATTTTTCTATTTTCCCTGATACCTAGCACAGTGCATCTCAAATGGTAAGTACTTAATGAATGCTATTACAATTGATAGATGCCCATCAACTGAGGAATAGCTAAAGAAATTATGGTAAATGAATGCACTTGCCTATTGCAAGAAACAATAAATTTAATAAGTATAGAGAAGCAAGGAAAGACATATATGAACTGACTCAAAATTAAGTAAGGAGAGTCAAGGAAATAAAATACACATGACTACAACAGTGGAAATGGAAAGAACCCACAAAACAACTGAAAATGAATGCTACAAAATTACGAGGAACAAGGTTGATCCCAAAGAAAAGATATAAGGAAACATCTTTCTTTACTACTTTGCAGAGGTATGTGTGTATATGCATGTGTGAATGTTTGTGTGTGTGTCCATAGTGTGTAACATTTAATATAGTAAGGTGGGTTTTTTTTTTTGATATGTTGATCAATTTCACCGGTTTATTTTTTCTTCTTTTTCTTTAAAAGAAAATCTTTGTCAGGTGGGTTGGGTTGGCTCTCTGGGAGAAGTTTTGAGAGGGAAATGGGGAATTTTAGGGGATTTAAAAACAAAAGATACCAATAAAATGTATTTTAAAAACAACTTCCTGAGTAAATATCTATTGACTATTTGAGTAATCTTAATGTCATTCATCAATATCACACTAGTGATGACATGATTTTCTGAGTCATTTAAAACCTCACTCATGATACTTCTTCCTTTTGTCTCCCTTCTCTAGGGCTTTCATATCGGCTCCTGGCATATCCCTCACCAAGAGGCTGAGGTGAATCCCAGGGTGACCTCCTTTCCTCTCAGTGAGAGTCATTACTGCCCAGGGTCCAGGGGCTATGGAATAACATTATTCTTCCTTCCTTCCCTTCCTCCCTCCTTCCCTCCCTCCCTCCTTTCCTCCCTTCTTTCCTTCCTCCCTTTCACCTTTCCTTCCTCCCTCCTTCCATCCTTCTTTATTTCCTTCCTTCTTTTCTTCTTCCCTGCCTCCCTCCCTTCCCTCCCTTCTCTCCCTTCTTTCTCCCCTTCCTTTCTTTTTTCCTTCTTTTCTTCCTCCCTTCCTTATTCCCATCTGTTTCTTCTTTTCTGCCTCCTTAGTCCCTGATCTTCTCTGCTCTAACCTGGTACATTTCTGCCTTCTTTTCTTTTTCACTATTTTTTACTTGAGAGCAAACGTGGTCCTGTGGATAGACAGGTATCTGAGTTGGGATGAGCTGGGCTTATGTCCTCCCTATGACACCTGCTGGCTGTGTGAGTCTGGTCAAATAACTTAACCTCTCAGGACTTCTAGACAACTCTGATTATAAATGGAAGAGAAAGCACATATCTGCTTTAGCAAATGTTCCTTATCTGATCTCTATAATAGTTCAATCATAGAAAAAAATCCTCTTTAATGCATAAAAAAATCCTCCTTACCTCTCCTTCTATTCCTGCCTCTGAAAACCCTCATAAGGGTAGAACAAATGGATGTTTATCACCGTCTAAGAACATCTCCATCACTCTGGTCACCAGGACCTGTTCCTATTGGCCTCCCCAAGACTTTATCTCTTCCACAAACTCTAGATGCAGATCAGGTTTCTACCAATTTCTAGAAAGAGTGTGGGATCCAAGGAGAGGGAGGAAACTCAAAGTTGATTCCCTAGTACATCCCCTTGGGATCTTTAAATGATAGGACATGATCCTCTGGAGCCCCACTATGCCATTTGCTCACCATAAGAGAAGGTGATGGTCACAGGGTCACTGAGGTCAGAATCCTGGCTCCCACAGCTGTACTCTCCACTTTTCGAGATCACAGTGGTATTTCCAGAGGTTTGATGGAACTTCTTTCCTTTCTTGTACCATAGGATGTCTCCTGTGAGATCCAGATGTCCACATGTCAAATCTACTTTCTCATTAGAGAAGAAAGTGGTCCATGGAGGTTGAAGAGACAGGATGGGCTTTGTGATGACATCTGAGATGTAAAAGGAGATAATACGCAAATTCCAGGGACTGTGGCTCTGGATAATGAAGGAAGGGGGAGAGAGGGGTATGGGGTCCTTGCTGGAAGGGAGGGAAGCTCAGAGTCCTTAGTCTGAGGATAGTGAAGATTAGAATCCTTAGTGAATAGTGAGGCTCATGGTCTCCACTGAGAAGGTGGAAGGTTCAGAGTGCTCTATGAAGTGGAAATGATATTCAGATGCTGCCCAGTGATGGGAAGTGAGATTCAGGGCAAAATAATTCTTAGTGAGGGAAAAGTTAGGCTCAGAGTGGGAATGGAGAGGAGTGAAATTCAAGGATATCAGGGAAGGGATCGTAGCTCATCATAGGGAGAAAGAAATTAGGACTCTGAGTGAGTAGAGTGTTATACCCAGAAAGCCCAGTGTCCTTGGTGAGGGTGAGAGAAAGTTGCCCTGGACCTCTCCCTCTAGGTCAGGGATACTGTGCTGCAGAAGGACTATTGGGGTAAGCCAAGAAACAGTGGGAGAGAGTTAGTTCATGCTGGCTCCAGCTCTGGAATGAGGGAATATTAGATTAGTGCAAAATTAGTGTTCTTTTCAGAGTCCTCCACTTCCTAAAAAGGGCTCTGGGGAGCGAAGGTATTCTCCCTCAGACAGACACTGTGACTCCTGAGGAATAATGGCCGGGACACAACATCAGAATGTGGGACTTCAGGGAGAAACAAGGGATGTGGGACTCACCAGACTTCCCAATGAATAGAGCTGTAAGAGAGCAGAGAGAGGGAGATTAGGTGGGACTCTAGGAAGGGTTTTCTTATAGGGAGGAGGAGTTAAACTTAGAGTGAAGTTGTAAGAAAAGTGTTTATTGCAAACCCACTGTAGGCAGCAGATGCTTAGCTACTAGATTTCATTGTGGGGAGAGGAAATAGAGAAGACACAGTTCCTTCCTGCCCTAAAGGCTATGACATTATAGTTAGAGAGACAAGCTATATATACAGGAGAGCAAAAGGAAGTGTTTGGTGGGTTGAAGAATAAAAATCCCCCACAAATGACTGTAGTTTGTATTTAGGCACTAGTTGGCCAGGAAAAAAAAACCATTTCATTTAAGATCAATCTAAATGAAAATCATTACTGATTTAGAGAGGTGTCCTAAATGGGGAAGTATCCTTCCCCATGCCTTCCAACATGTCTACGGCAAGACTGTTTTAGGTAACATTTGTAGGAATCTTAAACAACTTGGCAGTGAAAAGTATGGTGGATATGGGTTCTAAGTAGCATGATAGAGTAGAGGGCTGGATCTCAAGTCAAGGGGACCAGAGTTGTACTACTCCCTTAGGCACTGACAGAAAATTGTTAATTTAACTGTTAATATAAGAGCAGAAATTGTCAATACCAAATGTAATATTACCTGCCACTCCTTAAATGAAGTTAGCAATGTCAGAAAGTCAGTAAGATGCCCAACTAGATAGTGCCAATTAGCTTGAGTTGAATAAGACTTTAAGTCCCATCCTGAAATCTTGCCTTGTGGGGGAACCTAGCTCAAGCTGGATCTGGGCCTTTGATGCCCTTGCCCCCTTCCACTGGAATTCATGGCAGGAAGGGCAAAACAGCCAGAATAAAGTGGTTTTACTTGCTTGGATTGCTTGGGGTGGCTGAGGTCTCATGAAGAGGCCAGGCTCTCTCATACTGTGTCCTCTCTCTCTCCCCCTGCATGGGTCTTGCAATTGGGAAACCCACTGGACATCTCCCAGGGTGGCAGGTTTGCTACCTGGTTTATCTTAATTAAAGCTGCTTTCTTCTCCAACCCATGTCATTAATTTATATCAGGAGTTGACAGCACTTACTAGCTGTGTGACTTTGGGTACATCACTTATCTGAAAAAGGGGAATAATAGCAGCACCAGCCTCATAAAGTTGTGATGATCAAATGAAGAAAAATATGAAAGTGTTTTACAAACCTTAAAGTACCATATAAACATTGATTATTATTGTTATCAGATGATCTGGTTTGAACCTGGCTCTGTCACTTCCTATCTGTATAAGTAACAACTTCTCTGGGACTCAGTCTCCTCATCTGCAAAATGAGGGAATTAAACTAGATCAATGTTGTCAAATTTAGATAGCAACAGAGACCATTAAACTCTACATACCTATACCCCTACTGGATGTATATTTACTTAGAAAATAACATTAATACAATGGATAGTTTATTGTATTTTTGTTTGTTTTGTTAAATATGTCCCAATTACATTTTAATCTGGTTCAGGCCACTCTTGGGAGTATAGTGGGCCACACAGGGATCTTGATTCCTTCATACCTTTGGATCTCTTCTATTTTTCTTAATCTATAATCCTGTGACAGCTGTTTTTAAGGGGCTCTCCTATGGGAGAGACATTAGACTCGTTCTGCTTGACCCTACAGGGGCAAATGGGAGGAACTTACAAAAAGGCAAAGTTAGGTTCAAGGTCAGCAAAAACCTCCTAATGGAGCTATCCAAAGGTGGAAGAGGCTACCTTTCAAGGTAGTAATCATCAGGCAGTCAGTAAGCCAGTCAAAGAAAGCATTTATTAAGCACCTACTGTGTGCCAGCATACTGCTAAGGATACAAAAAATGGCAAAAGATAGTTCCTGCCCTTGTAGGGAAATTGTAGTCTAATAGGGGAGATAATCTGCAAAAAACCATGCCTAAATAAGATACATAGAAGATAAATTGTAGATAATCAACAGAGGAAAAGAGCATTAATTAATATTACTAGCATGAAGGGAAATTAGGAAAGGTTTCTGGTAGAAGATAGGATTTTAACTGTGCTTTGAAGGATGCCATGAGGTAAAGATGAGGAAGAAAAATATTCCAAACATGGGAGGATAGCTCAGACAAAATACCCTGAGTCAAAAGATGTGTCCGTTTGAGCAATAGCCAAAAGTCCAGTGTCACTGGGCTGAAGAGTATGAGATGAGGAGGAAAGGCAAGTTTGGAAAGATAGGAGGGGGTCAGATTCTGAAGAGCTTTGAACACTAAAGGAAGGATTTTATTTTTGGTCCTGGAGGCAATAAGGATCCAGAGGAGTTTATTGAATAGGGAAACCATATGGTTAGGCCTGCACTTTAGGAAGATCAGCTTGATGTCTGAATGGTGGATGAACTGGAGTGGGGAGAGACAAAGCAAGCTGACCAACCAGCAAGCTGTTCAGATTGTCCTGGGGTCCACAGGATAGATTTCAAGATGAAAAGAAATTCATCTTAATTTCAACATCATTGTCCTTTAAAATTCTATGTATTCTGTTTTATTCGTTTTAAAAACAGTATTCTGAGAAGGAGTTCATTAGGTTTCCTCAGATTGTCAAAGACTTGGGAAGGCAAGTAATATGTGATTTTTCACCTCGGTCAGTAGAAGGCTGCAGAGAACAACTCAAGGTAGGTACTGGGTCATAAAAGGCAATCAATCTCCTGGAAGCAACCAAAGGATGGGTTAAAAGCAAAAGGAGGACATTCGAGCGCTCCCCCAGAAAGAGAGGAAGGCAGCGTTTGCAGCCAACAAGCCCTAGGAGTACATCAAAGGAGAGGAGTCAGGTTTGCAAAGCCAAGATCTAGGACAGAATGGACAGAACTATAAATGGTTCAGAAGGCATAGTGGTCAGACCCAATCATAATGGATGTTATGTCCTCATAGGAATCCCTCTGGGGAGAATAATTATAGATAGCTTGCATTTATGCAGCACTTCATTCTTACAAAGTACTCTATCTGACCCTCATAACCCTATCAAGTAGGTTATGCAAGCACTAATAGTCCCATCTTATTCATAAAATTTGCATTGACATCTTTTATTTTTACATGATGTTCATTTCTAAAGATATCCCTCTCCCTGTTCCCACTCAGCAAGCCATCCCTTATCCCAATCTTATAGAAGGGGGGGTCTAGAAGGCATTTTACTGCTCTTATCTCCTTTTTTTTCCTCTTTTATTTTGAAAAGAGATTCTGGCCCAGCCTCTGGTATTTTGTTAGGGACTCAGACTAGACAAATTTCTAGTACTTTGCGTTAAACTTACAATTTGTGTGAGGTATAGTGAAAAAAGTGCTGGATTTGGAGTGAAACAACCCAAATTTAAACTTTTGACTCTATTACTAATTATCCGTGTAAGTTTGGGCAAGTTACTTCCCCTCTTGAAAGCCCGTGCTTCCTCATTTTTAAAATGAAGAATTTGGGCTGACAGATGTCTAAAATTCTTTCCAACTCTAAAAACCTATGTTAACAGCGGCCATCCTGTACAGTATGTATGGGGATAGGCTTTGGATCTGGCCATTTCTGGTGAACCCCTTAATAAAACCCCTTGACTACCCCTGGTTGGTATCTAGGTGTTCCTCCACCCCATAATGGGGGTGCATTGGTTAAGGAAGAAAATTGAGCAGGAAGAACCTTTCACCCAGTGGATTTTAAAAGGAGAAACAACATTTACTTCTGCTTTCTTCTGAAATGTGGAATGGGATGCCAACAGCTCTTCTTTAGACTTCCCATGGTGGAAAGTCCCTACCTCTGCCCTGGTGGCTATTGTGGGGGAAAAATAGGAACCCTAATTATTTTGCATCATCTTGATGGACTAATAAAATAAAAATCCCCCACAGCTGGTAGTCTATTATTAGAAAGTCTCCAATCTCTGCTCAAGGACGCAGTAAAGCAGATGGTCTCATCTATGGTGATAACAACTGCTTGTTGTCCTTGGATAAGAGACCCTGAAACTTTGTCTAAAAGGGTTGTTTTCACAATTATAAAAGTGTTTATTTTTTCCCCTTGTCACCTGACCTTGGACAATGAGTATTTTCTTTTTTTGATAATAAATCCTGCTATTTGTATTATTCGTGCTCCCCTTTTCTCCCTTGATTGACTTCCTTGGGTCTTTTCCTGTCCCTCACTCTCCTGTCAAATGCTTTGCTTCATCCTAAATTGCTGCAAGGGGCAGCTAGATGGCACAGTGGATCATGTGCAAGACCTGGAGTCAGGAAGACTCATCTTCATGGGTTCACATCCAGCCTCAGATATTTACTAGCTGTGTGACCCTGGACAAGTCACCTAGCCCTGTTTGCCTCAGTTTCCTCATTTGAAAAGTGATCTGGAGAAGGAAATGACAAACCACTGTAGCTATTTTTTTTAAGAAGAACAGTGGCATCTGGTAATGTTATGAACTGCACATGAATTGGATTTTAATGAGGCAGAGTTGCACTAAGAAAACCCCAGATGGTTGGGAAGAGTAGGACATGACTGAAAAGACCGAAAATCAACAAGAAATTGCTACCAAAATGCTCCTGATTGGCTGTGTACTCAAAGCAAGCCTAAAAGGTTATAAAAATAGAATCTGTGCCCCAGGAATCTGGCTGCCATCAGGGAGAGCAGATTTGTTACTTTACTAATAAAGCTCTTTACTTTCAGTTTAGCTTCCTGTCTTCGATCCATGGTCATGGGAGGCCAGCTGACAGTTATGGGTTTCCCAAGAAGTGGAGAGAATCCCTTAACGTTACTCATGGCAGTGAGAGTATGAACTAGTCTAGATGAATTTGAGAACGGATCTTAAAACCCTACCTTTCTCTTTTGCTTGGTTTCTTTGGACACAGGTGGTTGAACAGCTGTCTTAAGATGGATAGTAGGTTGCCTTAGGAGCAACTCTGTGAGTTTGAGAGATTGAGAATTCCTGGGTTCTGGTGCTGGCTGCCCAGAAGGTCTTAAAAAGTTTCTTGGGGGTGGTGACCAACTTCAGGAGGATGAGCCTAAACCATACCATGGTTTGCCAGAAGATGTGGACCTTGCGGGAACTACTGAGAAGAACCAAGATAAAGGTGCTATGCCTGTTCAGCGATCCTATGAAATGTTTTGTGTTTCAACATTTCAAATATTAATTTCACAGGAGAGTACCACAGGGATATTGGTTGTTATATTTTCTTTTGTGTTTTTGTTGATCCATAGTTATGAGTTCAGTTTTCAGTATTTCTTTTGTAGAAGAAATGAAGAGTTGTTCTGCGTCTGATCTACTTTGTATAACAAATGAGATATTTGTAAAATACTTGTAAATATTTGTAAGTACAAATATTTGTAAAGTACTTGAGGCAGTACTAGGGGGTACAATGGATAGAGTGCTGGGCCTGAAGTTAGGAAGATATGAATTCAAATCTAACCTCAGATATTATTGTCCTTGGACAAGTCACTTAACCTCAGTTTCCTTAATTGTAAAATAGGGATAAAGAACCACACCTAGCTCTCAGAGTCATTGTAAGGATCAGATGCAGATAATATCTATAGAGAACTTAGCACAGTGCTTGGCACATAGTAGGCACTTAATAAATGGTTATTCTTATTTCCTTGCCTTATAATGCCTTTCTAGAAGAGATGCTGTTTATCCCTTTTGTATAGACCCTAGATATGAACTAATCTAACCTTTAAGAGATTTTCCCAGGGCTCTATGCGTGGAAATGTAATGAGCCAGAGGGTATGAGATGAGCTGGATTTCTCTCTTTTAGAAGTCAGATTCCTCTGGGACAGAACTTTATTCTTCATGAACCCAAAGCTGGGCATCTCTTAGTAGGGTAGGGTGCTCTATCCTCTGGTTCACAGAACAGTTGTCACAGAAAAGATAAAGGTCATAGGACAATTGATTTAGAGCTGGAAGTACTTGAAGCTCAGTTCAAATTCCTCCTATTATATGAGGCCTTTCTGATTCTCGCAGTTGCTGATACCTCCCCCTTGAAATCACCCTATATTTATTTTGTGTGTCCTCATGTATGGACACACCCATGTTGTCTTCTTTGATAGAATAAAAGCTCCTTGAGGGCAGAGATTCTCAAATTTGTCTTTGTATCCCTAGTGCCTACAAAGTGCCTGTCACATAGTAGGTGCTTAATCAATACTTATTGAATGATTGCTGGATCTTGAAATCATACCATTCAACTCATTCTCAAACAAAAAGTTTTTTTAAACATCCTGATAGTTGTTTAGTGTGTTCTTAAAGATTTCAAGGGAGGTGGAAGCAATTATATGTTCATACTGAAGCAATATGGTGGAATGGGAAAACGAAACAAAACAAATTGGTAGAACACTTCCAAAAGGTCAATGATCAAGTTTCTCATGATGTCCTCATTATGTGGTGTTGGATTTGTAGCTGATTGAATAGTTATGTTAAAAAAGTCTTAAGTTACCCAATACCCCATCCTTAGCCTTACCTTTTTCAATGTTAATTTTTTTTAAAGCAATGACTAACCGTTACTTGTTAGGATAAAAAACTAGGAATGATAGCTAGTACTTTGGATGACCAAAATGAAAGTCAAGATTACAGGATTTAGGGCTAGAAAGGACATTAAAGAAAAGAAGGGAATAAGCGTTTACAGAGTACCTAGTTTGTGACAGACCACAAACTGTGGCCACAAGGTTTTTTATAAATATTATCTTCTTTAATCCCTCCAACACCAAGGTAGGTGCTACTATTATTTCCATTTTATTGTTAAGGACACTGAGACAGAGATTAAATGACTTGGCCAGGGTCAATATAACTAGCAGGAATCTGAGGTCAAATTTGAACTCAGGTCTTTCTGGCTACATGTCCAGAAAGCTAGCCATGCATCACCAGCTGCTTCCTGAATGAACACCTATTGCAACTCCTTAATCTTAGGCTGCCCTAAGAAGTGTTTAGTGTTCAAATTTTAGGAAGTTATAATCTAGCCCACCTCCAACACTTATTATCTGTGACCATAAATCAGGCACTTAATCTCACTAGTACTCAGTTTTTTAAGTTGCGAAATGGAGATAATAATACCTGTAGTACCTTCCTATCAGAGTGATCGTAAGGCTTGCGAGAGATAACATGTGCAATATTCTTTTCAAACCTTAAAGTAACATATTGGGTGTCCCAAATGTCTTAGCGCATTTTTAAGCAAGTTTTGGGACAGCATTTCAGATACTGGTCAGATCTTTCCTCTTTACCAGAAAATATCAGTATTCCCACCAGTAGAGGCTCACAATGAACAGGAAGCCATGCGGTAGGAGGAAGGAAATGAGATCTGCGCTTTGGCAACCAGAGCTGATTTTATCCCCTTCCTTTCTTTGCCATTTGAAGGAGTCTTCCTGTTTGCCATGTTAGACAAAAGGAGGTATAGCATTTGGATTAAAACTGGAGGTGTGGCCCTCTGCAGGAACTTTGTCTACCAAGCTCAGACCCTGCCTGAGGCCAAAATGTCCCCAAATGATCTGGAGCCTGGAGACACCAGCAACTAACCAAATCAGGGTAGGGAGATTGGCAGTCATTGTGACTCCTTTCATATTGATGAGAAAAGGGGAGGACTGATCTCTCTCCCTGTACTTTCTCTGTTTTCCCTTGCTTAGTTAGTCCTGATCCTGAGGTGGGGGGCAGACATGCAACATCTCCCTTTGTTCTTTCCCAAAGCTTGAGTGGCAGTGGAAGGCTTTGGGATAATCCCTGAAAAAAACTAGAAGGATAAGCAGGAGGAGGTTTTGGGGTATGGCTGGTGTCAGAGCTCCCACGTATAAGTGCTGAAACCCTTTCTTTTTTTTTTTTTTTTTTTTTTTTTGGCATTTTTATTATGTTAAATAAATTACATAGCCACAGTGACTACTACATTTGCTGATTTCCAGTACCTTGGGGATTTGGGGGGCAGGAGACATTTGCCCACCCTGAGAAAGTAAAGTGCAAATATGATGTTCAGGGCTGGTTCTAAAATGTGTGCTTTCATAAAAACAATATTCAATTATTCACTAAATTCAGAAATAGGCCAGCATGAATTTTAAACTTGCCTAACCATCAGTACCATCCAGTTTCCTGGTATGGGAAGCTCTGAATGCACACTGGAGTCCTTGATAAAACCACTCAGTTGGTGAGCTTGAGTATAGTGCCACCTAGTGAACATCTCAGATATTATAGTCCCTCTCTGGATAATTAATGTAGTGACATGCTACCTTTCTGTAGGTTTAAGGAAGGAAGCTGATGAATGAATTTCTGCTGTAGGACCAACAGAATTTTAACTGCTGCCAAGTTTTCCATAAAATCTACTTCTATACTCCTGTTAGCAAAGCATGTAAGGATGTATTTGCAATTTAGGATTCTTGTAACTTCCCAACTGCAATATTGTCACTTTTCTTCCCTGAACATAAATGAACTGAAATTGCTTGCTACAGAGCGTATATGTGTATATGTAGCTATATGAATGCACTGAAACCTTTTTTTCCTTTACATTAGAATTCTTGTTACTTTTTCCCTTACCCACTCAAATGCCTTTTATTCTTTCATTTAGGTCAGAATTCATATATAGAATTCAAGGGGAAAGCTGAAATTCCTCTCTTGCTATCCCATCCCATACCATCCCATTCAGCCAACCAGAGACCTAAAGTTTGTCTGTTTTTGTTGTATCTTCTCCCTTAGCTTGTAAACATCTTGTGAGTAGAAATTATTTCATTCATTATCCTTGAATTCCCAGCTGAGCATAGGGCCTGGCATGTAGGAAGCACTTAATAAAGACTTGATTGGTTGGTTGAAGGCTGGCTACTAGAGTGTTTTGCGCATAATAGTTGCTTAACAAATATTTGTTGAATTATTTTCTGGGTTGAACAGATAGGGTAGGGATTTTTTTATAGGGTAGAGATCTCTGGCAATATTCTGAAGCTCTAGTTTCTAAGGAAAATAAGTTCAAAGAGTTCGACCAATCAGCCTGCAGGGTGGTCAATTCTACAAACATTTTATGAACTCTTACTATGTGTAAAATACTGTACTAATAGATGCTTGAGGGGAGCACAAAGATATGACTCAGCTGTCCTAAGGCAGAAGGATTCAACTCCTGTTTGGTCCCAGAGACAGTGGGAGCAATATGTGGAAGTTGCAGAGGAAGATTTGGTTCTATATAAAGAAAAAGATCAGATCACACTGAAAGTATTGTTTTCAGTTCTGGGTTGCACATTTTTTATTAGGGACATTGATAAAGGAGAAGTCTTTTTTCTTCAAGACAACTGAGTGAAAGTGGACTGCCTTAGGACATTGTGGGTATCCTGGAGCTCTTCAAGGAAAGGCAGTAGGGGATTTTATAGAGAAGATTCTCATTCTAATGGCTTGGACTAGATGGTTTTTTAGGTCCTTTTCAACTCTGAAGTTATTGGATTCTAAGGTTCTCTGATCACCCTGCCAGGGAGTCAGATTTGGATGGGTTGGGGAAATGAACCTATGCTCACATCCCTTATTCTCTTTCATTTCTAGCTCTATTAGCTGACCCTGTTGGATGAGAAAAGCTTGAGCTCCCAGATTTCCCATCCTGGAATTCCTGTCCCCAGACCCCTAGGATGTTCCCCTGGGCTTACTCACCCAAGAGCAGCAGAGCCACCTTCAGCAGCATGGGGCCTGGGAGGAAGTGGGTAGGCACAAGTTCCTCAGTAGAATGTATGTCAGACTGGAGGCAGGTGCATCTGTGTTGTTTGGAGTTGTGATCTGATTATATGGGCCCCAATGGCATTGGGTGGGAGTAAGTATAGAGGAAGTAGAATACTCTGATTTCAGATAATTGTTTCTTTTCAATATGAGGAAGTGTCTGTGCCCTGAGTTTTCTTTAGGACCCTCTTCTCTGAATGTCCATTTGTTGTAGTGGAAATGGGGGTGGGATGAGAAAGGAAGAGTATAGAATATGACTAGTCAGGTAGAGTCACTCTTGGGAACTTCAAAAACTCAGGTCTGGAGTAAACACAGCCAGAAATAATGATGATGACAACTAGCATTTATATAGTATTTTAAGGTTTACAAAGCACTTTAAAAAAAAATCTCATTTTCTACTCATAAACAACCCTAGAAGGTGCTATAATTATTCCCATTTTATAGATGAGGAAACTGAGGCAGGCAAGTTAAGTGACTTTGCAAGAGTCATATAACTTGTAACTGATAAGGCCAGATTTGAACTACAGCTTTCTGTTTCCAGGAGCAGTGCTCCTATCTATTATGTCACCTAGTTAAGATAGCTAAAGGGCACAAGTAAATGTTGAGATCCATTTTTAAAAAATCACTCTAATCTAAGTTTATCTTAATGGATCAAACTTTGACCACAAATAAGATTATGGGTTTCTAGAAAATGAGAGTCATAGCATTCAGCCCAAGCCTCAGGAGAGATCAGGAAAAGGATCAGGTGCCAGGATCTGTTGTTTTATGCTTAGAGGTGTCCCTGTCCATCCTGGATTCAAGTTGACCCTCCCTGGTGTTGCTGACATCAGAAGACTATGAAATCAGGGGTATTTTTTCTAAGTCTCTGTGGAAGAAGTTATTTAAGCTGGGCTACTTAAGGAAAACCATCCTAAAGGTTAGAGCTGTTCCAAAGTGTCCACTTAACTTGAGAGGGACTTGGTTGTCCTTCCTTGGAAGTTGATGAGTGGAGACTGAATGATCACTTGTCAGGGATGTTGTGGAGAAGATTCCTGTTCAATTGATGTTGCTTTTTTCAACCCTTAAGATTATGTACTTATTCTCATTCTACAGATGAGGAGATTGAGGCTCAGAATCACAGGGCTAGTAAATGATAGAGTCAGGATTCTACTCTGTTTAGAGTTTAAATCTAGAACTTAGGTCTTATTGGTCCTCTCTGAGAAACTGGGGTGGATGAAACTACAGATTTACAAAGCAGACAAACCAAGACCAAAATGAGAGGAAAGAAAGGTAGGATGCTCTAAAGGAAGCTGGGTCAAGAGGGATGGGAGATACTACAGAATGAAATTCTGAGGATACAAAGAGAAACAATGGGATTTATCAAAAGGGATCTGTGGGGAAGTACAGAGAACTCACCAATCAATTTAGATTTTTTAAGATTAATGTCCAGAAAATAGAAGCAAGGCTAGGTTACAGAGGATGGTTGTAAGAATATGTTTCAGGAATGATAAATTTCTGAATTTGTTAATGAAAACTAAGGTTAATGAATGTGGCCACATATCAAAGATGGGTTAGGACCTTTGTTTAAAGCAAGATAGGACAATGATAACTACTAACAGAAAGTAGGTAGGCTGCTCAAAACTGTTTTTTTTTTTGTTTATTTTTACTATTTTCTCTGTCAGGGAGAATGACATTTGCTATTATAGTAGTGGAAATGACACATTGCAGGAGATGAATGGTGGATTCTTTCAATGACTATTTTGCCCTCTGGATCTAGGACCTCTGGGCAGTTTTCCTTGATGATTTCTTGGAAGACATTGTCCAGGCTCTTTTTTTCCTCATGGCTTTCTAGTAGACCAATAAGTCTTAGATTTTCTCTCTTGGGTCTATTTTCCAGGTCACTTGTTTTTCCAGTGAGATATTTTACATTTTCTTCTATCTTTTCATTCTTTAGATTCTGTTTGACCGATTCTTGATGTCTCATAGAATCATTAGCTTCTACTTGCCCAATTCTAATTTTTATTAAATTGTTTTTTTTATTTTGAAATAATTTTTTATTTTGTTAATGCCTCAAATAACTTTTTTGCTCTCATTAAAATATTATTTGAGAATAGAGACTAAACCTTGATTTTATTGGTATAGGAAACTCTGGCGAAGAAACTCTGTCCACCACTGTAAGTTGGCACCTTCTATACAGCTTCAAATCTAAAAGATTTGCTGCAGCACAGAGAGATGCCCAGGGTTACAGAGAGATGCCAGTATTTGTTATAGGCAAGCTTTTTTTTAAAATATAAATTTATTTATTTAACGTTTTACATTCATTTTCACAAAATTTTGGGTTCCAAATTTTCTCCCCATATCTCCCCTCCCCCCACCCCAATACACCAAACATTCTAATTTTCCCTATCACCAATCTGCCCTCTCTTCTATCATCCCTCCCTTCTCTTGTCCCCATCTTCTCTTTTGTCCTGTAGGGCCAGATGACTTTCTATTCCCCATTAACTGTATTTCTTATTTCCTAGTAGCAACAACAATACTCAACAATTGTTCCTAAAACTTTGAGTTCCCAATTCTCCCCATCACTCCCTCTCCACCCAATCCCTTTGGGAAGGCAGGCAATTCAATATAGGCCATATCTGTGTAGTTTTGCAAATGACTTCGATAAGAGTCGTGTTGTGTAAGACTAATTGTATTTCCCTCCATCCTATTCTGCCCCCCATTGTTTCTATTCTGTCTTTTGATCCTGTCCCTCCCCAAGAGTGCTGACTTCAAATTGCTCCCTTCTCCCATTGCCCTCCCTTCCATCATCCCTCCCTCCCTGCTTATCTCCTTCTCCCCCACTTTCCTGTACTGTAAGATAGGTTTTCATACCAAAATGAGTGTGCATTTTACTCCTTCCTTGAGTCGAATGTGAGGAGGGTAAACTTCATGTTTTTTTCTCAGCTCTCCTCTTTTTCCCTCCACTAAAAAGTCTCCTGCTTGCCTCTTGAATGAGATATAATTTACCCCATTCCATTTCACCCTCTTTCCTCCCACTACATTTCTCTCTCACCATTTACCTTAATTTCTTTTAAGATATGGTCCCATCCTATTCAATTCACTCTGTGCTCTCTGTCTCTGTGTGCGTGCATGTGTGTATGTGTGTGTGCATGCATGCATGTACGTGTGTGTGTGTGTGTGTGTGTGTGTGTGTGGTCCCACCAACTACCCAGATACTGAAACGTTTTAAGAGTTACAAATATTGTCTTTCCATGTAGGAATGTAAACAGTTCATCTTTGGTAAGTCCCTTATGACTTCTCTTTGCTGTTTACTTTTTCATGCTTCTTCTCATTATTGTGTTTGAAAGTCAAATTTTCTTTTCAGCTCTGGTCTTTTCATCAAGAATGATTGAAAGTCCTCTGTTTCATTGAAAGACCATATTTTCCCCTGAAGTATTATACTCAGTTTTGCTGGGTAGGTGATGCTTGGTTTGAGTCCTAGTTCATTTGACTTCTGGAATATCCTATTCCACACCCTTCGATCCCTTAATGTCGAAGCTGCTAGATCTTGTGTTATCCTGATTGTATTTCCTCAATCCTGGAATTGTTTCTTTCTAGCTGCTTGCAATATTTTTTCCTTGACCTGGGAACTCTGGAATTTGGCCACAATGTTCCTAGGAGTTTCTCTTTTTGGATCTCTTTCAGGTGGTGATCAGTGGATTCCTTCAATACTTATTTTGCCCTCTGGTTCTAGAATCTCAGGGCAGTTTTCCTTGATAATTTCATGAAAGATGATGTCTAGGCTCTTTTTTTGATCATGGCTTTCAGGTAGTCCCATAATTTTTAAATTGTCTCTCCTGGATCTATTTTCCAGGTCAGTTGTTTTTCCCATGAGATATTTCACATTCTCTTCCATTTTTTCATTCTTTTGGTTTTGTTTTATGATTTCTTGGTTTCTCATAAAGTCATTCGACTTCATCTGTTCCATTCTAATCTTGAGAGAACTATTTTCTTCAGTGAGCTTTTGAACCTCTTTTTCCATTTAGCTAATTTTGCTTTTGAAAGCATTTTTCTCCTCATTGGCTTTTTGAACCTCTTTTGCCAATTGAGTGAGCCTATTTTTCAAGGTGTTATTTTCTTCAGCATTTTTTTGGGTCTCCTTTACCAAGGTATTGACCCATTTTTCATGCTTTTCTTGCATCTCTCTCATTTCTCTTCCCAGTTTTTCCTCCACCTGTCTAACTTGATTTTCAAAATTCTTTTTGAGCTCTTCCATGGCCTGAGTCCACTGGACATCCACCTCAGATGTCTGGGATGGAGAGGCCCCGACCTCCACATCTTTCCCTGATGGCAAGCATTGTACTTCTTCATCAGAAATGAAAGGAGGAAGGAACATCTCTTCCCCAAGAAAGTAGCTCTCTATGGTCTTATTTTGCTTCCTTTTTCTGGGCATTTTCCCAGCCAGTTACTTGACTTCTGAGATTGCTCTCCACCCCTGCCTAGATCCGCCCAGCTAGTGCTTGGGGTCTGAGATTCAAATGCTGCTTCCCAGCCTCAGGGCTTTCCGGGGGCAGGCGCAGCTGCTATTCAATGTGAGCTTAAGTTCTGGTGCTGGGGTGGGGGCAGGATCGCCTCCCATTCTAAGTTCCCTCAGGGGGTTTATGTAGAGACCTTCAACAATGGATCTCCTGCCTTCTCGGGGAGTCCCGGGCCACCGCTGCCTCTGCCACTGCCTCCCGAGGGGGCCCAAGCCACGGAGACACCCCGCTCCTCTCTTGGCCAGCCCAGAAGTCTCTCTCACTGACCTGGAGCGCCTGTGGGTGGAGGGACCTTTGTGGCCGCCGAGGTTCCATCCCTGAAGCCTGCTCGGATCTGCTCCTCTGGGGCCGTGTGGCCAGGGCAGCTCAGGGGTGGGCTCCGCTGTCCGGAGTGCGACGGACCCCTGTGGATGGCTTTCCAGGGCTATCTGGAACGGAAATCTCTTCCACTGTGTTGGTGCATGGCTTGCAGTACTCCAGAATTTGTGGGGAGTTCCTTTTACAGGAAATTTATGGGCTGTGGATTTGGAGCTAGCATACAGTGAGTCTTTCTACTCCACCATCTTGGCTCCTCCCCCAAATTGTTTTCTTTGGTTAACTTTTGCATCTCCTTTTCCATTTGCCCAATTAGTCCAATTTTCCTTTTAAATTCTTCTTTGATTTCTTTATTCATATTTTTAAAATCATTGGCCAGTTTTTCTTCTACTCCCCTAATTTGGCTTTTAAAATCCTTCTTGAGCTCTTCCAAGAATGATCTTTGGTCTTGAGACCAGTTCATATTCCCTTCAGAAGTTTCAGATGGGAGTATAGTCTCACTGCTGACTTCTTTGATATTCTTCTCTTGTCCAAATAGAAAGATTCTATCATCTTTTCTTTTCTGGTTTGTTTCTTTCTCATTATGATCACTTTTTTCCTGGCTTTCAAAGTGGATCTCTGCTTCTGGGGCACAGGGGGCTCTGTCCCATGGTTCTTGTGCTTAGAACTTGAGGCTCTGCGTATTGTGGCCTCTAGTTCTTTCAGCTAGAAGCTAGAATGCTGTATCTTACCTGGTGCTGAACTGGCTGCCAAAGCAGAGGCCAGGTGAAGCCTTTCTAAGTTTCCTTGTAGTTACCCTGGAGCTAGCTGTGTTAAGTGTTGGGGGAGGAGTGGTCTGGCCACAGAAGGTCTCCTCTCCAAAGCACAGGCAGGCTCAGGGGTTGATGAACCTGTTTGTGCTAGTGTTTTCCCAATTCCCCTAGCTGTGCTAAGGCATGCCTGGGGTTCTGGTGTTGGTGATTACGAGTTCCACTCCCCTGGGGCTCAGGATCTCCTCCTGGTTCACTGAGGTAGGGCTGTCTGAGACAGCTCTGGTTCTGCATTGGTCCCCTTCAGCCACAGCAAGAGAGTGGACCCCTCTTTGTGATTTTCCTATTCTCATGGGCTAAGAGACTGTTTACCCCTTGGGCTGATCTCACTGTTCCAGGATTTTTCCTGGGGAAATATTCTCTGGGTTTTTCAAGGTCAACAAAGGGAAGGGTAGAGCATTTACTTATCACTCCACCATCCTGGATCCCAGAAGTTCAAGTAGGTGACTTACAGACATTTAATGTGCAGGCTGGTAGTCTCAGGAGCAACTGCTGCAGTTACCTGGGGTACTGCAGTTCTCTCTTGCTCAGTTCCACTGGACTCTCATCCTGGGCTGATATGTTTGAGATTCCACAGTGCTGTTGCTATTTCAGACTGCCGAGGGCCTCCTGCTCAACTTTGCTATGGTGATGTCAGCACAGTACTGGAAATGATGAAACCAAAAAATGACTAATAGTGAGTTGATATCCAAAATCAGTGAGGAGGTAGTCAGAGTATACTAGCTGTTCTTGATGAGTTTAGGTGATCTTGCCCAGATGAACTGCTGAAAGAAAATTCTTCATTTGGGCTTTCACCCAGATTAATGAGGCAAAACTCAGGACAAAGAGAATTAAAAGGATTTAATTATAAGT
Source organism: Bettongia penicillata ogilbyi (assembly GCA_023548195.1). Taxonomy (NCBI): domain Eukaryota; kingdom Metazoa; phylum Chordata; class Mammalia; order Diprotodontia; family Potoroidae; genus Bettongia; species Bettongia penicillata. Next base: position 1,530,671 of record JAJHZJ010000630.1, read on the forward strand.
ACCTCAAGATAGCAAACCTTGAGGTTACTCACTGGAGATTGGCAATGGCTTCTAGGTGGGGACAGTTTTTATAGGTAACTTTAAGATAATCCAGATAGGTCCACCTTAGCAAAAGAGGTGAGGCCCTTGAATCTCAGTTCCTCTACAAATTAGCAAGAAAATGGCAATTTGCATGTAGGGTACATGACAAAAAGCAGATGATACAAAAAGTTGCAGACTTGGTATCTCCTTCTCCCCCACAGCCTCCCCCAACACTGTTTGATAAGCACGGCTGGGAACCATGGGTCACTGAGGCAACATAACCTTCAACATAATTATATACTCAGGTACTAATAGAACTGAGAGATAGGATTGCTGAGTATCTGACAGTGATATTTGAAAGATCATTGAAACAGGAGTGGTATCACAAAATTGGAGGACAAATGTCCCAATTTTTTTGTAAAAGAGAAGGAAAATTTTTTTCCAAAAAGAAAAGAACGGAGGCAGCTAGATGGTGCAGTGGATATAGCACTGGTCCTGGAATTGGGAGGACCTGAGTTCAAATATGGCCTCACATACTTACTGTGTGACCCTGGGCAAGTCACTTAACCCCCATTGCTTCTACCCTGCCCCCCAAATAAATAAATTTGAAAAAGAAAGAACAGAGTCTTGAAACTATGGGCCAGTGAGCTTGACTTTAGGTGATTAGAGACAGCTGGCAAGCATCTAGAAAGGAAAGTAGTGATTACAAAGAGCTGGCATGGCTTTGTCAAGAAAAAGTCATACCACACTAACCTCATTTCCATATTTTGACAGGATTATTAACTAGTAAATGAAGGGAATACTCTGAAGTTTGGCAGTGATTTGCTAAAGTATCACATTATTATTGTGGAGAAGATGGAGATATATGGATTAGATATACTGTTAGATGGATTCAGAAATGATTGTGTGGCAGGACTCAAAGAGGAACTGTGAGTTAAATGTCAATATGACAGAGGGTTTCCTGCAGGGACCTCTGGGATCTTGGCCTTGTGCTGTTTAACATTTTCCTCAATGACATAAACAAATGTCTAAATGACATTCTCATAACATCTGAAAATGACACAAAACTGAGAGGGACAAGTAACTCACTGAATGGTTGACAGTTGAGATCTGGAAGGATGAGAATGAATCTAATGAGAAAAAATTGAGTAGGGATAAATGTAAACCTGTACATTTAGGTGCAAAAAATCAATTTCACAAGTACAAGATGGAGGTGGCATGGTTAGACAATAGTTTGTCTGATAAAGATCCCTGAGTTTTAGTGGACTACACATTTGATATGAGTCAGTAGTGTGATGTGGCAGCCAAACAAAACAACAAAAACCTAATGTGTATAAAAATATAACTTCCAGAAATAGGGAGGAGATAGGGACTCTGTACTCACCCCTCCTTAGACCTCATCTGGATAACTGTATTCAGTTATTGACTCCTTCTCCTCCTGTCTACCCCTAATCCCTATGTTTAAGAAGGATATTGATAAGTTAGAGAGTGTCCAGAGGAAGGCAACCAGGATGGTAAAGGACCTTTATTTCTTGTCATAGAACAATTAATTGAAGGAACTAGGCATGCTAAGACTGGTGAAGAGAAGACTCAGGTTGGGGCATCAAAATTGTCTTCAAGTATTTGAAATGCTTTGTATGCAGGAGGTATGAAGACTTTTTCTGTTTGTCCCCAGAAGACAGAAGCAGAACCAATAATGTAAGTTGCATATCTCTTCTTAGCAATGCAAGGATCCAAGACAACTCCAATGCTATCTACATCCAGGAAAAGAACTATGGAGTCTGAATGCATCTGATGGAAGCATATTATTTGCTCTCTCTTTTTTCTTTTTTTGTTTCTTCTTTCTTGTGATTTCTCCCATTGGTTTCTAATTCTTCTTTACAACATGACTAAAGTGAAAATAGGTTCAATATGGATGTATATGTAGAGCCCATATCAAATAATATGCTGTCTTGGGGTGGGAAGAAGGGAGAGATGGGGAGAAAATTTGGAACTCAAAATCTTATGGAAATGAATGTTGAAAACTAAAAATAAATAAATAAAGCAAATAAAAAAAAATAGTGGAAGTTACAGAGGCCACTTTAGGTTGGAGGTCAAGAGAACCTTCCCAACAGATCATTTCCCATGCAGGTCTGCTTGGTTTTGACTCCATAACCATCATACCTCCTCCAGGATAATCTCATCACTTGAAATCTCATCATCATGGAGAGTGGTTCAGCTTTGATACCTCCTTAGTACCCTCAGTTGCCTCTCCCTTCTGACTGGAAGGTTAGAGGGAGGAGGGATACATTCCTTCCAAAGCCTCCTTTTATAAAGGACTAAAAATTTCTTGGTTCCCACTGCAAGAAAATCATGCCCTCTAATTCTCATTCCCCCCCCCCCCCCCCTTCCTTTTTGTGTATTGTCTTCCCCCATTACAATGTAAGTTCCTTGAGGCAAGGGCTGTCTTTTTCTTATTTTCTGGGTGTAGTAGGTGCTCAGTAAATGTTTAGTGACTCCTCATTACCAAATAAAGCTATATAAAAGTGGAATGAGTTTGGAATGAGCTTTCTTAGGAGAAGATAGGTAAAACCTCTTTGGATTTCTTCATACAGAGGCAGTATGAGAACTATTTGTCATACAGTGGGAATTCCTTTCATGTATGGATTGGATCAGATGGCCACTGAAGTCCCTTCCAACCTTCAAATTCTTGGTTTTATCAAACAATTAACTGAAAGGTTTCTTTACAGACTAGCCTACCCCTACTGCACTTTAAAGCAATGCCTGGAAACAGGTCTTATGGAATCATATTTCTGAAAGTTTAACTTATACACAGCCATTTAAGGAACTCAGATAAGAACTCAGCACATATACCTCCCATAGCTAGGAAGATTTTAACGTACTGAGCAATGGCAAATTCTGAATTCATTTCTGTATATTAAGTTCTGTAAACCCCATCAGTCTTGAGGTTAGCTCATGGCAGGGTAATGCTGGCAATACATACTCTCAGCATGATCTTGCCTGTATCACAGGACATTTGGGTACCCTGGAACTCCCTCAGCCTTAGAGGTCTCCTTAAGAGTTATATAGAAGGGAAAGCTCCTCTAACAGAAGATTGTATTTCATTTTTTGAGAGAAGGAGCTCTGAGAAATCTACCCAGACTCTCTTTAGGGATAAGAAATACTGGTTGGGAGGTTTCTGGGGATATTTTCCAGGCAATGATTGGCCCTCAGAGCTGGGAAAGAGCTAGTCCAGGAATCCAGGTACCATGGTTGTGAGAACCTATTGTCAAGAAAACTTAGTGGGGGGGGTTCTATTCAAGTCCATATATCTTTAGTGTCTTGTGATAGAGGAGGAGTAGTTAAAGATATAAGAGAGGGAAAGGACAAATGGACAAGTGCTAAGCTGAGAGAATGGATGTGGGGGATGAAGAGGGGTCAGTTAGGGAAGGGACAGGGAAGATAAAACTTCCAGTAGTCTCTTTAAAAGGAGAAGAAGGAGGAATTGTGGAAGTATGGCAGCATGTTAGGGTCCAGAGAAGCTCAGATCCCCCGTAAACAGTCCAATAAAGTTCTAAAATGTAGCCAATGTAGCAGAAGAAGCAAATGTAAGGAAAAAACAAAAATAATTAGTTATAAATCCTTCCATCCAGTCTAGGGATGCATAGAAGACTTTCAGAACCCTGCAGAAACTCTAATCAGTGACAAGCCAGGGTAGGGGAAAGGTGTGTGAAGGGTTCTAGGCCCATAGCAGGAGTCAGAGCTAGAGCATTCCATGATACAGTGACCAAGAAGTCTTAGCCACAGGAGGAAACAAGGTCAGTGCAGTAACTAGACAGCTTGTACCTAACCTAGTACCCAGGCAACCAGGGCTTTAATCTCAGTAGAAGATAAAGCCAGACAATTTCTATATGAGGTAGGGTCTTGTCTTAGCCACCTCACTCAGGAACAACTGGGACCTGCTCATAACATCTAGATATACAGGAGTGGAGTTTAACATAAGACAGGTCCCCCATCCTGAAACAAACATTAGAGATATGAGTAAACAAAAGAAAATACCAAATGCAATGAAGAAATATCTAGGCCTGAAATAAGTCCAAGGCAGGATAAGCCCTGAATGAGAGAGTAGCTCCATAACAAATCCAATGAGAACCTCAGAGAAAAGAATGTCCTGGTCACCAGGCCTATAAGAGTACTTAGAAGAACTGAAACAAGAAATACAAAATGAAATAGTGAGAGAGTAAAGAATGGCAAGGAGAATACCTTAGAATAGATAGTAGTAAATCTAACCCCAAAACTGAACTCTGGAAAATTAGAATGGGTCAAAGAGAAAACAATCCCATGAGACACCAATAAATATTTTTTAAATAAAATTTTATTTTATTTTCATATAGACCTGATTTCTCTCCTTCTTACCTTTCCCCTTTCCCTATCATGGCAAAAGCAAAAAAATAAAAATCTTTGTCACAAATATATAGTTAAGGAAAATAAATTCTTAAATTGGAGTTGTTCCCCCAGCTCCACCCCCTCCCCCCAAAACCCAAAAAACTATGGTTCAGTCTATACTCTTGAATCTGTCACTTCTCCTTCTGGGTGTGGGCTGCATGTTTCATCATGAGTCCTTTGGGATTGTAGTTGGTCTCTGGAGACATGAATAAGATGAAAATGAATTCTAAAGATAAGGAAAAAATAAGAAAATATAATGCATATATTATCATAAACAAATGTCCTGGAAAACAGATCAAGGAGTGATAATCTAAGAGTTACCAGACTAACTGATGATCAAGACTAAAGAAAATTCTTTTCCATAAAGGAAAACTGCCCAGGTCTCTTAGAACCAGAAGGTCAAGTGAAAACAGAATGTCACTGGTCAACTCCTGAAAGAAATCCCACAAAACGAAGATTCCCAAGAACATCATAGCCCAAATCCAAAGCTTCCAAGGATGATGATGATGGTGGTGGTGATGGTGATGATGATGATGGTGGTAATGATGATGAAGGGGATGATGATGATGGGAATGATGATAGCATTTACATAGAAACAGCTAGGTGGTGGAGTGGATAGGGCACAAGACTCGGAGTCAAGAAGACCTGAGTTCAAATGCCTAATAGCTGTCTGAAACTTAGGCTAGTGACAACCTTTTTTACCTCCATTTCCTTATTTGTAAAATGAGGATAAATAATAGCACCTATCTCAAAGGGTTGTTGTAAGAATCAAATTAGTTAACATATGGAAAGTGCATTGCAAACTTCAAAGCTGTTTAAATAAATGTCATTGTTATTAATTATTATTATCTTTAAGATTTTTAAAGTGCTTTACAAATACCGTCTCATTCTACCATCACAACCATCTTATGAGGGAGGTTACTATTATCCCCCTTTTATAGCTAGGGAAACTGAAGCAGTCAGTGGTGAAGTGACTTGGTCACACAATTAGTAAGTAAGTGACTGTGGTAGGATATGAAGGTCTTCCTGACTCCAGGTCCAGCACTCTATCCACTCCACTATTTAGAAAAAAATACTTTCAAACAGTCAAAATTTAACAAAAGAAGAGCTTGAGTACCAAGGAACAAAGGTCATGATCACACAAGGCTTGGAAGCTGTCACATTAAGGAAAAGGGCAGCTTTGGCTATGACATTCCAAAAAGCAAAAGGTAAAGGCTTATGGCCAAGATAAAGGATTATTTGACAGAACTGAGTATAATCCTATGGGGGAGGGTGGTGGAGTGGTGTGAGGCGGGCATGGGAAATGAATCTTTAATGAAATAGAGACTTTCCAAGCATTCCTGGTGAAAAACACAGAACTGAGTAGAAACTCTGAAATGGAAATAGAAGAGTCAAGAGAAACATACACAAGTAACCGTATCTGATCAATTGAAAGGGATTATGTAACAATGAATTATTACATGCTAACTGGAGAAGAAAAAATTGCCCTCTCAGAAGCGTAATGTTTTCAAGGATGATAAAGAAAGTTAAATAAGACAGACTGAGGACCTTGAAGTCATTTTGGTTTTATTTCATGCCCTTTGGAGAAGACAGAGAATTATGGTGGAGAGGAAAGGACAGAAGAAGGGGAGGAGGCTCATTATATCACATGATAAGGGTGCATGAAATGGAAAAATATATAAACATTTTTGAAGAAAGGAGATCAGACATCCTTGCATTTGGTTTGGACAAAGGAAATCTGAACATATACATATCCACATATGCAAAAGTGTGGTATAGAAATACATTAACTTCAACAGGTAGGGTCAGAAAGAAGGGATATGGGTTTCAGAAGAAGCAGGGTAAGTGAAAGAGTAATCCTGAGCAAAACAAACTTCAATATTTGAGGGGGGAACACTGAAATGAGACATTAAAATTATGTAAGGAGTAAAAGTCTGTGATCAGGGGGCTGGGTAAGGGGAAGAGGAGAGGGATAACAAAGTAGAAATACAGACTTCATTTATACATCACAAGTATGAATCAAGCTCCTCTTTCCTTATGCTTTTTGTACAAGGGGGAGTGGGAAAAAAGAGAAGAAAAAGAATAAGTGGATAGGATTGAGGAAAATATACAACTATAAGTCAATAACCTTGAACATGAATGGGAACCAACTCATGAAACAGGAGGAATAGCTGAACCCAACAATACCTTGCTTACAAGAAATATATTTGAAATAAAAAGATTCACACAGAATTAAAATGAGTGGCTGGCCTGAATTTATTATGCTTCAGGTAATTGTCAAATCAACAATAACAACAACCACCCCCTCCCCCAAACCAGGGATAGCAATCATGATTTCAAAGATACAACAAAAATATGCAAAATAAAAAGAGATAAAATGAAATCATGCATAATACTCTAGATAATAACCACAGATAAATACAAGTACCATAGATAGTACTTAATATATAGGAACCAATTAGAAATAGCATAGAAATATTTAGAGGAAAAGTTAATCAAAATGCAGGGAGAATTAGATAACTATAATAGTAAGGGACCTCAGTGTATTGCTGTTATATCCAAACAAAGTTAAAAAATAGATAAATAAATAAGAAGGAAGTTAGGATATAGATAAGACTTTAGAAAAACCAGAGACAATATATCCTTTGCAATTACTGAATGAGAACAGCATTTTACATATTTCTAAGCTGTGCATAGAATCTTTCTGATATTGAGGATGCATTAGGGGGTCTATCAACCTCAAAATCAAATACAGAAAAACCAAACATATACTTTGCTGATCATAGTGCAATAAAATTATAATTAATAAAGGGCCCAAGAAGCAAGAATTAAACATGAATTGAAATTAAGTAACTTCATCCTAAAGAATAGTAGGTCAAAGAACAAATCATAGAAATAGTAAAATTTATCAAAGAAACTGTCAAAAATGAGACAATATACAAAAACTAATGAGAGAGAACTAAAGTAGTCCTTACTGGAACAGCCTAAATTGGGGACTGATAATAAAAGGTCACAGAATTGAGTGGCTTTTTAAATAGTATTTTTTAAAATATTCACTTTTTAATTTTGAGTTCCAAATTCTCTCCCTTCCTCTAACTCCTTTTCCACCCACTGAGAAAGCAAGAAATAGAATACCCACTATACCCATATGAAGTTGTGCAAAACATATTTCCATATTAACTCTGTTGCAAAACAACAAAATAAGGCAAAAAAAAAAAGTGCTTCAACCTGCATTAGGAGTTCATCAACTCTCTCTTTGAAGGTAGATAATATTTGTCACCATGAGTCCTTTGAGATTTTTGTATTGATCACAGTAGCTAAGTCTTTCACAGTTGATTATCATTATAATTGAGCAGGTAGGTGGTACAGTGGATAGCATGCCAGGCCTAGAGTCAGCAAGACTCATCTTCCTGTGTTCAAATCTGGCGGCAGACAATTACTAGCTGTGTGATCCTATATGAACTCTGTTTACCTCAGTTTCCTTATCTGTAAAATGAGCTGGAGAAGGAAACAGCAAACCACTCCAGTATCTTTTAGGTAATTAGGTGGCTCAGTGGATAAAGTACTGGTCCTGGAGTCAGGAAAACCTGAATTTAAATCTGACTTCAGAAACTTACTGTGTAACCCTGGGCAAGTCACATAAGACTCTGTTTACCTTTATTCACTGGAGAAGGAAATTGCAAACCACTCCCCGCCTTTGCCAAGAAAACTCCATAAAGGTGTTATGCAGAGTTGGACCTGACTGCACAGTAACATCATTACAATATTGCTATTACCAGGTACAATGTTCTTCTGGTTCTGCTTACTTTACTTTGCATCAGTTCATACACATCTTCCCAGATTTTTCTGAAACCATATACTTCATCATCTTTTATAGCACAATGGTATTTGATCACAACATATGTCACAATTTCTTTTTTTTAATATTTATTTAGTGTTTTAGTTTTCTCCAGTTACATGTAAAAGCAATTTTTAACATTTGTTTTGAAAACTTTGAGTTCCAAATTGTCTTCCTTCTTCCTCTGTCCTCCCCCCAGTCCCCACATTGGGAAAGCAAACAACTCAATATAAGTTATACATGTATAGTCATGCAAAACATTATCTCTAATAATCATGTTGTGAAAGAAATTTCACAGACAAAAATAATCTTAAAAGTAAAGTAAAAAAAATATGCTTCAGGTTGTATTCAGAGACCATCAGTTCTTTCTCTGGAAATGGAGAACATTTTTCATCATAAGTCCTTCAGAGTTGTCTTGGATTGCTGTATTACTGAGAATAGCTAAGTCATCCACAGCTGGTCATCTCCCAGTATCACTGTTACTTTGTACACAGTACATTCCACTTTGCATCAACCCGTGCAAGTCTTTCCAGGTTTTTCTGAGAGTACTTGCTCATCATTTCTTATAGTAAGGTGTGTGTGTGTGTGTGTGTGTGTGTGTGTGTGTGTGTGTGTGTGGTGGAATAAAATCTTAATTTTAAGGAAATGATTATAGAACATTAAAAAAAATAAGAATAAAAATAAAAAAAAGAAATACTTATATTCTAAATTGAGGGGATGTCCATCATTTGGAGATACGTCACAATTTCTTCAGCCATTCCCCAATTGATGGGTATCTCCTCAATTTCCAATTCTTTGCCAGCATAAAAAGAGCAACTATAGCTATTTTATACAAATGAGTCCTTTCCCCTCCCCCCTTTTTTTTTAAATCTCTGTGATTCAAAGCTAGCAGCTATATTGCCAGGTCAAGGAGTAAGCATAGTTTTATAGTCCTGTGGGCATAATTAATGTTCTCCAGAATGGTTGGACCAGTTCACAACTCCACCAACAATGCATTAGTGTCTCTATTTTTCACATCTCCTGTAGAATTTGACATTTTCCTTTTCTGTCATATTAATCAGTCTGAGAGATGTGAGGTGGTACTTCAGAGTTGTTTTAATGTGAATTTCTCTAATCAACAGTGATTTAGAGCATTTTTTTCTTGTGACAGTTGACAGCTTTGATTTCTTCTGCCTGTTCATATCGTTTGACCATTTATCAATTGGGACATGGCTCTTGTTTTCATACATTTGACTTAGTTCTCTATATACATGAAAAAAAATGAGACCTAAATTCTGCTCCCTCCAATACATTCCAGTTACCTGCTTTCCTTCTAATTTTGTCTGCATTGGTTCCATTTTTGCAAACCCTTTTTATTTCATGTAGTCAAAATATCCATTTTACCTCCTTTGATCTTCTTTATCTCTGTTTAGTCATAAACTCTTCTTTTATCCATATATCTGCCAGGTAATTGCTTTTCATGCTTCTCTAATTTGCTTATGGTATTATCCTTTACATTCAAATCTTGTACCCATTTTGATCTTAATCTTGGTACATGGCATGAAATTTTGATCTACTATGTCTAGTTTCTACCAGACTGCTTTCTAGTTTTCCCAGAAGTTTTTGTGAAATAGTGAAAGCCAAAGAGAGGATTTTATATTTCATCATAGAGATAATTCAGAGGGACTGGAATTTATTGAATGGAAAGTGACATGGTCAGATCTGAACTTTAGGAAGATTACTTTGACAGCTTTAGTGGAGTACTGGGGAGGGTTGTAGTGGATTTAGTAGATTGGAGTAGGGGGAGACTTGTGGCAGGTATATGAATATTGTTGAGTCGTTTTTCAGTTGTGTCCAACACTTTGTGATCCCATTTGGGATTTTCTTTGCAAAGAAACTAAAGTGGCTTGCCATTTCCTCCTCTAGTTCATTTTACAGATGAGGAAATGGAGGCAATAGGGCTAGATGACTTGACTAGAGTCATATAACCAACAAGTGTCTGAAGCTAGATTTGAACTCAGGAAAATGAATATACCTAACTCCAGGCCCAGTACTCTGTCAACTGTGCCATCTAGCTGTCCTGATATAAATACAACTACAGAAATAAAGGCAGATATAAATAACTAGAAAAATATTAATTCCTTAATAATTTTAATTAATTTATGATAATTAAGCTTATTAATTAATTTATTACTAATTAACGAGTAGACTGTGCCAAAATAATAAAAATGATAATACTATTTAAATTTATTTATTCAGCCCCATGCCAATCAAACTGCCAACAGATTGCTTTATAAAGCTATAAAGGTCAAGAATCTCAGTGGAAATTGAGAAAAAAAAATACTCTGAAAGATTTGACAGTTATGATCAGTACAATAACATGTCACAATTTCAGGGGACTAATGATGAATCATGCTACCTACCACTTGACAGAGATGTGGTAGTTTCAAGATGCAGAATAAATGGGAAGGGATCCATAGGCTCCACCAGACTGCCAAAGGTTTCTATGACACAAGGAAGGTTAATTTACTTTTGGGCAAAGTCAATGTGGAGTTTGTTTTGCTTGACCATATATATTTCTCACAATGGCTTTTTTCTCTTTTTTTCCTTCTGTCTTTTTTTTAATCTCAGTGGGGTAATGGGAGGTGAGAAGATAGAGGCAGAGTAGCTAAAAGACAGAAATCAAGCAAGCAATTAAAAAAGGAAAAAGAAAAGAAGGAAGAAAAGGAAAAAGAAAAAAAGGAAGAGGGGGTCATTGTGTCATCTTTTTAAGATGCACAGAACAAAAAGAAGAGACTTTATCATATATTTAAAAACAAAAGAAAGCTATATGTAATATGGATACACAGTTTCATAAAGGATGAAAGCTAACAGTGAGGAAGGAGAGATAACACACTGAAACGGAGACCAAAGCAATAGAGAAAGAAACCCTTGCTGCTTCTCAGGTTTACCCTGAGAACCCTGAAGGGGAGATGTAGTTGGCCTCACTTTGAAAGAATGAATCCAGAATCTTGCAACACATGGGAAAGTAAACACAAAGTATTTTACAAAATGAAAGGAGGGAGTGCAAACGTGTAGTACAACCTACAGAAAGGCACAGAGATGTCATTGAACTTTGTATACAATAAATAGGATTTTTTTTTTTACAAAAGAAACTTACAGTTAAAACACCAGTGATAAGTGCTCCAATTTCACTTAATCAATTAACGTCAATTAGATTTTACTGTGATACTTACTGAGAAGGCATAGCATGGGCAGAAATACAAACTTTTCCACACATTAAGATTTTGGAGAACATTCTCCTCCTATGCTACCCAGTCCCTGGTAAATAGGTTCAAATTTAACAGTTTCTACTAAGGAGAAAAGGTATTTCCCATATTTTGGCCAATATAAGTAGCAGCATAAGAAGGGCCAGGTAAGGTAGTAGCAGCAAGTGTCTGTAAAGTCACTTAACCTCTATGTGTCTTGGTTTCTTCATCTGTAAAATAGGGATATTAACAGGACTTATCTCACAGGGTTATTATGAGGCTCAAAAGAAATATAGATGTTATTACTGAATAAATTGTTCCCCTGGTTCTGCTCACTTTACTACGCATAATTTCATACATGTCTTCTCAGGTTTCTTGGAAATTGTTCAATTCTTCATGTCTTATCATGCAACAATATTCTATTACGTTAATACACTATAATTTATTTAGCTTTTCCACAATAGTTTCCTGTCCTTTACTACTGCAAAAAGAGTTGCTATAGTTTTGTATGTGTGAGTCCTCTTAGTCATCCTTTGGTCTCTTTGGGGTCTAGTGGTGATAGTTTAGTGATGTTGGAGGCATAGCTCCAAATTGGTTTCCAGAGTGACTGGGCTAATTTATTACTCTTCCCACAGTGAATTAGTGTGCCTGCTTTCTCACAGTCTCTTCAGTATTTGTCATTTTTGTCATCTTTCCCAACTGGCAGAATCTTAGAATTGCTTTAATTTGCATTTCTCTAATTATTAGTTATTTGGGGCATTTTTCATAGTGGGGAATTGCATGATATATGCCTTTGGGGCATACATTCATCTTCATATGAATGTATAGCTTATAGTTCTTTTGAACATGCTTGTAGTCCAACATAATTATATCTGAAGCCTTTCTCCCACTGTCAGAGGTTTCTAACCTCAGGGTCCATGAACTTGTTTGTTTAATATTTTATCACATTGTTCTATACATTACCCACCACAGAACAACCTCCCCTCCAGACTTCTACAAAGGTCCATGACACAAAGAAGGTGAAAAATTCTTGATTTAAATGTAATTTCTTCCAGACTGCTTTCCAGATTTCTCTGAAGAGTTGGGGGTCTTTGGGTTTATCAAAAGCCAAGATACTGTCTTCATTTTCTTCTCTGTGTTGTGTACCTTTGATCAGTGTCTCTCTCTCTTTTTTTTTTTAAAGGAGCATCATATCCTTTTGTAGAATAGTTTGATATCTGGTACTTGTAGGCTCAGGTCTCAAAAAGGCAGCTGAGAAGGTTGAGATAAATGACTGGGGAATGGGACTGTATCCAAGGACAGCTGAGAATGTCAATTCATGTTAACTCCTATTATTGGACAGAGTGTTGTATTTGGAGTGAGAAAAACCTGAATTAGAAACCTGTCTGGGGGGGGGGGGCGGAGTCAAGATGGTGGAGTAGAAAGATTCACATATGCGAGCTCTGAAACCACAGCCCATAGATTTAATGTAAGAAGAGCTCCCCACAAGTTCTGGATCACTGCAGGGTGTGCAGAAACACAGTGGAAGAGATTTCCGTTCCAGAGAGCCCTGGAGAGCCGTCCCCAGGGTCCGTTGCGCCCTGGAAAGCGGAGTCCACCCCAGCGCTGCCCTGGCCACACGGCCGAGAGGAGCAGATCAGAGCAGGCTTCAGGGATGGAACCTACGGCAGCCTAGAAGGTCCCTCCACCCACAGACTCTACAGGTCAGTGAGAGAAACGTCTAGGCTGGCCGAGAGAGGAGCGGGGTGTCTCCGTGGCTTGGGCCCCCTCGGGAGGCAGCGGCAGAGGCAGAGGCAGGGGCAGGAAGTGGTGGAGGCAGAGGCAGGGGCAGCGACAGCAGCTGCGGCCCCCTGGGACTCCCCGAGCAGGCAGGATCTTCATTACTGAAAGTCTCTGCATAAACCACCTGAAGGAGCTGAGCCTGGGAGACGGCCCTGCCCCCACCCCAGCACCAGAACTAAATCTCACATTGAATAGCAGCCGCGCCTGCCCAGGAAAGCCCATTTGAATCTCAGACCCCAAGCACTAGCTGGGCGGATCTAGGTGGGGGTGGACAGGAATCTTAGAAGTCAAGTAACTGGCTGGGAAAATGCCCAGAAAAGGGAAGAAAAATAAGACTATAGAGAGCTTTTTTGAGCAGATGCAAATGATCCCGACTTTCAGATCTGACGACGAGGAGGAAATATTCTTGCCATCAGGGAAAGACGTGGAGGGCGGGGCCTCTGTATCCCAGACATCCCAGGGGGTTGTCGGGTGGGCTCAGGCCTTGGAAGAGCTCAAAAAGGATTTTGAAAAGCAAGTTAGACAGGTGGAGGAAAAACTGGGAAGAGAAATGAGAGAGATACAAGAAAAGTAGAAAAACGGGTCAACACCTTGGTAAAGGAGACCCAAAAAAATGCTGAAGAAAATAACACCTTGAAAAATAGGCTCACTCAATTGGCAAAAGAGGTTCAAAAAGCCAATGAGGAGAAGAATGCTTTCAAAAGCAGAATTAGCCAAATGGAAAAAGAGGTTCAAAAGCTCACTGAAGAGAATAGTTCTCTCAAAATTAGAATGGAACAGATGGAGTCTAATGACTTTCTGAGAAACCAAGAAATCACAAAACAAAACCAAAAGAATGAAAAAATGGAAGAGAATGTGAAATATTTCATTGGAAAAACAACTGACCTGGAAAATAGATCCAGGAGAGACAATTTAAAAATTATGGGACTACCTGAAAGTCATGATCAAAAAAAGAGATATCATCTTCCATGAAATTATCAAGGAAAACTGCCCTGACATTGTACAACCAGAGGGCAAAATAAGTATTGAAAGAATCCATCAATCACCGCCTGAAAGAGATCCAAAAAGAGAAACTCCTAGGAACATTGTGGCCAAATTCCAGAACTCCCAGGTCAAGGAGAAAATCTTGCAAGCAGCTACAAAGAAACAATTCCAGTATTGTGGAAATAAAATCAGGATAATTCAAGATCTAGCAGCTTCTACATTAAGGGATCGAAGGGCATGGAATAGGATATTCCAGAAGTCAAAGGAACTAGGACTCAAACCAAGAATCACCTACCCAGCAAAACTGAGTATAATACTTCAGGGGAAAATATGGTCTTTCAATGAAACAGAGGACTTTCAAACATTCTTGATGAAAAGACCAGAGCTGAAAAGAAAATTTGACTTTCAAACACAAGAATGAGAAGAAGTATGAAAAAGTAAACAGCAGAGAAGTCATAAGGGACTTACCAGAAGTGAACTGTTTACATTCCTATATGGAAAGACAATATTTGTAACTCTTAAAACTTTTCAGTATCTGGGTAATTGGTGGGACCACACACACACAAGTACACGCATGCACGCACACACACATACACACATGCACACACATACAGAGGCAGAGAGCACAGAGTGAATGTCCTGGCTGGCTCCCATGCCTGGAATGTATTTCCTTTTCAACTCAGAGAATTCTTTTCCATCAAGCAGTAGCTCAAGCACCACTTTCCATCATACCTGAGCCCATCTCTCCAAATTGCTGATGTTCTCCCTTTTTAACTACCTGATTTTTAACTACTTTATATTAATTCTCTTCATATTTTTCTATATATGCTTACATGTGTACTTGTCTCCTGATAAAATGTTAGCTCTTTGAGAGTAGAGATTGTTTTATTCTGAAATGTAGCATTAGTCAGAGGAAAGATAAACATACCAAGGGACAAAGAGGTATTTTTTAAAATAAAAAGATGACACTTACCCCTTTCTGAATACTCTCTTCTGGAGGTAGTCCATTTGGCAATGTCTCTCTCAAAGTGTAGCACTCAGGGAATTGTGGAGAGTTTAAATTCTTATGCTCCTAGAGGAGGATCTTTCCCAGATTGGCCAATTCATCAGCCCTCCTAGCTTGCTAAAACTCCATGTGGACTGCTTGCCTAACCCTGGATGTGGGCACTCTTCTTCCCCGGTTCCACTTCCCCCTCCCAGCCCCATATGCAGCTATACACCCCTGCCTGAACCCCAGGACAACTTCACCCTGATGCTCAGTGATTCTTCCTTCCCTAGAATCTCCATCTAGAGACCTGGCTGTTCCCTGCTGACATAACTTCCCTAGGTACCCCTCCAGCACTTGGCTGCACTTTCACTCATACCCTGCTGTGACTCATTGGTCATGGTAGGGGAGTCACAATACTCCTTGCTTTCTACAGCCATTTCCAAGATCACCCTCTATAGCATCAAGTCTTCTTTCTATCTTTGAGATTTATTTAATCTCTATTAGCCAGTCAAGACTTTAGAAGCTGATACTTACCAAACTGCCGAACAACTTCCTTTCTTCCTCAATGAATTCAGCTCCTTCCTAACTCTTGCCCTCATATCAAGGGACTTCAACGTATATATTAATACTTTATCAAATACCTTGGGGTGTACAGTGTGTTCAGGGAAGACTAGTACTTCTGATGTGAGGGCTGCTGAGCCCTTTCAGGGATGCTTTCTACCTTTGTTGTCTACCTGATCCATGTAACTCTCACCTGTGATTCCAAGAAACTGTAGCATGTGCAGCAGCCACACCCTGGTAAACTGTTTTGACAGAGGGGCTAAACCAGGTTGAGGATAACCGAGGAGTCTCAAACCCACAGGTGAGTTAGAGGGGTATCTAACCCATCTGAAGACTTCCCTTGGTGGAATGAGTAGATGAGAACAATTTATTCCAATGTCATGAAGGTAGCTGAAGCAGGTATTGTGGAGTGCTTAGAGTTTGGTTATACACCAAAGACATCAAGGTCATCCACTGCATCTTGAGCCATCACCAATCATCTTGATTCTGTCCTGCCAGTAGACTATGATGATTCTGGAAGAGAAAGTGAGGCTGCCAACTTCATGCAACTCTGCCTCACTTAAATCTAATTTATGCATGAATCAAAAGACATCACTCATACCATCTTACCATTTTATCTATCTCAAAGTCCTGTAGTTGCAGGCAAGTGATGAAGCAGCAGGTATGGATACACTGAGAGTTGTAGTCACGACCCCACACTCAGGTAGCCCAGGACATAGGGTCATCTTCTGCTGGAAGCAGCAGTGGGATTTGGCAGTCCCCTAGGTGTCTGAGCAGTCTTTTAAGGAATGCACTTCTCAACTCCTAGTGTGAAGAAGGGGCTAGAAAAGGTGCCCTAAAAATTGTCTACTTATTCATCCCTGACCTGATTGCCCATCCTGTGGTAGAAACACAAAAAATGTACAAGAACTTCTGCAAAGATGATTCCACTCATCATTGCACAATGTGTGAACACTTAAATACAACACAAAATCCAGTAGACCTGAAAGACAAACAGCTCTTGTTGCCAGAGATCTCAGCAGGTACTGTGTCCAAATACCAACCCGGAGTGAAACAGTGTTGGCAAAAGAAGTCTAGCTTACTGAAGTTGGAGCTGGATATGCATTTTTTTCTGGAGGGGTCACAGTGAAGGGGAATAC
Source organism: Bettongia penicillata ogilbyi (assembly GCA_023548195.1). Taxonomy (NCBI): domain Eukaryota; kingdom Metazoa; phylum Chordata; class Mammalia; order Diprotodontia; family Potoroidae; genus Bettongia; species Bettongia penicillata. The sequence continues at coordinate 1,547,636 of JAJHZJ010000630.1, forward strand.
CATTAAACTAGTGTAGGTTTTGCAATCAAAACTAATTTAGTCAACAAGTTTGTATACTTGCCAAAAGGAGTGAATGACAGGCTCATGACAATGACATTGCCACTTGCAGGAAAGCACCACACAACCATTATCAGTGCCTATGCTCCCACCATGATGAACTCTGATAAAGATAAAGATAAATTTTATAAAGACTGGGAGATCTTTATCACTAATGGGCCAAAAGAGGACAAGCTTATAATTTTAGGTAATTTTAATGACAGAGTAGGCTCAGACTACTAGTGGCAGAGTCCTTGGGGGTAATGGAGTTGGAAACAGCAACAGCAATGGTCACTTACCACTGAAGACTTGTACATCTTATGGCCTTCTCATCACCAACACTGTTTTCCATTTACCTAAATGCAATAAAACTTCATAGATGTATCCTTGTAGAAAACATTGGCATTTAATAGGCTATGTGATTATAAGGAGAAGAGACAGACAGGATATGAGATTGATGAAGGCAATGTGTAGTTCAGAGTGCTGGACTGATCACAGACCTATCCTCTCCAAGCTAAATATTTCATTCTATGACTCCAAGGCAAAATGATGACTTAATGTCAACAGATTAGAGTGCTTCCCTGAGCAGGGGCCAGTTTGTTGCTAACTTGGCAGGAAAGCTGAGCCAACACATGGTTGGCAAGAGTGGAGCAGAAAAGAATCAGGCAGGTTTCAGAAATTTTGTGTACAGTACTGCATTTGCTCATCTGGGTCAGAATACTTGCAAATATCAAGACTGTTTTGATGAAAATGAGGCAAAATTCAGAAGCTGGTAAATAAAAAAATGAGAAATCCACAGGATAGTTCATCCATCTCTAAGAAGGTAGCATTTAACTCCATCAAAAGTAAAGTACAAGTGAACCTTAGAGAGATGCAGGATTCTTGGTTCAGTAAGAAGGCTAATCCTTTACCTGGAAGCTGGTATGGCTTCAGAAAGGGCTGAAGAATAGGTGATATGGTGTTTGCTGCCTAACAACTCCAGGAGAAATGCCAGGAGCAAAACACAGGTCTGTACCCAATGTTTATAGACCTGACCAAGGCTTTTGATACTGTCAGACATGAGGGTTATGGAAAATTATGTCAAAGTATGGTTGTACAGAGAAGTTCATCAGTATTGTACATCAGTTTCATGATGGCATGCTTGCCTGGGTTCTGGATAATGGACAATGCTCTTGTACTTTCCCAGTCATCAATGGAATGAAACAAGACCGTGTTCTTGATCCCATGCTTTTTAGCATGATGTTTTCAGTCATGTTATAAGACCTCTTCAGTGAAGATGAACATGGCATCAAGATCAGTTACCACACAGATGGTAAATTCTTCAACTTGAAAAGGCTACAAGCTAAGACCAAAGTGGAGGGAGCGTTGGTGCATGATTTTTTGTTCACAGATGATTGTGCACTCAGTGTAGCCTCTGAAACTGAGATGCAACAAAATATGTATTAATTCTCTGATGCTTATGCTAATATGGCCTAACAATTAACACTAAGAAAACACAGGGGCTCCATCAGCAGCACTACACCACTGATATATGGAACCATCAGTTACCACAAATGGAGAAGTTTGAATGCTGTGCATACTACCTTGGTAGTATACTTTTCAGGTGATAATGAGGTTGATGCATGCATTGCCAGAGCTAGCTCAGTTTCAGAAAGCTCTAAGGGAAAATGTGAGGTATTCAACTGACTACCAAACAGAAAGTCTACTGAGCTGTTGTGCTGACCTCATTGTTTTATATATGGGAAACCTGGACAATCTACCAGTACCATTTCAGGAAACTGAATCACTTCTATTTGAATTATCTTAAGAAGATTCTGAAGATCACCTGGCAGGATAAGATTCTAGACACTGAGGTCTTTTCTCAAACTAAACTGCCAAGCATTCAAACTATGCTTCAGAGAGTGCTACTCTGATGGGCTGACCACATTGTTCAAATGCCAAATATATACTTGCCTAAAAGACTACTTTACAGAGAACTCACACAGGGCAAGCACTCACATAGTGGTCAGAAGAAGTGATACAAGCACACTCTCAAGGTCTCTTTTAAGAACTTTGGAATTGATTGCGTGACATGGGAGACAATGGCACAGAACTGCCCAGCATGGCATGCCCACCTCAGAGAAGGTATTGTGCTCAAAGCAGAATTGAAGTTGTTCAAAAGAAATAGGAGATGCACAAATTTAGGGAACCCACCCCAAATGTTCATGTAGACTATTTGTGCCTGACCTGTGGTAGACCATTCTGAGCTCATATTAGTCTGATCAGTCATAGACCGATGCTCTGTAGCTTGACTCTAACACAGCAATGTCATTTTGATCCTCTTTGAGGACAACTACTATCTCAAACACCTTCACTTCCCTGTTCTTCAGCTTCTTCATTTTCCATGACTTATTCTTCCATTTTACCTCAGCCACACCCAGACTCTTCCTTCCCCACCTAGACCCCCTGTTGAACCAGTTCAACTCTACAATATTCTATATTCTCGAATTCCTTGCCCCTTTATACTGTTGTTACTCTTGCCCTGCCAAGCATCAACCTTGGATTACATCTACCATTTGTAGCTTTTGCTCCAGTTCACATCAACCTGTACAGATTTTCCCAGACAGTCACAATGTTAGTGATACACACACGCACACACACACATATGCACATAATATACACATATGTATATGCAAGTATACATATATGTAATGTAATGCAGCTATAATTAGCACATCTGTTACTGTGTATATAGACAGATATGTATGTGTATGTATGCACACACAATCACTATTTAGCTATTTAGCCCATGGAGCTCAACTTTTAATTCAAAAATATAGCCACTCGAATGACAGTAGTTTGTTGAACACATAGGGCTAAGAGATACATAAATTACATTGGGGACATTTTAGCTCAAGTCAAACAAGTCCATCTACCACATAACTTCTTTCCACAGGGAATTTTAGCTCTAATACAAAGTCCTAATGATACAAAAGGCATATGGGAGGGGATGTTTACCCTTCGAGGCATTCATACAGATTTGTCAGGGGCCTAGAAGTCCTAATACTCCCTTTAGCCACAGGGATGGAACAATCTTCAATAGAGATTAGAAAGTTCTTTCCATATATCACATAGTGGTGAGGAAAGTGCTTGGTGAATTGTAAAGCATTTGTCCTCATTGTCTTTCATGGATACTTCTGGGGTAATGGACCACAGTCTAAGGTTTCAAATAAGCAATCCCCTTCATAAAAATATATTTAATGCATTGTTTGCACATAAATAAAATATAATACATGTATAATATTTATATTTGCTATATTTATAACATATATAGTATATTTAATAATCTAAAGTATATTTTTATAAAAATGAAATATATAAAATAAAACATATTTAATAAAAAATACCCCCAAGTAAAAGTCATAGGCAAGGAAATTATAAGCAGACAGTAAGGAAGTTTTCCTGGGCCCCAAGAACCCTTCTTCACAGTTTTAGAGCTGACTCCCTAGGGGAGCTGCCCTTTTCCACCAGCTCCAAAGGCTGCTATGCCGTTCTCCCTCCAAAGAGAGAAAAAAAGTCAGGTTTGAAGACCTAGACCTATCCAGCTCCAAATAATAGGGAGAGAAGTGAGTGCTGAAAGGGCTTAGCACCAAGCACCTACCTATCTAAAGAAAAAATGTCTTTATTCATACTCTCTAGCTTTAGACTTCCTTTCAATTCTTCCATTCACTTCTGGCTGAGCAAAGATTCACATTTTCTGATGCACCTAATGTCACTGTAGGGTATACTGGGGACAAACAATAGCCTTAGATTCAAAGGGACCTGGGGTCACATATTCACTAGTTCTCTGACCCTGGGTAGGTCACCTCTCTGAGCTTCACCTTCTCTGTCTAGAAAATGGTGATGATAATGCTTGTTGAATCTACTACTGAGATGATTTACAGGATCACAGATTTGAAGGTAGAAGGGGCATTAGAGGACATCTTTCCAATGTCCTAATTTTACACATAAGGACTCTGAGACCTAAACACAATAACTGACTTGCCCAAAGTCACGTAGAGAGTAAGCAGGAGAGGTGGAATGTGAACTCAGACTTTCTGCTTCCAAATCCATACTCTTTCCACTGTACCACAGAATTATGAGTAAAACACTTTGTAAACTGTAAAATGCTACAGTGCTACATAAATGATTAATTAAAAACATTATTTTACCCTATCAACAGGTTCACCAAAAGTTTCATTCTTCTGATCTGGGGGTTTTAGTGACTTGCAAGCTCAATTTTAGTCAACAGTGTTGTAGGGCAATCAAAAAGAAAAAAGAAAAGAAAAGGTCATGCAATCTTGGGTTACACTAAGGGAAGAATAGGTTCCAGGAACATGGTTATTATATTACTGTTGTACTCTGTTTTGGTCAGACCATCCTGGAGTATTGTGGTCTGTTCTGGGCACCACTGTGTAGGAAGCACATTGATAAACTGGAGAGGGTCCAGAAGGCAACCAGGTGGTAAAGGAATTTGAATTTAAACCATACAAGGATTGGTTGAAAGAACAGGCAAGTACAGTATGAAGAAAGGACTCAGGAGAGACAGGAAAGCTGTCTTCCAGTGTTTTGAAAGGCTGTATGTAGAAAAGGGATTAGACTTGGTCTTCTGCCACATAATAGAGAACCAGAAGGACTGACTAAAAGTTTCAAAGAGGAAAATTTAGGCTTGATAACAGGAAAAACTCCTGAACAATTATAGCTGTCCCAAAGTAAAAAGGTCTGCCTGGAGAGGAGGTAGACTCCCATTCAGTGGAGGTCTTCAAGAAAAGGCTCAGTGACACTTGTCACGTGTATTGTCGAATGAATTCTTTCTCAGCTCTGGGTTGGACTATATGGCCTCTGAGCTCCCTTCTAACTGTAAAACTTTAATTCTGTGTAATACTTTGATTCTAGTCCTTCCAGACACATTTTGACATTACCATGGAAAAAAGAGGTCAATAGGAAAGGTGGTGAGAAAAGCATTCCCATTGTCTCCTTTTCTCACTACTGCATTACTAAGAAGTGCTAAATATACCTCCTTTTATTGTCTTCTTTGCTATTTGGCTCTTCTGTAAGTGGTTAGGGTGGTGGTCACCAAAGCAGGGACTACGCAGCTTTAGGGGGCATGTTATGACCACTATGTGTGTATGATTATCCAATCAGAGAGGGTGATAAAATAGGTCACATTCTACTCTCCCTGTGATAGGAAATCCTGGGCTAATCTCTAACACAATTATATAAGCCTTTTCATTCATTACTGATTTAATATTCCCCTCCTTTCACTGATTGGTGGTTGGTTGTTGATTGTTGACCTTCATACATGAAGAGGACCAAAATGACATCACATCCAATTGTGGCTGATTAGTCCAGTTCAAGCTCGGAAGGCTCTACCATAGGTCAGGCCCAAATAGCCTACATGAACATTTGGGGTGGATTCTCTAAATTTGTGCATCTCACATTTTTTTTGGGCTACTTCAATTCTGCTTTACTCACAGAGCACAGGGAAAGCACAAAGAAAGCTTTGATAGGGGTACACCATGCTGGCTGGTTCTGGGCCAGTGTCTTCCAAGTCTCACAATCAATTCCAAAGTTCTTCAGAGAGACCCCAAGAGTGTCCTCGTATGACTTCTTCTCAATAACCTATCCTGGAAGCATTAGGTTTTGTCCTTTCATGGCAATTTCAGCAGAACCCTAAACCAGGACCCCAGAAACTGTGTAGGAAAAATTCCCTGAGTCCCACCCACCACCTCCATCTCTTTCCTCAAGCACTATTTTCAGCCATGAATCTGCAGGTCACCTCATGGCTTTGACAGGTACCCTTCAGCATGCTATAGACTCTGTGCTTCAGTATAGTGGTTGGTGAGTAAGAGCCCTGTCCTCTCATTTAATTTTCATCTGGACAGAATAAGTCACATAGAATGAGCAGTCATGGATAGGTTGTGATCTGCAACACAAATCTTGTTACTTTATCTTTCTCTCTCAAAATATCTCTTTTCCAAGCTTTCCTATTACTGTCAAAGGTACCATCATCCTTTTGGTCACCCAGGTTCAAAAACTTAATGTCATCTTCAACTATTTATTCTCATTCACCCCACAAATCCAATCAGTTGTCAGATCTTAATATCTACAGCATTTCTCACATCTGTCCCCTTTTCTCTACTCACACACCATGCTATTTCAAGCCCTCATCATCTGTCAACTGGACTACACTGTAAAAGCCTTTAATTGGTTTGCCTGCCTCATGTTTCTCAACTCTCCAATTTCTCCAGTATACAAATGCCAAAGTGCTTTTCCTAAGGTGTAGGTATGACTAAACCATTACTTTACTCAATAAATTCCAGTGGTTCTCTATTGGATCTGGAGTGAAACATTATATCATATTTATCTCAATTTTAAATTAATCATCATTTTTAATACCTACTTTTTGTGTAGGTTTTATGTAAGGCTTGAATACCTCAACTATATATAAAGAAGATGGGGGAAATGAATTTGTTCCAAGATTCAGGTTTTTTTTTTAACCCCTGCCACTCATTTGAATAAAACCCTAACAGGAATCTGAGAAGTGTAACTGGATGATTATTTTAAGTAAGGATGGAGTTCTTCACTGAGTGAAGCTACCAGTTAAAGGGCAAGGATTACTGGAGAGGGAGGTTAGAATTTCCTCATTTCCTTGCTAGCAGTGACAAACCTCAAAGTGCAAGCTCCAGGGGTGTCAAAGAATATTTTGCCAATCCTAGGTTAAGTGTCTTCTCCCTTACTTAAAAATAAAGAATTTTTAAAAGTTCTGGAATACTCCAGTTGATAAAGAATGCTGTGGTACTTAGAGGCTGAAGGTACTAAAAACTGACACAGCCCACTGAAGAGTACACCCAGGAGACTGATATGTCCAGCAGAAACATTACACATTGTGAAGAAGCCAGTGAGAGAGATCTGCCCACCCCAGACTAAGAAGCAACAGCTTCCTGATGCCCATCTGGGCTTAGTACAGCAGCTACCTAGTGGTAGACCCTATTTAGTCTAGCCTAGAAGTAGCGGACAAATTGTCTGAGTGAACTCCTTAACTCAGCTAAGGGCTGCCAAACCTAGTCTTTACACATTTTATAGCTACTGCCAGTTAAAGGTGCAAATGCAGAGGGTGTGCTATGTAATTATTAGTACATGTACATGATTTATAAGTAGATATGTATATATCAGGTGTGCATGCTCAATTTGTTTTTCTTTTTTACTCCTGAGTTAGGGGAGGTTGAGCTAGTTTATCCAGGTTGGGGGGGGGGGGGAGGTGAGGCTGCACACACTATTTTTCTCAAGAGACAAAGCCAGTAAAGACCAGTGAAATCCTGTCCTATCTCTTATGGAAAGACATGTCTTCAGTCTAATCAGATAACCCAGAAATACTTTTCTGAGACTCTAATTTTGGTTTGTAACTCCTTTTATGGGCTCCCCACTAGAATTAGAATATAATAAAACAGTCACAGAGGTAATCAAATCCACCAGAGGATTTGAACTCTAGCCTTCTGACTCTAGAACTTGCCTTTTAATTACACCAACTGATGCAAATTAAGTAAGCAGAACCAGGAAAACATTGTACACAGTATAACAGTAACATTGTGTGATGATCAACGATGACAGACTCTTCTCAGCAATTCAGTGATCTAAGATAATTCTAAAGGACTCATGATAGAAAATGCTATCTAAATCCAGAGAAAGAACTAATGAGTCTGAATGTAGATCTAAGCATAATATTTTTCATTTTGTGTATTTGTGTGTATTTTTATTTGGTCTCTTTCTTCTTTCACAATATGACTAATATGGAAATACACACTTTTACATATATAACCTATATAAAATTGCTAACCATCTTAGGAAGGGGGGAAGTGATCAAAAAAATGAGAAAATTTGGAACTCAAAACTTTTAAAAAAGAATGTTAAAACTTGTTTTTACATGTAATTGGAAAAAATGAAATATATTAAAAAAGAACTTGTCTAATTGTCATTATACCATGTTTCCTTCATGGATAAATTTAGTAAGAAGGATGATAGTGTAATTTAGTGAACTAAAAGTGGACTAAGCCCTGGGCTTTAGACTTGGCAAGATATTTTTTAGCTTCATCAAGGAATAAGTTTTCTCCTATGTAAAATGGGAACAATTCTTTTTACCAACTTTACAAGGTAGTTAATGTTATCAAAGCTAGCTCAGCGTTTGGCAGACTCCAAAGGAAAGTGTGGGAGAGAAAAGGTATTAGACTGACTACCAAGCTGAAAGTCTATAGTGCCACTGTGCTGATCTTATTGTTGTATGCTTATGAAACCCGGACAACACACCAGTGCCATGCCAGGAAATGGAACTGCTTCTATTTGAATTGTTTTAGGAAGATTCTGAAGATCACCTGGCAGGATAAGGTACAAGACACTGAAGTCCTACTGCGAGCTTAACTGCCAAAAATTCAAACTTTCCTATAGAGAGCACAACTGATGGACTGGCCATGTTGTTGGAATGCCAAATGTACATTTGCCTAAAAGACTATTTTACAGAGAATTCACACAAGGCAAGTGTTCACATAGTGGTCAAAAGAAGCAACACTCTCTAAAGAACTTTGCATTGTATGACTTGGGAGATACTGGCCAAGAACCACCCAGCCTAGTGTACTTGCATCAAAGAAGGCACCGTGCTCTATGCAAAGCGGAATGGAAATAGCTCAAAAAGAAACATGAGACGCACAAATTTAGAGAATCCACTTCAAATGTTCACATCCACTAACTATTTGTGCTTTACCTGTGGTAGAGCATTCCAAACTCATATTGTTCTGATCAGCCACAGGTGGACGCACTGTGACTTGACCCCAACAAAGTGATGTCATTTTGGTCCTCTTAGAGAATGAAGGACAACCAATAAAATAGTTTGTGTTTCTATAACACTTGAAGGTTTGTAAAGCACTTTACAAATATCTCATGTGATCCTCACAACAGTACTGGGAAGTAAGTGCTATTATTATCCCCATTTTACAAATGAGGAAACTGAGGCAAACAGATGTTAAATGACCTGTCACACAGCTAGTCTGTGAATGGATCTGAACCAGGTCTTCCTGCTTCCAGGTCCAGTGCTCTATTCCCCTGATCCACCAACCACCTCTAGAGGGGAGAAGAGTACTTTTAAAGTCACTGGCAAAATTTTGCTCCTCCTGGTGAGCCCAGACTATCTAATACTCAAGAGGGCTAACCTGAGTTAGGTTCAAAAGGGATCTATCGACAGGGAATCAGGAATGTTAGCACTAGAATGGATCTTGGGGATTATCTAGCCCAATGCCCTCATTGGATCCATAAACTCTGACTCAGAGGACTTGTCCAAGGTCACACAGGTAAGTTTGTATCAGAGCCAGGATTTCAAAACAGGCTCAGAGTAAGTGCTCTTTCCATGACACTGAGTCCCAGTACTGGAGACCCAGGGCACTGGGCCAGACCTAAAAGGTTCATGGTATACTGGAAATGACAGCTAGGTCCTAGTTTGGGCTTCTGGGGACAGTAAACTTCCCTCTCTGCCCCATGAGGCAACTGAACACAGATGGGCATCATGGACCTCTGCCCCAGAACCTAGGTCAGACAGGTGCTGGAAGAAGAAAGAAGCCCTTGCTTGGGCAAGGACTGCAATGCACCCTTGTGGTCACATAGGGAGATAGCAGCCCCAGAGAAGAAAGCTTTACTTAGTATCCTAAGAGCTAGATGGGTTCTTAGGAGCAGCTACTTGGCTCAGTGGTAGAGTCAAGGAAGACTCATCCTTTTGACTTCAAATCTGGCTTCAGTCACTTACTAGATGTGTGTCCCTGGGCAAGTCATTTCACCTTGTTTGCCTTAGTTCCTCACCTGTAAAGTGAGCTGGAAAAGGCAAATCATTTCAATATCTTTGCCAAGAAAACCCCAAATGGGACATGAAAAGTTGGACAGAAAGAATCCTAGAGGTTATTAAGGTAAATGCACTGATTTTACAGGGGGAGAAAACTGAGACAAAGGGAGATAAAGTGTGACTCAAGGTAGGTGTTAAAGGTAGTTCTAGAACCCAAGTCACCTGAATTAAGGGACCAGTACTTTGTTCACTATGCCTCAGAGATTTTTTTTAAATTACATTGAATAGTCACTCTGTTATCTATCTACTTTCTCTATGTACTGGTGATGGTAAATGTTTAACAACCGGCTCTCCGGAAATAACGAACTCAACACACTCCTAACTGCATTATTAACATTTCCTCCATTACTTTCTTAGACAATCAACCAAAAAGTAAATCAATTTGCTGGTTTGTAGCTTTTGTTATTTTCAGAGGTGAAGAGCTCTCAATGAAAATTTAACAATCAGCTCTCCCAAAGCTGATCTGAGAAGGCGCCATCTCACTCACGCAATACTTCCCCACAAATGATCTCTTTTGTATAGGTATTCATTCATACCATCTTCCTCAACTCTCATTCTCCGCTGGTTGGCTTCACTGGGGCATGCAATTTAAGGTACCCTAAGTGGATGTCTGACCTCCAAATCCCATAGCACACTCTTAGTACTTATCGTAAGAGTAATAGTATTTTGAGTATATTTTCAGAAAGTCCTAAAATGTTCATGTTTTCTGGAGTTGTAAAAGGCCCACATGGTTTAATATTTTTTGGTCAATTCTCTCATGCATTGAAAGTAACTTAAATTTGATCTTTTCACCCACAGTTTCACTAATACTTCTGTGGATCATTGTGTATTATTGTATTTCCACAATTAGTATTGGTTTCTAATTTGCTTACTTCCCAAATATTCATTATTTTCACTTAATAATTTTCCTTTCTGGAGGGACAGAAACTTAATCTTTTGAATCACCTTTTTATTTAGGATGAAGCAATAAGGGCAGTGGGCTTGTGTCAGAAGACCTAAGCTTGAGGTCTATGAAGGCACAGACTATTATAGAAACATTGATGCAGGGATAAATGGTGCAGTTCAACTCTGCTGCAATAATAATTCTGGTAATAGTAATATGCTAACACTTGTTACCACATAATACTTATTATATCACACTGGTCACGGACGTTTACTATATCTGTGTGCTCCTTAACAAATTTCACTCCACTCATAAGACTGTTGCACTGGTTCAGACCCTCATCACCTCTGTCCTGGGATACTGTAATAGCCTCTTCATTGGTTTTCCAGCTTTCAGTGACTCCCATCTCCAATTTATTCACTATATATCTACCAGAAAAATCTTCCTACATCAGAGATCCCTTACTTAAAAATTCACATTTACATTTACAATATTCTTCATTGCCTTGAGGATAAAAGATGGGGTGACATAGCACATAGAGGGTCAACTTGGAATTGGAAGCACCTGGGTTCAAATTCTGCCTCTGACACATCCTAGGTTATGTGACCACGAGCAAATTATAACCTCTGGATTTTAACATACTCCTCTGTAATATGAGGAGGGTTGCGCTGAGTGATCTCTAAGGTCTCTAAACTCTAAATCTATATTCCTAAGGTTGTCTAGCAGATGATTTTTTTCTTTCCTTCAGTTTTCCTTAAAAATAAAACGAACACAAAGCAACTCAAGAGCATAAGCAGAGGCAGAGAGAATACCCACAAGGAAGAAATGACCTTTGAAGTATAATCTGCTATTGCTAATGATCTGAAAGCCTATGGATGGTTTTGGTATGGTAAGAGGTTGTTGCTTAGCTGTTTTCCAGTTGGGTCCAACTCTTCATGTCCCCATTTGGGTTTTTCTTGGCAGAGACATTGAAGTAGTTTGCCATTTCCTTCTGCTGCTCATTTTTACAGATGAGGAAACTGAGGCAAACAGGGTCAAGTGACTTGCCCAGGGTCACCCAGCTAATAAGTATCTAAGGCCAGATTTGAATTCAGGATGAGTCATCCTGACTCCAATCCTTGGACTCTATCCATTACACCACCTAGGGAAGGGCACCCTACCCTAGCTAGGGTAGAATTCGAACTCAGGTCTTCCTGACTGAAAGCTCTGTCCATTGCACCACCTGGCTGTATCCCAGAGCTAGGTGCGGGAGGAAAGATTGGAATTCCAGAATGGCTGGAAGTGAGCTCTACAAGAAGGGGGCGGTAAATTCATTCAAGGTGAGGGAAACTGACTCACGCCCTCCTTGCCTGTGATTGGTCCCAGCCTGTCTCCTTCCACGCATCCATTGACTGAATCGGTTGTCAGTATCGAAGCCGGCGCTGCAGTAGCTTCCGGTATGAGCGCAAGGCACGCCGGGAAATGTAGTGCGATTCGCGCTGCCTCCCAAGTAGGCAGCCAGTGCCTCCAGCTCCGGCAGTAAAGGGAACCGAGGTACTTGGATTTGCAACATTTGTTGTGCAGACGGATGTCTTTGTCCTTGAGCTGGAAACGAAGGAGAGTGTCCTTTTCGTGGTTAGAGGTGGGCGGACAGGACCGGATCCTGGAGCTCTGCTCCTGAGCTTAGCAGCCTAGTCTGGACCCACAGGAACCTTAGACTTTCCTGCCGCAGGCAATGGACGTCGTGATGGGGGAGGGGATGATCTTCAGGGCGCTGCCCTCAGCCCTCCCCCACCCCCCACTTTCTTTGCCCCAGAAGCAGGGAGGTGGTCGGGGAGTTCATTTCCTTGAAGGCAGATCTGGACTTTGCCCATTATTCTCCTAGTCTCCTAGCCCTCTCATAGAAGTCAGTTTTCTGTCACTCTTAGCTTGGGGTAAAAAGACAAGAATTTCTTCCCCGTGGGTCCCCACCTCTGGGTACCAGGCCATTGCTTTCTGTTTTCTTCCCTGAAGGAGGATCTTGTGTTTAGTGCTGGAAACTAACCTAGAGGTCATGCAGTCCAAACCTTCGTTTTACAGATGGAAACGAAGAACCAGCGCTAGACTATGTGACTTGTCTGAGATCAATAGATCATAATTGGTACAGCCAGGATTCTAACCCACCAGCTAGGGAAACAAAGCCGCGACCACCCTGCTATCAATTCAGTGTAGCTGAATTCAACAGATATTAATTAAGCATTTACTAGTTCTGGAGATTTAGAAAGATGTGACCCAGCCTCTAATGCAAGAGCTCATAATCTAACTGAGAGGAAGTACAAGCAAATACAATATAACCTTACAAGGAAAAATATGGGAGAAAACTGAGGAAGGGAGAGGTCTCTTTCACTTGGGGATGAGAGGATCTGTTTATAGGGAGGTCACAGTATCAGAGATTGGCCTTCAAGGAAAAGGATATCAGTAGATAGTGGAGGGAATCCATTCTCTGAATGAGAATTGGAAGAGAACTGGGAAACAATATTGTTCAACTTACACATAAATTTGGATCTCCTTGGTAACATACAAACCACCACCTCCTGAGGCAGGATATTCCATTTTGGGTAGCTCTAACTTTAGGAAATTTTCCTTAAGTCAAGCTGATGGGGTTCAGACTCTGGGAACCTCCCTGAACTCCCGTTGAATCTCCCCACTTAACCTGGCCTTTCATACTCAAATTTGTAGCCAGGTCCTCCGGAATCTTTCATATTCAAACCTGTTGCTCTGGGCGTAGCCTGGCCTTCCATTGTCTGTTACCACTGGATTTCTCCACCTGCTTCCCACCCATACCCTTCATTGTCTGCCAGCTGTTTCCAACCCTTGTCCAGTCCCATTGAGGTCCTCCTTGGACTTCTCCTCAAGACTCTCCCTAAACCCCTCCTCCCATCACCCTACACTACCAGACCACCCTTAGATCCCTCCTACAGTCAATTCTGTATTTAAGTTCCATCTAGCCTCCATGAAGGCGCTCAGGTTTAATCCTGCACAGATTCTGTCTAGCTGAGATTCCATCTGGCCCACTTGTCAATATGAGCATTACAAATGGTTAGGCTCCTTAAGAGTCAACCCAAGGTGTCGAATCTTTAATAAACTTTGTTTTTCTTTGGTTTTATGAAGGCTTGTGTCAAATTCATTCAAGCAGGACCTGATGTGTCGGTATTTCGGCGTCCCCAGCACCCCTAAACCTCAACAAAGACTCAAACTAAAAAATTCTGTTCTGTAGGTGCAAGCAAAACAAATTCATTGTTTTATGACATAGACTTAGTTAATTAAATTCATTTAAACAAGTATTAAGTATCAACTATATATGACATTGACTATGTTGAGTACCGAGTATGTCCCCCTTTCTTCCCCCCAAAATTTTATATAGCAGTTTAAAGTTTTGAAAAGTAATTTACAAATATGATTTCATTTGATCCTCACTACTACCCTGGGAGGTAGGTGCTACTATTATCCCCATTTTACAGGAGGAAACTGAGGTAGAGAAAAGTTAAGCGACTTCCCCAGGGTCACACAACTCTAAGGCTGGATTTGAACTAAAACCTTCCTGACTTAAGGTCCACCACTCTACCCACTGCCCTATTTAACTGCCTCAAACAAAGTCTCTTACCTTAAGGCACTAGACTAGGCAGATACAACTGTGCACACAGATAAGTCACTACTGAATAATTTTAAGAGGGAGACAACATTATTAACTTAGGAGATCAGGAAAGTTTTCAGATAGCAGGTGGCACCTGAGCTATACCTTAAAGGAAGTGGGGAATTCTGATTTGCAGAAGTGAGAAGGGAATGCATTCTATACCTGGGAAAACACCTAAATGTTATGAAGGGGAGTAGTGTAAGACTTGAATCTGGTAGTGTTGAGGTTAGGGGTGGTGAGGACCCCGAAATACTGATACACTGGGACTTGCTCAAATGAATTCCACACAAGCTTTCTTAAAGAAAAAGGAAAACAAAGCTTATTAAAGATTCGCCACACTGGGTTGACTGTTAAGGAGCCTAAGCTTGTATTAACAAGCGGGCCAGATGGAATCTCAGGTAGACAGTCAACTGAACTGAATCTGAGCACCTAGATGGAACTTAAATACAGAAAAAGACTGAAGGAAGAATCCAGGTCTCACCAAGTAGTCTGAGGTGCCAGGGATGGTCCTGATAGATCAAACCCAGGGAAGATCCTAATGGGAGTGGCTGGTAATAGGATCATCAAAGGGAGGAATATCAAAAGAATGCTAAAAGTCTGGACAACAGGATTTTGATAAGATAGGGAGTATCTGGGCTGGGAGAAATGGAAAGGGAATCCAAGGAGCCCCCCACCCCAAGGCCAGACTTTCAGAGGGGCAGGGGGGGAGCCCTTCAGACAAATGGGACTAAAGCCCTCTCGATCCAAGGGAAAAAGGTCTTGGCTTGGGCTTGTACCCCATCAGTAGGAGCCAGATTGTTAAGGCTTTTCATGCTGAAGATTTTATATTTTGTCCTAGAGGTAATAGGGAGCAACTAAAGATTTCTAAATAGTAGAATTATATGCACTTGTTAAGGTTCCATGTGCTGGGACCCCAAAATACCAACATACTGGGTCCTACTCGAATGAGTTCAACTCGTCTTCTTTCAGTCAAAGTAAAACAAAGTTTATTAAAGTTTCACATATTGAGTTGACTCTTAAGGAGTCTAAGCATTTGTAATGCTTATATTAAGAGACCAACCAGATACAACCTGAGTTAGATTGAATCTGAGTGCCTTCATGGAGGGAGATGGAACTTAGATACAGAAAGACCATGGGAGAGATCTAGAGGTGGTCCAGTAGTTTGGGAGGAGGGTTTTAGGAGGATCTTGATGGGACTGGGGTAACTAATAATCCAGGGTGGGAAACAGCTGGAGGCAATTGGGAGGTATCAGACCATGGGGAGCTTGGGTGGGAAGCAGGTGAGGCCAGGCTAGGTTAAGAGTAACAGATTTAAGTATGAAAAGCCAGATTAAGTGGAAAGATTCAAGAGGAATTCAAAGAGGTTCCCAGAGTCTGTACCTCATCACTCTGATCTGTGTTTTAGAAGTATTAACCTGATGGTTAGGCAGAGTTGACAGTGAAGAGAGATCAATTAGGGTAGATAGAAGCCATATGAACAGAGGGAAGAGGATGAATGTGAGAGACTTGTGAGAAAGTAACATTGGTAAGACTTGGCAACTGATTAGGAAGAATCAAGAAAGGTTGTGAACTTGGCTAACTGCAGTGATACAGAGATAGGCAAATTTGGAGGGAAATATAATGAATTGTTTTATGAATGTTGAAGAGATAATTTCTAGGACATCCAGGTAGACAGTGCCAGGTTGGTAACCTGGGACTGGAATTGGGGAGAGATTAGTGTTGGATATATAGTTTTGGGAATCAACCATGTAGGGACACCATGAAGGTAGAAACGAAAAGACTTGACAACTGATGAAGAATGGAGAAGGAAATAAGAATAACTTTGAGGTTGTAAAACTAGGTGACTAGAAAGATGGTGTTGCCCTCAGAAATAGTCAGATTTGGAGGAGCGTCTTGTTGGAAATGTGAATTCCAATTTAGACAGATTGAGTAAGATATGCCTACAAGACAGTGGATGGAATGCCAGACTCGTCTTCCTGAGTTCAGATCTGGCCTCAGACATTAGATGTTTGACCCTGGGTCACTTAACACTCTGCCTCTTTCCTCATCTAAAAATGGGCTGGAAAAGAAAATAGCAAACCACTGCAGTTTCTTTGTCAAGAAAACCTCCACACAGGATCAAAAAGAGTCAGACATGACTCAGTATCACAAGGCGTCTAGATGGAGCTGTTCAAGAGGCAGTTTGGTAATGTAGGAGAAAAGTCAGGTTAAAGATATGGATTTAGGTGTTATCTGCATCTAGAGAAGATAAACTATGAAAACAGATGAGGTGATAAGATCACAAAGACTGCGTTCATATATATATGTAAATATAGTGGTTGTTTTGTCTTTTCTTCTGGAAGCAGACCATGACAGCAGGGAGGTGAAGAAATGTAAGAAATGACCTCTTTTGCCAAGTAAAAAAAAAATCACTCTGAGAAGGGAAGACCCTCAGGCTTTCTGGCCAAAACAGAAATAATTGCTATTTACGTTCATTCTTAGCCAATCAGGGACCAAACAATGACCAAGTGGGGCTTGGCCTGGTAACTATTATTGGCCAATCAATGAGAGCCAGAGTGATTTGGATTTAAGGCTGTTGGTGTTTGTCCTTCATTCTTGAAAAGGACCATGACGTCAGGAAGGTGATACCATGACTTGCAAGTGAATTGGGTGTAAGTGAGGGAGGGCTGTGCAAGGTCACCAGCCTCACTTTTTTATTTAACTTTTTACATTCATTTTCACAAAATTTTGGGTTCCAAATTTTCTCCCCTTTTATCCCCTCCCCCCACCCCAATACACTGAGCAATCTAATTTTCCCTATCACCAATCTGCCCTCTCTTCTATCATCCCTCCCTTCTCTTATCCCCATCTTCTCTTTTGTCCTGTAGGGCCAGATGACTTTCTATTCCCCATTACCTGTATTTTTTATTTCCTAGTAGAAACAACAACACTAAACAGTTGTTCCTAAAGCTTTGAGTTCCAAATTCTCCCCATCCCTCCCTCCCCACCCATTCCCTTTGGGAAGGCAGGCAATTCAATATAAGCCCTATCTGTGTAGTTTTGCAAATGACTTCCATAATAGTCGTGTTGTGTAAGGCTAACTGTATTTCCCTCCATCCTATCCTGCCCCCCATTGCTTCTATTCTGTCTTTTGATCCTGTCCCTCCCCAAGTGTTGACTTCAAATTGCTCCCTCCTCCCATTGCCCTCTCTACCATCATCCCCACCCGCCTTGCTTGTCTCCTTCTCCCTCACTTTCCTGTATTGTAAGATAGGTTTTCATACCAAAATGAGTGTGCATTTTGTTCCTTCCTTTAGTCAAATGTGATGAGGGTAAACTTCTTGTTTTTTTTTTCTCAGCTCTCCTCTTTTTCCCTCCACTAAGAAGTCTCCTGCTTGCCTCTTGAATGAGATATAATTTACCCCATTGCATTTCACCCTCTTTCCTCCCACTACATTTCTCTCTCACCATTAATTTCTTTTAAGATATGGTCCCATCCTATTCAATTCACTCTGTGCTCTCTGTCTCTGTATGTGCATGCATGTGTGTATGTGTGTGTGCGTGCATGCATGTACATGTGTATGTGTGTGTGTATGTGTGTGTGTATAATCCCACCAACTACCCAGATACTGAAAAATTTTAAGAGTTACAAATATTGTCTTTCCATGTAGGAATATAAACAGTTCATCTTTGGTAAGTCCCTTATGACTTCTCTTTGCTGTTTACTTTTTCATGCTTCTTCTCATTCTTGTGTTTGAAAGTCAAATTTTCTTTTCAGCTCTGGTCTTTTCATCAAGAATGCTTGAAAGTCCTCTGTTTCATTGAAAGACCATATTTTCCCCTGAAGTATTATACTCAGTTTTGCTGGGTAGTTGATTCTTGGTTTGAATCCTAGTTCCTTTGACTTCTGGAATATCCTATTCCACACCCTTCGATCCCTTAATGTAGAAGCTGCTAGATCTTGAGTTATCCTGGTTGTATTTCCACAATCCTGGAATTGTTTCTTTCTAGCTGCTTGCAATATTTTCTCCTTGACCTGGGAACTCTGGAATTTGGCCACAATGTTCCTAGGAGTTTCTCTTTTTGGATCTCTTTCAGGCGGTGATTGATGGATTCTTTCAATACTTATTTTGTCCTCTGGTTGTAGAATATTAGGGCAGTTTTCCTTGATAATTTCATGGAAGATGATGTCTAGGCTCTTTTTTTGATCATGACTTTCAGGTAGTCCCATAATTTTTAAATTGTCTCTCCTGGATCTATTTTCCAGGTCAGTTGTTTTTCCAATGAGATATTTCACATTCTCTTCCATTTTTTCATTCTTTTGGTTTTGTTTTGTGACTTCTTGGTTTCTCAGAAAGTCATTAGCCTCCATCTGTTCCATTCTAATTTTGAGAGAACTATTATCTTCAGTGAGCTTTTGAACCTCTTTTTCCATTTGGCTAATTCTGCTTTTGAAAGCATTCTTCTCCTCATTGGCTTTTTGAATGTCTTTTGCCAATTGAGTGAGCCTATTTTTCAAGGTGTTATTTTCTTCATCATTTTTTTGGGTCTCCTTTAGCAAGGTATTGACCTGTTTTTCATGCTTTTCTTGCATCTCTCTCATTTCTCTTCTCAGTTTTTCCTCCACCTGTCTAACTTGATTTTCAAAATCTTTTTTGAGCTCTTCCATGGCCTGAGCCCACCGGACATCCACCTGGGATGTCTGGGATACAGAGGTCCCGACCTCCACGTCTTTCCCTGATGGTAAGAATAGTTCCTTGTCATCAGAATTGAAAGGCGGGAACATCTGTACCCCCTCAGAGTAGCTCTCTATAGTCTTATTTTTCTTCCCTTTTCTGGGCATTTTCCCAGCCAGTTACTTGACTTCTGAGATTCCTGTCCACCCCCGCCTAGATCCGCCCAGCTAGTGCTTGGGGTCTGAGATTGAAATGGGCTTTCCGCGACAGGCGTGGCTGCTATTCAATGTGAGCTTAAGTTCTGGTGCTCAGGTGGGGGCAGGGCGGCCTCCCAGGCTCAGTTCCCTCAGGGGCTTTATGCAGAGACCTTCAGTAATGGCCCTGAACTTCTGCCTGCTGCTGCCTGCTGTCCCCGGCCGTGGCCGCTGCCGCTGCCTCTGCCCCTGCCTCCCGAGGGGGCCTGAGTCACAGAGACACCCTGCTCCCCTCTCGGCCAGCCCAGACGTCTCACTGACCTGTAGCATCTGTGGGCGGAGGGATCTTCCTGGCCACCGGAGATTCCGTCCCTGAAGCCTGCTTGGATCTGCTCCTCTGGGACCGCATGGCCAGGGCAGCTTAGGGGTGGGCTCTGCTTTCCGGGGCACGACGGACCTTTGGGGTCAGCTTTCCAGGGCTGTCTGGAACGGAAATCTTTTCCACTGTGTTTCTGCGCGCCTTGCAGTGCTCCAGAATTCGTGGGGAGTTCTTCTTGCAGGAAATATATGGGCTGTGGGTTCGGAGCTAGCATACGTGAGTCTTTCTACTCCGCCATCTTGGCTCCACCCCCCTCACTTTTTTCTTGAGAGCCATCTGGGTCCAGTGGCAAGATATAGATCACGACAATAGTGAATTTAGGTGGAAAAGACTTCTGAGGACTAGGAAGATCAGATCCGGAAAGCTTTATGAAGAGTGTGGCATTTGAGAAGAGGTTTGAAGGAAGCTAAGGATTCTAAGAGGTCAAAGTAATTAGGGACTGCCTTCCAGGTTTAGGAGACCTGCCCAAGCTGGGACTCAAGAGGTAAGATAAAATGAAAAATGCAGGAAACAGTAAGTAGACCAATTTGGCAGAGTAATGATATCCACCGCAAATATTCACATAGACTACCTGTGCCCAACCTTTGGTAGAGCATTCCGAGCTCATATTGGTCGGATCAGCTACAGTCGGACACACTGATATTTCACTTTACCATAGTGATGTCATTCTGGTCCTCTTTGAAGATGAAGGACAACAACCACATATATGTATACATACATAGACATGTAGGTGTATATAGACATACATATATACATATGTATATATGTATATGTACACATATATATGAGAGAGACTGAGAGAAATAGAGAAATTGAGAGAGATGAGATACAGAAGAGAAGATGACCCAAGACAGAGCTTTTGGGGAATACCTACACTTAGTGGGCAAGATGATAACTGTGTAGGAGCAATATTCTGGTACCCCTCCCCCCTACAGTTTAGGCTAATTTTTCCCTAAAAAGTATTCTTAACATTCTAAAGACTTGGTTAGCTCAGGGGATTAAGTGCTCAGACTGTTAATATTCCTTCTTCACATGGGTACAAAGCAGCTTTGAGGATCTTGGTGGGGGTGGGATGGGGGAGCTCAGAGGTTTGCCTGATGAGTCATGATGGGTAGCATAGGCACGGAAACTTTTCTCGGATAAATCAATTCAAAGTGTTCTCAATGCCTACTGAATGTTCTTCTGCCAAGTAAATCTCCTTTTGTTAATCACTGAATGATTTATGAGTATCTCATTTTGTTCCAATATCGAATCTCAACCACTGGAGGACTGGCCTGAGTTAGGCCCAGGCTAGAACAAAGATCAGGCAGAGGAATCTGAGGAAGAACAGTCAAGCAGATATGAGGAAAAGCTTAAGAGAGATGAGAGTGTTTTGCAGCCGGAGAATAAGGCTGTATCAAGGGATGGTTCACAGGCAAAATCTGCAGAGTGGTCAGGTAGAATGAGGATTTTTACAAGAAGCCATTTTGTAAAGCTTATTACCAGAAACTGACCACTGTGAAATTAATATTTTTGACTGCAATAATTTGTAAAGACTATCAATAAACATGTAGGGGTAATTTGTACAATGTGTTTTTAAAAATTTCTATATTTTATTTTGTCCAATTATATGTAAAAACAATTAACATTCATTTTTTAAAATTCTGAGTTCCAAATTCTCTTACCCCTCACTTCTTGAGAAGACAAATAATTTGATATAGATTACACATATGCAGTTATGCAAAACATACTTCTGTATTAGCCATGTTGCAAAAGAAAACACACACAAAAAAATGTGTAATTTGTAATGTAATTTCCTGCCATGGTAGAAGCTTTCATGCTGCTGAACCATAGTTTTTTTTTCAAGTATTAAATAAGTTAATGCTAAACTCTAAATGCTGGTGGCTAGGTCCCCTGTTAATCTTCTGGCTGAAGCTGTATTCTCTGCACCATTATTCAGTTGGCTTACTAGCTTAAAAAGGTGGTGGGGATGGGGGTGTTCTGCTTTCTACTGAGGGGAGTGGATTCTCTCTGAGTCCTGAGGTTCAAGGTCTAGGGACATTGAAGGGGCAGTGCACCCGAGTCAGCTCTCCTTCGGGATGGATGTTTGTACGTGGTTTGCCAGTTAAAGAAACATTCTAGTCCAGGGTTTTAAAATGTGAAGTCACTTTGTAAAGTCAGAGCAGTTAATGTGCAGGAGCCTGGTCTAATCACCTTTTAAAAAGTACACCTTTCCAACGAGCGGGAATAGTGCTCACTTAAGATTCTCGCCCTTTGGAAAAGCATTAAAAAATCATAACTTGTAAGCCCAGAGGGTGAACACTTTGACTTAACAACCCCTGCTCTTTCTTTT
The DNA here is from genome assembly GCA_023548195.1 of Bettongia penicillata ogilbyi. Lineage (NCBI taxonomy): Eukaryota > Metazoa > Chordata > Mammalia > Diprotodontia > Potoroidae > Bettongia > Bettongia penicillata. The sequence goes on from JAJHZJ010000630.1 coordinate 1,569,665, forward strand.
GCAGAGCATTAAAGAAACCATTAACTTCCTGCACTAGGGGATAGCGGGCGTGCCCTTGGCCCTCAGCTTTCGTTTGAGAAGCACTCAAAACCACCAGTGGTAAATCCAGAGGGAGACCTCTTCCTTTACTTAAAGCTCTTGTCTCTCTCTTGCAATGTTAAATTATAAAAGGAAAAGGCTGATGCTAAATCGTCTTGTCAAAATAGAGCCAGAGGAACCTGGACTTGGAGAAGCAGGGCTGTAGTTTTTCCCTGTAGTGACTCTAGGCTGTCCAGCACATAAACTTCTAACCCTTTGGCATGAGCTTTGACTCTTCCAACCAAACGCTCCTTCTGTTCTCTGTCCCCAACTTCACTGATTTCTGGCTAAATACTGTTTGAAGTCTCTGCTTCCATCCAGGCAAAACTTTTTCTAACCTTCTTTTCTCATTCTTTTCTTCTCCCATTTTTGCAAAGAATAACATAGAATCTTAGAGTAGGGAGGGACTTCTGAGGCCACCCAGGGTAATACCGCCTGAATAAGAATTGCTAACAAATAGTCATCCAGATTTCACTTGAAGCCTTCTAGGAAGGGGAATTCACTATTTCTTATGCACTTTAGGATAGCTTTATTTCTTAGGAAGTTTTTCCCTTATGGTGAGCCTAATAAATCTGTCTCAACTTTAGGAAATATATTAATGAACCTAAATAAAACAAAATAGATGCTGAAGCTGTATGGTGAGTGAAGAGGGTACAGAATCAACACATCCAGCTTGCTATGTAGGAAAATCACTTTACTGAATGTACCTGGGGAAGAGGATCCTGCAGTAGGGATACACTGGAGAAGCAGTAGGCCTTTTGGTGGTCAGTGAAGCAAGAGATATATAACAGGAATAATCTCTCAAATTTAGGGCCTAAGAACCCAGGAGAAAGGAAGGAATACTGCTGAGTGGAACAAGATGCCTATTTTAGAACACAAGGATTACTTTTTAGAATTAGGGGAGACCTAGTCTTTAGGCTCTCCTATTCTAGGTTGCCAGGTCCTGAAATGGTGGGATTGGTGTGGTGGAGGAATTATCTTGTCTAAGACATTACTCTTTTTTCCCTCCATCCCTGTCTCCAATCCTTGCTTAAGGCTCAGCTCTGCCTCAGAACTAGTTTAAACTGGCTCTGACCAATGCAACTGGTCCTCTTTTCACATTGGTGAGCTCCTTCTAAGGGGCCTTAGGGATGGATCCAGCTGGGCCATACTTCACTGTCTTTCTGACTGTGCCTCTGATTCTCTGGGCTTAGCCACCATTTCCTCCATCGTAAACTTTTCAGCTCCCTCTTAGGTGTTTTTCCCATTAGAATGTAAGCTTCTTGAGGATGGGACTTTTCTCTGTGGTTGTATTCCCAGAGCTCAACACAGTGCCTGGCACACAGAAGCAATTACTAAATGCTTGTTGCCTGCTTTCAACTCTTTTGTACATAATTTCTTATAGCTGTATTAGCTCATTCCTGTGTATGTCTCCTTTCTTCCATTAGATTCATTACAAGCTCCCCAGAGAGAGGAACATGATAAACTTGATCATCTGTGACCAGACAGTAGGCTACAGCAGGGCCTAAAGAGGCGAAGGTGGTAGGCTTAATCCCTTTGTGGGCCACTTAGCTTCACTTTACTCCATGACCACAGGTTGCACGACCTGGCTCACAAAGATTTCTCTGTGGAAAAGAAATCTGATCCATCATTTTGGGAAAAAAAATTGCATGCATACCCTACTGATGGCAGGAAGGAGTTTCATCTGCATGTGAAAGGCTCCAGTGCCCAGCATGGGGTTCTGTGGACAGGACACGCTCAATAAATATTGACTAAGGAGATGAGCAGGATTTTTATTTATAAAAGACTAAAAATAAAGCAGGGCAAAACAGAATTAAAGATGTTTAGTCTGGAGGAGGGAAAGCTTGGGAGAATATGCTTATTGCTTTTATACATTTGAAGACCTATCATACAGAAGACAGATTAGATTTATTTTGCTTGGGTTCAAAGTGTGCAATTAGCACCAATGGGTAGAAGTTACAGGAAGGCAGATTTTACTATCAAGGAAAACTATTCAGTGGAAGAGTAGACCACCTCAGACAGTAGTGAGTTCCCTGCCATTGGCAGTATTTAAAATCAGATCTGGATGGTCATCTGTCTAGAAGATTGTGCAAAGGATTAATTTCTCAAGTATAGGTTGGACTCAGTGACCTCAAAGGTTTCTTCCCACTTTGAGACTTTATTATCCTCACCACAAGGAATCTCTTTGAGGCAGTGTTGGAAAGAATGCTAGATTTGGAGCCAGATGACCTAGGTTCTAACTGTGGCTTTCCTATTTGCTACCTTTGTGGTATTAGCCAAATCACTTAACTACGCTGTGCATCAGTTTCCTCATCTGTAAAATATGTGTATATGTGTGTGTGTGGGGGGAAGGACTAGCTACCAGATAACCTCTAAAGTCCCTTCTATCTCTTCATCTATGACCTCATAATCCATACAATGAAAACGGAGAGGTGGCATTAACCACCACAAAGTCAGAGCACAGTAAGGAAGAGGTGTTGGAGTGAGTGGCTGATTGTAATTCATGTTCCTGGCACAAGAAGACTCAAATCATCAGCTCTGCAAACAAATCAGCAAATTCAAACATGGAAGTACGCTGGGCAGCATTTCCTGAAAGTTTACTTGCTTTGGCAAATTATACCCAGAGGATGCTTTGAATATGTAAGAAGCAGAGTATGTTTAAAAGGTAGCAGGGGAAATGCTTGTGTAACTCATTTCAGGCCCAATAGCTACATCTATTGTTGACTGTATTGGAAGCTTGAGACAAGAAGCTGTTAATGATGTTGCCCAAATTGGCACACTTTCAATTCAGTTTGAGCCATCTAGACCAAGATATGACTGCTGGACACGGAGAAAAACTGAGAATCATGGAATTTGAACTGATAAGAAGCTAGGTCTAAGGAAAATATGATGCTGCTCTAAGGTAACATCATACTTCTGAAAAATGGTAGAGAAGCTCATTTAACATTTGTTATGAAAAAGCATTTAATTTTATTTTAGTTACCTTCCCCTCTTCCCTATTATCTAGGACCTGAATTTTCAAAGAGCAGATGCAGTACCAGCTGTGTCACTCTGGGCAAATGTCTTCATCTTTGTGCCTTGGTTTCTTCCTTAAAATAGGGACAATAATATTGGTAATAAGCACAATGGAAATGTGAGAGGTTATTATTTGGGCTTTTAAATTTGTGTTTGAGGTCATACAGCTGGCATGAGTGCCATGCTGACTATTGCACATGGCCCCACTATTACACATGTGAAGTCATGCAACAGTCCTTGAAATCTAGCTACCAACCATAATAACATTTAACTGAAATTGCTCTCTACTAGGTTATTGATGCTCTCTTAACTCACGAGGCCTTACAAAACCTTTTTTTTTTTTTTTGACCTTCCTACTTTACTGCTCTATCACATTTGACATTGTTGACCACCCCTCCTCCTGAATACTCTCTTCTCCTTTGGCTTCAGTAATATCCATCTCATTAAAACAAATTTTTCTTTTTTCAGTTATTTCCCTTCCACCCCTCCCCTGAAAAAAAGAAAAATAAAATCCTTGGAACAAATATACAGTCAAGCAAAACAAATTCCTCTATTGGCCACGTCCAAAAATGTTTCTCATTCTGTATATCAGTCTATCACCTTTCTCTGTCTGGAAGTAGGCAGCATGGTTGATCATAGCATTGACCAGAGTTTTCAAATCATTCAAAATTGTTTTTTACAATGTTGTTGTTATAGTATAAATTCTATTCCTGGTTTTTCTCACCACTCTCAGTTTACACAAATATTCTCACATTTCTCTGAAACTATGTCTTTCATCTTTCTTTTAGAAGAGTAATATTTTATTACATCTCTATAATTTGTTCAACCATTCCCCAAGTTGATAGACACCCTCTTATTTTCTAGTTCTTTGTTACTACAAATAGAGTTGCTGTAAGTATTTTTGTACATATACACATTGATCTTAATCTTCTTGTGGTATTGGCTTACTGGTGATGTCACTAGGTCAAAGAGCATGCAGATTTAGTAACTTTTGGGGGCTGTAACATTACTCTCACTTGTTTCTCCTCACATCTTGCCCCTTAGTTTTCTTTGCTGGTTCACCACCTGTTCTGGTCTACTGACTGTGAGTTGGCTCCAAGACTCCACCTTTGGCCATCATCCCCTCTTACTCTGTCCTCTCTTCTTGATAATCAGGTCTCATGGCTGTAATTATCTTTATGCAAATGAACCCTACATGTATATATCCAGCCCTCATCACTGCAGTACTACAATTCAACATTGCTAACTGCCTGCTGGACAGCTCCACTGCGTATCCTGTAGGAATCTCAAGTTCAGCATGTTCAAAACAACTCAAATTTCCACCCAAATCAACCTCTCTGCCATATTTCCCTATTTTTGTTAAGGGCACCACCAGTATGTCACTCACTCAGGTTCACAATCTTGCATTTATTCATCACTCTTCCCTCTCCCTCCACATCTTATCAGTTGTCAAATCTTGCTGATATTACTTTCATAATATCTGAGTTATCTCCTTGTCTCCACTAATATAACCTCTCCCTGGTTCAGTCCTTCATGAACATATTTCTCTCATATTTATGACTTATTAGTGTGCTTGTTTCTGGTCTTTCCCCTTTTCAATTCATCCTCCACACAATTGCCTGGCATTTAAAACTGTCTACAATCAGGACCCACCTATCTATCCAGTCTTGATCCATGTTACTTCTCTTTACATTCTCCACATTGCAAAATGGCCTCCCAGCTGTTCCTTTTTTATGAAACTCCCACCTTTGTACCTCTGCAAGGCAATCTGCTGTGTCCAGAATGCAGTCTTTCCCCACATCTACTTTAGTATTCTTAGTATCTTTCAAAGTACAACTTAGGTCTCAATTCCTACAAAAGATCTTTCCTGATTTCCTGAATTGCTAAGGTTGTCTCTCTCTTGAAATTACTTTGTATATGCTTTGCATCTATATATGTGTGGAAGCAGCATGGTTTGCATGGGTGGAGAATGGCCAAAAGTTCCCCACCGGTGGGGATACTAGACTTGGGGTCAGGGAGATCTGGCTTCAAATTCTGCTTCAGACACATACTTACAGTCATGACTGTCTAGCTTTGTGCTTTACATACTTAAATATTCATTGAATTGAACTGAAAGCAGGATGCTTCCATCGGACCAGGAGAAACTCCATCAAGCAGAATGAGTTTGAGGATAGGCTGACGGTTACAGGAAGCTACTCTATTACGCAGTTATACAAGTGCACTGGGCCAATTTTGGCACTGGGCAATTGCTTGCTGGCCCATTTATAAATGAAAGACACCCTATATATGAAGTACTAAACAAAAGATCCCTGAGTGAATATTAATCTGTTCACTATATTTATACTATGCTTCAGATCCCAGACTCTAGAGGCCGGTTCAGGAGAATCAAGATTTAAGTCAGAAATTCAAGCCATGAACAACCTTTGGCCCTTTTTATTCTCTGTGTCATCTCATAAGCACCCATGTAGAGAAGATTTTCCAGAATGCAGCCAAGGTCATGAGAGCAGCCTCCTATTCCTATGAGAGATAGTGACTAGGTCTGTGGTTTCACTGGCACAGCAAACTCCAGAATATGGAACCTTCCTTTGCTGTTGCACATCAGCACCTTCTTTATCACTATAGCCTTACAGAGTTGCCTAAGGTGAAATGACTTGCTCAGGGACACACAGCTGGTATATGTGTTGAGGGCAGGGATTAAACAGAAGTCTTCCTGTCTCTAAGATCAGGTCTCTATTTACTCTATTATGCTGTTGCTATGAGTATAGGGCCAAAGTTAGTAGTGAAATGGGCCAATTTCACTCCTCCCTTTCTTTTCTTTCTCCTTCACTCCATCAATCAATTACAATGCTCAAAAATACTGAGGCATAGATCTGTGAACAGAGGAAACTTATGACACCTTATTTCTCCACCAATCATCATCCCAGGGGTTGTGTGTTTGTGTTTGTGTGTGTGTGTGTATTCTGTAAGACATAGCACTATTCTTGTACAGAAAGGGAAAGCTGGGAAGGTATTCTGAGAATCTTGTACCTGACCACCCCAATCTGGCCCCAGATTTGGAAAATTCTGCATCCTTCTTGTCTCCAGTTGACTGTAAAAAAATATCCTTTTATAGATCTCAGTTGGGCACTTAAATTTACAACCATTCCCCCTATCTAGTGTGTATGCTGATTTACTCCATAAGTATTCATCTAGAAAGGCTTTGCCACCATACTGGTAGGAATTGAAATGGGAAGGAGAAATTGACCAAATCTTCCCTATTCAAACTAAAACACACAGAAATAGTTCTTATTTAAATTGCTGCATTGAATGGTCCTAATTTAAAACATCTACAGTAACAGATTGTGGTAACAATAAAGTTATAAGGAGACAGGGACCTGTTAAAGCTGTTTTTCCCCATTTGATTCACTTTGTCATCTAGGACATACTGTCTGTATAGTAAATCTAGGTTGGAAATAATGGCGTGCAGCTAAGCTTCCTGACATTTCCTGAAGATCAGGGCCATAGGTGGCTAAATCCTGTAAGAAAAGAGAAAAGCAGAATGTAGGGATCCCTGTCAGCACAAGAAATGAGAAGCTGTGTCTTATTGCTCACCAGAGAACCACACCCAGGAGATACTTTCCCAAAGTAATGAGCATGGTTGATGTGACTGGGATAACTTCAAGCTTTTTGCCCATCCGAATATCCCACCCAGGAGATGAAGCTAGTATATGTGATGAGCGCAGGGCAATGTATCTGTCAGGGCTCAAATTATAATGAGCATCAGGGAATCCACACGGTAGAGAAGCCTGAAGAATGTACTGTGTGAGGAAAAAATCTCCAACTCACTGGCAAGTCTGCTCACGTACCAAGAAATGTGCTAGATAACAACCTTGTAAGCACAGGGAAGGGGGAGGTTACTCCAGTAGTGTTCCCTGGCAAACCCAGCTGGAAAATTTAAAACAAAAACAAAACATTAACCCTCTAAAAGTAAGAAGTATCAGTTCCTATACTAGAAAGGATCAAAAGATCTTAGCATCAGTTTCCTCATCTTTAAAGTGAGGAAATTGGGGTCCATGAATTAAAAAATAAATATTTTGATGATTACATTACAAATCAGTTTGTTTCCTTTGTATTTCTATGTGTAGAAAAACATGAGGTAGCTTGGCAGAGTGATAGATGGAGTGCTAGATCTGGAGTCAGGAAAATCTGAGTTCAAATAAGTCTGCAGACACTTACTGGTTGTGTGACTCTGGGCAAGTCACTTGACTGCTATCTGCCTCAGTTTCCTCATCTGTAAAATGCAGATAACAATAGCACCTACCTCTCAGGCTTGTTGTGTGAAATACTTGTAAAGTGCTATACAAGTGCTAGTTATGCTAATTATGTTCTAAGGAATCTAATTTTCACCAGACTGATAAAGAAGTCCATGACACTAAAAAGGTTAAGAATCTCTGTAGTAGATGATTCTTCAGGCCCCTTCTAGGTTTTCATCCTTAATCCTGATTTCTACAAACAATGAAGGAAATGCTTTCTGCTTTTCTTGTCTGAAATTAAAATACATGGATTCAAAGCAAGAGAAACATTTCTCTATCACGGCTCCTCTATGGAATGGATGCTTCCAAAGTGACCAGTGCCATGCTTCCTAACAGAGACAGAAAGTTTCTCAATAGTAAAATCAGACAGACAGGAGAAAAGTAAGAAGGTTGCTAAGAGGGGAAGGGGGATGGCTAGTCTCCCACCAAATATCAATTAATACATATATGATGTGGAAAAAGAGCAAAAATGGGTTGGGATAGTCTGTCTTGCTTTAGCTGTTCCCCTGGAATATTCTATCTCACACCTACAACTCTTAAGTTACACTGGCTTCCTTTAACATTCAATTCAAATCCTTTATTTTCTATATTTCCACCCATATACTTTGTGTATATTTTATATGACCTAGTTATCACTCCATTAAAATGAATACTCCCTTCAGGCAGGGCCTTTTTTCCCCCCAATATTTGTTTATTTTCCTCTCCCAACCTTACCTGACACTTAACACAGTAACTAGCATCTGCTAACTTGCTAAGTCCTTAATTGAGTGTAAGGCAGGGCCAATGAATAACCACTCATTTTATGTAGTGCTTTAAGGTCTGAAAAGTGTGTTCTTTACAATACCTCAGTGAAATAAGTGCAAATATTATCTCCTTTGTACAAATTAGGAACCTCAGTTTCTCTGAGGTTAAGTGACTTGCTCAGGGTCACCCTGTCTGAAATGTTAGCTCAAAGTAGGGCAACTAGGGTGATAAGGCCTAAAGACTATGTCACATGAATAATGATTAAAGGAAATGGGCATGTTTAGACTGGATAAGACCAGGCGAATGTGAAAGCTGTCTTCATATATCTGAGATACGGTCATGTGGAGGAAAGAAAACTTGTTTTCCTTGGCTCTACCAGGCAGAACTTGGAGCAGTGAAGCTGCAGACAGATGGATTTAAAGTACCAGAAATCTTTCTGGAAATTAGAACTGTCCAGAAGTGGAAAGGGCTGCTTTCAGGGAATAAATTAATAATCACTGATGGTCATCAAGTTAAATGGCCTGGATGACCACTTGTCAGGGATGTTATCTCAGGGATTATGGATAGGGGTTGGATTAGATGCCCTCTACCAATAACTCCCCAAATCCCCATTCCACAGAATCACATATCTCAGTGTTCCAGAGAATGGAAGGGTCTAATTCCCACGATTCCCTTAGTTCTAGGAGGTAGACTCAGAGATCCTACACCCCACAAGCCATTGTTTTGTAACCAAACTATTCAGAATGCCATAGCTCTGGTCTCCCCTTGAAGGCCTTAGTTCTAAAATATACAGAAGTTTTAATCTGAAGATCCCAATCTCATACTTCCATAACAAGGGAGATGGGAAGGGGAACTCTGCAGAAGAATAATGGAACTCTTGGTGCCTATCTGTTGAAGGAGATAAATCTGGTTCTATATCCTCTAGGATTTATGAAATCTACTAGTGGGAAGTGGTCTACTGGAGACTCAGAAATAAGGATACTGAAGAATGGACTGATGTGCTGCAACTCTATCATCAACCAACTCCCTGAGAACTCCAATAAGGCATTCTTAAAGTCAAGAGAAGTTTCATTGATCATTTTATTGAAGAAAATACAATGTTTGCCTATGTACACATGTCTATAACGGCACCTGTGGATGCTGGTCACTCCTATATTCAGATCCAGCCTGACAGGAACAGTATCTCTTCTGATCCAGATAAAGTGTGGTAGCTGCTGTGACCTCACCCTGCTCCTCCACAGCATGGACTGGTTCTGGCTTTGGTTCCGGCTTCTCAGGTCCATGCACCATATGGGTTGAGGGATGTGTGGTGCCACATCTACCCCTACTTGGTTCGTTGGTAGAACTGGAAAACTGCTTTCTCTTGCTCATAGGTCTCAATGGAACCTGGTCGCAGTCGTCGAATCTCAGCCACAGCCTCTCCCCCTGACAGGCCTTTCTCCTTTACCAGATAGCAGGCCAGCATGGTGCCTGTACGCCCATAGCCCAGGGCACAATGCACCCCCACAGCCTGTGGGGATGAGGTTCAGTGGGGACAGAATCCTAAAGACCCTGTACCTTCTCAGTCCCAGGGTTTTTAGGCTTTAGACATTCACAGGACCACTGGATCTGACACTGGAAAGGAGAGACTGAGTCTGCCTAGAGAAATTAAGTGACTTGCCCAAGGTTACAGACCTGGAGCATGCCCCGCCCTTCTCTAAATATGCTGAGGAATTGGGCACACGTAATCTCTTAAGAGGGGGTCCAGTAGAAAGTTACTACTAACAGAGCAGGCTACCTATTCATGCCTTTGAAGGAGAGAAGCAACAGGTCCCAAGCTCAACTTCCCTTGCTGGGTAGCGTGGATGCTCCAGCTGGCCCAAGAAGTGGTACCTGGGGTAGGAGGCAGTATCTATGGGTTGGGACACACATATCTGAGCCCTCTCATCTCAGGGGCAATGAGGGGATGGAAGACTACAGATGACTCTAGCCTCAGGGTCTCTGCAGGTCAGAGAGCATTCTTTGAGGCACAAGGTTCTTACTCTCCAGATATCTGCCTCTCCCCCCATGCTTAAAATTTTCATACCTTAATTGCTTTTCCTTCTGATGCTTCCTTTACTACAACCCTGTCCTCTGATCTGCCCTCAGGAATCACTGACCATCTTCCTTGCTGTGTTGCCTTACAGACCTTCCAGCTCTATGAATCCTGCTGGTGCCAACAACTTGTTTTCCTACCAGCATTCACATCCCTCAGGCTGTGAATGTTACTCCTTCCCTTGGTCCCTAGTAACTATTCACCAGCCAACTTCCCTTTTCTTTAGCCTTACTAGCTTCCTTAAGGACTCTGCTCAAATCCCACCATGGGCAGGAGGTCCCCATTCACCCTCTGTGGTAAATATATAAACTTATACAGCGATATATATTCAAATACATAGATACACACACACTTCCCTTTACTCTGTGGATTCCCTGAAACACGTGTATAGACATGTATGTGCACACACATCTATATATCCGTATATAGACAGTTTCTCTACATATGTATCTTCTGTAAGTCCCCCATCAGAATGGGCGTTCCTTCAGGGCAGGGGCTATTTTTGCCGTTCCCTTAGCACAGCGCCAGGGCTGACCACCCTCCCCACACACCACCCGCGCGGCGGGGCTCTTGGGGCCACACGGTCTCCCTTTCCCAAGGTCCTCACCGCCTCCCTCCAGTTCTCGGGGGCCCGCTGACCCCGCCCCCTTTCGCCTCCTCCCCGCCCCCGCCCCCGCCCCCGCCCGCAGGCTGACCTCTCCGCGCGCGTTAGCCTCGTCCACGAGCCTCACAAAGCGGTCGATCTGCTCAGGCGCCGGCGGGCAGAAGTCGGGGATGCGAAGCCGGTGCACGGTGAGGCCCGGGCACGTGTCGCTGTGGGGAGGTCCGCGCTCCGTCAGGGACACCAGGTGTCTCACTCCCTGAGTCCATAGGAACTGGTAGTGGGCAGGGAACCGGGGCAGCGCCAGCCCCGCCAGGCGGCCCGGGAGCACCCACGAGAAGTTGGGGGGTTCGGAGCCCATAGCTATAGGGGAACAGGGGACACGGAGTCATTCGGGACTGCCCAGCCCCGCCTCCCCGGCCCGCCCTGCCTCGTGCCCTCCACCCTCCGGGTGACCACCTGCGCTCCCCGAGCGTTCGCTCACAGCTTCCGGGGTAGTACGCGACTCCAGCCGGCTCCGCCTCTCATCCCGGGGATTGGCTGATCATCGGGGATGGGGCGGAACCAGACGCTGGAACGCCTTGTTACCGAAACCGGGTGTCCCGAGCGGCCACGCGGACGCAAGTGTATTGGCTGATCTGTCAGGAATGGGCGGGAATTATTAGGACGGCTTACTTGGTGATTGGTGAAGCCGCTCCATCCGCTGAATAGGGGGACGGACGAAGCCCAGGAGTTTACTCGGAAAGGAGAAACACGCTTTTGGATGCCGGGCTCTGCTGCCTCCTAGCCGCGGCCGTGCGGTAGTTCAACACTTATCGTCCAGCTCTCTTGCTTCCCCTTTTAGGCCTTTCTTGTATCCTTCCATTCCTATCCGGTCCATTGGATTTTTCTCAAGCTCCGGCTGTGTGCCGAACCTTGAGTGAGGCACCGGGGGAGACGCGACGACGCAATGATTGGCTGCACAAAGACAGGCGTCCATGGTGGGCGCAGCCGTGGTCCGAGCTCAGCTGTAGTGTCTCCTGGGCGCCATGTTTTAGGAAGTGTGCTTGTCAGCGCCTGTGGGGAAGGCTGTGACGTCATGCCCTATGGGGGACTGAGCTAGGACTGCGGCGGGGTTCTTCCACCTCCTCATGGAGCTCGCGGGGCAATATGACCCATACACGAGTAACTCCAGTGGAATATTAAGCATGACAAATGCATAAGAAAGCTAAAAACAAAAGAGGGTGGGCAGTATTAACTAATCTGTTTAAGTTACACATTGTCCTCTTGCATCCTTGTCCATTGGCTTGCGGCATGCTCAAACCTTCTCCTTCCTTACAAACCCCTTTATTACTGCTGTTAAGGGCACCACCATCCTCAGTCACCCAGACTCACAATCTACATATCTTCCTCACTTTCCCACCCCCATTTCCAATCTGGTGCTAAAACCTGTCGATTCTACTTTCCCTGCCTCTCTATTATAAGCCTCCTTCTTTCTTCTGACAATGCCTCCACCCTGGTACAGACCCTCATCACATTACCGTGGGACTACCCGTTGCTCTGCCTGCCACAAGTCCATCCTCCACCTAGCTGGCAAACTGATCTTCCTAAAGTGCAGGTCCTGCCCCCTCTCCCTAGCTCCTTGTCATCAATGATGGCATTCTGTTTGATTTTAAAAGCCCTTAGTAACCTGGCTCCTTCCTACGTTTCCAGTCTTCTTACACCTTATTCCTTGGGGTGTATGGGATGTTCAGGGAGGACTAGCACCTCTTGTATAAGGGTTTGCTGAGAGCCTTTTTCAGGGTTGCTCATATACCTTTGGTCTCACCTGTGGCTCCAAGAAGCTGTAGCATTCACAGTGGTACTCTGATAAAACCATCATGGCAGACAGGCTAAACCAGGTTGAGAGTAACCAACAGGACTCATAACATTGGTGCGTTAGGGGGATGTCTACTCCAAGCATGTGAAGACTAGATGAGTGAATGGTACCTGAAGCAGACACTGCAGAGCACTTAGAGCTAAGGAAGCCAAACCCATCCTGGGTCATCACCAGTCATCCTGACTTTTACCTTGCCACTGGACTTCATTGACTCTGGGAGAATGAGGCTGATAATTTTGCTCAGCTGTCCTCCCTGAAATCCAATACATGAGCATGTCAAGATATCACCCCATTATGTCACTGGTCCTCTAAGAAAACAAACCACCTCATTCCCCTCCATGTACTCTGCAATCTGGTCCTTGATATTCCTTAGGAAAACATTGACTTTCCATCTCACAATTCTCCATGCATTTTCATTGGCTGTTCCCCTTGCTTAGAATTCTTTCCTTCCAACCTCAGTACTCTATCCACTGAGCCAACTAGCTGCCTTTTCTGGCACATAGTAGGTGCTTAATAAATGTTGGTGGACCTGACATAATTGTTGTTTCCCAATGACTCCTCATTTTTACTTCCTAGCTCCCAAGCAATAATGAAATTCTCCTTTGCAATAAAGAATCAGTTAAAATAAACAAAAAATTGGCCATGCCTGACAACATATTCCTCATTCTTTACCCATAGTCTACTACCTATCTGCTGGAATATGCTTCATCTTCGATCCCCTAAAGTTACTATTGATCATTGCGTTTAGAGTCCTGCTTTATTTCAGTGGAACATTGAAATTACCTTATTGTTGTCATCATATAAAATTGTTCTCTTCATTCTGTTTATTTTATTTGCTATCTTGCGGTAGGTCTTCCCATATTTCTTGGAATTCTTCCTATTTGTTACATCTTACAGTGCAATAATATTCTACTATACCCACATGCCATAATTTATTTAATCATTCCCCAAATAATAGGCACTCACTTTGTAGTTTCATTTTGGAGGGATTACCACAAAAGTGCTGTAATGCATATTTATATAGGTTTTTTTTCCATCTATCTTGATCTCTTTGAGATGTAGTCCAATAGTGGTATCACTGGATCAGTGGGCACATACTGTTAATTGATTTTCTAGTATAGTTCCAAATTGTTTTCCAGGGTGGATGGATCAATTCTCAGTTCCACCAGCAGTACATTAGCATGCCTGTATTTCTAGACCAGAGTCAAGTTTTGAAATGTGATGAAAGTCCAAGGCTGCTTCAGACCTTTACAATACCAAACAAAATTATCAGTTGCGTTTGCTCAGAGGCCGGGATTGCCCGGTACTAAATGCTATAATTTGCACGTTCACTATTCACTCTATCCTTAGCTGAACGGTTGTTGCTATTGTTGTTTTTAGAACTGAAAGTGACATTAGAGATCGTGTATTCCAACTGCCTCATTTTGTAATTGAATAAGCTCAAGGGAGAATTATTTATTTCAGGATAAGTCCTTGAGTTTCAACTTACTGCCATTCTAAGGGTGGCAGACCTTTAGGAAAAGCTCAATAGCATAATTGAGGGAAATCTGTCTATTTCTTTAGCTACAACATTTTAGGATTCTACTTGGCCCTCTGTTGCTAGTGCTGCAGAAGAAGGAATCTTTGGAATAGCCCTCTTCCTCCTGCTCTAAAGCCTTTGTCCTTTCTTTCTCCTTATTTGAATTCTACCTGTCTTTCAAGCCCCAGCTCAAGACATACTACCCTCAAGCAGCCTCTTCTGACTACTCCAGTGTGAACTGATTTTGATCTTCTGTGCTGCTTCTGACCAACATTTAGCCCTTTGTTGCTAGATTTGTTCCTTCATAGTGAGCTCTCTGAACTCTTCTCATTGATGGGCTCTAGCAGAGGCCAGGCAATTTCTTGACAAGGGTAATGGATTTATAACTGGAAAGGATCTTATAGCTCTCATCTGAGGAAGTCACCTAATCTAAACTCTTCATTTTAGAGAAAACTGAGACCCTTACTATACAGGTAGTGAATAGCAAAGCCAGGATTTGAACCTTGGTCTTCTGAATCTAGATTTAGTGCTATTGCTATTATATCACATTGCTTCACTGATTTGCAGCATTCTGTAGTTGTTTAATGCCTAGAGAAGCTAGGATGGAGTGCATGGCCTCAAGTAAGGAAAACTCTTCTTTGTGAGTTCAAATGTGTCCTCAGACACTTACTAGCTGTGTGATCCTGGGCAAGTCACTGTAGCATCAACAGCACCTATGGTGACCATGAATATCCTGGCAATTCTGAATCACAATTAATACAACATACTCTCCACATGGAAGATAGAATCAAAACATTTATTCAGACACCAGAAAGCTGAATCCATCATAATCTATACACAATAATAATGCAGAGGACAATACCCTCCCCAAGTCCACAAACCAGCTCCATTAGACTAATCACAAGCAGGATCCCTTAAACAAAATCACAAACAAGTTCTCTCACTCATGTTAGCCAGCTGCCTGCATCCTTCCTAGCTCTGACTGCTCTCATAACCAAATTTCCTCTTGGCTCTGTTCTAGCTCTGCCTCTTTCTGTTCTACCCCTCCTGTTCCTATTCTATATTAATTAGACTCATGTGACTCAGGTTTCCATGTGACCCAGGCAGGTCAGATGGGCCTATTAATGAATGGGAAAGGTCTTCCCATTTAAATTACCATTATAGTCACTTAACCTTGTTTGCCTCAGTTTCCCCATTTGTAAAATGGGCTGAAAAAGATATGGCAAACCATTCCAGTGTCTTTGCTAAGAAAACCCCAAGGAGTTGGACATAATTGAAAAAAAATGACTACACAAGAGCAAATAGTTGGTTAATATATCCTGTAAGTTTTGTCCCCTCAAGACTGCACATTTCTTGAGCAAAGGCATGGTATATGTCTTGTATGTCTTCTAGGACAGTACTAGGGACAGTATAGCTGTTCTATGCATATTATTATGATGACTGTTTTGGGGGGCAGTGCTTATGAAGATGACCATCTTCCCTCTTTTGGGTTTAGAGCAACAATGTTGGGGCAGAAGCTAGAGGGCAGGGGTGTGGAGAGGGAGCCTCAGGAGGAAAAGGGAGCAGGAGGAGCCTACGGATGCAGTAAACTATTCTCTATGTTTCTTATAGCTTTGAGTGTCCAGGTTCCATGTGTTTTCTTTGGTTCTGTGTTATGTTTTGTGTATTTTCAGTAGTTAATGATTCATTTTCCTACCTGAGCCTTAGAGTAGAAATTCCCAAACCTGGTTTGATGATGCCCTAGGGTGTTTTAAGTTATCTAGTGAGGTGCTATGAAATTCTCCAAAACAGGATTAATTCTAAATCACTTTAATTTGAAAAGTAAATAGACACCACAAAGCTGTTTGTGGGTGGAGCTGGGAAAGGGAGAATATGTGAGTTTGTGTAGAAAATATGTGCATGAATGTTTTTGTGAAGAAATCAAACTATAATGACAGTGCTACTAGATTATAAGCTCTTTATCTTATTTATCTCCCAATTCCCCTAGAGTCTTGTTTTTAGTTTACATTAACAAGCATTTATTTTCTCTCCCTTCCCCAGACCCCCTTTTAACTGAACAATAACAGCTAAAAAAACCAAAGCCCTTTGAACAAATGTGCAGAGTCAAGTGAAGCATATGTTGTGGGGAGAACTTTTAAGCAAATAAGAGATAGAGGTGAATTTTCGAGAGGGAAATTTAGGTATAATGTGAAGAAAAACCTCCTAATAGTTAGGGCTATCCAAAATTGAGTTGGACAGCTCTGGGAGGTATTAAGTTCCCTCTCATTGGGGTCATTCAAGCAAAGTCCGGATGACCACTTATCACATATATTGTAGAGGGAATTCGTGATCAAATATGGCTTGGATTGGGCAGTCTCAGAAGTCCCTTCCAGCTTTGAGATTCTGTGATTCTTTGGACCCTGGCTTTTTCCCTACTTGGGGATGGCTATAACTCAAGGGTGATGCTTAAGTCTGGAGTTATAGTACAGGGACTTTGGAAATGTGAAATTTACTAAGGGATAAGATAAAATGCATGACTCTCTAGTTTCTTAGAGTTGCTTTTCTGCCTGGTGAAGCTTCAACCCTAGGCTGGCATTCAGGCCCAAAGTAACTATATGGGAGGAAATTCTAAATAGGAACACTAACCAGAAAGTATTGATTGGAAAGAGTCCATCAAGAAATAGAGTAGGGTTCATATGAGTCTACAATTACTTTGAGCCACCGGTTACAGGTTAATGCTAATCAATTTATTTAATATTCTAAACTTAGCAAAGACCAAATAAAGTGGTTATTTGTATATACATAGTATAAGAGAAGATTGTAAATGAAACTGCAGATCTCTTTTATATACCAATTGTTTTTCTTCTAAATGCATAACAAATTCTACATGTAACATTTAAAGCAGTCCCACTTGTCCATGGCTATTTCTGGTCTTTCTGTTCTCTATTATGCATTTTTTTTAAAAAGGTGTTTTAATGGTCTCCTTTCTTTTCTTTTTTTCTTTTTGCTACCCCTTCCTTAGCCTCCTGCATCACCCCCATCTTAAAAAGAAAAGAAAAATAAAGCTCTTTGAATATTCATAGTCAAGCAAAACAAATTTCTATTGAATCCATATCTTAAAAAAATGTTTTTCTTAATTTTTACTTGGATCCATTATCTCTCAATAGTAGATGGATAGCAAGGCTGTATGGGGTGCTCAGGGAGGACTACCACCTCTGGTATGGGAGTTTGCAAAGATCTTTTCAGGGTTGCTTATCCACTTTCACCCAAGTCTTACCTGTGGCTCCATGAAATTGTAGCATGCAAAGTGGCCACACCATGGTAAAACCTTCTTAGTATACGGGCTAACCTAGGTTGAGGGTAACCAACAGACCTCATACCTGTTGGTAAGTTAGGGGGAATATCTGCTCTAAGCATGTGAAGACTTCCCTTGGCAGAATGGGCAGATGAAGATATTTTATTCCCAAGTTCATGAAGGTGCCTGAAGAAGGCACTGTGGAGTACTTAGAACTTGGTCAGACAGTGAAGAAGCTAAGGTCATCTGGGCCATCACCAGTCATCCTGACTTTTGCCTTGCCATTGGACTTTGATGACTCTGGAAGAGAGAGTGAAGCTGAAGACTTTGCACAAGTCTGTCTCACTTAAATCCGATTCACAAGTGAGTCAAGGTATCATGTCATGATGCTGTTGGTCCTCTTTAAAAACTAAGGATGAACTTCAGCAAATAGGTTGCCTGCTTCATCTGTCCTTTGGAATCATGATTGGTCATTTCATTGATCAGGGTTGTGAAGTTTTTTAAACTTGTTTTCCTAGTTCAGAAAAAAATTTTAAACACGGGGCCATAAAAGACCCTCAGAACTCCACCAGAGACCTCCTTCCAAGCTGACGTTAAGGCATTAATGACTACTCTTTGTGTCTGTCCATTTAATTACCTCCAAACATGTCTAATAAGAATATAGTCTAGCTCTTATTTTTCTTGCAGTATAAGGGCTGCTTTTACTGGATACATTTTAACCTTGAGATCAATCAGTCATTATTATGAGCATCAGTGCTTCTCTTCTTTTGTAATACAATGCTAAAAGCATGGGAGCAAGCACACAACCCTGTTTCATTCCATTGGTGACTGGGAAGGCAGGAGAACATTGTCCATTATCCAGAAGCTGGGCAAACATGCCATCACGAAATTGACGTACAATATTGATGAACTTCTCCAGGCAACCAAATTTTGACATAATTTTCCATAAGCTCTAATGACTAAGAGTGTTAAAGGCCTTGTTCAGATCTACAAACATTGTGTACGGACCTCTGTTCTGCTCTTGGCATTTCTCCTGGAGTTGACGGGCAGCAAACACCATATTGACTGTTCCTCGGCCCTTTCTGGGCTCTCAGGTATATGCCCATCTTCCAGGTGAAGGATCAGCATTTTAAGGAGGACTCTAGCAAGAATTTTGCCAGCAATGACTAAGAGAGAGATCCTCCTGTGATTGTCGCAGGACAATCTATTCCTTTTACCTTTATAGAGAAGGACAATTTAGGCATCCTTGAACTCCTGGGGGATAACGTCCTCTTGCCATATAACTTGGAAAATTTCAGTCAGCTTTTGTACAAGCAATGGTCCCCCTAACTTGTAAATCTCAGCTGGAATAGAATCAGCATCAGGTGCTTTGCCACATGAAAGGAGCCTAATGGCCCTCAAAACCTCTTCTTCAGTTGGAAGTTCAGCTACGGAGGGATTGACTTCAACCTGAGGTAAACGGTCAATGACCTCTGCATTGATTGATGATGGTCTGTTGAGAACACTACGGAAGTGTTCAGCCCATCTCTCTAGGATCATGTCCTTATCACTAATGAATGTGGCTCCTTCAGAACTGAGTAGTTGTGATACACCATAGGTTTTTGGTTCATAAATAGCTTTCAGGGAATCATAAAAGCACTTTGGATTGTTACTATCAGCATAAAACTGAATTTCGTCTGCCTTCTTACTGAGCTAGGAGTCCTGCATCTCTCTAAGCTTTGTTTGTACTTTGCTTTTGATGGAATTAAATGCTGGCCTTCTTAGAGGTGGATGAACTATCCTGCTGGTAAATCCTGTGGAGTCTTTGTTTTTTATTTAGCAGCTTCTGAATTTCCCCATCATTTGCATCAAATCCATGTTGGTGTTTCATTTGAACTGTCTTAGGAAGATTCTGAGGATCACCTGGCAGGATAAGGTCCCAGACACTGAAGTCCTTGCTTGAGCTGAACTGCCAAGTATTCAAACTATGCTTTAAAGAGTGCAACTCCGATGGGCTGGCCACTTTGTTCAAATGCAAAATGTACGCTTGCCAAAAAGACTATTTTATGGAGAACTTGCATGAGGCAGGCGATCACATGGTGGCTAGAAGAAACGATACAAGGACACTCTCAAGGTCTCTCTCAAGAACTTTGGAGCATGGGAGACACTGGCACAGCACCACTCAGCATGGCATGCCCACATAAGAAAAGGAGCTATACTCTTTGAGCAAAGCAGAATTGAGACAGCACAAAGTAAATGCAGGATGACCTAATTTGGGATGTCCACCCCAAATATTCATACAGACTATTTGTGCCCAACCTGTGGTAGAACATTCCGAGCTTGTCTGATCAGCCACAGTCGGACACACTGAAATTTCACTTTACAATGGTGATGTCATTTTGGTCCTCTTTGAAGACGAAGGACAACAGCCAACCAATACAATGCTAGGAATAAAAAAAAAAGTCACCATTATTTTTTCTCAAAGTTGACTAAGAAGACACTAGCAACTACCAAACACAATTCCTACTATAACTTTCCCAAGAAGTAGTCATCCTCTCTTTGTAAAAAATCTTCAGCAAAGAAGAGCTAATTAGCTACTGAGGCAACACATTCACTGTGGGATAGCTCTAATTATTAGGAAGTTTTTATGTATGTAAACCCTAAATTTGCTACTTTGTAAGCTCCTGCCCAATTGTTTTGAGTTCTCTTCTCAGGGACCAAGTACAAATCTATTCTTAGTTTACATGACAGCCTTTCACATACTTGAGGACAAGTATAATGTCCCTGCTGAATCTTCTCTGTTCCACATTCATAGTTCCTTCCACAAAATCTTGTATAAAATAGCTAGGACTTACATAACATTTTAAGGTTTTCAAAGCACTTTACAAATATTATCTCATTTGATCCTCACAACAATCCTGGAAGATGGGTGCTATTGTAATCCCCATTTTACAGATGAAGAAACTGAGGCAGAGGTAAAGTGACTTACCTTGGGTCATATAGCTAGTATGGATCTGAAGACATATTTGAACACAGGTCTTCCTGACTCCAGCATAACTCTGTCCATGGTGTCCCCTTGACTTCCTGCTACTGGCCAAGGCTCTTTAGCACCTCACCAGTTTTCTTAAAACTGTCACCCAGAACTAAACAACATACTCCAGATGAGATGTGATGAGAAAAAGGTACCGTGGGATAATCAGCCTCCCTATTTCAGGAAGCTATCTATGCCCTTCTAGAAGCATGTCAAATACTAGGGGTGACAATGAATATCCTTGTTTGATTACTCATCTTACTGGGAAGGACTCAATTGTTTCTATACTAAAGACAGTTTTAGATGAATACTTTTTACTGTGTATATTAAGGTAAAATCCTTTTAGTCATGTGCTTTTAAATACTTTTAACATAAAAAGGACCTATATTTTATTGAAAGCTTTTTTTTTCTTCTAATACTAAAATCATCTGGTTTTTTTTTGGTAATGATATCATATGTTAATCATGAAAGGGAGTGTGGAGTGTTAGGGAGAAAGTTCTGACTTCAACTGAAAGTTCTGAGTTCAACTGAAGCCAGGAAGCGCTGGGTTCAAGTCTGACACATACTCTGACACATACTGTGTCACATACTATGTGACTGCGCAAATTGCTTAACCTCCTAATGTTTCAGGCAACTTCTCCAGGATTATAAATTGTATAGAGTGCTACCAGAACCAGATGAAAATATAAATGAGAAATATTTAACAACATAAATAAAAATATGTTTGCTGTTGTTCAGTCATGTTCAACTCTTTGTGACCCCATTTGGCGTTTTCTTGGCAAAGATACTAGAGTGGTTTGTCATTTTACAGGTGATAAAACTGAAGCAAACAGGATTAAGCGACTTTCCCAGGCTCACCTAGCAAGTGTCTGAGGCCAGATTTGAACTCACAGAGAAATCTTCCTTACTCTAGGCCCAGAACGCTATTGATTGCACATAACTGCCTGCAAAATACAATAGAACATGGATAATGTTAATAATTATTTTTCTAAGTTAATATACTGCCTAAAGCCTTCACTTATATATGACTAAGTGGGCCACGTTTCTGTTTGAGCTTGATGCCACTAGTATAGAAAATATCAACTTATAACAGGAGTTACAATTCACCTTGGAATTAGGGCTCCCTATACAAATGAAATCACATATCCTGTCCCTATTTGTATTGTTATTATGGTGATATTTTACTGATATTGACGAAACCCTGAAAAAAAATCCAACCTAATTTTAATGTATAATATTTCTAATATGTTGCTATGACTTGTTTTTTGGTTGGCATTTGCTGTAAAATTTTATATCAATATTCATTAGAAATATGGGCTTTAAAGCAGGAACAGTTTTCTGTTTTAAGGCAGCTGGGTGGTGCAGTGCATAGGGACTGGAGTCAGGAAGACTCAATAAACTTCAGTGGCTCCCAAGCACCCTAGGATCAAATACAAAATCCTGTCTTTGGTGTTCAAAGCCCTTTGTAATCTAGCCTCCTCCTCTTTCTCCAGTCTTCTCATATCTTATTCTCTGCCCACTTATTCTTTGATCTAGCAACACTAGTCCCTTTGATGTAGCACAAGCAAGATACCCAGGCATTTTCCCCAGCTGTGCCCCATGCCTGGAATGCTCTCTGTCCTCATCTTTTCCTCTTGACTTCCCTGGTTTCCTTCAAGTCCTAACTAAAATTCTGTTTTTTACAGGAAACACTTCTCAACCCTTCTTAATTCAAGTGCCTACTCTCTTTTAATTATTTCCTATTTATCCTGAATATGGTATGTTTGTGCATATCTGTTTGCTTATTATCTTCCCCCACTAGACTGTGAGCTTCTTAAGGGCAGAGATTGCCTCTTGTATAAAAAGAGCATCTTTAGCCTAGTGTTTGGCATGTAGTAGGCCCATAATAAATGTTTACTGACTGACTGACAGACTTGAGTTCAAAGCCAGGCTCAGATACTTACTAACTGTATATAATCTTGGGCAAGTCATTTAACTCAGTTTCCTCAGTTGTAAAATGGAGATAAAAATAGCATATCCTTCCCAGGGTTGTTTTGAAGATTAAATCATTAAATGATTTAAATTTGTAAAATGTTTAGCACAGTGCCTGGTACATAGTAGGACTATATAAGAGCTAGCCATTCTTATTGCTTTTCAGCCCCTGGCTTGAACATTAGGACTGTATTCATCTTATAGAAAGAATTTGGCAGGATGCCATCTTCCTCTGCTTTTCAAAACAACTTGTGTAGTATAACTAATTGTTTTATGGATATTTGATAGAATTGACATGTAAATCCATTTGGGCCTGGGGCCTTCTTTTCCTTGGGTGTTCATTTATGACTTGTTCAATTTATTTTTCTGAGATTAGGTTCTTCAAATTTTTTATTTCTTCTGTTAATCGGTATCATATTGTTTTGTAAATATTAATCCATTTTATTATCAGTTATGTTTGCATATAATTGGGCAAAAAGTTTCTAGTAATTTCCTATATTTCTTCTTCATTTATTGTGAATTCTTTCATTTTTTATTTTGGTAATTTCATTTTCCTCTTTTAGGGGGACCAGAGTATCTAACAATTTCTGTTTTATTAGTTTCTTTAAAAAGCTATTTCCTAGTTTTATTTATGAAATTTATGTTTCCCTGCAATTGTGTTTTATCTCTTGATTTTCAGAACTTCTATTTTTGTATTTATTGATCTTTTTTTTGTTTTTGGTTTTTTGTTGCTTTTGTGGTTTTTTAGTTGCATGTTCAGTTGATTTAACTGTTCTTTCTGTCTTTTATTGATCAAAATATCTTTCACTGTGGTTTCATTGTTTTATTTGATGAAATTATATATTATTCCTATGATTTGTTCTGTTCTATGAATTTTTTTAAAAAGTTTACAATGCATCTCCTTTTTTGAGCTTCATTATTGCTACCTCTCTCCCTCTCCCCTTCCCTCCACAAAACTTGTAAAAATTAAGCATAGTGAGCCAAATTGAATTGACACAGGGCCAAATGTTATAAATATTGTTTACCTAGATTTTCACAAATATTTTGATAAAACATCTGATCCTTAGAGATATTGACTGGATAGTAATACAAGCAGATGGTTCCAAAAGTGGTTGGGTGATGAACTCACAGGCTAGTTATTAATGATTCAGTGTCAACATGGTAGGAAATTTTCTGTGGAATAACCCAGGAAACTGTGCTTGGTCCTTGTCTGTGTAATATTTTTATAAATGACTTGGATAAAGGATGGTATACTAATAATATTTTCAGATGTCACAAATCTAGGAGGGAGAGTTAACACAGTGAATGATAAAGTCAGGATCCAAACATGATGGTGACAGGCTACAGTGGTATCTAACTCAAATAGAGCCAAAGATCACATACATGGATGGCTAGGTGGTACAGTGGATAGAGTACTGGGCCTTAAGTCAGAAAGATTCCTCTTCCTGGGTTCAAATCTAGCCTCAGGTACTTAGTAGTTGTGTGACTCCAAGCAAGTCACTTAACCTTGTTTGCCTCAGTTTCCTCATCTGTAAAATGAGCTGAAGAAGGAAATAGCAAACTGTTCCAGAATCTCTGCCAAGAAAACCCCAAAAGAGATCACAAAGAGAGGGACGAGACTAAGCAACAATAACAAATCCATACATGAGGATCCTTGCAGCCACCTATTGACTTTGTTTTAAAATGTGATACTATCTACATTTTATTGTATTTTTATTTTGGTGATATTTCCCAATTACATTTTCATCTGGTTCAGCCACGCTTCCAAGTGCTGCTGCCACCTTATCATATGTTTGACACCTCTGGGCTAGAGCATCAGACTGAATTTAATGAGATCCAATTCAGTGGAATAAATGTAAAATAAATGCACTTAGTTAAAAAAATCAGCTTCACAAATATGAGATGATGGAGACATTGTTACATGACAGTTCTGAAAAAAAGTGGCTTTGAGTGCATGGTGTGCTCAGTACAAGTTAGTAGTATGATATGGAAGCCTCCCTACCCACAAATGAATATGAATTTGGGTTGTAATAAGAACATAGCTTCCAGGTAGTCTTCTCTCTTTAGATCTGGCCTTTTATACTTTTGCTTTCTTATACTTTACTGCCCTTTACATACTCTGTAGTCCTGGTACCCTGGTCTACATGCCGTTCCTTGAGCACCACACTCCATCTCCAAATTCCAGATCTTTTCACTGGCAGTCCCCAGTACTGTGCTGGTAAATGTTTAACAGCTGGCTCCCTAAGGAAGAAAAAATATATGCAGGACACATATTTAAATCGAACCTGTCATTTTCTCCATCGTTTTTTAAAGTCTAAAAATCGACACATTTATAAATCCAGTCATGATTTACAGCACTTCTTGGTCTTCTTTTTCTTTTCTTAATAATATTTTATTTCTCCCCAATTACACATAAAACAATTTTTAAATTCATTTTTTAAAATTTTGGGTTCCAAATTCTATCCCGCCTTGACTTCCTTTTACCCCTCCCTCAAGCAGTAAACGATCTGATATAGGTTATACATAGGCAATCATGTAAAACATTTCCATATTAGTCATTTTGTGCAGAAGATTCAAACAGAACAAGAAAGCAAGCAAAAATATAGTATACTTCAGTATGTATTGAGATAACATCAGTTCTTTCTCTGAAGATGGACAGCACTTTTCGTCATCATATTACTGGGAATAGCTAAAAGTCATTCACAATTCTTCATCATACAACTTTGCTGTTACTGTGGACAGTGTTCTCAGTCTGTATCAGTTTACAAAAGTCTTTCCAGGTTTTGCTGAAATCATCTTACTTGTCATTTCTTGCAGCACAATAATATTCCATTACAATCATATACCACAACTTGTTCAGCCATTCCCCAGTTGATGGCCATCCCCTCAATTTCCAAATCTTAGCCACTACAAAAAGAGCTGCTATAAATATTTTTTGTACTAATAGGTTCTCCCCTCTTTTCTCCCCTCTTTCCCGCTATGAAAATTTTTTTGGGGATATAGACCTAGTAGTGGTATGACTGGATCAAAGGGTATACAGTTTTTTAACCCTTTGGCTATAGTTACAAATTGCTCTCCAGAATGGTTTGATCAGTTCACAACTTCGCCAGCATTTGTTGATTTTTGAGATGTACATGTTCACATAAAAATTTTAAGAACTGGAGAAAGTCTGTTCCTTCTGGTTTCAGCACACTTCTACTGTTTCCATCCTGGAACACTCTCTCTCTTTACCTCTACTTTCTGGTTTTGTTTGCCTCTTTCAAGACTTAGCTCTGATACCGAAAGGGCCTTTCTCACTCTTCTTCCTCTCTTGGGTCTTTCTTCCACCCGGATCTCAGAGGCTGCTCAAAGTATTCTTTAGCTTCAAAGCCAAAGGGAAGAAAAAGAGAAAAGGGGCAAGCATCTCTTTTTGTATATGCACTGAATTCCACTTTAACATCCCTTCAGTTCTGTCTTCAGTATCCAACTAGAAAACTCTTAATCATTATACAATATAAACTCAATATGTGCAGTATAAACCTCCAAATCATCATGACCAGACCATACTTTCATATGGTCACTTGGATTCAAATGAGGGAGGAAATATTTGTTAATGCTGAAAGAACTGTGCTCCCATAAGCCAATTTATTCCCAACACAGTTGAATTTTTTTGGAGAAATGAACTGAAAATATGTCTGTCTAGGAAAATCTGGTGTATCTCAGTTGTAAGAATAAATGATTTATGCACTCAAACACTAGTTTTTGACATAAGTAGAATTCACCTTATCTCTTAAAGAAATGCCTCTAAAATTATATCAGGTAATTAGGGAGATAAGAGAAGTGAGTCAATTTTCTCTATCTCATAATGTCCTAAAGACTTTGGGTCAGTGAAATTTTCTGATCACAATGAGAAGCATTATTTTTGACCACAGTTCAAGTCAGTTGTTTTAAAACAAATTGAAAGTATTTCAGAGGGAAATGGAATTTTCTTTTGGAATAAAAAGGAGTCAGAGTGGTGCTTATAACCCCACAGTAGGTACTTGGAAGACTCCATTCTCTGTTCAAAATACTTTCCAAATGCATTCCACCAAATAGAAATACAATTTAGGTTAATAAGCTTGCCTTATAAAATGCAAATAGAATATCCCCAGAGAGCATTAATCCTACCTTGTGTATGAATTGCTTTAATTGGTTCACTTTCCTTTTCCCAGCATAGTCATTTTTGATGGTAGGAGGAATAGTTTTTGAGCAATGAATATTTAGGGGGGGCAGTTGCAGTACCTGGGACTAGGATGTGTGTGTGTGTGTGTGAGATTACACAGTCAGGACACTCTCCAGAGGATGCTAGTCCTCTGTGGGTTAGAGGAGAGCTACTTAGTATCCAATATGCTACTGAAATTTTTCTGCTCTACCCTAGCTTCTTTGGGTCTGGTACATGTGCAGAGTGCCTCAGATAGTGTCTGCTTACATGAAGTAGCTGGGGGAGTTATGATGGTGTATAATGGTGTTGTCTTTCTGAAGGCAACTCCATTTCTGGCTGTGTGTCCAATCAAAGAGGCTGCCATTCATTATGTGTGTAGCAGATCAGAAACAGATACAGAATATCTACCCATTTGCCTTCCAAGACTCTTTCATAACATAGAATCACAACTCTCCAGCCTTTCCAAGTGGGGAGATGTCATCAGGGCCCCTCTGTGTGGGCCATCTCCTGTTGCATTAGGATCATAGGATCATAGCTTTAAAGTTGTGTGTCTGGTCTAACTCCTTCATATTATAGATGAGGGACAGAAAGGTTGTGACTTTTCCTTGGAAGTAGGTATTATGTGGCAAAAGCAGAATTTGGGTCCTCTAACTCCAAACCTGAATTGCCAACATCTGACTTAAGACCTTCCTAATGACAGCTCCTTGGTCTTGATAAGGTGGTGTCAGAGTTTGCCCTCATTGTCAGTGTTTCCCAACCCCACACCAAACAAAACCCGACTATAACCAATACAACAGACATTTATCAAGCTCCTGTAATTTGCAGAACCCTTTGCTAGGTGCTGGCAGAAATGCAAGGTTTAGAAAAGATATGTTTATTGCCCTCATAAAATAGGGATAAGACGCTAACTCAGATAACACACATTACATGATATGTGTATTAAAGGGTTACACAATCAAGTAATATGAGAGTTCTGAGGGAGAAAGTTGTTACTGATCTGGGTATAAGAGGGGGCATTTGAGGTATACTTTAAAAAGTGGTTAGTGAGTCAACAGGAAGGTAGGTGGTACAGTGGATAAAGTGCTGGCCCTGAACTCCTCATCTGCAAAATGAGCTGGAGAAGGAAATGGCAAACCAATTCAATATCTTTGCCTAGAAAACCCCAAATAGGGTCACAAAAAGTCAGACATGACTGAAACAACTGAACAATAAAGGAAATCAACAGGTGAAAAGGGCAAAGTAAAGTGTTATGGGCATTATAGAGAGGCTATAATACCTCCTGCACTGTAGCACTTCTTCTGTCTAAAATATATCTATCTTATCTATCCAGAATGGGTCCAGGAATCAAGAAGGAAGCCAAAAGATACGCAGACAAAGTAGATACTACAAAACATTTATGCTAAAGGTAAAGCACTTTATTTATAGGTAAGTCCTCTATTCAGTCAATAAATATTTACAAAGTGCCAGGCACTATGCTAAGCACTGGGTATACAAAAAGAGGAAAAAGACAATCTCTGCCCTCAAGGAGCTTAAATCTAGTTGGGGAGACAACAAGCAAACAAATATATACAATGCAAGTCATGTTCAGGATTTAACAGAGGGAAAGAAGGCACTAGAATCAAGAGGGATTGTGGAAAGTTTTCTATAGAAGGTAGGATTTTAGTTGGGACTTAAAGGAAGCCAGGGAGGTCAGTAGTCCGCGTAGCGGGGACAGAGCATTAGAGGCATAAAGGACAGTGAGAGATAATGCCCAGAACTGAGAAATGACCAAATGTTTTGGTTACGAAATAGCCAAAGAATTGGTGTCACTGGATGGAGAGTACCTGTTGAGGAGTAAGGTATAAGAAAACTGGAAAGGCAGGAGGGCGCTAGGTTATGAGGGGTTTTGAATGCCAAACACAGAATTTTGTATTTGTTCCTGGAGGCAATAGGGAGCTACTGGAATTTATTGAGTAAGGGGGAGACATGTTTGCTTTTAATCTACAGACAATTTTAACAAATGTAGTCAACTAGTTTTCCAGGCTTCAGAAAATTAGAACTGAGGAAAGAGGGGCCACTAGAGGAAGGCTCACAGAGTGGTGAGAAGTGACAATTATCTGCTTAACAGTAAAAAAGAAGATAACCTATAAAAATTAGATTTAAGCACTCAAAAATCACAGCAGTCTGGGCCATTTAGTGAGGACATCACTGAGGACAAAATAAAGCAGCACACTGACAAAGGTTGATAATCAGAACCTTAATTAGCAGTATTTGTACCTGAAGCAGCACAAATTTCATATGAAATGGCATGAAACATGCCATCAAATCAACTTTTTTAAAGGAGATAGATATATCTTCTTAACATAGTCTTGCCAACCTGGGCCCAGCTGGTGCTGTTCCCTTCAGCCATTCTCTACTCATATAAATTGGTTCACAGTGGTTCAATCTTACATGGGGATGGGAGGTAGAGAGGGGAGTAGAAGGAAAGAAGTGGGAGATGTGTGTGTGTCTAATCTCCTACACACACACACACACACACACACACACACACACACACACACACACGCACACATGCATGCGCCTTTGCTATCTGAGTATCCTCCCTGTCCTTCAGGCTTTCAACCCAGGTGTCATCCTGGACTCCTCACATCTCACCTCTTATATTCAACCTGTTGCCAAAGCCTGTTGATTTCACCTTTGCAACATCTTTTGAACATGCCTTCTCTCTTCTGATGCTGCCGTTTCCCTCATCATCTCACAGCTAGACCATTTTAACAGTTTGCTGATGGATCTGCCTGCCTTGTCTGTCCCCATTCTAATCCATTCTCTGTTCAGCTCCTAAAGTGATTTCCTAAAGCTCAAGTTTGACCAAGTTACCTCTCTATCCCCCATCTTCCCCCTCACAAACCCCTCCAGTTTATATATATATATAATAACAAACACACACATATGAGTATATATATGTATATACAATACATACACACATACATATGATGTTTGTTGTCTCTCCCATTGTATTGTAAGCTCCTTGGGGATAGAGAACTCTCTTTTATTTCTTTTTGTATCTCCATCACTTACTACAGTTTCTGGCACATAGTAGGTGCCTGCTATCTACTTATTGACTGATGGGGGTGGGGAGGTGTCCAGCATCTGTTTAGCCACTGTTGGCCTTACTGTAAGTACCCTCATGCTTTTTCAGAGGATCCCAGCCTTTTGTAATCCCCTGCTGAAATTTAGTCTTTATCCAGCATTACTGGGAAGCAAGAAAAATGTGTGCCAGGAATCACAGGCAGGAACAGTCACTGAGGGATTTTAAGGGGAGGGGTGGGTGAGTGGGGAGAGAAGAATGTTGCCCTTCTCTTCCCTTATCTGTAGTTCCCAGTACTTTGGAACTGATATTATATGGCTTGGCATTGCCACTGTCCCTCGAAGTCCCAGGGTATCACCAACTCCTGTGCATTGTTATCTTCTCAGAGATCTGGTCTATAAGCAGTCCAAATGCAAATGATTCTCCATTGGAGTCTGTCAGGAAAGGATTTTCCTTTGATAATAGTGGCATTTAGAGCAATCTTGCTGCAAACATGGATCTCACGAAAGTTGACATGGGAGGAGTGAAAATTAAATGTTTGGTCATTATCACAGCAGCAACTCTAAGCTTAACCCATAATCTTACTGGTTTGGCTCCATTTTGTGAAAATATACCCAGTGGGAAGGCAAACAAACCAATTTTCTGAAAAAAGGCCAAGTCCATAAAGATCATACTGAGACCTGAATGTATTGAGCCCAACTGCAGGTCTAAGAGAATGCTGGCCATTGAGAGATTTTGAACTAGGAGATATGAAGAGAAAGAGCCAAGTGATTCAATTCTAAGCTATTTTCCCCCCTTCATAATGTAACCCTAGCTACCTTAGCCCCTATTGCCCAAAGGCCAAGTATGTTATATTTCACCCCCTTTCTCCCCTCCCCTACTGTAGTCTAGTACCCTTAAGGGAGTTTTGTGGTATCTAGGTTCTTAGAAAATTGCTCCAACTCTGCTGATGGTGTTCCCCTAAGTATAGGACTGCTGGCTTGCACCCCAGTTCCATTTAGCCAAAAATAGATTAACTTCTATAAAGAAATATTTATTTCAAAGATATAGTTATAAATGTACAAATTCACTCCCCCACATGTAGAAGTATAATCCCCTCACTCAATGCAACTTCAGTCTCTAGAGAGATTAAGTTTACAATTTAGCTCAGCTCCTATGCAATGTGTAGTCCCAGTTCCAAATTCAAATCATGTCTTGAGTCCCAACCTCCCTGACTGCCTTGTCTGGTCTTTGAGGGCTGGCTCCAAGGTCACCCAAACTTCTGTGAACAGTGGAGGGTTACCTCTGGCACCTGGAACTGAGAAGGACAAATGGAAGGAGAAAGAAACAAACACCCTCAGGCTCGTTTTTAGAGCCAAGGAAAAAGAGAAGTCTTCCTGGTTCAGTTCATGGCCCCCTCCATGTGGTTGGAACTGTGAATTCTACCCCCTGGAAACAGCAGGAAAGTTCATGGAAGGAAAAATCTTGAGAAAGAAAGAGCATAAGATCCAGAAAATGATTGGCTGCCTCAATCTCAAGTAGATTTTAAAAAGTAGCCTTTCTGGCCTGTTCAGGCTTTACGGAATGAAGAATACCTGCACGTTAGGTAATCTAGGCCTGTTCTAAAGGCAAGCCTCATAATAATAAAGACAGTTATGGTATTTCCTTGTCCCTGGTCTCTGTCTCTACAGACGAGGGGGAGAAAGAGCAATGCTGCACTGCGCTGGGCTAGGTTTCTGAGGTTCTCAATCGGGGAGTGCTTTCAGAATCCTCTAAATTCAAAGTCCCAGGACAAAACTTGACTATTCGAGGCCAAGCTATAATGGTAGGTGGTATGAAGGCTTTGTCCCGGATCATCTAGGGTCCTCTGTACTGTTTTACTTGCTGATTTCTTGAGCTTCTATGGATCCAATTGTCATCTTTATATGGATAATTTTCAGATCTGTTTGTCCAGGACTCATCTCTCTCTTGACTTCTAGTCTCCCATCTCCAACTGCCTATTATATATTTAGAACTGTTTGTCTTTTAATCATCTTAAATTTAATATATCCCAAACTGAACTCATACTTTTCCCCCCAAACTCTCCTTTCTTCCTAACTTTTCTATTACTGTCCAGATTACCTTCTGCTATCTTTTTAGTTTCCCGGATTGATAACCTAGATGGCATCCTTGAGTCCTCATTCTCTCTCATCACCCCCTCCTTGTGCCATCCCACCCCCAATCACTTGTCAAGTCATTGAGATTCTATCTTCATAACATTTCTCGTATATGTCCCCTTTCTTTACTCTGACACTACTGCCACCTCATTGCAGGCCCTGATCACTCATAATTGGACTATGGCAGTTTCAAGTCTCTCCCCACTTAATAATAATGATAACTAGCATTTATATATTGTCTTCTATACATCAGACACTGTGCTAAACTTTTTGCAAATATCTCCTTTGATCCTTACCATAACCCTGGAAGTAAGTGCTATTATTAACCCCATTTTTACAGTTGGGGAAATTGAAACAAACAGAGGTTAAGTGGTTTGCCCAAGTTCATCCATCTAGTAAGTGTCTGAGGTCAGAATTGAATTCATGTCTTCCTGTGTTCATACCTAGCATTCTGTATCCACTATGCTGTCCCTTGCTCAGATCTTCCTTCAATGCAAATATGACTCTGTCACCCCATTCTCTCCCCCATTCAATATACTCCAGTGGCTCCCTATTACCTCTAGGATCAAATATAGAATCTTTTGTTTGGCTTTTAAGACTAATCTCCTTATGCCTTATTCCCTTCTTTGTACCCTATGATCCAGTGACACTGATCTTCTTGCTACATTCCATCTTCTACTTTTAAGTCTTTACTCTTTCCATCATTGTTTTTTCCTCCTCCTTTCTCCCTTCTTATTCCATCTCCCAACTTCTCTGACTTCCTTTAAGTCTTAGCTAAAGTCTCACTTCTGCAAGAAGTCACTCTCAGTTCTCCTTCATCTTAGTGCCTTCTCTCTGAGTCCAATTTATCCTGTATATATCATCATTCATAGTTGTTTTTGCGTTGTGTTCCCCATTTGACTCTGAGTTCCTTGAGAGTAGAGAATAGTTTTTGTTTTTTTGTTTTTGATTTTCTTTGTATTCTCAGCATTTGGCACTGTGCCTGGCATGTAGTAGGTAGTTGTTGCTTCATAATACTTGTTGACTTGATTTAACTTAACAGTGATTAGATTGAATCATTAAGAAAAACATTATATCCTGTTTAATGTATCCTGTTTAAGGAGTTGGGGAACTGCATACTACCCTTTAGAATGATTTCCATTCAAAGTGGTTAAAATGAGAATAAAAAAGTTTTTGGTGCTTAAAGAAGCATCCTTTCAGCTAAGCTCAGAAGGTGCTAGAGAGCTCAAGTTTACTTTTCCTTTTTTCTGAACCATCTTACTGTGATAGATAACTTGTTCCCACCAAAGAGTCCTAGGCTGCATCCCAGATTGACTCCTGCCCCAGTCTGGAAGCACATGAGTCTTACTGTTGGAGGTAAAAGTTACTTCACTAATTTTGTTTCAAAATTTTAATTTTTTTCTAAGTAATACACATTTGTTTTTTCTTCCTCCTAATCCCTTCCCACCCCTATTAAGTAAATAAGAAAAGAAAAAGAAAACCTTCATAAAAAATACACCATCAGACCAAGCAAATTCCTTCACTAGCCATGCACTTCCAACAGAATGTTGGAATACACTTACTTTCAGGATTTCTTTTTTTTTTTTGTCTCATGTTTATTGTTCTGGGCACTTTTCTGGCTTCTGATTCTGAGCTTTGTCTTTGCTTCAGTGGGATCCTGTTAGGTTTCTTAGCCCTGGTTCTGTTTTGACTTAAATTGAATTGAATTCTGGTCATTTCTCAGGTCTAGCTTTATATTGAATCTTCCAGGCTGATTTCCCACTCTATCTTCATCACCTATCATTGCTTATGGCCCTGGCATAAGAAAAGGAGGTGCTAAGAGCTATGGGAACTCATTTCATAGTGTGAAAACAAGCGAGCTTTGAAATATAAATCCTTGATGAAATTCACAATTGCATATATGCAGCCAACATCTGCCACAATTTTGTGGTCTTTTTTTTGGGGAGGGGGGATAGGGAGAGTAACAGGAGTTTTTGTAACTTGTGGAGGACTGGCCCCCAAAAATATTGATGGCAGGAAATCTTTTGCAATCAAAGGACATTAGTGCTATTCTTTTCAGTCACCGAGTTAGCTCTGGCTCTCTGCCTCACCTACTCTGTAATTACTCTGAATTTTTATGATGACTCCCAACATAGGGGTTGAATAACCTACCCACAGCAGGCTGGATACATTCTCATGGTACCAAGTCACTCAACTGGGTTTCTGGGTTATGACCCTGCGGCTGAAAATTCGAGGAAGATAACTCTCCCCTAGGCTTTTGGATGAGGACTCAAAGGGATGATGAATAGTGAACTGGGCTGGTATGGGCTCATAAATGTGATGAATAACAAAATTCTCATAGATGAAATATTATCAACCCATCCCAGTGTCATAGGGTAACACTAATAGAATATAAACTTTCACATACATTAGAGCAAATATAACTTGATGTACTGACCTGGGAAAAGTCCATTTTCTGATCATAGCAAAGTTCAATGACTTTGTCTTGTGGATATGTAGGGAATGTTGAAATATTAGGAGTTTCTACTGGCAAGTGAGACTTTCAACTCTTGCCATATCCCTTGTCCCTGGAAAAGTACAAAAGCATATGAATCACACTATTATTCTGTGCTCAGATATCAATCTTTAGAATTTATATTGTCCACATTTATTTCTCAAATTGAATCTGAAGATAAGGAAGATAAGGTGATGAGTCAAAGTCATTGCTTTGCAACTCGTGATGAAGAATTTTTATTATGAAAACCATCCTTACACTCTTCAGCATTTCTGCTCATAATTCATGAGGATATTCGAATCAAGACCATTCATATGATCATGGGATTGGGAGCTGGAAAGGACTCTAGAGATGATTTTGTCCAAACCTTCAGCCAAACAGAGGCTGAAATAAGGCCTAGAGAACTGAAGTGACATGCCCAGTGTCATGTAGGTATTAAGTCACAGAACCAGCATCTGTCCCTAGATCCTGAAGCTAATACCTTGCCTATCTTCATCTCATACCTGGCAAAATGGTGCTGGGTTTTGAGAACTAGAATCTGGTGGAGATAGAAAGAGATAGCCTTAAGAATTATTAGGGGAAGTGGGGTGAAGCCAAGATGGTAGAATACCATCATAACACAATACACTAGCTCTTCCCCCACAGCCCATAAAATACCTGTAAAGAAAAACTCTCAACAAATTCTAGAGCAGCAGAAGCCATGGAACAACAGAGTGGAGGAGATTTCCAGCCCAGGGTGACCTGAAAGGCCAATGGGAAAGGTCTGTCATATCGGATGTGGAGCAGAGACCAGGCCAGCCTTGGCCATGTAGCACGGCACCAGGAGGAGGACCTGAGCAGGCCTCAGGGGTGGAATCCCCAGCAAAGCCTCAACCCACAGGTGCCAGAGGTCAGTGAGAAGATTTTTTTCAGCTGGCTAAGAAGGGAGCAGGTTCTTCCCATAGCTCTGGCCTCAGGCCACAGCAGCTCCCACAGCAACCCACATTCATTGTTGGATCGTAAAGCTCCTGGGGGAACTGAGCATCTGATCTGTATCTCATCCCTGTGTGGTGGCCCTGCCCCCACCTAATGCTCCAGGGGGAATTGAACAACTGATCTTTATCTCACACTGAATGGCGACCCTGCCCCCACCTAAAGCCCCTGGGGGAATTGAGCGGTTTATCTGAATCCCAGCCCCCAATGCTGGCTTGGTGGAACTGCAGGCCAGGTGGTTTTGGAGAGGAAACTACTACTCACAGATTCTGAACACAAAAGTTTCTTGTTGCTCCCAGAACAGTGTACACACTTGATTGTGCCACCTGGGAGGAACTGAGATATTACAGATCCCCAGAGTATACCCTGCTCTTGACAAAGGACCCAAAAGTCAAGTAACTTGTTGGGAAAATGCCCAAAAAAGGGAAAAAAAATAAGACTTAGAAGGTTACTTTCATGGTGAATGATATCTTCCCCCATCCTTTTGGATGAGGAAGAACAATGCTTACCATCAGGGAAAGGTATAAAAGTCAAAGCTTCTGTATCCCAAACATCCAAAATAAATATTCAATGGTCTTAGGCCATGGAAGAGCTCAAAAAGGATTTTGAAAAATCAAGTAAGAGAGGTGGAGGAAAAATTGGGAAGAGAAATGAGAGAGATGCAAGAAAAGCATGAAAAGTGAGTCAATACCTTGCTAAAGGAGACCCAAAAAAATGCTGAAGAAAATAACACCTTGAAAAATAGGCTAACTCAATTGGCAAAAGAGGTTCAAAAAGCGAATGAGGAGAAGAATGCTTTCAAAAGCAGAATTAGCCAAATGGAAAAAGAGGTTCAAAAGCTCACTGAAGAAAATAGTTCTTTAAAAATTAGAATGGAACAGATGGAAGCTAATGACTTTATGAGAAACCAAGAAATCACCAAACAAAACCAAAAGAATGAAAAAAATGAAAGATAATGTGAAATATCTCATTGGAAAAACAAGTGACCTGGAAAATAGATCCAGGAGAGACAATTTAAAAATTGATGGGACTACTGGAAAGCTATGACCAAAAAAAGAGCCTAGACATCATCCCCTTTCATGAAATTATCAAGGAAAACTGTCCTGATATTCTAAAACTAGAGGGAAAAATGAATATTGAAAGAATCCACTGATCACCTCCTGAAAGAGATCCAAAAAGAGAAACTCCTAGGAACATTGTAGCCAAATTCCAGAGTTCCCAGGTCAAAGAGAAAATATTTCAAGCAGCAGGAAAGAAAATATTTTAGTACTGTGGAAATACAATCAGGATAACACAAGATCTAGCAGCTTCTACATTAAGGGATCAAAGGGAGTGGAATATGATATCCCAGAATTCAAAGGAACTAGGACTATAACCAGGAATCACCTACACAGCAAAACTGAGTATAATACTTCAGGGGAAAAAATGGTGTGTCAATGAAATAGAAAAATTTCAAGCATTCTTGATGAAAAGACCAGAGCTGAAAAGAAAATTTGACTTTCAAATACAAGAATCAAGAGAAGCATGAAAAGGTCAACAGGAAAGAGAAGTCATAAGGGACTTGCTAAATTTGAACTCTTTACATTCATACATGGAAAGATAATATTTGTAACTCTTGAAACTTTTTTCAGTATCTGGGTAGTTGGTGGGATTATACACACACACACACACACACACACACATAGAGAGAGAGAGAGACAGAGAGCACAGGTTGAGTTGAATAGGAAGGGATCATATCTAAAAAAATGAAATTAAGGGATGAGAGGAATATATTGGGAGGAGAAAGGTAAAAATGGAATGGGGCAAATTATCTTTCATAAAAGAGACAAAAAACATACTTTTCAATGGAGGGAAAAAGGTGGGGAGGTGAGAGGAAAATGTGAAGCTTACTCATCACATTTGACTCACAGAAGGAATAAAATGCACACTCACTTTGGTATGAAAACCTATCTTACAATACAGGAAAGTGGGGGAGAAGGGAATAAGCAGGGTGGGAAGGATGATGGAAGAGAGGACAATGGGAGGAGGGAGCAATTAGAAGTCAACACTCTTGGGGAGGGATGAGGTCAAAAGAGAGAATAGAACTAATGGGGGGGGCAGGATAGGATGGAGGAAAATGTAGTGAGTCTTACACAACATGACAGTTATGGAAGTCATTTGCAAAACTATACATATATAGCCTATATTGAATTGCTTGCTTTCCCAATGAGGATGGGTGGGGAGGGAGGAAAGGAAGAGAAGTTGGAACTCAAAGTTTTAGGAACAACTGTTGAGTATTGTTCTTGCTACTAGGAAATAAGAAATACAGGTAATGGGGTATAGAAATTTATCTTTCCCTACAGGACAAAAGAGAAGATGGGGATAAGGGAAGGGAGAGATGTTAGAAGGGAGGGCAGATTGGTGTAGGGGTAATTAGAGTGCTTGGTGTTTTGGGGTGGGGAGAGGGAAGAGATGGGGAGAAAATATGGAACTCAAAACTTTGTGGAAATGAATGTTGAAAACAAATAAATTAAAAAAACAAAAAAAAAATAAAATTCCTGATGCACTAAAAAAAATGAATTATTAGAGATAGTGCTGTGTCACTGAGGTGACAATATGCTCTTTTCTAGTCATAGATTTGACTTTCCCTTTATAAAAAGCAACATCTCATTCATGGGTTATGTTGAAATCCTGTGTTGTTCCTGGAATATTTTGTAAATATTCCTCTCTCCTTGTGTAATCCAACAGAGTCTAATAAACCAACATGCATTGTAGTCAATTCCCAGAAACATGCTGTTTGGAAGATTCTTTTGGGAAATTTAGGGATGACAGAGAGTAAATGATGAGCTTATAGAATGGGAAACTCCAGTCTAAGCCCAGATAAGAAGAGAACACAAGAGAAAGAAAGAGAACTAGTGAAGATATGCAAGGGGCAAATTGAATCAGTATGTAGTTACAACACAAAGGACATATAAACAAGATAACCAGTATTGTATGAGAAGACTGAGGTCACCTGATAAAGCAAGGCAGTGACTGAAAGTTTTTGAGCTGGGGTACTCAGGTTTTGGAGATGATGGAGACAAACATGATGGGAAGTTTGTTAGAAGTGTTGTTTTGGGGATGATGAGTGTAAACCTATCTAGTGTGATGGACGTCAGCAGGACCATCTCCTTGCTTCTACACTATAATTATTCAAAAATATCAATAAACAATCTCTGAGGGGGCAAAGTCACAAAATTTATATATATATATATTCAACTGATAGCTTCCACTAGCCTGGCTCACCACTCATCATCCTCATAGCTGGTGATATAAAGACTTTAGAGATCACAGAATCAGTGCATTTTTAGAGGTAGAAGAGACTCTAGCAACCATATAACTTAAACCATACCTGAAGTCCATGTCTACTATAGCATACTCAACAAATGATTACCCCAAATCTCTCTAATGACAAGGAACCACCAACTCCAAAGACAGCTTATTTTACTTTTAAAGAGTTAAATTTAAAGAGTTAAAGTTGTTAAGAAGCGTGGTCTGTCCTCCTACCCTGATTTCAAGTCTATATCTATTTCTTTTCAACCTCCACCCATTGCTCCTGGTTTTATCCTCTAGATGAGAAGGAAGGATATACATGTTTATTAAGGGTCTACTATGTTCCAAATCACTTTGCAAATATCTCATTTAATCCTCCAAACAAAGCTGGGAGATAGGTGTTATCATTAGCCCCATTTTGTAGTTGAGGAAACTGAGGCAAACAGAGGTTAAATGACTTGCCCAGGGTCATACAGCTAGTAAGTGTCTGAGGTTGAACTTGATTCAGGCTTTTATTATATTGGCAGAGCCCAAAAATGAATGATGGAAAGATCTTCAATTATTTATCTTCTTTTATTTTTATGAAAAAAGTATTTTATAGTTGCTTTGTGTTTCTTTCCCTGAGCTAAGGTAACTGAACAGTGTTCTTTAGAAAGACTTCATGATCTTGAGAATTCAGGGGATTCAAAATCTGAATGATGACTGGTAGTGAGAAGTACTTCTTATAACTATGCCATTAATTTTTAAAAATTTTTGTTTTTTATTTATATCATTCGTTAATATTTTTTTGTTTCAAGTTTTCTCCCTCTTTCTAGCCCTTCCCACCACTCACTGACAAGGCAAGCAATATGATATCAATTCAACATATTAAATCTTGCAAAATATTTGCATGTTAGTCATACTGAACAAAATTAAAAAGCAAGAAAAATTTAAAAAGTGAAAAAAATTGTATTTCATTTTGTGCAGAGTATATCACTTCTCTCTCTGGAAGTGAATAGCATTTTTCATCATGTGTCCTTTGGAATGATCTTGGATCATTAACTAAGTCTTTCACAGTTGATCGTTACAAAATTGCTGTTACTATGTATACTATTCTCCTTGTTCTGTTCACTTCAGTTTGCACCAGTTTATGTAAGTCTTCCAGGGTTTATTTGAAACCACACTTCTCATAATTTCTTATAGAACAGTAGTATTCCATTACAATCATATATCACAACTTGTTGAGCCATTCTCCAATTGATAGGCACCCCCTCAATATCCAGTTCTCTGCCACCACAGAAAGAGCTACAATAACTATTTTTGTACATGTATCCTTTTCTTTTTGTCTCTTTAGGATACAAACCTAGTAGTGTTATTACTGGGTTAAAGAGTATATACAGTTTTATAACACTTTGGGCATAATTCCAAATTGTTCTCCAGAATGATTGGACCAGTCTACAACCTCACCAACAGTGCATTAGTGTCCCACATCCCACCCAGTATTTGTGGTTTTCCTCTTCTGTCATATTAGAAAATCTGATGGGTATGAGGCAGTACCTCACATTTGTTTTAATTTGCATTTCTCTAACCAACAGGGATGTAGAACATTTTATATATGACTATAGATAGCTTTGTTTTCTTTTTCTGAAAACTGCTTTTCACAACCTTTGACCATTTATCAATTGGGGAATGAATTGTATTCTTATACATTTGACTTAGTTGCTTGTATGTTTGAGAAATAAGACCTTTATCAGAGAAACTTGCCACAAAATCCTTTCAACTTACTGCTTTCTCCTTTTAATTTTGACTATATTGGCTTGTTTGTGCAAAAGTTTTTTAATTTCCTGTAATCAAAATTATCCATTTTACTTCCTGCGATCTCTGTTTCTTGCTTAGTTATTAACTCTTTTCTTATCCATAGATCTGACAGGGTAAACATTTCTATGCTATTCTAATTTGCCTACAATATTGCCCTTTATGTTTAAATCATGTCCTCATTTTGACCTTATTTAAATTCTTACCCCAAAAGCTTGAATCTTTGGGTTTGTCATACATTAGATTTCTATGGTCATTTACTTCTGCATATTGCGTACCTAATCTGTTCCAAGGATCTACTACTCTTTTTTCTTGTCCAGTACCAGATGATTAACACTTCATAAAAGAGTTTGAAATCTGGCACTTCTGGGCTTCCTTCCTCCTGCTTTCACATTTTTTTCATTGATGCCTTTCATATACTTTACCATTTGTTCTTCTAGATGGATTTTGTTATTATTTTTTTCTAGCTCTAGAAGATTTTTTTTTGGTAATTTGATTCTTATGACATTGAAATCATAAATTAATTTAGAAAGAATTGTCATTTTAATTATATTGACTCAACCATGAACAACTAATATTTCTCCATTTGTTTAAATCTCTCTTTATTTGTGTGAAAAATATTTTGCGATTGTGTTTATATAGTTCCTGTGTTTGTTTTGGCAGTTAGACTCCCAAGGATTTTATAATGTCTACAGTTATATTAAGTGAAATTTCTCTTTCTGTCTTTTCTTGCTGGACTTTGTTGGTAATATATAGAAATGCTGATGACTTATATGGGTTTATTTTGTGTCCTGTAACTTTGCTAAAGTTGTCAGTTTGTTTCAACTAATTTATAGTTGATTTTCTAGGGTTCTCTAAATGTACCATTGCATCATCTGCGAAGAGTGATAGTTTTATTTCCACTTTGCTATTCTAATTCCTTCCCATTTCTTTTTCTTATCTTATTGCTATAACTAGTATTTCTAGTATAAGATTGAAAAAAGGTGATGATAATGGGCATCCTTGCTTCACCCTTTAAATTATTGGGAAGGCTCCTAGTTTCCTATAGGAATGGGCATTATATTTTGTCAAAAGCTCTTTTTGTATCTATTGAGATAACTATGTGATTTTTAAAATATGATCAATTATGCCGATAGTTTTCCTAATATTGAACTTCCCTTGTATCCCTGGTAAAAATCCCACCTCATCATAGCATATGATTGTGATACATTGCTTGAATCTTCCTGCTAGCATTTTATTTAACATTTTTGCATCGATATTCATTAAAGAAATCAGCCCATAGTTTTCTTTTTCTGTTTTTGCTCTTTCTGGTTTAGGCATTGAAACCATATTTTTGTCATAAAAGGAATTTGGTAAGACTCCTTCTTTGTACATTTTTCAAATAGATTATATAGTATTGGAATGAATTGTCCTTTAAATGTTTGGTAGAATTCACTTGTAAATACATCTAGTCTTGAGAATTTTTTCTTAAGGAACTCATTAATGACTTGTTCAATTTCTTTTTTCTAGAATAGGGTTCATTTAATTATTCTACTTTATTTTCTATTGATCTGGTAAATTTACATTTTTATAAACAAATTTTATTGTCATGTAATTAAGTAAAATGGTTCCTAATAATTGCTTTAATTTCGACTTCATTGTTGGCGCATTCACCCTTTTCACTTTTGATACTAGTAATTTGGTTTTCTTTCTTTTTTAAAATGAAAACAAATTAAACAATGGTCTGTCTATTTTATTTTTTCATAAAAACAGCTCCTAATTTTATTTATTACTTCAATTATTTTAATTTTAATTTTATTAATTTCTCCTTTAATTTTTAGGATTTCTATTTTGGTGCTTAGTTGAAGATTTTTAATTTGCACATCCAGTTCATTGTTCTGCCTTTTCTATTTTTTTGTTGATGTAAGCATTTAGAAATATACTAAGTACTATATTAGCTGTATCCCACAAATTTTGGCATGTTATCTCATTATTGTCATTCTCTTTAATGAAATTATTGTTATTTCTATGATTTGTTCTTTGACCCATTCTTTAGGGTTAGGATTAGGATTAGATTATTTAGTTTCCAAATAATTTTAAACTTATGCTTCCAAGGCCCTTTATTAAATATAATTTTTATTAAAAATTATTAA
This sequence comes from Bettongia penicillata ogilbyi, assembly GCA_023548195.1. Classification (NCBI taxonomy): domain Eukaryota; kingdom Metazoa; phylum Chordata; class Mammalia; order Diprotodontia; family Potoroidae; genus Bettongia; species Bettongia penicillata. The sequence continues at coordinate 1,612,166 of JAJHZJ010000630.1, forward strand.
TGAAGCTTTCATGGCCTAATATGTGGTTAGTTTCTATGTAGGGTTAGGTACAATTGAGAGAAAGACATATTCCTTTCTATCCCCTTTCAGTTTTCTCGAGAGCTCTATCATATCTAACTTTTCCAAAATTCTATTCATCTTAAATTCTTATTTATTTTATTATTAGATTTATCTAGTTATGAGAGGGGTAAGTTGAGGTCTCCCACTAGTATAGTTCTACTGTCTATGTTCTCTTGTAACTCATTAAATTTTCCTTTAAGAATCTGAATGCTTTGCCATTTTGTGTATATATGTTTAGTATTGATATTACTTCACTGTCTATGGTATTTTTAGCAAAATATTATTTTCCTGGTGAACTATTTTGATTAGGTCTGTTTTTTTTGTCTGAGATAATGATCGCTATACTTTCATTTTTTTCCTCAACTGAACCTTAATAGATTTTCTTCCAACCCCTTATTTTTACTCTCTTTGTGATACTTCCAAAGTGGTATAATCCTGGGAAAGGTGTGGTCTCTGCTCTCATGGTCTGTGTTCTAGTCTTTACCCAAGAAGGACCTCTGCTCTCCTTCAGCCAGAAGCACAAGTGATCCTCTCTAACTCTAAACTGCAACTAGGGTCCCTGCTTCCTTACAGCCACAGCCTCTCCTCTATATCCTTGAAATATGACTCAGAACTGTATGTGGTTAACAGATTTGCCAAATGGCAGCCAGTCCTGTACCCAGGGCCAGCTCATGGTTTCTGGCAATGTCTTTCTGATCATTTGTCCAATCACTTAACCATCTTGGGACTGAGAACTCCTGAAATTGCTGTATTGCCATTGCAGTCATCCTCCAAGGTCCATTACTGGTGTTGCTGGTGCATGTGCTCTGGACTGGACTTCACTCCACTGTCACATACCTCTCCTTCTGACCTCTTAAGATGTCTTGGGCTAGAACAATGTCTCTGTGTTTTTGTTTGCTATGCCACTCCAGAATTTGATTTGAGATATTATTTTAAAGCTGTTTGGATAGGAATATTGGGCGAGGTCAGCTGGGTTTGTTGCCTCTACTTCACTATCTTGGCTTTGCCTCCAACTATGAAACTTCTTAGAGGAGATCACCACTGATAAGGTCGTCCTGGAATTGTAAAGCCCAATATATGATCTAAGTGATTAAACAGCTTGCACCCCAAGTTGTTGCTTGGATAGTGCAGACCAATGTGAAAGTGAAATCTACTCAAGAGTACTACAAGTTTCCCAGTAGCCTTTATCTACTGAGTGAACATAAGAGCAGTGCTGAATTTCTGTATTGATTTAGAGGATTTTGTAAGTCCTTAGAGTGACTCAGATTTTTTTTTCTGTCTTGAATTCCTTTGCTTCCTTGAATCTAACAAGTTTTCCCTTTATCCTGGCCAAATATTTCAGGATTAATGGGTTACTGTTTCATAATGTATGAATTTGTTAATGCATGTTTATGATTCTTTTGGTTTTAAGCATTTCTCTTATGATGAAGGAAATAAATAACTGTCCTATACTTAATTTTTGCTATTTTATATACAAGTACCTTTCTACTTGAACTCTACTTGCTTTTGAGGGGAGACTCTAAAAATAAACCAAATATAAGCTAGATCTTAAGAGATTTCTCAGTAAGAGTCTGGAGCTGGATAAAAAATGAGCTAGAGGGTACGAGAAATAGCCTGACTCTTGTCTTTGAGGTAGGGAAGATGCCCGCCAGGACTCAATCTGCTTTAGATAACTTTACAACTGGGACCCTTTGTGAATGGGATCCTCAAGCCTTCACTCTTCATGGGACCCAGAGTTCCATATTATTAAAAAGATGCTTGTGGAACCTCTAGAATTGGAAGTGGAATTTCAAAGAAAATAGGGCATCCAGACTAACTTTATTTTCTTTTTTTTTGGGGGGGGGGGGAAGAGGGCATTATTATTAAATCAGTAGATCAGTAGAATACTGAGTGATAGTTTAATTTTTACAAAATATTTGACAAAGTATTTTATGATTTTCTGATTTTAAAGATGAAGAGGTGTGGGACAGCTGACAACTCGATGAGGTGAATTCACAACTGGTCAAATGACCAGACTCAACAAGTTGTCATTAATAATTCAGTATCACTTCAGCAGAAAGTCTCCAGTGGCACACTCCAGGGTTATGTAAATGGCCCTGTGCTATTTAACACTTGATCAATAACTTAGAGAAAAGCATGGATGGGATAATAATAATAATATCTAACATTTATATAGTACTTACTCTGTGCTAGGCATTATGCTTAGCTCTTAATAATTATCATTTCATTTGATTCTTACAACAAACCTTAAAGTAGGTGCTATTATCCCCATTTTACAGATAAGAAAACTGAAGCAAACGGAGGTTAAGTGACCTGCCAACAATCACATACTTAGTAAGTGTCTCAGGCCAGCTTTGAACTCAGGTTTTCCTGACTCCAGGCCTAGCACTTTACTGTACCACCAAGCTGCCCATCAAATCCTCATCAAATTCACAAAATATATCTCTGTCACCTTTTGTTTGCTAGAACATTTAGTTGAATCTGTTAAGATCAAAGGTCAGATGGATAAATATAAAATCTTACAAAATGGTTTAAAAACTGCTTCTGAAATGCAAGGTCGGGAAGTCATTGTTTGTCTTAAAAAAAATCTAGGGGTTTTAGTGAACCACAAACTCAATATGAGTCATAAGTATGATGAAAGTTTACTTTAGCTGCATCAAAATCGACAAACACCTAGGAGTAAGGAGATGGCATTCCCCTAGCATCTTGCCCAGTGAAAGCCAAACCAGGAATATTGCATTTGGTCCCCAGCACCACAGTTTAGTGTGTATTGGTTAGTATCTAGAGTGAGGATCCATCAAAGAAAGGACAGTGTTTAGTTGGCAGAAGACTAGTTGGGAGTAGGAGTAGGGAATAGATACCTTCAGGTATTTGAAGACAGATCAAATGTCAGGTGGATAAATCTGATGGATGGATATCTGATGGATAAATTAAATGGATAAATGAAGGAGGATCAAACTGTTTTTCTGTCTTCCCCAAAGAGGCATAAACTAGGAACAACTGGTAAATGTTACCAAGAGGCCACTTAGGTGTGATGACTGGAAAGAACTCTCAAAAGCAGGATAGGTCACCTCAGGAAACAGTGGATTCTTTATCATGCTAGGCCCTTACACAAAAGTTGGATAGCTGTTTGTCATGTGTGTTGTAGAAGAGATTCTTTGGTGCCTTTGGGTTGGATTAGATGGCTAATGAAGTCCTTTCCCACTTTAATCTATCATTCTGCAGCAGCAGCATAGGCTAGCCTGTGGTACCTGATGAGAGGCTGTGACATCTCCCTAATTTTATTTTATTTTTCCCTTAGAGTGGAAGAATATCAGGTCTCTATCTGGCGACTGCTTGTCTAATACACAGTAGTGCTTTGGATTCCTTGATATGGTAGCCCCTAGATTAAAGCTATGTTCTTCCCCTAGGGAACTGTGCTCTTTACTGTTCCTTATAACCTGTGATGAGGCCCAAGCTGCCTGATTTTCCTGTCTATATATCAAAGATAGGGCCCTGAGATTCTTCTCACCAGGACCCATGCTGTTTCCATTTCTGCCTCTTCAATTTGCGCCCCCACCAAGGCTAAATTTCAACCATCTCTCTAATAAATAACTCACATCGATTTCTCAGGTCAGAGGTAATCCTGCTTCTATAGTCCTGATTCCCAAACCTTAAAGGTAGGTTTGGAAAATCATTTACACATTTTTTGCTGATATAAACCCTCACCAAGTGGATCCTTATAATGAGAGAGAGAGCTCCCTGAGTCAGTTGGGAATCTCAGCCATAGATACTCTTTCCTCATCACAGTTTGATTGAGCAGAAGTGGAGAATGAACATGGAGAAGCTGCCCCTGTGCTTTCTGTTCATCATGAGTCTCTCAAATGCTCTTGCACAGACAGGTAGGGGCTGTCTACAGCTGTGTGTGAGATATGATATGGGAAAGGAGGCTTTACAAAGAGAACTCATATGCATTCTTCATAATGGATGTGGGGCGGGTATTGGATTTTCTCCTGTTGATTTTATATGTAAGTGAGGGAATCAGTTTGTGAATTTTCTGAAACTTGACTTTCCTCCTCTGCCCTTCTTCCTTTTCTACTGACCTTAGTGGGAAAGCCTTTGTGTTCCCAAGATAATCTCAGGATTTCTATGTGACCCTAATACCACACCTAGAGAAATTCCTGAAGGTCTTTACACTGTGCCTAAAAGTTTACACTAACCTGACCAGAAACTATAACCTTTTCTCTTTTGCCACTTGGGCACTGGATAATTAGATCCTCCTCTTTCATGAAGGGGACAGCAAGTTGGGCACTGGATAACTAAATCCTCCTCTTTCATGAAGGGGACAGCAAATTCAGCTTGTCTGTGGGCCATGTTGGGGTAGTATACCAAGTTCCTGTGGCTACTCCTGCTCCAAGACACTTCTGTGCTATATGGGAATCAGAGTCAGGCACTGCTGACCTCTGGGTAGATGGGAAATCCATAGTGAGGAAGGCCCTAAAGTAGGGGTATATTGTGGAAAAACAATCAAAAATCATCCTTGGACAAGAGCAGGATCCCTTTGGAGGAGGGTTTGATGAGGATCTATCCCTGTTGGGAGACATTGGAGATGTGTCCACGTGGGCCTTTGTGTTGTCACCAGAAAAGATTAATACTGTGTATTTTGGTGGGACCTTTAGTCCTAATGTTCTAGACTGGAGGGGGCTGAACTTCGAGAAAAATGGCTATGTGGTCATTAAGCCTCAGCTGTGGACATGAGCCCCTGTTGCTCGCTGATATTCAGGCTCTTATTATTGCTCCTTTACCCCAAAGAAAATAAGTTTATGTCTCAGTTTCCTGCTATCTTTGTGTCACCCCGTATGTACAACTGTCTCTTGTGGGGGCAGAGCTACTGTAGGGATAAATTTTGAGAGCCACACTTAGCTCTTCTCACAGAAAAGAAGAGGATACAAGTAATGACTTGAGAGAAAATGAATCACTTTGGGGAGTTTTGTTCTTTTCCAAAGGCATCAATCATAGAAGGTTCGAGCTGGGATGGATGTGAAAGGTCCTCTAGTTAAAGTCTCCCATTTAATAAATGCAGAGTCTAAGACTAAGAGAGAGGGAGTCATTGTCGCATCGTCACCCAGCTAGTTTGTGCCATATTTGGGTTATAGAGTCATGGGATAATGGATAAAGATGGGGTATCAGAAGACATGGACTTCAATATTTTATGTTATAAATGAGGAAACTAACTCAGTGAGTGGTAAAGGTGGGCTTCAATCTAGGTCCTTTGAATTCAGATCCAATCCTCTTTCTAATTTTATTATATTTTATCTTATTATATTATAATATTATATATAATTATATATATAATTATATATAATATAATATATTATATATTATATTATTTAGATTATATATTATTTATATATTATATATAATATATATATTATATATATTTAATATATATATTATATAATTATATAAATATATAATATATATAAATATAAATATAATATATATAAATATAAAAATATAATATATATTTAATATATATTATATAATATAATATATATTATATATAATAAATAAATTATATATATAATTATATATATATTATATATAATATAATATATTATAATTATATAATAATATAATATATAATATTATATATAATATAATATAATATTATCTTATTATATTAGATATATTATATCTAATTTTATTATTATAATCTGTCTAATTCTAATTCTAATAAGAAGAGAGTATGTCTAAAACCCAAATTCCTCACTCTCCTATCCAATGTTTTTTTTTCTAATGTTATCTTTTCTTTATAATGTTATGACATTTTCTCCTAGAATATCAAAATCTTTCCAGATGTACACTAGTACCATCCTAGAATTCTAGAGTTGACTGGAAGCCCAAAGTCATCTAATCAGTATGGTCAGCAGCCAAGGCAATCCAGAATTCTCTCCTGTTTGAGACTCATTGTTAGAGTCATAAAAGAACCAAAAAGTTACAAAATTGATGAAGACATTTAAATGAAATCTTGTAGTTCCTTTATTCGATTTCCATTTAGGTCTGTGTCATGTGAATCAAGGCTAGTTCTAGAGACTGTGAGCATTTAAGAATTTGAACTTGAAATTTAGTAACTGAATTCAGTCAAGCATGAGAGGGACCCAAGAGAGCCTGAAAGAGAGAAAGTACATTTTTTATTGGTGAAACAAATGGCCCCAAGAAGCAGTGTTTTAAATTATCTTTGACATTAACCTTCCAAAAATAGTCTATATCATCACCAAATCACTGTTAAATAACCCATTTATCCCTGACAAGTTTATAACCAAGAGGAGAATAACCGAAGTCTGGCAACTGATACTTATGGTAGGAACACATTTCCTTTTAAGATGTGAAGGAGGTTAATTTTGAAAATTGGGTGGTAAGTAGAATTGGTAGATAAATATGACTTGACCTATTTGTTAGCCTTCCTTGTCACTGACTACAGTGCAAGACTCAGTGTAGTTGCTTTGGTGAATGGGGAGACAGAAAGGAGCAACATCTTTTTTGGAAAATATCCTTTCAATCATTGTGAATGCTGTAAATTTATTTTTATGGAATGTTATAATATGTGAGTGTTTTATTGCGTTTGGTCCTGAGCCTGAATTATTGATTGGTGTAAGCTAGACCTGGTCCAGAATAATACCAAAAACCAGACCTGTGAAGATGGGTCTGACAGAGAGTGCTGCTGGGAGAGTTTGGAACAGCTCATGGGTAGATTGAGGATCCTAGTGTGTGGAGATTTTGTGATGAAACAGACCCCATGAAGGCAGGAGGCTGGCTGAATATAGGACCATTCCCTTGGATTTGTATTTCTTTGTTTCACTTCATCTTACTAGCTATGAGCCCCAAGTCTTTTTTCAGACTCCAGGTGATACCTCCCATGTTTCTCTATGACTTTCCTCTGTGCTTGCCTAAGTAGGTACTTTGCTCATTTTCCCTTAGTGTACTGTTGTCAGGGCATTATGGACTTAACATAAGTATGCCCAAGAGAATAAAAACTGGTTTTGAAGGTGTAGTCAGTGGCATAACTGTTGATCAATGTGATGATGAATCATGACTTGAGAGGTCCAAAGATGAAGCATGCTACCCATCTCCTGCCAAAGAAATGATGGGCTTAACATGAAAAATGGGACATCCATTTCCAAACATGGACAATGTGAGAATTTGTTTTGCTTTTACTGTGCATATTTGTTATGAGGGTTTTTCTTTTTTATTGTTCAGTTGTGGGAGAGGGGAGGTCATGGGAGGGAGAGAAAAGCAATAGCTTGTTAATCAGAAAAAAAAAAGGGTACAATTGTTGATGATCTTTTGCATTGAAGTAGTGTGGTGTAGTAGGATGAGCACTGGAGGTAGAGTTGGGATACTTGGGTTCACATCTGGGCCCTGATACTAATTATATGACCAGGGCCAAGTCACATAACTTCCCGTAGCCTGAGCCTTCATTTATAAAATGGATATAACAATATTTGCATGATCTATAGTGCCTTGAGAATACTAAAGAATTTGCAATGATTTCTTCGGTTTGATCATCATGAATAACTCACAAACCTTTCCACGTTTTCTGTGCCAAAGATTTTAAGTAGTTCGTAGAACCAAAACAGTCATATATAACAAAGTAGGCAGAGAACAACACCCAGGGACACTAGATGCTTCAGAATAAGCAGGAATGGGGAAGGGAAAATGTCATAATAATTAAGGAAGGGAATTACTTAGAGTGAAAAAGCTATAGTCCTGTGAGCTAATTTCCTGAGGAAATTTAGAATGGATCTTTAAAAAGATGATAAGGAATATCTAAAAAGGGAAGGGAGCAGCTAGGTGAAACACAGATAGAGCACCAACCCTAGAGTCAGGAAGACCTGAGTTCAAATGTAGCCACAGACACTTCCTAGCTGTGGGACTGTGGGCAAGTCACTTAACCTGTTTGCCTCAGTTCCCTCATCTATAAAATGAACTGGAGAAGGGAAATGGCAAACCACTCCAGGATCTTTGCCAAGAAAGTTCCAAATGGAGTCATGGAGCATCAGACATGACCAAAATGACTGAACCAAAAAATGGAAGTGGTAGACTCAAAGAATTATCATACTCACATTAAAATGGATCTTGTGTCAAGACTAACTTTATATCCTTTTTTTTGGACAAGGTTATTAGAAGTTGAAATTGATATCGATAAATACTTATTGAGTGTGTTGTGGATAGGATTGATTTGTGCATGTGAGTGGGTTCGATTCCACACCCATTGGGAATCTTGAACTATTCCAACTCTGCTATTTCCTGATTCTGTAACAACAGTATAATGAATCAACTTATGGCACCAACTGAAAACATTTGGCTCTTCCTATTTTTTATTTGGTGCCTAGGGTAATTCAGAGGGGAAGAGATATATCTGGGAAATGCTCTTGATATGGTTTACCTAGGTTCTGGTAAAGCATTTAATAAAGCATATTATTATTATTATTATAATTACTATTTACTATAATTATATATATTATATAATTATAATTACTATTTACTATGATTACTATTACCACCATAAAGATGGAGATGGATGAAGGGGATAGTACATGGAGGGCTTTAGAAGAGCCTGCATGGCTGGATTGAAAGAGTAATATTGCAGACCTTATATGAAGTCTCTAGTAGCACATTATTTTAATTTTTATCAGTGACTTAGATCAGGGCTTAGACTTCATCCTCATAAGATTAGAAGATAATATAAAACCAGGAAGGATAGATAGCACAATAATGGACAGAATCAGGATGCTAAAAAGATCTTCACATATTAGAACACTGGGTTGAATCTATTAGCAAACAATTTCCTATGGGAAAAAATAGGCCTGAACAAGTCCTTAATCAATTGGAGAGGAGTATGAAGGTCTTTATTTTTTGGAAGAAAATAGATGATGGAAATGTGATTGACTGAAAGAATCAGACAAAATCCTCGTTCCAGCAAATCAGCATCAAATTGTAGATTCTAACAGGAGGTGTATTGGAAGGTGTTGAGTCCTTGGGTGAAGGACTCCTGAGAGAGAATTGGGAGGGCACAAGGGAGTTTCTTTCCTTCTTTCTTTCCATTTCCGTTTTCTGCCCCACTAATCAGCTGAAGGCCTTGTGAATGTCAAAAGAAGATTTGGAATTCCTATTAGCATTGGTAGCAGTGTCCACCAGAGCCAGTAGCAGTGCCCTTGGACTATGACTGACTGACAGCAGTGTTTGCACTGAGATTTGAGAGACACAGGTTTCTGCAAGGGCACTGGAATCCAGCAAGGAGTTGTACCTGAGGAGATTTTATAAGGAATCCACAAAGGAAGGAAAGTACTTGTAATGACCAGTAGCTGTGAATTTACCCTTTGAACATATATGTTCTCCAGGCACTTTCTATGTGCAAGGGCACAATGAGCTCCTGGTTTGGGTACATGTTTCTATAAGAATTGTACTTTCCATATCTTCATAGTAAATACCCTTTCTAAAGCTAATTAACCTTGGCTAATAATCAGTGGAGAGCATACCAGTAGAGATTTAAACCCCGGGCACTCAGAGTTTTCCCTAGATAGAGGTGGGAAACCTGTGGCCTAGAGGTCACATGTGGCCCTCTAGCTCCTCAAGAGCAGCCCTTTGATTGAATCCAAACTTCACAGAACAGATCCCCTTAATAAAAGGATTTGTTTTGTAAAACTTGGACTCGTCAGAGGGCCACACTTGAGCACCTAAAGGGCCATATGTGGCCTTAAGGCTGCAGGTTCCCTACCCCTGCCCCCTGGAACTTTAAAGGAGGAGGAATGGAGTGGGGACTCAATCTGCCAGGAAGAGTGGCAGTTGTGAGAGAGTAATGTATAATAGTACACAATGGAAGTCAAAAAGGTAGTTTGAACTTGAGGTAAGTAAGAATCCTAGAATTTCCTGGGAGAAGTAAGTGATAGTCCTATTGTGCTCTGCCCCAGTTAGATCACATCTGGAGTATTGTATATGATTTGGGGCACTATATATTAGGAAGAATATCAGTAAGCCAGAGTATCCAGAGAAGGGTAACTTTGGTAATTGAGGATCCCATGTTCATATCATGTGACGACTGGAAGAACTGAAAAAGTTCAGTATAGAGCAGAGAGGTCTTAGTGGAGACAGCTTTGAATTCTTGAAAGGCTGGACCACGTAAGAGCTATTAGAATTCTTCTATTAGAATTCTTCTACTTGTTCCCAGAGAGTTTATGAAGGGATTCTAGATACAAACTCTGGCAGATTCTCTCATGCTGGAGTACAATCCCAGCAGGAGGTCCTATTACTTTTCTTAGGATTAGTTTAGATTTGCAGAGATGCATCATCAGTAGGCTAGATGGTTGGGGATGAATTCTTTGACAATGGAAATGTGTGACACAAAAGAAAATGTAACTTGACCCTCAGTCTTGTACAATCCCCTTCTATTTCCAAAGTAAAGGTGTTAGAAAAAGGGCAAGGGAAGCAACAATTACACAGTTCTTAAGTTCTCTATAAGCTTCATTGCAGGTTTTTGTTTTGTTTTTGTAAATGATATGTGAGATCCTTGACCAAGGACCAATTCCAGTACACCTACTATTCCAGAAACTGAAGCATGTCAGTATTGTCATTCTTGCCTTAAAAAATGAGGAGCTATCCTTGGATAAAAATAAATAAAAGAATTTAAGCCTCAAAGAGACTTGGTGTCAGGAAAGGATATTACCAACATTTTGAACTACAGAAATGTGAGTTAAACTGCCTTAGGCATTTTTTTCTTACTGGCAATATTCAAGCCAAGGAAGGAAGAACACAGTATGCCAGGCAATGTGCTAAATACCTTACAAATATTATTACATTTGATTCTCACAACTCTTTTTAATAAAAACAATTTAAAATTTATTTTGTTAGATATTTCACAATTACTCTTACAACATCTCTTGAAGGTAGGTGCTATTACTATTACCGTTTTGCAGTTGAGAAAACTGAGGCAAAGTTAAATGACTCACCCAGGGTCACTCAGGTAGTAATTATCTGAGACAGGATTTGAACTCAGATTTTTCTGATTCTAGGCCCAGTGCACTATCCACTGTACCACCTAACTGCCTTTTAGTCTTGGAAAATACTTACTGAGTGTATTGTTATAGGATTGATTTGTGTGTGTGTGGGTTGGATTCCATAGCCATTGAGAATTCTGAACTATTCCAACTCTGCCATTTTCTGATTCTGTAACAACAATATAATGGGTCAACTTATGTTACCAACTGACAACCTTTGGCCCTTCCTATTTTTTATTTGATGCCTAGGGTAATTCAGAGGGGAAGAGAATTTGGTGCTCATCTAAGGATTATTACTTACTGCTGTATATATGTATAATTTATCTGTCTATCATTATGATTGAAATCTGCAAATAAGAGAAACTGAGGCAAAGGAATTCCAAGCACAATCAGTTTATTAGTATTGGCTGACAATTTGGCAGTAAAATGGATCCAAATCACCTAAGTTGGTGCAAGGACTTCGTTATAAGCTAACAAAGCATTTTTATAACTATAAACGGGGAACATTAGAAAAGAAAACATAAACAATAAATGAGGAACATTGATCACAATTTGAGGAGCATGATATTGATTAACATGAGTGTTTATGTTTTCTTATTGGCTAGGGGTATTACAAGAGTTTCCATTATCATGGAAGTCTATCTTGTGTAAGCATCTCTGAGAAGAACAGGGATCATTTATAGAAATAGGGAACTTTAACAGATAAACAGTACTCAAGATGTGGGCATTCCTAGCCCCATGTGTCTATAATTCATAGTGGAGTAATTATGATTTATCATCTATAACAGGGCTTTTAATAAGAATAAGGAAGCTAACTCATCAGCTAATCTTTGCAGGAGCTCAGCTTTACAAAAATAAGGAAGGTGGTTAATAAGGAAGTTAGCTATAATCAATGCCCTGTCAACCTGTACAGGGTTATATACAAGCTTCTTAACCTACTATGATTTTTAAGAGCAAAATGATATATGTGATTAAAATAAATTGATTAAAAGTAATTAATAGATTACAATTTCATAATTCCCCCTCTTTGATTCTTGGGAGATGTATCTTCCATGAATCAACTTATCTGCAAACCTAGAAAATCAATTACACATTTTTTGCTAACTTCCTGACTGGTATGGCGATACATCTTACGGAGTGTATCCTTACATAAGGAGAGTTCCGAGAGTTAGTTGAAGATTCCATTCACAACTGTTCTATTCAGGGCTACCTCTCCAATGCCTGATTGAGCAGATGTAGAGAATGAACATGGAGAAGTTGCCCTTGTGCTTCTTGGTTATCATAAATCTCTCAAATACTCTTGCCCAGAAAAATAGAGGCTATAGCTCTGTCTGAGATGTGTTACGTGGAGGAGGCTTTGCAAAGATAGGTCAGAGGCATTCTTTTGTTTGTTTTTGTAAATAGTATATTATTTTTTCCTATTACATATAATAGTTTTCAACATTCATTTTTGTAAGATTTTGAGTTCCAATTTTTTTTCCCTCTCTCCCTTCTTTCCCACCTCTCCACTTTGCAAACAATCTGATATAGGTTATATATGTGCAATCATGGAAACATTTCTGCCTTAGTCATGTCATGAAAGAAGAAATAGAACAAAAGGGAAAAGCTACAAAAAACCAAAAACCAAAAACCCCACAAAAAGTGAAAATAATATTCTTTGATCTACATTCAGACTCCATCGTGCTTTCTTTGAATGTGGATAGCATTTTCTGTCATGAGTCTTTTGGAATGGTCTTGGATCATTGTATTGCTGAGAAGAATTGCAGTTATCATTGTACAGTGTTACTATTACTGTATACAATATTGTCCTTGGTTCTGTTCACTTCACTCAGCACAGGTTTTTCTGAAATCCACCTGCTCGTTATTTCTTTTAGCTCAGTAGTATTCCATTACATTCATATACCACAACTTGCTTAGTCATTCCCCAATTGATGGGCATTCCCTCAGTTTCTGATTCTTTGCCACCACAAAAAAAAGCTGCTATAATTATTTTTGTATGTGTATGTGCTTTTCTCCTTTTAGTAATCTCTTTGGGATATAGACCTAGGAGTGGTATTGCTGGATCAAATGGGTATGCCCAGTTTGATTGTCTTTTAGGTGTAGTTCCAAATTACTCTCTAGAATGGTTGAATCAGTTTATAACTCCAGCAACAATGAATTAGTGTTACAATTTTCCCACATCTCCAACATTTATCATTTTCCTTTTCTGTCATATTAGCCAATCTGATAGGTGTGAGGTGGTATCTTAGAGTTGCTTTAATTTGCATTTCTCTAATTTTTTTTTATATCACTATAGATAACTTTAATTTCTTCATCTGAAAATGGCTTGTTCATTTCTTTTGGGTATTTTTCAATTGGGGAATGACTTGTATTCTTATAAAGTTGACTCACTTCTCTATATGTACATGAAATAATGCCTTTATCAGAAACACTTGCTGTAAAAGTTGTTTCTTATCTTTCTGCTTTCCTTCTAATCTTTGCTGCATTTGCTTTGTTTGTGCAAAAAATTTTTAACTTAATGTAATCAAAATTATGCATTTTCCATTTCATAATGTTCTCTATGTCTTGTTTGGTCATAAATTCTTCCATTCTTCATAAATCTGACAGGTAAAGTATCCTTTGCTCTCCTAATTTGCTTTTTGTGTCTAAATCATGTACCCACTTTGACCTTATCTTCTATATTGTATGAGATGTTGATCTATGCCTAGTTTCTGCCATACTATTTTCCAGTTTTCCCAGTAGTTTTTGTCACATAATGAATTCTTATCCCAGAGACTGGAGTCCTTGGATTTATCAAATATTAGATTACTATGGACATTTCCTACTGTGTCTTATGTACATAATCTATTCCACTGATCCAACACTCTATTTCCTAGCCAGTACTAAATAGTTTGATTATTTCTGATTTATAATATAGTTTTAGAGCTGTTATGGCTAGGCCATCATCACTTACATTTCTTTCCATTAATTCCCTTGGTATTCTTGACTTTTGTTCTTCCAGAAGAATTTTGTTATTATTTTTTCTAGCTCTGTAAAATATTTTTTTTGGTGGTTTGATTGGTATGGCATTGAATAAGTAAACTAAGTTAAGTAGAATTGTCATTTTTATTATATTAGCTTAGCCTACCCATGAGCAACTGATATTTTTCCAGTTGTTTAGATCTGACTTTATTTGTGTGAAAAGTGTTTTGTAATTGTGTTCATATAGTTCCTAGGTTTGTCTTGGTCGAGTAGACTCCCAAATACTTTATATTGTCTCCAACTATTTTAAATAGAATTTCTCTTTCTATCTTTTGCTGCTGAGCTTTGTTGGTTATATATAAGTACATATATATATGTATATGAATGTTGATGATTTATGTGTGCTTATTTTATGCCTTGCTACTTTGCTAAAGTTATTACTTATTTCAAGAAGTTTTTTAGTTGATTCTCTAGGACTCTCTAAGTCTACCATTATATATCATCTGCAAAGAGTGATAGTTTTATCTCCTCATTGCCTATTCTAATTCCTTCAATTCCTTTTCCTTCTCATATTGCTAAAGCTAAAATGTCTTGTACAATATTGAATAATAGTGGTGACAATGGACATCCTTGTTTCATCCTTTATGTTATTGATAAGGCTTCTAGTTTATCTCCATTACAGATAATGCTTGCTGATGGTTTTAGATAGATACTACTTGTCATTTTAAGGAAAGCTCCATTTATTCCTATGCTCTTTACTGTTTGTAATAGGAGTGGGTGCCATATTTCTCAAAAGCTTTTTTTCATCTGTGGAGATAATCATGTGATTTCTCTTGGTTTTCTTACTGACTGCAGGGGACAAAGTCAATCCCAAGCCTCCTCCTCTGCCCCCGCTACTGGATCCTTCCCACAAACACTCACAAGACTAGCTGTGCCTGCCTGTGTGCTCTCTTCTCTGCTCCTAACCACTCTCACCAACTTCCTCTCAGTTTTGCTGCACCTTTATTGCTACACCCATTCAGCAACCTTCTCCCACCACATGTGACTAAGACTTCCGTGTGATTTAAGCAGGTCACATGGGCCTGTTAATGAATGGGAGAGATCTCCCCATTTAATTACCATTACAACTTCTCTTGAATCTTTTATTTAAAGATGAAATTTTCTGTTCAGCTCTGTTCTTTTCATCAGGAAAGTTTGAAAGTCCCTTATTTCATTGACTGTTCATCTTTTCTCCTGAAAGATTATGTTCAGTTTTGCTGGCTAGTTGATTCTTGGTTGTAATCTGAGCTCCTTCAGCTTCCAGAATATCATATTCCAAGTCCTCTAATCCTTTAATGTAGAAGCTGCTAATTCTTGTGTAATCTTGACTGTGGCTCTTTAATATTTGAATTATCTCCTTCTGGTTACTTGCAGTATTTTCTCCTTGATCTAATAGTTCTGAAATTTGGCTACACTATTCCTTGGAGATTTCACTGTGGGATCTCTCTCAGGAGGTGATTGGTGAATTCTTTCAATGACTATTTTACTTTCTGGTTCTAGGATATCAGGGCAGGTTCCCTTGACAGTTTCTTGAAAGGTGATTTTTGGGCTCTTTTTTTTGATTGGGGCTTTCAAGTAGAGCAGTGATTCTTAAATGATCTCTCTTGGATCTATTTTTCAGGTCAATCATTTTTCCAGTGAGGTATTTTACATTTTTATCTTTTTTTTATTCCTTTGATTTTGCTTGACTGATTTTTGATGTCTCACAGAGTCATTAGCTTCCACTTGCTCAGCTCTAATTTTTCAGAATTATTTTCTTCAGTTTGCTTTGGAACCTCCTTTCCCATTTGGTGAATTCTATTTTTTTGAAAAAAAATCTTTTTATTAATTAATTTATTTTAAAATTTCAGCATGCACTTCCACAAGATTTTGAGTTTCAAATTTCCTCCCCATCTCTCTCCTCCTCCCACCCCAAGATGGCATCCCCCAATCTGCCCTCTCTTCTATCCTTCCCTGCCCCCCTTATCCCTTTCCTTCTCTTTTCCTGTAGGGCAAGATAGATTTCTATACACCATTGCCTGTATATTTTATTTCCCAGTTGCATGTAAAAACAATTTTTTACCATTTAATATTTTTTTTTAAAACTTTTAGTTCTCTTCTTACTCCTCCCCACCCACCCTTATTGAGAAGGCAAGCAGTTTGATATAACTTATCCATGTGTAGTCATACAAAACACTTCCATAATAGTCATGTTGTGAAAGACTAACTCTATTTCCCTCTATTCTATGCCACCTCCTCTCCTTTGAACCTGTCCCTCCTCAAAAATGTTTGCTTCTGATCATCCCTCCCCCAATCTGCCCTCCCTTCTATCATCCTCCCCTCTCTTACCTCCTTCCCCCTTACTTGCTATAGGGTAGGATAAATTTCCATACTGAATTGACTGTGTAGGTTCTTCCCTCCTCAAGCCAAATTTGATGAGTGTAATGTTCACTTTTTTTCCTCTCATTGCCCACCTCTTCCCTCCACTATTAAACTTATCCTTGCCTATTTTATGTGAGAAAATTTACCCCATTCTACCTCCCCCTTTCTCCTCATAATACATATATGTTTGCTCCAACTCCCCTAATATTGGGAAAGTTCTCTTGAGTTACAAATATCATCTTTCTATGTGGGAATGTAAACAGTTCAACTTAATAAGTTCCTTATAATTTCTGTTTCCTGTTTACCTTTTTATGCTTCTCTTGATTCTTGTATTTGAAAGTCAGATTTTCTATTCAACTCTGGTCTTTTCATCAAGAATGTTTGAAAGACTTCTATTTCATTGAATGTTCACTTTTCCCTTTGAAGGATTATACTTAGTTTTGCTGGGCAGGTGATTCTTGGTTTTAATGCTAGCTCCTTTGACCTCTGGAATACTGTATTCCAAGTCCTTTGATCTCTTAGTATAGAAGCTGCTAAATCTTGTGTTATCCTGATTGTATTTCCACAATACTTGAATTGTTTCTTTCTAGCTGCTTGCAGTATTTTCTCCTAGAACTGGGAACTCTGGAATTTTGCTACAGTATTCCTAGGAGTTTTCTTTTTGGGATCTCTTTCAGGAGGTGATTAGTGGATTCTTTTAACTTCTATTTTCCCCTCTGGTTCTAGAATATCAGGGTAATTTTCCTTGATAATTTCTTGAAAGATGATGTCTGGGCTCTTTTTTTTGATCATGGCTTTCAGGTAGTCCAATAATTTTTAAGTTATCTCTCCTGGATCTATTTTCCAGACCTCTTTTCCAATGAGATATTATACAGTCTTCAATTTTTTTGGTTTTGTTTTATAATTTCTTGATTTCTCATAGAGTCATTAGCTTACATTTGCTCCATTCTAGTTTTAAAGGAGTTATTTTCTTCAGTGAGCTTTTGGACTTTCTTTTCCATTTGGTCAATTCTACTTTTTAGGGCATTCTTCTCCTCATTAACTTTTTAGACTTCTTTTGCCTTTTGAGTTAGTCTGTTTTTTAAGGTGTTATTTTCTTCAGTATTTTTTTGGATCTCCTTTAGCAAGCTGTTAACTCATTTTTCATGATTTTCTTATATCACTTTCATTTCTCTTCCCACCAATTTTTCTCTACTTCTGTCATTTGATTTTCAAAATCCTTTTTGAGTTCTTCCATGACCTCTGACCAGTTCATATTTTTCTTGGAAGCTTTGGATATAGGACATTTGACTTTGTCATCTTCTTCTGATTATATGTTTCGATCTTCTTTGTCACCAAAGTAAAATTATATAGTATTAGTTTTTTTTCTGTTGTTTCCTAGCTAATTACTTGACTTTTTAACTCTTTGTTAAGATATGGTTCCACTTCCAGGGTGGAGGGTGTATCATCCCAAGCTTCAGGGATTTTCTGCAGCTGTTTTCAGAGATACTTCTAGGAACCTATACATTTCCAGTTCTTCCAACCTGGCATGATCAAAGGAGCAATGTTTACTCCTCTTCTGTCCTGTACTCTGGTCTATGAGTGACCACAAGGACTCTTTTCTGCCTTGGAACTGCGAGGATTCCCTTTCCACTACTGCCATAAGCACTGCCATGCCAGCACTCCTCCTACCCCCAGGAGCAGCACCCAAGACTGTGACCCGGATCCAAGAACAGCAGGAGAATCCAGCTTCATTGCCAGAAAAGAGATCCCTGCAATTCCCTTCTGCTCTGCTGCTTAATTCTCACCCACCCCCTTCTGTGGGACAAGAGCTCTGGAAGTAGCCACTGATGCCACTCCCTGGAACTGGGGCTGGACCATGTTTCTGTTTCACTAGGTCCAACAGACCTTTCCTACTGATTTTATAAGTTGTCTTTGGTGTTTGTGGCTTAAGAAGTCTGAAAACTGGCACAGTTGCCAGTGATTCAGTCTCCTGAGGCCTACTCCATGTTTGCTGGACCTGGACCACAATTCTACTTTTATAGGAATTGTTTTCTTCGGTGGAATTTCTTTCCCCACTTCCCCTAATTTGGATAATTCTATTTTTAAGGAGTTGTTTTCTTCAGTCAATTTGTGTGCTTCCTATTCCAAGATGTTGACTCTTTTTTCATAATTCTCCTCTGTGACTCTCATTTCTCTTCCTAGTTTTTCTTCTCTCTCTCTTACTTTATTTTTTAAAATTCTTTTTCTTCCAAGAGAACTTCTTGGCTTGAGGCCAATTCATATTACTCTTTGAGACTTCACATACAGATATTTTGACATTGCTGTCCTCTTCTGAGTTTAGGTTCAGATATTCCCTATTGCCATAGTAGCTTTCTATGGTCAGCACTTTTTTTTGCTCGTTTTTAAAAGTTTAACTCTCTTCCTAAAGCGCAGGGAGTACTGTCCCAAGCCTCTTTCAGTGGGAGTCAGGCATTTGGTTACTGGCTTCCTGCATTGAGGACTCTGGATCTGGTGGTTTGCCCACTGAGCTAGGGTGGTCTGGCTTAGTTATTCCTGCTGTACCTTGAGTTCCAGGGCTGGCAGTTTGCCTTCTGTGCTGCAGCTGGAACCCTCACAGCTAGTCTGTTATACCACTGGTCTGGTGATCCAGGACCATGGGGCCTTGGATACTGATCTGTGCTGTGGCTAGGAGGCCCTCCCCTCACCCCAAGTTTCCTGGATATCACCTGTACTGGGCTGTGCTCCCCTGCTACTCAAGGAACACAGATCTTTCCTGAAGGCCTTCTAAGTTATCTTGGGCTGGAAAATTGTTTAACTCTGTCTTTTTGTTGATTCTGTAGCTCTTGAATCCCTTTAGAGGCTTGATATATATCTGAGGGAAATGGGGGAGAGCTCAGGCAACTTCGTGGTTTCTCTTTGCCATCTTGGCTCTTCAAGCATCCCTCCCTTCATTCTTTATATGGGTTGTGGGGAATGTGTTGGATGTTTTATTGTTGACTTAATATATAAGTTTGGGAATCTATTTAAGATTTGTCTGGAGCTTGACTTTCCTTTTCTACCCTTCTGTCTTTTCCACAGACCTGAGTGGCAAAGCCTTTGTATTTCCCACTTGAATCTGAAAATTCCTATGTGACCCTGATACCACACCTGGAGAAATCCCTAAAGGCCTTCACTGTGTGCCTAAAAGTCTACACTGACCTGCAAAGAAGCTGTAGTCTTTTCTCCTATGCCACTGAGTCAATTTTTAATGAGTTTCTCCTATATAAGAAAAAGGTTGGGTTATACATCTTTGAAGTGGGTAATAAACAGTTATTCTTCGAGGTCCCTGAGACTGTTCCTGCTCCAATGCACTTCTGTGCCACATGGGAGTCAGAGTCAGGCATTGCTGAACTCTGGGTAGATGGGAAGCCCATGGTGAGGAAGTCCCTGCAAAAAGGATACTCTCTGGGGATTAAGTCAAAGATTATCCTTGGGCAAGATCAGGATTCTTTTGGGGCAGGATTTGACAAGACTCAGTCCCTGGCTGGGGACATTGGAGATGTGTTCATGTGGGACTTTGTGTTGTTACCAGAAGAAATTAATACTGTGTACTTTGGTGGAACTGTTAGTCCTAATGTCCTAGATTGGAAGCGCCTGAACTTTGAGAAAAAAGGCTATGTGGTCATCAAGCCTCAGTTGTGGGCATGAGCCCCTGCTGCTCTCTGAGATTGTAGCCTTTTCTGATGGCTACTTCTTGGCTAAGAAATTAAATTCCATCTTAGGCCCTGCTGTTATTATTTTCTTGCTTTCATGACTACTTCCTTATGATGGAATCCTAATAAAGCTGCCCCCAGCCCCAATATTTTAACTTTTTTTATGGGCTTCACTGAGCAACAGGCATGCCCTGATTTGACCAAACAATCTGGCTTTCACCACATCACAGGCCCCTGGATTCAATATAGCCACTGCCTCTAGCTAGCCACTGCCCCTAGCTAGCTATTGACCCTAGACTCAATCCTCTAGCTAGCCACTGCCCCCAGATCCAGTTCACATATTTGAACTGGTGTGTCCTTCTACTTAACCATGATCACATCATCCATTTAGCCCAAGATGGAACCACAATGCCTAACTATCCATATGACTAGATAGGAACACAATATCTAGCCAATCAGAAAGCAGCACAACCAGGAAGTTTAACCATTGAACCATGGAAGGGATCCTTCTCCATTACCTAAAACTTTAACAAATTCCTCCTACTTCCTTAATATTAGTAATTTCTGTCATACAATCAGTATCATTACACTATAAATTTGCTTTTGTTGTCTTACTAAATTGCTGGTTCTTCTTCTGAGGGACATCAATGCTCAATAAATGCCTGTGCTTGGATTAAAGGTAGTCTGATTCTGAATTCTTTGAGACTGTGCTACCACAACATACCATGAAATCACAACACTTATACTGTACTATTTCTATGCTCCTCATTCTGTCCTTATAGCAAAGTCAGAGAGTACAAGTAATAATCTAAGAGCAAGTGCAATACTTTTGGAAATTTTACCCACTGGGCATCAGGTTCATAAACATTAGAACTGGGAGGGGACATTCAAAACCATCTCCTATAAATTCTCTTGTTTTATTGATGAAGAATTTAGACTGTCAGAGGGGAAGTCACTGTCTCATGTTCACACAGCTAGTTTTGTCAAATTTATATGTATACATATATATGAATATTTATATATAGATGTGAATATACAAATACTTTATATATATTTATTATAGAACAATAGTCAAAGATGACATATCTTATGGTATCAAGTCTAGCCTCATTTTACAGAGGAAGACATTGATGCTCAGAAAAGATAAATGGCTTCCTCAAGGTATACCAGGTATATTAAGTGATAGAAGCAAATTTGAACTGAGTTACTTGGGTTTCACATCTGGCACTCTTTCTATTTATAGGTAAAGGAGGAAGGAACATATCTAGAATCCAGATCTCCTGACTCCTCCATCCAGCGCTTTCCCACTTTATCATCTTCCCTTTCTTGTCATATGACATTAATCATTATAGAATTATAAAACGTTAAAAGACTGTCCTGGAATTCTGGGATTGTACTGGGACACCAGAAATTACTTATTGCATTTTGTAGCCAATATTGGTCCTGATTCATATGAATAATGAATCTCATGAAGCGGCTGCATTATTTGGATTTTTATGGCATGCTTCTGTTGGGCTAGAAGTAATTATAAGGACAATCAGACTTTGATTCCAGTAAAAATATAAAGCGGATGATTAACAAGTTATTTAGGAAACATCTGGAAAAGAACTTCTTGATTACAAAGAACTAGCTTGGTTTCAGTAAGAACAAACTATGCCAGTCAAACCTTACATTCTTTTTTGGGGGAGATAAGGTAACTAAATCTGTGAATCAGAGGGATGCTATAGATCAGACTTGCAAAACATATGGCCTGTGGGCCACTTGTGGCCTGCCAAAGGATTTGGGATAGCCTGCGAAAAATCTAGAGGATGTAAAACAAAGGAAAGATGTAACAAGTGCTTTATGTATACTTAGCTTAACCTGCCTTCCACTAGTCACCATTGTGCCGTCATGTAACTTGACTGGTCTGTTACTATAGCACAGTCTGTCCTGTTTGGTTCCAGCCTACTACCAAATTGTGCAGGTTTGCTATAGATACAATGTACTCATATTTTAGCAAAGTGTTTGACAAATCATCTAGTGCTGTTCTTGTTCTGAAGATGGAGAGATGTAGACTAGAATATGGTATTTTTAGATGGATTCAGGATGACTTTTATAACTGAACTCAAGAACAATCACTATCAACCTGGCAGGAGGTCTACTTTGTAGTACCCAAGGGAACTGTCCTTGGTCCTGTGTTTGATATTTTATCAATGACTTGGATCAGGGCATAGGTAGTACACTCATTAAATTAGAAGACGACATAAAAGTGGGAGGATAGTATACTGCATGATAGAATCAGGACTCAAGAAGATCTTGATAGCCGAGAGTGCTGAACTAAAGCTACAAAATTCAATTTAACAGGCCTAAATGTTAAGTCTTCCATGTGAGTTAAAAAAAATATTTCACAAGCAAAAAAGGTGAGAGGCAGGATTAGGCAGTAGCTTGTATGCAAGGGGCCTTATAATTATAGATGATAGCAAGCTCAAATAGCAACCATAAAAGTAGTATGATTTGGGCTCTATTATAGTTTCTTAACTTCCTGAAAAAAGGAAGTGATATGTGCTCTATCTTTGATCAGACCACACGTAGAGTGTTGTGTTCAGTTCTGAGAACCAAACTTTAGGAAGGAAATCTGTCAGCTGCAAAGCAGACAAATGAGGCTAACTAGAATGGTGAAGTTCTAGAGTTCATGTAATGTGAGAATCACTCTAAGGAAAAGGGTTTGTTTAGAATAAAGAAGAGAAGATTTAGAGGAGACATAGTAATCATCTTGAAGTGTTTAGAGAGCTGATCCATATGAGGGAGTTCAAATTTGTTGAGCTTATTGCCAGAGGGTTCTTGAAGGCTATTTCAGTGAAATGCAAACTATGCCTGGGTCTGGCAAATTTCAAAGCCTTTGACAAGTGCAACCCCAGCAATAGACTTCATTCCCTTTCTGAGGACCAGAATACTTAAATTTGAGAGGATCATCAGTAGCAAGTCAGTTGCTTGGTGATGAATTCTTTGACCATGGAAACCTGTGAAATAAAGAAAAATGTAAAATGGTTCTTTGTCCTGTGTGTCACCCTCTTCACCTTCTGATATAATGGTGTCAGAGTGGTGTAAAATGGGATTGAGTATGCTAAGGATTACACAGTTGTTAAGATTGTTTATAAACATCAATTCGGCTATTGAGATGTGAGATTCTAGTCCAATGACCAATGATTAAATTTACCACTAGAGAAATCAAATCATATCAGTAAATAAAAGGAGAAGAGAGAAGACAGTTGAAGCATAATGGAAGGATGGCTCCCAGGTTCTTCTTAGAGAAGTAAATAAAGAAATTTGGAGTTACAAAGAAGGAAATTTAGGCATAGCTTTAGGGGAAAAATCCTAACAATTTGAGCTGTATAAAAGCATAATGAACTTCCTTTCTCTTTACTAAAGGAATTTTGGTAAAGGCTGGATAACTACTTGTGAGATATTTTGTAGCAGGGATTCATTAGTGAATATTGGATTGGATTCAATACGTATTAAGGTCCTTCCAACTCTGACATTCTGTTATACTATGATTCTGCAACCACAGGATAATGGGCCAACTTATGATGCCAGTTCACAGACTCTAGTTTGGTATGCATTTATCTGATGCCGGGGGTAGTTCAGGGTGGTAATAAAACTGGTGCTCATGACAGGGCAATTGCGCACAGCTTCTGTTTACCAAACTCATAAGACAACTCTTCTGGTATCTTTGATATTGCAGCACCTTAGAGACTGAAGCAAGTACACTAGCTACCTGCTTGGATAACCTTCAATGGGTTCTTTAGGAGCCTGAATTTTCTGCCTATTCCTCATGTCCTGGCATGTTCTCATACCTTTTCTAAAAGGTTTTATATTCTCCACTCTTCTATTTATTGCTACTAAAGGTTGAAACTCCAACCATCCCTCTAATAAATAATTAACATTAATTTCCTGGATTAGAAACAATCCTGTATCATTTAATACTACTACAACCCTGTTACCCCAACAGGCAGTTTTGGAAAATCATTTACACATTATTGGTGACATCCTGACTGGCGTGGATGAAAACCTTCATCAAGTAGATCTTTGTGTAGAAGAGCTCAGAGACTCAGTCCTAGAGATTTCAGTACAACTGTTCCCTCCAAGGATACATCCCCAAGGCCTGATTGAGCAGAGGTGGAGAATGCACATGAAGAAGCTGCCACTGCACTTTCTGGTCAGCATGAATCTTTTTTTTTTTAGTTTTAATTATTTTATTTGTTTTCAGTGTTGGAAAATCACTTCCATATATCTTAGATTTTTTTTCACCCTCTCCTTCTTATTCTCCCCTCCCTCTCCACTCCCTCCCTGAGATGGTTTACAATCTTATATAGGTTCTACATGTACATTCCTATTAAATGCAAGTTCCATAGAAGAATTAAAATGAATGGAGGAAATCATAAAACAAAACAAAACATAGCATAATACAAAAAAAAATGGTCTGTTTCTTTCTGTGATCCAATTCCATAGTTCTTTCTCTGGATGTGGAAGGTGTTTTGCCTCAGGAGTCCATTGGAAATTCTTTAAGTTCGTACATTTCAATGAAGTGCGAAGTCTACCAGAAAAATTCCTTGAACACTGTGGTTGTTGCTATGTACAAGTTCTCCTGGTTCTGCTCCTTTCACTCAGCATCAGTTCACATAAGTCTTTCCAGGTCTCTCTGAAGTCTTTCTGTTCATCGTTTCTCATAGCACAATAGTGTTCCATTGCATTCACATACCACAACTTGTTTAGCCATTCCCCAGTTGATGGGCCTCCCTTTGATTTCCAGTTTTTGGCCACCACAAAGAGGGCTGCTATAAATATTTTTGTACACATGGGACACTTTTCCATTTCTATGGTCTCTTTGGGATAGAGTCCCAAAAGGGATATTGCGGGGTCAAGGGGTATGGACTTTTTGTAGCCCTTTGGGCATAGTTCCAAATTGTTTTCCAGAATGGTTGGATCAGCTCATGAGCATGAATCTTGAGAGATACGCTTTCTCAGACAGGTAGGAACTGTCTATAACTGTGTCTGAGGATTGTTATGGAGGAGGCTTTGTAAAGATAAGTCAGAGGAATGCTCCATATGAGATGTGGGAAATGTGTTGGATTTAATATTATTGATTTAATGTGTAACTAAGGAAACCTATTGATGAATTGTCTAGAGCTTGACTCTCCTCAGTTTTTCTGTCTTTCCCACAGAGCTGAGTGGGAAAACTTTTATATTCCTAAGATTCCTATGTGACCCTGACACCATATCTGGAGAAGTTCCTGGAAGTTTTCACTGTGTGCCTGAAAGTATACAATGACCTTACAAAAAGCTGTAACCTTTTCTCCTATGCCACTGAGTCAAATTATAGTGAGATACTCCTGTTTAAGAGAAGGTTTGGGATGTATACTTTTGGAGTAGGTGACAGGTGCCTGAGACTGCTTCTGCTCCAATACACTTCTGTGCCAGCTGGGAGTTGGAGTCAGGCATTGCTGACTGGGAATCCCATGGTGATGAAGACCCAAAAGCAAGGATACTCTCTGGGGGTTGGGTTAAATATTATCTTTGGGCAAGAGCAGGATTCTTTTTGGGGGAGAGTTTGATAAAACTCAGTCCCTGATGGGGGACATTGGAGATGTGTTCATGTGGGACTTGGTGGGACTTTCAGTCCTTATGTCCTAGAATGGGCTGAACTCTGAGACAAAGGTATGTAGTCATGAAACTTAACTATAGACACAAGCCCTTACTACTCTTTGTAATCCAGCCTTTTCAGTTCACTCCTTCTTGTCTAAGAAATTAAACTTTATTTTATATATATGTATGTATACATACATACATATTAATGCATATACAGATACATACATGTATACACATAGACACATGCATATGCACATAATATATACACATATAAATATATAATACATGTGTATATATACACAATAATACACAATTTGCCTTAGTTCCTCATTTGTAAAATGAATTGGAGAAGGAAATGGAAAATCACTCTAGTATCTTTGCTCATGAAGAGTCAGACATGTCTGAGCTACAATTTAGAAGTTTAAAAAAATAAAAACTCAGCAACTCTCCTCTTCCCTTTCTCTATGTTCAGGATGGGAATCAGGAGAGCTCCAACTAGGAAGGCTCATTCTTTGCTTTTTAATTGGTTAAAAAAAGATCCATAGAAGTAGTGATTTAAGCTACTTTGGCTATCAACCTTACAACAACAGCTTTGGCGATTCCTGTATAATCATCACCAACTTATCATTAAAAAAAAATCCCATAGACCCTGACTTGCCATAGACCATTCTCTATTTACCCACTCCAGAGGAACACTGCTGAATATAGCAACTCAACAGAGATGAAGTTACTTGAAGGCAAGATAGTTTGGAGGTGGGGCTTGGAGTTGAAAGAGGATTGGGACAGCCAGAGGGTAATTTAAAGGTATAGTACTGGAGTCTAGTCAGCCAATAAACATTTATTATGATTCTACTATATGACAGGCCCTGTACTAAGAGCTAGGAATATAAAGAAAGGCAAAAGAGAGTGTCACCCCACAAGGAACTTACAGTCTAATAGGGGACAACATGCAAACCACTATGTACAAACAAGATAGAAGCAGGGTAAATTGGAGATAATTGGCAGAGGGAAAGCACTTGGATTAAGGAAGATTGGGAAAGGTTTCCTGTAGAAGGTGGGATTTTTAGGTGGAACTTGAAGAAAGCCAGAGAAGGCAAGAGATGACAGTGAGGAGAGAAAGTACGCCACGAATGGGGAATGGCCAGGGGAGCTTCCTATAGTTAGGAAATGGTATACCTTGCCCAAGGAACAGCAAGAAGGCCAATGTTACTGGAAGAAAGAGTAGATGGTATCATGTGTGAAATTTAACAAAAAGTTAAAATGAGGCACATTTCTCCAGGCAAGATAACATTAGCAGGAACATACTTCTTTCCAATAAAAAAGTCAATGACTGTCTCTGGCCAACGACCCTGAGATAATAGGATAGATCCTCTTTTGTAGGTTTTGGGGAGTATAGAACAAAGAACAGAACAGGTTAGGTAACATCATGGGGCTGAGGGCTACATGATTGGTTACAGAGCTGAGGGAACAATATAACTGGTTGGAAGTTTGGTAATGAAGTGCTTGCTAGTAATGACTCCCTCCTCTCCTGAGACTAAGAAGTGCTCATTGTTTGAGTCCAGGTGCAAGAGAGCTGTCCAGGTTTTTGGGACAGAGAATCAGACATTCTCAAAGGATAGCTTGGCGGTGTAAAGATAATAGACCTAACTTCCTTGTGTTCACACACATCGGCCAAGGTCAGCTAATTCCTTGAAGCAAGAACACAACGGTGATTAGCAGAACTAGATTTTCAAACTTAACCTGTTACAGAGTAGCTGAATTCTGAACTAAACTCAGAGACAAAGAACCATGACTTAAATAGTTACAGGACAAAAGCAGTTACTAGACAAAATCAGTTGTAACTAGGATCAATTAAAAAGACACAGGATCAATTTTAATTTTCTCAGTGGGGAGTATACAGGTGTAAGAAGACTGGAAGAAGACAGGTGGTTATGAAGGGCTTAAAATGCCAAACAGTGTATTTTCTATTTGATCCTGGAAGTGATAAGGAACCACTGGTGTTGAGTGTGTGTGTGTGTGTGTGTGTGTGTGTGTTTGTGGGCTGACATGGTCAGACTTGCACTTTTGGAAAATCACTGACAGGTGTCATGATGAAACAGACCCCAGGTAGGATGAAACCGGGTCTGATCCAGTCTCATCTGGAATTGTTTTCCTTTGTTCTCTTGTATCTTCCTGACTATCAGTCCAAAGACTTTCATAACTTCTTTCAGTGTTCACTTCTCTTTGGTGCTGATACCCTATTTAATTTCCTCTTAGTGTGTAGTGAATTCTGGCATAAGCCAGAGAAGAGGACTGGGCCCAGGGGTAATCAAGGACACAGCTGTTTTTGACCTCAGACAGCAGTACTCTGTAGTGGAATGAGGGCAATAGTGAACACATGGGTTCATACATGCAGGTGTGAGACCAGGGCCAAGTTACTTAATCTCTCTTAGCTACAGATTCATCACTTATAAAACTGATATAATAGTATTGATGAGACTTGAACACTTCATAAAGTGCTATGGAAATGTGACCTAAATAATAATAGCTAGCATTTATATAGGCCTTTTAGATTTACAAAGTACATTAGCCACGTTAGGATAAAAAAAATTCAAGAAAAATAAATCAAGAAAAAATATGCTTTAATCTGTCCTCAGAATCCAGTAGCAATAATTAATTTCAATTTCTAATAGTAATAACCTAATAGCAATTTCTTTTGCATTGTTAATCATGACCAATCGCTAAGCCCTTTTTTTCCTAAACTTTTCTAGATCCATTTTTTACAACTATAAATGAATATACTTTGAGGAAAGCACTTTGCAAATCCCAAAAAACCACAGAGATGACTTAATCAAAATATTAGCAGAAGCATTCTATTTCCTGAATCCTTTAGTATTTTCTCTATCCAAAACCTTCTGTAGCTCACAATACAATCAGATGTACAAGAGTCCTCCAGGGACATTGAAACATAAAGAAAGATGCCTAACAGCCCCAGACTCCCAGTACTGCACTGCTGTGCTATAAAGAGGTCCTATCTAGCTCTATTTCTCTCTTTCCAACATATACAGCTTCATCTCTGTAATATGACAAGCTACAACAACCCACCACAGGACGCTGGACTCTTCCATTTTCTCCCCCCATCTATAGGCAACCTCAGGGTAAGAGAGAGGGTGTTGCCTCTATCCTCTATCTGGGCATCTGGAAGAGCTGTAGGCTTCTTGTTCCTAAGACCCAACTGACCTGTTTCTTCTACTGGATTAATAACCAGACAAAAAGTTGGGTTTGCTGCAAAGGACGTTGCTAGTGACTAATGAAAGTAAAGCATATGAAGAGAAGCTCATAGCAGAAAATAGATAACATAGAGATCCCAGGAATTTTATCACTAATTTTACTTTTAATTCCTTATGTCCAGCATAGCTTCCTAGACTAAATAGCCCTTCTTTACAGCTAGACAGGCCCACAGCAGGGGACTGTCTGGTGGTAGGTAGTTCTGATCTGTCTCTTCTACTGGGCTAATAATAAGACAGAAAAATTGGGTTTCCCACAAAGGACTTTGCTAGTGACTAAGAAAATAAGGTAACTGAAAAGAAACTCATAGCACAGGTCCCACGAATTAAAAAAAACAACAAACTGCTTTTGTTCTACTTAGTGGGGCTGGTAAGACTGATACCAACTGGATCTAAAGAATATTTTAAACTGGTCAGAACCTCGCTGCTGTATCCACTCACTTCCTTGATTCGGACTTAGTAAAAGGTCTTCCTAGTTTCCAGTTCCCAATATACAATAATAATTCAGCAACTACTTATTAAGCGCCCAGTGTATTTAGGGCACTAATAACTCATGGTCCCTACCTTTGTGGAGTTTACTTTTTAGTGCCACAATTATTACTTCACAGGAGTGCCAAGGATAAGAGAAAAGACAAAATAGTTCCCAAAGGACTCCTAAGTAAGGGTAGATTACAAGTGGCCACCGACAGCTTTGCACGGGAGTGTTGTTTTTTATATTTTATTAATTTATTGTCCTCCATTTCTGAATATATTTCAATCACCTTCCCTTACCCAGAAATTCTTCTCTTATAATGTGGATTTATTAAGAAAAAAGTTTTTAAAAAGTAACTCAGTAAGATTAGTAGTATATGTAGCCTTTTGTACCCATAATTCTCCATCTCTGAACTGAAGGGGGCATATTGTATTTTTTCAACCCTTCTTTGGGTTCAAGCATGGACTTTTTAATATTTTATTATTTCCAGTAACAATTTTTAGTCTTCATTTTCTAAAATTTTTGAGTTCTAAATTCTTTCTGTCCCTTCCCCCACCTTGATAAAACAAGCAATTTGATATCGATTATACATGTGGAGTGGGTGGGATGCTTGGGCCCCAACTCTATAATCAATTTCTGCCCTGTGAGAAAATTTTCCCTTGCTGCAGAACACATTCTCTTATTGGAACAGACACAGGGGTGCCTGGCCCAAGGACTTTTGTCCCTGGCTGGCCCAAGGACTCTCTTGGAGCCAGATCCCCAAGATCCATTCCTCTGGCAACTAAACAAAAAAACAAAACAAAACTGTCTTTTATTCCTCAATGTCTGCTATCTCTGCAAAGTTATCTGCAAAACTCCCTACACTTTCCTGTCCATGGATCACTGACGCCTGCTCCCACGGTACCTGGACCCCTTAGATTACCTCATTATTCCTTTTCCTGTCCCTTTTCTACACGAAACTTTAGATTTATCCCCATTAAGTTGCAAGTTCCCCAAACAAACTTTGCCCATTACTTTTGGCATTACAATAAACTGCCTCTTGACTGAAAAACAACCTGAGTGTGTGGATTCATTCCAGGCAACTCTATGTTGGTGTTCTTGGGGTCTTATCACCCCTAACCTCTACCCCAAAATTCTTCAGAGTTATGCAAAACATATTTCCACATTAGCCAGATTGTGAAAGAAAATACAAACCAAAAAATAAAAGATAAGAAAAATAAGGAAAGTAAAAAAAAAGTATGCTTTGATATGTATCCATATTCCATCAATTCTTTCTCTGGATATGGATAGCAATTTAAAAAAAAAAGCCTAAATCCTTTGAAATTGTCTTGGATAATTGTATTATTTAGAATAACTGAATCATTCATAGTTGATCATTGTGCAATATTGCTGTTACTGTTTACAAAGTTCTCCTGGTTCTGCTCACTTCAGTGAGCCTCAGTTCATGTAAGTCTTCCCAAGTTTTTCTGAAGCTATCTTGCTCATAGTACAAAAATATTCCATCACAATTATATGCCACAATTTGTTTAGCCATTCCCCAGCTGTTGGGCATCCTTCCAAATTTAAATGAGCAGGAGTTTGATATATAATTAATCCTTATAGGTATGCTTATCAGTGAGGGAAGAGCAAGGACAATGTCTTGGTTATTCAGAGTTGTTTGAAATTTAGAAGTAAAGATATTGGAAAGAATGAGAGGTTGGAAATGGAAGACATTGGTTCCACTGGCTCCAGGACATTTCCTTAGGTATGGTAAGCAAGAAGGAAAGAAATAGAGATTATTTGAATTCCACTGAAAAAGGTTGAAACAAGTCTGCTAGAAGATGAATTGGCATGCAGAGCCATTATTTAAAGACAGGAAAGGTGTGTGTATATATATGTATATGTATGCATATATATATGTGTGTATATATATATATATATATAGATATACACATATACATATGTATGTATGTATATATGTATTGGGAAATAGAGATGAGTTTGGGGACAGGTTTTATCTCAGGCCCTGAAGGCTTTAATGTCTACCTCACCAATCTTGACCAACTGACCAAGGTCAGTCAAACGCCTACAATATGTCAGGCATTGTGATAAATGTTGGTTATAGAAATCTCAAAAAAGAAAGACAGCTCCTATCCTCAAAGAATTTATAATCTAATGGGAGAAGATAACACCCAAAAGGAAGCTGAAAGGCAGGAGTTGGGCTCCAGGGAAGATACCCAATACAGGGCATAGTGGAAAAGACAGAGAAGTCCTGAAAGTAGTATAGCCAAGTGAGAACTGAGGAGATGTTCTGATCTGATCTCTCTTTTTAAATGGGAGATTCTGGAGTTCATGGCTCATGCAGCACTACTAGTGAGAATTAAAGATGAAGAATGTCCTATTTTGTTGGATAGCGACCTCAAGTGACAATTGTATTATTTTATGATGGACACTTGCATTACATAACCTTTACAGCAGAGTTTGCACCCCAGTACTCCTGAGGCAATCAGATTAAGATGTAATTAGCAAATGTTTAACAAAATAAATAAAATCTTTAACAAAAGATGTCACGAAGAGTCAGACATGACTGAACAATAAAGAAAAAAGTTAATATGATACTGAAAGATATTTGTTTCTATTTGAGTTTGACATCACTGCTCTACAGCTTATTAGAAAATGAGTCCCTCTAGACAAAATCCATATTTGCCTTATGTTAGGGGGAGCTTAGAGTTCCCAAGGGAAGATGGAAACATCAGCAAGATGACTCCTTGACCCTGGTGATCCAGACCTGGCAAACATCTTGGGAGTGCCAGTGCTGAATGGGACCAACTCCATTCAAAATACTGGAAGAACATTAAGGGCAGTGAGCTATAGTGTATTACCAAGATAATCCAGAATTTCTGTCCAGAACCTTGTAAGAAGATAGATGTCAATGTTGTCAAAGGGCACTGCAGAAGCAGTGAACTCTTCATTCAAAGGTGAATTCAGAACAGATGACTCTCCAATGCCTTAAGAATAGTTATATCATCTGAGGAAGAAATTTATTGTATGAATGATATGGGAGGGAAGTGTTTCTGAGGAATAGCATAAGCAGCCCATCTCCACTACACCTCACCCTTTTGAGAACAATCTCAGAAAATTTTTTTCTCTGAAATGTACAACCTCAGGGACCACTTGATGGAACTCTTAGTCAACTGCCTCATTTCAAAGTCATATTTTTGTAGGCATATCTGTAGTAGTGACATTGATGGACAAAGAAAGAATAGATTCATGTGTGTGAGTCTTTTAAGACCTTGAATATGAAAGCTGACATGGATCAGGACAGCATACCTCAAGAGGAGATAAATGCTGTCAATCAACCTGCTGGGAAGATTTGAGATAATGTGGACTGTGGACAGATGGAGAAACTAGAGGATATGAGGAATGGAGATTCAAGCACTGGAGCCCAGATCAGAACATCTTCTCAATTCTCACTTGGCTATACTACTTTCAGGACTTCTCTGTTTTTTCCACCATGCCCTGTATTGGGTACCTTCCCTGGATCCCAGCTCCTACTTTTCAGCTTCCTTTTGGGTGCTATCTTCCCCCATTAGATTATAAATTCTTTGAGTGTAGGGACCATCTTTCTTTTTTTTCAATCTGCCTTATCAGCAACTTTACCATTTTTTTTGCCCCTTACTCTGTAGCATGAGTTTCAGAGGCAATAGATTACAATCCTTTGGTGATAGTGTGATCATGTATCTCAATTCCTCTGCTAAGTGATTTATTTCAGTTTGAAAGTTTGGCTTTAAAAATGTATATTTCTTGACTGGTCTGCAAATAAAGATTCAAAATGAGCACAGCTGATTTTTCCGTTTCCAGCTGGGTTGGGAAGTCAAGTCAAATGAATTCTTTCTATATATCTTATATGGAAGCTAATTGTTCACATGAGTTCAGAGTTGAGAAAACAGTTGGGTTCAAAACAATCAACTTTACAAGTACAATGTTGTGGCAATATGGTTGAGATAGCAATGCATCTGAAAAAAAAAAAAAAGATCTAGAGGTTTTAGTGGACCATGAGCTCAACTTGAGTTAACACTGACATGGTAGCAAATAAAGCTAGTAGGATTTCAAATATTCAAGATTAAAGGGATGCTAGTTGTACTGTATCCCATTCTGCTTTGACCTCATATGCATATTATGTGATTGACTCTGGGACCCACATTTTAGAGAGGGCATTGATAAATAAAGACTCCAGTGGAAGGCAATCAAGATGATAAAGGAACTCAAGATCATGCCATATAACAATTGACTGAAGGAATTGCAGATGTTTTACCCTTGATAAGAGGACTCTTAAGGGGGAAGGAATACCCCTTTTGGCCCCTGAAGAAGTGGGAACAATGATCAGACATTGAAATGAGGCAATTTTAAGCTTGATGTAAAGAAAATTCAAACTTTTGAAAAGTGTAATGGGCTGCTTTGGGAGGTAGTTTGCTCCTTCTCACTGATTTTCTTTAAGCCAAAGTTGTGTGACCATTTATAAGGTGTGATACAGAATTTAATTTTTTGCTCAAGTAAAGATCTGGACTTCATGACGTTAGAGATCCTTTTCAACTCTAAAGACTGTGATTTTTGTGACTGATGATTCATATCTTTGAATATTGGAATTTGGGTAACTTGGAAGATATTGACAGAAATAGTGAAATGGATAAATTAGAATGAGGAGCAGGGTTTTTGGGGAAAATGTTCCTAATGTTTTTACTTCAATTACTTTTGAAACTAGACTTTTGGTGTATTCTTTTTCTTTTCAATTGCATGTCAGCTGCTAGGGCTGATGAGATGATAAAGTAGAAAGGTTTTCTGTTTTTGGTGCAAAAGAATTGCCATCAAGTTGTGGTATAACTCTGCATGTTATAGGAATATTTACAATGGGAACAAAAGGCAGCAAAATAGAAATTCTTGAATTAGTTTCTCAAAGAGCCATTTAGAATCTTTGAGTTTCCTGAAATGTCTTCCCAAACATGCTTGAGAAAAGGAGGTTTTTCCTTTTTCTGAATTTCAAGACTTTCTAAAATTGTTTTTTCTTCTTTCTTGGGGGCAATAAAAATAAGACGAGAGTTGTGAAAAAGTAAAATAAAAATTTTAAATGAGTCAAAAGTGGAAAGGATGCTGACATGTTGGAGGGTATTTACTTGAATACCAAGTAAAAGAGTTTGATCATTACTTGGCATGCTGCAAAGATATTTTGAGCAAAGGGATATCAATGTTAAGTCCTGCCTCTGACACATACTGGTTGTGTGATCCTGGACAAGTTGTTTAACCTCTCAGTGCTCTTGGTTACACTCTAAAACCATGAGTTGGAATAAAGGTGCCAACATGCATTGGTATGAGGAGTTTCCTCATCCAGAAATTTCCTAGAGGAATGTAATTGTTATTCTGGTCCGTACCCCTGTAACAAGATGATAGCAGTGCATAAAAATTATTCTGACTCTCCACAGTCTTACCTCTGTTTCTGACACTAAATTGCTGGATGGTTTTTGGTAAATCACTTAAACCCTCCAGTTTTCTCATCAATATAAAATTGACTTCGATGATACCTCAGGTCCATTGAAGCTCTTACATGCACTCTTATATGCTCTCTAGTGCACTTCAAATTATATGGAACTTATTATAATTAGGTCCTCTCTTAATCCATTTATGGATATGTTAGAAATTCTATACTGTGCAGATATATTTAAACTGAATTAATATGGTGCTTGCAGTCACTTCTGTTAAAAATGGTACATGAAATCATTGGTCAAGAATGTGGGTACCTATTACATTATCTTCATATTGATAAATCAGATTTAATTTGCAACATTTTAAGTTTTAGTGCCTTTAAAGTTTACTCCTTTTTCCAGGAATTCCAACTCTCCCATTTCAGTGAGTTGAGGGGAACGAGTGAAAGAGCAGCCTTGACAGTTCCCAGGGCTAACGTGATTCGGTCTCTGACTAGAAGAGTAGAAGCATGGGTAGAGGCAGCTGGCCAAAACCCCAGGAGTGAGCCTACATAGTAGGCTCTTCAAGGATGGCAAGATGTCAAGATAGATGTTCCCCTATGGGAACCTGAAGTCTTTTTCTCTGGACACAGAAAAGTCTGTTAATATTCACTTTATCTTTACAAACAATATGTCTGGATGTACTTATTGGGAATCCAGTTGGGAAAAGTCAGTTGAAGGGGGAGCATCTCTGGAGAAGAAAGATTTTTACACTGAAGTGTTTTGCCAGAACATTGTCCCTAGTGGTGGTGGTGGGGGGAGTAGAAGCATATTAAAGCCCCTTCCTTATTTCAACTGAAAATATTAAGAAATAATATCAAAAATCTTTTCAGACTTTTCTCTTTAGGAAAGTGGATAGAATAAAAGGCAAGACCTTTCTTCAGGAAAATGGATTTTAAAGGCAATAACCAAACTTGTTTTTTGTCCTGTTTAGATACTAATCTTTCCCATCCTCTGAAGGCATTGGCCTCTTTTGACCAATCCATTGGAGAAAATCCACTGTCTATCAACTAAAGAGGGAGAATGGTCATTTCTGTCTAAGCCAAATGAATCTTTGTGGGTATTAATTAAACACTGAATCAATCAATAAACACCAAGGATTCCCAGAGACCAGGCAAGCAGAGCCATAATGCCCACTTTTTCTTTCAACAATTCTTGTCATTCCCAGTCTCCAGTTTCTCAACCCCATACTACTTATAAGTAGTAGAGAAGTATGAGCTTTGCTTCAAATTCAGGGCCAAGTATATTTAGTACACTTGAACTGTTTATAATATTTGTGTTCAATACATAAGTTTTATGGACCCCAAAACTGCTTGAGAAACACACAGTTGCTTAGATCAGCTTTTTGCCCATGGCTCACTTCAGGGCATCCTTGACTTCCTTATTTCTCAGGCTGTACACAACAGGGTTCAAGAGTGGTGTGATGAGAATGTAAGTAATGGAGAGTAATCTGTCTTGTTCTATTGAATTCTTTGATTTGGACTTGAGATAGGTAATGTAGGCACAGTCATAGTGGACAATGACCACTGTGAAGTGGGAGGCACAAGTGACAAAAGTCTTTTTCTGCCCTTCAGCTGAGGCAATCTTGAGGATGGTGGAGGTAATGACAAGGCAGGAGATGAAGATTAAACCCATGGCCATCATGATCTTTCCTAAACTGACCACAAAGTTAATGATCTCATTGATTGTGGTATCTATACAGGCAAGTTTCATCATGGGGTGGATGTCACCTTGGCTTCACAGAAACGCAAGATCAATATGGATGTCACCTGTACAGATGACAGGGTCAGACCAATGGCACATGCCCCAACCACTCCTCTTTATTCATGACAATCATATATCTCAGGGGCTTGCAAATGGTAACATAGCGGTCATACCCCATTGCTGTGAGCAGGAAGCAGTTGTTGATGGCCAAAGTGACAAAGAAGAACATTTGAGTGGCAGAGCCTTCCAGTGAGATTGTCTGGCTGCATCATATGAGTCTGGACAACATTCGTGGGATGATGACCAGTGTGTACAAGGTCTTGAAAGTGGACAAGATGCTCAGGAAGAAGTACATAGGGATGTGGAGATGGCCATCAATGCAGATGACCGTCACAATGATGACATTGCTGGCCAGGTTATAATGTATAAAGTGAGGAATACTACAAAGAGTGTGATCTGGTGTTCATGGAAGCTGGAAAATCTCTGGAAGGTGAACATGGTCCCCTGTGTGTAGTTCTTTCTGTGCATTGAGAAATCCTCGAATCTGAACACAATGAAGGGAGTCAGCATGGGGAAGTTTTCATTTTCAATAGGATTTTAGCTTATGGGAAAAGAAATATGGACAGTGTCAACCAAAATGTACTCAGTAATCTCCTTATGGTCAAAAAGTTTCTTGCAAAGTGAGTGAAATCATTTACCGAATCACTCCCTTTAAGAATGAACATCAATGGAGACTAGACAAACTCTTTAAAAGTTAATCAGGGATGACAACAACAATAACAGTTTCCTGATTAGATTGTAAACTCCTTGAGTGCACAGATTATCTTTTGCCTCTTTTTGAATCCCCAGTGCTTACACATAATAGGAACTTAATAAATGTCTATTGATTAATTATAAGGAATAATAAGAGGTAGCATTAAAATAATGCTTTAAGGTCTTCAAAACATTTTATACACGTTATTGCCTTTGATCCTTTTTTGAAGTGGGTATTATTTTTACACTCATTTTATGAGTGAGGAAACTGAGTCACTGAGAGGTGAAATGGTCACACAACCAGTAAGTACCTGAGGCAGGACTTTAACCTCAGTTTTTCTGATTATGAGCCTAGCACTCTCCTCTCTACTATCTAGCTGCTTGGGTGAGGTATCACTATGTTACAGCATGTTTTCTGAGCTTTTCTGGGAATGCCCTTCTTCCTGCTATTTAAGTCCTCAAAAAGTCTTTCAGTTCATGTCTTCATATTTTTCTCCTTGTTTCTACTCATTCCATTTGTATTCAGGATAATCTAGAAGAGGGATGATCATATTTGATGTGTCTCAATTCAGTAACAATCTCTTAAGAAAAACTTATTTAATTTGTAAAATTTAAACCTATGAACATACTTATGATTTTAAAGAACTGACATTTTACCCACTATCTTGCTCTTGTTATTTCCTCTTGTCTGTGGGAGTCACCTAGTACCACTGACAACTAAAGTCTTAAACTCAATGGCCCACAACTATGTGTCATTTTCCAGGCTCAGCAAGTGTCACTCCCACCCATTTCCCACCAATCATTCATATGCGGGGTATCAATAAACATCTATCCTACTATTTGTTTTCTTTGTTCTATGTTAAGCATTGTGCTAGGTCTTGAGGTCAAAAAGAAAAGAAAATGAAATGATTCCCACCCTCAAGGAACTTCTTTTGGGGGAAGATATATACATTTAAAAGTATAGATAAAACTTATACTTACTCCTGAAGGAGTACTGTCAACTTAGTCGTTAGCATGCTTATTGGTTACAAATTGAATTATAGGAATCTACAGAGAGAAGAAATAATGAATTGTGTTGGAGTAGCCTTCCCAGAGCTTGTTGTACAAATGGGCACTGCCCCCTCAACTGAAGCCTTGCACCATTATTCTAACACACCTTGATTATTTCTCCCTGGTGTAGGCTCCTATAAGACTTGGACTCAGGGCCAGCCACAGGCTTGACATTAATTCTGTTCTGTATTGTGTTAGTTCTTTCTGTCACATGCATACATCTTGTCATTGCAAGCAGATTCTAAGAGCCTTCAGGGTCAAGATTGTATCTTAGACTTCATATATATTTTCTATAGTGACTAGAACAGTTCTGGGTACATAGTATTTTGATTGATGAACAAATCATGCATATAATAAACAGATGCTGCTGCAAATCTTTCCCAGCTGCATCCATAAACAACAAACATGCTGAAGACAGGATAGCAAATTCAAGGTGGGATTTATTTTTTTTAATTTTTTTAAGATATCATGGGGATTTTTGCATATTTGTGTTTTTTATCATGTTGGCTCTTTGGTGTTCTTTGAGAGGAGAGGGAAGAGCTAGAACTCTGGCTCATGGAGCTTTTGCAAGTAATGAAGTGGATTCTCACAACAGGCAGCTTGGAGAGCCATTCTGAATTTTCCCTATATGGCCCATATTCATAGAAATCAGACAAGAGGGATTTTTCTTGTGCATTACTTTTTGACATGCTGAGGCAAAGTGACAACTTATTTTTAATTCCTAAGTTTTTGTATTACCTGAAAGGAATATGCCTTTTCTCTTTTCCATAGGTATGAAAATAATTAGAATATCCTAGCTACTTTGGCTAACAATAATAGCTGTTAATTGTATACACTGACATATATAATTATGCTTCTAACAATACAAGCCAGGAAGGTGCGCTAGGGAGTTAAGCAGCTGACACACTTGACCTACATAAGTTTTTGTATAAACCTGTTCTATTTAAATGGTTATTGGCATTCTCTGAAATTGTGTTTGGCCTTTCTACTATTGCTAGAGGCTATCATCACCAGCCTGTGGAGAGAACATCTGTACTCATAGATAGTCTGGTCCATAGTAGGTACTTAGTAAATACTTACAGAATGGTTAATTACCTCACACTGTAGTGTACCTCCTTCTGGTGGTAAAATATGAGTAAAGGGCAAAATCGTAGGATTGTAGATTTATAGTGGGGAAGAGATTTTAGAGATCACTTAATCCTACTTTCTTATTTTACAAATGAGTAAACTGAGACTTAGGTTGTGACTTGCCCAAGGTCAATTAATTAACATCATAGGTAAGGCTGGATTCCAAGTCTTTTTTAGCTACATGTCCAACACATTTTCCACTATGAGTGAGGATTAAATACGAATGCTGATTCCACAGCAGATACTGACCAAAAGGAGTACATGGTGGGCAGAGAAATACTAATGATGATAAAGATATTGATAGATGTTGACATTTAGATAGTATTTTAAATTTTGCAGAGACCTTTACGTTTAATATCGTATTTGAGACCCAGTATAATCCTATGAGGTGAGGATTATAAGCATTTTTCTCTCCATGTCATAGCTGAGGAAATTTAAACTCAGAATAAATGGGAAGGAAAGAGCTTCCCTCTGCATCTGGGTAGATCTTAAGCCAAATAACAGGCTATAGGAAGTCTTCTACCTCCGGCATTGTAGGGGAATACTTCTTTTTGGAATTTGTGATGCAATAAAATAAGCAGTTTTGTGACAAGAGACTCTCACTTTGGAGTCTTTAGTACAAAGGAATCTGAGAACCATTAGTCTTACTAATTTAGGAAAATGAAGACCCTGTAAACTACAGAGTAAATTATTAGAAGTATGGCACTTATGTGACAATGTCCTCATTAAAGGTCAGGGTTCTGTTAATAGAGTAATATTGGGAATAAATTTAAGTTAAGTCTTGACCAGAGACTTGAGGCTATTTACATGTAATAGGCATGGCAGAGGATGAGAACTATGGTTAGAAGATTTTGTAATGTATAAATGAGCCTGGGTAACAAACTGTGACAAGCAATTTTGTCATCTGGGTCAAGTCACAGAATAAGATATTTCTGTAGGATCAAAGATTTAGAGATGGAAGGGACTTTAAAAGTCATCTAGTCCAACCTCTCATTTTACAGAAAAAGAAACTAAGTCACAAAAAGTGAAGTGATTTAACTATTGTTGCACAGTTAGTGGCAAAGCCACTTTAAAATCCAAATTCTAACTCTAACACTTTGCATTGGTCCTTGCAGTAGTAGGTGCTTAATAAATTCTTATCAGCTGAGTGCACTGACCCATGATGACTTCCTAGACCAAGGCAGGAGAAATAGTTCATGGTGATATTTAAAAAAAAAATTATTTAATTTTTAATTTATGGAATAAAACAAGCATTTCCATAAGATAGCATGATAAAAAGATGATTGCATATGAAACTGCAAATCTTTTATGAACATACTTGCTAATTTCTTTAAATATATAATAAAGTTATCATGTAAATTTATTTTTCCCCTTTTTCCCCTTCTCCCCCCTCTGCCCCCCAGATGAGCCCATTGTTGGAAATACTAATGATGGAGTTAGGAGGAGGGTAGGTCCAGACCAGGGAAGAATCTGGGCTGCAGCATTTAGTGAAATGAAGTCAACAATCTACTATTTTTCTGTTTTTATTAATTATTGTCACTAACTAGCTCTTAATTGAGAGATATTGTGCTGTAGTGTAATGTGTTTGCCACATATTGACTTAGAAATTCACAAATTCACATTATTTATATTTTATTGTATTTTTATTTATTTTGTTCAACATTTATCAATTACATTTTAATCTGGTTTGGACCCTATTCAGGAGTTTTGCAGCCAAGTTTGATAACTCTGCTGTAATGGTTGACTCCTGGTATTAGGAAGACCTGGGGTTAAAGTATCACTTCTGATTGTGTGAACAAGGAAAAGTCAATTAATCTCTCATTTCTCCCAAACAACTCTCTAAGGCTGTAAGTTGCAGATGAGTTGATATTGTACATCCCTGGAGAGAAGTTCTGGGAAAGGGGTTTCATGCTGATGAAATCATAGGGCCAGATTGGGAAAAATAATGCCTCCCTCCTCTCCCAATTGAAATGCTAAATTTGGCTGTTTTTATTTGTTGAAAAGAAGTGTAGTCATTTCCCTCTGCATTTTGGAGTCATAAGGCAAAGTCTGAGTATGTGACCTAGAAACAATTCTTCCAATAAGAGCAATAGCTTGGTTCAAGGTTTAGGCCAAAGACATCAAAAGAAAACAGAATTAAGTTAAGGGAACACACAGTTATCTGGGAAAGTTACTTACTTTTTCAGGTCCGCAGTTTCTTCATTTCTAAAATGAGATGTTTTTACTAGAGGCTAACAATCTATGGTTGTATAGCCTACTTTAAAAAATCTTTCCTTTAAGGCTTTAAAAGGGTTATTTCACAACAAAGTTGAGCCAGGAAGCTGTATTGTGCCGTGGAATTCAGAAGAGCAATCAGGACTACAGGTAGAGATTTAGAAATCCTCTGCACAGGGACCATAGTCCAAATAATGAGATTAAATACACTTTCCCACTTTGGATTTTAGTTTCTTCATCTGTACAATGAAACGGTTTCACTAGCTGTTCTCAAAATCTATGGAATGTTGATAAATTCTCATGGTGGACGTTGCAACAGGTTGTGTATGTGGATATAAAAGATATTTGAGTGCCTTTAATGTCAAATGCTTCAGTGGGTACAAAGCAGTCTAAGATAACTCCTGCTGTCAAAGATAATATCATCCTGTTGGAATCAAGACACACGAAGTTAAATTAGAGATTATAAAAAGTTCAAGAGAAGACAAGAAATATCATAAAGTAGCATGTGATTAGTTGACATAAGATATTATGGGGTGAGTTAATTAACTGACAAATGAATAGTGCATATCTGATCCTCAGGAGGCTAGAGGAAGGAAAGATCAGATCTGGTAATGGGAGTAGGTAAACTTCATGGGGCAAGTGGCATTTGACTTCGGTGATGAAGGATGAGTAGGATTTGAAGAAATATAAAACAGAAGAGGGAATTTTATGACTTCAATTTAATAATTAATAGGTAGCTTATTCATTTAGTGCCTACTATAAACCAGGAAATCTATTTGATTTTTAAAGCCCTCCATTACCTGGCCTTTTCCTACCTTTCCACCTCCTTATACTTTATTCCCTTCCATACAGTCTGTGATCCAGTGGCACTGTTCTCCATACAAGACACTCCATCTCTCAACTGCAGTCATTTTCACTGGTTATTCCCTATACTTGGAATCCTTTCTCTCCTTCTTGGCTTCCCTAGCTTCTTTTAAATCTCAGTTCTGATTCTATCTTCTGCAAGAAGCCTTTCCTGGTCTCCATTAATGCTAGTGCCATCTCTCTGAGATGTACTCTCTTTTTATGTATATGTGAGTGTGTGTGTGTATGCACACATACAAATATGTTTATACACATATTTATACATACATGTATACTATATACACACATATGTACTCATATTTACACATTATATATAGTACACACATATATATGCACACATATTCACATGCACATACATAATTTTTTTTGTTCATAGCTGTTTGCATGCTGTCTCCCTCATTCGACTGTGAGATTCCTGAAGATTTGAGTTATTTTTGCCTCTCTTTGTAACCTCAGAGTTTATCAAAGTGCCAGGTGCATAGTAAGTGCTTAATAAATGCTTTTTGACTTAGACATTGGGAATACAAAGACATCACAGAACAATCCTTATGCTCAATAGTTTGCATCACACTGAGGAAAATAATATATGCACAAACAAATACATATAAATAAAAAATAAGTTCAATCTTTTTTTTTTTTTGGCAGAGGTGAAGGGCAAGTGTAAGTCATTGGTAAGAAAGGTCTGATGAATGAAGTGGTTTTTGAACTGAATATTGATTGAAGCTTAAGATGCTAAGAGATTGAGGTAAAGAAGAAGTGCATTCCAGGTGTAAGAAATAGCTTGTTCAAGTGCACAGAGACTGGAGATGAGAGGCTGCATGTGAAGAATAGAAAGTAGGAGTGTTTGGCTCGGATGCAGAGAACGTGAAAAAGATGGATAGAATTCTGGACAGATTCTTGAATTTTGTCAGAGAGTCAAAAAGGTCCTTGGAACCTTTGGATGGTTGGCCCTTTGATTTAGGCATATCACTTTGGGAATTATGTGGAAGATGGATTGGAGAGAGGAGCAACTTCAAGTGAGGAGTCCAATTAGCAAGCTACTGTAATAGTGCAGTCAAATTAGGGTAGTAGCTATGTGAATGGAAGGTTGGTGACTATACCAGAGATGTCATACAGGTGAAATGCATGAGACTGGACAACTGATTGGGCATGGTGAGAGTAGGGAGTTGAGGCAGAATGAAAAGTCAAGAATGACTCTGAAGTCATGGGGGATTTGAGGTCTAATTAAATGTTTAGAGTTTTCTTGAAGAGCTTACCATTGAATGGTTAGTATGGGACTGGGTGACAAATCCACAGAAATATTTATGAAGGAGAGATCCAAGCAGAGTTTTATGCTTCTGTGAAGGAAGGAGAGATTTTTTTTTACCCTTTTGTGGGAAGGAGTGAGGATCAAGGAAGATTTTAGCACCCAGCTAAATTCTATTCAACTAAGTGGGGAACTTAGACTCTAATGCCTGTCATCTATGGCTGTACCCCTAAGCCTGGTGTACTTAATCACTACTCAAGAATGTAGGAATAGGGAAGGCTGTGGCAAAAGCCAGAAAATATACCCTACAAAACAAATCATATATTATCACTTCCTTGAAACATGGAGTTTGGTTAAAATTGATTCCATAGACTCTTTCTTTCTCCCAGGCCTGTTATAGTCTTTGTGTTATTTTTCTTCCTTCAAGACTGCCCTTGATCCCTTGTATCTTGATTTCACCTGGGTAAAGATATTTTTGTATAATTATGTAGGAGAGTGAAAACTCATTAGGATCCACCAGAGCAATGTCTCTGGTAGTCTTGTTTGGGGAGGGGATGTCATAGTGTAAAAAGACAGGGCAGATAGCAAAAGGGCATGAAGGAAAATAAAACATGATCAAAAATCAAAAGTAAAAGCTACTTCTCCAGATTTTGATATTCATTTGTG
The DNA here is from genome assembly GCA_023548195.1 of Bettongia penicillata ogilbyi. NCBI lineage: Eukaryota > Metazoa > Chordata > Mammalia > Diprotodontia > Potoroidae > Bettongia > Bettongia penicillata. The sequence continues at coordinate 1,656,780 of JAJHZJ010000630.1, forward strand.
TACATAAGCATCTATGTGTTTATATGTATATATAGTATCTGTACAGTATATACATATATATACAGCAATGTAGTTGCTATAAATTTAATCTATTAAGTTAGATTCTATTCCTTTCTGATTCACTATTGCCTGATGTGATAAGAGCAAACCCATTAATTACCTAAATAAATAATTTTTTGTTTACCTTTTCAATTTTCGTCAAATTCCTGTATTAGGTCTTAGCCTATCAAGTTTTTAGCCTCCTGATTTGTAATCCTGTGGGATCCATTCAGTAAGCCAAATCATCTATCATCCTCATGTGACCCACTTAACATCTCTGGATGTAAACTGTCTTCAGAACATCTTATTATAAGACTATAGAATCTTAGAATTGAATGGGAGTCAACTGGTCCAAACTTGTCATTTTGTAAATGAAGAAACAGTCTCAGAATGGTTTTGTGACTTATTCAGATCAGACAAATGTGTAGCAGAAGGCTAGAACTGAGGCCTTTGACTCCCAAATGAATGAAAAAAGCATTTATTAAAGATTTACTATGTGCTAAGTACTTTACTCTTCCTTTAGGATATAAATAGAAAAAGTGAAGTAGTTTTTGCTCCCAAGGAGCTCACATTTCAATTGGGGGAAACATTACATTTAAGAAAACTCAACTATAGGACATATGGAAAGTCCAGCAAGTCCCAAGAATACAATGGTAGTCTTGTAAGCAGGTAAATGATGTAGTGGACATACCAAATGATGTGACCAGAGTTCAAACTGAGCCTCAGGCAATTAGTAGGTGTGTGACTTTGGACAAGTCACTTAACCTCTGTTTGTCTCAGCTTCCTCATCTGTGAAATAATAGAATCTACATCCTTGGGCTATCATGAGGATCAAATGAGATAGTAATCGTAAAGCCCTTGGTACAGTGCCTAATGAATGGGAGACACTATAGAAATATTAACTATTATTATAATAGTGATGGGATGAATGCCAGGGTCTGAGATTGTCTCTACTGTTATGTTGTCTTATCTGAGGTTATGTATTTATCAGTATACTTGTTGTACTTTTCACTCATACGCCTTAAAGTAAAGCATCTGCCTTTCCTTTTGGACCAACATTTTCCTTTCATGGGCAGGACTAGGCAACTAGAAGCCTCTATTCTGATCTTCTCAGATACCACACTGTTGGCCAGTATGGATATGACTGAAATTGGTTCAGGCCACTTTATTCTCTGGCCTATTCTCTAAGTTATGTTCCTGTCACATTGGAGACTGAGATAAACCCTTGCCAAGAATCCTCCATCTCAGGCTGCCCATGGGAGCCATGTCATGTTTCTCAGTGTCTACTTGCCATTCCCTTACTTCAGTCAAGGTTCTTTTCTAAGCTGGTAGACTGTAGCAGCTGTAGAACTGCAAGTGAGCCTGTGGATGGTGTTTGGAAACAAACAAACAAACACCACAGTTGTCTTTGAACAGCACATGGGAGGTGTTGGCATCTATCTCTTCTGCTTTTTTAGTCAAAGTCTGGACAGTGTGTAAGAGGCAGCTTTGGCTAGATGTGAGAGGTACCTTTGGGATGGATGTATTCTCCTTCTAGTTTGGCTGGATTAGTGATATTGAGGATCCCTCTGCTTCATATTCCTTCAACAAAGAAAAGTGGAGGTATAGTAAAGCCAATGGCTGGGTAGAACCAGGGAAGGGCTCACTAGGCCAACTTGAAGGATTATAGAGGGTTAACATTCCCAATGAATTTTTAAGAAATTGGTACAGTGAGTGGAGTGCTGGACCTAAAGTCAGGAAGATCTTAGTTCAAATCCTACTTTGTATACTAACTAGCTGTGTGATCCTGGGCAAGTCACTTAACCTCTAACTGCCTTAGTTTCTTCATCTGTAAAATGAAGAAGATAATAACATCCTGGGGCTGTTGTGAACATAAAATTATTTAATAAATAAATTGTTTAATAAATTTAAAAAATATTTAATATGCAAACCTTAAAGTGCCATATAAACTATTAAATGATTTGCCCTCAAGTTATGGGTATGTACACATATTTTTTAGAAATTAGGAAATGACAGCTATCTAACAAAAATTACACAAATGAGAGTGTGGTAGTACAACTGCTAATATTTCCATACTTTTAAAAGAGTTCAAAATGGAAAGTTGTGGCATGTAGGATGAGAGTAGTAAAGTGGAAGATAAGCAAACTTTATCTATAGCAAGAAGATAGGAACCTAATAGGGATAATAAGCAGTTGAAATGCTACCTTACTCTTCAGGATCTGAAGGAAGAGAAAGGATATATTTTTAATTTGATCCACATATAGAAGATATGCATACAACAAAAAGACCAAAATGGGCCCCCAACAGTTGGGAGGACCTTCTTTATAAGATTTATGAGAAGACACAGAAAAGAGGGGCAGAGGAAGAGCAACATGGATGCATTACCATCTGCATTGTGGAAGGAGTGGTCACATCAATAAGGTTGTACATCTGTTGAAATACCAAAGCAAGGAAGGATCAGCACAAGATACTTTAGGATAAAGGTTTTTAACCTGGGGTCCAAGAACTCCCAAGAGGTCTGGGGATAGATTTTTGGGAATCTTGAACTTGGATAGGAAGAAAAATTACATCTTGATTTTCACCAACTTCTAACTAAAACCTAGTTTCCCCTTCAATTGTATAAAAACATTATTGTGAAAAGGGATTCTTAGGCTCTACCAGCCTACTAAAGGGATGTATGATAAAATACAGGGTAAGAACCCTCTCTGTGAGAGAATGATTGCTTATGTGAAGAATGAGTTATTGCTCTTTCAACAGAGAAATACATAGATCAGGGAGTCAAAGAAAGATGACTAATACAAAGGCACAGACAAGGAAAGTTCACATGAAAGACTGATGTTGAGGTGACGAAGAGCAGAAAATACCAAGCCTGACAATGGGCAATGTTCTTCCCCCTCCTTCCAGTTGGTAATTACCTCTTCAAACAGGTACGTCATTTTGTTTGCTTTTCTCTTATGCATGTCAATGTATTTTGTATTATTGTTTTCTGCTTATGTGTATGTAGTATACCCTAACTATTCTTTAGACTTTACTAGGGAAGCATCGTGTCTTCTCTGAACCTGGGATCTCCCCTGGCTCCTTACATAGTATTCTGCACATATACGGTGCTTAAGGAAGGCTAATTGAATGGGATTGCAGAACAATTAGGGAAACAGCCAGATAAATGCATAGGATTGCAGATGAACTATTTAGGGGATGAGAAATGCTAAGAAAAGATGTCATATAAAGTTTCTCAAATGGGCAGTGGGGAGAAAGGAATTTTTCTATAAAAATTATATGAAAATAGCTTATAGTAAACCTGTGGCACATTTATGTGAGGTCTGTAAAAAACAAAACCACATCATTATGCCAAGGATAGATAAAATGACTTCTTGGAGAGTCTGTGATGACCTAAAACTGTTGAAGGAACAAAGAGAGGAAATACTAATAGTGCTGTACTTGGAATCAGGAAGACTCATGTTCAAATATGGGCTCTGATACTTGGTGGCTATGCTTTGGTCAACAAGCAAGTTATAGCTTCTCTGTTTTCTCATCTTTAAAATGAGGGGGTTGTGCTCAGTGGTGTGTAAAGATAGAGCAAATGTGGCTTAGCTTGGTGTACTACAGATCATTTTTGACCTAGGGGATTAATGTATCAGTATTGTATTTTAAATTGATCTAGACATCCTTCATGCACACAGAAGTAGGCACTAGTCACAGGGCCTTGAAGTACAAGTCCTCAATGTGGACGGGTCTATACACCTTTCCTGACCAGAGGAACCACCCTCCCTTTCCCCACCTCCATCCTATAAGTGAAAATGTCTTTGCTTCACACACAAGTTAAAAATTAAATAGAAGCTGAATCCAGCTACTAAAAACCCATATATTTTAGTGAATAATGTTATATCTAGCAATTGTATCCTCTGATAAGACACTCTTATCTTGGGGGGAGGAAGAAGCTTCCATTTATAAGCCACTTTTCTTCCTCTATTTGGAGGAGAGAGCCTAGGATGGAAAGGAAATTCTTCCCAGAATAGTCCCCACTGTCCCAAGCAGCAGGCCCTACTACACTCCTTGCCCATTACTCAACCCTCAGCCTTCTCCCATTGTGAGTGTCCGTGTTCCTCCACTATTTCTCTTCTATTTTCAATCTGGAGCAAACCCATACTCCTATTGCACTGTATTTGGCTGTAGAATACATCATTTATCAATAAACATGAGCTGAAGCAAAAAAAAAATGAGGGGGTTGGACTAGAAGATCCCTCAGATCCTTTCTAGTGCTAGGTCTATGATTTTATGAACTCTGGCTATTGAAAAGAAAAAAATTCTATAAATAGAGTAGTTTTTGAAAGTTATCATTTTGCAAAAGGTTCTTATATTTCTTTCATGCTCTGGATCTCCAGCTCCTCACCAGAGCTGGAGTGATAGCTAGCAGAGAGGGGGTCAATTAGAAGTGATGCCAATCATGACTGAACATGGCGAATGTACACAGGTGTTTGCAGCTGTTCTGTGGAGCCCTTTCTATTGAGACGACATGGTTCTGATAATGACTTCTATAAATAACAAGCTTAGTACCTTTCCAATCTTGCTATGAATTATTATGGTTTGAATATCACTTACATCTCATTTGGAGCAACTGACTCTGAGACTGTGATAAATTCACACCAAGCTCCTCTGAGTCCAGAAGATCCACTAGATGAAGATTATTTTGATCCCTAGGAAAAGGAGGTGTGGCAAAGATGGCTCTGGGAGGAGGAGTCATCTTGTCTACCCCTGGTGTCCTAGGCTCTTTACTTGAAGGAGAGGCTCAGAGGAGTTAGAATATAAACAAGTTGCTTGGGGATCTTGTTATAGATGCAGCTCATTTCTGGGGAATTCAAGGTGGGTAACTAAAACAAAATAGAACTCTGTGGCAAAAAGCTGTCTTTCCTTTAGAAACAAAGGTAATTAAGCCTGTATACATTTGGTACTTCATACTACACTTTGTGAGGTTGATATAAAGGGTCACATGTGAGATTCACAACTATGAAAAGAGTAACTTGAAAAAATTGTAATTCAGTTTAAAATAAGTGAAAATTGCCTGTCAATTAAAGGTTTAAGATATTTCAAATTTGGAATCATTTCTTTCTTTCTATATTGAAACCTGAATACCAATAAGATGTTCATTTGCTACCATTATGTCTATATATACATAAGAAGCAGCAATGTGTAATGGACATAATATTTGGAAAGACCTTGGTTCAAGGACTGCCTTTGACACATACTAACTGTGTGACCTTGGACAAGTTACTTAACCTCTTAGTGCCCTAGGTAACTCTCCAAGGTGATAAATTGCTGAGAAGGGGATGATTTGCATTAGTAGATGTTTCTCACTGGAATCTTCCTAAAGCAATGAAATCACAAGTTTGTCAAGGAAAAAAATCATCATCCTTTCCTAATTAAAAGTTTTACTAATTTGATTTGTGGGTCCTCTTCTGTTGGTAGAGAATGTACTGGATGAGAGTTTGAGCTTTATTTGCATAACTTTATCTAAAATGCGCCATCCTGACTCTGCTTGTGAGATGCTTCAGAGTTGAGAGACCTGTGCTACATTTGGTGGGATTGGGGGTGGTGTTTGGGTATTCATAGTTTAGAACACTCATAAACATAAGGTTATGTCTTGGCTGGCTCTTATGGCTCCATCTCCTAACGTTTGATTATGTCTTTCTCCTATTTCATGGCACTTCAGTAGTGCCTATTCTCTGTCTCGAGATCCGTCATTTACTATTTCTCAGCTGCTGGATTTTTCTCTGATGAGTTGACTTCTGCTGCTGGGTATGTTATCAATGAGGTTCCCCAGTCAAAATGTGCCTATGGCTCAGACAAAAGCAAGAAGAAAAACAAAAACCCAAGAAAAATAAAGTAAAAATGGTATGTTTCTATCTATATTCAGACTCCATTGGTTCTTTCTCTGAAGGTAGATAGCATTTTTCATCATAAGTACTTTGGAATTACCTTGGACCATTGTGCGAGTGAGATTAGCCAAGTCATTCACAGTTGATTGTCATACAATATTGCCATTACCATGTACAAAGTTCTCCCTGTTCTGCTTACTTCAGTGAACCTCAGTTTACATAAGTCTTCCCAGGTTTTTCTGAAACCATCCTGCTTTCATTTCTAATAGCACAATAGTATTCCATCACAATCTTATATTACAACTTGTTCAGCCATTCCCCAATTGATGAGCATCTCCTCAATTTCCAATTCTTTGCCACCACAAAAGAGCTACTGTAAGTATTTTTGTTCATATAGGTTCTTTTCCTTTTTCTTTGATCTCTTTGGGATACAAATCTAGTAGCAGCCAAAAGATATGAACAGTTTGTTAGGCCTTTGGGCATAATTCCAATGGTCCTCTGAAAGGTTGCATCAGTTAACAGATCTACCAACAGTGCATTACTGTCCTAATTTTTCCATATTCTGTCCAAGTAATGTTTCTTTTCTGTCATATTAACCAATTTCATTAATGTAAGGTGGTACCTCAGAATTTTGCAAATTTGTTTTTCTCTAATCAATAGATTTAGGGCATTTTTACACAACTATCTGAAGCCCTAATTTCTTCATCTAAAAACTGACTGTTTATATCCTTTGACTATCAATTAGGGAAGGATATTTTTTGATTTATTGATAAATCTGGGTCAGTTTCCTATATATTTGAGAAATGAAACCATAAAAATTTCCCTCAGTTTCCTGGCTTTGTTTCCAATCTTGATTACACTGGTTTTGTTTGTGCAAAACCTGTTAAATGTAATGTGATTAAAATTATCCATTTTACATTCCATTATGCTCTCTATCTCTGGTTTGGTCAAAAATAATTCCCTTATCTATAAGTCTTCTAGGTAAAAATTTTCATACTCCCTAATTTCTATGCTCCCCTTTATGTCCACATTATGTACCCATTTGACTTTATCTTGCTATATCATGTGAGTTATTGGTCTATGCTTACTTTCTGCCAGACTGCTTTCTAGTTTTCCCAGCAATTTTTGCCTAATAACGAGTTCTTATCCCCAAAGCTTGGATCTTCGGGTTTATCAAAGACTGGATTACTATGGTCATATGCTAAAATGTATTGTGTAGGACCTAATGCATTCCACTGATCCACTACTCTATTTCTGGGACAATATCATATTATTTTGATGATCACTTTTCTGTAATATATTTTGAGATTTGGTATGGCTAAGCCACCTTCTTTCATTTAAAAAAAAATGATTTCTTTGATATTCTTCACATTCTGTTCTTCCAGATGAAATTTGTTATTTTTTCTAGTTTTATAAAATAATTTTTGGGTATTTTAATTGGTATAGCACTGAGAAAATAAATTAAATAAAACTGTCATTTTTATTATATTGACTCAATTTACCCATGAGAAATTAATATTTTTCCAGTTGTTTAGATCTAACTTTATTTGTGTGAAAAGGGTTTTGGAATTGTTTTTATATAGGTCCTTAGTTTGTCTTGGCAGGTAGACACTCAAGTATTTTACATTGTTTGTAGTCATCTTAAATTCTCTTTCTGTCTCTTCTTGCAGTATTTTGTTGGTAATATATAGGAATTCTGATAATCTATGTGAGTTTATTTTAGAACTTGAAACTTTGCTGAAGCTAATTATTAAGTTAATTATTTTAAGTTAATAAGTTAATTATTTTAACTAGTTTTTTAGTTGATTCTCTAGGAAATAGAATATATACCATCATATCATCTGCAAAGAGTGATACTTTTATTTCCACTTTACTATTTTTTTTAACTCTACTGCTCTAGAAATTGATTTCAGGTCTTATTTTAATACTGTTTGTAGGGGAATTTGGGAAAGCTCAGGTAAATTCTTGCCTCTACTCCTTCTTGGCACCACCCTCCCTAATTACATTTTAATCTCAAGAGCATTTTTTTTCCCCACAGCATTCACTTCTTCCTTAGTGGGAGTTTGCAGTCCCTCCTTAGTATTTAGGTTGGGGTGAGTAAATTCTTTTCAATGTCCATCATGCTTCTGGCAGCTAGCATCAGAGTCATGAAAATATCCTGTAGTGTGGAAAAAGAGTAATGTGTCAAAACTGGTGAGAGAGACAGAAGTGGTGATCTTTGCTTGTAATCCTGCTGTGCCTTCCCTATGTTTATTTTAAGACTAAGTCTTTCTCTTTGTAACTCTAACTCCTTATTCCTGGTTCTGCCCCTGCTACTTTTCTTGCCTTTTGAAGAATATGATTACCATTGAGACAAGTTTTTTGTTTTAATTTGCTGTCTTCTTTTGGACCCTGCAGCAGAGGTCTAGATGGTTAAATCCATCCATTAATGCCTCTGCCCCAGGTATTTCTTGAACTCCTTGTCTAATTCTTTTTACATTTCAATTACTCTCTAAGATATTTTCATAGTAGTCTTGCTTTTGCTTTTCCATTGATTCTCATTCCAATGCACTTCACTATATTTTCTTTGTTAAGTTACTGGGATTACTTGTGTTCTTAAAATAAAATATTACTCTGCTGCACTTAAAATCTTTTCCTTTTTTTTTTTTTGGAATCTGTATATCCTTTCAAAATCATATTCTAGTCAAGAGGACCATTCTACCAAGTCTTAACAATACATAACATAACATTTGCTCCTTATGTTGGGATCTCTGTTCAGTTTACCCTGTTTATTACTCATACTTTCTATAGCTGTGTAATGACATATGAACTAATGGGTTCTCATTTTTGGCTCTTGAACATTATCATCTCTGAATCGCTTGCCTTCCCTATTATTTTTCTTTTCACATTCTACTTGCTATTTGTTGTCCCAGACTTGACAGATATATGAGGGCAATTTTCCCTTTCCCCCTCCCTTTTTGCTATATAATTCCTTCTTTAGCAGATTCAAAAGACTCCAGGCTTTTTAAAATTGCCTTTCCTTAGCTGTACTCAATTTTTGACCATGAGTCTATCATCCTTATATTTTAGCTATTGACTAGAAATCCAAATGTTTCTCATTCTCAGAGACCATCTTCTTAGTCAGCAGTTCACTTCTCAAATCTGCTTTTTTCTTCTCAGTTCCTTTCTTTCAATTAGAAGCAATAATAAAAACACTACCTGTGTTCCAAATATCTTCAGTGTTTTACTCAATCAGTCCATCAACAAACTCATTAAGTGATTACTATATATATACCAGGCATTGTGTTAAACAACCAAAAAACAGACTCTCCCCTTAAGGTGCTTATCGTCTTAAGAAAAAAATACAACATATATATATATATATATATATATATATATATATATATGTGTGTGTGTGTGTGTGTGAAGCAGGAGAGGTCTCATGTAGAGGTAATTGACCTGAATTTTGAAGGGAACTGGGAACTCTAAGGGGTAGAAGTGAAGAGGGAGTGTTTTCCAAGTAAAAAGGAATAGTCTTTTGAAAGGCATGGAGATGATAGGATGAATGATGTGTGTGGAATAGTAACAAGGCTGGTCTGGGTGAACCACAGAGGGTCTGAAGTGAAATAATGGAGAATCAACCCGCTAATGCAGGGTGGAGCCAGGTTGTGAAGAGCTTTAAGTACTTTTTGTTCAGTTTTTACTTCACCGGTAAAGAACCTAAGCCATCTGTTGCCAATATGTTTTCTACCTATTTGCATTGGACCTTGTGCAACAGTGACAGTGAGGAATGAAGATGTAGAGTGTTTTGCTGAGTTGGACAGAGGATCCCAAGTAAAAATTGTATTTTAGTCTTCTAATGAAAGATATTTACCAAAAAAATATTTATGCCTTACTCCTGTTGTTGTAATATTCCTTTTCTGTTAAAAAGCATTTTTCTCTCTCCCTACTTCCTCATCCCCTAAAAGGAAGCCTTAAAAAAACCCAAATATGCATTGTCAAGCAAAGAAAAGTCTAAAAATATCGTTTGATTCTTGAGTCCCTCATCTCTTGTCAGAAGGCAGGTAGCATGCTTTATCTTTGATTATCTGAAATTGTAGTCATTACTGAATTGATCAGATCTCTTTTGTCTTTCAAAATTGCTTTTCTTTACAATTTATCATCATGGTATAAGCTGTTTTTCTTTTTCTGCTCAATAAATTCTGCATTAGTTCAAATAAGTCTTCCCAGTTTCCCCTAAAACTGCCCATTTTGTTATTTTTTATGCGCAATAATATTCTATTACATTCATATGCTATAATTTGTGTAGTCATTCATCAATTTATCGGCATCTGCCCATTTTTCTGCTGCAAAAGAGCTGCTGTAAATATCTTTTTTTATATGAGTCTTTTTCCTTTTTATTTGATCTCTTTGTTGTACAGGCTTCATCAGTGGGTGAAAGGGTATGCAGTTAGTGAATTTTGGTTTATATTTCCATATTGCTTCCCAGAATGGTCAGACCATTTCAGAATCCCTGCTAACAGCTTATTGGTATGCCTGGTTCCCATAGTCCCCCCAATAATTGTCATTTTATTTTTTTTGTCATCTTTGCCAATCTGCTTCAGTTAGTATTTCTCTGATTATTAGTGATTTGAAGAATGCCTATTTGTGTCTAATGGTAGCCATCTCTGGGAGAAGAAAAAAAATGCACATGATAACTTTGTTTTATATTTGGAGAAAAAGAACTGTACATGGTAGGTACATGGTAGAAACATGTAGTTTCATGCGCAATCATTGTTTTTTATTGTGCTGTGTTATGGAAATGCTTGTTCTGTGAATTGAAAACAAAATAAATTTGTAATATGAATAAAAGAAACTCTGAATAGGTGGTACTTGGTCAATAGTTGGTGTTGGCAGTGTCATAAGTGGTGGGTGCCTTCTCCCCCAGGGTGCTCCACTGGATGTTGGCTGGATATTGAGTTAGAAGCAAAGTAGATGGTCTGGGAGGTGTTGCTATTCCTAGGGCTCTTGGGCTCAGTATCCTGTCTTACTTTCATTGTTGATGTTATGGGATTTTAACAGTTGAGGTGATGGTAGTGGTTTGATTTACCATGTACATGAAACCTCTTATTTCCCCTAGGATGTCTTGTTGTTCCAGGGAGGCTGAATTTCCTGTCCCAACAATGGCAGTTGGTGTCCTTGCTACCTTATGAGGCCATGGGGAAATGCCTTATAAACTTAGATGGTTATTCCCCAGCTAAGAGGATTTCCTGCTAATAGCTGCTATTAGCCTTCACAAACAGACTCTGTGCAATGAGGCAACTAGATTATGCTGTCACCTACTTTTTCATTTTTTTCATTAAAAACATATATCAGAAAAAACAAACTTTCAAACAAGAGCAGAAAACTAAAACACTGACATACATAAAACCACAGTCCCAAACTAGTTGAGCACAAATGAATGGGTGTATTGATTTTAACTAAATAATAATAATGCTCCCTCATTCTCATTTGCTTCTTTTGAAAACTCCCTTTGAGTAATTTCTTTTCTGTAGACATTATCAGGTTAAGTTGCTATTACTTTTCTTTATAGTCAGAGTTAGTGTGCATAATGTTTGGATTCTCTTTTCTTTATGTGGTGGCTACTCTTCTTCCCAGGAGAACTCCCAGACTAGCTTTGAGACACTTTTGGGATAAATACCCATTCAAAACAACACCTTATTTATCCCTATTGAAAAGTTTAACCTTTTATTTTTAAAATTGTATTGCAACACTTTTGTGGAAGTAAAAGAAGGATAGAATTAACTTAGAAAGAAACATAATTTTCTCAGCTAAAATGTTCAAGAGAGACACAGATAGGAAGTTTAGATAGATAATTGCCCCATAAGGGTAGGCACATAGTGAGCCTGTTGGAAGGCTGAGAAATGATTAAATTAATGATGACTTCAGGGCATTATGGTCCATCAGGTTGATTTGCATATGATTGTCTTTAGAATTTTAAAATTATAACTTACAAAGTTGTAAAGCAATTAACTTTTTGGAGACTGTGGGAAGATTAAGGACTCTTAGGTTCAGAAAACAATAGAAAGGTTTATTTCTTGAGTTTTATCTCTTGACTAACAAATAGGCTTTGCTTTGAGGTATTGGGAGCAGACTAAAAAACTAGCTGTGAAGAAACAATGTGAAGAAGATAGCAAGAGAATAAGGTAACAGGAAGGCTTCTGCTACTTTGCTGAGAGCCGGCTGATTCCACAGGTTGCATTACCTTGTTGATTGACTGGAGAAAGACGAGTGCCTCCACTGGAAGCTCATTAGAAAACAGAATTCTAAAGCTGTTTGAGTTTACGTTCCTCCCGATGATGTAGAGCTTGAGAGAGGGGAAGACTCTCTGAGGTGCTTGGTTGCTTTCTATTCTCTTGTTTGAGAGGTAAAAAAGAGAGGGGAAGGGTCAGCCTTTGCCTTTGTTTTGCTGTGAGCAGGGGCTGCTGGCTGAAAACTGATTTTTCTGAGTTTAATCTTAATTTTCCAGAGAAACTACCTGAGAAGTTTTACTATGAACTTTGCTGTAAGAAGAGAAGAGAACGAATATTTATTAAGCTCCTACTGTGTGTTGGTCACTGTGCTTGATTATCCGTCCTTTTCTTTTTATAATTAAAAGTTTCAAAAAATACTCATAAAGTTACCCACACTCCTAACTCAGTTGGAATTAAGCCAGCAGTTAGTTGCCTTTAGTATCTTTCAGCTGTGGTCAGAGAGATGCCTCCCAAAGAGACCTGTCCCAGCATGGTTTGGTCTGGCATGAGGGCCAACGCGTTGCTTCCCTGGCATGCAACTTGTACGGAGAGATTTCAAGGCAGGCTGTTGAGTCCGACAGAGTACCGTAGTGGAAATACACATCTTTTTGATGTAGGTGGTTATCCCCATTCTACAACTGAGGAAATTTGAGTCAGACAGAAGGGTAAGTGACTTGTAAGCATCTGAGCTTGTTTGAACTTAGCTGCTCCTGTATTCAAGGCCAGGACTCTAGGCACTGCACCGCCTGGCTTTCATCCGGGTGATATCTTCAATTATATTCTCCATTTAATTATGCTGTCAGTCATTCTAGTCAGTCTACAAACATTTGGAACCACACAGGTTTGGTTTTGTTCATTTAGGTGACTCTTTCAGGTGTTTCTTTGAAAACTGTTCATTCACAACTTCTTGCTATTTATCCCAGTGGATACTGAGAAAAACATCTTTTTTGTGTTCGAGCGCTGTGTCAGTTTGAGTCTATTTCCTGTAGCATTTCAGAATTTACTGAAGATTTTTTCCAGTTTTTTTCCCTACTTCTCTATACTGTAATTGAAGTTCAAGGTTTTTATTTTCCACAGAAAGTTTTCCTGAATAGGACAGCGATTGTTTCATTATGTCTCATACTATGGGGTGTCAAGTATCAGTTTGGTGTTTGAGGTTTCTGATGTGCTCTTACAATATCTTTATTGTTGATCACTGATACATTGTTGAGGTACATTTTGGTAGAGGTTGACCTCAAATATTACAGTCACTTTTTGTGCACTGGTAAGAATGGAACCCGTTCAAAGACTGTTAATTTTAGGAACACCATGTGATAGAAATTGATTAGGGCTAGAGTACAACAATATAGCAGTATAGACAGTGAAAAATGAATTCCAGTGGTGAAGATATTGAAAAGACTTCTCATAACATGGATAGTTTGGATGAATGTCAGCCAGTCTCTATATAGGACTGGAGAAAGATTACAGAAAAATGAATGTTCCTGGTCGATTGTTTGATACAAAGCTATATTCAAGTATCCCACAAGAGAAAATAGCTAAAGATTCTGGCGATAAGTACTAGACATCTAGTCAAGATGAGGAGTTGGAAAAGAAGATATAAAACACTAGTAGGGGAGAAGGTTGGTAGAAAATATTCACAATATTACTTCTATAAAGTAAGACTTGAATGGGTAAAGTTAGCTACAAATAGAGATGTCAACCTGCTTACAAATATCAAGGACCTACTATTTGAAGTTAAGGCTCTTCTCAGGGGAGTGTCCTTTCCCCTCTGTGGAGGAATCCTTTGAAGTGCTGGCTAAGGTGTGTTTAATAGTGGCAGTATACTGATTAAGAGGGCTAGAGGATGATAATGGAAAGGCTAATTGATAGTTGCATATGTGTCCTGATGGTATACCCTGTCACACACACTCTCACTCATTCTCTCATCCACACAGAATCAGAAAGTCAATAAACATGTATTAAGAACCTGCTATGTTCCAGGCACTGCGCTAAGAGCTGAGGATAAAAAAGGAGGCAGAAAACAGTCCCTGCCCATAAGGAACTTTCAATCTAATGGGGGGAAGACAACATATAAAAGGAAGCTGAAAAATTTGAGGAGAGGAAAGATAGTTGGTCTTGGCCTTGATGAAAATCTGGAGGAGTATAACCAACTGGGGAATGATGAGATAGCTGCCCTCAGTGCCCTCCTTTAATGGAAGATCTGGGAGGATCTCTTCATTGTCCACCCTCTATCAGCTCGAGAGTGAGGGAGGGATCCCAGGGGCAGAGGCACTGTGAGAGTATTCAGAGTTGTCATGATCTTGTAGGATAGTGAGATTCCAGAGGACATGATGAAAGTTCTGAAGAGTTCAGTCAGGTGGGAAATGAGCACACACACACACACACACTCACAAGTTCCCCACTGCTGCCTCTCTTTGAGGATTTGTTTAGCTCAAATGTACTCCCTCAACTCAAGTCTCCCAAGTGTAGTGCTGTCTTTGTCCTAGAATAAAATGTCTTGAATGGCTCTACCTGCTTTTTAGAACCATGTCTGGGATCAGTGATAGTCTAGGACAGAATTCAATTGGACAGCTCCCAAGGTTCTTTGAACATGGCCAGCTGGTGAGTGCTTTTCTCTTCTCTGCATCAGAGCTTACTCATGGCTGAGATGCTATGTGCTAGATAAGAGGCACTGCAAAAATGGCACTTGTCAATTTGTAATGTCACCCCAGGTTCTTTCTGACACTTTCATGGAAACCTCCTGGCTTCCTGAAAATCTCAGCTAAGATCCCACCTGCAGCAAGAAGTCTTTCTTTATTGTTCTCAATGCTAGCATCTTGCCTTTATTGATTATCATTAATTTATCTTATTGCAATTTTGTAAGGGAGCAAGCCTATGTTGCCTTGATTATGCCAATTGTAGGTTGGCATGCCCTCTGAGAAAATACTGAGATATGAGGCAGCTAGGTGGTGCAGTCAATAGAGCGCCAGCCCTATGGTCAGGAGGACCTGAGTTCAGATAATTACTAGCTGTGTGACACTAGGCAACTCTTTCAACCCTAATTGCCTCCAATGAAGAGACAATACTGAGATACTGGAGAAAGAGGGGCCCAAGCTTGCTTGATCATTAATAGGCTTTGTTAGGGTCAGTTGGGGGAGTTACTTACAAGAAGCCAATCATCCTGGGAGCCGCAGGACAAAGTATCTAGTTATTACAGTGTAGCTATTTACCTGCTGTCTCTTCCATTGGATTGTACACTCCTTGTGACCAGGGACTGTCTTTTGCCTTTCTTTGTGCCTAGTGCTTAAGCATGGTGTCTGGCACATAGAGGTTTAATAGCTGCTTGCTGACGGATTAATAAAATTAAGTCTGAAGTTCCCTCTTAAATGCATCCAATGCTTGCATGTCCTTGATCACAGTTTTAATAAAAGATAACATTACCTCCTTGTTGTGCTCTTATTTAGTATAATTGTGTCAAGCTTCTATGATCACTGGTGTGGTGTTAAATGCTTGTGTTCTTCTAGGAAAAATTTTCCCCCCATTGTTTCATTACTCAGGAAATTTATAATAATAGCTTGTATTTATATAACACTTAAAGGTTTGCAAAGTACTTCACATATCTTATTTTATTGGATCCTTACAAGAACTCTGTGAAGTAGGTACTATTATTTCCCCCTTCTACAGATGAAGAAATAGACACAGATAGAGGTTAAGTGACTTGCTCAGGGTCATATGGTTAATAAGCGCCTGTGGTTGGACTCAGGGCTTCCTGACCATAAGCCTAGCACTCTCTACTGTCCATATAACTTCCCCTGCTTTCCTGCCTTTGGATCTTGGAATCAGTATGGTGTCTTACTTTGCTTCTACATTCATACACATGAAGGTGCTTTTCATTAGACTTGCTATTTAATAAGCTGATTTTTGCTGAGAAAAAACAAAACTAAACCCTATTGGATGAATCAAGAAAAACTCCTGAAATCTAGGCACCAAACCTCTTATTGAGGAAGAAGAAATAGAAATAAAACTCAAGAACTTCCTGCAAATACAATGATCCAAGACAACTTTGAAGGACTTATGAAGAAAAATGCTCTCCATCCCCAGAAAAAAACTGATGGTGTCTGAATACAAATTGAAGCATACATTTTTTTTACTGGTTTTTTTTTTTTTTTGGTCTATGTCTTCTTTTACACCATGACTGTTGTGGAAATGTTGTTTTGCGTAACTACACTTGTATAACCTATATTGAATTGCTTGCCTTCTCAATAAGGTGAGGTGAGGAGGGAGAAAGTGAAAGAATTTGGCACTCAATGTTTTAAAAATGAATATTAAAAATTGTTTTTACATGTAACTGGGGAAAAACAAAATCCTAAAAGAAAAGAACTTCCTGCAAAAGGGTGGTCTGTCTGAAAATGCTGACCAATCTATGTATGAGAAAAAACAGACATTTGGAGGTGCAGATCAAATTGCATGCAAGCCAGTTCAAGGCTTTCATTATTGTAAGTTACACTTCTTTTCAGGAAAGTTGCCTTGTTTTGTTGGCAAGGAACCACCCCAGTTCTGGGTAGGATAAGTCATAATATCACTGCCACAGGGGCAGGTGACTGTAAGTGAAAAGGAGGAGGCTACTCAACATTCTCAAGGGATCCACTTTTAATCCAGTGTGTTATCTGAAGTCTTAAAAATCTTATGGCACAGTATTGGCAGCTTGTAATGGCTAAGGGATGCAATTTGGCAGAACAGAGAATCTATGATAATCTTATATTAAATTTTTCAACACACATTAGTATGAAGGGGAAGATGCCTCCAAGTTCATGCTATCCTTGCAGAGACTGCTTCAGAAATTTGTAATCAGAGGAACAGTGGAAGTAGGAGGTATAGACAATGTTTGATTGTCTCAAGTAAACAAATGAACTTACAGATATCAGATGCTGTTGTTATGAGATCACCTGATTAGACTTAAAATGATGAAAAAGCAGATTGGGCAGAATGCGCTGATGGACAGGATATTTGAGTGTAAAACTAACTCACTGGGGAGTCTCATGCACAGCTTGATAGTTTGTGCAGGCCCAGCTAGAGTGGAGATGCTGAGTTAAGTGTCTTGCTCTATGTGGTTGCCAGAGAATCCATGACCCTCTATGTCTCAAGTGTGTCTCACTCTTTGGTGAGGTGAGCTCATTGCCAAAGAAATCGAGAATTCATTGATCTATCCAGTTTTATAACTTAGCTCTGAGCCCCCCTCCCACCAGCAAAGCCACCCATCTTTTTTAAAAATTTGCTATATTTCCAGTGTAGGCTAGTCATGTTATATTGTCACAATGGAATTGGATCTCCATGAAGGAGAAACTTAGGATATGTAAAGTTTCAACTGGTTATTTCTCAATTGCTACTCCCCTTGAGAATACACTTTATGCTCAACTCTTGACAAAAAGGTAGAAACTCAGGAAGAAACCTGGAACTCATGGCAAGGGGAATGAATTCAAGATCTGAGTAGACTGAGTATCTCAATCATTTTGGGATGTAGAACTTGACCATGACCATCTCATCATTGTTAAGGACCTCAAGTTTCTCCTGGCAGCAACCAGACCAACATAGAGCAGGGTGAGTGGGCTCAGCAGCTAGCCAGAACAAGGAGAAATATGCTGAGGCCATTGTCTCTTCCCACCTTGTATACTTCTCTCTGCTAATATTGTATCACATCACTTCCTCTCTTGTTGCCACAGTCCCAAAGTTCTTGTTGCTCTACACAATTGTGGGGAGAACCAGCTGAAGGGAGCACAATATTCAAACTCTGTTTTTAACCCCAGGCAATGTGCTAAACTCTGGAGATCAAATGACAAAAGCAAAACAATTCCTGGATTACAACAAATGATTGTATTGTGATTTTTTTTCTGTGCTGCTCTTGTAATTTGGAGGGACCATACCATTTTTTTGTTTTCATTGAAAGAAATGTAATGAAAATAATAGGAAATTCTAGGTCCCTTAGATCAATGGCATCAAATGGAAATAGGAATGGGGCCCCTAAACCCTACGTAAGGATATCTGTGGGTTCATATTGCCTTAGAAAATAACGTATTAACATTATCTACATCTATTGTAGTTTTTATTTATTTTGTTAAATAATTTCCAATTACATTTTAGTCTGGTTCAGCAGTATTCTGGAGTGTCATGGGGCACAATGCATCATGTTTTATGTCTCTGCCTTAGATGATTATAAAGCTGAGGTCTATATATGTTTATATATAAGATCTTCTGTGATCTTTGGAACACAACCCTGGGCCAGTCATTTGGGAGCTAAAAGCTCAAACATTTGACCCAGAGAAGTTTCAGTACAATCCTACTTCATTTAAATGGTTATTGGGGTCCTGTGAAATTCTTATGAGCTTATCTACTGTGGCTGGGGCTATCACCACTAGCTTGTCAAAAGGACTTCCTGCTCATGCTCATGTAACACTCAAATTTTGTTAGATCACACCATAACACCCTCACTCTTTTCTTGCAGTAAGATTTTTTGGGGGAATGGTGGAAAATGATGAATAATTATTTAGCATGAATGATGATTACAAAAAGGACAGTGACTCAAAGTGATCTTTGGGAGAGAATGATAATGCTAGAGATGTTGCTGTTGATTATTTGACATTTACATAGCACTTTAAAGCTTGTTTTTATATGTGTGATGTCAAATTTGAGTCTTATTCTAGTCCTGTGAAGTTAGTACTGTATTTTTTTTCAGTTTTTTACATATCAGGAAACTGAGATTCGGAGAGACTGGGAGTAAGGTTTCATCTCCAGCTAGGGAGATTAGGGCAAATGTAATCCATAAGAAGCCTTAGCAAAGGGAAATCATTACTCTTTTGTCTTTTCCAGCTTTGATATTGTATAAGAACTTTTTCAAAGCAAGTTTCTCTTCAGGATTTGTGATATGGAAAGATAAGCAGCTGCCCAATGAGAGACTATGCTGGAAAATTGCTTTTATGAATGAATCTGAGACACATCTTTATAGTGCTATTAACCTGGGGAAACAAACACCATCTAAGATACAGAGTGACTTATGATAAGTATAGTACTTATTCTGTGGCAAAATCTGGTTAAAAGGGTATGCTTCTGTCAGCAGAATAATATTGAGAATAACCTTAAGTCAGGGTGGGACCAGAGACTATGGGTATGTTAGATGTGACAGCTACAATAGGGGATGAGAATTATGGCTATGACACATTGTGTAAATTGTATAAATGTATAAACAGGCCCAGGCCACAGAGCAGCTACCACTATTGTCAACTCTGTCAGACACCACAAAGTGAGACAATTCTTTAATTATTTTAAAGTTAGATGTTTAGATCTGAAGGGAGCTTGGAAATCATCTGGTTCAAACTCTCCATTTTACAGATGATGAAAGTGAGTTTCAGAAACATAGAATGACTAGTTTAGAAGTGGAAAACCTAAGGTTTAAACTCATGTCCTCTTATTTGAAATTCAATGTCCTTTCCATTAAAGCAGTGCCTGAATAGGAACAGGGAAAGGGCTCTTTGGATCAATGTGCAGGATTATTGAGAGGCAGCATTCCAAATGATTTGGGCATCAAGTTATGGGCATATTTATATGTATATATAATTGTGTATATAATTTTTAGAAAGTAAGAAACAATGACTATGTAATACATGCTACATAAAATGGGCATGCATTAGTATAACTTATATCTGCTTACTTAAAAAAAGTAACCCAGAAATATCGCTACTAGGACTGTATCCCCAAGAGATTATAAAAACGGGAAAGGGTCCCACGTGTACAAAAGTATTTATAGCAGCACTCTTTGTGGTAGCCAAAAACTGGAAGTCAAGGGGATGCCTATCAATTGGGGAATGGCTGAATAAATTATGATATATGAATGTAATGGAGTACTATTGCACCATAAGAAATGATGAACAAGAAGACTTCAGGGAGGCCTGGAAGGACTTATATGATCTGATGCTGAGCGAAAGGAGCAGAACCAGGAGAACTTTGTGCACAGCAACGACCACAGTGTGCGAGAGTTTTTTCTGGTAGACTTGGAACTTTGTAGTAACACAAGAACTTACTGAGAAAAAAAAAATCCTAATGTCGGTCTTCTAAGGCAAAATGCCTTCCACACCCAGAGAAAGAAATATAGAAGTCATTTGCAGAATGTAGCAGATCATGTTTGTGTGTGGGTGGGTTTCAGTGTATTATGTTTTGATTTGTTATATGATTTCTTCCATTTATTTTAGTTCAACTACATAGCATGACTATAGTGAAAATGTGCTCAATAGGAAAGTATATGTAGAACCTATACAGAATTGTATGCAGTTGTGGGGAGGGAAGGGGGTAGTGGGGGGAAAGTATAGGGGGGATAAAATCTTAACTTTAAGGAAATGATTGTAAAACATTAAAAAAAATAAAAATAAAATTAAAATTAAAATTAAAAAAAAAGTAGCAAGCCAAAGTTGTGAATTTAGGGTGGGAGTAGTATAGAAAGTAAGCAAATTCTTCTTGGAGCTGGATGGCAGGAAGGTAGGTGTTACAGAAGAGAGAGTAACAATCTGGAATCAGAAAGATTTGAATTTAAATCTGGCCTCAGACATGTATGAGCTCTGTAACCTTGGGCAAGTCACTTGATTTCTGTTTGCCTCACTTTCCTCAATTCTATAATGAGGTAACCTACTTTAACTACCTATGATGGCAAGCAAAATAAGATCTTTTGCTGTTTTTGTTTTAGTATAATCAAGTACCTCTGATTGATTCTTGCCTTTATCAGTCAAATCTTTACTAGGAGTAAAGTACAGAAAGAAGAGTTTCTTTAACTAGAAACAGTACATATATTTGTATTGTATTAATTAATTAACAATTAATTAATTGTATTAATCACATTAAAATAATGTGATTAAAGAACTTCCTCACCCATTAATGGACTTGCTTATTAAGGGGAGTTTGATTAGGGAAAATTTGTGGGAAGGCCCAATCCTTTTGTTAATGAAGCATTAGTTCTCAAAGGTTGTGAAGCCTATACTTAAAAAAAAAAATGGTATAAATACTCTGAATTGAGGCTTTACTTTGAGGCTTACTGACTGGAAGTGTTTGCTTTGGTCAAGGACTCTGGGAAACTGCTAAGGAGCCCCCCAGCTTTGAAAATCCAGATGTTGGTGCTTCCTTTTCTGATGGCTATGGTCACACAGTTGGGGGCTAATTGCCTGTTGAATTCAGGCAGAGAAAGCCATGTCTGTTGATCTTTGATTTCTCTATATTTTCTTTGAAGTTCATGGTGCTGATTTCCCTGAACTAGGTGGATGATATTTGTGTTTGGTCAAAGAAATGATACATGTGCTTGATTAAAGTGATTGTTAACCTGTCAAAAGTTGCCTTTCCTTTTATGAATGCAGACCTAAGAACCTGTGGTAGCAGGTTCCCCTATGTATATTGGGGTGCTTACTGTTACACTGCCTCATAAGGTTGTTGTGAGAATCAAATGAGTTAATATTTGTAAAAAGTGCTTAGCACAGTGCCTGGACATGGAAGATACTATAAAAATGCTTATTCCTTTCCCTATCCTTCTCTGGACAAATCACTTAATGTCTTTCTCTGCCTTAGTGTCCTCATCTGTAAAATGGGAATGATAACAGTTTCTACTTTCCAGTGTTATTGTGAAGGTCAAATGAAATATGTGTGAAGTGCTTTGCAGACCTGAAGGCCCTGCATAAATGATAGCTAAAATAAGTAGCTAAACAAACTACCTAGAATGGTAAACATTTGAAATACCCCACTTTTCAGGATCTCGGGAGAGGGGAGGGATATGTTTTTAATTTTATATATGTGCACACAATAGTAAATAACTGATCCAGTGGTGGGAAGGGCATTCCCTGCCCCCCATCCCCATCTCCTTCTATCACTCCTATAATGTTTACGTGATGGGACTAAGTGATTGAAACCCAATGCTCTTTGTATTGTTGTTCTTGTTGCTTTGAGGTCATGATATTATACTTCCAACATTATACCCTATAAGGGTAATATGTAAATTTTTAATATATGCCTTCTGGGAAGTCTCTTCATCTTTCATTGTGTCATGGAGATAACCCTGAATTTTCATAAGCTATGTCAATGGAACGTGATGTATTGTATTTCTGACATCTGAGGACTCCAGATGGTGATTTTTTTTTAAATAGACTTTTATTGATCTCTCTGTTTTTAAATCACTTGGATTTCCCCCTCTTTCCTTTCCATTCTCCCCTCCAGAAAGCCATCCTTAATACCAAAGAAAATTTTTTTTTAAGAAAGAATATAAAGAAGAGAAAAAAAATCAGCAAAACCAATCAGCATCAATGATAAAGTCTTGTTTTTGGGGAGGGGAAGAGAGGACATTAACTGTTATAGATTACTTCTGAAGTTAGTGTGATGCAGTGGAAAGAGGCTTTGGAGTCAGAGGACCTGAGTTCTTGCTTCTGTCACTGCCTGTGAGATCTTGGACAAATCACTTTAACCTCTATGGACCTTAGTACCTCCATCATAAAATGAAGGGTTTGGACTAGATGTTTTCTAATTACCTTCTGGCTCTAAGTCAATGATCTTGAGTCATACAGGGGTTGCAATCTGCAGAGGAGAAGTACCCACATGGGCACAGTAATGGATCCTTGAAGTATTGAATTATTTAAAACATATACATTAGTACTCCACTGTAACATTAGTGCCAGAGGACAAACACTCACATTATAAGCTTTCTCTGGTACTTAGTAAGGGAGGTGATAGCAACAGGAAGTTATAGACAGGCAGTGTTAGCTTATTGTAGAGAAAAGCTTTTTGACACATAACTATCTGATAAATTCTTTTTATACACGGAATTCCTTGTCACTGTAAATGCTTAAGTGGAAACTGGATGACCACTTGTCAGAGATTCGTTCTTTATCAAGAAGGTTATGCTGAATGATCTTCCAGACCCCTTCCAGCTGTAGGATTCTATGAGTTAGTAATTCAAGGATGAAAAATTCAGTTCACCTTAGGGCTTGTTCTTATACTACAAAGGCAAGTGTGTCTTACATTTGAAGCTGGAGTGCTGATGTTATGGCAGCTCAAAAAATAGAAAGAAAAATTCTCTTTTGGTGGTAGGAGAATGACTAGCAACCAGCTGCCTATGCTTCTTCAGGGACATTTACAATGGGGAAAAAAAGAAGCAAAACATACATTCTTAGATCAACTTTTTAAAAAAACTGTCAATCAAATGCTCTTGAATCTTCCCAAATATCTTTTCAAATGGACCTATGAAAATAGCCCCAGTGAAACTTTTTTGGAACCTTAAGGAATTGTCCATCAGTTTGTACTTTGTCTGTAAAAATATTGCAGGTTGAGGGCTGTTTCTAATGTTTTGTTTGGGGGTCTAAACTTAGGGGACTATGAAGAAGCTATCCCTGCAGCTACTTTTGCTGCTGTCTCTAGGGCCTTTGGCAACAGGTGAAGGGCAAAGGTCCAGTTGGCTAACGGGAGAGGTATGGAGGATGGATGAGATAAAGGAAAGTTCTCAAAGTATAAATGTCTAAGGCAAATACCTTTTAAGAAATGATGCTGTTTTGGAAAAGGGCATGCATTTCTTATCCGGAACCAAATGCTATTTGAATATTTTCTTTACTAGCTTTCTGGTGGGCCTACACTCCAAAATTCTGGAGTGGTAGTTGTTCTTTTTGATTGGGGATGGGGGAGAGGAGAGAGGGAGAGGTGGGCTTTAGGTTCTGACATGGACAATAAATTGACTGTCTTCTACTAAGGTAGAGAGGTGGCGGATCACACAATGAGGTCAAGCCTAGATGCTAGAGCCAGAGGCCTTGGGAACTATTCTAAATTGTTAACTGGATTATGTATATTCTGGGATAAGATTTCTAGGTTTTAAACCTCACAAATCTATGCCCCATATATTTTTTTTAATTTACCTGTTTTCATATAATGTTACTTAAATTTTTTTGGAGAATTCCAACTTTTGTCTCCAGGTGAACTAAGGAGAAAAAAAAAAGTGTCCTCACCTAAAACAGAGAATATATAAAGGAATCTAGGATCACCAGGAACTGGGCAAGAAGGTGTGGGAGCTGTAAGAGTGGAGAGTCCAATTCTTCTTTAAGAAGTGGAGACCCAGGTGGGTGGAGTCAAGGTGGTAGAGTAAAGGCAAGGACTTGCTTGAGAGCTCCCCTAAACCCCTCCAAATACCTGTAAAAATGACTCAACAAATTCCAGAGCAGCAGAAGTCACAAAATAATAGAGTGAAGCAATTTTCCAGCCCAGGACAACCTGGAAGGTTGACAGGAATGGTGCATTACACCAGGTTGGGAGAATAGTGAAGTCCAGCACAAAATGGGTGAGCACAGACCTGACACCAGTAAACCTGGAGCAGACCTCAGGGGACTGAATCACTGGCAGCTATGGTGGTTTCCAGACCTCTCAACCACAAACACTGATGACAACTTAGAAGGTCAGTAGGAAAGGTCCGATGGACCTCAGTGAGAGTGGAGCAGTCCAGGCCTAGTCCCAGGGCAGTGACTGGTTCCAGAGCTCTTGGCCAACAGACAGTGGAGGGGATCAAGGAGTTGATCAGAGGGGGATTGCAGGGATCTCTTTGTTGGTGCTGAGGCAGGATTCTCTTGCTTGGCCTGTGCTTGGATCTGGGTTGCAGTCCTGGGTGGTGGTCCTGGGGTGAGGAGGAGCACTGACATGGCGCAGCTTGTAGTGGTGCTCTGGAGAGGGAATCCTCCTCATAATTCCAAGGCAGAAAAGAGTGCTTGTGGTCACTCAAAGATCAGAGCACAGGTCAGGAGAGGAGTAAATACCTCTTCTTTTATCATGTCACATTGGAAGAATTGAAAATTTTCAGGTCCCTAGAAGTATCTGTCAGATCCATGGATAAGGGAAGAATTATGACCAAACAAGAGCTAGCACTAGAGGATACAAAATGGATAATTTTGATTACATTAAATTAAAAAGGTTTTGCACAAACAAAACCAATATAGCCAATATTACAAGGAAAGCAGAAAACTGGGGGATTTTTTTTACAGTCTGATAAAGACTTCATCTCTCAAATATATAGAAAATCAAGTCAAATTTATAAGAATATGAGTCATTCTCTGATTGATAATTGGTCAAAGGATATGAACAGGAAGTTTTCAGATGAAGAAATCAAAGCTATCTATAGGCATATGAAAAACATGCTCTAAATCATCGATTGGAGAAATGCAAATTAAAACAACACTCAGGTACCACTTCACACTTATCAGTTTAGATCAAATCATATTAATCTAAAATGACAGAAAAAGAAGATGACAAATATTGTAGGGGGTGTGGAAAAATGAGGATAATCACTATTGGAAGAGTTATGAACTGATCCAACCATTCTGGAGAGCAATTTGGAACCATGCTGGAAGAGCTATAAAACTGTGTATACCCTTTGATCCAGTAATGCCACTACTATGTCTGTACCCCGAAAATATTTTTTTGAAAAAGGAGAAGAACTCATATTCACAAACTCTTTTTGTGGTGTCAAAGAACTGGAAACTGATGGGTTCCCATCAACTGAGAAATGGCTGTACAAGTTGTAGCATATGATTTTGATGGTATACTATTTTGCTTTAAGAAATTATGATCAGGACGGTATCAGAAAAATGTGTACTTACGTGAATTGATGCAAAGTGAAGTAAGCAAAACCAGGAGAACATTGTACAAGGTAACAGCAATATGGTACAATGAGCAACTGTGAATGACTTCGCTATTCTCAACAATAATAACATGCAAGACAATTCTGAAGGGCTTGCAATGAAAAATGCTATCCATCTCTAGATAAAGAAGTGATGGAATTTGGAGGTAGATTAAAACACACTGGAATTTTTTTTGTACTTTATTTTCTTGGTGGTTTTGTTTCTATCTATTTTCTTTCACAATCTGACTAATGTGGAAATTAAAAAAAATAAATATAAAAGGATACTAGCTATTCTCAACTCATTATTGAGGTAAATTTTCATTCCACCAAAGAAATCAATAGCCTGGTAAATGCATTGTTCCTTATATTGTAGGGTCTTCCAACTAACTCAACATTTTAATGCTAATTATTTCTTAGGTTATCTGTTGAAAAATAGCCTTTTATGTGTGATTTCTATAATAAAGGCTTTCAATGACTCTTCTTAAAAAAAATGGCAACCCAAATCAGATCTTGTTGACAATTCCTCCAGTGTGTTAAGAGACTCTAAACAAATTTAGGTATAAAAATGATATTTTATATACTTGGACTATTTGCAATATTTGTGTTCAGGACATAAGCTTAAGGGCCAAAAGATTGCTTAAGAAACACACAGTTGCTTAGGGCAGCTTATTGTCATGGCTCGCTTGAGGGCTTCCTTGACTTCCCTATTTCTCAGGCTGTACACAACAGGGTTCAACAATGGTGTGATGAGGGTGTAAGTAATGGAGAGTAATCTGTCTTGTTCTATTGAATTTTCTGACTTGGGCTTGAGATAGGCGATGGAGGCACAGCCATAGTGGACAATGACCACTGTAAGGTGGGAGGCACAAGTGGCAAAGGCCTTTTTCCGTCCCTCAGCTGAGGTGATCTTGAGGATGGCAGAGATAATGAGCATATAGGAAATAAAAACTAAGCCCATGGGCACCAGGATCACTCCTAAACTGATGATAAAGGTGATGATCTCATTGATTGTGGTATCTATACAGGCAAGTTTCATCACAGGGCGAATGTCACAGTAGAAATGGGCCACCTTGGCTTCACAGAAAGGCATGCTGAAGATAGATGTCACCTGTATAGTTGCAATAGTCAAACCAATGACACATGCTCCACCTACTAAGTAGGCACATACTTTTTTATTCATGACAATCATATATCTCAGGGGGTTGCAAATGGCCACATAGCGGTCATACCCCATTGCTGTGAGCAGGAAACAGTTGTTAATGGCCAAAGTGACAAAAAAGAACATTTGAGTGGCACAGCCTTCCAATGAGATTGACTGGTTCCATCCTATGAGGCTGGACAGCATCCGTGGGATGATGACCAACGTGTACAAGGTCTCAGAAGTGGATAAGATGCTTAGGAAGAAGTACATGGGGGTGTGGAGATGACAGTCAATGTAAATAATGGTCACAATGATGACATTGCTGGCCAGGGTCATGATATACAAAGTGAAGAACACTGCAAAGAGTGTGATCTGGTGTTCATGGAAACTGGAGAATCCCTGGAAGGTGAACATGGTCACCTGTGTGAAATTCTTTCTCTGCATTGAGAAATCCTAGAGTCTGAAAGTAATGAAGGGAATCAGTGTGTATGTCTGTGGTTTCCATTTTTAAATAGACTTTAAGGCACAGAATAAGGGCTACACTGATCAAAATATGTCCTAATGTCCTCTTTTGGTTAGGAGACCTCTAACAAAATCAATAAATCTAATACCTAAAATACTTACTGTTATTTTTTCCTTTAGTCATGAACTTAGAAATTGCCCCCTTTAGATATGATAGCACATCTTTGACTAGCCTTTTTCCATTGCTATTTGTACTAATAGTCTCTCTTGAGGACACCACACATCATTTAAATAAACCAAATCAACAATTGGGTAGGACTATAAATTTCAACATGTTTCACAGCTCAACAAGAACTTCAACCCTGTTTCCGCAATTGTTGTTTACTTCTATGCAAATGTTCTTGGGTTGATATCACAAGGGATACCCAAGAGAGGAATCTCCAACGGTGTTCTTAAATTCAAGCAATTGAGCAGGTATAAAAATCATTGTAAAAAAAATTAAAAGCCTAAAGGACTGAAGTTATAAGTATTATGGCAGTTTAAGGCTGATGAAAAACGGTAATCGAATCTCATACACTTCAGCAATTGAGATGATCTACACAAAGGCAAGGCAAAATTATACCCATTTTCTTAGAAGTTCTGGGATTATGCTATATTTAACACCTGTTGGTTTCATTTTGGGACAATCACAATATTGTGAATATTTTGACTTTTATTAACTGCAAAGCAAATGTCTGATTTCATTATGGTAATCAATGGAAAAGTTCAATCATTAAATAAAAATATGCATTAAAGCATTGTTGGAATACACTATTTTTAAGAGTGAGGTCTTTACCAATAAACTATAAAGTCCTTGAAAGCATTATTATATGGAACATATTACAGTTTCCCTACATACTGTGTTTAGCACAGCATAAAATGTTAGACATGAAAGGGGCTTAGATTATGTAATCCAAGCCCTTCATTTTGTGGAAAAGTAAAGTGAGCTTCAGAGCAGTTATTGGTTTGTTACACAGAAGAAACAAAATAATAGGCTCATAGGTTTACAACTAGAAAACAACTTGACCATGGAATTCAAACTGACTCCTTTTAGCAAATTAAGAAACTGAGGAATGTGTCTTAGATAGGATTCAAACTCAAATATTTCTTACTCCAAGTTCAGAGTCTCATCTATTGAACCAACTAGTTGCTTCTAAAATATATTCATGATAAATATCCTGGCATTTACTTGGTGATATCCCCAAAGTCTTAATGTGGTTTTGAGCTTTAATAGTTCCAAGGTCACACAGCTAGTATCTGAGGCCTGATTTGTATCCAGGTCTCTGAATTCTCAGTCCAGTACCTTTGCCACTCCACGACATTGCTTTCTAATGCCTTCTATACTATGAGTGTGTTTGTCTTTCGTTGCTGAAGAAGACCATGCCATCACAGAAATGATGACATGGCTTGCTCTTGACTTTGTTTGGAGTGAGGGAGGGTTATGCAGGTCACTAGCCTCACTTCTCCAGAACTGTTTGAATCCAGTGACCAGATACTCATCAGGATGACTGGAGATGACCCAGGATGAGGCAATTGGGGTTAAATGACTTGCCCAAGGTCACACAGCTAGTGAGTGTCAAGTGTCTGAGGTGAGATTTGAACTCAGGTCCTCCTGACTCCTGTACTCATGTTCTATCCAATGCACCACCTAGCTGCCCCACTATACAATGAGTACTGCCTTCTCAACTGAATTCTAGTCCCTTCCAGAGAGTCTTCCCTTACCATTCCAATACAGGTTGATTTCCCCCTTATCGGAACTCCTCACACAACTTAGTATTAATTTTACACTGTTTTGTGTTGTCTGCTCTTTTACATGGTTACATGCTGTTTTGGCAAGCAGACTTTTAAGTGCCTTGAAATCAGCATTATGTCTCAGATTTTTGAATAAATTCTCCTCAGTGCCTAGCTGAACAGTGTTAGGTATAGCAGTGATTGACACACAGGTTATACACATATGACAGATTTTATTTCAAATATTTCCTAGATGGCTTCATAAGCAATAAACAAATTTAAAAAAATCCTAGACATTGACAGGTCTCCTTATAAGGGTGGGCTTACCAGGGGACAATTGTGCACAGTAGGACTTCCTACATGGTCAATCACCACTAGCCTTTCCAGAGAAGATCCTTCTGCCATAAATTCATATTAGCTTACACTTTAAAACTCTTCCCCCTTCTTGTAGCAAAATCTGTAGGAAAGCAGGAATAAATCACGAATGAGTACGAAGTTTGATGATAAACACTTGAAGTGATTCTTTTCCAGAAAGATCATTATCATTAGATATAATCTATATCCCTTTAAAATTTGCAAAATACTTTGCACATATTATCTTA
Organism: Bettongia penicillata ogilbyi; assembly: GCA_023548195.1. NCBI lineage: Eukaryota > Metazoa > Chordata > Mammalia > Diprotodontia > Potoroidae > Bettongia > Bettongia penicillata. The sequence goes on from JAJHZJ010000630.1 coordinate 1,686,569, forward strand.
ATTAAGTCTCACAACAACTGGGTGCTGTAAATACTGGCATTATTATCCCATTTTGCAGAGAGGAAACTGAAGTACTGAGAAGACAGGAATGAAAGAAGGTGCATATATAAATGGGTACATTTAGATAAAATATGATGGGCCATAGGAAACCCTTTCAGCTCTGAGGTTGTGTAAGTCCTTTTTCAAAGGAATTCTCTTTCTGGGATTTGTGGTATAGAGGAAATAAATAGTTGCCTCACAAGAAATTTTATTTATAGTATATAATGTAGGTTATAAATTGAGAGCTGGAAGAGACTTTTTCAAGTGCAATATCCTCATTTTATAAGTGAGATGAGGAAAATGAAGCACAGATAAGTTAAATAATTTGCCTAAGGTCATGTAGCAAAAAGAGTATCTCAAGCAAGATTCAAACCCAGGTCTTCCTGACTTCAGTTCTAATACCCCATCTAGCATGCTATATACCTGCTGGTGAATTTCAGACCCATCTTTATTGTCCTACTGACCTGAGGATGTAAAGACATTTCACTATAGAGTGGCCAAAGCATAGGAATTCTTATAAAGTGTTAGGAGAAAAGGACATGATTCTATTGGGAGAACAGTACTGGGTATTACCTTAAGTCATGACAGGATCACAGATTTTGTGAGTCCATTTACACATGACAGATATAACAAGGAATTAGAAAAATGATGAAAAGGACACAGTAGTTTAGTAATAGACTCGGATGAATCAAAATATAAGCTTATTTATGGACCTAGAAGAAGAATTATGCGACAGAAATGAGGAGGAAGAAGAAATTGAGAAAGATATTTAACCTCCAATGACTTCCTTTCCTCAGTTATAAAAAGTTCGTACTAGATAGCCTCTAATAGTGGGTGGGTTTTCAGTCTGCTAGAAAACTCTTGCTTTGGACTTGAGCATAGGTTACTTCAGTACAAAGATTAGCCAGAGAAATGTACACCCCATTTCTTTTCATGTATTGTCTTCCCCCATCAGAATGTAAGCTCCTGGCCCTGCTTGTGATTCTCTAGTTTTTACCTTCATGTCTCAGCTATCCCACCCTAGAACTTCCTTTAGCACCTAGGTCTTTGAATCCTGGAACATTTCTCCACTTCTGTGGCCCCCTTCTCCCACTGGTGAGTTCCTCTGTGGCCTCTGTTTTGTGTAGAAGGCCTGGTTAGCCATCCTTCATTCCCCTCCTGGATCTATTCATGACTCTCTGAACTTCACCTCCCACCCCTCCTGCTTTTTCAGCTCCTGATTGTGTATCAACTCCTTCCATTAGAATGTAAGCTCCTTGAAGGCAGGACTTTCTTTCTTTTTGCTTGTATGTATGTCCTCAGAACTTAGCACAGTGTCTGGTGTGTAGTAAGCATGTCTGAAATGCTTCTTGACTGCTTACCTACCATTTGAGTGTTCAAATGTGTAATCAGTGGTATGCTGGTAAATGATTAACAAGCAGCCCTCTGAAAAATTATATATATATATATATATATATATATATACATATATGACATACCTTTAAGTTTAATCAGCATTGTTAACACTTTATCACTTTCTTATATATATGTGTATGTATGTATGTATGGCACACCTTTAAGTTTAACCTGTATTGTTAACACTTTTTTCATCACTTTCTTAAGTCTAGACAATCAATAAAGCAATGTTTGCTGATTTTGGAGATGTAAATGTTTACACTGAAAATTTAACAATTGGCTCTCTCAAGCAGGCTTTAGCACATCCCTATAGGTGATACACTTGGGGAGATTATTTCAGAAGTTGAAGTGAGGACAAGATGACTCTCTGGGTCAAGAAAGGATGGCATGTGGAAAGAATGGGTCCACAGGCTTGTATTGCAAGAGTAGGTCAGGGGAAAGTGGGAGGAAAGGTTATAGGGAAAGAGGAAAGAACTCTCTATAGAACTAGTCTGTATTCAGGGATGCTCTTGAAGATCATTCAAAGATGAGGGAAGGTAGGAAAAGTATTTGGAATGAAGCAAAGGAAGAAAGAAGAAAGGAGAGTTTCAGCTGTCAGTGGGGACAGAAGGGAAAGGAAGAGCTAAATGTAGAAAATATAAAGTTAGAGATTCAGCTCTGGAACTCAGAAGAGAGGTCAGGTCTAGAGAGAGAGATTGTGGGAATCACATGTAAAGATGGCAACTGAAACATGACAGCAAATATACTTTTCTTTCCCTGGGCTTCAATTTCCTCATCAGTACAGGGAAGGGGCTTCACTAACTGATCCCTAAATTTTATATTATGACTATAAATGTTCATCTTGAACAATTTGATGTGTCATAAGGGAGGTAAAGTATATTTGAGTCTCTACAATGTTAGGTGCTTTAGGGGCTGCAAAGGAATTTAAGACCACTTCTGCCCTGAAGGATGCTACAGTCTGGTTGGAAATAAGGAGATACCACAAGCTAAGTACTAGCTTTTTAGATGGTATGAAGGAACATAGAGATATCACAAGACATTATGTGATTAATTGCCAAATGAATGGTACAAATCTCTGCTTTAAGAAGGTACAGGAGGGAGAGATTGCTTCTGGCTAGTAGGAATTATAAGGCTTCCTATGGCAAATGGCATTTGAATTAAGTGATGTAAAACAAATAGAATTTGAAGAAAATAGATAGGTTTAGGAATTCAAATACTGCTTAAATGCCAACTATCTGCAAGGCCCACAAAGGGAAGGGGATTCCTGTGAGGAGCCTACTACCTAACAAGCAATAGTAACAATTAGGCTTTCCTTCTCCTCTCCCCCTTTTAACTATTTTTCTCCTCATTCAGCTTCTCCCTAACTTTGTTTTAGTCTGTCCGACTCTTTGCAACCCCATTTGGGGTTTTCTTGGCAAAGATACTGGAGTGGTTTGCCACTTTCTTCTCCAGATCACTTTACAGATGAGAAACTAAGGCAAACAAGGCTAAGTGACTTGCCCAGTGTCACACAGCTAGTAAGTGTCTGAGGCCAGATTTGAACTCAGGGAGATAAGTCTTCCTTATTCTAGGTCCAATGCTCTACGGAACAGAAGGCTCACATTCTCAAATTTAAATCTAGCCTTAGATACTTACTAGTTGGGTAAATCACTAGGCAAATCACTTAAGCCTGTTTCCCCCAGATCCTTATCTGTAAAATAATCTGGAGAAGGAGATGGCAAAGCACTCCAGTATCCTTGCTAAGAAAAACTCAAATGAGGTCATGAAGAGTCAGACATGATTGAAAATGACTGAATAACTCCCTAAAAGCTTTCTTTTAGTTTTCATTCCATAACACCCTTTTTAGTAGTGACCTTACAGTATTCTGAGTTCTCTTTCCATAATGGCTAACTAATGTCTAGGGCTCTTCCCTCCTTCTCTCATCTCAATTGAATTTTCCAAAAAAAAAATTGACTTGATGGCAAATTTTGTGGAACTTCTCTTGGGTATCTTTTACCTGATTCTGTAACTCATAATGAAAACTTTTTTGGGAGTGGGATGGAACTGGATTTATGATTTTATCTGTAGACCTAAAATCCCTATAAGGAAATTCCTATAACAATGTGAATTGCATTTGATCTGCATTTTATAGTCTCATAGAATTGTCTATATTGAACACAGAAAGGTTAAGTGAATTGCCAAGAATCACAGTCAGTATATGTCTGGAGTAGAACTTGAGCCCAGGTATTCCTGATACTGAAATTGGCTTGGTGTATTACCCTGCACTTACATTATTAGGACTTTAGGGCTTACAAAGAGCTTTTCTCTCAACAATCCTATGAGTTAGATATTGCCGATATTATCTCCCTCATTGTAAGGACACTAAGTCAAGATGCTTTATACAAAACAGGACATTTAGTTCCTGATGAGAGTGGGCATGGATGGCCTTCTATTTCTCACTTGAGCAGATTAGGAGTGGGGTTCCTATTTAGTGTTCAATATGTGAAAGATGAATGGGAAGGGGTGATGACAGGAGTAATGAGAATGACAGAGTGAAAAAGATTAAGTTCCTTAATGTTTTTTTTTTCACATAACAAAAGGACTATATAAACAGTTGGCCCTCTTACTATATCAGCTAACATCCAGAACTGTCCTCAGGCTCTGGTGACTAGGCTTTGGAGCTCCCCAAATCTGTTGATCCGAATGATTGATAGGGGGATAGGGAGAGAGAATTATCATATGGTTCCTCAAAACCTGAAGCTTATTTATATAATTACCCCACAGTAATTCCTAAGGCAGATAAAATGGTGAGACTATTCCACAGACTTAAAGGGAGCATTTGTGACATTCCCTTTCAAGGGTATCTGTGATCACTTTTACTTGATTCTATCAAGAACACAAAAAGATTTTGGCAGGATAGGTGTGGAAGCAGTGTGGTTCCTCCAGGGCATGTAGGTAGTAAAGAGAAATGGAGGCATCATGGCACAGAGGGAAACAAAACACTGGCTCTGCAGTCAAAGAACCTAAGTTCAAATATCACTTCTGATGCTAACTTGCCATGTGATCTTGGAAAAATCACTAACCTTGTTGGGCCTTAGCTCCATCATCTGTAAAATGAGGGGGTTGGGGTTGAACTAGATGTCCCCCAAGGTCACTTCAAATTCTAGATTTATGATCATGCAAACTATTAAGATTTGTCTCTCAAAATTAAAAGTCATCCAAGCTATTATTTGGCTATATATCTATGCATTATTTTACATGCCACATAGGATGCTGTCTAATGTGAAAATGGAGTATTACTATAATGTATAGTGAGTGATATATTCTTTATAGCTTCTGTTGGTTCCAATATGTCATTACCTCTTGTGATGAATACACTGCTGAATAGGAAATTGGATAATCTTTTGTTTGTTATTTCCCTTTCTGTCCAAATCTCTGGATTACTGGCTCACCTCACTGTTTGTGATCCTGTGTGATCTAGTCATTAAAGACCCAGCTTAGGCTGGGTCATTTACCTTCTGTTTATCACTCTCAAATGATACATCCACTAGACTTTCTCTGGTATATAGGCTACCCTTGGCCTTATCATAAGATCATAGGAACATAGACTGGGAAGAGACAATTAGATTTCATTGAGTTCAATTCATCTCAGATTAAAAAACTGAGGCTCAGAGCGATTAAATAACTTAACAGTCACAGAGTCAGAATTGCAATGAAAAAGAGAGTTCTTCTGACACGGATCCACTACTGTTTCTATTATACCATCTTTTTTATTTGTCATTTTACACATGACATTTTCCCTTGGGGACCCAGGGAAATGAGCCTCTCTTCTCCCTCACAGACCAGTATCCTTATGCTCAAGCAGGTCTGTTTTCTTCAGGCCCCTCATTTTTGGTCTGCATTGTGTAGATATGACTGAAACTAAGCCAGGCTGCCTTATCTTTTAGCCCATTTTCTGTCCAAACTGTGTTCCTGCCAAAGTTGGCGACTGAAATAAACTCTTGCCAAAGCATTCTACATCTTGGGGCTACCTCTATGCATATCATGCCCTATGGGCAATGTTCCTTGTGCTCTTGGCAATGACCTCATTTTATCAAAGTTCCTTTCTATGCTGAGATGCTTCAGCAGCCAGAGAACTGCTTGGGAGCTTTTGGATGGTATTTGGAAACAAAATACAGGCATCTCCAAAAGAGCAAATGGGAGATGTTGGCATCTGTCTCCTTTTCTGTCTCTTTTAGCCAAGGTCTGAACAGTACACCAGAGACATCTGCAAATAGTAGCTGGTTGAATGTGCTCTCTTTCTAGTACGGCTGGATCAGAAATCCTACTATTCTCCCTGCACTGGTCCAATAAAGCAAGTAGCTGAGGTAGATTAAAGATGAGGGTTCACTAAACGCCAACATGGCAGATCATTGAGTTGGCACTCTGAACAATTTGCTACAAATGATCAATTGCTGCTACAATGAATCTATATCTCCTAGAAATGATGCATACTGCAATGTGTGCAGGTTTGGACCAGCCATTCCTGCCCATAACCATGTAATTACAATTCATCGCTACATATACATTTGCCACAGTAGGTCCATCTTTCATGCAATATAGCTCCAATTGAGTAGATCAACTGCTACGTCCAAGAAAAGGTAAACATATAGTAAGGGTTTTTCTTTTCCCTCTCATCAATTCATGAGTTTATGCCTTTTCCTGTATAGCAATGTTTTTTAATTTGCAATCCATGGACCCTTAGTGGTACTTGGATGCATTTAAGGGGCCATGTGAACTTGGATGGGAAAAATATATCTTAATTTGCACTAACTTCTTACTGAAAATTATCATTTCTTTCAATTATTAATGCAGACAAAATATATCTTAATTTGCACTAACTTCTAACTGAATTATCATTTCTTTCAATTATTAATGCAGACAACAAAGCACAATATTAGCAATACCAATAGAAATGAGATAGTTTTTTCTATTACATTACAATTGAAAATTGACTTGATGTCCATTATGACACTCATGTTGCCTTGTCAAAAGGCCACACCATAGTTTAATGTTCTTAATCAAACACAGAAATAGTCTTCACACTGATGTGATTTTCAAATACTTTTTTAAAAAAAGGCAATCAGGATTAAGTGACCTGCCCAGGTTTACACAGATAGTTAAGTGTCTGAGGCTTGGCTGACCTTTGTTTCTGTGTTTGTATTTTCTCTGAAGCTAAGGACTTTACCCCCTGAACTAAGTGAATGATATGTGTACTTGATTAAAGTTGCTTTCCTTTTAGAAAAGCAGATCTAAGAACTTGGACAGCACACCCTCCTGTGTATCTCAAGTCCTTGCTGTTACAATCACTCACCTGCCCAATATACTCTAGTAATTCCTAATTACTTCTGGATCAAATAAAATTCCTTTGTTTGCAATTTAAAATCTTTCACAGCTTGGCTGAACCTATGTTTCCAGCCTACTATGTGTTATTTCCCTTTATGTACTCATGTCTAGCCAAAAAAAAAAAGGTCTTGGTGTTATTCCTTGCACAGAACATTCCATCTTCCATTCCTTTTTGCACAGGCTGGCCACATCCATGGAAAGACTGCTCTCCTGCCCTCTGCCTCTTCAAAACCACAATTTTATAAGTTCAAGAGCAGCTAGGTGGTGCAGTGGATAGAGCACCAGTGCAGGAGTAAGGAGGACTTGAGTTCAAATCTCACCTCAGACACTTGACACTTACTAGCTGTGTGACCTTGGGCAAGTCACTTAACCTCAAATGCCTCATCCTGGGTCATCTCCAGTCATTCTGATGAGTATCTGATCACTGGATTCAGATGGCTCTGGAGGACAAGTGAGGCTAGTGACCTGCACAGTCCTCCCTCACTCCAAACAAAGTCAAGTACAAGTCATGTCATCATTTCTCTGATGGCATGGTCTTCTTCAGCAACAAAGGGCAAACACAGACAATTGTAAGCTCAGCTCAAATGTCATCTCCTACCCAAAGCATTTTGTGCTCCCCTAGCTGATGGTGCCTCCTTTCCATCAAATTCCCTTGTTTTTATTTACTTATTTTAGCTAGATGGTATAATTGGATAGAATGCTGAATTTGGAGTCAGAAAGAGCTAAGTTTGAATCCCACTATTTACTACTAGCTGTGTGATCCTAGTTAAATCTTAACCTGTCATGGCCGTTTCCTTATCTGTAAAATGACTGTAATAATAGTGCCTACCTCTCAGAGCTATGAGGATCGAATGAGTTAACTTTTGTGAAGTGCTTTGTAAACTTTGACATATTATATAAATGCTAGCTATTTCAGTAAAAATGTTTTACAAACCTCAAAGGACATTATAAGTGCTTCCTATTTTTTTATTGTTCTAATATATTTATACATCTACACATTTTTCTCCCCTTATAGAATGGCATATCGTAAGTATGATATAAATGTTTGCTATTACTATTTTTATTTTTTTACAAAGTCTCTAAAATGCACATAGTGGAGAGAAGTGACATAGGTCATAAATATCTTATGGAATGGGACAGGAAAATATATATTAAATCATAAAATAACCTACTCAGGGAATAACTTAACAATGAAATCAATGGATAGTGAAAGAGAGAAGAATGAATGAAAACATGTAAACATTGCCAGGTCAGAAATGCTGGCACAGAATACAAGGGCTTCATAATACTGAGCATCTTTTAAAGCTTACATTTTATCTCACATTTATAAAGATCTCTGGCATTTGACTAATATCTGTACCAGGAGAAAGGAAAAGAGAATAAGCATTATCTAATATCTATTATGTGCCAGGCACTGTGCTAAGTGCTTTACATATCTCATTGGATCCTCATACTGGGAGATAGATGCTGTCATCCTCATCCCAGTCTAGGAAACCTGGGAAAACAGAGGTTAAGTTATATATCCCCAATCACACAGCCAGTAAGTGTCTGAGGCCAAATATGAACCTAAGTCTTCCTGAACCCATGCTCTGTGTACTATGGTGCCACTTGACTACCCCAACAAGAAAATTACCCCTCCCCCCAACCTTTTTTTTTGGATACTAACTCAACTCATTCCTCCTCAGTAAGTGGTTTATGTGCAAATAAGGTAGAGACATTGATAGTATGGATTATTCATCTCAATTATTCAAATAATTATTCAATTGCTATTGAGTTGTTTCATTCATGTCTGAGTCTTCTTGACCCCATTTTGGGAATTTCTTGGCAGAGACTAGAGTGGTTTGCTGTTTCCTTCTCCAGCTTATTTTACAGATGAGTAAACTAAGGCAAACAGGATTAAGTGATTTGCCCAGGGTCACACAGCTAATAACATCTGAGGATGGAATTGAACACAGAAAGATGAGTTTTCCTGAATTTAGGCCTACCATTCTATCCTCTGTGCCACCGTGCGGAAAAGAACTTGGTTAAAATCTTGCCTATGACGTGGACTAGCTGTGTGACTTTGGACAAGTCATTTAATCTCTACCTACGTCAGGAAACTCCCCAAGATTTATCTACACAGTAATTGAGGGATTCAACCTGTTGTTTCTTTCTCACACTGATAAACAACAGATGTTTCAGTTATATGCACATATAGAATGCATAACCTGAGGCATATTCTTGGGTTCTTTTAAAAAACAAAACCATTTCTCATGATCAGGATGAATAGGGTGACCTCATGAGGAATGTATGATTTGCTGAAATATTTAAGAGGACAAGGAAAGAGAAAAAAGAGTTGGTTAGAAGAAAGTCATAACCCTGGCTAGTAAAAAAAAACAAACAAACTATAAAAACAGTAGGTTTTGAAAGTTTTCAAAGTACCAAAGGTTTGTGTTGCTTTTATGCCCCAGGTCTCTCCACACCTACTGATAAAGGCTGAATCAGTAACCAGTTGGAATGGAAGTCAGCAGTGATGCCCTGTCCCCCTTCCCACTAAATGTGACCTGGGTCCAAGGGTGCTTGTAGTTTTTCTATGGAATCCTGTCAGTTGAGAGAACCATGTAGCTATACAACCTTTAGCTATAAAATAACAAATCTTATGCCTTTCACATCTTGGTATTAATTATTAATATTACTATTTTTGAGGTTCACTTACATATTACTAGGTAGCACTGCCTCAAATACGGTGTCAAGAGTCACTTTAGGTTTCTAAGTAGAAGCCTTCCAGCAGATCTGCTCATTAAAAAGAGATCCACCTTTTAGACTCAAGAGAGCTGGAGGTAGGGCTAAGAGTTCTGTGAGATGAAGTCATCTGGTCTAAATTGTGTCTCCTGGGTCCTTCTGAAACTTGCTGGAAGCCCGGAGGAGTCAGAATTCAAATTGACAGATTCCTGGGGACGTTAGTACAGATGGGATTCAATCCTGGGGGAGATTCCAAGCAAATTTGGTTTTCTGATTAGAACTCTTTGGCAAGAAGCAGGGTTTACTTTTGAAACAAAGAAGTAGCTAAACCCATCTGTATGTTTGTTCATGGTTCTATATTGAATCTGTTCTGTGCATCTCACAATCTTGGGAACATGAAATGAAACATTGAATACCACTTAAGTGAGCACTGCAAAGGATTAAGGAAAAAGGGTTAAGGTAACATGAGTCACTGATCCTCTTTCCATGATAAATCTGGAGCACCATTTAGATATACCATTATCCTCCAATGTGTAATTTTTGTTGCCAAAACAGCCTCCATGGTAGGCCATTCCAGGTTCAGATGTGGAGAAATGCTACTTAATGTATAGTAACTTAATCAATTAGTTAAAAACATTAATCAAACTCCTAAAATGTGCCAGAACGTTGAGAACTGCACCTAACAACTAGGAGCTTTTATAAGTTATCCTCTTTCCATTATACTTTTTATTCTCTGGACTTCACCACCACGCCTCAATGGCCTTCTTACACTTTGGCCCCCTTTTCCCATTGTTGAGTTCTTTCATGAACCTTCAGTTTGTGGAAGGACCTAAGCCAGGCAGTCTTCATTTCCTCTTCTAGAACTGCTTTTGACTCTCCAGATGTCTATGTGTTGTCCTTCCCCTTTAGAATGTAAGTCCCTTGAGGACCGGGATTGTTTTATTCCTTGAATTTGTATCCTCAGCACTTTGCACAATGCCTGGCATGTACTGAGCATTCATAAGTTATTGTTGACTGACTGACAGACTAGGTGCTAGGGATGCAAAGATGAGAACGAAACAGTCTCTGCTTTTGATGACTTTACTGGGGAAGACAACATGTGCACAGGGTAATAGCGTGGGCAAGAGTAAAATTCCTTCATGGGGTGGAGGGATGGATTTTAAGAAGAAGCAATCTTGTGGGTGAAACTGTGGATTTGTACACATAGGATTTTGTCTTATCACCTGAAGGATTACAACTTGTGCACAGATGTGAGACTTGAACTTCTAATATCCTCTCCTTAAAGACTCTGTATTGAGATAAAAGGTTTTGTGGTTTCCAAGTCCTAGCTTTGTATACTTTGTATACTGTGCCTGCATCCTTGGAGGATGGTGGTGCTGGGAATACCAACGGACCAAGGGTTGAATGATTTTTTTCTTAGGACATTAGATTTCATATCCTGCATCTTAGATTCTGCCATAATTTATTTTTGTGTGTGTTTTCAACTTGAATGAGTGAAAATAATGACAAAGAATGGATGAGTACAGAGCCCTATATTCATTGTTTTTGTTCTTCAGATGTTTTAGTCATGTCCAACTCTTTGGGGCCCCATCTTGGGGTTTTCTTAGCAGCCCTACTGGAATGGTTTGCCATTTCCTTCTCCATGTATTCAATGAGCTTCTTTCCTCTTAAATATGCACATATATTCATATACATGTATCTATGCATGCATATATGTGTTTATATAGATCTACCTTTTAAAAAAAATCAATTAATAAGTTATTTAATTTATGGAATAAAATAAGCATTTCTGTAACATGGTATAATAAAAACATTTCACATGAAACTACAAATCTATTTATCTACAACTTGCTATTCCTTTTAAATATATAATAAAATTATCATGTAAATTTCCCCCCTTTTTTCTTGTCCCCCCATAAAGATGGCTACCATTAGACACAAACAGATATGTATATGTAAGATTATTCAATACATACTTCTCTCAGTTCTTTCTCCCGATGCAGATAGCATCTTTCTTCATATGTTCTTTATGGTTAATTTGGGTATTCATAATTGTCAAAAAGACTTATTTACTTAAAGTCATTCTTAAAACAATATTGCTGTAACCGTATACAATATTCTCTTGGTTCTGCTCATTTTGCTTTTCATTGTTTCATTCGGGTCTTTCCATGTTTTTCTAAGATTATCAAGCTTATCATGTACAGTAGTATTCCATCACGATCACAATGATACACCACAGCTTATTCCAACCATTCCCCAATTGAAGGGCATCCCTGCAATTTCCAATTCTTTGCCACCATAAAAAGAGCTGCTATAAACATTTTAGAACATGTATATTCTTTTCCTTTTTTTCTAATCATCTTTGGAAATAGACCTAGTAGTAGTATTGCTGGGTCAAATGGTAGGTATAAGCAGTCTAATAACTCTATGGGCATAATTCCAGATTGGCCTTCAAAATGGTTGTCTGTCTATATTTTATTTTATTTTTTTATAGCTTTTCTATTTTTATTTTTTATATTAATTTTATTTTTTTCACTGTTCTACAATCACTACCACATAACTTAGATTATTATTTTTCCCTCCCTGCCCCTTCCTTCCCCCCCCCTCGCCAAGATGGCATACAATTTTATATTGTTTATATACATACATTCCTATTAAATATGTTTTCACTATAGTCATGTTGTGTAGAAGAATTAAAATGAATGGGAGAAGTCATATAACAAACCAAAACGTAAAACAAAGGAAAATGATCTGCTACATTCTGCAACTGAATTCCAAAGTTCTTTCTCTGGTTATGGAAGGTATTTTGTCTTAAAAGACTACTGGGAATTTTTTTAAGTCCTTGTATTTCAATGAAATTTCAAGTCTACCAGAAAAAACTCTCACACACTGTGGTCATTGCTGTGCTCCTGTTCTCCTTTCGCTCAGCATCAGATCATATAAGTCTTTCCAGGCCTCTCTGAAGTCTTCCTGTTCATCATTTCTTATAGCACAATAGTACTCCATTACATTCATATACCATAATTTATTCAGTCAGTCCCCAGTTGATGGGCATCCCCTTGATTTCCAGTTTTTGGCCACCACAAAGAGTGCTGCTATAAATATCATCTAACTGTTCTGTCATGTTAGCCAATCTGATAGGTGTGATGTCGTATCTCAGAGTTGTTTTAATTTTTATCTCTCTAATCAATAGTGATTTAGAGCATTTTTTCATATGTCTATAGATAGCTTTCATAGAGTTGTGGGGAAAGTGGAATAAACCTTGAAACACTGTATATATATATGTATATATATGTATATATACATATACATACATACACACATATATGTATAGATAGGTGTGAGCTTAATCTTTCTTCCTCCTCTTCTTCCTCCTTCTCTTCCTCCTCTTCCTTCTCTTCCTTCTCCTCCTTCTTCTCCTCCTCCTCCTCCTTCTCCTTCTTGGAGAATGACTTGTATTCTTGTACATTTGACTCAGTTCTCTATGTATTCTAGAAATGAGGCCTTTATCACAGACATTAGCTTCAAAAATTCTACTCAGATTCTGACTTGGGTTACCTCACACCTCCTTAAATAGTTCCATGGACTTACCATATTGGAGCTGGATTTACTGAAGACATTTGATTAACTTTAGCTGTACTGCAACTCAGAACTCCTAAACCCAATCTATTCAACAGCTTCTGAATCCCCCAGCAGCAGGGACAACAGGTGTGCATCACCATGCTTCGATTTTTTAAAGCTATTAATCTTTATAACCATATTTAGCTATTAATCATCATAACCATCTGTGAAGCAGTCAGGTGATCTGGTCTCCAAATTATAGATTAGAAAGTTTATGTCCTCACTCAATATGTTTTGAAGCAAAAATTGTATAATCACTTTTGGGGGATGTTGTAGAAAGCAATCATTCTTTGGGTAGTTATTGGGCTAGACATTCTCTTCTCCCTTTTAGCTCTGAGGTTTGATGAGTCTTGTCATGAAAAATCCAAAAACAAATTAATATATTAAATATAACTCTCAGGTGCCAAGATCACATGAAAAGAGTGCTACCAGAAAGAGTCTAAATGAAAGTGAAACATTCAGGTTGGAAAAATGGATATAAACATTCCATTTCTCAAATTATAATTTAATGATGTTAAAATAAAGAAAATAGTGAAGACATATGTCTATGACATTTCCATTGTCTTCCAAAGTCCATATGACTTTCCATTTTGATTCAGGTAATGGCAGTGAGTACCTTTGATGTTACTCAGCTTTTCTAGGACTGCAGGTTGACCTGAGTGGTTCTGAATCACTGGGGCTTATACTACTCCACAGGGACTGGACCTGTAATTTTGTTGCTGAAGGGACCTTCTGCATAAAGAACCTCTCTGTGTGAGCCAGCACCATAGAGTAGAGTGTGGAACACTAAAAGAGATGTTAAGTGACTTGCCCAGGATCACAATAGCCAGTATGTGTTCAAGACAGGACTTGAGCCCAGGTTTGTCTTGACTCTGAGCCCAACTCTCTCTGTTGTATTATACTTCATGTTGCATCATACTTAGTAGTAAAGGAGAGTTAGTCCTTAACAAATGTACAAATAAAGGCTAAACACACTTGGGGAACTTTTTGTGGCTATTAATTACAGCAACAAAGATTTCAAGTTGAAAAGGACCTTAGTGATTATCGAGTCAAATGACCTCATTTTGTAGATCAGAAAACTGAGACCCAGAGAAGTTAAATGATTTGCTCAAGGTCGTAAGACGAATATGTATCTGAAGTAGGATTCAAACGTGGGTTTTTCTGACTGTCTAGTTTTCTTTCCCTTACATGAGTGGTTCTTTAAGTTTGGTCCACTGACCTATGGGGATCCTCGAAGTCAAAACTATCTTCATAATAATACTAAGATGCTATTTGCTCATTAAAATACTCCTCTCTTTTCTAACTACACATTTGTGTGAGGCTGGATTTTTTTTTTCCCCACATACTTCAACCAAAACAAGATATTGCAACAAGCTGAAAGCATAAGCAGATAGGAGAACCCAGTTATTTTCTATTAAGCCAGATGTTCAACAGATATCCTGTGTCTGGCATTGGAAGTCCTTCATTACCTAGTCCCTTCCTATTCTTCCAGTCTTCTTATACCTTACTCCCTACCATGCTCTTTTCCATTCACTGACACTATCCTGCCAGCTGTTCCATAAGCAAAGCATTCTATCTTTTGGATCAACCCATCTGGCTACCTCCCAAGCCTGGAATGCTCTTCCTCTTTATCTCTGCCTACTTTCCTGGCTTTCCTGGTCTCCTTCAAGTGCCCCCCACACTCCCAAAGTCCCATCTTATACTGGAAACCTTTCCCAACCTCTTTTAATTCTAGTACTTTCCCTCTCTTAATTGCTTCCTATTTATTCAATGTATAACTTGTTTGTAGCTCTTTGTTTGCTTGCTCTCTCTTCCATTAGACTGTCGGCTTGAGGGCAGAGACTCTCTTTTGCCTCTTTTTGTATCCCCAGCATTTAGCACAGTTCCTGACACGTAGTAGGCACTTAATAAATGTTTTTTGACTAACATGAAAGAGATTTACAAAAATATAACAGAGTGCCACCGTTCTCACTATTTTTAAAGGAAAATATTGTTTTTTAATAAAATGATATTTATATTAACATGCAATTTGGCTATTATTTTCACAAAATAAATTAAAAGAGAAATAGTTTAAAATTTTCTCAGTTTTAATTTCTAGTATGGTAAACATCAATAGATACAATCCACAAAACAAAAGTTCACGAATGGGTCTTTGGTAATTGTGAATAGTGTAAAAGGATCTTTCTAGAGAAAATTGAAAGGGGATAAAAAGTAATCTTCCATTTTCTCAGCTTTACATGACCTGTACAGGTCAAAAAATGAATCATTATTAGGGGATTGAAACTTCAAAAACAAATGAAGAAATATTAAACATATCATTTTCAGGCCATGATATGATAAAAAATTATATTCAAAAATGGACAGAGAAATATAAATTAAACATTAATCAGAAACTAAATAATCTACTTCTAAAGGATGAGTGAGTCAAAGAACAAATTGTGGAAATAATTTCTTTATATAGGATGACAACAATGAGACAACGTAGTCAAAGCAATACTTAAGGGAAAATTTCCATCTCTAAACACATACAATAAAGAAAGAATACATAAATGAATTAGGTATAAAATGAAAAAAACTAGAAAAAAATTAAAATCCCCAATTAAACATGAAAATGGAAATCCTGAAAATCAAAGGAGAAAGTAATAAAATTGAAAGTTAGTAAATCATTGAACTAATAAATGAAAGTAGGAGCTGGGTTTATTAAAAAAAACAATAAAATAGATAAAAATATTGGTTAATTTGATTAAAAGAAGAAGAAAACCAAGATACCAGTATCAAAAAATGAAAAGGGTGAATTCATGACCAATGATGATGACATGAAGGCAATTAGAAGCTATTTTGCCAATTACATGGCAATAAATCTTACAATCTAAGTGCAATAGACAAACATTTACAAAAATGATTAAGAGGAGAAAAAACAGAACACTTAAACAACCTTATCTTAGAAAAAGAAATTAAACAAGTCATCACTAAGCTCTCTAAGAAAAGCATCCTCATGATCAGATATATTCTTTTACCAAACATTTAAAGAACAATTAATTCCAATACTATGTAAATATTTGGAAAAATAGGCAAAGAAGGAGTCCTACCAAATTCCTTTCATAACACAAATATGGTATTGATACCTAAATCAGGAAGAGCAAAAATAGAGAAAGAAAACTAAAGACCAATTTCTCCAATGAATATCAATGCAAAAATTATAAATAAAATGCTAGCAAGGAGGTAAGAGCAATATATCACAAAGTTCATACAAAGTTGGTTCAATATCACAAAAATTATCAGTATAATTGATCATATCAGTAAGAAAAATGACAAAATCATATGATTATCTCAGTAGGTGTAGAAAAATCTTCTGACAAAACATAATCATTCCTATTAAAAAAATTAGAAATCATAGGAACAAATGAAGTTTTCCTTAAAATCATATGTAGGATCTATCAAAAACCATCAGTAAGCCTTATTTGTAATGGGGAGTTAGAGGATTTGTAACTCAAAGTATTTAAAAAATGAATGTTAAAGAGTATAAAATTGTCTTGAGACCAAAAAGTTTGAGAACCATGGCACTACAGCATATTAATTCCAAATTCAGTAGATGAAAGTGATGTTCAGTAATTTGTATTCATTAGTTAATTCTTGCTATTTCTGTCTATTCCCTACCTCCCCCAACCCCCATCCCACTTTCCCTTTATGGGAAAGGCCCTACTCTGACCAGACTGTGTCAGTTAATTTAATAAAGAAGTTGACCTTTTCCTATTCATTTTAATCCTATGTATATTAAAGCTCTGGTGTCTTGTGGACTACTCATGACATGCAGAGCTTCACTGAAATGCAAGATTTATGGTCAAAGTATCCATATAAATATTCAGAAATTAAATTATATTGTATGGCATTAATCAAACTGGATGAAGAGTTTTCTTCGATGTGATATTGCTTTATCTTCTGGGTAGGATCTGTTGAAATGATGCCTGGGTATGCTCTGACATTTAAGAGAGCTATTTCTGTTCTTGGACTATGTTTCATAGTTGCCTTCCACTTAGGAAGAAAAAATATCACACCTCACTCCAGTCAACTACACAGTTTCTCACAATCCTTCCAAGACTTGTATTATTATTTTATAGTTTATGCTCCCTGAAAGGCAAACATGATTTAGAGCTTACAGAGTGAGCAAATACTGTCTCTCTAGGTCTATTCTGCCCAAGTAACTTCTTGGCTTTCATCTCCTACTAGGACACAGCACAGGACCCACTGAACTTGGTGGTACCTGCAAGGAAACTCCCAGGCATGGTATTATTGCCCAGGAATAATATGCCTTTCTCTGTTAAGCTAGATTTTGGAATCATATTGCCTAAGAAATGAAAAATTCTCTGTCCTCTATACAGAGTAGTAGAGTTTGATGCCCTTGAGCTACCTAAGGTCACAAGCACATACTTCCCTTTTCCATGTGATTCTATTACTTCCCCTAGTGGAAGGGGAGAGAGGAAGGGAGAGAATTCTTTTTAGAAATTTTTCTTTCTAGGAATGCTTCTATTTTCTCTACATATCCTATCTTGTTTCTTAAAGAGTTCCATATGATCTTATAATCTTGTTGTCTTTTGATTTTGTTCCATTAGTTTTCTTTTCTTTTTTGCATTTTGTATTCTAATTCTATTACTCTTTTTTTTGGAGAATTTGCTATTTTGCAAAGCATTCTGGTTATTTATTCTAAATTTTCTTCTCTCTTATTTTTCCTTGGTTTTTATCGCTCTTTTCTGTCACTGCTGATTTTTCTGTGGTATCTTTACAATAAGTATGTCTGCCTGATCATCAGTCCTTTCCCTTCATAGGCTCAGTGGTAAACAAGCTCCTATTGCCTATTCTTAGTTCTCAGACTGTTAGGGTTGAATAAGATCCCTGGTCCTCAAAGAGTAGAGAGTGGGTGTGGGAGGGTTGATCAAGGAGACACTGATACAGGGAGACTTGGAAAAGCCACTGGTTCCTAGATCTACTCTTCTGAGATCCACTCTTCTTTCAGCAACTTTCTGCTGTTCAAAGACTGACCCCAAAGTCTACTCATATCCCAGGTCTCAGTCTACAAAAGGACTGGAGAAAGGTCCCTTGGAATGCTTCTGAGGGTGAAGTCGGTCTGTCTCTTTCCTCCTGTGAAATATTATGTAGTCTTAAACAACACTGTGCTTTTGGATCTCTTCCCTCCTTCATAGTCTTCTCCCTTTATCTCTTCACTCCTGTAGAGTTAGATCTTTTTCTACTTTTATGTTTCAGGCTTATCTGGTTCATGTAAATCAGTCTGCCCTGGAAATAGATGGAGTACTTCAGAGGGTTTGCTTCCAAATATTGATATCTATAATTGAAGCTTCCACAAGGGATACAAGACTGTTCTGGGCTAGCATGATTGCAAGTTTTGTGTATGGAGGGTGAGGGAAGGAGCTGGAGTGGCAAGAGTAAAGGGCTGATGGGATGATCTTCAGTATTTTTTCTGTAAGAATTGGATTGTGGAGAGTTCTTTCTTTATGCCTGTTTGCTTTCCTGCTTCCCCACCCCCACCTCCCCCTCACTGGTCTATTGTTGAGCAATTTCTTTCTGTTTTGCTTATCTGAGATAGTAAAGGTAATCGAGTCCTAGGCTACCTTGAACATATTCTCAGGATCCCCCCTCACCTTATATAAAGAATTTCCCCACTTGCTTAAGATATCAATCAGAGAAAAGAGAAAAAAAAGGAAGAAATAGTTATGTCCATATAAGATACTATTATTACAATTTCCCTGTCTGTAAAATGGGGATAATAATAGTACCTATTTCTCAGGATTGCTGTGAAAATAAAATGTTCGCAAATACCTTAAAGCTCTGTAGTACTAGTTATTAATATTTTTTTACTAATCAGCTTGATCATATATATATACATATATATATATATATATATATAGTAGTGATTCATATATTGTGTATCTAAATTGATGGTTAGAGAGGGAAGAAAAGTGACAGTGACTTCTCCCTTTGACTGGGGGCCAGAGCTAGATGATTATAGCAATTGTTATTTTTAAATGTTAATGTTTCATCTCCTATACTAGGACTTGGGAAATTGTAGCAGTATTATAAAGGTATGAGGTTACCTCTGAGACTAAGTAAAAGAAAAATCAACCTGCTCATTGTGGGGAGCACTTTGGCTTTTTGAGCATGGGTGACCAACCTATGGAAAGTTTGGCACCTGATAGGCATAGCCCACCAAGCTTAAGAGCTCCTTGAGGACAAAGCAACTGAAGGAGAATACCTCCTGGTGGCTAACTCAGTTACATCATGAATAATTTCAGACTCATGAATTTTTTGCATATGTGGAAGTACCAATGAACCAACACCCAAATACCGATGCCTCTATGATGTCACAATATGAGAAAAGGTGAAGAAAAACTTAACTTGAACAGTTTTGGAGTTATCCTAATGAATCATATCTTTTCTCATTTTGTGAATTACCCTCATCAAGCTGGGATGAAATAAATGATTTTTTTCCCCTCCTTTTTACACAATTCAAGTGACAGTGAACTACATCTGCAACAGGTGCGCCCCAAGTATTTTTTTTTTGCAAAATCTGTGTGGTAAATTCAGTACTTTATGTTAAATTTATGAGAATTTTTACATATTTGCATAATATGACTTATGATTCCTCATATAATCTTGCATTGGAATCCAGCCCTGTATCAGGGTAACAATAGAAATTCAAATACTTCCCCAGGATGTCATTGGATACTGAGGTCATTGACTGTGTGAAGTCTCTGGATTTGTTTTTGAAGATTTCTGGGAGAAAAACCTGAAAGAGGAGGAGGAGGAAGAGGAAGAGGAAGAGGAAGAAGAAGAAGAAGAAAAGGAGAAGGAAGAGGAGGCAAAGGAGGAGGAAGAGGAGCTATACTCATGATACAGATTGAAAGGTTTAGATTACATCCATCTTCAATTTCATGGGCATTTTGTAGAATCAAGAACTTAGCATCAGATTTATGTTTACCTACTCTTCCCTTCAAAGATCCCAAAAGAAGTGGCTGTTAGCACAGGAGCAGTTGCAGGGTTAACTGTGCAGCTGAGGTGGGGGAAGAATGTGACTAGTGTACCAGGTTGGTTGAGTTGATCTCTATTTTCTTTAAAGCAATATCTTCTTCCCATGACATACTTAGAGAAGTATATTCTCTAATTTAAGACTTTCATGGTAAATGTTATTGCTATCCTCCTATTTCAGATGAGGAAATGTAGGCTTACATTTCAATGTGGAAGACATTTATTCTCTAAGGGAAAATACCAACAATAGGGGATGGTGTTGGGGAAAAGTCTTGCAAACACTGGGATTTTAGTTGAGTCTTGAGGGAGACTAGGCAAATCAGGAGGAAAAAGTGGAGAACGTTACAAAATGGAGATAATGGAAATGCATAGAATTGAGATGGGTTATTGTGTGCAAGGAACGTCAAGAAAGCCAGCATTGGTATATCATTGAGAGGTATTATGTGTAAGAAGACTGGAAAACTAGAAAGGGATTAGATTATAAATGGTTTTATATGCCAAATAAAGAATTTTCTATTTGTTTCTGGAGGTAATAGAGAACCACAGGAGTTTACTGAATGTGTGTGGAGTGGTGGTGGTGTCACATGGTCAGCCTTGTGCTTTAGAAAAATAATTTTGACAGCTGAATGAGAGATGTATTTGAGTGGGGAGATACTCAAGGCAGGGATATTAACCAGAAAAGAAGCAAAGCACAAACTCCAGAGGAGTGTTGCAATTAATGGCAGCTGCTGTTCCTCCTGCTCAGAGCCATGGGAGGAGAAAATTTTCTGTAGGGGTCATCTCATTCAACCTGCTATCCTAGACCCAGTGCTCATTCGTCACAATAATTCTCTCTCCTGCCTTTGCTGCACTGTTAACTGGAACAATTGCTGTGCTAGCAACAGCTGCTTTTTCAGAATCTTTGAAGGGAAGAAAAAGAACAACCACAAAAAAGTACAAATCCAACATTAAGTGCTTGACTTTGCAAAAAATCTGCATGGCTTCAAGATGGAGGCAACCCTTTCTTCTGTCTCTAGGTTGTGACCTCTTCCCGTGACCTCTCTGTCAACAAACCCAGAAGCCTTCATATAGTTCATATCCTTACTGGCCAATTGAATCTATATGCTTTTCCTGATATAAAACCAGATTTCAACACAGATTTACTTACATATTTGTGCAGGGACAGGAATAGAGGGAAGGGAAAAGCTAATGCTCTTTCCTTCCCTGCTCACCCCTATTTAACAGGAATTTCACAGACCATGACATATTTTCTTTTCTCTTTTTATGTATTTTTATTTATTTCATTAAATATTTCCCAATTACATTAACATTTTTTAACATTCATTTAAAAAAATTTTGAGTTTCAAAGTCTTTCCCTCCCTCCCGTCCCCATTCCTAGACCTTGAAAAAGCAAGTAATATGATAACAATTATACATGTGAAGTCACATAAAACATAATTCCATATTTTTCATACTGCAGAATAAAATATAAAAAATAAAAAAAAATGAGGAAAATGAAAAACTATACTTCAGTCTTCCTTCAGAACTTACCAGTTCTCTCTCTGGAGGTGGATAGCATTTTTCATCATGGGTCCTTTGGAATTGACGACATACATTTTCACAACAGGAAACATGGAGTACCACTATTAGTTTGTGACAATGGTACATATGAAGTGGTTTTCCCCATGCTTGTGTCCTCATGTCACAGATTGAGGGAAAGTTATAGCTGAGGTGGATTATTATTTTTTGTGTGTGATCTTTTCCTATGTGGAAAGAATTTGTGTTTTTTCTTTCCTGTAGAAATGAAATTAACTTGGAAAAATTCTCTTACATATAAATGTAGGCCAGTTATGAATGGGTTAAAGAGTCAGAATATCAAGCATTATCCTCCTAATTGACTATAGTTATTAATGTCCTTTGAAATTCTCCGTAGCCAAGTTTTTATAACCATGCTGCCTGCCACAAAAATAAATTATACTTCCACAACGGTAGGCTGTCAGCTTACTGAATAATCTTTTCCCCTCTTCTTTACTGCTCTAAAACACGTTTAGAGAAAAATGAAGGGAAGTAAAAATGCGGTTTGAAAGGATATGGCAGAGAGCATGGGGACCAGTCTCTCTTTTCACTGAGGTTAGAACAGGAAGAATATAAGCTTCATAAATAGGTTTAGGTTAAATATGAGAAAACTTTTATGGCAGAGAGTAAGATTGTAAAGATAGAACTTTACCTGACTTAAGGAGTGCTGTGGTGTAGAAAGAGCATTTGTTTCGGAGTCAGAGAATCTGGGTTTGAGACTTGACTCTGCTTTGAGCAAATCAATGTGTCTCTTAGGTCTTTGTCTCCTTATCTAGGAAATGAAGGTGGTTAGACTAGATCATCTTTAAAGTCCCTTTTCAGTCCTAAATCAAAAGTGAGGTTACAAGGTCTCTTTCTGCTAAAAGTGGGAACAAAGCACAAGGCGGGAAGTAAAACCTTCTGGAGATTCTTAGTTGATAAAGAAGGTGGAAGGGGAAGGGAGCCAGGCACAACACTGAGTGCTTAGGAACAATGATGATTGAGAGAAGAAATGGGAAATCTCAGGGGAAGCTAACTTTAAAGACTTAGAGGTACCTAGTTTGGGATTTCCCTAGTTTCTATATCTAGAATGAGGAGTGAGTCTCATAGGAAAATGACAGCAAGAGAGAACTCAGAACTTGGAAATTGATGATGATGATGAGAAATAATTAGTTGACAAGCATTTTTCAGTTCCCTCTATATGTGATAGATAGTGGAGATACAAAGATATAAATGGAACAGACCCTTCTCACCAGGAGCTATACATTTTGTAGAAGAAGACAATAAATAGGTAACTAGGCATTTGCCTAAAATTCTCCTCCTTGAAAAGTAAGTATTTGCATAAATATCATCTAGATGGTAAAGTTCATAGAGTACTAGACCTGGAGTCAGGAAAACCTGAGTTCAAATTCTGCCTGAAATACCAGAGACTTGACCCTGGGTGAGTCATTTAACCTCTGCTTCAGTTTCCTCATTGTTGATGAAATGGGGATAATAATAATATTTTTCTCCCATGGTTATTGTGAAGATAAAATGATATATTTGTAAAGTACTTTATAGACTTTAAAGTGCAATGTAAATGACAGCCATTATTATTACAAAATTTTCCTTGTTGGTGAACAGAATGATTACTGAATGTTTGGTGCCAACAAGAGGGACAGAGTTGCAGCAGAGCTTTGGGAAGGAGAATTGTTTTATGGCTTTTGGCTTTAAAAGAGCATACATTATTTCCAGGCTCTCTTCAGGGAGATATTGCTGGAGAGGGAGAAAGACTGGAAAGAAGCCAGAATGTAAAGGATCCAGTACCTAAAACATGCTCCTATTTCCAGGTTGTTACATTAAAGACCAAGAAATTTCTTCTTGAGTGAGACTGTAGACTCTCTCTCTCTCTCTCTCTCTCTCTCTCTCTCTCTCTCTCTCTCTCTCTCTCTCTCTCTCTGTCTGTCTATCTCCTCTGTTGTCAATATGACTGAATAATTTTGTATAAATGGGAAGCACAATTGTTGGGGTTGAGGAGTTACAATGGGAATTTTTAGGAGTTTATCCTTCTGCTCCCAAGAAGCTTACTTCTAGGATCCTGAAATAGTGTGAACCATAACTATGTTGGCAGCCCTTTTCTGTGTGTCAGATAGGAGTGAGACCACCAGCCTATAAATAGAATTGTTGGGGGGCATACAATGTGAATGCTATACCAATCTAGTAAAACATAATCAATTTCATTTTCTAAAATGTTGTGTTCCTCATGTCTAGTGTCTCTCAGATCTCTTTTAAAGCAATATTCATCATATATCAATCAAGTAATCAGCAAGTATTTTATTAAGCAACTACTATATCTTTAAAGGCACTGTGCTAGGTGTTGGGGATACAAGTACAAAAGATAAAACAATCCTTCCTCTCAAGGAATTTACAATCCAATGGAGAAAATAATATGCATGATTAAGTGCATTTAAGTTTCAGAAGGGGTAGAAATCTGTATTACTGAAAGAGTTTCCTGACTGGAAGCTTTCTATATCAATATCAGAAAAGCGAACCAAAAGAAAGAGCTACCAAGGAGGAAACATTACATGTTAGGCTATAGACATTTTGTTTTATCCTGAAAACTTACAGGAAGTCACCTATAATTTTTGAGCAATGACATGACATTTTCAGACTTGTGCCTTAGGAAGATAATTTTGGTAGGTATATGAAGGACTGTTTGGAAATGAGAGAGAACAGAGGTAGGAAATTCAGTTAAAAGGTTATCTAGGCAAGAGGTGACAACAGTCTGAGCTAGAGTGGTGACAGTGTGTGTTGGAAGATAAAGATAGATGTAAGATATGTTGTATAAATAGAATTGAGAAAACTTTGCAACATGTTAGCTAATAGCTAGCTAGTATTTTTTGCACAAAGATGTACTGAGTACTTTACACATACTAAGTCATTGATCCTCAACCCTAGAATATGGGTACTGTTATCCCTATTTTGCCTATGAGAAAACTGAGAGAGTAAATGACTTGCCCAGACTAATAGGCTAGCAAATTTTTGAGGCAGGATTTGACCTCAGATCTTCCTGATTCCAAGTTCAACATGCTATTTATTGTGCCACCTAGCTGCTCAAGGTCATATGGTCATGGATTGACTAGTTATAAGGGAAAGGTAAGGATCAAAGATGATAAAAAGGTTTTGAAACTGGGTGAGAATATGGTGGTGCCATCAAAAGAAACAGGCAATTAGGAAGAATTGGTTAGGTTAAGAGGTAAGTTCAATTTTGGACATGTTGAATTTGAAGTGTTGGTAGAATAGCTAAACAGAGATAAATAGGTAGTTGTAGATGTAGAACTCTGTGAAGAGATTAGGGATAAAATTATAGATTGTGAGGTAATCACTGAACCCCTTGAGGAAGATAGATTACCAGGGGAAAAAGTAAAGAAGAGGTTCTAGGCTAGAACTATGATAGATACCCACATAGGCTGGGGAAGTGTTTAGACAGAAGGGTGGAGATGCAGAAGAGAAGGGAAGGGAAGATAGAGTCTCTTGCAGAAAGGGATGGTCAATAGTGTTGAATGCTGCAGAAAGGTTAAGAAAAATAATGACTGAGAAGAGACTATTGGAGTAATTAGAAAATCATTGTTGACCTTTGAGAAATCGGTTTCTTCAAACCAGGGTAATTAGAAGTTGAATTGTGATAGGTTCAACAACAAATGAGTGCTACATAAATGAACATGAATATAGACTGCTATTTCTAAATGTTTTACCAGTGAAAGAGATAAAGATAAATAATGATAGCTTAAAAGGATTGTAGAATCAAAGCAGAGTTTTTAGGGACAGGAAGAAACAAAATTTGTAATTAGTTGCTTAAGTGGAGAAACAGTTGTGAGAAGAGGTATGTTTCTAAAGAAACAAAGTCCTAGAGGAGAGACGGGGAGAACCACAAGTAGAGGAATTAGCACTGGCAAATTAAGGATCGCCATGTCTGAGACTAGAGCTAGGTAGAAGAGGAGGGTGAGAATAAGAGAGGTTTTGAGTCATTAAGTAGGGAAGATGAAGGGACTCATGATGGATGCCTTTGGTTGTCTCAATATAGGAATTAAAGAAAGAGGAAAAGGTTTATAACAATCATTGTTGGAAGCTGGAGAGAGACTCTATCAGAGTTGCAGCAATAAGATCCTAGGGGAGATTAAATAACATAAATCTGGAGTGGACAAAATCTCCCTTTCTGCAACATTCAATGACTTGAGAATAGATTGGAACATGGGAAGCAGCTATTAGTTATGACCAAGCATTGAGGATTCATTGAATGCAAAAGGTTCAAAGTCAAGGGGGCAAAAAATTCAAGGTAGAGGACAAAACCTAGTTTTAGTTTAGGGACAGTCAGTCAACAAACATTTATTAATCATTTACTACGTTCCTGATACATGATAAATACTGGGTATACAAAGGAAGGAAAGGAAAAAACATGGCTTTCCCTCACATGCCCATATTCTAAAAGGGGAGAAAACATGCAAATGACTATTCATGTACAAAATACATACATATACATACACACATACAAAAATATATACAAGCATGTGCTCACATGTGTATGTTTGTATCTTGTATATGTATATATGTATATACATGTATGTGTGTGTATGTATTTGTATGTATGCAAAGTAATCTCAAAAGGAAAGCTCTAGGGGAGAGGAGGGAGACAAGGAAAAGCCTCCTACGGAATATGGTACTTGAATTTCATTTGAAAAGGAGAGGGTGAATCTATGAGGTAGAGATGAAGAGGCAGAACACTCTATGAGTGAAGTTGAGAGATTGATGTCTTGTGTGAGGAAGAACGAATAGTCCGGCATGCTAGGAAGGTATACCAAAATAGAATCAGAGAGCAAGTGAAATCCTGCATTCTGAAAAGTTAAAGGAAACTTCTAATCCTCTTTCTCTGTTGCAGACATGAGATAGAATAGAATAGTCCAGTATACTGGAAAGGTCGGAAGGGGCCAGGTTGTGAAAGGTTTTCAATGAAACACAGAGAACTTTCTATCTGATTCTGGAGGTAATAGGAAGCACTAGAATACATACATACATATATATACATATGTGTGCGTGCTTGTGTGTGTGTTTGTGTGTATTTATGTGCATGTGGTGGGTAGTAGCATGGTCAGATCTCTGTTTAAGAAAATCACTTTGGCAACTGAGTAGAAGATGGATTGGAGGAAGAAGAGACTTAAAGTAGGAAGACCACTTAGAAAGCTGTTGAAATAATCTGGGTGAGAGGTGATGAGGGTGGCTATGTGAATGGAAAAAGGAAACATATATAAGAGATGTTATGAAAGTAGAAAGGACACAATTTGGCAATGGATTGGATTTTTGGGGAGAGTTCTGTGAGGAGTAAAAGATCACACTGAGTTGGTAAATCTGGGTTATTTAGGACCATGATGGTGCCAACAGTAAAAGAAAGTTTGGAAGAAAAGAGGGACTTTGGGAAAAGATAATGAGATTTTTTTGGTGCCAGTTTGAGATATTCAAAAGGAGTTGAGTCAAGATTTTAAAGGCATGAAAATAAGACCAGAGTTGTTGGGAGATGGAGGAGAAGAACACATAAGGATTAAGGCAAAATCTCAAGTTTTGGAGGTAGGAGTCAGTGGGAAAGAAAAGAAGACAGAAATCATGAATTTGAGAGGAGGAGTTTCAAATTCAAAACTTGGTAGAACAATTTTGAATGTGTAGAGGTCAAGGGGGTCAAGGCTGGAACAATGGGTGGAAAACAAAAGAATGATTTTTATCTCATCTAAGGGAAAACTTCCTAATAACGTTAGTGTCCAAGAGTGAGTTGGTCTTCTTTGGGAATCCAAGTACTCCATCGCTGGAGATGTTTAAGTAAAAATGGAATGATCACTTTTTCATGATATTGTGGACAGTATTTGTGATTTGAGTGGAGGGTAATCTAGATAAAGCTTAACATTACACATGAATGAAATAAGGATGAAGCCCTTTAGTTGGCTTGGGTTCCAGAAAAAGCTATTTGAATTTAGTTAGAATATATCATGTGGCTCAAGCTGTGGAGTAGCACAGAACTGCTGGACAGATGGAAACTTCAAAGGAGATTAAGGACCCTACTTCAAGAGGAAGGAACATTGGATGGGAACCCATTTCTTCTTATTATCTCTCACTGTCATCCACAAATGGTGTTCCTGGTTTTCCTGAACTAATGTTTTCCCAAACCTTGAATCTGTGTCACATAGAGTTTGAGGTCAGGCAGTCACTGGAATTTCTAATAAATAACTTCCACCGATTTCCACCCCAGTACCCACATGGAATACACCGGATCAGCACCTCTGACCGTAGGGGAGCTGGGAAATATCTTACACAATATTTTTCCTCTCCCCCACCATGTGCATAAAATCCTTGAAGGTACTGAGGCTGGAGATGAGGAAATTGTCACTGACAAGTGAAAAACAGTGGAACCTCAATTTCTGATCTTTCTAGAAACATTGCTCCCAGAACTATTGCTACTGCCACAGGCACTTCTAGACAGAGAAAATGAAGAAAATCTTGTCTGGGGCTTTGATCCTTTATAGTCTCTGAGGAGCGATTGCTCAGACAAGTGGGAAATCTTTGAATTGGTTCTGGGACTGGATCTAGAGCAATGGTATTGAACTTAAATAGAAATAGGGATCACTAATCAACAGCCCTGCGGGCTGCATATTGATTTAGTTTTAAAATGCATTGTTATCTATGATTTATTATATTTGTATTTATTTTATTAAGTATTTCCCAATGAAATTTTCTTCACGTTCAGACTGCATGTAAGAGTGGCTTCATGTTTTACATTTCTAGTCTAGAACATGGAGTTAGGGCTGGGTTGATATAACGAAGTAATGGAAGGAAATGTCCACTAGGAGGGATGTTTTCATTTCCAATATTTAGAGTCACAGAGCAGGTGAAACTCTGCCTTCTGGAAAGTTAAAAGAGGGTCCTGCTTCTAATCCTCTTTCTCTATTGCAGACATGAAAAGGAAAGTATTTGTATTCCCTACAGAGTCATCTGATGCCCATGTCCTCTTAATCCTCAGATGGACGAACCACTGCAGAATCTCAGTGTGTGCCTGTGTACCTACACTGACCTCACCCGTTCCTACAGTCTGTTCTCCTAGGCCACTAGAGCCAATGACAATGAAATTCTCCTATATAGGTCCAGAGTTGGGGAGTACAATCTGAACATTGGGAATGAAAAGGTTTCTTTTGGAGTCGATAATGACCTTTCTTTCCCAATCCATATTTGTGGAAGCTGGGAGTCAGCTTCAGGTATATCTGAACTGTGGATAAATAATAAGCCCCTAGTGAGAAAGGGCCTGAAGAAGGGGTATTTAGTGGGGGCAAAGGCAAAGATTGTCCTGGGGCAAGATCAAGATTCCTTTGGGGGAAGTTTTGATGATAAACAGTCCTTTGTGGGAGAAATTGGAGAAGTTCACATGTGGGATTTTGTACTTTCTCCAGATGAGGTTCATTCCTCGTACAGTGATGAGAACATCGGTGGCAATATCCTAAACTGGGAAGCATTGAATTATGAGATAAAAGGTTATGTGGTCATCAAACTCAAGCTGTGGTCCTGAGTCTCTTGACCATTAGCATGCTAGTAAATATAACTGATCAGTGGTGGATGATGCCATCCCTAGGAGATTAGATCTCATGTACCTAGATCTGAGGGTCTTTTGTGCTATCTAGTTGAATAATAAAGAATTAAAATACCCTTAATTTGTGTGTTATAGTATGATAGTAGCAATTTAGTTATTCGCAAATTATTTATGTGAAATCTCAATTATCTGGAACCTATCCAGGAATTAAGATATTGATAAAGAACTCTAATTAACATGAGTTCCCACTGCATTGATGTACATTTCTTAAAAGTATCTGTCATTTTATTTTGTCTTTTGGTATGGATGTCTACTTCACTGATACTGATCATAACCTCTCTATAACTTAATAGATGGTCTACAAGTGATCTTATGCCCTTACCCCCTACCCCAAATCATGACTTGAAACAATCAGAGTATGAGTCTCTTTGAAGAGACTTGATGTAAGGGGGAAAGTTCCTAACAATTAAAGTTATCCCAAAGTGGAATGAACTTCTCTGAGAGGTAATAGGTTTCCCCTCACAAGAGAACACTGAACAAAGATGACTTGTTGCCTAATTAGTTCACTAACAGAACTGACTAACCCATGCTCCTGTGTGTTGTAGAGGAGTTCCTTTTCCAATCATGGATAGCTAGAGTTGGCTTCCAAAGTCCCCTTCTAACACTGAGGTGCTGCCATTCTAAATTTAGCAAAACTTATATGGAAGGCATAGTAAATCATGGAGACAGGGTAAACTACAGATCAATAGAGTGCCTAAGGAGGGGTAGATCTGAAACCCATCACTGAGTTCATTGTGGAAGCCTTTCCTCCATGGTAGTTCTTGTTTTCTCCTGGCATAGATTTTGAGAACCAGAGTTACTTCTTTTTTTTATCAATTTATTTTTAGTTTTCAATATTCACTTCCACAAGATTGTGAGTTACAAATTTTCTCCTCATCTCTCCCCTCTGCCCACCCAAAGGCCTCATACATTCTGATTACTTCTTCCCCCAACATGCCCTACCTTTTATCACACTTCTCCCTTCTCTCATCCCCTTCCCCTCTATTTTCTTGTAGGGCAAGATTCAACTGCCTGTATGTCTTATTTCCCAGTTGCAAGTAAAAACAATTTTTTTGGGGGAGGAGCCAAGATGGCGGAGTAGAAAGACTCACATATGCTAGCTCTGAACACACAGACCAGAAATTTCCTGTAAAAAGAACTCCCTACAAATTCTGGAGCAGAGCAAGCCGCGCAGAAACACAGTGGAAGAGATTTCCATTCCAGAGAGCCCTGGAAAGCCGTCCCCAGGGGTCCATCATGCTCCAGAGAGCAGAGCCAACCCCTGCGCTGCCCTGGCCCTGTGGCCCCAGAGGAGCAGATCTGACCAGGCTTCAGGGACGGAACCTCTGGCAGCCGCGAAGGTCCCTCCACCCACAGGCGCTACAGGTCAGTGAGAGAGACGTCTAGGCTGGCCGAGAGGGGAGTGGGGTGTCTCTGTGACTCGGGCCCCCTCGGGAGGCAGTGGCAGTGGCAGAGGCAGCAGTGGCCTGAAACTCTCAGAGCAGACAGGAGCTCAGGGCCATTACTGAAGGTCTCTGCATAAATCCCCTGAGGGAACTGAGCGTGGGAGGCGGCCCTGCCCCCACCCTAGCACCAGAACTTAAGCTCACATTGAATAGCAGCCGTGCCCACCCCGGAAAGCCCTGAGGCTGGGGAGCAGCATTTGAATCTCAGACCCCAAGCACTAGCTAGGCGAATCTAGGCGGGGGTGGAGAGCAATCTCAGAAGTCAAGTAACTGGCTGGGAAAATGCCCAGAAAAGGGAAGAAAAATAAGACCATAGAAAGCTATTTTCTTGGGGAAGAGATGTTCTTTCCTCCTTTCTTTTCTGATGAGGAAGTACAATGCTTGCCATCAGGGAAAGACATGGAGGTTGGGGCCTCTGTATCCCAGACATCCGAGGTGGATGTCCGGTGGGCTCAGGCCATGGAAGAGCTCAAAAAGGATTTTGAAAATCAAGTTAGACAGGTGGAGGAAAAACTGGGAAGAGAAATGAGAGAGATGCAAGAAAAGCATGAAAAACGGGTCAATACTCTGCTAAAGGAGACCCCCAAAAATGCTGAAGAAAATAACACCTTGAAAAATAGGCTCACTCAATTGGCAAAAGAGGTTCAAAAAGCCAATGGGGAGAAGAATGCTTTCCAAAGCAGAATTAACCAAATGGAAAAAGAGGTTCAAAAGCTCACTGAAGATAATAGTTCTCTCAAAATTAGAATGGAACAGATGGAGGCTAATGACTTTCTGAGAAACCAAGAAATCACCAAACAAAACCAAAAGAATGAAAAAATGGAAGAGAATATGAAATATCTCATTGGAAAAACAACTGACCTGGAAAATAGATCCAGGAGAGACAATTTAAAAATTATGGGACTACCTGAAAGCCATGATCAAAAAAAGAGCCTAGACATCATCTTCCATGAAATTATCGAGGAAAACTGCCCTGAGATTCTAGAACCAGAGGGCAAAATAAGTATTGAAAGAATCCATCGATCACCACCCGAAAGAGATCCAAAAAGAGAAACTCCTAGGAACATTGTGGCCAAATTCTAGAATTCCCAGGTCAAGGAGAAAATATTGCAAGCAGCTAGAAAGAAACAATTCCAGGATTGTGGAAATACAATCAGGATAACACAAGATCTAGCAGCTTCTACATTAAGGGATCCAAGGACATGGAATAGGATATTCCAGAAGTCAAAGGAACTAGGACTCAAACCAAGAATCACCTACCCAGCAAAACCGAGTATGATACTTCAGGGGAAAATATGGTCTTTCAATGAAAAAGAGGACTTTCAAGCATTCTTGATGAAAAGACCAGAGCTGAAAAGAAAATTTGACTTTCAAACACAAGAATGAGAAGAAGCATGAAAAAGTAAACAGCAAAGAGAAGTCATAAGGGACTTATTAAAGTTGAACTGTTTACATTCCTACATGGAAGCACAATATTTGTAACTCTTAAAACGTTTCAGTATCTGGGTAGTTGGTGGGACCACACACACACACACACACACACACACACACACACACATACATGAGTGCAGGCACACACACATATACACATGCACGCACACACAGAGACAGAGAGCACAGAGTGAATTGAATAGGATGGGACCATATCTTAAAAGAAATTCAGGTAAATGGTGAGAGAGAAATGTAGTGGGAGGAGAGAGGGTGAAATGGAATGTGGTAAATTATATCTCATTCAAGAGGCAAGCAGGAGATTTTGTTGTGGAGAGAAAAAGAGGAGAGCTGAGAAAAAAACATGAAGTTTACCTTCATCACATTCGACTAAAGGAAGGAATAAAATGCACACTCATTTCGGTATGAAAATCTATCTTACAATACAGGAAAATGGGAGAGAAGGAAATAAGCAGGGTGGGGAGGGATGATGGAAGGGAGGGCAATGGGAGAAGGGGGCAATTTAAAGTCAACACTCTTGGGGAGGGACAGGATCAAAAGACAGAATAGAAATAATGGGGGGCAGGATAGGATGGAGGGAAATACAATTAGTCTTACACAACACGACTATTATCGAAGTCATTTGCAAAACTACACAGATATGGCTTATAGTGAATTGCCTGCCTTCCCAAAGGGATTGGGTGGGGAGGGAGGGATGGGGAAATTTGGAACTCAAAGTTTTAGGAACAACTGTTTAGTATTGTTCTTGCTACTAGGAAATAAGAAATACAGTTAATGGGGACTACAGGACAAAAGGGAAGATGGGGACAAGAGAAGGGAGGGATGATAGAAGAGAGGGCAGATTGGTGATAGGGAAAATTAGAATGCTCGGTGTATTGGGGTGGGGGGAGGAGACAAATGGAGAGAAAATTTGGAACCCAAAATTTTGTGAAAATGAATGTAAAAAGTTCAATAAATAAATTAAAAAAAATTAAGGGGTGGAAACAGGCAAAAAAAAAATAATCTTTCTTTTACACTAATTTGGTCATATTACTTCTTGACTCAAAAATCTTAGGTGACTCATTATTACTTCCCAAAGAATGTTCACACATGGAAGTCTAATTGAGGACTTCTGTGACCCAGAGGTATCCTACGTTTTTAACTATATGCCATGTCTGTGAACTCTTCTATACATTCAGTACTACAGTCAAATAAACAAAAATCCTTAAACATTCTGTGTGCTCTCTTATTTCCACACCTCAATTCAGTCTGTTCCTCATGCCTGGAACCCTCTCACTCCATTTCTGCACTTGTTGATTCTAAACCAAACATTAGAACAGGGATTTTTAATCTAAGATCCATGAAGCTTTTTAAAAGACTTTTAAAATGTATGTCATTTTGTTTCATTTGTGACCCTGTGTATTTACATTTTTGCAATGAAAGATATTATTCCAGGAAGGGGTACATAGGCTTCATCAGATTGTCAAAGAGATTTTTAACAAAAAAAATGGCTAAAAACATTTACTTTCAAACCCTGGTCAAATATCATCTCCTCATGAAAAATGATACCAGTTCTTGATAAAAATTTCCCCTCTCAGACCTTGGGTAGAATTTTTAGGTTCTCTAATCCAGTAACCTAGGAGCAACTTCAGTGTGGAAACTGTTTAGTTTTCGTCTTTGTATCCCCAATACCTAACCCAATGAATATTTAATAAGTGCTTACTTGAATTATTCATCAAAAGTGCCACCCTCAAGGCAAAATGACTACCAGAAGGATTAATGTCAACAAATTAGAACTCTTCTCTGAGCATAAATAGTTTTTTGCTAACTAGGAGGGAAAGTTGAGCCAACACATAGCTGGCAACAGTGGAACAGAAAAGGAGTGGACAGCTTTCAGAGATTTGGTGTATGGCACTGCATTTGATCATCTGGGTCAGAACACTCACAAACACCAAGACTGATTTGATGAAAATGATGGGGAAATTCAGAAGCTGCTAAACGAAAAACAAGAACTCCACAGGATATACCAGCAGGATTGCTCATCCACGTCTAAGAAGGTAGTATTTAAATCCACTTGAAGTAAAGTACAAGCAAAGCTTAGGATGAAGGATTCCTGACTCAGTAAGAAGACAGATGAAATTCAGTTTTATGCTGATAATAATAATTCAAAGTGCTTTTATGATTCCCTGAAAGTTATTTATGGACCAAAAACCTATGGTGCATCACAACTACTCAGTGGTGATGGAGCCACATTGAATAGTGATAAGGACGTGATCCTAGAAAGATGGGTTGAATATTTCCATAGTGTTCTCAACATACCATCATCAATCAATGCTGAGGCCATTGACTGTTTACCTCAGGTTAAAGTCAGTCCCTCCTTAGCCAAACTTCCAACTGAAGAAGAGGTTTGGAGAGCCATTAGTCTCCTTTCATGTGGCAATGCACCTGGTGCTGATTCTATTCCAGCTGAGATTTACAAGGTAGGAGGACCATTGTTCATACAAAAGCTGACCGAAATTTTCCAGGTTATGTGGAAAGAGGAGGTTATCCCCCAGGAGTTCAAGGATGCCCCCATTGTCCATCTCTATAAAGGTAAAGGGAATAGATTGTCCTGTGACAATCACAGTGGGGTCTCTCTCTTAGTCATTGCTGGCAAAATTCTTGCTCGAGTCCTCTTTAACAGGTTGATCCTTTACCTGGAAGAGGGTCATCTACCTGAGAGCCAGTGTGGCTTCAGAAAGGGCTGAGGAACAGCTGATATGGTGTTTATTGCCCATCATCTCCAAGAGAGAAATGCAAGGAGCAAGACAGAGGTCTGTACACAACGTTTGTAGATCTGACCAAGGCCTTTAACACTGTTAGTCATGAAAGCTTAGGGAAAACTGTCAAAATTTGGTTTCCTGGAGAAGTTCATCAATATTGTATGTCAACTGCATGATGGCATGTTTACCCAGGTTCTGGATAGTGGACAATGCTCTCGTGCCTTCCCAGTCACCAATGAAGTGCAACAGGGCTGTGTGCTTGCTCTCATGCTTTTTAGCATGATGTTTTCAGTCATGTTGTCAAATACCTTCAATGAGGATGAACATGACACCAAGGTCAACTGTGGTACTGATGGTAAATTCTTCAATTTGCAAAGGCTACAAGCCAAGACCAAAGTGGAGGGAGTGCTGGTGCATGATTTTCTGTTTGCAGATGATTGTGCCCTCAATGCAGCCTCTGAAGCTGGGGTGCAACAAAGTCCGGATCAATTCTCTGCTGCTTGTGCTAATTTTGGCCTAATAATTAACACCAAGGAAACACAGGTGCTCCATCAGCCACCACCTCACCATCCATATGTGGAAACATCAGTTACAACAAATGGAGAAGTTTTGAATGCTGTGGATAAGTTCACTTTCCAGGGATATACACACACAATGAGGTTGACGCGTGCATTGCCAGAGCTAGCTCAGTGTTTGGGAGGCTCCGAAGGAAGGTTTGGGAGAGAAGAGGTATTAGATTGACTACCAGACTGAAGGTCTACAGAGTCATTGTACTGATCTCATTGTTGTATGCCTGTGAAACATGGACAGTCTACCAGCACCATGTCAGGAAAGTTCATTTGAACTGTTTTAGGAAGATTCTGAGGATCGCCTGGCAGGATAAGGTACCAGACACTGAATTCCTTGCTTGAGCTGAACTGCCAAGCATTCAAAATATGCTTCAGAGAGCACAACTCTGATGGCCTGGTCACTTTGTTTAAATGCAAAATATACGCTTGCCAAAAAGACTATTTTATGGAGAACTCACATGGGGAAGGTGATCACATAGTGATCAGAAGAAGCAATACAAGGACACTTTCAAGGTCTCTCTCAAGAACTTTGGGTTTGACTGTGCAACATGGGAGACACTGGCATAAGACTGCTCAGCATGGTGTGCCCATATCAGAAAGGGTGCTGTGCTCTATGAGCAAAGCAGAACTGAGACATCACAAAGTAAATGTAGGATGAGCAAATTTGGAGTATCCACCCCAAATATTCACACGCTCTGGTAGAGCATTCTGAACTCATATTGGTCTGATCAGTCACAGTTGGACACAGTGAAATTTTACTTTATCCTGTTGATGCCATTTTGGTTCCCTGAGAATGCAAGACAACAAACCAACCAGCCAATGAACTTGAATTATTGTGTAGTATTGTGTATTATAGCTATGTTTGTGTCTTTTACATTCTAGACTAGAAACCTTTGAAAAATGAGATCTCCTTTCCAAACTTATAACTACCTTCTGTAGATGGTAGTTCTTACTAAGGAACTTTTTGATTTGCTCTTTGTCTTTGAACCTAGCAGCAGAAAACAGTCTTTTCCTCTTATATATAGTCTTTCCTTATGGCTCCTTGTTTGTATTCCTATTTTGTACTCATGGTATTCCATTTTCTATGATTGCCGTTTGCATATCCTAATAGACTGATTTATCATCAAGAGCAGGTAACCAGCCTTATTTCACTATCTGTCCCAACCCCCAACCCCTTTCTACCATCCAGTGACTTAAATGGTAGATCTGAGATCTCATCAACATGGGTAATAATATATTCACAGGTGCAGACTCCTACACATCCATGCCTCTTCATCCTGTGATATTTCTGTCTATGTTCTTTCATAAATCTTCAAGATTTTCTGTTTATGGAAGTGTTTCTCTAGGTCTGTTATTCTTCCCCCCTGAACATTTCTTCCTTTCTTTACTTTTAACATTCATTTAAACTTTTTTGAGTTCCAAATTCTCTCCTTCCCTCTTTCCCTTCCTCTTTCCATTGAAAAGATAAACATTATGATACCCTTTTTACAAGTGAAGTTATGCAAAACATATTTTCACTTTAACTACATAGCAAAAAAGCAAGAAAAAGAAGGAAAAAATTATGCTTCAGTCAACTCAGAGTTCATTTGTGCTCTCTCTAGAGGTGAATAGCATTTAAAAAAATCTTTGGATTTGGAATGGTCTTGAATAATTGTATTGCTCAGAGTAACAGCTATTGCAGTTGATTATCATTGTCATGCTGTTACTGTGTATAGTGTTTTGGTTCTGTTCAGTTTGCATCAATTCATATAAACCTCAGGCTTTTCTGAAATCAGCCACTTCCTTATTTAAACAACACAATTGATTTGTCTTGGCAGGTAGACTTCCAAATGTTTTATACCATTTGCATTTATTTTAAATGGAATTTATCCATCTCTTTCTACAGGGTTTTGTTGGTAATGTGTAGAAATGATGATTTCTATGGTTTCATTTTACATGTTGCAACTTTGTTAAAGTTGTTATTTATTTCAACTAGTCTTTTGGTTGATCCTCTAGGGTTCTCTAAGTACATCATTGTATCATTTTTGGAGTGATAGTTTTATTTCCTCATTGCCTGTTCTTATTCCTTCAATGTCTTTTCCCTGTCTTATTGCTGTTGTTAGCATTTCTAGTACATTATTTAATAATAACAGTCATAATGGACATTTTTCATTTACTCTTGATTTTAGTGAGAAGGCTTCTACCTTGTCCCCATTATAGATAATGCTTGCTGTTGGTTTTAGATAATGCTACTTATCATTAAGAACAAAAGAGAACAAAACTCCACTCATTCTTATATTTTCTAATCTTTCTTTTTAAAGTAGGGATGAGTATTAAATTTTGTCAAAAGCTTTTCCTTCATCTATTAATATAATCATATATTTTTGTTGATTTTATTATTGATATGGTCACTTACACTTAAAGTTTCCCTAATGTTGAACCAGTTCTGTATTTCCTACTATCAGTCCCATCTGGTCATAGTGCATACTTTTTGTGATATATTGCTGTGGTTTCCTTGTTAGTATTTTATTAAGAATTTTTGCATCAATACTCATTAGGGAAATTGCCTCATAGTTTTTTTCTCTGTTTTCGCTCCCCTTTGTTTAGATATCTGTACCATACTTGTGCTGGAGAAAGACTCCTATTTAACTCTCCCCCCAATAGTTTGTATATAGCATTGAAATGAATTGTTCTTTTAACTGTTTCGTAGAATTCACTTGTAAATCAATCTGTTCCTGGGGAATTTTTCTTAGAGTGATCATTTATGACTTATTTAATTTCTTTTTCTAAGATAATGTTATTTAAGTATTCTATTTTTGTTTCTGTTAATCTGATGTATTTATATTTTCATAAATATTCATTCATTTCACTTAGTTTGTCAGTTTCATTGGCACGTAAGTAGGCGACCTAGCTCCAAATAATTCCATTACTTTCATTGGTGATGTATTCACCCTTTTCATTTTTGATTTAACCAGTGACATATTTATTTTATTTCCCCACATAAAGCCAATTCCTAGGTTTTTTAGTTTAATTTACTTTTACTTTGAAATTAATTGCTCTCTAATCTGATTTTCAGGATTTCTGTTTTTATGCTTAATTCAGGATTTTTAATTTGTTCTTCCTAGTTCTTTAGTTGTTTGACTAATTCATTGATCTACTATTTCTCTCTTTTATTGATATGTCTTTAAAGACATAAATTTTCCCCTAAGCATTCTTTTGGCTTCATTCCACAAATTTTAAAATAGTGTCTCATTGTTGTTATTATCATTATCACTGAGATTATCAAATTATCATTGAGATTATCAATTGTTTCTACAATTTGTTCTGACCCACTTATTCATTAGGATTACATTATTTAGTTTCCAATTAAATTTTAGACAGTCCTTCAAAGGTCTGCTTTTCTGCATTTGTTTACAAGGTTTTTATGACCTAATACATGATCCTATTTTTTGTGGAGGTACCTTGTACAATTAAGAAAAGTGTGTTTTTTCTGTTGTCATTTCCAGAGTTGTAGTATATCTAACTTTAAAAATTCATCTCCTTAACTTCTTTATTATTTATTTTATGGTCAAACCTATTTGGTTCTGAGAGGAATAAGTTGTAAACTCTAACTAGTACAACTTTATGATCCAGTTGTTCTTGCAGATCATTTACCTTTTCTTTTAAGAATTTGGATACTATACCATTCGGTGCATATATGTTTAATATTTACATTACTTCATTGTCAATGGTACCTTTTAGTGAAATGTATTTTTCCTGATTATCGCTTTTAATTAGGTTTATTTTCACTTTTGCTTCATCGGAAACGATGATTGCTGCCCTTGCTTTTGTTACTTCAGCTGAAACATAACAGATTCTGCTTTAGTCCCTTAGTTTAACTCTTTGTGTATCGATTTCAAGATGTCTCACATAAAGAATATACAATTAGATTCGATTTCTAATCCATTCTGCTACCCATTTCTGTTTTATTAGTGAGTTCATTTCCATTCAAATCAAGAGTTATGTTTATCAACTGCATTTTACTCCTTCCTATTTTTTTCTATTTATCCTTCTCCCCCTCCTCCCCCTCCTCTTTCTTCTTCTTCTCCTCCTGCTTCCTCCTCTTCTTCTTCTTCTCTCCCCTCTTTCTCCAAAAGTCCATTTTACTTCTGACCACTGGCTCCCTTAATCTGTTGTCCCTTTTATCAGTCTTTTCTTCTCTTTTCTCCTTCCCTTTAAAACTTTTCTGTTTGGTAAGATAGATTACCATACCCAAATGAGTGTGCGTGCGTGCGTGTGTGTGTGTGTGTGTGTGTGTGTGTGTGTGTGTGTATTCTTCTCTCTTTGAACTAGTTCAGATGAGAGTAATGTTTAAGCATTGCCCACCACCCCCACTTCCCCTCTCCACTATAAGAGCTCTTCTTTGCACATCCCCTCTATGAGATAATTTTTCCCATACTTCTTTTCCTTTTCCCCTTCTTCTAGTACATCCCTCTTTCTCATCCTTTCATTTTTAAAAAGGATCATCTCAACATAGTTGACTCACATCCATACCCTCTCTTTGTGTAGACTCCTTCTAACTGCTATAGTAATTATGCTCTTAGCAGTTACATGTATCATCTTTCCACAAATGAATGTCAACAGTTGAATAGTTAAACTTTAACCTTATTAAGTTGCTTATGATTTTCCTTTCATGTTTACCTTTCTATGCTTCTCTTGAGTCTTGTGTTTGAATGTCAAATTTTCTATTCGGTTTTGATATTTTCCTCAGGAATACTTGAAAATCCTCTATTTCATTAAATGTCCCAGTTTAACCCTGAGGTGTTATATTCAGCTTTATTGGGTAGTTTGTTCTTGATTACAATCCTAGCTCATTTGCCTTCCTGAGTATCATATTCAAAGCTCTCCACTCCTTTAATATTGTAGCTGATCAGTCTAATGCGATTCTGAGTGTGGTTGCATGGTATTTGGATTATTTCTTTCAATATTTTCTGCTGAACCTGGAAATTCTACAATTTGCCTACAATATTCCTGGAAGTTTTCTTTTGGTATCTCTTTCAGGAGATGATTAGTAGATTATTTTAATTTCTACTTTGCCCTCTGAGTCCAAGATATTAGATCAATTTTCTTTGATAATTTCCTGAAAGTAATTTTCTGGGATTTTATTTATTATGACTTTCAGGTAGTCTAATAATTCTTAGATTATCTCTTAGATCAGTTTTTTTTAATCCAATGAGACATTCACATTTTTCCTATTTTTTTATTCCTTTGAATTTTTAATATTATTTTTTTGATGTCTCATGGAGTCATTAGCTTCCATTTGTCCAATTCTGAATGTTAAGGAGTTCTTTCTTTGGTGAAATTTTGTACCTGTTTTGTCATTTGGCCAATTCTATTTTTTAAGGGGCTATTTTCTTTAATTTTTTACGCCTTTTTTTTTTTTAACCAAGTTGTTAATTCTCTGGTTAATTTGTTTTCATTGCTCTCATTTCTTTTCCCAATTTTTCCTTTACCGCTTTTATACGATTAATTTTTTCACTCTTTCTTTAGATTTTTCCAGGAATTCTTGTTGGGTTTGTGTCCAATATGCATTTTTCCTTGAGATTTTGCTTTTAGATTGCAAGACCAAGAATCCTGGAAGGGTGGAATGTGATGGCAATCAAATTAGAATCTTTTGCTGTTTTTGTTTTAGTATAATCAAGAAGTATAATGCCTCTATTTGAATATGATTAAAGATCTTTCCCACCCATTGATGGACCTGGGAAGATTTATAGGAAGGTCCATGCCTTTCGTTAATGAGCCCTGGTTCTCAAGGGATGTGTTGCCCTGTGGCTCTAAAAAGTGTATAAAGACTCTGAGATGGCATTTTACTTTGGGGCTTAGTTTTTTGAAAGGTTTCATTCAGATGAAACTCTGGGAAGCCACTAAACAGGCCTTGAGCTTTGAAAATCTAGATGTTGGTGCTTCCCTCTCTGGTAACTATGATCAGACTGTTGGACCAATCTGTTGATTTATCATGTATGTATTGCTTACTGTTAGAATCTTTGGAAGCTCTGTTTGCTGATTTTGATTTCTCTGTATTTTGTTTGAAGTTCAAGGTGCTGACTTTCCCCCCCAAACTAAGTGAATGATACATGTGCTTGATTAAAGTGATTGTTAACCCCTCAAAAGTTACCTTTACTTTTAGAGAAGCAGATCAAAGAACCTGTGATAGCAGCCTCCCCTGTGTATGTTGGGGTGCTTACTGATATACTGCTTCAGAATTTGATTTGAAGCATTATTTTAAAGTAGCTTGAGGGGAGTGTTGGAAGAGTTCAATTGGAATATTCCCTCTACTCTGCCATTTTGTTCTGCCTACTTTAAAAAATATCAGTTTGTTACTTTTTAACTTGACTTTAAAAAAACAACAACAACAAAAAACTATCT
Organism: Bettongia penicillata ogilbyi; assembly: GCA_023548195.1. NCBI lineage: Eukaryota > Metazoa > Chordata > Mammalia > Diprotodontia > Potoroidae > Bettongia > Bettongia penicillata. Next base: position 1,728,528 of record JAJHZJ010000630.1, read on the forward strand.
CTTTCCTTGCCAGTCATCTTGCTTGCCATATTCTCTAAAGCTTATACCAATGATTCTTACTGTGTGGTTCATAGACTCTTTTGAGGGGGATCTGCAAAGTCAAAACTATTTTCATAGTAATATTAAGATGTTACATATCTGTTAAAATATTCCTTCTTTTTCCAACTACATATCTGTGTGAAGACAGATTTTCTTTACATACTTCAAAACAGCATATCACAACAGATTGAATCTAGAAGCAGATAGGAAAATCTAGCTGTCTTCTATTAGGTCAGACATTAAAGAGATTTACAAAAAAAGTGAAATGGTGCCATTCTTTTCACTATTTTTTGAAAAATATAATTGTTTTTCATAAAAATGTTATATATGTTAACACATAATGTGTTTGTTGTTCTTTTAAATGAATAAACATTTTAAAATTAAAATTTCTAATACATATCTGATGCACAATATCTATTGATATTTACCAATATCTCTTGGTAAATGGATAGAACTCACATGAGCATAAACTCTTGGGGGTCTTTAAGAATTTTGAAAAGTGCAAAGGGATTTATATTATGGAGTCTTAGCAGAGAATAAAATGGTTAAGAACTTATGCCTTCTACTATGGTTTTCTGAGCCTGAGATTCTTTCGTCTCCCTTCATACCAGGGCATACACATTGTCTTGAAACTTTGAGGAAGCTCAAGGAGATGTTAAGGAAGCTATGAAACATTTTTGGAAGAGGTACAAGGAGTGAGTTCTCTGCTAGCATGTCTGCCTTTGAAGGAAAGTCCTTGTTTCCCTTACATGGGCATATTATAACAATGACCAAATATTGGTTTTGAAGAGATGGGCTTTGGGGGTAAGGAAGAATTTGGGGAATTTGAATGAGAGACACAATTACAGAATCCCAAGATTTTAGATTTGTAAAGGACCGAGTAATACAATTGATAACTAATCCCCGACTGTAATATACCTGATAAGTGGTTAGCCAGCCTCTTGTGGAATACCTTCACTCAGGGTAAGCCCAATACTTCCTATTCTACTTTTGGACAATTCTAATTGTTAGGAAGTTTTTCATTGAATCAAATCTATTTTTTTTTTTTTTGCTTGTAACTGTCACTTTTACTTCTTCCATTTGGGTCAAGAAAAACAAGTGTAATTCCTCATCTAAATGCCAGTCCTCTGTATATTTGAATAGAGCTATCATCCTGTCTATCCCTTCCCAAAATACCCTACAGAATCTTTTCCTTCAAGCTAAACATCCTAGTACTTTCAGCAAGTCCTTAAACAACAGAGATTCAAAGTAATTGGCAATTTTAAAAAATTCTCTTCTAGATGCCCTCCAGTTTATTCACATCCTTCCTAAATTGTGGTGCCCAGAATAAAAGGTTACAGTCCAAATATCATCTGACCAGGCCTGAAGACAATAATATGATCGATTCCTTATTCCTGGAAGCCATAATTCACTTCAATCAATCAATCAATAAATCAACATTTATGAAGCACTTGCTATGTGCCAGGCACTGTGATAAGTAAGCATTGAGGGCAGAAAAAGAGACAAAAGACAGTCTCTTGCCCCCGGGGAGCTTATATGAGAGCTGTGATCATATAAGTTTTTAGGCTGCTACTTCACATTGCTAATGTTATTATTAGTCATAAATGACAGGGTTGGGATTTAAAACCAGGCCTTCTGTTTTTACAGGCAGCAACATTCTTTCCATTATACTACACCATAGAAGCATTGTTAACCACTTCATTTTCTGGCTATTTACTAACTATTCCTTTAGGGGCAGCTAGGTGGTGCAGCGGATAGAGCACCAGTGCAGGAGTCAGGAGGACCTGAGTTCAAATCTCACTTCAGACACTTGACACTCACTAGCTGTGTGACCTTAGGCAAGTCACTGAACCCCAGTTGCCTCATCCTGGGTCATCTCCAGTCATCCTGATGAGTATCTGGTCACTGGATTCAGATGGCTCTGGAGAAGTGAGGCTGGTCACCTGCACAGCCCTCCCTCACTCAAAATAAAGTCATGTCATTAATTCTCTGATGGCATGGTCTTCATCAGCAATGAAGGATGAACACACACACTATTCCTTTAATAATGATGTTACAGAATCTCTCCCATTCACCATAGTGTATAAAGGATTCTTGGCAGCAGTTCAACATCAGGTCTGCCAATTCTTTCACTACCAAGGGTATAGCTGAGTAGGCCAGTGGCTTATATTTGTAAAAGGCAACAAGACGCTCCCCTACTTTCACCCTACTTAGTACTGGCTATCATTTTCTTATTATCTTTTCTATCCTTTCTTACTCAGAGATAATTTTATTTGGCAAAACCATACATCAGAAGTAAAATGAGAGTTAAATAGCCCTACCTTTCTTTTTCACTCATTATGGCCAAACCACCCATCTTATTCAACCCTTCCATTATTTCCTTAATTTTTTTCTTTCTTTCAGTATAACAAAAACAACAAAATACCTAAATTGTCCTTGTTAGCCTTGTCTCATTGTGAGTTTCAATGCTTCAGATCCAATTCTTATGGTATTATGACACACCTTTGTATTTATCCTTCAGTATATACTCTTTCTTCAACTTCTATGTCTTGTTGAAATTTAATTTGGTTTATGAGCACCTTGTAATCCAGTTTTGTCTTTTAACAATTTACTATTTTTAACATCATCGGTATATTTTTTCTAAATCATTCTTGAGTTATTCCCATTCTTCCTGGACTAACTTCTCATAGACATTAGTTGATGGGATCCTATCTCTTCTTTCTCAAATATCTTCGAAAACTGTTACACCAAACTCTAGGATGCAAACCCAAGTTTCCCTACTACAAATTCCAATAACACGCATGAAGTCAAACTTTCATTCTTGTCTTAAAATCTGTGAACAGATCTTATTCATTATCTATCCTTTGTGTATTTTTGTAGAGCCATCTGAGATTATGGTTTCTATTGATGATCCTTTTCTTAGATGTTTTATCCTGTTCTCCTTTCCATTGTAGCTATTTTGTAATGTATCTGACTTGGTGAGTATATATCAACAATCCCTTCTCTTTCCCCTTCTTTTCAGCTTAAAAGCCCTTTTGATCAGCTTAGCAAGACTTCTTATTACACTTCCTCTACCAATTGAGGTTTCACATTTGATACAATGGATTGCTCAGAGTCTCAAGGATCAAATAAATTCTACCTGTAATTTAATTTAATAAATAATTTGTTATAAATTTAATTTAATAAAAAGTTGAATTTAATAAAAAAAATGTTCAAATACCCTCAGGTAAAAATAGCTCTGAGGTCATTAAAATCAGTTCACAGGAAGATAAAAACAGGGAAAAGTCACTAGCAAGGTGGTTAAAACCATAAGATGGGAAGTCTCTGAGGACTCAAGAGCTCATCAACAGAACAGAGTCCCAGGAGTGACTTTATATTTTCTTTTCTCAGAAGTCCCACATTTGGATCCCAAATGAATGTATCTGGGACAAAATTAATCCAAAGCACTCCATAATTTCTTCAATTTCAGCAATTCCAGCTGGTGGTGTGGAAGTTTGAGCCATGCTACAGACCCATGACTTTCCTTATCTAGCTTAATAGGATTTCATTTTTGTATTTTAGTTATTTTCCAAAAATTCAAATCCAGTGCTCAGAGCCCATCTTTTTCAAAAGCTGTTCACTTCCCCACTGTTCACTTTCTCTTTTGAAGTCTTTCTGCCTTTGATCAATAGCACTGATGAGGATACTAACCCAAGGCCTGAACCCCTGAGGTCTTCCATTATTTGCCCAAGGCCTGAAATTTAGCAATATTTTCTAGTCTCCTTCCAGAAGAATAACTTGTAATCACATGAACTAGGAGAAAAGGGTAGTAGTCATTTTCTTCAACAAATTTTTAGGGGTTCTCTCTCAATCCTGGATTTATACCCTAGAAAGCCTATTTCTCTGTTACAAGCAGATAGTCAAAGAACTTCTTAGTCAATAGTTAGTTAGTGGAGATTTATTAAGCACCTATTATGTGCCAGGCACTATGCTAACTCTCTCTTTTTTAAATCTCTCAGTATGGATTCATCAAGCACCATAACTCTTCATCAATGAGATCTTAGGTCCCTCACAATATTAAAGTATATTTTAATAGTATTTTATTTTTTCCAATAATTTGTTTATATATTTTCAATTATTTTTAACATTCATTTAAAATATTTGAATTCAAATTTTCTTCCTCCCCTTGCATCTCCAATACTTAAGTTGGTAAGCATATATATATATAATATATATAACTTATAATATATTATATATAATACACACACAGTCATGTAAAACATATTTTTAATGTTAGTCTGGTTGTAAAAGAAGAAACAGAACAAAAGAAAAAAGCCAGGAAAAAAATGCTTTGAACTGGATTCAGACTCCATCAGTTCTTTCTCTGGATGTGTATAGCATTTTCCATCATGAATCCTTTGGTATTATCTTGGATCATTGTATTGCTGAGAATAGCTAAGCAATTCCTAGTTGATTATCATATAATATTCCTGGTCCTGTGTACAATGTTTTCCCGACTTCACTTTATCAAAGTATATTTTGAGGAATAATGGGTGAAGATCTGGAAGAGTCAGCACCCACATACAACCAGGAAAACTTTATTAAGAACATTTTGTTAGGTTAACCTCATTTCTTTTTTTTTTAAATTCATCCTAACATTGTAGCTCATTTAGAACTTTGGGATTTTGTTTCTGTAATCAAGTGTATTGATTATTGGTCTCATCTTTGTGTCATCTTCAAATATGATAAGCTTACCATGGATGTCTTTAAGTCCTTGATAAAAATGAGAGACATCTAAGAAATAAGAATAGATTCCTATGACATTCCATGAGAAAACTCTTAAATGGACATAAAACCACTAATGAATTCTGTAGATCTGGTCATTTGGCCAATTTCAAGCTCTTGTAATTGTACTAGCACTTAACCCGTATGCAGCCATCTTGTCCACAAGAGTAACATGAGACATTTTTTTCTAAAGCTTTGCTAAAATCTAGGCAAACTTTATCTATCCAATGAATTCCTTTCATTTGCTAGAGTAGCCACCCTATCAAAAAAGAAAATGAGGCTAATTTGGTACGATATAGGTTTTCTTGAAGAAAACTTCTAATTAATACCTCCTAGGAGTGTAGTTGTCGGTTCTGGTGCTGCTAGGGCTGCTAGTGTTGCTCCTCTATTGCTGGCTTTCTGGTAAAGTGTTGGCACGCTGTTGGAGTGTAATTGTTTTTATTATTGCTGCTACTGCTCATTCTGCTGCTGCTGGCTTTCAACATAAAGTGCTGGAGTGTAGTTGGCTTGCAACTGGTGTGTTGCTGGCTTTCAGGTAAACTGTTAGCTTGTTGTTGGAGTGTCATTGCTGGTGCTGCTCCTGCTGCTATGAGTGCTGGTGTCTTGTTGCTGGCTTTTACTGTAAAGTGTTGGGGTATAATGGGTTTGCAACTGGTGTGTTTTTGGCTTCCTGGTAAAGTATTAATTAGCATGTTGGAGTATAATTGTTGCTGTTTATCCTACTGGTGCTAGCGGCTTGTTGCTGGCTTTCAGGGAAAGCCTGTTGTTGAAGTACAATTGCTGGGGCTGAGAGTGCTAGTGATGCTGGTGGTGCTGGTGCTACTGCTAGTGCTGGCTTTCAGATAAAGTGTTAGCATTTTGTTGAAGTCTAATTGCTAGTGGTCCTCTGATTTCTTCTCTTTTTTTGGAAAATTTGTATGATGATTTTTGTAGAGCCTCTCCAAACAAAATTAGGAAGTTTATGGATAATTGTAGCAGCATCACATCTGCTAGTTCCTTCAGTACTGCAGGGTGGGCCTAGTGCCTGGAGCTTCTGAAAGGCCAGCAAGTCGTTCTCTTGCTCTCCATGTTGGCTATCAGTTTCCTATTATATACTTTTGTTCTATTCTTCCTAGATGAAAAATTATTTATCTTAGTTTAAAAAAGGAAAGCCCCAAAGTAAAATAATCGTTTAGCAGTTCTTCTTTCTCTCTATGATCTCTCACCATGATACTATCCATCCCAAACTGTTTATCCCTTCTTTAATTGTTGTCTTCCTTCTTCTGCTATTAAGCAACAAGAGGTGCATTCTTTTTGTTGTCCTGAACTTTACTTGGAAGGAACTTTCTAGGTTCCTTCTGCCTCAGTTCATTCTGATAATATTCTTTCTTTTATAAGACTGAGTCTCAAGGGTCCAAGATGGTGGAGTAGAGGCATCAACCCCAGCTTAATTTTACCAACATTCCCTCCCAAAAAACTTTAAAATACCATCTCAAATCAAATCATGGAGTGTCAGGGTCAACAAAAAGTCAAGGGAGACAATTTTGCAGCTTAATACACTTATAAGGCCACCAGGAAAGGTTTGTGACTCTGGAGGAGGGGCTTGCTCAGAGCACATGCCATGGCAGCATCAGAGGTGGACCTTGGAAGTGACTACAACATTGGCATCAGTCTAAAGGGTTAGAAAACTGGTCAGAAAGAGATTACTGGGATTCTTTTCCGGTCCTGAGTGCAGAGCTGGTACTGATTGACAACTCTATTACCCATGTGAAGTTCTGGGTCACAGTTCCCTGGTAGAGAGTAGGGCTTGTGGTCAGTCATGAGGAAGTAGGAGCCCTGGTCTAAGTTTCAAGGCAGAGAGAAGCAGTAGTGCTTGTGGCTGCAAAAGATCGAGAGACATGGTCACAGTTCCATGGACAGTAAGATCTCTGGTGCTTGAAGCTTCAGGGGAGCAATGAACCTTTCCTGGGTAAAGAGCAAGCTATCAACCAAGAGAACAGTGACTACACCACCTTGGAAGCTTGGAAGTGCTGAAAATAAGATATTCTGGATGCAAAGGAGCTAGGATTACAATCAACAATAACTTACCCAGCAAAACAGTATAATCCTTCAGGAGAAAAAAGAAACCAGATATTTAATGAAATAGAGAATTTTCAAGAATTCTTGAAAAGTCTAAAGTTGAATGGAAAATTTGACATTCAAATATAATACCCAAGAAAAGCATAAAAATGGTAATCATGAAAGAGAAATCATACAAGATTCAATAAAGGTAAACCACTTATATTCTTACATGGGAAGCTGATACTTGTAACTCCTAAGAACTTTATTATTAGGGCACTTAAAAGCAGCCTACATAGACAGAGGGCATGGGTATGAGTTGATAATGTTGGAATGATTTAACAAAATGAAGGGATGAGAAAGAAGGATGCACAGAGGGGAGGAACAGGTAGAATGCGGAAATTTTCTCACTTTGAAGAGATATGTAAGTTCTTTTTGTGGTGGCAAAGGATTGGGAACTGAGGGGATGCTCGTCAATTGGAGAATGGCTGAACAAGTTGTGGTATGTAAATATATTAATGTGCTACGAGAAATGATGAGCAGGAACATTTCAGAAAAACTGAGACAGACTTAAAATGGATTGTTGCAAAGTGAAGTGAGAAAAAATAGGGGAACATTGTACATAGTAACCGCAACATTGTACAACAATCACCTATGAATGGCAGTTATTTTCAGCAATGCAATGATTCAAGAAAATTCCAAAGGACCAATGATAGAAAACGTTACCCATATTCAGAGAAGGAGCTGATGGTGTTTGAAGGTGGATTGAAGCATGCTATTTTCCATTTTTTTACTTTTTTTGTTTTTGTCTTTTGGTTGATTTCTTCTTTCATAACATGATTAATATGAAAATATGTTCTATATGATAGTCCATATATAACCTTATGTCAAATTGCTTACCATCTTAGGGAGGAGGGACATGAAAGAAGGAAGGATAATATTGAGAACTCTAAAAAAATGAATTTTAAAATTTGTCTTTATATATAATTGAAAAAGTGAAATATTACTTAAGAAAAGAGATTTGTAAAAATGAAAATGGGTGTGGTGGGCTGTACTTGAACCTCACTCTCATTGGAATTGGTTCAGAGGGAAGAATATATTCATACATACATACCTGCACACACACATATTTATATACACACATATATATACATATGTATACACACAAACATACATATATACATATTCAACTGGGTATAAAAATTCATCTTACCCAATAGGGAAATGGGGGAAAAAGGAATAAAAGAACGAGGACCTGTATGATAAAAGGGAGAACAGATTAAAGGAAACAGTGGTCAGAAGCAAAACAGACTCTTGAGTTTACTGTTTATAAGCTAAAAAGAAATAGAGAGCAGGATAAGCAGGAGAAAATGGGGAGGAGGGAAATATTCAGTTAGTAATTATAACCATGAATTTGAATGGGATGACCTCACCCATAAAACAGGAGTAGAATGCAGAATGGATTAGAAACTTAAATCCCGCAATATGTTGTTTATAAGAGAAAAACTTGAAACAGAAAGACAGAGACATGGAATTAAAATAAGGGGCTGGAGCAGAGCCTATTATACTTCAGCTGAAGTGAAAAAGGCAGGAGAAGCAATTGTAGTCTTAGACAAAGCAAAAGCTAAAATAGCTCTAATTAAGAGATAATTAGAGAAATTGCATTTTGATAAAAAGTACCATAGACAATGAATTAATTTTCAGAAATTTTTACAGCAAGTTTCTCTGATAAAGACTTCATCTCTCAAATATATAGAGAACTGAGTCATTTATAAAAATAAGAGTCATTTCCCAATTGATAAGTTGTCAAAGGATATGAATAGACTTTTCAGAAGAAGAAATCAAAACTATCCATAGTCTTGTGAAAAAATGCTCTAAATCTCTAACTTAGAAAAACACAAATCAAAGTAACTCTGAGGTGCCACCTCACACCTATCAAAAATGACAAATGCTGGAGGAAATAAGGGAGAAGAGGTACACTTAATAAACCATTGGTAGAATTGTGAACTGGTCCAATGATTCTAGAGAACAATTTGGAACTATACCCAAAGGGCTATAAAACTATGCATACTCTTTGACCCAGCAATACAACTACTAGGTCTGTATCCCTAAAAAATAAAAAAAAATGAAAAGGGATCTGTATGTACAAAAATATTTATAGAAGGTCTTTTTGTGATGGCAAAAAATTGGAAGTTGAGGGGATGCCCATCAGTTGTGGAATAGCTAAACAAGCTGTAGTAACAATTATGACAGAGTACTATTATGCTATAGGAAATGATGAGAGGAATAGTTTTTAAAAAAATCTAGGAATACTTATATGAACTAATGCAAAGTGAAGTGATTAGTTCCAGGAGACCATTATACATACTAACAGCAATATTGCAATGATGATCAACCATGAAACACTTAGCTACTCTGATAAATACAATGATCTAACACCTTTCTGAAGGACTCATGATGAAAAATGCTATCTGCCTGCAGAGAGAGAAAACTGATGACCTCTGAATGAAAATTTAAATATAATTTTCTTATATTCTTTAGTTTTCTTGCTTTTTTGTGGTATGGCTAGTATGAAAATATATTTTGAATGATATCACATGTATTATTGATATCATATTGCTCGGCTTCTCAGTAGGTCAGAAAGGAGCTGGATGGAGGGAGAAAATTTGGAACTCAAAAATTAAAAACAAAAGAATGTTAAAAATAATAAATAAAAAGAAAGAATGAGTCACATGACCTCACCTAGATTGGAAATGCAGGAGTTACCCATGGTCCAGTCCCACTACTGATCATCATAACAGTTTTGAACTGCTGTTTTTCTGATACGAGCTACTTAGCCCTCTTTTCCACAACCTGATGTCCCTCCTCCTACTCTCAGATGTTTGCTTTGATTCTGAATTTAATGCAGTCACTCAATCTACATAGGCCACTCAAAACTCCTGAGCTTAAGAGATCTTCCAACTTCAGTCTCCTCTATAGCTGGTATTACAGATGTCTGTTATAAAACCCGGATTCTGACAATATTCTTACAGGACCATGGCACATCTTCATATTCATGCTTTGATACCTACCTTGATTTCTTTATCTTTTTATATCTTTTAAACATTTAGTTTGATAGCTCCTTATACATTCACATTGGTCTCTTAAAAGAATTGCCCATCCCTCTCCTTATCTAAATGGTTCTCTTCATTTAAATAGGGATTCGTGCTGTCTTCTAGAGAATTTAGTTCACAGTATTCTCCATTTTCTTCCTTTAGGCACTTCAAAATCTGTTTCCCAAGTTCTGGGATATGTATTAGATAGTGGCTGACTTTTTTTTTCTACAGAAACTCTAATAAAGAATGGTTACTTCCCCCCAAGATTCTGGTCATTTTACACCCTAGCAAATAGCTCCTCCCTGTTGATAAAAATCAAATATACAATAGACTTTCCTCCTAATGGATCACCTATATTTTAAAGGATGATATTATCATTAAGGCAAGTCAAGAAGTTAATAGCTGCTTTTCATTTACCTGAAAACACTAGCAGATAACTTGTATATTTTCCATCTGTTTTAGCTTGTGATCTGTCTGCTGAGCTCCTTATTTATATCCTCTTTCTGCCCAGATGGTCTGTAACAAACCCTTATAACAATAATATTTTTATATCTCCTTGCATTGATTTTTTAAGTAAAAAATTATTCTTAGATTAACAAACATCAAATGAAATTAATATTGCCACATATATAGTAGAATAGAAAAAAATAATACACTAAGCTATAGATTTTATCATATATAGCTTTCTGTTAAAGTATTGTATATAACAAATTCAATCTATAGCTTTCAAAGAAGTCCTACTTGTCTCTTCATTCTTTCTATTTTCTTCTCTGACTTTTAAAGAATTTAAAAATTTTAAAGACTATTTTTATTCTTTAAAGTTCCAAATTCCCTTCCCTTCCCTTCTGTTCTCCATTCCCCAAAAGAGCAAGCACATTGATATAGATTGTATGTGTGTAGTCATGCAAAGTACATTTCCATATTATCCATGTTGCAAAAGAGAACACAGACCAAAAAAGTAAAAAAAAAAATATACTTTGATCTGTATTCAGACTCCATAATTTCTTTTTCTGGAGGTGGATGAAATTTTTCATCATAAGATTTTTGGCACTGTATTGTTAAGAATAGCTAAGTCATTCAAAGTTGATCATTGTACAATATTGCTGTTACTGTGTACAGTGTTCTGGTTCTGCTCACTTTTACCAGTTCACATAAGTCTTCTTTTTCTGAAAGCATTAATTCATCATTTTTTTATAGTATGATAGTATTGTGTCACAATCATACACAGCAAGTTGTTCAGCTTTGCTACACTTTTTAAAAGAGATTCCCTTAATCAACCCTCCTTTTTTATTTTCTTTTGTTTACTGCTATCCTTTATGTATCTATTTCCCTCTTGGCTCTCCCCCTCCCAATTGCAAAAAATAAAGAAACAAAAGCCTTTGTAACAAATATATATTACAAAATAAATTACCACAGTGATTGTCTGAAAAAGCATTTCTTATTTTGCATTTAGAGTCCATCACTTCTCTATCTAGAGGCCAATTAAAATGTTTCATTATCACTTCTCTTGAATTATGGTTGGTCTTTACAATGGTCAGAGTTCTTAAATCTATTGAAATATATTTTTTCTTTATACTATTTTTGTTATTGTAGATATTGTTCTCTTAGTTTTACTTCACTTTGCATCAGTTCATGAAAGGTCTTCCCAGGTTTTTCTGAAACTATCCCTTTTATAGTTTCTTATGGAATATAAATATCCTCTTATTCATAATTTATCACTTGTTTAACCTTTTCCACATAAAATTAGTAATATTCAAGTACTTACCAATATATACTACAAACAGATATGATAGAAATATTTTTGTACATATGAGTCTTTTTTTTTATCTTTCTTTACTCTCTTTTGGGTATAGACCAAATAGTTGCATCATTGACTAAAGGGTATACACAGTTTGATGATTTTTTGTGCACGGTTCCAAAATATTCTGCAGAAAGGTGGTACCACTTGACAACTCCACCAACAATATATAAACATAGCTTCTTTGGATTCTAGTTTTTGATCAGCTTTGACCATCTGAGGGATGTGAGATACAACTTCAGAATTACTTTAATTCTGCATTTCTCCAATTATTAATTATTTGGAGCAGTTTATATGACTATTGCCAGTTGGGTTTGAAAACCATCAACTCATAATGATTGATCTGTTGGGGGGAATAACTTCTAGTTTTATACATATGAATCAGTTCCTTATATACTTTGGATAGGTGGACTTTATAAGAGAAACTTACTTCAAAGTTCTGTCCCACCTCAAGTTACCTATTTGCCTTTCATTTATTGTTTTTTACCAAACTCCTTTTGTTTGTCCAAAATCTTTAAAATTTTATGGAAGTCAAAGTTGTGTATTTTATCTTATGTGATCTTTATCACTTGTTTAGTCACAGATTTTTCATTTATCTATAAATCCAAAAGGTAATTTCTTCTTTGATCTTCTAATATATGATGTGAACCTTTATAATCTAACCATTTTGAGGATATCTTGTTTATGGTGTAAAGTACTGGCCTACACCTAATTTCTTCCAGACTGTTTTCCAGTTTTCCTAGGAATTTTTGTCAGATAATGTCCTTTTCCCAGTCATTGGAGTTACTCGAGTTAACCAAATGCTAGGCTACTGTATTTGTTTGTTTCTATATGTTGTGAACCTAATTTGTTCCACTTATTACCTCTCTTAAAAATAACAGCCTAATGCCAAATCAACTTTTTATTTCTCAAAAGAATATTTGTAGTTGAATCATACAGTTTTTATATATAATTTGGCAGAATCCCAAGTATTTTATACATATAATAATGTTAAATGAAATTTTTCTTTTCATCTCTTTTTACTAGAATTTGTTGATAATATACAGAAATATTATTGCAATATGCATATTTATTTTATGTCCTGTCATTTTGCTAAATTTACTGATTAATTTTTATTATACTCTTTAGGGTTCTTTAGATAAACAATCACATTATTTGCAAAAAGTCATTATTTTATTTCATATTTACTTGTGCTTATTCTCTCAATTTCTTTCTTGCCTTTTTTTTGCTAGAGCTTGAGATTTCAGCATATATTAAATAGTAATGATGTTAAGGGACATCCTTGCTTTATTCCTATTTTTATTGGAAAGGCTTCTTTTTCTTATTACATATAATGCTTGCTCTGGGTTTTAGAGAAATACTACTTACCATGTTAAAGAAAAGTCCATTTTTTCCTGTCTTTTGTCATTTTTTTTTAACACAAATAGATGTTGCATTGTCAAAACATTTTTTTAGCATCTATTGATATAATCATGTTTTAAAATTATTTTTACTATGAATATTTTCTAGTATGTTTATAATTTTACTCATATTAAAAATTAAAAGCTGCTATATCCAAAGTCTCCCCAAAATATGCAGTGGTCTGAGGCCATGGAAGAGCTCAAAAATAATTTTGAAAATCAAGTAGGAGAGATGGAGTAAAATTGGGAAGAGAAATAAGAGTGATGTAAAACAATCATGAAAAAAGAGTCAACAGCTTGCTAAAGGAGACCCCAAAAATGCTGAAGAAAATAACATCTTTAAAAATAGACTAACTCCAATGCAAAAGAAGTCCAAAAAGTTAATGAAGAGAATAATGCCTTAAAAAGCAGAATTGGCCAAATGGAAAAGGAAATCCAAAAATTCACTGAGGAAAATGATTCTTTAAAAATTAGAATGGATCAGATGGAAACTAATGACTTTATGAGAAATGAAGAAATTATGAAACAAAACCAAAAGAATGAAAAAATAGAAGACAATGTCAAATATCTCATAGGGAAAACAACTGACCTGGAAAATAGATCCAGGAGAGATAATTTAAAAATTATTGGTCTACTTGACAGCCATGATCACAAAAATAGCCTAGACATCATCTTCCAAGAAATTATCAAGGAAAACTGCCCTGATATTCTAGAACCAGAGGGTAAAATAGAAATGGAAAGAATTCACTGATCACTTCCTGAAAGAGAGTCCAAAAGGAAAACTTCTAGAAATATTGTAACCAAATTTGAGAGTTCCCAGGTCAAAGAGAAAATATTACAAGCAACCAAAAAGGAACAATTCGAGTATTGTAGAAATACAACTAGAATAACACAGAATTGAGCAAATTCTCTACTAAGGGATTGAAGGGCTTGGAATCTGATATTCCAGAGGTCAAAGCAGATAGGATTAAAACCAAGAATCACCTCCCAGAAAAACTCTGGGGAAAAAAATGGAATTTCAATAAAATAGAGCACTTCCAAGCATTCTTTTTAAAAAGACAAGAGCTGAACAGAAAATTTGACTTTCAAATACAAGAATCAAGAGAAACATGAAAAGGTAAACAGGAAAGAGAAATCATAAGGGACTTACTAAAGTTGAACAGTTTACATTCCTGCATGGAAAGATGATATTTATAATTCATGAGACCTTCTCCAGTATTAGGATAGTTAGGGGGAATACACACACACACACACACACACACACACATATACATACACACACATACACACACACATATGAGAAATGAGCCCATCTAAGAAATCCCCAACCGTGAGAAACATGTACATCTTTAACAAAAAACAATACCTGCTCTGAAATCAGGAAAACTTTTATTAATCTTTAAATCTGTTTTCCCTGAACAGATGGGTAGCCTTCCCAGTAGATGATTATAACACATTCAGAAAAATGGAAACTTCTTATACTGTTTTCCCAGTTTTGGATCTCCTGCCACACCATCCCCTGGCCATGTGACTTTATGTTCTCTTCTCTGATAGGCTTTCCCTCAAACAGCTCATCAAGCCTGTGCAGTTTCTGACCTTTACCTGACCGTCCTAGGAAACAGAACTTCCTTGTTTCCTATATATACATATATACATACACACACACATATATGTGTGTGTACATATGTACATTCCTATATATATGTATGCACATACACACACACACACACACATATATATATATATATATATATATATATATATAAAGTTTATCTTATTCATTACCTATATTTTGCACATTTTCATATAGTTATCTAAGCCTATGAACTTTAGTGTTGACTTATTTCTGGATTTCATCTTAGAATTTCTTATCATGTCTGCTACTATTGTTCTATATTTTCACTATTCTCTTTGGTATTGAGTACTGTACTGAAGACCACCTGGTGTAGTGGAACATGAAATAGTTCTCTAGTCAAAGGCCCTGGGTTCAAATCCTGCATCTGATGCTTACTACCTTTATGATTTGGGGCAAGTTATTTAACCTTCCTCAACTTCAGCTTCCCAGTCTGTAAAATGGGGTGATGATGAACTACTTGGCCTCTGAAATCTCTTCTACCTTTGAAGCTATGGTCCTATGATGGCAGTTTTCTTTCTTCTTTTTTTTCCTTTCTCTTTCTTTTCTATGGGACATTTCCCACTTTATAAATGCTAAATACAGACCTGGATTTCCTTTGTGTTTTTTGATAATTTCCTAATTTTTTTCAACTAAAATCCCTTCTATATATTTAAAAGAAACTCCATTCTACCTGATAACCTAGAGTATGGGGAGGTATTCTGTCCCTCTACCATCTCTTCTGGGCAAGAGATCAGATTGGATTTTGAGAACAGATAATTGTCACTTAGACATGACATAGATTCAAGCATTGCATACCATGTGCACATGAATATTGCAAAATTCTTCATTTCATAGTTATTCAAAGTGAAGGGAATCTCTCTGTCTTTCTCATTCCACCCTCCTACCCCAGCAGCTTTTCTATCACTCTTCTTAACTTATCAGGACCTTCTTAGTTCATTAAGCCTTTAACACTTTGTTAATTCCTCAATATCCTTTGAATAATTTATTATGACATATTTTTGTACTTTTTAAAATTGCTTTCCTGGTATTTCATCAAAATTAGACTTTAAATCCATCTATCTATCTATCTATCTATCTATCTATCTATCTATCTATCTATCTATCTATCTATTCCTTGAGTACAGTGACTCTTTTTCCTCTTTTTGCATACCCAACACTGTGCCTATCAGATAATAAGAACTTGATAAATGGATATACAAGGAGCAAAAGTCAGTCCTTGTCCTCAACACACACACACATACATATGTACAAATACACATACATACCTAGATATTACCTACATTGATATTACCTACTCTATTAGAATGTAAGTTACTTATAGGAAGGGAATGCTTTGCTTTTGATTTTATATCCCTAGCATCTAGTCTGGTGCTCAGAACGTAGTAGATGTTTAATAAATTCTTATTGGCTAAGTAATTATTCCCATTGGTCCTTATAACAATTCTTTCTGGTAAATTGGGTTCTAGAAGGCATCTGCCTTTTCATTAAGCTTATAGGGGCAAATCTCACCCAGGAGATTATAGAGTTCTTCAAATAGTATTGCATAAACTTTCATTCTGGTGTGTTCTTCCCAATGTCAATCACCAAATATCTCTTTAACTGATTAGTACTTTATTATCAATTTAACCAGTTAACATCATTTATAAAAAAAGATATTGACTGAAGAAATACATAGGAATAACCTAAGTACAAAAATATTTGCCACTCCCCAGATAGTTTTATTATTATCCCTTCTCGCAGAAGAATGAGGTTGGAACTTGACAAGGTTGTTTCAAAGCGTTCATCAGACTAAGTTCACTCTTGAATGGGACATGACCACTGGATGAGTTCTTCTCTTGCTGCAAGAGATGGTGTATCATCTATCAGCTTCATAGCTGGGTAGGGTCAATCAACTTCTTAAGGTTAGGTTGCCACTGGACAGTGGTTGCTGGATTGGTAGCTTTTCTTAGGGTTCTTCCCAGGGTCTGGTATCTCTCTGAGATTGGTGAATCCTTTGTATTCATCAAATTTGTGCTTCTGTGGGCAGCTGCAGTCTCCATTCAGAACAGCGAGGTATTGTTTTTATCTTGAATTCTATAGAACACTTACAGCTAGATCAATGACACAAGGTTTAGGACAGACAGAAGCCTCTTTCCTTTAACTTCTTCCCTTGTTTGTTTCTCCTAGGCAGGAGAGAGGAGATTTTTGCCTCTTTTATTTGACTGTTCTTGGTTCAAAAGACCCTACCTTCAATACCACTCCATGCTTCTGTTGGGTGACTGCTTTCAATTTAGTGAGTTTTATTTCCTTTATCATTTGGAAATCTTAAGTATGTAAATGGCTGGGGACAAGTGCATTAATTCACTCTGTGCAAGAGAGGAAAATTTATTATCTTACTGGCTTTTTCATTTGCAATTGAGCTAGTCAAGGCTCCAACCTTTTCCAGGATGGGAAATGACTATTTTGCATATGAAGTCTTTCCCCTTTATATTTCATTGTCTTTCTCCATGTAGACCTTCAACTTTTGCTAAATCTCACTGGGAAATGTCCTTGTAACAAGTTATGGCAAGTGAGATATCCTGAAGACTTGACCCAAAAAGGCTTACAATTCCACATGATTCTCCTCATGCTTCCCCTACCCAAAGTAATTTTTAAAAGCATTGTATGACATTTAGGTTTTAAGCTTTAAGTTTCTAATTAATTAATTTCTCTGAAACTAAATCCCTTCAGCACTGCTTTTTGTGGACTACCTTATTTAGAAAGTCAAACTTTATGAATTCAATCATTTGAAAAGAACACTATTTCCCAAACTCTCAGTCTATCCTTAGGTTCACTTTTCTATTGTGGTTGAGTCAAGGACCACATTATTTGCTAGGAAGAACTGAGCTTTTAGTGACTTCTGGGGATTGATGCTCTCAGATAATTGTACATTTCCCCTTAATTTACTATCTGCCTTCTGGAAAATGAAGATTTAGGGACAGGGGGAAGAGTATGGAAAGAAAGGTAAAGCAGACTTTTTTTTTTTTTTTTGATTTGCTGTCATCCAAAGAGAAAATCCAATCCCCACATTTGGCCGTTGTTGAGGTGTGGTACGTTATATTTTCTAGTAGATAAAGCTATAACTGAATTCTATCTTCCAGTTGTACCTACTGACTTTTCATAATCAACTGTTAAAAAATTCAAATACAAATAGAAAAATGAAATTGCCTTCTTCTGACTTAATTGGACACATTTCATTTGAAAGGAGTGCTTTACCTTCCATCACTGATCTAACTATGACTGTGTTTGTATTTCCATTTCACAATTTCCTTGGCATACTAAAGGTTCTTTAACTGTTAATTTGATTGTCTATACATGGAAATAGCTATCTGTAGTAAAGTATCTCATTCCACAGTTTTTATGATGAGAAGCAACTCCAATCAGAAACTTCTAGGGATCAGAATCTACTAAAATAACTACCAATATTCTTTCCCAATATACAACATTTCTAATAGAAATCACAAGCAGGGAATAGGCACATTTCTTTAACCAAAGCAATTGAGAAAATTTTGTGCTCCAGAGTGAGAACTGTGGGCAAAAACTAAAACCAAGGGAGCAGACATGTAGTAAGTCTTCCAGCACAATGCATTCGAGTTGTCTGCTGGTTAAGAGACTGAGAATTAGGTCAGGCACCTAGATTATGTCTAATTTGTAAGAAGAGTCATGGGCATCTATACTTTGAAAATAATATTTATTCTTCTCCTTAAGACAGGAGAGAGTACAGTGGAGAACTTTATACCTGGATTTGAATAATTAACTTCACAAACACAAGATGAGGGACAGTAACTAAAAAGCAGTTAATTTGAAAAAAAAAATTGTGAGTTTGAGTATACTACAGGCTTTATAGAAGTCTGCAATATACCATGAGAGTCAATAATTATAGTTATCCCAAAATGGGATTGGTGACTTTTCCTCCCACTAGAGGTCTTCAAGAAAATGTTGGATATAGGAGATAGTAGGCATCTGTCAGAGAGGATTTTTGTTCAGAAATTGTTTGGACTAGTTGACTTCTGAGATTTCTTTTGTTTCTGTTGTTAAGAGGCATTGAGGGGTTGCAGTGGACAGAATGTTAGACTTGGAATTAGGTAGACCTTAGTTTGAGTCCTGTCTCAGATTCTTGCTAGCCGGGCAAATCAGTTA
Source organism: Bettongia penicillata ogilbyi (assembly GCA_023548195.1). Classification (NCBI taxonomy): domain Eukaryota; kingdom Metazoa; phylum Chordata; class Mammalia; order Diprotodontia; family Potoroidae; genus Bettongia; species Bettongia penicillata. The sequence goes on from JAJHZJ010000630.1 coordinate 1,747,455, forward strand.
ACCTCTCTGTGCGTCAGTTTCCTCATCACTAAAATGGGGCTAATAATAGCACCTGCTTCACAGTGTTTCCATAAGAATCAGATGAGTTAGCATATATAGAGTGCTTCATAAACCTCAGAGAGTTCTACATGTACAGTCATTGTTGTCATTATTAATGAATACCATAATAAATCCTCTACAGGGGGATTCACAGATGTCTGGAGGGACTGCCAATTGATCAACACATGTCTGGAGAACTTCTGATAACATTTCATGAGTATGTCATAAGACAGAGACCATATAAGCCTATTTAGTATCTCTCCTTATGCTACCTAACTTGCTTATTTTGTTTGATACTTTTTTATTATTGATCCATAAACAGGTATTTATAAAGCACCTACCTATATGATAGACATTAAACCCAGAGCTACACAAATACAACAAATTAAACAATCCATACCCTCGAGAAGCTGATATTTTATTTGGGAATATGCAAGGGTGTGCTAGTAAATGTTTAACAACTGACTCTGAAAAAAATGTACTTTTGATATACTTTTAAATTTAATCGGCATTATTTTTTTCTTCTTCACTTTCTTATGCCCAGACAGACAACAAAAGAATAAATTATGCCCTAATTGGTAGCCTTTGTTAATTTCTAAGGTTTAAGTATTCATATTAAAAATGTAACTGTTGCTGTTTGTCCTTTGTTCTCAAAGAGGGCCAATCAAATCAGGAAGGTGATGACTTGCAGTGATTTGGTTTTAAGTGAGGATGGGCTGTGCAAAGTCGCTAGCCTCACTTTCTCCTCTGGCACCATCTGGGTCCAGTGGCAGATGACTGGAGATGGCCTGGATGTAGTGGGAGACCTTGGCCATTGTAAACTAAAGTTTTTCCCAGGTCTCAGTTTAACTGAGGGGATGCCCATTTAGTCACTGAGGCTAGGTAAGAAATAAGGGGAAAAAAAAAAAAAGGGCCTCTTTTACCTAGATGAAAAAAAAGTCATTCAGGGAGTGTTTGACTCTCAGGATTTCTGGTCAAAACAGAAACAAGTGCTATTTACACTCATACTGAGGCATCAAAACCCAAACGAGGACCAAGCAAGGCTTGGGTTGGGACCTATTGTTGGCCAATCAGTGAGAGACAGAATGATTTGGATTTAAGATATGGTCAATTAGCTCCATTGAATCCCAATAGACTTTATCAAAACCTGGGTTTCCCATGCTGTATTTTAAGAGAAATGAAATGAAATACATGGGGCAAAAGAGTTAATAGTCCCACTAAGCCATTCACAGCATTGCAAGGTCCTAAAACATTAGCAAAAGACCATCCACATCCAGAGAAAGAACTATGGAATTGGAACGCAAAATGAAGCAGACTATATGCTCTTGTGTTATATTTTGTGTTGTTTTGGTTTTTCTCATGGTTTCTCCCATTCATTTTAATTCTTCTATGCAACATGACTAATGTGAAAATGTGTTTAAAAAGAATGTCTGTGTAGAACCCGCATAAGATTGCATGCTGTCTTGAGGAGGGAGGGAGAGAAAATTTAAGACTTATGGGAGTGAAAACCAAGAGTTAAGAGTCCCAATTTTTTTAATGATAGGACAAATAAGTAGGGAAAAGAAAAAAAATATCTACCCCATAAACCCTAAGATACTCTATGAGATTTCAGCAATCAAAATTTATATTCTTTTGGGCACAGCACCAGCAGGTAAGGCTTTGTGGACAGAGAAAGAGAGTCAGTTTCAGCTAACTCCAATATACGTCTAGAATATGCTACTTTTTGCATACAATTTGTCATTGGTAATGTGCTGTAGCCTATCACATAGATCTCTATCGCTCTGGTTGATTTGAAAACTTGTTTCTTTGAAAACTTTACCAGTTTCACATCTAGCCCCCTCAACCTGCAGCTCCTCAATACCTGAGACTTCTCAGAGAGTCCTGTAGCAGTCCCAGATTTAGGCCTACTCATCTCCCAATCAATAGCTTCGGTCCAAGGCCTTATCCAGTGCCCAAGGGTCCTTTCTCAGATCAGATCCATCCTAACTAACTATGCCCTAATCCTGTCCTGACTCCCATAGGCCATAACTTTGCCTGTTTCTGCTTATTGTGAGGTGACCCTCTGAATCCACAGGATTCAACATCTTTGCCAGCTATGAGGAGAGATAGTTCAATCATCTTCAGCCACTGATACTCTGCTTGGATTTGTTCCTCAATGGTTAATATAATTCCACCCCATCCAGTGATCCTGAACTCCAAGTCATTATTACACACACCTCCTTCCCTATCTCCCACCACCCACTCTCTTACTCCCATCCTCCTTAACCCTTCCACCCAAGTTTTCCATTCCAGACCAACATTTTCCTTCTACTGTTTTCTGGAATGCTTATCTCATAGGTGGTAAATTTGCTTTCCTCTTAAAACTTTTTCTTTCCCACTTCCTTTCTGAAACCTGGTTCCCACTTGATCATAGAACTTCCTTGGCCACCCATTCTATTACTGGTTACACTTTTACTCATATCTCTCCCCCTCTCCAACTCACTGATCATGGTGAGGAGAGTTAGAAAACCCCTTGTTTGATCCTCATTGCCACTTCTAGACTCTTGAACTACCACCATTCTCCTCTCAGATTTATTAAATCCAAATCAATCACCCAATCAAGATCCTGGTAGCTACAGATTCCCCAGGAAACTTTCATTGCTTACTCAATGAATTTAATGCCTGGTCATAATTTCTCTCCATCCCAACTCCTGCTCCCATACTAGGGAACTTCAATGTACATATTGATATTCCCTCAAATACCTTCATTTTCTAGTTGCTCTATCTATTCACTTAACCACAATCTGCTCTTTCATTTTACTTCAGCTATACACAATCAAGGGTGGGTCATACCCTGGATCTTATCACCACCTAGAAGTGTTCCATTTCCATGCTCATGAACTATGAATTTTTTTCTATCTAATTATGACCTTTTATTCTCTCTTTCCTTCTGCCTTATGACCCCAACCTTGTTCTCTGTCCTTGTTGTGACTTCTAGTTCCTCTGCTCTTAAGTTCTTTCACATACCATCACCCCTTCATTGGCTATGCTCTACTCCCCTTCCCTATCTCTATCCCTTGATAAACCATTCCAATTCTATCTTATCTTCTTGAATCCCTTGTTCTCTTATCCTTTTGCTATAATGTCTTGCTAAGTACCAACCTTGGATTACTTCTACCATCCGATGTCTTTGGTCCTATTCATATACTGCTGAGCAAAATTGGAGAAAAATCAAGAAATCATGCTGTCTCTATAACAAATTTATGTTGTTTAATCTTAGATGGGCCCTCACTGTAGAAAGGTAATTCTTTCATATCTTTCTAATTGATTCACTATTCTACTCACAAAAGTGGCTAGTACAAACTTTTTCATTTTTCCTTAAGTCTCTTCTCTAAGCACCTTGCCTCACATTTCATCAAAACACACACACACACACACACACACACACACACACACAGTCATTCTTCCACTTACTATTAATGTTCTTGGGATTATTTTAGTTAAATCCTTGTGCAGAAATTCCTTAAGGTACTTTTCCCTCACTACTATTTTTTGATGCTTCATTCTTAATATATTATACTCCTACTCAATATTTTTGCACATGAATTTATCTCTAAATTGGTACTCCTCATGGCTGCCATGTCAAAGCCAGTTAGGTGGTACAATAAGTAGAGTGCTTGTCTTGGAGTCAGAAAGAACTGAATTCAAATCCTGCCTCAGACACTTGCTAGTTGTGTGACCCATAGGATCGTTATGTAAATGTGAGTTATAATTACCTTATATTTTAGAAGAGCAGATTTTTAAAAGATCAGAGAAAAGAAAACTTCCCATGGTTGAAGACCCTGATTAGAATACAGCTCAAGGGGAAAGGGAGGCTTTCAAGAATGAGATTTTAATAATATAAAAAAATGAATGATTCAACCATCTGCCAAATTACATCTGTTCCTTTTCTAGATTTCTCAAATATAGCTTCTTCTTTCCATTTATACAGCCCCCACTCCATTTCAGGCCTTCATCACTTCTTGCCTATATTATTGCAATAGCCTCCTAATTGATCTTTCTGCCTCAAGTCTCTTCCCATTCTAATCCATCATCCACATAGCTAACAAAGTAATTTCCCTAACAGCACCGGTTTGGCACTACTACTCAATAAACATCTGTGGCTTCCTATTACTTGTAGACTCAAATATGAATGAAATGCTTGTCACTTTCAAGTTCTTCACAGCCTGATCTTGTTCTATATGGCAGCAAGGTGGTAAAAAAGGATAGACTGCTAGAGTTGGAGTCAGAAAGATGTGAATTTGAATTCAAACTCAGACAACAACTGTGTGTCCCTGGGAAAGTTGCTTAATATCTCAGTCAGTTTCTTCATCTGTGAAATGGAGATAATAATATCACCTAACTCAGAGGGTTGTTCTGAGGACTTAATGAGATTATATATGTAAAGCACTTTGTAAACCTCAATATATATATATACATATATTGACAACATATAAATACTGTTTTTAGTTGTTATTATATTTCTGATCTTCTACATTAATCCTCTCTATATATCCTGTGGACCAGCCATGTGCAGTTATTTGTTATTTCTCACACAGAACTCTCCATTTCCCCTCTCCTTGTCTTTGCACTGGCTCTCCCCTACTCCTGGAATGCTCTTTCTCCTCACCTCCACTTCTAAGATTCCCTGGATTCCCTCAAGGTGCTGCTCAGACATTACCTTTTATGGGAAATCTTTCATAATCTCTTCAGCTGTTAGTATGTTCCCCTCAAAGGTTACATCTCTTCTGTATGCATCTTAAATCATATATGCCTATTCATTTACATTTAAGAGGGAAAGGAGGAAGAAGAGGGAGGATAAGAGAGAGTCACACAGAGACAGAAATAGAATGAGAGAGACAGAGACACAGAGAAAGACAGAGACAGAGACACAAAGACAGAGAGAGATAGACATACAGAATGTTCAAGTTCCTCAGGAGAGAAGGGAGGGAAGATGATGAAGGATACAAATATGCAAATAGATGAGTTGGCCTTGGGAAAGAGGACAACTTCTTTTGTCATAGACTGGAGCAAAGTAGGAGAGAATGAGGGATGCCAAAGAGGGATTTTTGAGGTATGAATTAAAGGAAAAGAGAAAAGATCCTCTTTTAAAAGACAGCAGGACACATGGGGTTTGAGGGAAAAAAAGAGTTTTGAACAGCTACTATTCCAAATTGGGGGAGAAGAAAAGGGTTACCTTTCTCCTTCCATTTGATCTTTATCTATTTTTCCCAATTTAAGTTCTTGGGTTTCTTCATATGAATATATCTTTTAAAAATATGATTCTGTTTTACTCCCTCTTTTTCATTCCTTTTGAATAAGGTATGATTTTTCAGTCTTGAATCTCATTCTGTCAAGTTTCAGTGATACTTACAAGGTCTCTGCTAGCTCTTTGTTTTAGGAGCTCTAATGCAAACTGTTTATTACTGTCAATTTGTATATTAATGTGTAGAAGATACATTGGATTGGATGTAGCCCTGGGATTTCTGGGAGATTGTCTCTCCAAAAGCTGTTTGGTGAAACACTTTCCAGATTGAGAGAAGCACTGTCATTTGTGATGCAGCCCCCAGCGTGGACTAGATACTCACTGCAGAACTCAAGTGATAAAGCATCCTGGAAGACATGATAGAAAAGCTAAGTTGTCGAGCGAAGGTAAAGAGGGAGCTTAGGTCAGAGCAGTGAATGGCTGCAGAGTAAAAAGGGGGCTTAGGGTCATGCCCCATCCCTGCAATGGTTTGGAGATATTGCTTTTGTTTTTGTTTTATTTTTTTTAAAGCAGGAGAATAGTTTGAGTTGAGAGCAGTTGGGGAGAGAGGCTTTCTGAAATCCTTGCCTGTCATTTTGTTGAAAATCAAACCCCAGCTAAGAGATCCAAGAAACATCTGGTTCTTGAGGCAAGTCTATTAAGAGTCAATTAGTGTTCACATGCCTCCCTAGAAAGTGCTGTGAGTGACTGAGATAATCCCTTTCTGCAGCATGTAGAGATGGGAGGTTTATGTTACAGCAAGAAACAGTCTAATATCTTTAAGCTTGGGAGTAACTGGAGAAAGGAAGAGGTGAGACTTACAATCTTCTGTTCCCTGTGGATATGGGATGTTGTGAAATACCTTGCTTGGGCCACAGCTGTTGGTGTGGGTTGCTGATGTCTTCTTATTTTAAGAAAGTGATCTTTGTTCTTTACTATTAAGATGGAATCTAAATAACTTATTAAATCCTGGATCAAAAAAGCAATAAAAGGTTATAAATGGGTGGGAACAAAAAGAATACCTAGTACTAAGGAGAAGTAGAAGGAAAGCAGGTCCCCATTCCCTCCTCTTCCATTAACAATAATAACAAATATTTATGTTAGCTATTATTATACGTTGTATTAAGTATGTTGCATTTACTATGTGCCAATTACTATGTTCTAATTGCTTTGCAATTATTATCTCATTTGATCCTCATAACCACCCTGGAAAATAGGTACTATAATCATCCATATTTCACAGATGAGGAAACTGAGGCAAAAAAAGGTTAAGGGATTTACCCAGGGTCACATATCTAGAGTACCTAAAGGTTAGATTTGAACTTAGATCTTCCTGACTCTAGGTCTGTATTTTTTCCAAGGCACCACTTAGCTACCCCATTATATCCTGTTCCCTTTTCTTTCTTTTCCTCTTCCCCCTCCCTCTTTCTTTTCCTCCTCTCTCTTCCTCTCCTCTCCTCTTTCTTTCTTCCCTCCCCCATTCTTCTTCCTTTCTCTTTTTGTATATGTATATTTATATATATATATGTTTTTATACACATTTTATACAAATACATTGTTTCTATCTATCTATATCTATCTATCTATCTATCTATCTATCTATCTATCTATCTATCTATCTATCTATCTATCTAATTACCATCTGAAGCCATGGGTTCTGTTGTAGTCTATCACCTCAGATATTTTCTTCTTTGAATTACTTGCCCTTTGTCTGATAGTCTTACTCAACCACAGGGTAGTAGCAAGACCCTTGGATTTGGAATTAGGAGACCTGGGTTCAGTTCTGGCTCTGTCTCTACTTGCCTGACCTTAGACAAGTCATGGAAACTTTCCAGGCCTGAGTTTCTTCATCTATAAGATGGGTGAATTACACTAGATTTCCAAGGCATCATCCAGCTCTATTGTTGTACATGCTAATCTCTGATTCCAAGACAACTACTCTCCTTTTTTTGACCATTAGTTATCCATCATTGTTATTTTCTGCACAAGATGCTTCATCCTCCAAAGATGAGCTATTTTTCTGTCTATAGGAAGGGTGTGAAATGTACAATATACCTCCAAATCTTCTTTTCCTCCTCTTCATCACATTTTTCCACCCTCCAATCTCTTAAACTCCCCTCTGCCTCTTCACCTTCTCTCTCTTCTTTGATTCTTGGTTGAACTATTTTTTACCCCATTTCTTCAAGGAAATCTTCATTTTCTCTGACAACCTAAAGAGAAAAACCACACTTTTTTAGCCCTTTCATTTTTTCTTCCAAGAAGGAGAATAATTTCATACCCTTATAAGTGCTTCTTGATACGACTGGAGAGCCCAACATAGTATTCTCTGCAGGTTATTGGAAAACTCCTTCCCATTGTAAGGATTTGGTTGCCTTGCAGCCCTGTTAAATGAAGTACCTGCAGGGCAGTCCAACTCCCCTGAGTTACCCCGTCAAAGTGAAATTTGCAATAGTGGCCAAAAACTACCTTTCCCACTCTCTTAATTTCAGTTTCTTCAACTGTAAAATGAGAATGGTAGTAACAGCTACCTTACAGAGTTATTTTGAGTATCAAATGACATGGCCAGGTCCTAGAATGTGGTAGGTGCTATATAAACGCTTATTCCTTATGCAGTTCCTCAGGCTGAGGAACTTTTTTCAAATCTCCATAATTATTAGTTTGTTAGTATCATCCAAGATTCAGATGTTCAGTATTCCTTTTGGATCATACATAAACAAACACAAAACTGACAAGGAATCTGAAAGTAAAAAAATTGCCTCACAAAACAGTTGTTCAGTTATGTCCAGTTCTTTGTGATCACATTTGGGGTTTTCTTGGTAAAGATGCTGGAGTGGTTTGCCTTTTCCTTCTCCAGCTCATTTTACAGATGAAGAAACTGAGGCAAACAGGGATAAGTGACCTGCCCAGGGTCACACAGCTACTGAGTGTCTGAGACAGGATTTTAATGCAAGTCTTCCCGACTCCTATCCTGGTGCTCTATCTACTGTGCCACCTAGCTGCCCAGCACTTTATCACAAAAGTCTATAAAATTACAAGAAGGCTGTTTTTAAAACACTGACACTTAAGAGAAATATAATTTCAAAACCACAAAATTGCCAAATTGTTCCATGATATTATAAGTAAGTAAATGTGTAAATGGTTAGTTTTAATAAATATGCTGTTAGCATTGATTTGGGAAGGAAAAACATGTTTGATCAAATTAGACAATTGGTCTAGAAACATTTTACATTAATACCAAGTTGAGGTAAAAAAAATTAAATTAATTCCACACCTAGTCAGGACTAAACCTAAACTTTAACCATACCCCAGCTCCAGGTGCCCTGCTCCCTCCCCCCAATGCCCAATTCTTCTTTACCCAGATAAAAATCTGATAAAACTTCCCCTAGTTCTATCTTCCTTCCTTCCTTGCTTCCTTCCTTGCTTGCTTCCTTCCTTCCTTCCTTGCTTCCTTCCTTCCTTCATTCCTTCCTTCCTTGCTTCCTTTCTTTTTTCTTCCTTCCGCCCTCCCTCTCCCCCTTCTTTCTTCATTTATTTGCCTTTTTTATTAAATAATTAACAATCAAAATAAAAAAAATTATAAAAATATGCATAAATAAGTGAAGCAAGATTCTTTGTGGGCCATTGTATCCAGAAATGTAGGCCTAATTCTCTATTTTGAGTCCATTGTTTCTTTGTCAGGAGGTGGGCAGCTTACTTCATCCTCTGGATTACTGATTTCTCATTGCACTCAGAGGTCTAAAGTCTTTCAGAATTATTTTCCTTTATGATATTGTTGTCGTTGTATAAATTGCTTTCCTGATTCTACTCACTTGATGCTGAATTAGTTCATAACTTTATGAACTTGGTCATTTTTTATGATACAATAATATTCTATTTTTCCTTATGAATTTCTTTTTAATTTTTATTTTCAGCTCTAAAATCTCTCCTTCCCTTTAGCTCCTCCATCAACTATTGAGAAGGCAAGGAACACGCTACATGTGAAGTTATGCAAATCATATTTCTAAATTAGAGACAATTTATTTAGCAAAAATAAGCAGAGGACACATAAACATACAAGACATAATACGATATAAAAATTAGTCACCTAATGAATCCTACTCCCCACTTTTCTTTCTTGTTTTACTTCGATACTAACCTTTAAATATCTCCCTCTACACTCCTGGAAACATGGCTCTTTGGAAGATTAACGCTCTCCTTCATCCTCCATATATACTGTGCAAACGATAGGTCACTGCAGAATTGCCTTACAGACATGTTGAAAGCAACATTTTTATCCTCAGCCATTCTTGTTGGTAGAGCTGTCATGGTTAACTCTTCTGGTAAACTGATTGGCAAAGTGCTTGTTTTCCATATCTATTTACTACTTCTGAGACTCAATATCTGAGAACTCCCAAGTGAGGTTTAATTTATTTATTGCAGACTTCCCTCCTTTTCTCACGATGTGATATTAACTTGCTCGTCCGTCTTTGATTGGTAATTAGCAGATTCCTGCCAAGCTCTAATGAAATTAGAAGCTTCCCTTAGCTGTCCTCTGTGCTAAGATCTGAAGCAGAAATACAATTGCCAGCAAGGTTTTATCAAATCAATCATTTAATTAAATAAGATAATTGTCCACCCCTCCTTTTCCTGTTAGATATCACCTCATTCCTTCCTGGTCCAAATATTCTCTTCTTTTTCTCCTGAATCTTGCTCCTCCCACTTTTAGTTACCACATTCTCTCTGGTCTTTTTCATCTGTTTAAACATCTCCCTTGGTGTCAAAGAGCAGGCAGGCTTGTCAAAGCTGAAAAGGATGGAGTCGTATAAGGGGAAGTATTTTCTCTTTTAACAGTTTTCTGAAGAGTTTGAATCATTCCTGGGTTGCCATTCCTTCTCCCTCCTTCATGCACTACCCCAATTGAATTGCTGAACATGAGCAATTTAAGGGGGCAGCAAGTGAAGTAGCCTGGTAGTCAGATGACGAGAGTTCAAATCCAGACACTAATATTGTCTGTGTCACCTTGGGCAGGTCATTTAACTTCCCTTTCATCATCAGTAAAAGAGGGCAGGGGATTGAACTAAATGGCTTCTGAAATCTCTTCCAGACCTCTCATCCTATGGTATCTTCTGGAGGATTCCCATTGGGAACTAGCTTCTTCATTGCTTCTATTGGTTGTATCTCTCTTAGTGAGTGAGGCTATATCCTTCCAGGACCAGGGGATCCGGTCATGGATTTAGGGCATGATCTTTTTGTCTGTGCCCTTGGAAGTAGGTTTGAATTTTGAAGCCCCATTGTGCACTACTTAACCTCTGTTTGTCCTACTTTCCTCATCTGTAAAATGGGAATAAGAACAGTACCTACCGCTCTCTCTTGTGAGAATCAACTGAAATGATACTTGTAAAGCATTTAGCACAGTGTATGTGGTAAACACTGTATAAATTGTAGCTATTATTATTATTATTATAAAATTCTTGTTATCTTATTAGTGGAGCCTATTTAGTATTTTATAGGGCACCTCAATGGCACAGTGGATAGGACATTGGGCTTGAAATCAGGAAGACTCATGTTCATGAGTTCAAATCTGACCTCAGGAATTTACTAACTATATTTCACTTACCCCTATTTGCCTCAGTTCCTCATGTATAAAATGAGCTAGAGAAGGAAATGACAAACTACTATCTTTGTCAAGAAAATCCAAATGGGGTCATGATGAATCTGAAATGACTCAACAACACATTGAGTATTTCAGTGGTTGTGTTACTCTGGATAAGTTACTTAACCTCTGTACTATAAGCAACTTTCTAAGATGATTAAAATTGCTTGCTGAGGTTGACCTGCATTGAAAGGGGGAATTTCTTCACTGAGACTTCCTTGTACCAGTGAAATCATAGCCCTAGTGCTTATACCTATTCAATTAGTGGACCCAATAGCACAAGGAGGTGATGTAGGACCAGCTGATATTTGTGGGTGAACTCTTCTACATGGTTGAAACAGATTTGAAAAGCCAGGGGCTTATGGAACACCATGAGTTTTCATTCCAAGAGTCACCCAATTAGTTGATCCACAAGCACCTACTGTGTGCCAGGCACTGAGCAACAAAGACAACAAATGAAACAGTTCCTACCCCCAAGTTACTAAGTTACTCACAAGCTCCTTGGACATGTTTCTCCTTCTTGGTGAGTTTTTATCTTTCATATATAGTATCTTTGTCTTGCCACTAATATAAAATAAAAATTCTTCTGCTTAAAAGACACTTACAATACCCTTCCAGCAAACCTTTCCAGTCTTAATTTACATGAATCCTCTTCACATCCTCTATCTTAGAGTCAAATTGGTCTACCTGCCTTTTTTTGGACTCAGAGAACCAAATCCCATCTCTATACATGTTCTTTGTATCCTCAGTACCTTTCATATATAAATACTAGACAGCTAGGTGGCACAGTAGAGAGATTATTGGACCTGACGACAGAGAGATCTGAATTCAAATCCAGTCTCAGACACTTATAAGCTCTGCAAATCTGGACAAGTCATTTGACTACCATGTGCATCAGTTTCCTCAACTGTAAAATAAGGATAGTAAAAGTACCTACTTCCCAGAATTGTTGCGGTGATGAAATGAGATAACAATTGTAAAGTGCTTAGTAGCACAGTATAGGAGCTTAAGAAATGTTTGTTCCTTCCTTCTTATCCCCTGTTGGATTGGTTAGAATAAGACCTCTGACTAATTGAATTTTGAATGTCTTCACTTTCTTGGCACTTGTCCCTGCAGTTATAGCCTTGTACTTCCTCATTTCTCCAGAATGATGGACAAGCTTCTGGGACTGATGATTACTGTAGGACATTCCTTTCTTAGCTGTCACCTTGTTGCTCCTTCCTGAGATGATTGTTGGCAAAGCACTGGGTTTTGCACCCAGAACCTCCCTGTTCCATTAACCAGCTGCTTCTCCAGATAGGCTAGACCCTAATCAGTGGTCTGTGTTAAAGCCTGACTCATTGGTGGATGTTTGACATAGAGCTAGTCTGCCACCCCATGTTATTGTGAAACAAGGCAGGAGGAACTGAGTGGACAGTGGTTTACCTGGATCCTGACATCCCTTTAATAACCTGGGCTCTCAATGATGAGACTGAATGATTAGCACTATTGACTGGCGGACTGAAGGGCAACATGTTTTCTTGCAGTTCAAAAGCCTGTATTATTCCTTTATAATGAAAATTAAAACTGTTTAAAATGAATTTACTTGGAAAGTATGTAATTATTATCTGAATATACAATTCTTGTTGCTGCCCAATTATTTTTTGCCACTAGATCAATCCACTTTTTCCCTGTTTTTCTGTTTTCTGTTTTTTTCTTAAACCATCCTTTATGCTTCTCCTACAAAATTCTTGTTGATTAATGAGTTGCCACCTGCTCATTCTAACCAATTCTCTGTTGTACTTTGGGTCACTCTCAACTTAAATTCTTTGGATTATAGGCTCATAAGATCAAGTATTTGGAGGTTTAAAGGACCTCTCTTATCATCTATTCCAATTCCACCCCCTCTTTTAACATAGGAAAAAACTGAGGTCCAGAGAGGGTGACTGGATGGGTTTATATGGATAGTAAGTAGCAGAATATCACACTGTCCTTCCTGAATCTCAACCATATATCATCAATAGGAAAATGTCAATGCTAAAAAAGATGGCTTTTGTTTCTGGGAGAAGCTTATAATAGTTACAAGAACTGTGTAAATTATCCAAAACTATACAACTGTCTTTGCTTTCCTTTTTTTTTTTCATTCTGGACCCAGGATTTTATAGATAAGTTAACGAAGTTTTAGAAAAAATAATAAAAAAGCAAATACCACCGTATGTATATCTTGATCTGAAACTATAAGTAGTCTAATTCCATGTAGGTTGACATCTGTTGAGTGATTATAAATCTCATTTATGAAGCTCTGCAATGTTTCATTCTTTTTTTAAAAAATATTTTATTGATATCTTTTGTTTTTATATAACCTAAATTTCCCCAGAGAGCTATACAATTTAATAAACATTATTTTTAAAGAACACAAAAAAGAGGAAAAGAAAAAATCAGCAAAGTTGATCAATACTTTGAAAAAGCTTGAAAAAATATATTATGGTCCATGCCTGTGGGACCTCCCACCTCTGCAAAACAGAGTGTATATGTGTGTGTGTGTGGGGGGGGGTGTTGTCTTCTCATATCTTCAAATTCAGTTTTGATTGTTTTGTGGTCACTCTTTCCATTTATGTTATTGTGGCCATTACGTATTGATTTCTGGATTCTGTTTACCTCATTGATTCAGTTCATGTCTTTCAAAGTTTCTCTGTATTATTATATTCATCATTTGTTAAAGCATATTTCTTAAAATATTTCATTACATTCATATACTGCAATTTGTGTAGCAGTTCCCCAATTGATGGGTATCTATTTTGTTTCCAGTTCTTTGATACAACAAAAAGTGATGTTGTAAATATTTTGGTCTATGTGAAGATTTTCTTCTTAGCTATGACCTCCTTGGGGTATATGATATATTATTTTTCTTGTTTTTTTAATTTCTAGAAATTTTATGTATCTGTGCCTCAACTGCTATATTTGTTACTATTCCCCAGTTTCCTAGCCTCCAGTCTATTTTCCTTCCAGTTTTTGCTGTAGGCAACACTGCTGTCTAATTGATCTCTTTCATTGTACCACTCTGATTACATCGCTCCCCTACAGAGAGCTTGTCAATATTGGATGTTATAGAGAGGATTTTTATGCAGGTAGAGATTGGTATAGATAAGCCTTGAAGTCTTTTCCAACTATGAGAATCTATTATTCTGAGAGTTGACATATTAATGAAGAAACTGAGCCTTATAATTAGTCATTTATAAATAAAACCAGAAGACAACGAAATAGTATTAAATGTATTGATAACCCCTAGATTCTAGTTGGAGAAACAAATAAAAGAGTTGGTAGAAGTCTTTGCATTGCGTACCCAAAGGATGCAAGAAATGTGAATTCACGTAATGCCTTATCTTATAACCTTATAGTGCTCAAAATGAGTATGAACAAAAAAGTGTTTACAAAGAGAATTGCAACCTACAGGCCAACACCAGTTGTAGTGGCTATAAGAGGCAGAGAAATTCTATGAAGAAGTCAGCAAGATTTTCCAGACTGAGTCATGTGTGCATGCATGTGTGCATATGTGTGTGTATATACACTAGAACTAGGTAACTTCAGTGCAAAGGTGAGTACAAAGGAGGATCTTGAAAAATGTTTTAAGAAATATGGTCCTGGACTAAGAAATGAGAGAATCCACAGGTTTGTAAATTCTTCAGAAACCTCATCTCTACATAAACCACTTCTTCCAGGATGAATGTTGGCAGATTCTGAACAAGGTAAGCATTGTATAAAAAAAGTTGACTGTGTTTTAATAGACAGGAAATGATAGGATAATGATACGAAGGTTATTACTGAATCAACTGTCTCCATGCAGTCAGACAACAACTTGTAAAAGCAAAGGTTGAAATAATTACTAAATAAAAAGAAAGAATAAAGGTTAAGAAGAAACTTCCCATAATAATGAGGTGGTTTAAACTTGACTTATTCAAATAAGCTATTGACACTACAAATGGAAAATGGATAAAAGAGAAGTCATCAGTAGGGACTACCACCTTTTCCTATAGAAGTTTAATTAGTATAAATCCAAGAGGAACTGCCCCAAAGGGCCTAGAAACTATTTTCCCTAGGAAAGAATTTCCTTTTCAAGAGGAGAGACACAATAGCTAAAAGCAATGTTACTTTAAAATGAAATTTTAAAATGTTATATAGGATTTTTGGTGGAACATTGTAAGCACACAAAGCACATAACACAGCAAAGTATAGGCAGCTAGGTGGTGCTGTGGATGAAGGAATCAGGAAGATTCGACTGGATGAGTTCAAATCTAGCTTCATTTACTAGCTGTGTAATCTTGGACAAAGAACCGTTTGCCTCAGATTCTCATCTGTAAAATGGGCTGGAGAAGGATATGACAAATCATGCCAGTATGCTTGCCAAGAAAACCCCAAAAGGAGTCAAGAAGAGTTGGACATGATAGAAATGACTTGACACCAAAAACGATCATTTGAGAGGAGCAAGGAATGTATAGACCCCTGTGTTTTGCTAGGACCCTAGTACTTGTGACCCAGAGGAAAGCCATGTCCGAAGGATTTTATAGTAAGACATGGACAAAAAAGAAACAAGATTAGAGAAAGTAGATAGGTTTGTTGCCTGTACTGTTTGAGGAAGTACTCCCATGGATGACTACAGATTCCACAGAAACTTCCCAACATGGCTTCTTCCTGTCCTTCCAGATGTCTTGCATGTTGCTCTCCTCTACCCACTCTATGATAGAGGCATTTTGTCCTACTTACTATTCAGCAGAAATGAGACTCTAACTTCGATTTCCGTGCTTTTCTATAGAATGTCCCCAATCTGGCTGGAATGATCTCCTTTCTCACCTTTACCTCTAAGAATTCCTGGTTCCCTTCAAAACTCAGTTCAAACGCCATCTTCCACAGAAGCCTTTTTCTGGTCTTGTTCACCCTTTCCCTCCCCCAAGATGCTGGAGCCTTCCCCTCTTAGGTTACTTTCCACTGCTTCTGGATGTATATTGTACATACTTAGTATTTTACATCTCACCAGCATGTAAACTCCTTGAAGGCAGGGACTGTTTTTACCTTTAAATGCTTAGCATAGCACCTGACACATAGTAAATGCTTAATAGTGGCTATTGATTGATACATTTTAGCTATATTGCTATTAGGCTTTTTAGGGTTTTATATCTTGCCTTTCAAACAAGACTACGAGCTTCTTGAGGGCTACTATCTAATCTTAGCTATCTTTGTAACACTCTTATCCTAACTCCATAGTTCCTTAAGTAGTTTCTTAACATAAAGTGATGGCTAAAAAAAAATGTCCTTTGAGCAATAATAATAGCTAGCATCTATATATAGCATTTTATGGTTTACAAGTGATTTATATATATTACCTCATTTTATCCTTAAAACACTATTAGGTATATTTATTCCCATTTTACAGTTGAAGAAACAGGCAGACAGGTTTTATGACTTGCCCAGAGTCACACAGCTAGCAAGAATCAGAGGCTGGATTTGAACTCAGGTCTTCCTTTCTCCAAGTACAGCACTCTATTCACTGTATCCACCTAGAACTACTTAGCTTCTTGGGGACTGGTCAAGTTGTGATTAATTGACTCACATGAATTAAAATTCACAAAAACTTAATTAAAACCTGAATAAAAATTAGTTTTTGGAAGGCTACATTTGTCAAATGATCAGAATGCTCACACACTCTCTAAGACAACATCTGATTTCCGATTTCCAAGTACCTGGAGAACTGACCTAGTAATCAGAGTGTTATTTGGTAAGTAGTGAAGTATTGAGGGATATTTTATCTTGATTAATTGTATTAGAGCTGGATAAACTGATTCTATACTAATAAAAATATCTAACACTGTGTGTTTTAAAATTTAGAAAGTATTTTCCTCCCAACTAGCCTGTGATGATGTTAGCTAGCAAACTGTGTGCCAGAGACTATGTTAAGTACTTTACAAATATTATCTCATTTGATCCTCACAACAACCCTGAGTGCGATTACTATCCCTATTTAACAGATGAGGAAATTGAGGCAAAGAGTTTAAGTGACTTGTTCAAGGTCACATAGCTAGGAAGTGTCTGAGGCTGGATTTGAACTCAGGGTTTTCTGATTTCAGGCTCAGTACTCTATCCACTTTACTATAAGTTACTTCTATAAAATATAAGTAAACATATAATATTGTATGTGATAATAAAATTACACTCATGTCATATATAATTAAATAATATATGTAGCATAATATGATATAACATATTAAATAATATGGAACCTACAACATATGGTACGGAATATATTAGATTACATAACCTTGAATATGTTATATATTACATGTCTATATAGAATATCGCATTGTGCGCAATATGTAATATAAAACAGAAATATATTATCTATAACATGTAGTATTAAATATATAAGTGATATAATGTCGTAAATGCATAGGTATATATAGAATGCACATAATTACTATAATATGCTATAAACATATAACACATGATATATTTGTTGTATTTTATTATGAGTACATTAATATATTATATCCTTATGTATAATGAATAAAAATATCTTTTTATCTCAATTTTATTATGTAATATATGATATGCTGCAGGTAGGTGGCGCCATAGTGCACAGAACACCAGGCCTGCAGTCAGGAAGGTTCATTTCCCTGAATTAAAGTTTGGCCTTAGTTGCTTACTAGAAGGGTTACCATGGCAAGTCACCTACCCCTGTTTGCCTGTTTCTCATTTGTAAAATGAGCTGGAAAAGGAAACGGCAAAGCACTCCAGTATCTTTGCTGAGACAACTCCAAATGGGGTCATGAAGAATCAGACATGACTGAAATGACTGAATATCACATGATTTTATATCCCATACATTACATAATTATATAGATTTATAATAATATAATATATCGATACATTATAATACACAATATAAATAACAATATAATTATATTATATAATATAATTATGTTATACATAATATAATTATAGGTTTTAAATACATTATAATACCTAGTATAACAATCATATTATGGATTTATAATACATTAAGATACATAATATAATTATACATTAGAATATTATATCATTTAATAAAATTATAGTACATAATTTCCTTTCCTTTCCTTTCCTTTCCTTTCCTTTCCTTTCCTTTCCTTTCCTTTCCTTTCCTTTCCTTTCCTTTCCTTTCCTTTCCTTTCCTAAAAGGAAACCAGTCCCTGCCCTCAAGGAGCTTATATTCTAACAGGTGGGAAGACAGCATTTGTGTCTATGTGTCTCTAGAGGATACATACAAAACAAATTCAAAGTTGCCTTAGAGGCAAAGTATTAGCAGAGGAAAAATGGTCCCTGCAGAAGGGGGTGGTGCTTAAGCTGAGTAATGAAAAAGGCCAGAGGTTCTAAGAGGCCATAGTTGAGGAGGGATGGCATTCCAGGGACAGGGAACAGCTAGTGCAAAGGCCTTGAGAAGGGAAATGGAGTGTCATGTGAGAGAAACAACAAGTAGGCTAGTGTAGCTAGGCCATACAGAGAGTGCATGGAAGGGAATGATGTGTAATAAGACTGTAAAGAGAGGGAAAAAGCAGGTTGGGAAGGGTTTTCAATGTTAAAGGAGTTAATATTTGATCCTTGAGGTAGTAGGGAAACACTTAAATTCATTGAGTAGGGAGGTGACAGGGGGATATGTGTTTTTGGCAGCTGGGCAGAGGCTGAAGATTTGAGGCAAGGAGACCAGAGTGGGACAACCGCGATATTCCAACTGATGGGTGATACGGGGCTGAACTTGCGTGGTGGCCATGTGAGCTGAAAGGAGGAATAAGAGAGATGCTGTGGAGATAGAAACAACAAGATGTGGTAACCGCTAGGATAGATGAGAGAGAAAGAGTAAGAAGCTGTCACCCAGATTATGACTTTGGTTGGTGGTCCCTTGGCTCATTAAAAGGGCCAGTCCCTGACCACTTCTTAAAGGGGCCTATCCACTCAGTGGGCATTACCTTCCCCTAAGTGAGTACATGAAAAGGCTTAATATAAAAGGGCCAAAGTCTCCCAGTACATCCTGGGTCATCTCCAGTTATCCTGATGAATATTTGCTCACTGGATTCAGATGGCTCCGGAGGAGAAGTGAGGCTGGTGACCTGCACAGCCCTCCCTCACTCAAAACAAAGTCAAGTGCAAATCATGTCATCATTTCTGTGATATCATGGTCTTCTTCGAAAATGAAGGATGAACACACACACACAAGTACATAGTATAACACATTATGTTTTTACATAAATAACATATATAATATATAACATATTATATGAATGTGTTATATTTATGCTGCTTTTGCTGACTAGTATTCTCACCTTCAGTCTGGGCTCACTAGAAGACAGATAGCAACTTGAGCACCTGAAGTGTGTTGAGGTCATCATGATTGTCCTTAAGCCTCTGGAGGTAGGGGAGTGTGTCCTGGAGTGGGAGTCTGTCTCACTGGCAGCTATTGCTTGGTGGAGGGGTTATTCCTCATTGGAAGATGGTGCTGAGGGTTGAGACACTGCTGATTCTGGGTGGTCTTGTACTTTTGGAGTGATCAGTCATAATGGCAGGAGATTAGCAGGGGTGGGAGATGTTGTTGCCAAGGGCAGAGACCTCAAATGAAACCGAATTTTCAAACAGAATAGTCAGAGGAAGATTCCCCAGCAGAGACCACAGTTACCCTCATGACATCACCATTCACAAGATGACTTCTCTTGATTGAGCCCAAGCAGCAAGGAACAAAGGCAACAATTTTTAAAATTATAAAAAATAAAATATAATACATAATTATAAAATATAATATCTAATATGACATGTATATTATATAACTTATCATTACTTTATAAATTTAACTATTATACCAGTGTAGTAAGCTATATGACGATAGCAGAGTAACACAGTTCAGATAGTACCAGTCCCGGAGTCAGGAGAACCCGAGTTAAAATATATCCTCAGACATTTCTTAGCTATGTGACCCTAGACAAATCACTTTATCCTGTTTGCCTCAGTTTCCTCATTGGTAGAATTAACTGGAGAAGGAAATGACAAAGTACCCCCATATCTTTGTTAAGAAAACTCTAAATGGGGTCACAAGGAATTGGACACAACTCAAACAATTCAACAAGTTCTATATTGTGCTGTATTAACTTCTTGACCTACTACTTATTGATTTATTATGAATGGCTTATATATATATAACACATACTATTTAACATAACACATAAATATACTACACATTTTATAGCACATTATATAAGAATATATTACACATCGGATACCATATTATTGCATTAACCTACAAATGTATGTAATATACTATGAAACATCATAAAATAATATACAATTGCATATTATGATAGAAGCAGCATTCATTTTCTTGACTCAGAATTCTTGTGTTTCTTGATTTCCTCTTCCATATGCAATGTGATTCACTCCAGTTTCCTTGTCACAGATTCCTGGCTTGGAGACATAAAAGGTTCCAGACAGTGTATGTGATAATATAATAAACTATATATTGTTATATGACATATATATAATCTGTGATATGTAAATGTTTTATAAGTGTGTAATATAAAGTATATAACTATGATATAATTGCATATTATGCAATATATGGCACAATATATTGCACAATATATTACATAATACAATGTATTATGTATGCTATATTACATCATGTAAATATCTTCTAAATTCCATAACTATGACATATAACAAGCCACATGTTATGTATTCTATAAGATATAACATGATATATTATCTTTTATATAAATTCTATATTCACTCTCTGATGGCATGGTCTTTTTCAGCAACAAAGGACAAACACAACAACAAATTCTATATATATGTCACATATAATATATAACAGTGATGAGGGCTGCTGACTGGGGAGGTCTTTATGGTTGCCTCTAAGCCTCTGCATTATACAGAGGCAAGTTAGGGGTCTTGGTGGGTGGAGCAGTGGATCCCACTGGAAAAAAGGTGCCTGCCTCACTGCTAGCTGGCATTGGGGGTCCAGATGCTTAGTGATTATGGTGAAGGCAAGGTATACCTATGAAATCTGCAATGAGAACAGTGGGAGTGGGGCAGCACTCATTAAATGGATTAGCATTTGACTAGAAGGAGAAGACTCATCTTTCTCTCCTCAGGGCAGGGGAAGCAGCAGTCACCTGAATGATATCAATGCTCTTGAAGAGATGTTTCCTCTTGAGAGAGCCCAAAAAGAAAAAAACAAAAGCAACAAGTATTTTGTAATTAATATTTATAAAATATAATTTCAATTATATACTTGAAATGTATAATATATTTATATATGCTATGTGATAAACATATCATATAACTGTTATACTGTAACTATAATTTAATTTATTATGCTAGAGTGATAATTACCTTATTATGATGTCATTTATGCAATGATCATAACATTACATATCACACATTCCATGTTATGTTACATAGTTTATGAAATATAATATACTATAATTAATATAACTTATTTATGTATCCAACTATATTTAGTAATATTTGAATTATTATATGCGATATAATTCTAAATAATAAGTAATCTATTATAACATAATTAATTATGTAGTATCATGGAATTATAGAATCCTATAATATATACCTTAATTATACATTATATATTTAAGTAGTTATGGTTACCTCTAACTTCTGGAGATGGTGGTAGCTGTACCCAGACTTACCTATGAAATACAAAGTACAAGTATTAGTACCTCCATTTATGTATGAGGAAACTGAGACTAATTAAAGGACTTACCTGTGGTGATATAGCTAGTAAGTGATGAAAAGAAGACTCAGGTCTTCGGATTCTAACAGTTTATTATTTATTCTAATTCCAGTGCTCTTTTTGCAATATGATGTTGTTTCTCCCCATGGAATTCTGTCTAGTCTATCTTTTTAGTGATCAAATACATGTGCTCTATGTCTCTGGCATTTGGATTATATATATATTATATTTGGATATGTATTATATTTGAATACCTATATTATATTTGGATATACATTATATTGAAGATAAATATCTCCAGTTCTCCTCTTTTAAAAAAATATTTTTAGTTTTCAACATTCATTTCCACAAATTTTCTCCCTATCTCTCCCCTCTCCCCAGCCTGGATATAGCATGCATTCTGTCTACCCCTTTCCCCAGTCTGTCTTTCCTTTTATTACCACTCATCCCCTTTCCCCTTACTTTGTTGTTTCCAATATAGATTTCTATATCCCATTGCCTATAGATCTTACTTTCTAATTGCATATAAAAACAATTTTTTAACATTTGTTTTTAAGACTTTGAGTTCCAAGTTCTCTTTTCTTTTCCGCTTCCCACCCACCCTCACTGTGAAGGCAAGCAATTCAATATAGGTTATACATGTGTAGTTATGCAAAACATTTCCATGATAGTCATATTGTGAAAGACTAACTATATTTCCCTCCATCCTATCACACCACCACTTATTCTGTTTTCTCCTTTGACCCTGTCCCTTTTCACTACAGTTTGTTTCTGACTACATTCTCCCTCAATCTCCTCTCCCTCCTACCATCCTCTTTTATTCTCTTCCCCCTTACTTTCCTGTAGGACAAGATATCCATTTGAGTGTATGTTATTCCCTCCTTAAGCCAAATCTGATGAGAGCAAGGTTCACTCATTCTTTCTCACCTCCCCCTTCTTCCCCTCCATTGTAAAATTTTTTTCTTGCCTCTTTTATGTGAGATAATTTGTCCCATTTTATCTCTCCTTTGCTCCTACTTCCAATGTATTCTTCTCTCACCCCTTAATTTTATTTTTAGATACCATTCCTTTATATTCAACTCATCATGTGCCATCTATCTATCTATCTATCTATCTATCTATCTATCTATCTATCTATCTATCTATCTATCTATCTATCATCTATCTGTCTATCTACCTTTCTATCTACCTATCTATATTTCCTCCAACTACCCTAATACTTAGAAAAGTCTCATGAGTTACAAATATCATCCTTCCATGTAGAAATGTAAACAGTTCAACTTTAGTAAGTGTCTTATGATTTCTCTTTCAGATTTACCTTTTCATGTTTCTCTTGATTCTTGTATATAGAAGTCAAATTTTCTATTCAGGTCTGGTATTTTCAGCAAGAATGCTTGAAAGTCCTCATTTCATTGTAATTCCATTTTTTCCCCTGAAGTATTATACTCAGTTTTGCTGGGTTGGTGATTCTTGGTTGTAATCTTAGCTCCTTTGACCTCTGGAATATCATATTCTATTCCAAGCTCTTCAGTCCCCTAATGTAGAAGCTGTTAGATCTTCTGTTGTCCCTATTGTATTTCTAAAATACTTGTATTGTTTCTTTCTACCTGTTTACAATATTTTCTCCTTGACCTGGGAACTCTGGAATTTGGCTACAGTATTTCTAGGAGTTTTCCTTTTGGGATCTCTTTCAAGAGGCAATCGATGGATTCTTTCAATTTCTATTTTCCCCTCTGGTTTTAGTATATCAGGGCAGTTTTCCTTGATAATTCTTGAAAGATGATGTCTAGGCTCTTTTTTTTGATTATGGCTTTCAGGTAGTCCAATCATTTTTAAATTATCTCTCCTGATTCCATTTTCCAGGTCAGTTGTTTTTCCAATGAGATATTTCATATTGTCTTCTATTTTTTCATTCTTTTGGTTTTGTTTTATAATTTCTGATTTTTCATAAAGTCATTAGTTTTCATTTGCTCCATTCTAATTTTGAAGGAATTATTTTCTTCAGTGAGCTTTTGAACCTCTTTTTTTCACTTGACCAATCCTGCTTTTTAAGACATTCTTTTCCTCATTAGCTTTTTGGACCTCTTTTGCCATTTGGGCTAGTTTATTTTTTAAAGTGTCATTTTCTTCAGTATTTTTTTGGGTTTCCTTATATATTTATATATACTTCAATACATTATACTATTGACTGGTTTATTATGGTTTTCTTGCATCACTCTCATTTCTCTTCCCTATTTGCCTTCTACTTTTTAAATTTGATTTTCAAAATCCTTTTTGACCTCTTCCATGGCCTATGACCAATTCATATTTTTATTGGAGGCTTTTGATCTAGGAGCTTTGACTTTATTGTCTTTTTCTGGTATGTTTTGAACTTTGTCACCAAAGTAAGATTCTACAGTCTGAGGTTTTTTTTTTTTTTTTTTTTTTTTTTTTTTTTTTTTTTTTTTAATGCTCATGTTCCCAACAAATACTTGATTTTCTAGCTCTTTACCAAGGTAGGATTATACTTCCTGTGGGTGTAAGTGTGGATGTGGGTGTACTGTCCCAGTTTCAAGGGTTCTGTATCAGCTGCTTGATCTCCCACCACCTGTGGGCTGGGAACTCCAGAAGCAACAGCAGCTAGTTCTGCTACTATGGCCACCACCACTGGCCACTGGCTTTGCCTCCTCCTCCTCCTAGGGTTTGAGGTTGGACCCCAGTCAGACCAGTTCCCACAGAGTTTTACCACTGACCTTGTATTCTGTCTTTGGCATTTGTGAGTTAAGAAGTCTGGAAACTGCCATAACTGTCAGCAATTCACTCTCCAAGGCCTGTTCCATCCCCATCTCTTCCTGTGTGGCCAGCACTGGGCTGTGCTCTGTTCTGCTCCCAGTTAGATGTGATAGGTGCTTCCTGTTGACCTTCTAGGCTGTCTTGACTGCAGATTTGTTTTACTTGGTCATTTTGTGAGTTCTGCAGCTCTAGAATTTCTTTGGAGTCATTTTTATAGGTATTTGGAGGGGTTCGAGGGAGAACTCTTGCAAGTTCCTGCTTTTATTCTGCCATCTTGGCTCAGTCCCAGTTCTCTTTTTCTCAGATGCAATGAAAAACATCACAAGTCTTTTGCTTCCCTTTTCCCACTCAATAAAGGCTAGTGGTTAAATTCCTTCACCTATCATTCAAGGACTTCCACCTTGCCTAGCCTTATCACTTGTTACTTTTCTTGACATCTTATCTCCCAGACAAAAGGAACTGCTCTCTCCCTTTCTCATCCTACCCTTTCCCACCTTTGTTCCCACTGACCCTCCCCCCTTTGAATATATACTTCCCTCCAGTATTTCTGTCTATTGATATCCTTCAATGTTCCACTCAAAAGGTGATTCCTCTGTGAAGTCCTCCCTATGCTAGCAGGTGAACATAAGCTCTCCTTCCTCAAATTACTCATGCTGCTTTTCAAGGCTCTTCTTTGGCACCATCATGTTTTATTCTGTATCCTTCTCATCTATGTACTCATCTTTCATCACTTATTAAACTCTAAGCTTCCTGCCAGCAAGGACTATTTAGTTTTTATCTGTGTGCCTTCAGGGCATATCACATAATAAAGTTTGTTGTGTTTAAAGTTGATTGAATTGAATGTTTAATTAAACTATTATGATTAGCACCTTTCATTTCAGAAGACTCATAGGTATAATTCCCAGACTTATAGATTATACTTTAGGTTGACTGTTTCCTGATGAAGGGCAGTCATTTGACTCTTACCAGTAAGCTGTCAGCCTAAGTTCATCCATACATGTAATGGACATTCTTCAGAGCTTCAATCCCATTAATTTAGATGGCAGCCCTCCATGACTTGACCTTTACATTCTGGAGTCCATGTTGATATAAAGTCCATATCTCTCTGTCCATTGACTGGAATGTTGAGGTAGCCAGGTAGTGCAGTGGATAGACTTTCTGGACTTGCAGTCAGGAAGACTTGAATTAAAATTCAGCCCCAGGCACATACTAGCTATGTGACTCTGGGCAAGTCACTTAGCTTCTATCTGTTTCAGTTTTCTAGTCTCTAAAGTGAGGATGATTATAGCACCTACTTCATAGTACTACTATGAAGATCAAGTGGGATTATATTTATATAGCATTAAAGCATAGTGCTTGCCACATAGTAGACACTTACTAAATAATGTTTCCTTCCTAACTACCAGCATTTCCTACTGACTTTCCTTTTTTCTTTTTTGCCCATCCATGTTTCCAGAGCTATTCATTCCCAACACATTCTGTTTTGAGTACTTAGTATATTTATGTTTTTTGCACAAGCTCAGCTTTTTGGCAAGTTGATTAAGGGAGGTAGTAGAGAATGGGGCAGTGTGAGTGTCCCATCCCTGCCCCGAATACATTCTTGGTATATCAGAATATAACATTCAATGTTAATGAGGTTGATAAGGCTGATAGTATTGTTAGCATATTTTCAATCATAAGAATCAAGATCAGGGTTCAAAGGCTCAAAATGATTTTCCTCTGAGCCTACTCTGAACCTGAGTAGGCTGAAATTTGTATTCTCTAAATCATCTCAAATGTTTCTAAATCCTACATGATGTCGATGCTGAATCTGAAGAAGTCATGAGAGACTTGCACTTTGTGTCTCCACAGACTCTGACAAGGTCTTCAGTTTTGCTACTCATATTCAAATGAAAGTTTCAACTAAAAAACAAAACAAAATGCTTAAAGATGGTATTTTGTGTAATTTCGTCTGAATTGGTGCTCTAGCATTTCTATGCTATAATTCAAGCTCCATGAGGGACCATATCTTTTCTGAACTTTGTATCTCCCTTTGTGCCCAAATCAATACCCTGCCTATAGGAGGCACTTATTAAATGTTGATGTGTTGCATACATCTCTGAGCTCAGCAAGGTCAATGGAAAAGATAATTTGTGGGAGTGGAGGTCAAGATCGTCTTAAGATTGGAGCAGATAAGGTGGCTTGGGTAAGGCCCTATCCTGTGTAGGGGAGTTTGGAGATCTCTGTAAGTTTTCCTCGGTAGAAATGAACATTTTAAGCAAGTTCTCTGTGAAAGTGTCCTGGATGGGCAGAACTGGATGGAGGCAAAAAACTATATACTCTGGATATAGAATTGAATCCCTCTTCCATTCAGACAGCTATGGTAGGAAATTTGGGTGACAAATTCTATGCTAATACCTAGGAATTATTTTGAATAATTCCTCCCAGGAGATGTAACAAACCTCAAATTACTTGCACTATTGCTCTCGCTGGGAACTTGACTGTTCCTCATTCTGGCTGTTGGGGAATTCTTTCAATTGAGAGAAACAGTACCTCTTGATAGAGGTGTTAACTACCAGAGGGGGTCTAATGACTGTGGGTCAAAGATTGGAAGCCAAACTATAAGCAAAGAAACTTATTAACATGTTATGGAATATTGCTTTTATTGAATAGCAGCTTCATTTTCCTAGTATATAAATTTGGTTTTTATGACGTTTCAGAGAATCAAGTACATAGCCAATCATCAACATTCTGTAGCAACTTAGGACGCATAAGTAAAGCATTTGACAAAAGAAGGATGGGTTGAGAGGAGTGTGTGTGTGTGTGTGTGTGTGTGTGTGTGTGTGTGTGTGTGTGTGTGTTGGGGTTGGACGTGGGAGATCAAGCAAGGGAGAAAAAGGGAGTATTTGGAATGCAACTGGTAAAATTTATTATAAGAAAATATTTTTTGTTCATGAATAGGGGAAAAGGGAAAATGTTCAGATACTTTTACAACTGTGAAAGAGGTACTTTTAGACAATACTCTATGGTCTTTTTTCTAAGGAAAACTAGCAGTTATTACAGAAGTGGATGAAACCACTCACTTTACCATATATTTGGATAGTTGGTTATATTTTATTTCTCTTTCAATTGGGGTTAAGGACTTTCTAATATTATTCCACCAGATGGTTGGAGGATTAGTCCATCAAGATGTTGTAAAATAATTGTGCTTCCTATTTTTTCTTCTGTGATCATTATCATCTCTCTCTCTCAAAGCTTTACATTTCCTTCCTCAGCTCCCTTTGTCCATTATTCTTTGATTCAACTTCCTTTGAAAAAAACAAAATAAATCACTGCAACACCCCCACTTTCTCTGTTTATTAATTTCTCCCACAAGTCACCCTAACTCTGGATCCTATCCTCCTTGCATGATGTTAAGACCTTAGTTTCTCCACTGTACTAGTTCATTTTTATAGCCACTTGACCAGGGTGAGCTGGCATCTCTAAATGTATAGTTTATTTCTAGGGTAAAGGAGCACTAATATGAAGAAAAATACATTCCTCTTATATTTAATGTCAAGAAATGTTTTTTGGAGATGATTTCATTGGACTTCTCTTAGAGGATAGAGCACTTGGAGCTGATAAGTTGTATGGTCCTCATCCCATCCATCTTTCCCCAGTTGAAGGGAAGTGGGAAGAAGGGTTAACAGTGTGTAAGGACCCTCTTCCTTAAGATTTGTAAAGCCACTAAACACTCTCACAAAGAAACCTGAGGGGGATTTGTAAAGATCATATTCCTGAATCATTTCTTAGCCTTATCTCCATTTTCACTGTGACTGTGTATGTGTATATTTTTGTTTCTACATACCCACAACCACAGACTCATGCCTCCTTTTGTCTGGTCCTCTTGAGAGGCAAATTCTTCCATCAAAGAAACTCTCACCCCCACCCCCCAAAATTGGCTGAGATTGAATCTCTCTGTTTTTTCTTCCAATAAATATCCTCTTGCTGTTAGATCATGGCTCTGATAACCTAAATCTGAACAGTGACAGCTAAGTACTTCTCCTGCTTTTTACCCAGCTAGTGTGACGGGTAAGTATTTTATGATAATGGCAGTCATAATTATGGATTTTTTTTTTTACCAGCAGCTCAGAAGCAAAGCATACTTGCTCTCTTGTTCCTCAGGCTATACACAACAGGGTTCAGCAGTGGGATGATGATGGTAAAGGTCACTGAAATCAGTTGATCTTGGTCTCTATTATTCTCTGACTTGGGCTTTAGGTAGGCAATGGCAGCACAGCCACCATGGACAATGACCACAGTGAGGTGAGAGATATATGTGGCAAAAGTCTTTTGCTGACTCTCAGCAGAGGCAATTTTAAGAATGGTGTAGTTGATGAGGACATAGGAGATGAAGACCATGCATAGGTACCAGAACCACCAAGACACTGATTATTAGACTTAACATCTCATTGAGGGTGATGTCAAGGGAGGAGAGTTTCATCACAGGATAAATATTACAAAAGAAGTGGGCCACCTCTACACCACAGAAGGACAGTCTGAACACTGATATCACCTGTGTCATTGCTACAATTGGACCAATGCTAAATGCCCCTTACACCAGCAGAGCATACACCTCGCTGTTCATGGTAACAGTATATCTCAGTGGGTTGCAGATGGTCACATAGTAATCATGCCTCATTGCTGTGAGCAGGAAACAGTTAATGATGACAAATGTGACAAAAAAGAACATTTGGGAGGCACAGCCTGTCAGGGAAATGGACAGTAAGACTGGACGGCATTGATGGGATAGTGACCAATGAATTCAAAGTTTCAGAAGTGGACAGCATGCTCAGGAAGAAGTGCATAGGTGTGTGGAGGTAACAGTCAATTTGTAAGATTATCACAGTGATGACATTGCCAGACAAGATAAAAATATACAGAGCTAGAAAGATTATGAAGAGTGTGGCCTGATGCTCCTGGAAATTGGAGAATCCTTGAAAAAGAAACTCATTTACTTTGTGTGGTTATTGTGTCTTCATTGAGTAACCTTTAATTCTAAAAGAGAAGGAAGGAACAGATTTGGAGGACTGCCCAACAAAAAAATGCTCAAAACTATAAAAAATTTTCATAGCTAAATGAGCTTGTCTTCTCTGTAACTTAGGGACTACTTCTTTCCTTGGTACCGGAGAGATAGATACTTTCCTCCAGGAAATAACATGAATTTTAGATTCAGAAGACCTGGGGTAAAACTATAGCTTTGCTAGTTACCTGAGTGTCCCTAGGTAAGTCACTTCTTAAGTCCCTTCAGTGTCTTAGGATCATAGACCTAGAAGAAACTTCAAAGGCCATCTAGTCCAACCTCTCTCCTTTTCTACATGATGAGTCTAGAGATTAAGTAACTTGCCCAAGGTCATAGAGGTAGTAGGCATCAGAGATGGGATTTGAACTCAGTACCTCTGACTCCAGAGTCAGTATTCTTTCCCTTAAACCAGGCTGCCTATTATTATTTTAAAAAATAGTGGATTGAACTAGGTGATTTCTAAGGTTCTTTACACCTCTCCGTTTCATAATTCTCTGCTCCTCCTTCCTAAATTCCAGCTTTATTGAGTCCAAGGGTGCAGATATCCTCTTTGTAACCAAAAGTCATCACAATCACTTATGACAATTTCTTGTGTATCCGAGGGTTAGTGAATTTTCTTTTCTCACTTTTCCCTACACATGCTTTCTTCATTCTCCTCCACTCCCACTCCTACTGTGACTTTACTCATATAATTCCTCCCACCTGAAATAACCTTCTTCCCTTCTCCCACTTTTCCTAATCCTGCAATTCTTCCAAAGATTAGCTCAAGTCCCACATTATTTATGAAGTTTTCTTGATGGATATCTCTATTCTCTGAACTCCTACTATACTTTAAAAAATTTTGTTCTCAAGTTAAGAAATAAAATAAGGATTTTCATAACGTAATAGAATAGAGAAAAGATGATTGCATATGAAACTGCAGATTTATTATGTACAACTTGTTATTCCTTTTAAATATATATTAAAGTGATCATGTAACTTCCTTTTTTCCTTTTGTTCTCTGCCCCCCATGGCCTAGAGATGACTATCATTAAGCACACACACACAAACACACACACACACAATAATTCTGTACATACTTGTACTTATCAGTTCTTTCTCTGAATGGAAATTGTGTCTTCCATCATAGGTCTTTTGTGGTTAATTTGGATATTTATAATAGTCAGAATGATTTAGTTACCCAAAGTTGTTTTAAAAACAATATCGTTAATACTCTGATTTCAAATGATTGAGGGGGAAAACAACAAATGTGGGAGGGAATGTGAAAAAGCTGGGATGCTAATTCACTGTTGCTGCAACTGTGAATTAATCCAACCATTCTGGAGAACAATCTGGAATTATGGTCAAGGAATTACTAAACTGCCTATGCCTTTTGAGCCTGACTGTCCTTTAATTACTTTGTGTAAGTTAGTGCTGCATCTCTAGTTAGAGTATAGGCTTTTTGAAGGCCTTAGGCAATGTTGTGTATTTCTGTATGTCTTCTATAGAGATTAGCCCTGGGTTAGGTTGATTAGGTTCTTAATAAAAGTTTCCACACACACACACACACACACACACACACACACACACACACACACACACTCTGCTGTGTGACGTAGCGAATAGAGCACTGGTTTGAAGTACAGGAGATCTGAATTCAAATCCAAGCTCAGACATTTCACTAGCTGTGTGACCCTGGGAAAGTCACTATGCCTCTGCCTTAGTTTTTCCATCTATAAAACTGTAATAATGATAGCATCTAGCTCCCAGAGTTATTATAAGGATCAATGAGATAAAATGTAAAATGCTTTGGAAGCCTTAAAGTGCTATATCAATGCTAGCTACAGTTATTCCAACTCTGTTTCTCAGAATAGAGTCCAAATCAGCACTGCCATTCTTGGATTCCTGGAAAGGACATGCCAATC
Organism: Bettongia penicillata ogilbyi; assembly: GCA_023548195.1. Lineage (NCBI taxonomy): Eukaryota > Metazoa > Chordata > Mammalia > Diprotodontia > Potoroidae > Bettongia > Bettongia penicillata. Next base: position 1,778,850 of record JAJHZJ010000630.1, read on the forward strand.
ATCTGTCCTATGATTTCTATCACCATTCCTTTTGACTTCTCCTTGGTCCTTTCCCCCAATTTATGCTGTCTTCCTCTAGTAGGCTGTAAGATCTATAGCAGAGAACAAAAGAAAATTCATAAGAAAGCAAAGAAAAGATGGACACTTTTCAACACAATGCATAGTATTTAATATGTAGGTCTTCTTGAAATTGAAATTTATTGCTATATATTTTGAATCCTCTTTTATAGTCTGCAGTGCACATTGCATTTTTTCTCTTCTGTTTGTTTATAATGGTTTCTTTTTCTTTTCTTATTATGTATTTAAGTTTTTGTATTCAAGTTTAAAATCTAAAAAGTCTCCCCTGTCAAATAAAAAGAATCCTTGAAGTCACCACTACAATATTTTCTTATATTTGTGTTCTCAGTACCTTGAACATGGAAAGCACTTAATGAATGTTTATTTTTAAATAATTTATTAATCAATCAATTAATATTAACTCTGAGTTATCTATTCCATGCAGAAGTCTTCATCATATCATACCTATCAAAAGTCATTTAGTCCTTATGTGAATATATTCATAGGTGATCCTTACTCCCTAGGGTATTCTCTTCCATTTGGAAACAGATCTAATTGCTAGGAAGTTCTTGTACTCATCTGAACTCTGCTTCTCTTTACTTCTTCTACCTCATAGTCTTAGTTCTTTTTTCTTAGCAGAGAAATAAGCAAAATATGGCTAATCTCTTTTCCATGAGGCAACTCTTCATATATTTGAAGACTATATTGATGTCATTTATTTGGTGTTTCCTGCTTCAATCTAAATATTCTCTGTTTCTTAACCATGCTACCTGTGACATGAATACACCTCAATAGGAAGATACCTCTCCTCTAGACAAGTTCCTTCTTGCCAATGTCTCCGCTAAAAGGTATCACTCAGGACACAATATTACAGATAAGGGAACTAGGTGGCACTATAGATAGGATGCTGGGCTTATCTTTGAGAACACCTGAGTTCAAACATGGTCTTAGAAGCCTAATCACTGTGTGACTCTGAACAAACCACTTGATTTCTCTGTCTGTTTCTTTGTCTAGTAAATGGAGGTAACAATAACAGATTATTGTGAAGATCATATGGGACACTATGTGAAAAACATTTTGGAAATCTTAATGCATTCTATAATGCTATGATGATGATGATGACGATGTCTTGCCAGTGCAGAAGACAGTGGGATGACTATGTCTCTCATATTTACTGATTTGATTGATTAGATTACATTGCTATAATCTTCTTACTCATATGACCAACAAGATGAAAGTCAAGATATTTTCTTCAATCCTCATGACTTGTAAAACTTTACCCCAATAGTAATGTGCACAAAAGATAATGCAATTTCAGCTATTACCATCATCCAAGATATCAAGAACCCTAATGAGGTAAAAAAAAAGAAACCTAACGAATTAACATCAGAGAAATCTAATCCTTAATCCCTTATTTTTTTTTTTGGTTTAAAAACTTTTACTTATTTATTTTTAGTTTTCAACACTCACTTTTGTAAAATTTTTAGTTTTAAATTTTCTCCCCCTCTTTCCCTTCCCCTCCCATAAGATGTTGTGAAATCTGATATAGGCCACACTTGAACAATCATATTAAACATATTTCCACATTAGTCATGTTGTAAAGAAGAATTAGAACTCAAGGGAAAAATCATAAGAAAGTAGAAACAAACAAAAAAGAGAGCATAATGTGCTTTGATCTGCATTGACTCTAGAGTTCTTTCTCTGGATGTAATCTCCTATATTCCTCCCTGCTCTATGACTCATCATCCCCTAACAAGGTTACATAAGATAACTCAAAGGCTTGTAACAGAGCTCAAGTCTCTTTTTTCCAACCCCCTCCTCCTACTTCCAGAAAACCAGAAAACAGAATCTTGCTCTGACTGGCACTATAGTTTGGCAATGCTCTGTGCTACAACAGTGTTCAGCCAGAGAACTGAATAATGAAGGGAACTAGGGCAAAATAACAGAGTGTGGGTGGAACCACCAGGGTTATAAAGGGCCTACAATCCATCTGGGGTAAAATATGTCTTTCTAGAAGTCACCTGGGACAGAGATTGAAACCTATAAAACATGAATTGTCCAGTCTTGTACGAAGCTAAGAGAGCTCCCAGGGAAACTATCATCAAGGGAAGAAATGAGAAACTGAACCATAGGGTAATATAAGGGGAAAAGAATGAAATTATCCAAGATCTCAGGAAGAAAAACTCTCAGTCAGTTAAAGACTCAGAACATAAAGCAGATAAGCCAAAAGAGATGATACTAATAAAAGAAGTGAATATGATCTCCAGAACAGCTGAAACAGTCCAGGATATCTCTGAATAAATATTGCAAGACAAAAGAGAATAAATCGACCCCTGTGGAGGCAGAGGACCCTGTGGATTCTAAAGAGAACATGGATCATGGTAGGGTATTTTCAAATCATTTAAAAGAGAAAAATTGTGAAGGCAGAATTTAGGTCCTGCAAAGTGGAAATAATTAGCAAAACAGGAAAACTTGAATCCACTGTGACAACTTTTACCAAAGAAACAACAACAACAAAAAGAAATAGTTCAGGAATACAACTATTACACAGAAATAAAAGACAATCCAGAAGAAGAGAAGCAAAAGGCAATAACATTAAAAGAAAACATGATCTCCCAACAAGCAAAATGTATTAATATCAAAGATAGGATGCACAGAGAAAACTTAAGGATTTAATTTGTTTAATCTCAGAGAAACACAAGTAAAAAAATATCAACATCACAATGCAAGAAATAATATATGCAAGAAAATTGAGCAGAACTTTTGAACAATGAAAACAAAGTGATAATCAAAAGAATCCACATGTTACTTCCAGGGGAAAAAAAAACCCAAAACCAAAACCAAATCTACCATGACACATGGTTGAACTTTAATAATTACAATGATGACCAAAAAATTTTACAAGTGATCAGGAGATCAAATATAAAGAAAATTAGAATAATTCTAGATTATTCTGTAGCTACCAGAAACCAAAAGAGGAAATGAAATAATGTATTCCAAAGAATGAAGGAGCTCAAGATGGAAACTAAGATGACATATCCTAAAAATCTGAGCCTAATCATAGTGAAAAAGATGGATATTCGATAACAAAAAGTGTTCAAAGCATTCCTAGAAATAAATTCACTTCTGATGATATTATTTGCTTTTCAAATACCTTGAGCAATGTAAGTACAAGAAAGGTAAACAAATATTGCAACTAAGAACAAAGACAAGAAAATACCAGCAGAGAGATGAGTAAGAGATTATTTTCTAAAATTATAGAGACAAGTGTGTCTCTTTACAAGATAAGACTTGTGCAAACGAAAATTAGTGGTAGAGAAACAGATGACATATTATGGAATAAACTTCACAACACCTTGCTTACAGGTGTTTATAGGTCAATCTTTTTTCTTCTGCAACTAAATTATAGAATGGGAGGACACATAAAAGGGGATAGGGAGGAAGAAGATAAAAAGGAATAAATGATGTACCTTAAACAAATCAGAAATTAGCTACAAAGAGAAAAGAACTCTGTAGCCTCACAGGAAGAAGAGGGATTGTAGAAGAATAGGCAAAGAAACAGAAAGTAATTAAAGTAATGGAAAGAAAGGGAGAAGCCCTTCAGTGGTGGGAGGGAACACTATTGAAGAATGCTCCAATGGAGGAAGAGAGTTATTCTACAAATGGAGCCAAGGATCTTATAATGGGTATAACCTGCAGTGATTTGATGCCTTGAAAGATCACTCATGTTACCTCAGGAGAAGAGGAATCAGCATTTCTGGTAGCAACTGAGTTGGTAGCAACTCTGGTAGAGGAAAGGAAGATTATGGACCCAGGCAGGAGATTTCATGGCAAAATGGGGAAAAAAGACAGTTGGAAGGGCAAGGTCAATAATAAAGTAGACAATTGTAACAGCAAGCACCCCAGCATACACAGGAGGGCCTGCTATGCAGGTTCTTAGATCTGTTTTTTAAAAAGGAAAGCAACTTCTGAGAGGTCAACAATCTAATTTAATGACATTCACCAGCAGAGAAAATACAAGAAGAGAAATAAAGATGAACAGACAGGGCTTCTATCTGACCACAAGCAATACATACATAGACAGATCCAACTCTCTGACCATTACATACATACATAGTACCAGAGAGAGAAACACCAACATCTGGATTTTCAAAGCTGGGGAGGGGGGCTTCTTAATGGCTACCCAGAGTCTTATCTGACACATGAACCTTCTTCTTAAGAGTAAGCCCCAAAGTAAAACATCACCTCAGAGTGTATACAGACTTTTTTAGAGCTGGAGGGCATGAGTGACTCCAGTGCCTCATTAGAAATTAACAAAAAGTATCTAAGGCCTATAAATGGACCTCAAGTTAAGATTAAATTAAGGTATTTAATTCTAATTAACATTACCACATTTGAGGAATAGGAAAATTCCTACCATTGGGAAATATCCTTACTATCACTAGCAGGAATTAGTATTTTTAAGAGTCAGGCATGATATATAAAGGAAACCAACAGTGAGATCTTCAAGATAATAACACAAAAACTTTAAAAGAGGGAACCAGAAAAGGGTACCTTAGAATCTTTAATTACTTGAGGGGGGCAGCTAGGTGGTGCAATGGATAGAGCACCAGTGCAGGAGTCAGGAGGACCTGAGTTCAAATGTCACCTCAGACACTTGACACTCACTAGCTGTGTGACCTTGGGCAAGTCACCTAATCCCAATTGCCTCATCCTGGGTCATCTCCAGTCATCCTGGTGAATATCTGGTCACTGGATTTGGATGGCTCTGGAGGAGAAGTGAGGCTGGTGACCTGCATAGCCCTCCATCACTTAATACAAAGTCAAGTGCAAGTCATGTCATTATTTCTCTGATGGCATGGTCTTCTTTGGCAATGAAGGACAAACACACAATTCCTTGAGGAATGTAAAGAATAAATGAGGATTAAATAAATATAAAGTCCATGTAAGGAATACAAGGCAGCAGTGGAAGATAAATAATGAAGAGAAGGAATGAAAAAATGTTTTTTAATAAAGGTGTGGAAAATTAAATAAAATAATAAATAAGAAAAAGTTGGAGGGGGTTAGAGGAAGGGCAAATTTTATTCGACTACTTAGCTGAGAGGAAAAGAAGGAGGAAAATTAATTAGATATAGGAAAGAAAGGGAAAAGAACTAATAAGGAAAACTCCAAAACTAAGGACAAGGGCCATAAATAAGAGAGGAAGGAGATTAAGGGTAAGAGGAAGAGAGTTAAAGTCAATAGAGTTACTTTAAAGTAGACTAAGCTAAAATAACTGAAGAAACAAAGCACTGTGTTTGCAGAGGAAGAGAGAAAAAAGTCCCAATTCAGGAAAAAAAAGATAAATTCAAGAAAACATAAACCTTTTCAATTTTGAATGTAGACAGATTAAACAATCCAAGGAAATTAAAAAGAGTGACAGAATAGATAAGAAAACAGAACCCCACAATCTGCTGCTTACAAGAAACATACCTGAAAGCAGATATTCACAGAATAAAAATGAGGAGCTGGCAGACAGTTTTATTATGCATCAATTGAATAAAAAGGTTGTAATCATGATATCAGAGAAAGCTATATACACACACACACATATTCACAACATTAAATGAGAACTACATAACACTTAAAGGAACCATATACAGTGAACCCTTGTCAATATTAAACTTATATACTCCAATCTCTTTAGTATGTAAATACATAGAGAAAAATTTAATGAATTACAAGAAGATATAAGAAGTAATAAAATAATGGCAAGGGATTTAAATGCTCCTTTCTCAGTTTTGGACAATACAAATAGAAAAGATAAACAAAAAAGCAAAACTAAAATTAAAGAAATTATCAGAGAAACAAGAGGTAAAAGACTTAAGGAATTTTTAAAAACAGAACTGCTAAGGAACATTCGTATTTCTTAGCACCACATGGAACTTTTACAAAAATTGACCGTATGTTAGAGCATAGAGATATTGCAAAGAAAGTCAAAAGGAAAGATTAATAAATAAGTCCTTTATAGACAATAATGCAAGAAAGAGAATAAAAGAAATCACTTCAGGATGCACAGACCAAAGACAGAGACTTGAAAAATGAACTCATTCATTTACTCATGAAAAGATGAGTAAATTGAAAAACAAATCATAGAAGCAATGAATAATTGTGTGAAAGAAAATGGTACTGACACAACATACCAATATTTCTGGGATGCTGATTAAACAATCTTTAGGGGAAATATCAAAACCTTGCAAATATACATTAACAACATAGAAAAAGAATATTAATGAAGTAGATATACATTTAAAAATTGGAAAGCTAACAAACCAAAAATAAGCACGAGTGATTAAAAATTAAAAGAAAAATAGATTAACTAGAAAAAACTGTAGAATGATAAATAAAAATAAAAAGTTTTTAACTGGCAAGCTTGGTACCCAGGGTAAGCCACATGAACATTTCTTAAATTAGCTTCATAAATCGTGATGCCGAAATACCCAAATGAATCTGTAATTGCATCACTTTGGCAGTTCCTTTCATTGATACAGCTTTCAATCTATATATTCCTGACCATTCTATGCAGCTTTTATTCATGTACTCCCCAAAGTCCACCTAATACTGAGTAATTCATAATATAAATACACATTCACATATACACATATGCTATAGATATGTATGTGTATATGTAACATATGTACATATAAGTATATATACATACATGTATGTATGTATGTATGTATTGTCCAACCTTTCATCAATGTGGAGAAATTCCAGGGTGGAAACTCTTTCTGGCTTTTAGAAGATTAATTAGTCTACAAATTATGTTCTTAGTCACTTGGGACACTGAAAAAGACTTTTCCAGGTTCATATAGCTAGTACATGTCAAAGGCACAATTGAACACCAGTCATTCTGACTCTAAGGCCAGCCTTTGTTGAAAACTATCCTGTATGCCAAGTTGCCTTTTGTGAAAATACTCATTTTCACAGAAGGGAGAATTAATTACTTAATGGCTCACAGATGTTATTAACAATGGGAGATTCCTATTTTAACTAATTATTATTGTTAACTGGGTCATAAACTCTTTTGTTTTTACTGTCCAAAATCCTGCTTTCTCTAAATTTTTGCATTCTAGGACAAAGCTCTGGCTGCCCACATACCCTTAATTATCAATCCAACAAACCATGTTCAAACATTACTAATTCAGAGCTGGGAGGTGTTCATTGTTCAGATAACTTTGCAATAGCATTTAAATATTTTGTTAAAGGTAACCATTTATGTAAGATGACACAGGAAGAATATAGATATTGTTTGTTTTAATTGAGCACAAATATAGCACAGCTTTCTGAAAAGCTGGATTTTGAGTCAGAAGCCTGGTGGGAGTTGTGATATGACCTTGATTTCTTTGATTCTCTAGTTTCTTATCTGTAAAATGGTAGCGATAATATTTGTGCTACCTACTTCACAGTGTTATTGTGAGGAAAATCCTTTTAAACCTTTGAGAATTATATAATGGCAAGCTGTAATTAGAAGAAAAGATAGGCTATATAGAAATAACTTATGTGCATATGTGAGATTATTTGTTCTACTAAAGGACTAATTATTATTATGATGTTAAGTTGTTTCAGTTGTGTCCAACCCTTTGTGACCCCATTTGGCATTTTCTTGGCAAAGATACTGGCATGGTTTGCTCTTTCCTTCCCCAGTTCATTTTACAGATGAGGAAACTGAAGCAAACAGAGTGAAGTGACTTGCCCAGGATCATACAGCTAGTAAATGTGTGAGGCTACATTTATACTCAGGTCTTCCAGATGTTAGGGCTGGCACTCTATCCACTGGGTCACCTGGCATAGGGTTCTTTTCTTTTGTCATCCATAATGATGAAATCCTCAATGCAATTTTAGAAAAGACATTTTATTTGCACATTTGGAAATTTTCAGAAACATGTTTAATGAGTATCTCTATTAAAATCTTACTCTGATGTCTCATGGCATCAAAGTGACTCCAGCTTCTTGAAATGTATGACAGCAGAAGATAAACTCTGTCTCATCCTATGAAGCTAGAAAGACTTTGAAAATGTGATCCTTGTGTTTGTATGCTGAGTACCATCTAATTAAGATCACAGAGGTTTGTAACCAGAGATAAAAATTACCCTGCCAAGTGACAGATGTTTTTTCAGGTATGACAGTTTATGAAGCCCCCTGATGATCCTTTAGAGAGGATGTTCTTTGCACTGGTAGGGGAGAGGGAATAACCAAACCAAGGAAATCACAGAAGGTACAAAGGAGAGCAGAGGCGTACTAAGGTTAAGATGTCATCAAATAGATTTAAGTGAGACATGAAGAAGAATTTTCTGATAATGAAATCTGCTTAAAAACTAGAATTTGTTATAAGGTATCATGGTTTGTCTCACCTGATTACTTGAATAGTGAAAACTTTAAAAAAAATCTCACATCTTTTCTTTCAGTTGATTGCCATCCTAAGTTCATTCTTTTGTTTGTTTGTACTTTTATCAGTTATATTTGATTTAATATTATAGCTATTTGTAATAGACAGTTGATAGCCTAGTAGATAGAACTGGGCCTGGAATCAGGATGACCCATGTTCAAATCTGTCCTCAGACATTTAGTTATGTCATTTTGGGGAAGTCACTTAACTTCTGATTGCTTCAGTTTCCTCAGTTGTAAAATGGGGATGATAATAACACCTACCTTGCTGGGTTGCGTGAGGACGAAAGGAGGTTATATTGGCAAAAGCACTTAGCACAGTGCCTGGCATATATTAGGCACTATATGAATATTTATTCCTTTCCCTTTCCTCCTTACTTGTCTTTCTATTCTTAATGAAATTGGAGCTCCTTGGGGTAGAATCTGTTTTATCTAAGGTTGATATTTCCCTTCTGCTTCATCCAGAGTTTTGCACACAGTGGGCATTTAATGTAATAAAGCACTAGGGGAAGCCAGGTGGTCCAGTGGATAGAGCACCTGGGTCTAGAGTCTCAAAGATCTGAGTTCAAAGTCACTAATCCCTATTTGCCTCAGGTCCTCATCTGTGAAATGGGAGCACACTGGAGAAGGAAATGCCAAACCACTCCAGTATTTTTTCCAAGAAAATATGGGGTCACAGAGACTCAGATACAAATGAGGAGCTGTAGCAGCAAGCACCCTGACACATCCAGGATGGCCTGTTAGCCCAGGTTCTTAGATCTACTTTACCAAAAGTAAAGCAGCTTTTGAGGGGCCAACAATATGCTTTAATCACACATACAGAGAAAAATAAAAGCAGAGAAATACAGACCAACAGACAGGGCTTCTGTCTGACCATAAACAACACATACATTACAGATGAACAGACAGAACTGTCTGACCATTACATATGTACATAGTTACTGGAGAGATAAGTGCCAACATCTGAATTTTCAAAGCTAGGGAGGAGGGTGGTGCTCCTTAATGGCTATCCAGAGTCTCATCTGGCATAATCTTCCAAACCCCAAAACCAAACCTCACCTCAGAGTATATAAACATTTTTCAGAGCTAGAGGGCACAACCCTTGTGACCCAGTACCTCATTAGCAATTAACAAAAGGTGTGGGCCTTCCTACAAAACAAGCCTCCCTTAATCAAGCTTCCCTTAATGGGCTCACCTGAGGCCTGTTAATGGGTGGGGAAGTTCTAACTCTCATTAATATTACAAGGACCGAACAACAAGAAGAAGGCACTTAATAAATGTCCCTTGTAGGATTGTATATTTGGAGTTGGAAAGGACCCATAAAGGCCATTTAGTTCAACTTCTTTTTTTAAATATATAATTTATTTATTTTTCAATTTTCAACATTCACTTCCATAAGACTTTGAATTCATAGTTTTCTCCCATCTCTCCCCAGCCCCACCCCAGGACAGCATGCACCCCATCCACTTCTTCCTCCAATCTGTCTTCCCTTCTATTATCTTCCATCCCCCTCCCCACTATTTTCCTGTAGGGCAAAATAGCTTCTAAACCCCATTGCCTGTACATCTTATTTCCCAGTTGCATGCAAAAGCAAATTTAAACATTCATTATTAAAGCTTTGAGTTTCATATTCTCTCCCTTCTTCCCTCCCTCCCTCCCTCTCCATCCATCTTCACTGAGAAAGCAAGCAATATGAGTCACACATGTGTAGCCATGCATAACACTTCCATAATAGTTATGTTGTGAAAGACTAACCACATTTTCCTCTCTTCTATCCTCTATTTATTCCATTCTCTCCCTTGACCTGTTCTTACACAATAGTGCTTGCTTCTGATTATCCCTTTCCCCAATTTGCTGTCCCTTATACTATCTTCCCTCTCTTATCCCCTTCCTCCCTACTTTCCTGCAGGGTAAAATAGACTTCCATATCCAAATGAGTAGGTGTAATTCTCTCCTTAAGCCAAGTCTCATGATAAGGCTGACATTCCCTTTCATCTCCCCTCTCTCCTCCTCCATTGTAGAAGCTCTTTCTTACCTCTTTTATGTGAGATGATTTGCTGCATTCTACCTCTCCCTTTCTCTCACTCCTAGTACATTCTACTTAACAGTAAATTTTATTTTTTAGGTATTCTTCCTTCATATTTGGCTCACCCTGTGTCCTCTATGTGTGTACACACACACACACACACACACACACACACATATATATACATACACATACACCCATGTACATACATATACCTACACATATATAATATATAATATACATACATACATACCCATACATATCTATCTATCTATCTATCTATCTATCTATCTATCTATCTATCTTCCCTTTAACTATCCTAATACTGAAAAAGGTCTCATGAGTTACAAATATCATCTTTCCATGGAGGAAAGTTAGCAGTCAACTTAATAAATTCCTTATGACTTCTTTTTCCTGTTTATCTTTTCATGGTTTTCTTGATTTTTGTATTTGACAGTCAAATTTTCTATTCAGCTCTGGTCTTTTCAACAAGAATGCTTGGAATTCCTCTATTTCATTGAAATTCCATTTTTTCCCTGAAATATTATACTCAGTTTAGCAAGGTAGGTGATTCTTGGTTTTAATCCTATCTCCTTTGACCTCTGGAATATCAGATTCCAAGCCCTTTGGTCCCTTAGTGTAGCAGCTGTTAAATCCTGTATTATCCTCATTGTATTTCTGTAGTACTTGAATGGATTCTTTCTGGCTGCTTATAATATTTTCTCCTTGACCTAGGAACTCTGGAATTTGGCCACAATATTCCTAGGAGTTTTCCTTTTGGGATCTCTTTCAGGAGGTGATCAGTGAATTCTTTCCATTTCTATTTCACCTGCTGGTTCTAGACTATCAGGGCAATTTTCCTTGATAATTTCTTGGAAGATAATGTCTAGACTCTGTTTTTGATCATGGTTTTCAGATAGATGAATGATTTTAAAATTATTTCTCCTGGATCTATTTTCTAGGTCAGTTGTTTTTCCATTGAGATATTTCGCATTGCTTTCTACTTTTTTCATTCTTTTGGTTTTGTTTTATAATTTCTTGATTTCTCATAAAGTCCTTACCTCCCATCTGCTCCATTCTCATTTTTAAAGAACTATTTTCTCCAGTGAGTTTTTGGACCTCCTTTTCCATTTGACCAATTCTGCTTTTTAAGGCATTCTTCTCCACATTGACTTTTTGACCTCTTTTGCCATTTGGGTTAGTATATTTTTGAAAGTATTATTTTCTAAGCTGCTAATTGCTTTTCATGATTTTCTTCCATTGCTTTCATTTCTCTTTCCAATTTTTCCTCCACCTCTCTTACTTGATTTTCAAAATTCTTTTGAAGGTGGCCTGAGACTATTTCATATTTTTTTGGAGGTTTTGGATGTAGGAACCTTGACTTTTCTTTCTTCCTTCAGTTGTATGCTTTGGTCTTCCTCTGATTGTATGTTTTGCTTTTCTTCATCTGAAAGGATGGAAGAAAGTACATTTTCACCAAGAAAATAACCTTCTAGAGCCTTATTTTTCCTCTTTTTGTATACTTTCCCAGTCAATTACTTATCCTTTGATTCCTTTGTCAAGTGGAAGATATACTGCACCAAGCTTCAGAGGTTTTGTGCAGTTGTTCCCCAAGATATCTCTTGGGACCTGCAAGTTTTCAGTTCCTTCAATGTGGCATAGTTAGTGGAGAGGTGTTTACTCCTCTCCTCTCCTGCGCTGGTCTGTGAGCAACCACAAGCTCTCTTTTCTTCCCTCTACCTGTGAGTAGGATTCTTTCTTCATAGCCACCACTAAGTTTTCCACGCCAGTGATCCTTCTCATCCAAGGGATGCCACTCAGGACTGAGACCAAGATCAGGCACTCAATCACCCCAGGTTCTGTAGGCTGAGAGCTCCAGAAGTGGATACTGCTGCCACAGTGACTGCTGCCACCCTGGGGCTGGGGTTAGGACCTGAACTTGCTCCCTACTCACCCAGGTGAAAGAGCTCTCTCACTGACCTTTGAAGCTGTCTTTCTCATTTGTGGGTTGAGAAATCTGGAAACCACAGCAACTGCCCATGATTCCATACCTTGAAGCCTGCTTCAGTCCCATCTGTGCCATGTAGCCCACACTGGGCTGTGCTCTGCTCTGAATCCAGTGAAATATACCCTTTCTGTCAGCCTTCAGACTGTGTTGGGCTGGAAATCTGTTTCTCTCTGTCATTGTGTGGCTTGTGCTGCTCTAGAATTTGTTTAGGTATTTTAAGGGTATAGTGGGTAGACCTGGAGCAGGTACATGCTTCTACTCCACCATCTTGATTCTGTCTCACTACTCAACTTATTAATTTTACAGATGGGGAAACTGGGACCCAGATGGTTTAAGTGACTTACACATGATCACGCAGCTAGTGATGGCATAATTTAAACCCATGTGTTTGGCTGACTCCAGTTCCAGTGTTCTATCCTTTGTTCTGTACCTGGCTGCCTCTCTTGTGTTTCATTGAATTGTACTGTTTTATGTTGTGCTGTATTTTATTATATTTACAAATTTTTTTATTTGGAAAGTTTTTAGGTCCAAGCTAGAGATTAGTATTTGTCTGTGCTTTATGACAGAATCATATCTCGAAATGGAGGATAGATAAAACAACCTGTGTAGTAGTACCCCTCCCAACCTAACAAATTTACTATATACAAGTAAAAGTACATATAGTTTGGGAGAAGTAGAGAAGAAAGACAGGCAAAAGACATATAAGTAGAATTCAGGGTACTTGTCCCAAAGAAATAATCAAATCATTTCCCAGTGTATTTACAATAAATCTCCATTTTATTTCCTCACATTAAAGTATCACTTATATTTTCCAGGCAGGTCAGTTACAGCCCAGGCTTAGGAGGCAGTCAAAGGGATGGCAAATGGCCTTCATCAGAGAGCTGCAAACACAGTGAAATGACTAGAAGATAATATAGGCTTCTTTCAGATTGTGGTCAATTCACCTCTCTCCAGTGGTTGGTTAAGATTTAGAATGAAAATCAGAGAGAGTGAGTCACTAACTATAGTCCCTTTGTAAAAAAAGAGGCCTTTAAACTCTGAGAATAATAAGTGAAGTTCCCTGAGGAGGAGCCAGTGGGGGTCCTGGGCACATTCTCTGAAGAGGTACTGTGAGTCACCAAGGGGCCAAGAGGAGTCAGAATCCAAACACCTAGTTCCTTAGGGAGCTCATTATAATTTTCCCATTTCTATGATTAATGTGAAAGAAACCTTTCCACACTTTGATCCCATACAGGAACTCCCTTAGAAGGGATTTCGGTTAAATAGTGAAATTCTAGTTTTAATGAACAGATTCTATTTTTCCACAGAGTTGTGTTTTGGAATTTGGGGTTATAAATTTCAGATGATCTCTAGGAGAAGGCTTTCTTGAATCTCAGGAAGTTCTTTTGTAGCTTGTATCAAAGGGCATTGCGTTACCTTCACCTAGTAGTAACCAATAGAAAAAGGCAAAATTCATCTCATTTAATTAAAAATCTCACTTAATTAAGCACCTGATATGTACAAAACAATGTGCTAGATGCTGGGAGATATATGGTTTAGCTAAGATGTTGTCCCTGGTCTTATAGAATTTATAGTCTAACAATCTTTGGTATAGATGTGAAAACGTGTAATACAAAATAATATTTCATGAGCAACGAAAATGTGAAAGAAATGCTGTACAAGTCTACTACATGCACTTTTCCATTCTTCTTAATTTTAGTGCCTTCCCTCTGTTAATTATTTCCTATTGAACAAATAACATATATACATATACACACATGCATATATCTATATCTATCTTGTTTGTATATAGGTGCTTTCACATTGTCTCCTCCATTAGATTTTTGAGCACTTTGAGGGCAGGGATTGTCTTTTGCTTTTCTTCAAAACGTTTATACAGTGTCTGGAACATAGTAGGCACTTAATTAAGCTTAATTGACTGATTGGCTATTTTTCCTGTCATTCCCTTCAACATCAAGGGGCAAATCAGACTAAATGATTATCCTTGGCTATAAAGGAGGATTATGGACTTTGTTCATTCACTCATTCATTCAATAAATATTTATTAAGCAACTATTATGTACAAGGCTCTGTGCAAGATATGGAGAAAATTCATAGAGAAATAAGAGATTGTGACTGGCCTTAGAATAAATACAGTTTAGTAGGGGAGATAAGACACACACACACACACACACACACAAATACATGAATTGTAGAAGGACCAGGGATCTTGTCATCTTGAGAATACCTGATATGAGAACTTCCTCCTGTCCTACAGATCATAACCCATCTATAACTTAGTATATGAGTTATGTGAGGTGTATAAAAGTTAAGTGACTTAATGAGGATCACATATCTATTAGACCTCAGATACTATAGTTGAACTCAGATCTTTCTGACTTCAAACCTATCATGTTGTCCTCTACAGTACCATACTCCCTTTATGAGACATGAGCACAACTAGCTATATGTATGTGTATATGTATATCTATATATATGATGTCTAAATAAGCTTGCAGGACACATTTCTGAGAAAAGGCTACCCCAACTTCAAGCTATTTTTGATTCACAAGAACTAAAACCATAGCTTACAAGCCCCCACTAAAACATTTACTCACTGTCATCACCCACAAATGCACCACTTTCATCATATCTCCTTATTTCATCATCATCTGTTGTCTCCCTGTCTTTGTTCTCACTCCCTTGACTCTTCAGTTCTTTCCCCGACTATCACTCCTGCAGTAGTAATGCTCTCATCTTCCCTATTCTATCCCCTTAGTAAACTATCTCAACCCTCCACTGTATTCTTCCCAATTCCTTTGTCCCTTTTCCCCATTCAATAAACTCCAGTGCTTCCAAGACTCACCCTTGCATTATTCCCACAATCTGCTGTCTTCATTCCTTATATGCTGCTGCACAAAGGTGGAGAAAAATCATGAAACCACTCTTCCTGGCTCCATCACAAATTTCAACTAGGCCCCCACTGTGGTAAGGTAACTCTTTCATACTTCCCTAATTAACTCACTATTCCACTTACCACACTGGCTTTTACAAACCTTAGTCATCCCTCCTCTCTCCCATGGTTCCCCTCTCCCCACCCTCTCAGCTGAGATACTTGCCTCATATTTCACTGAAAAAAATTGAGGCCATTCACTAAGATTTCTTTCTTGTCCTCATCTCCTATTACCCAGATGCTTTCTGTCAATATCTACTCCTTTACTGCTTTTTTACATGAAAATGTGGCCGTTTCTTTGTCAAGGCCAAGTTCTTTACATGTACAAGTGATCCCATTCTGTCCTATCTTCTCCAACAGCTTTTTCCTTCTACTATTTTCACTTTCACTTATCTTCAATTTCTCTTTGCCTACTGGATCCTTCTCTATTGCCTACAAAAATACCCATGTCTCTCTTATCCTCAAAAAATTCCTCCATCCACCAGTAATAGCTTTCATTCCCTTTGTTTCCTCCATTCTGTGGCAAAATTCCTTGAGAAGGCCATGTCCAATTGATGTCTCTACCTCCTGTCTTCTTACACTCTTCTCAATTCTGTAAAATCTGCCTTTCTAGCTAGTCATTCAATCCAAATCTCTCTCTCTGAATATAGGAATGAGCTCTTAGTTGCCAAATCTAATGACCTTCTTTTCCAGTCCTTCTTAATTTCTCTATAGTCATGGGCATTGCTGATCACTTTCTTCTCCTTGATATTCTCTCCCCTCTACGTTTCTGTGACTCTGTTCTATCTTGGTTCTCCCACTTGGAGGTCAACTCTTCAGTCTTCTTTGCTGGATCTTTATCCAGATGACACACACTAATGTCGGGTGTCCCTCTAGATCAGAGCTTCTTACACTTTTACCACTCACAACCCCTGAGGGCCCTTTTCAGATTTTGGCATCATTCTTGGATTCTCTCTCTATTTCCCTTGGTAATCTCACGAGCTCTTGTGGATTCAATGATCATTTCTGTACTGATGATTCTCAGATCTACTTATCCAGCCCTAATCTTTCCACTGATCTTCAGATTCACATTTCCAAATGCCTAATAGGCATGTCAAATTTTATGTTCTAAAGACAGTTTAAACTCAGTATGTCCAAAATGGAACTCATTTTCCTCCTCCCCTCAAATCATCCTCCCCTTCTGAACTTCTGTATTACTGTTGAGGGCATCATTGTTTCCCCAGTTTCCCAGGGACTCATATCCTTGATTTCTCAATCTCTCTCAATTTCCACATTTAATCTCTCAATAAACCCTGTCAATTTTACCTTGTAGAACCTCTCACTTATACTGTTTTCTCTCTTCTGACATGGCCACCACCCTGATGCAAGCCTTCATCACTTCATACCTTGACTATTGCAATAATCTGCTGGTTGGTTTTCCCACCACATGCCCTTTCCCCCTCCCCCAACTCCCATCTATCCTCTATTTAGTTATTAAATTAATCTTTCTAAAGTACAGATACGATCATATCACCCCCTTCCCCATTCAATAAACTCCAGTGCTTCCCTATTACCTTTAGGATCAACTCTATGGTGTTCAAAGACCTTCACAACCTGACCCCTCATTCCTTTTCAATCTTCTTATTCCTACCTCAAATTAAATAATATTCGTAACATGCTTAGCATAATGCCTGGCACTTAGTAGGTGCTACATAAATGCTACTGTTACTGTTATTCATTATTACTATTGTCGTTGTTGTTGTATCTTACTCCCTTTCATATACTCTACCATCCAGTGACATCGACCTCCTTCCTTTTCCTCAAGCAAAATACTTCATCTTCTAGCTTTGGACATTTCCCCTGATTATTCTCCATTTATAAAATGCTCTGCTTCCTCCCCTAAACCTCTTACCTTCTTTAGCTTCCCTCAAATCTCTCCTAAAGCCCTATCTTCTACAGGAAGCCTGTTCTAATCCCTGTTCATTCTAGTGCTTTCTTTCTGTTGAATATTTCTTCTTTATCTCATCCATAGCTTGTTCATTCATAATTATCTACCTGTCATCTGCTCAGATTGTAAGATCCTTGTGGGTAGTGACTGTCTTTTTCCTTTCTTTGTATCCCCAATTCTTAGGACAGTGCCTGGTCCATGGCAGGTACTTCATAAATTTTGACTGGCCAATGACATTGCATTGCTTCCACTGGATGCTGCCTGCTGGGCCCTGCTTCACTGTATGTGTATTTTCCATCAAATGGTACTCTTCTAGACCTTGTTACATTGGATGATTCCCTGACAGATACATAATTTCCACTATATGATTCTAGGGTTTGTCTCCCTTGTCATATGGCTTAAATTTCTTTCTGATCACGTTTTTTGGTTTTAGTTATAGGTTTTTGCTATAGTGCTGTCTCCTCCCTATTGCAGAATCATAGATTTTGAGAGATGGAAGGGAACTCAGAAAAGTGGATTGCCATTCTTTTTTTAATTACAAAGTCATACAATTTTGGGATAATTTTAATAAAACCTGCCACCTGTACTTCAGTAATAGGACCAGTTTTAACAGCCTTCCTTGGGTAGAGGTTCTAACCTTCCCTCAAATGACTATCTGTTACTTTCTAGAGTCTTGGTTAGAAGGATTTTGCAAACCCATGAGGAGAACTCAAGCTCATGTAGACACAGAGTACATTCCTTTCCACTAGCTAATCCTCTGAATTTCTCTGGATTAAAATTTCTTGCCCAAATGCTTTGGTCTCTGTGTCAGAAATCTCTCAATATATTATGGCCCACCTTCCCTATGCTTCCTGATTTTAACCTGTGAGAGCTAGACTATGCCATGTAATCACATGTAGAAATTATTTGTCCAATAATTACCAAAATAGTTCTAGGGTCTGAAGATTTTTAGTTCCTTAATTCCATCCCATTTAATCAAATAAGCAAAGGAAAAGCAGAGAAACAAGGTCAACCTTAGGGAATAAGGCCACTATCTCTGCTACTTTCTCAGACACATTCCTTGCCTTTAATATGGATATGGGAATATCCAAAGCCAAAAGCGGCTTTGAGCTCACTCTTACAACATGTGTGTAAAAGAGGCACAAAATACTACAAAGGTTCCAAAAAGGAAGCATCACTCTTGTCTAGGATATCATAGGAGATGGTATTTGAGCTTGTCACTGAAGGATGGGCAGAGTTTCAAAAGAAATGGATGGACTTTGAGGAGGAGATATTTCTGGCACAGAAGATGCTTTAAGTCTAATCAAAGGCACAGAGGTGAAAAAATATAGGACACACTGGGGAGAAAAGTAGTCTAGTTTGACTACATGTAGAGGAACAACACAAGATTAGGGTAGAAAAATAGGTTAAAGTCACATTGTGTGCAGTCTTAAATGTCTACCAGGGTTCTCTTGAGTTTTAATAAAATTTCTTTTTCAGTAGCTGGATTTTAAAATCAAGATGGTAACTACTATTCTGGGCACAATTAAGATCAATAAATAGGATCTTGTTGCTGAGGCAGAAATGACAGAAACCTTGGGAGAAACTGACCATTTTAGAAATCATGATAGATGGGAAAAGGGGAAAACTTGGACATAATTCCTTTCACATGAGATTTTGGAAAAGCAGACTTTAAAAGCTCAGAAAAAGGTTAGAATCCTTTATTTCAAATTCTCTAGAGGGGATTAGCCTTGTAAGGATGAAACGCTCTCAAATGTAAAATTCCAGTCATACAAATGATTTTAATTTGGACAGAAAAGATGACATGCTTGCATAACTTAGTTTTCATCCAAGATGGAAAGATTTGGGATATTGCTATTTAAGTGGAGGGAGGTCTGACTCCTGAGTGGTGGAGAGAATGCTGAGTCCTATATTGCATACTTATATAAAAGTACTGGGCCGAAAGTCAGGAAGACCTGAGTTCAAATCCATCATTAGACACTTACTAGCTATGCAACCTTGAGAAAAACACTTCATGGTTGCCTAATTCAATTACTCAGTTTTAAATTGGGGATAATAATAGCACCAACCTGCTATAGTTTTTGTGAAGGTCAAATGAGCTAACATTCATAAAGTGTTTGGCACAGTTATTTGTCCTTCGTTCTTGAAGAGGACCATGACATCAAGATGATGATATCACTTGCAGTTGCCTTTGATCTGAGTGAGGGAAGGTCATGCAAGGTCACTAGCCTCCCACCTTCTCCTCCTGCGCCATCTGGGTCCAGTGGCCTGATATTCACCAGGATGATTGGAGATGGCCCAGGATGCAATGGCAGACCTTGACCTTTTCAGGCTAAAGTCTTATAGCATTCTCACTTTGAGTGAGATACACTCATTCAATGAATAGGCTTCTTTAAGTAGTTGCTCAAGGGCTGGCCTCTTTAATAAAAAAAATCTGGCACATAATAGGCATTTAATAAATGTTTGAACTAAAAAAATTGCTAGAGACTTACTGAGTTGGTTCTAGACTTCTTAGGAGAAACATATGGATTGAGGT
The DNA here is from genome assembly GCA_023548195.1 of Bettongia penicillata ogilbyi. Lineage (NCBI taxonomy): Eukaryota > Metazoa > Chordata > Mammalia > Diprotodontia > Potoroidae > Bettongia > Bettongia penicillata. The sequence continues at coordinate 1,798,763 of JAJHZJ010000630.1, forward strand.
ACTTCTCAAACCCTCTCTAACTCCAACCCTCATGTGCACTTATAGCCTTAGATTTCCTAATATATGAGGATCAGACCATATTTGTCCATACCATTTCAACCCTAGGCTATATATTTAGAAAACCTATGTATGGTCATACATAATATATGAAATTTCATCATTGGAAATCTAGTAGTAGCTCCTAGCTGCTTCTTTTGCAAGTATTTTCTTTGACAAGTCAACAGTCATTTACTGTTTACTATGTGCCAGGTAGTGTGCTAAGAAATGGGGATGCAAAGAAAGACAAAACCTGCCCTTGTCCTGAATTAATTCACGTTCTTATGCATATACAATGATGTACAAACAAGATATATGCAGAATAAATTGGAGATATCCTTAGAGGGAAGGCATTAACATTGAGGGAGACTAGAAAAGGCCTCTTACAGAAGTGAGGATTTGAGCTAAGCCTTAAAGGAAGTCTGAGAAGTCATAGGAATTTTTCTTAGGCATTTCTGAAGTTATGGATATTTTTTCCCTCTGGGGTAGCTCACTCTTTTTTCTGAAAGATAGTCCTTAAGTTGCACTTTCAAATTAAATAGCTCTGGGCTCATGCCTCTATCCTTAAGTGATTCTATAGACCCAGACTTTCATCCTTAAGTAACACTACTTCCATTCTAGAAATTGCTTTTATTTTTTAAAAATTACTTTTCTGGTAGTTAGTTCTTTTAAGGAAAAGATAACTTAATTGTTTTTACCTGATTATTTCCTGGAACTGTTTCTTAGGGAATGTTTCTTCTGAAATATTCTGGTTATTTTAATTATTTAAAAAAAAATGTAATTGTAATCAGCTTAACCAAACTAGATTAGCTTTCTTCCCTACCTGAGGCTAGCATGAAAATATGGTTATGCAATTTGTCTATTTATGAATTTAGTAATATGTTTTATCTCTAAGCGAGTTTCAATGCTGCTGTATGCATTATTAAGGTCTATATATTAATACGTGAAAAAGTCAGTTACTGTTTTATGATTTAAATTCACATCTGTTGCTAGGATATCTCATTGTTCAAGTACAGTATATTAATCTCACAGGACACTGTTGCTATGATATTGCAAATTTATTATTTGTATTAATATTTGAATCTTGATGCAATCACATTTGGAGTAATTTCTACAAAAAAAGATGAGAACTGATACAATTGCATTGCATTGTTGCACATTTACATTTGAAAAGCAGGGGTCTCCTAATATCAAGAGTAGACATATACTTTAAGAATGAAGAAATTTTAGGGATAATGGGCAGAAAAATGAAAGAAGGAAAGGCAAATGCTATCTTTGCAACTGTTCTTTCAAAACAATGATGACTATGAGTCAACTTACACTTATACAAGTGCCTACTTTGTGGCAGGTGCTTTACAAATATTTCATTCCATTCTTGGATTGCCCTATTGTTCCTATACAATTAAGGCTACTAACATTGTGGTAGCTGAGCCACCTCAGAGAATCTTTCTAGTCCCACCTGATAATTTTGAACAGGAAGATAAACTTGAAGGGATTGGCAGCAGGGAGTTATTCTTGGTAATTTTATTTTTGTCCACCCTGTGAAGATAAAGAATTTCTTGACTCCAAATGACTCATGATGGAAAATGCTATCCACATCCAGAAAAAGAACTATGGAGTCTGAATGCAGATAGAAGCAGACTATTCTCTCTTTCTCTTTTGTTTTTTCTTTCTTGTGGTTTCTGCTAGTGGTTTAAATTCTTCTTTATGACATGACTAATGTGAAAATATGTTTAATATGAATACATATGTAGAGCCTGTATCAGATTGCATGCCATTTTGGGTAGGGGGAAAGGGATGGGGAGAATATCTGGAACTCAAAATCTTATGGAAGTGAATGGTGAAAATTAAAAATAACTAAATTATACATGTGTACACACATACATATGCATACATATATACATACATAATACATACATATACACACATATACATATAACGGCTTGAAAAGGGAGGGGTCCTGCTAATGAATTAACCTGTTCCTACAGGGAAACTGAATGCCTTAATTAAGTCTAGAATTGCAGTTGCAATTTTAAGTTGGTCTAGGTATAGGGGTGGGGAACTTGTGGCCTCAAGGCCAAATGTGGTCTTTCATATCTTTAAGTGTGACCCTTTGATTGAATCCAAACTTCACAGAACAAATCCCCTCAATAAAAGGATTTGTTCTGTAAAACTTGAACTCTGTCAAAACGCCATACCCAAGGACCCAGAAGGCCACATATAGCCTTGGGGCCTCAGGTTCCTCACCCCTTATCTAGGACACTATTCCCCATGTTGGGCCAATACTATGGGCCCATTGTTGGAATTTGTTCTTGACAAAAATGGTATACCCAGTAGAACAACATTGGAAGGCTTGGATTGTGTAGACATCAGGGGCACCAATACCATGGTATGAAACAAGATTTTAAGATTGACAGACTCAGCTTCTGCTTTAGTGCAAAGCCCTATTTAAACTATAAACTGGCATTTTTTATTTCAATTACTGGCAAAATTCTATGTTACTATTGAAGGGAAGATTTGTGAGCCTTTAGAAGGGAAAACAATGATCACAAGTAGTCAGTTTGCATTTATACAGTCCCTACTTTGTGCCAGGTACTTTACAAATGTTATCTGACTTGATCCTCAACAATCCTGAGAAGCAGGTGCTCTTATAATCTTTCTCTTATAGCAGAGGAACTGAAGCAGACGGAGGTTGTGACATTCCCAGGTAGGAATTGTCTGGGGCAGGATTAGAATTCTGGTCTTCCTAACTCCAAGCCCATCCCTCCATCCACTGCACCACTAACTGCTTCTTTATAGAAGGGGTCAAGATAGAGGGAGGGATTAAAGATGATTATAATGTTTGGGCCTAGTGACTGAATGTTTTACTGCCTGTTTTTTTTCAACTTTCTGGTCCACTTTGGAGGCTCACAGAAAATAAATGAAAAGAAGAATTGATTCCTCACTCACATTACTCTCTATATTTAACACAGATGGTCTTCTAAATGGGTAGCTAACATTCACATTCAGAGAATAAAGAAATGAGTGGCAACTTTAGAATTAATACCTTCTAATGAAATTTATTGTTGGACCTTTGTGGAGAGTGAAGATCTTGGGAAGGCTGGAGATGAAATGGGATGCTTTTCAGGTCTGTGTCTTGAGCTGGGTCTCTACCAACTATCTAATCAAGAAATAGGCCCATGTTTCTAATTAGTGAAGACAAAGAAGGGAGGAAAGTGGTAGTACCTGGAATGGTTCATGATGGGTTTGGTGGCAACTCACTGGGCTTTTAGTAGGGTTGCAGCATCAAAGATGACAGAACATTAGAAATGTTCTACTACCCCATGATTCTAGGGTAAAGATGGGCTTAATGCAATTATAAAATAGGATCAGGAGACAGAGCAGAAGGAGGAGAACACAGAGGAGAAAAGAGAGAAGGGTTTTAAATGAGTCTCAAAGAGTACATCAGGAGATGAAAAAGAGATTGAGAAAATATTCAAGGAGAAATGAGTGACTTGAATGATTTATAGGAACAACAATGTGTACCTTTGTGAGATACCTAATGATCAAGCCAAAATCAGTTAAGTCAAGAATTGATAAATGCAAAATAGTCACTGGTAGAATTTAGTTGGCAGAGTTTAGTTGAAGGGTGTTACAAAGCCGACACCTCTATGACAGATTGTCATGTGGTGTTAGAACTTTAGAGGTTGAGTAGTGTTGAAGTCTTTGCTTCTGAAATTTTTGAAAGCTACCATTTGTAGGAATGTTTTCTTTGAGTGGAGAATACAGATCATAGAACCATAGATCCAGAGTGGCAAAGGATCTTAAAAGTCATCTAATCCAACCTTCTAATTTTACTGATGAGGAAACTGAGGCCCAGGAAGGTTAATCAACTTCCCCAAGAATACACAAGGTAATTGACATCAGAGGTGAAATTTGATTCCAGGTCTTCAGACTCCTGAACCAATGCCTTACTCACTGTGCCAAGGATAATTTTTCCGTTCAACATGATGGTGAGTCTCTTAAAAGCACAGCAGATAATAAAATATAATAAAAGTTTGAGAATTGACTAGAATTATGAGATTTGTAATTCAAGGGGGAAACTTTCCTTCCCATCCCTGGGAACAATTTGGCTTCCCAGATCATTGATCTGGAAGTGAGGCTTGCTTGACTCAAGATAGCTTTAAGAGACATACAAACAGAGAGAGAGAGACCCTGAGTGGAAAGCTCAGGAAAATGGTGGTCTTAGTCTTAGCTTGAACTTACTGAGCAGTCAATAACCAAAAGAAAAAACTGAAAGTGAAGAGATGAGTACAAAAAGAAGAGAGATTGAGGTGGACCTCATTAGGCATCTGAAAACAGAAGACTTGGCCTGAAATCACTTAAAGTACTCACCTAATAAAGGGATGAAGTTCCTTCCAATATCTACTTCTTCCCCAGCTTCCCCTCCATGACTGTCTAGTGACAGACACTGTAATATGCTCTACTCTCTCTTCTTTAACCTAAATATTTCCTATATTTTGATGTTTTTCTTTCAAATATAGAGAGGATAAAGAGTTTTCTGGAAGAAAATAAAAATTTAAATTAGGGCAAAGAGCCAAACTTCTGTCCAGATGTTAAGAATTTTCCTATATAAGGGCGCTTCACTACTGTGATTGTTCTAACGCCTTTTCATTTCATATTAATTCCATAAAACAGCAGAAAAAAGGACCATGGAGAGCTCAGGGCCATTATATTACCCCTATTCTAAAAAGAAAGCTAAAATTGTAATGGGATATGACTGATCAGCTTTCCAGGGAGAAGATGGGTAGGAAGCAAAGGGCCATGCTCAAAGAAAAGAACACACCTAAAACCAAACAAGGCCTGTGAACAGTCCACCTTTTCATCTGTTCAATGGGGTAGACAAAGCAGAAAGTATTGAATTATTAAGTGCCATGGGGTCAACTCTACCATTTATTGCAACACCAAGGATGCTACATGAACTTGTTCAGTAATAAGATACTTAGGAAAGAAAACCTTCTTTACAAACCTAAAATTTCTATACTTTTCTAGCTACTTAATTCTCCTTTTACCCACCCCCCCATACTTATAAGTAAGCTCAGATTAGAAAATTAATATCAAAGAGCATTAAAGAAGGAACTTTAAAGATTATGTAGCCTGACCCACTTATAGAGAAAAAGAGTGTAGTGAGAGAAGGGAAACATCTTGACAAAATCACATGGCTTTTAAGTAAACCAGCATTTAGATTGCTAATTTTCTTTCCTTTGTATCACATATTTAGTTTGTAAAAATCCTTTCCTTCCAGGACTGCTTTTGTCTATCACAGTTATAGTCCTTTTGTTTTTTCCTCTATTTTAATAAAAGAACAAATCCTCCAAAATTCCACCCCACCTTTTTTTTCACCATATCTCAAGCATGGTGTTAAGCATCATGTTTCTATAACAAGACTTTTCAATTAATGGAGACTTAGGATTAGACCCCCTTTGTGATTGATTTTGCTTTAGAAAAGTAACACGCAATGGAAAAAGTGCTGGTTTTGGCATCAGAGAATATGGATTTGAATCCTAACACCTCTGTGATCATGTGCAACCAGCTCCCCTCTCTTTGTCTACTTCCTCTATTGTTAAATGCTGAAATTGGACTAGATGATCTCTAGGGTCTCTTCAGGTGTACAATCTATGATACTATGGATATCCTTACTTTACTTTAGGCTTCCTTATATGAAGAAATGCTTCCTTATAAGCTTTTGCTTTAGGTTTCATGCCTTTCCAGAAGACATTTGTTTTCTGAGAAATATTTGCTGGATTGATAAAATAGAAAAAAGAGATACTTTCCCCCACCCCTTTCCAAACCCATTCTTACTCAAAGAAAAACCAATTTCAACCTATTATCTCACTTGTTTATTGGAAAAATCACATATTATGGGAAGATTCTGAGGAAGAAAATAATTTTTATTCTTATTGCTCTCTTTTGTCTTTATCACCCTCATTATCATTTTCCCCTCAGATTTTATTTGAATGAAAAGAAATGTAAAAAGAAGAAAAAATCCAAATATTCACGATAAATCTATTTTCTGCAATAATTTTATATAACAAAATATTGGTGTATGTCCTACATATACATATTTTTAAAAGAAATCTCATTTTAAGGGTATGGTCAATATTTGTAAATATCTTCAAAGAAAAACTAAAGAAGACTTTAAACTAATTTCAATACAAGTGTTTACTAGCAAATAATAGCTAGTTAGGGTTTGGGTAACTTACAAAAAAATTTTAACCTGGAACAGGAGTGTTCAGTAAGAAAGGACTTGGTTATCAACTATCAGGGATAAGACCCAGACAGGAATGGTCAGAGATGTTAAGGCCAGAAGTGTTTCTTTTTTTCCAGATATGTATTCACCTTTAATATTTTTCTGGTTTTCTCAACTCCCTTTCTTTTTTATTTCTTTCATTATATTATTTTCTTATATTATTTTTTCCAATTACATGTAAAATAATCTTTCCTGTAGAAAGTGAAATTTTATTTTTTCTTTTTAATATATTTATTTTTCTTCCATTACACATAAAAACAAAAGTTAACATTTTCTTAAAAATATTTTGAGTTCCAAATACTTTCATTCCCTTCTCCTTCTCCCCCTTCTTTGAGAAGGCAAGAAATTTGGTTATAGGTTATACATTTTGGTTGTAGATTCTACATGCACAGTCATACAAAACATATTTCATTATTAGTCATATTGTAAAAGAAAATGTAACCCCTCCCCAAAAAACCCCCCCAAAATAAAATTTTCTTTTTATCTGCACTCAGACTCTAACATTTCTTTTTCTCTGGAGATGGATAGCATTTTTCATCACAAATCCTTTGAAATTGTCTTGGATCTTTGTATTACTGAGAATAGCCAAGTCGTTTACAGTTGGTCATTGCACAATATTGCTGTTAATATGTACAATGTTCTTCCAGTTCTGCTCATTTTACTTTGCATCAGTTCATGTAAGTCTTTCCTTATTCTTCTGAGAGCATCCTTCTCATCATTTCTTATAGCACTATAGTATTCCATCACAACCATATACTACAACTTGTTCAGCCATTCCCAGATTGATATATATCCCCTCAGTTTGCAATTCTTCACTACCACAAAAAGCTGCTATAAATATTTTTGTACATGTGGGGCTTTTTTCTTTTTGTTTTGTGTCTAGTAGTGGTATTGCTGATTCAGAGGGTATGCATGGTGTTATAGCCCTTTGGGCATAATTCCAAATTGCTCTCTACAAAGGATGGATCAATTTACAACTCCATCAACAGTGTTTTTGTGTCCCAACTTTCCCACATTCATTACAAAACTGGTTATTTTCCTTTTCTGTCATATTAATCATTCTGACATGTATGAGGTAGTTCCTCAGAATTTTCTAAATGAGCATTTCTCTAATCGACAGTGATTTAGAGCATTTTGTCATAAAGCTGCAAATAGGTTTAGTTTCTTCATCTGAAAACTTCCTGTTCATATCCTTTAACTATCAATTAGGGAATGACTCACATTTTTATAAATTTGACACAATTATGTAGATATTTAAGAAGTGAGGCCTTTATTAGAGATACTTGCTATAACAATTTTTTTTAGTTTTGATTACTATTTCCCTCTATTCTATCCCACCTCGTTTATCTTTCTCTTGCTCTTTTCACTGTCTCTCTTCAAAAGTCAACTCATATCCATGCCCTCTGTTTATGTATATGCCTTCTAGCTGCCCTCCTACTGTCTTAGGAGTTACAAGTATCATCTTCCCATGTAGGAATGTAAACAGTTTAACTTTATTGAATCTCTTATGATTTTTTTTCCTGTTTACTTTTTTATGTTTCTCTTGAGTTTTGTGTTTGAAAGTCAACTTTTCTATTCAGCTCTGGGATTTTCACCAGCAATACTTGAAATTTCTCTATTTCATTAAATATTCATTTTTTTCCCCTTAAAGGATTCTACTCAGTTTTGCTGAGTAGATAATTCTTGTTGTAATTCTAGTTCTTTTGCCATTTGGATTTTTCTAAGTTGAACAATTCTTTAATGTAGAAGTTCGCAAATCTAGTGTGATCCTGATAGTGGGTCCATAATATTTCAATTGTTTCTTTCTGGCTACTTGAAGTATATTCTCTTTGATCTTGGAGCTCTAAAATTTGACTACAATATTCCTGGAAGTTTTCATTTTGGAATCTCTTTCAGGAGGTGATCAATGGATTCTTTTAATTTTTGTTTTATTCTTTGGTTCTAGGATATCAGTGTAGTTTTCTTTGATAATTTCTTAAAATACAATGTATAGGTTCCTTTTAGTTTTTGGGTTTCAGGTAGTCCAATAATCCTTAAATTGTGTCTCCTAAATCTATTTTCTATGTCAGTTGCTTTTCTGATGAGATATTTAACATTTTGTCCATTTTTTATTTTTTAAAATTTTGTTTTATTGTTTCTTGACATCTCATGGAGTCATTAGCTTCTCCTTGCCCAATTCTAATTTTTAAGCAATTATTTTTTTCAGTGAGTTTTCATATTTTTGTTACTTTTTGGCCAATTTAATTGTTTTCACCAAATTGTTTTCTTCAGTGAAATTTTGCACATCTTTTTTCATTTGGCCAATTCCATTTTTAAGGTATGATTTTCTTCAGAATTTTTTGTGTCTCCTTTACCAAACTGTTGACTCATATACATATATACATATATATGTATATATATATATATATATATATATATATATATATATATATGTATATATATATACATATATATATACACACACATATATATATACACACACACATACATACACATACATACATATATACATATATATATACACACACACACACACATATATATATATATATATAATTTCACCACTCTCATTTTTTCCCCCAATTTTTCCTTTACCTCTTTTATTTGATTTTAAAAATTCCTTTTCAGCTCTTCCAGTAATTCTTTTTTTGGAGTCCTGAGACCAACTTATATTTTTTCTTTGAAGCTTTGAATGTAGTTGTTTTGGTTTTGTTGTCTTCTGAGTTTGTGTTTTGATCTTCTCCATCACCATAGTAATTTTCTATAGTCAGCTTATTTTTTTGTTGTTATTTACCCATTTCCCAGTCTATTTTTTGACTTTTGACTCTATGTTAAAGTGGGGCTCTTCTCCTGGGGTGTAGTAGACATTGTTACAAGCTTTTGGGTTTTTCTGTTGCTTGCAGAGCTAGCTCTTAGGAGAGGTAATTTTTCAATTCTTCCAGAGTATGATTTAAGGAAAGATGTGTTCATTGTCCTCTCATCTGTGAATCACCACAGGCACTATTTTCTCCCCTGAAATGGTGTCCAGTGTCTGTGGTCCCTGTGTCTAGGTTGTCTACTGTGCTAGTGCTCTTCTTTGCCCTGGAACTATGACACAGAATTGCATACAGGCAATACAACAGAGTCTTGCACCAAGTGCCAGCAAAGGGTCCCCTGTAATCTCCTTCTAACCAGTTGTTGGCTCTGCTGCAGTCACTTCCCACACCTGATTCTGGCTTGCTAGGATGCGACCTACAATGAACTATGCTCTATTCTCATATAAGTGAGATGGACATTTTATGTTAACCTTCTAAGTTGTCTTGGGCTGGAAAATTGTTTATGCTATCCTTTTGCTGGTTCTGTCACTCCAGAATTCATTTTGAGGCATTATCTTAAAGTTGTTTGAAGGGGAATTTGGGAGAGCTGAGGCTCTCCTCCATCTTGGCTCTTCCCCAGGCATGTTTTAAGTAATAACTAGTTGAATTAAGAAACCAGATTGTGTACCTGATTGTACATGGTTTGTACATCAAAAGCTTCTCATACCATGGCAAGACATGTTTTGTATCTTAAATGCTAATTAATATAATGTGGCAAAGATTCACAATACTTCACTTTTCATACCATACCAATAACAACAAAAGTACAGACCTAAACTATGGCTAGTTCCTTGAGTGAGGGCAGCAGCAGAAGTAATCAATATAAATGAATATTTTGATGAATATGGTGAAATCATGTTTGGTGACCTGATAGTTTGTCAAAAAAGGAATCTACTAATTAATATGTATCATTCATATCTTATTTTGATAAATTCTCACTGTGTAAAGATGACACTATGGTCTTGAAGATTATGCCAGTGCATATGTAAGTTCTGGCTGGTTCAACCCATCTGTAAAGTCAATCAGTTAATCACCAAGTATTTATTAAGCACTGACTACGATAGATACTATGCCAGGCACTGGCCATACCTATATAAATGACAAAACAATTTTTACTTTCAAAGAGTCAACAATTTTAATGGGGGAGAAGATGAATACATGATGAATACATATAAGAGAATAAATATATAATAAAGACAAAGTGTTTTGTGAGGGAGAGCACTAGTTGGAAGGATTAGAAGGGTTTTATGAACAAGATGCTACTCAAGCTGAGTGGAAGAAACAGAGGGATTCTATGAAGTAAGAGTGAGTCACCCAAGCATGGGGCTAGGGCAGCCAGGGCAAAAGTATGGAGACAATAGATGGCTATGTAAGGAAGAGAGAGAATAGCAGTTTGGCCAGACTGAATAGTGTGACATAAAGTTTACTATGACCCAAAATTTCATTCCTCTAAAGCCAATCTAGAGATGAATCTCTCTTTGCTTAGCTTTGAAATCATGTTTGTTAGACTATAGTTCTGGAGACTAGTCTTTTCCGTTTTTGAAAATTAGGATCACCTTTGCCCTTATCCACAGTTATGCTACCTCTTACATTTTCTACATTCTTTTAAAAGTCATTGATATTGACTCAGCAATTTCATGTTCCAGTTCCCTCAGGAAACAAAGATCAAGGTCATCTAGGCTAAGTAACTTGAATTCTTCAAAGGAAATTAGATTTTTTTTTATTATCTTCTTACTTTATCTTGGATATCAATTACCTGTTAGTCATTTTTGATCTGTCACTTCTAGTAGAAGGTGATTCTCCTTTGCAGAGGAAAAAAAAACTCAAAATAAAAATTGAACAACTCTGCCTTTTTTTGGTCATTTATCATTGTCTCATCCACCCCAACCAAAAGTCCCCTACCTTCTTTGTTCCTCCTTTATTTCTCATAATAGGTAAAAATGAAAACATTTTTTCTATCTTAGTTCCCCTTGCTAGTTTCAGATCATTCTGAGCTTTAACATTTACTGAAACTATTTTAAAGGGACCGTGCCATCTTCTTTCATTCTCTATTACTTGGCCTTGCTTCTGTTTTCTATCCATTCTTCCTTAAAATATAAGTTTGTGTGTTTCCCCTGAGCAATGAGATTGGTCTCTTTTAAAGAATCCCGCTGCCATCTGTCATTAGAATTGTTTCCCTTTGTGTTTTCCAAATTTTATTTGTGAGCATCCCTTATCCTTCCTGGGCCTCCCTCTATAGAATTTTACTCAATGGGATCCTATCTATATGAACCTCTGAAGTCTACTTTCCCCAAATATAGTATGCACATCACAGCACACCTGGATTTACCCCTTTTATTATAAACTCTAATAAGAAGGGTCCACTTCTATAAAGTTTTATAATTTTACCTCAGCAAGCAGATTATCCCTTTTTGTGAGAAGAGATCCAGAAAAGGACTTTTCCTTGCTGATTCCTCTACCTTTTGAAGGCTGAAATTATTATTGAGGTAAATAAAAAAGTTGTTAGCTACTCTGTTTTTGGCAGAGAGAGAATTTCAGTAGATATCTGGATAATCAAAGTCCCCATCATTATTATATCATGCATGCCTGTGTGCCAGGGTTGTAAGATATTCCCCAAACACCTCATCTATTTCCTCTTTCTGTCTAGATTGTCTGTAGTATGCAACAGTGAGAAAATAGCTTTTGTTTCTCCCTCTTTGATCTCCATCCAAGTACTCTCTGATTCTTGGATTCCTTAATATTTCTTAATATCCAATTTATTTTGAATAACATGTACCCAACCAGACCATCTCTTATCTAATGTCATGGTTTCTTGGTACCATGAAGCAATAGATAAAAACTTTTTTTCTGAAAGCCTGACACAGAACATCCTTGACCCTCTTCTTCCTCAGGCTATGTACAACAGGATTGAGCAGTGGAGTGATAACAGTATCAGTCATTGAAATCAACTGGTCCTGGGCTCTGGTGTTTTCTGATTAGGGCTTTTGGTAGGAAATAGATACAGAACCATAGCAAAAAATGACCACAGTTATGTTAGAGGCACATGGAGAAAAAGTTTTCTGCCAACCCCCCAAAAAGGCGATTTTAAAGATGATGAAGATGATGAGCACATAGGAGAAAAAGACCAAGGTTCTGGGCACCAGGATCACCATCACACTTATTGTGAGTGTGAAAATCTCTTTGACACTAGTGCCAATGAAGGGAAGTTTCATTACAGGACAAATGTCACGGAAGTGGACCACTTCTTTACCACAGAAAGGAAGACTAAACACTGATGTCTCCTGTGTCACTGCTATAATAAGATCAATGCCACATGCTCTATATGTCATCTGAGTTCATGATGACTGTATGCCTCAGGAGACTGCAAATGGCTATATATCAATCATATCCCATTGCTGTGAGTAAGAAAACTCACAGCTAAGTTGTTGATAGCCAAGATGATCAAGGAAAATGTGGCACAGCCTTCCAATGTCATGGATTGGTTCAGGCTCATGAAATTGTACAGCATTTATAGAATATGACCAAAGTATACAAGGTCTCAGAAGTGGAGGAGTGTGGAGGTGATGAGCAATGTTGATGATAATTATGATGATGGCATTGACAGCAAGGATTAAGATATACAGGGCAAGAAACACAACAAGGAGAATAAGCTAGTGATCATGGAAGCTGGGAAATTCCTGGAAAATAAAATCACTCCCTTCTGTCTGAGTCTGTATCTCCACTTAGTATTCCCCAGGGCGGAAAGGCATGAATAAAACAGAATTGGAAAAGTTCCATCAAGTAGACTGAGTAAATTACTTTGACTGAATTGGCTTAGAATATGACCTTGACAATATGTATATCCTTATTTGTATGATCCTACCTCTCAACTCTCTTAGCTCTGGTGAGGAATTTCTCTCTGTGGGGGCCACTGATTAAATTGTTATGTGTGTTTGCTTGGAGATGATGTAGGAGGGAGTCATTCTTACCTTGGGAAATTTTCTGCAATTCTGGTCAGTTTTTTCATCATGTAGGAGTTAGGCAGCCCAGAAGAAAAAAAAAAATTCTGTTTTCAAGAAGGGAGGAGATAGATCTCAGTCACCTCTCACTCCCTCTGTCCTACCACAAGTATTGTGGAGGGTTGCCTTCCAGACACAGAATTAGGTCAAATATATTATAAAACTTGCTAAAATGCCAGTTGTCTTGAGCTAAGAATTAACTGCACTGTTTCTGCTCACCATATGCTGAACACAATTATTTGGACCAGGAATAGTAGTGAAGTGGGTGGAATAATGAGATGAGCACTAACTTGTAATTAAGACTTGGGTTCAAATACTGTCTGAGACACCAACTTATTAGTTGTGCAATCACGGGCAGTTTTCCTAACCTTCTGGGTCTAAGTTTTCTTTTTTGAAAAATGGGTATAGTAATACTTAAACAATCTATTGCCTAGAATTGTGCATAACCAACATTAAAATACTATATAAATATGAACTGCTTTTATTATTTGAAGTTTTAGAAAATATGAACGCACCTAGCAATTAGAAAGAATAGATCTTGTACATGAGAACCGTAAGTTACTCAGCAAATGGATTGAGGGATAGAATAGGGGATTCATCATAGAAACTAAAGGATGCATTCTTAATCTTGGGGTTTATTATCATGTTTTTAAAAAATATTTTATTAGAAGTATTTGAATATAATTTGTTCATTTTGTAATCAATTGTGTAGTATAATGTCTGGCACATAGTAGGTGATTATAAACATTTATTGATTGTTTGATTAATTAACCCTATGTATTTTATTTTATTCATTTAAAAGTGTTATTCTGAGAAGAGGTACTTAGCCTTCATCAGAGTCCCAAATTGTTAAGAATTTCTGCTTTAAAGAATGAGATACTACAATGTATTTGAAAATAGCATTTGAGTTACCTCTCTGTAAGTTTTTTAGAAACACATGTGTTAACATGTTTCATAAGAAAAAATGTTTTACATGACTACACTAAGTTGTCTGTCTTCTTGGTGAAGGTGGATGAGAGGGAGGGAGAGAATTTGAAACTCAAAATTAAAAAAATGAATGTTAAAATTGCTCTTACATGTAATTAGGGGAAAATGAAATATTAAATAATTATGAAAAAGAAACAAATATGTTGTTCAAAGTAAGTGCTAAGTAGTGAAAGTAAAGGAAAACGTTTAAGCATACAAAAAATAATTGTACCTTTTATTCAATGATAGACTACATTGAAAAAGACCACCAAAGGAAATGGGGTCCAGTTATAATAAAATGGTCCTTTGGATAAAGAGTATTAGAAATAGAGCCTGGAGAGCCTGGCCTCAAATCCTATACCTTCTATATGCTAATTATGTGACCATAGGTCACTTAACCTCTCTGAGGTGTAGCTTCCTGATCTATAAAATGAGAACTCTGAAGTAAAAGATTTCCAGTGTCCTTTTTAGCTCAAAATCTTGTGATCCTTTCAGTCATGGAAAATAAAAAGTTGGCTAATAAAATGGTGTCTGAGAATGGGATTTGAATTTTGAGACCATAGTTTAAAATATACAAATGACAGGTTCCAGGAAAGGAGTAGTCTGCCTGACAAGAATGTGTTTGCCTAGTTTCTTGTAAATGTAATTGAAAAGAGTTTAAACTGAAGAAATATGAGGACGAGATTAAAAATACATACATGTATACTTATATACACATACCTGTGTACATGCATTTTCAGGTATATGTATATATACATGCATTTTTTCCTTCCCCCAATTTTTTAAAGCTTGTAATTGTTTTGATTACATTTATATGAAACTAAGCTAATAAATTCTTATCAGACAATTTGTTCCTAGCCAGGAGTCATTCATTCTTATATTTTAAGCCATAGTTCAAAAATGATCACAAAAATGATCACAACTCCTATTCTCTTTCCTTAATTATATAGTTATTCTTCCTAGTAGAGGACAACCAATAGTCCTCAAATCTATCAGTGAGTTAGGGGGATCATCTACTCCAAACATATGAAGAATTTCCATGGCAGACTGGGAGGAGGAGAACAATTTGTTCCAACGGTCATGAAGGTGACTGGAGCAGGTGCTATGGATGCTTAGAGCTTGGTTAGGCACTGAAGACACTATGGCCATTCACTGCATCTCAGGCCATCTCCAATCATCCTGATTTTTGTCTTGCCACTGTATTTTGATGACTCTGGAAGAATGAGTTAGGTTGATGACTGTACAATTCTGCCTCACTTAAATCCAATTCATAAGCAAATCCTCATGATATCACCCATGACATCAAAATGAAAGACAAACAACAGCAACGACAATATTCTGGCATTTATCTTGATGGAGACATGTGTACGTATGCACACATAGACATATGCATATATAGACATATATATATATATAGACATGGATATCAATACCCATATGTACAGACATATATGTGTAACACATATGCATGTTTATATGCACACATACGCCTCTGCCAGGATAGATACCATAAAGAAGTTCACAAGGGATAAAATAAAAGAGAAGATATTAAACCCCTGGTCTCAAATGTCTATATGCAAATGGACAAAGTTTAGGCAAAAAGCAAGCTGAACTAGCAATCCTAGTGTAAGGGTCAAATTTGACTTCATAAGTACCACTGAGCCTTAACGAGATAAATTCATGACTAGACTATAGCTCTGATGATTGTTCAGTTGTTTCATTACTTCTGGCTCTTTGTGACCCCTTTTGGGGTTTTCATGGCAAAGATACTGGAGCAATTTGTCATTTCCTTTTCCATCTCATTTTACAGTTGAGGAAGTAAGGCAAACAGGGTTAAATGACTTGCCCAGTTACTAAGTATCTGAGGCACAATTTGAACTGAGATCTTGTGATTCTAGACCTGGTGCTCTATCCACTGCACCACCTAGTTGCCACATAACCTTGGCTGGGTAAGTGTTATTCTAAAGTAAAAGAAAACCAAGAAAAGGAAGAGTAACATTGTGTAGCAAGTTGGCAAATCATGTAAAGAAATTCAGGAATTGGGATTGCGGGAGGTGGGAAACATGTTGGATATGATTTGTTTGAAGACCAGTGGAATGACAATGACAAGCCATGGTGCAATTGACTACATACTACTAGGACAGGAAGAGGACATAGATGAGGAGTTTTTTAAACATAACACAAGCCTGACATAAAGTGAAAGGAATTTCAGTTGTCAAGAAATCTACTGAAGTTTCTCTGCCAAAAGTAGAGTAACTACTAACTTTTTAAAGACTTACCTTAATAAAAAGTTTATCCTTCAAAAGATGGGGGAATTAAAAAAGAAAAATTTTGCTCTGGGTATATTCTCACTAACTTATTTCTGGGATAGAAGTAACCAATACATCTTAGAGTCTCTGATAAAGAAAGCAATTAGTGATGAGCATGGTCTTATATGCACCCTAGATTTTGGAGAGCAGATTTTTAAGAGCAGATTTCAGAAGATGGATAGGTAAGAGCCTATGGACCAAAGCTGCGGAGATATGTGAAAATCTCAAGAATGAAATTCTGGACATAAAGGAACATAATTTTGATGAGGAAGAAAAGTGAGCTGTCTAAAGTGACTTGTATGCATGTACAGATAATTCATCTCCAAATTTAGATTTTTTCAAAGATCTGTGTGGATGATAAAAGCAAGGAAAGTCAACAGAGAAGTAACATACAAAAAAACGAGAGGACTTATAATATTAGTGCCAAGACTCATATCCCAAAGAAATAATAGAAAAGGAAAAGGACTAGATGTACAAAAATATTTATAGTAGCTTTTTTTTTGTAGTGGTAAAGAAGTGGAAAAATAAGGATATGACCATCAATTGGTTGATTAAGTTATGGTACATGAATTTAATAGGATACTGTTGTACTATAAGAAATGGTGGAAAATATTTCCGAGAAATGTGAGAAGATTTGTATGAATTTACACAGAATGAAGTAAGCAGAACTAGGAGAACAATTTGCACAATAACAATATTGCAGAGATAAAACAGTTTTGAAAGACTTATGAACTCTTATCACCAAATAAATAACCATAGTTCCAAAGGAGTCATGATGAAACATGCTACCTACCTTCTGACAGAGAGGTGATATATACAAAGTGCAGAATGACACATACACTTTTTGGAAATGACCAGTACAGGAATTTGTTTTGCTTGATTTTACATATTTGTTACAAGGGTATTCCTTATCATTTTCTATAAATAGAAGAGAATGTGGGAAGGAGAGAATAAAAGAATTTTGTTTGTTGAAAAAAGTTAAAGTATAATAATGCTAAAGAAGGGGCTATAGGTGGTGAGAAGAAATAAAGGACAACAAAAAGTTACATTTTAAAAAAAATCAATATTAAGCCAAAGAAAAGGATAAAAACGGGTCTAGGAATACGGGTGGGGGGATGATGATAATTGACAACAGAGTAAAGGCAGAATTGATTAATTATTATTTTGATTTTATTTTCTCTTCCAAGGAGATTAAATGATTTTTGGGTAGTAAAGAAAAGAAAAAAATGGCTAATAAGGAATTGATGCCCATTTCAGATGACATGGCCCAGATGAACTACATGCTAGTCTGTCATTATCTGTCCCCTTTTTGTCTTTCTCACCTTATGCTTTAGTCTCCTTATATAACTTTACAATTTAGTGACCCTAATATCCCTGTTGTTCTTCACATGGGAGCCTCCATCTCCTGATTCCAAGTATTTCCACAGGCTCTCCTCCATACCTGAAATGCTTTCCCTCTTCATCTCTGTTTTTTGGCTTCTCTGACTTCCTGTAAGTCTTGGTTAAATGCCTTCTTCTCCAAGAAGCCTTTCCCAGTCCTCCTCAATGCCTTCCCTGTAAGATTATCTCCAATTTTTCCTATTGTGCCAGCAAGCATTCTGCCAAATCCAGGACAACCTGCAAGCACAGCTTCACAGACCTACCTTTCTAAAAGAAAAGCAACTTTTGAGGGATCAACAATGTTCTTTAATCACATGTACCAAGAGAAAAAAATACAAACAGAGAAATAAGGACCAACAGACAGGGCTTCTAATTGTCTGACTGTAATCAATACATACATTACAGATCAACAGACAGAACTATGTGACCATTACATACACACATAGTTACCAGAGAGAGAAGCACCAACATCAGAGCTGGAGGTGGTGTCGGGTGGAGGGGGTGTGTGTCCTTAACTACTATACAGAGTCTCATCTGGCACACAAACCTTTTTCCAAAGAGTAAACTCCCAAAGTGAAAACCTCACCTCAGAGTATATATACACTTTTCAGAGAAGGAAGGCATGACCCTCATGACCCAATGCCTTATTAATTAAGAAAAGGTGTGGACCTTCCTACAAAATGCATCTCCTCTAATCAAGCTTCCCTTAATAGGCTCTACCTGAGGTCTATTAATGGGTGGGGAAGATCTTTCATTAACATAAATCTCATTAACATTATGCCTGTCTATATCTTGTTTATAGATGGTTTGCATCTTTTCTCATCCGTTAGACTGTGAACTCCTTCAGTTTTTGAATTAAATTAAATTATTGCCTTTCTTTGTATCTTTAACCCTACGTGCTAAAGTATAGGCACTTAATATATGCTTGTGGACTTGATTAGGGTACTGAAAGAACTGATGAATATGATTTGACTGTCACTGTCAGTGACATAAAAGTTATGGAGAATTGGAGAACTATTATAGGATTTAAAAGGGTAAAATATTCAGTTTTTCAAAAAAGGAAGTCTTAACACTATATGCCAATGAGCCAGATTTCATTTATGGCAAAATCCTAGATGTGATTATTAAAGTGATGGTTAATACACATCTGGAAAAGGAAATGATTACAAAGGGCTAAGATGGCTTCATCAAGAACAGGTCAGGGCAGACTAACCTTATTTCCTTCTTGACAGGATTAGTAAATTGGTTGATCAGACAAATAGTAGCTATGCAGTTTACCTAGATTTTAGCAAAAAGATTATTTGCCAATTTTTCTCATATTATTCATGTATAAAAGATGGAGATAGGGGTTAGAGGAAAGGACTAAAACAGTCGTTATAAGATTTAATGTCTACTTGGAATGAGGTCTTCAGTAGAATTCCCCAGGGATTTTTTTTTGGTCCTGTGCTGTTCAAATATGTGTACTTAAAATTAGATCTTTTAGAAAAGTCATCATATATGCAGTTTTTGTATATACTGGTATAGTATAGATATAAAAAATACAAGATATGTTGACTCTTCTACTTCAGAACTTAAAAAAATTTGACCTATCTTAGATTGAAGTTTACTTTTTATCTATCTATGAGAAGAGTATCTGTTAAGCAAACTGATAGAACCAACTAAGAGTATAGAGGAAACTCAACATTTATGTAAAAAAATACACTTTAATTACAAAAATATTTTTGAAGCCTTAGAAAGCACTCATGAACATACAAACATTGGTCCTGTCATAGTCAATTTATTAATTAACTTACTAAAATGTCACCAGACTATTTCAGCTTTAATCACAGTTTTCTTAATAATACACTAATATTATTACTTATATAATATTATCTATGAAATATTTTATGTATACTATACAATCATACACACATACATTTAAGTGATACAGTGAATAGAGAGCTGGATCTGGAGTCAGGAAGACCTGAGTTCAAATTCAGCCTTAGACAGTTGTGTGACCCTGGGCAAGTCACTTAGCTTGGTTTGCCTTAGTTTCCTCATCTGTAAAATGATCTGGAGAAGGAAATGACAAACTGCTACAATATTTTTCCCAAGGAAAGCTCAAATGGGGTCATGAAGAACTGGATGCAATCGAAATGACTCAATAGCAATGAATTACATAGTAGTATTAATTATACATGAAATTAGCAAGATCACATGTACTTTTATACCTTATAATGTTCGCATATCCTTTTCAAACAATTTCAAATTATTTTTATCTTTATACTGTAACCAGGTAAATGGTAAGATTCATCTAAACCTCTATTTTTTTCACTTGCCATTAACTTTTTAATCAGCATTCCCTAATCAAATTAGCTTAGCCAGAAGGCAAGTTCTTATAAATAAAAAGCTATCTTCTGGACAGATACTTACAGTCTTCAATTTGGACAAAATAATGCACAAAATTTTGACACTTGGACATCAATTACAGAAGTTATTCTAGCAGTTGACAGCATAACTACTGAGACTTAGATCTTAGCTTGCAATATTTAACAACTTTTGTGATGCCTTTTTGGTCAAGGAAAAGCAAGACTGATTTATTAGACTGTAGGTCTTGTCACACCCTACAAAAAATTCTTCAGTGAATATAGGTACATTCATTTTTTTATAGCATGTATAGAAGTAAACTTTGCAGCAATTTTAGTCTTTCTGAGCAACCAAGTCTGGAAACTTGAGCAGGGTAGAGAGAAGGGAAAGGTTCTAATAGCAAAAAATAAAGCTTTAAGCAATGTCAAGAAGAGTGGATGATATGAAGATTGACACTCAAAGCAAAGTAATTATGTTACTATTGGAACTGAGACTGTTTGGTCTGGATAAAAGACTTAGATTCAAGCAGCTGTCTTCAAGTTAATTTGAAGGGTTTTCATGTAGGGAAATAATTAAACTTATTTTACCTACCACCAAAGGAAAGAACTAATATTTGATTCTATGGCATGGCTGAAATGGATGAATAAGAAGACAGGTATGAGCATTCCTATGACTGTAGTATTATATCTTACACTCCTTCTTTTGAGCTCCCATTCCACATTATAATTAGCATATTGGGCATTTTGAATTAGCTATCCAAGGCATCTCAAATTTGTTGTGTCCAAGACAAATTTTCAATACGACATAGTGATGGAGTGCTGGACTTGGAGTCAGGAAGAACAGGATGCAAATCCTACCGCAGATATTTGCCAGTCATGTGACCTTGAACAAGAAATTTAACCTATTTTGACTTTAGTTCTTCATCTGTAAAATAGAGAGTTGGACAAGACAGGCTTTAAAGTACTTTCTAGGTCTACATTTATGATCCTATGAATCTGTGATGCAGATAAATGCATAGCAAAGCTTCATCAAATTTTCAAATGATTCAAAATTGGGAGGGTTAGCACACTAAATGACAGAGTCAGAATTAAAAAAAGGTCTTGACAGAATAGAAGATAGAGATGAATCTAAGAAAGAATGTAATAGAGATAAATATAAACTCTTCATTTGGTTTTAGAAATCAACTTCATAACTAGAAGATGGTGGAGGCATTGATAGGAGCTTAAAAATGATCAGGGCTCTGTGTGTGTGTGTGTGTGTGTGTGTGTGTGTGTGTGTGAGAGAGAGAGAGAGAGAGAGAGAGAGAGAGACAGAGAGACAGAGAGACAGAGAGAAACTAGCAGAATCATGGAATTGGAAGGGAACTCAGTGGCCATCTAGTATAAATTAAACCTTAAAAATAGTGCCTTGTAAAATATATACTCTGTTTAAGTCAATGGTGTCATATTAGTAAGGCCAAATGGCCAACAAAGTCTCTTAAAACTCTGGAATACTATCATAGGAACTGGATCTTTGATTTCATTGATATAGGGAATTCCTGAGTGGGGACTGATGCAGATCAGTGCTTTTCTTGTAACTTATAGTGTTAGAGAGTTACTTAGAGAATTGAGAGACTATATTATTTGCCTAGGATCACATAATGAATGTGTATCAGAAATTAAATTTAACCTCAGGCCTTCCTGGCTTCAAGGCTAGCTTTTATCCCCTATGATACACTATCTTATACTTCAAGAAAAATTTCTCAACTATTACATTGATGATCAAGTTAACTTTATGAATAAGTTAAATGAAACTTGTTCAATACAGGAATTTGTGATCATGGAGTTTTTGCAGTTGCCTCTCCTGTAGGCCTTTAAAACTGGTCTGGAATCTTACCTTCCCAGGCTAAATTCCTTCCTGGAAGTATAGAGATGGGCAAAATGATCTTTTTTAAGGTTCCTCCTAGCCAAGGATATTTTTTAGTAGGAAGTATAAGTTGGGGGACATAAAGAGAGAAAACCAAAATATTTCTGCATGAAAGCAAGGACTTTTAAATGCCCTATAGTAACATCCACCTAGCATGTCTACAACAAATCCTCATTATATTTCTTCTCCCAAAACATCACTTCTCTTTCTTTGGGTAGGATTACAATACATTCTGACTGGGAAGCTTAAAGTAGCTAAGGGTGTTGAGTTGTGGAATTTGGTCCAGGGATTTGCAGACACATTGAGAAATGAGGTGACTGAGACAGCCTGTGTGGCAGAAAGAAAACAGACTCAGCATCATGGAATCATAGAAATTACTAAGGCTGAAAAGGATTTTTTAGAGCTCACATTATTCTAGCCTTTTAAAGATGGAAAAAATCAAGGTAGCTTGGTGGTGTAGTGGTTAAAGGGCCAGACTTGGAGCCAGAAAGATCTGATTTTTAATTCTGCACCAGATAACTTATTGCTGGTGTGGTCCTGTTCAAATCACTTAACTGCTCTCACTTTCAGTTTTCTCATCTGTAAAATGAAGATAATAATAACACCTTCTTCAATGGGTCATTGTGAGGATCAGAGAAAATAACATAGCACCTTAAAGGACCATAAAATGCTAATGATCAACATTATTATTATTGCGGCACAGAGAAAGTAAGTAATTTCTTGAGGTCACACAAGTTGATTAATAGGCAGAACCAGGGTTAGAAAACAACTCTTCTGAATCCAAATCCAGTGTTCTTTTTTATTAGTTTGGACTTCTTCCCCTTTAGAATTTGGTCAATCCCAATCTCCTTTTTGAATGTGAATGGTCAAGGAGAGGCACTAAAGACACAGAGGAAGATTCACACTGACTTTCAATAGCCTCCATCATATGGAGAAGGTTTTAAAAACCAGGAATGGGAAATGAGACTCTCAAGTAGGATCTCTGAGTGCATTCCCTGAAGGTGCACTAAGAGGGTTCAAGGGGATAACAGTTGCAATCCAAAGGGGTGGTGCGCCAGAGACTCATTATAGGTAGAGCTCATTTACTTGATTCCATATCCAACATTTTGGCAACGTTGTGGCAGATTGCATATTGGGAAAAACCTCTAGAACCAGTAGCTAACTTTTTTTTTAGACTTTATCAGTTTATGATAAGACAAAATCATAGGGTTTAGACCAGAAAGGATGATAGAGATCATCTATTTCATTCCTTTCTTTTCCTTTTCCTTTCTGCCCATTACAGAGGAGGAAAGTGAGACTTCTTCAACTCATTTAACTAGTAAAATGTAGGACTGGGATTCTAATCCAGAGCTTTTAGATACTAGATCCAATACTCATTCCTGTACATATACTCTAACACCCAGTATGACCAGAAATGATTAAAATCTTTCCTACAAGATTTGTAGAACTGGATCAATTATATCCTGCAACTCCCATTTCCATGGAGGGGAAATGAGAATTAAAGAAAGAGTCAAAGGCAGCTTTATTCAGTACAATCCAGAACATTGATTGATATCTATAAGTTAGGAAGCATCACGCAGATCACCCAATCAACTGACAATGATAGAAAAGGAATAGAGTTGCCTGCAGGGGGCAAATTATATTTTAGTTGACAGTATGTAGGGATCTCCTTATTCTCTTATAGTTGTCCTTAATACTGGTCCCTCCAACCCCACAGAATATAGGGCCAAGGCAATTGCTCAAGTTTGCTATTCCCTTGTGCCCTAGGGATGACTCTGCTGCTAAGCATTGACAATATTACCCAAGCACCCCTAAAATCAGAGAAAGACCAGGAAAAATGCAAAGGAATCCCTTTCTACAAGAGAAATGTTTATTTAGTATGTAACCATTATATCGCAACTCATCTGTAACAGAACGATGGATCTGTCATCAGGAGAGACTTGGATTTGAAGTTAGCATCTGACCCAGTTAGTTAGTCCATAGGCAAATCCCTTACCTCTTTGATCTTGTTTCTTCTCGTAAAATGAGAAGAATAATATTTTTGATACATACTTCAGAGAATTGGTATTTGGACTGAATGAGATAACATATTTAAAGAGCTATTTAAATGTCAGCTATTATTAAGGTAAAGAGTCCGTTTCCTACAGTGTTTGCTTAGGATGCCTGG
Organism: Bettongia penicillata ogilbyi; assembly: GCA_023548195.1. Lineage (NCBI taxonomy): Eukaryota > Metazoa > Chordata > Mammalia > Diprotodontia > Potoroidae > Bettongia > Bettongia penicillata. The sequence goes on from JAJHZJ010000630.1 coordinate 1,823,014, forward strand.
GGTAAAGATAAAACACAACAAACTTAAAAACACTATATAATTGTGAGCTATTACTTGTATTCTGATGAACCCTTCAACACTCCCTTCTGCTTATACAGATATTTTCCAACCTGCATGTTCTGTTAAAGTCCCATGTTTTCAGGCTGCCCCAGACCCAGACTCTGCCCAGTCTTTTCTGCTTCACATCCTTCCCCTTTCCCCAGAAACACCACAACAGAGGAAGGGGAAGAGTCTGAAAGCCAACCCAAACTTTGCTCAGAAATCCCACTCTTCTCCCCACTCCCCACCCAGGAGAAGAAGGACCTACATTCTGAGACCTCAGAGGCAACAACAATCCTTGGAGACTGCAAACATTGCAATTCAGCTGCCCCCCACTACTATCCTATATCTAACAATCTCCCACCATCTATTTTTCTCCACATTCCTATGTTAATAAATATTGATAACATGAAAATAAACTATTCTCCAACTCTACTTCCTCCCTTCTTATTCTATCCCCTCCTCTTCACTTACCCTGTCTGATACCCACTCTAACCTTGTCCATTTCTTTCACATTACCCTGTGGAATATCTATTCTAGAGTACACAAAACTCCCTTCATCCTAGACCTTATCATTTCATACTCTTTTCATGCTTTCATCTATGTACCTTCACTGAGATCTTGCTTCCTCCACATAGTTGGTAATCTCTAGTTCTCCCTTCCATGATAAGCTGTACCTTAGCTCACATTCCCAACATACTGCTTTTGGTGGAGAAGTTGAAATATTTGTTTCTTCCCACTTCCATTTCAAATTTTTCTCTTTATCACCATAATTCAACTGCCTCTCCTCTTTTGTAGTTCATCCAAGTAAAATTTTGAACCAATTCCAGATCGTGGTATTTGTGTGCTATGCTGTAGGCCATGCTCTCTCTCTCATTAAGGAGTTCAGCACCTGGCTCACCGCCTCCCTCTCCTCAACTTATGCCCTGCAAACTTCCTAACCGTCCACATCATCAATCACATTGTTCCGAGGCCTGTTAGCATAAACTAGCAAACTCAAGATGGCCTGCTAGCACAGATTCTTTGATCTTTTTTGCTAAAGGAAAGACAACTTTAAAGGGGTGGAATGTAAGCCAAGCAAGGTGTGATTTTTGTTGTTTTCTTTTTGGATTTCAGTTTCCCAGGCTCGGGCTAAAATGTGAACATCTGAAGGATTGATCTCTTTTGAATTGATATGAATTATGAATCTGATAATTCATAGCTGTGCTTAGCCATGTAGGTTTTGTACCTACTGGTTCTGAGCCAATCAGGGACCAAGTCTTTGTTATATATACTGGGAGGTTGATATTTTGCTTTGAGGGTTTCACTTCTGAGCGGGACCTTTTGATTCCCGGGATGGGACTCTGAGTAGTCATTTGTTAGGAGATGGGGTGGAGGGGATACTTACATATTGCTGGTGCTCCTCCTTCTGGTGGTGCATGTATGTGATTATATTACTTTATTCGGAGAGTAGGAGCTCTGTCTGTTGATCTTTGTGCTAGTTTCTCTGCTTGTATTTTCTCTGTTTGTACTTTCTCCATATTCAGGGTGTTAACCTTTCCCCTGAACTAGTGAATGACTTATACATATATGTTTAATTAAAGAAGGATTGTTAAATCCTTTGAAGTGATCTTTCCTTTATAAAGAAGATCAAACAATCTGTGCTAGCAGGCCATCCTGGGTGTGCTAGGGTGCTTGCTACTACAATTAGTAACCCTCAGTAACTTTCAACCTGATTTAGCTTATATGCCTAGATGGTTTTAGTGGTCTTTGGACACTGTTCATGCTACAGCTTTTTGGAGTCACAGGTGAGAGACAACCAGCTCTCACCAGGGACTCCAAGCTCTATTATAACCTTGTACATGAAAATTTTCCTAATCTCCCCAATAGCTACTGCTTCCCTTCTAACACTACCTTATATTTAACTGTTTTATTATCTTTATATTCATTCCATATGTAGTTATAAATGTCCTTATCTCTCCTGTTAGAATGTAAGTTCTTTATGATTGAGGACCATTTTATTCCTTGTATATGTATTCCCAGTGCCTGGTATATAGCAGGTTGTTAATAAATGCTTTTATATTAATAAAAAGTTGGGTTCACCTTTTTTACATAACTGTTGAACCGTGCAAAACTTGTGAAAATGCTACCAGCTATTAATAAAATTATCATAGTCAATGTAAGATTTACATAGTTTTCCAAACCGTAAATATTTAACGTAGATCCAAGATTCCAAACCAAATAATTAAAATGAATATTTATAACATTGGAATGAATGCAAATAAATTGCTACTTTAAAAAAGAATTAAACACTAAGGAGAAAAAATAGTTATGCTAGTCCCAGAGCATTGATTTTGAAAAAATCAGTTCATCACCAACATGGCATTTATGTTCCATATGCAATTCCCTAATTGGTCTATAATTTGCTTCAGCTATTGATTCTTCTGTTTTAAATTTTTTTTAAAGTCTACCCATGCTACTTCTCACTTCATTAGTAAAAGGAATTTGGCCAGAAACATCTCAATCGTCATTCTTTGAGCCACCTTCTTTCAGATAAGGAATGAGATCCAGTATTGGAGTGAGATCCAGCCCTGCACAAATTCCATTACATTTATCATAGACTAATCTTGGTTTCCATAACAGAATGGAGATTAGCTGTAGATGATCTTGTAGTTTTGCTCATCTTCTGTAGAGTGTTCCCAAGTAGCTAAATGACACCATTCAGCAGCTGCAGGTGCCTTAATAGCTGGAACATCTCCCACTAAGGGTTTCTTGCCAACACAAAGATTCCACGTTCATCCTGAAGTCCTGGGACAGCCCTGGTGAAGGGCTGAGTGGACATCCTAATCTCTAGGTGAAACTTTTTGCTTGTACATTGAGAAGTAGCCTCTGTCTTATATCCAGTGATTCTAGTATGCTTGAGGTTGAAAGCTCTGTTCCAGTCATTAAACTCTTTACCTGGTTTGGTGTTGGCCCATCCACTCAGGCGCAATGACATACACTAGGTGTGCATTCAGAAACTGATCTGGTTCCTTATGACCTCAACTGCTCAATCCCTGATTTTTTTTTTTGCTGTTCTTTTTGCCCACCTAGTGCATGTCCATCTCTCCATTTTGGGTGATCCCATAACTATTAATATGACCCAAGGATTATAATATTTAACATAGGACAGTCCCTTAGATATACTGTCCTAACCCCATTTTGTAAATAAGAAAATGAAGTGGGGGATGATTTACTAAGATGATGCAGCTAGTTAGTACCAAGCAAGATTTGAACTATGAAATTATGACTTCCAATCAAATGATCTTTTCATTCATTGTCACTTTTATATTAAAAAAGAACCGTGAAATGCCTCCATAAGACAATTGGGGTCCAAAGAGAAGCTTACATTCCAATGGAGAGCAATATGACTACATATAGGTATATATAAAACACAAATCATCAAACATTTATTAATTGCTTGCTTTCTGCCAGACGCTATGCCAAGCAGTGGGGACAAAACCCCCAAAAGCAGAATAAGAGCAATCTTGTGGGAAAAGGCAGTAATAGCTAAGGGAACCAGAAAAGTCCTCGTGCAAAAAAGTTGACTTTAGCTTAACTTTTAAACGCCATATTGATTCTAGCATAGGATACAACTCTTAAACTGGGGTGTTACATTTTTTGCATCATGGTCCCCCTTAGACAGTCTGATGAAACCAAAGATCCCTTCTCAGAATAAAGTTTGTTACCTATATTCAGAGTTGAAGGAAATGCTAAATTTAACATAGATATTAGTGAAGATAAGGATGTACTTTTTTCCCCATCCCAAGTTCACAGATGGCCTTGAAGTCTCTACATGAACAACAGGTTAAGAGTCCATGCTCTAAAATGAGATTTTACACACACACACACACACAAACACACACACATTCATTGAAATAACACTGATTTACAGATACAGAACTGCCTTGTCCCGGTTCTTGCATAGCAGTAGCTTACAGTTTTTGAAAGTTTAGCATGACATATTGAATGTAATCCCCACAACAACATCCTGAGGTAATTAGTATGATAAAGGGTTTTCTTCTTTTTTTGGTGAACTTTTAGGATTTTGGGAATAGAGTGGGACTAAATATGGTGACAGTATTGGTGGCAGAGTGGATATAGTGTCGAGCTTGGAATCAGAAAAACTCATCTTCTTGTGTTCAAATTTGGTCTCAAAAACTTGCTAACTGTATGACCCTGGGAAATTCAATTAACCTTCTTCGCCTCATTCTTCACCTGTAAAATAAGGTGGAGGAGGAAAAAGGAAACCATTCCACTCTGTCTGCAAAGAAGACCCCAAATGGGGTCACAAAGATGTGGACATGATAGAAATAACTGCAACAATAACGATAAGAAATGGGTGAACTTAGGCAAAATGTAGTCCAGTGAATTTGAGCTCTATCTCGGGCAGAATTTTAGAACTCATTATTAAGTACAATTTATGGACAATTGGAAAAGGAAGCAGTGATCACAAAACCAGTATGTTTCAGTAAGAACAAGCAGTCTTTTGACAGTTGTTAGACTCATAAATGAGGGGAAGTTTTTAAACATTCTGGGCCTAAATTTCAGCAAGGCATTTGATGATGCTTCTTGCTGTTTTTGTGGACAAAAGAGACATGTTAGAGGATGAGAAATTTTGGTGGATTCAAAACTGGTTAATGATGAGACCCTAAAAGTAGTCATTAATGAGTTACCATTGGTCTGGGAAGATGTCTTTAGTAGTGTGACCTGCAGGATCTGTCTGTGGTCTTGTGCAATTCAACAGTTTAGCCGCTGAATTCAAGATTAAAGGCAGTAGAAGATAGGCTTATCATATTTGCAGATGACTCAGCACTGGGAAGGATAACTAACACATTGAATTATAGTTAGAATCCAAAAATATCATGTGCCAGAATGATAGGCCAAACTGAAGGAGACAAATATTACAAGGATAAATGTGAAATTCTGTATTGGGGTTCAAAGAAACAGCTTTCCAGGGGACATGCAGGTAGACAACAATTTACATGAACAGGATCTGGGGGTTTGAATAAATTTTAACCTCAATATGAGTCAAGAGTATGGTGCTTCAGTCAAAAGAGCTAATATCCTACACTACAGGGAGAAAGGGTTACATTATTATTCCTTGAAAGATACAGTAGATATAATCTTGTTCAAAGACCTTCTGATCTTATGATCAGAATTATAAAACATGGAGATATATTCTCACCAAAAGTGTTTGCCATTGTGATGGATGATATCCAATATGATTCCAAGTTGAAGAAGGATCCCTGGTGGGTGGTGAGGTCCTTTACAAATTGCATTGTACATTAAACTGCAGAATATTGAAAAACCTCCTGAAAGAGATCAATAATCCCTCAAAAGAGTTTGGTTTAATGGTCCACTCAGGAAAGGTCAAATGAGTAAAGAATGGCAATTGTGAAAATCGTAATATGCATACATTTGGGAGGAACGATAACCTATAGCACTTGTCCATCATTATGTATACCTGGGACAGATAGCACAAATGGACGATGACTTGGGATCAAAATGAAGCAGGATTTGGAGAGCAGATTGGATTGCCTTCAGGAAATTGCAGAGTTCCTTTAATAATGTCAGTTTTCCTGTGGAAACAAAGGTCCATCTTTTAAGATCAATATTCTATTCATGTTGCTAGATAATGGAGTGGAATAGTATAAAATATTTTTTTTAAATCTCCCACAGAGGACAATGGAGAGAAGTGTGGCAGGGATGAGCAGGTTGCAATATATAATCGATGAAAAAAAACTTGAAGAGTAAAAGATGTCACCAGGGAGTTGTATGGTAGAAGAGATAGGTTGATTTCATGGTGAGGGTAAGGGATAATAGTTGAATAGTCCAAATGTTCCAGTGGTATTGTCATTATGTTAGACAAAAGCACGGAAGGCCTTCAGTGTATTGCATAGAATTCTTATGGAAAATTTATGGGAAGACATGGATGGATTATGTCTTCATTGCTAGAAGGAATGTCCAAATCAATGATATCAGAGATCCATCAGTTTCCAAAATGAGGGAGACCATAGTTCTCCTCTGTTTTGTTCTGGCCAGAACACATACGGAATATCATATTTCTTTCCGGCTGCTATATTTTAGGAAGTACAATGGTAACTTGGAGTATATCATCAAAAGCTTCACCAAGATCTTGAGAGGACTAGAGACCCTGACATGTAAAAATCAACTTGGAGAAGAAAATGGTTGACAATGCTTGTGAGGAGTAGGGAGGAGTAGGAGTGTTAAGGATGTTTCTTCAGAGAACCACAAGTTATTTCACCATTTATAGACTCAGTTTTCTCTTCAGTAAAATCACAGGCATTTGAAGGAAGACCAAATAACTTCTAAATTCCCTTTCACCTCTAATTCATGTGTCAAAATTAGTACTTGGGGGCCATTTATGTGTATACACTAACTAGTACAACAAATCATTTATGAACACAGGGCAAATTGAAGGAAGAGTGCCTGTGGCATCAACTGTAACCTGAGTGTAGCTTATAGAATTGTCAAGGCCAAATTTAGTGGTGGAGTGGGTGGGGGGAAGGAACAGCAGAGGCCTGAACATAGAAGGCTACTACAAAGCAGGTAGGGAGGAGGAGTAGTTGAGGGTAGGGCTAGGATGGGTAGGAGCTCAATACAGTTTGGGAGGGAGGAAGTGCCATCTGGAAGCTTCCTATTTTAGCTAATTATTCTTGCTAACTAAGTGCTAAGCTTTGTTGTATCTATGCTGCTGCAGGACTGCAAGTGCTGTCAGCACCCTCTAAATTTGGCACCCTGGGGCAAAGATGAGTCACCCCTCCCTATTTATGGCTATGCTGGAACCCATGTCTCAAAAAAATTTTTTTTAAGTGATTATAAATTCTTCCCCCACCCTCAGTAGCTTTATGTTTCACAGCTGTGCCTTCTTTTCTCCTGTATTATTTTTCAGATGTTTAAGCACCAAAGGGAGACAGAAGGCAAAGTGGAAAAGTCTCAGGGCTATTGTAAAGGACAACTTTGACAAGTCAAGCTGTTACTTCTGCTTTCTTGGTTTCTGTAGATCTCCTAGCTCCTTAATTCTTTGTTTAGCCTTTAGAACAACTACCTTCTTTTGCTTCTTCAATTCCTATGAATTTCTTGGCCAATAAATATTTGCTTCAGAATCCTCCAAAACGTTGAAGCTTTTTTATGCCCTTTTCCCACTTATGGAAAAAGATTATATTCTGTATGGTATGTGCCTAATAAAGATTTTGGGAGTAAAGATTTTTTAGTGAATTTCTGTGGTATAGTGAATACATCATTGGACTAGGAGTAAGGAGACCTAAATTTTAGTCTAGGCTCTACAACTAACTAGTGGGCAAGTCACTTAACCAATCCAGACCTCAGTTTGGTTAGATTAAATGATGTGTAAAGTTCTTTCCAGTTATAACATTTCACAACTTATTCAGTATATCAAAAATCTTACCTTGCTTTGTGTCATCTTGATCCTTGTTTATCTACAAAACTTTTGAACTTCTGAAGATCAAAGAATTTACAGATAGAAACCATCTATTTAATCAGTCAATAAGCATTTATTAAATTCTTGCTGTATGCCAGGTAATGTGGAAAGCACTGGAGATACAAAGAAAAAAGCATTGCCCCTGCCATCAAAGATGTTACATTCTAATGAATCGTTGCTGTATAAATAACTCAATGCATACAAGATATTTAGAAAGTAAATGGAAGGTGACTGCAGATACAAATACTCTGGTAGCTAGAGGGACTAGTACAGGCCTGAAAAGGTGGCATTTCAGCTTAGTCTTGCAAAAAGCTAGGGAAATTAAGAGGTAGAGGTGAAGGAGAAGGAGAATTCAAAGTATGGGAGACATCTGGCATCAAGGCATGAAGAGAGAAGATGAAATGTGTTTGAGGAGCAGCAAGTAAGCTAGGGCTTACTGTGAAGCAAGTGAAATAAAGAAATAGTAGGGATGATTAGCTGGAAAAATAATGAAAGAGGAACTGTAGGTCACAGTGAAGATGCAGATTAGGTTTAAGAATGAAGGACAAAAGGTGGAGCCTAGATGGCAAAATAGACACAGCAACTGAGCCAAACTTTCTTAATATCACTCCCCCTCTGCAATTTTTTTTGAAATAGCTCTTCATATTGAATTCTGAAGTAAAAGAACCAATATAAGATCAAGGTGAGACATTTTTCCTGCCCAAGACAACTTAAGAGATCAACAGGGAATATTTGTGACTCAAAGATGGGGCCCAGCCTGGAGCAAGTGGTGGTTCTTGGAGATGGCTGCAATAGTGGTAGTAGCAGCATTTAGAGCTCTCAAGACAGCTCAAGATACTAAGGGATCTGGAAACTGGTCAGAAAGAGATTATAGGAGATCCTGTGGGGACACTGGGCACAGAACCCTATTGCTTTGTCCATACACAGTATCAGGTTGTAGTTCCGAGGCCAAGATGAACATTAGTTTTGCAGCTGCAGGGGATGAGGGATCCTGGTCACAATTCCAGGGCCAAGAAGAGAACTAGCGCTTGTACTTGCAGAGGAACAGGGTCCCTTCCTGGTTAAAGAGCAGAACACAGACAAGGAGAGAAGGGATTGCACCTCTCCTGAGATTATACCACTTTGGAAGCACAGAAAACTTGCAGACCCTCAGAACTAGCTCTGAAAACAGCAGCATGAAAAAACCTGAAGCTTGGAATAGTGTACCACCACCTCCAGTTCAGCAGAGTACAACTTTACCATAAAATTCAAGATCAAGAAATAGGCTGGAAAAAATGAGCAAATTAAAAAAAGAACTTGATGGTAAAAAGTAATTGTCGTGTCAAGGAAGACAAAGACACAAAATTGAGAAGACATCAACGTGAAAACAGCTACAAGCAAAACCTAAAGGAAAGAAAAATGCAAATTGGACTCAAGGCCAACAAGAATGTCTGGAAGAGTTTTATGTTATTTTATTTTTTTAAAGAGAGAGATGAATGATAGAAGAAAAAATTGGAAAGGAATGAGAATGATGCAAGAAAATTACAAAAACAGAATTAACAGTGCAATAAAAGAGGCATAAAAAATAATGAAAATGATAACATTATAAAAAACAGAATTAACCAAATAGAAAAAGAAGCACAAAAATTCAATGAAGAAAACAATTTTTAAAAAATAAGAACTGGGAAAAGTAAAGCCAATGACACCACAAGATATGAAGAAACAATAAAACACAGCAAAAAAAAGAATAAAAAAATAGAAGAAAGTGTGAAATACCTTTTGGAAAAACAACTGACCTGGAAAATAGAGTGAGAAAAAATATTAAGAATTATTGGATTATTTGAGAGGCATGACAAAAAAGAGCCTCGACATCATGTTTCAGGAAATTATAAAGAAAAATTTCCCTGATATTCTAGAACCAGAAAGTAAAATAGAAATGGAAAACAACTGATCATCTCCTGAAAAAAAATTCTGGAATGGATCTTTTAGATGTCTACTTCTACTGATTAGAGAAATGCAAGTTAAAACAACTCTGAGGTACTACTTTACACGACAAGATTGGCTAACATGGCATTTAACATGGATAAATGCTGGAAGGAATGTGGAAAAATAGGGACACTAGTGTATGGTTGGAAAAAAATGTGAGCTGGTCCAACCATTCAGAACTATTCTCAAAGTGCTATGAAACTGAACATACTTTATGACTTTGAAACCCATTACAAGCTCTGTTTCCAAAAGGATCAAAGAAAAAGGAAAATGACCTATATGTGCAAAAATATTTATAGCAGCTCTTTTTGTGGTGGCAAAGAATGGGAGATTGAGGCTAGTCCCATCAATTGGGGAGTCATGGAACAGTCTGTGGCATATACTTGTGATAGTATACTATTGTGTTATAAAAACCATTGGGGGAGGGGGGATGGTTTCAGAAGAACCTGGGAAGACATAGAAAACTTATGCAGATGTGAAATGAGCAGAATCAAGAGATCATTGTGCACTTTAACAGCAATATTGTAATAATGATCAACTGTGAAAAACCACTTCTCTGTTCAAGAAAATGATCCAAGAAAATTCTGATGGATTCATGATGAAAAAATGCTGTCCACCCCCAAAGAAAGAATTCTGAATACAAATTGAAGTGTGTGTGTGTGTGTATAATTGATCTATCTATCTGTCTGTCTATCTGTCTGTCTATCTATGTCTGTCTATCTGTCTATGTTATGTTATATATATCATATATAAAGTGTTTATATATCACTTTCTATATTTTTCTTGCTTTTGCACCATGGCTAATATGGAAATAAGTTTTGTATGATTTCACACGTACAACTGTTATCATATTACTTACCTTCTCAATGGGTGGGAGAGGAACTAGAAGAAAGGAGAGAATTTGGGATTCAAATTTATTTTAAAAGATTGTTAAAAATAAATAATAAATAAACAAAAAGAGAGTGAGACAAAGGGAGAGATGAAGGAACAGGAAAGAATGATGAAAGAGGGAACTTTCAGAGTTCAGAATCATGGAGGTGGCATAATTATTGGAGATGCTGAGGTCAAACAATAGAAATGGGTCTCAATGGTTGACTGCACATGTAGGTAATAGAACTTAAGAACATTAATAAACTTAAGGAGGTAAATTTAAGTTGGATGTTTGAGGGAACATCTACATATATATTGATGTGGCAGTAGGGAGCAACGACCATGGTAATTCCCTTTCCTGGCCCAATATGTCAGAAGAGATGTGAGTGGGAGAAATCAGTACTGGAGAGAGTGTCCATAAATATAGTATCTTTTGGAGAAAGTCAGGTTTCTGCAAATGGAAAGATGGAAAAAATATGAATAGAAGAGAATGAAGGAAAATTTGTCGGTATTCCAGAAAGGGTTTTAGAGTGCACAATGGGAAGAAGAGGCAGAGTAAGAAATAGACTGGAGAGTATAATATTGAGCTGTGTGGGGACAGGGAATCTGGAGGGAGAAAGCAGAAGAATGCCCTGGGACATACACACCTGAAGATATTGGACAGCTAATGGGTAGATGCAGGAGGAGGCAGAGAAAAGAAAGTTTCTTGGGAAAAAGGAAGATTGCAAGGCATTAGAGAAATTGTTGAAGCAGCCACTTCATCTTCTTTAGCACTTAGGATAAACATTTTTTGAAGTTTTAGGAATTCCTGACATTACATTAATATGTTCTTCTAAATCAAGGTTCTTGATGTATGTGTGTGTGTGTGTGTGTATTTGTGAGATGGAATCTTTTGGTAATCTGACAGAGCCTATGGATCTTTTCTCAAAAGTTTTTGAATTTTTAAAACTAAGATACAAGGGATTACAAAGGAAATGAACTATATTAACTTTTCTTGTTAAACTGAGCATATATATACATATATATGTATGCATGTATGTGTGTGTGTATATATATATATATATATATATATATATATATATATATAGAGAGAGAGAGAGAGAGAGAGAGAGAGAGAGAGAGAGAGAGAAAGAGAGAGAGAGATCTGTTCTTTAGGTTTTTTAAAAATAATTTCTTCTCTGGTGAGTATTGGGAGGGACATATAGATAAAAAATAATTGTTATACAAAAATAAAAGTAATAAACAAGAATATAATCACCAAAATATTTAAAAGCAAAACAAGTTCACAGAGCCAAAGTTGAGAACCCCAGGTAAATCATACGGCATTACTCATACATCACCACAGACACACGAAGAAGGGAAAGCATGCTTATTTTTTCCCCTCTATTGCCTTTGAAGCTTTCTCTAAGACTAGTGGTGGACATCTTTCTTGAAATTGTGATGGGGATGTTACTCCTAGTGTACCCAGTCTGTAATATTGCTCCTCAAATTAGGCGATTTTAGGGGTTTTAGTTGGTTGGGGATGGGTAGAAGGGAATGTAGATAGTCACAAAGCAGCTGTAATGATGTCAAGGTTATGATGAAGTCTGTTAGTGGGGTAAGGATATATAAGTATAGATAGTTCATGGTCTGAGTGAACTCTTGTCAAATGCCAGAAGCAGGGCTTCTAGAGACCTAGAGTCTTAGCAGTCAGAAAGAGATCTTGTCACTAGTCGCTTCAACGACTGCTTAAGAGCTTTTTATTCTGGGATAGCTGAGGCTTAACTGAGGACTACATTCCTCTCTTGAAAGGTCATCTCTTTTACATTTAAAAGTCCTTTCTTTTCTTTGACCTAAAAACTCTGCTGGCTAAACTACTCTACAGGTGGATACAGACACAGAAGATATCCTTGGGATGGTTTGAGATTTTCTAATGTCAATCAACAGATATTTATTGAACACTTATTATGTGTCAGTTATTATGCTAAGGGTTCCAAAGACAAAAATAAAATGATTCCTGTTTTAAGAAGCTTACGTTTAACTGGATAAGATAGCATATATACATGTAAGTATAAAATATATAAACAATAAGCAGATCATTTTTATGGTGAGTAGATTACTAATCCTTGAGGATAATAGCAGGGGTGGTGGTGGTGGAAATCAGGAAATTCCTAATTTCAGAAGTGGAGCTACCAATGGAATTATAATTTGGGTTCTAGGCCTTCTCTTGATTAGTATTATCTTCCTGTAAACAAACACTGATGGAAGGGAGCCTGCATCAGAAAGGAAAATATTCCAGAACGTAGGCTGGACAATTGTAGAATGGATCACAGAAATATGAGTTGGACAATAGTAGTAGTAGCAATGGCAGTGGTGGTGATGATGGTGATGGTAGTAGCAACAACAGTAGCTTCAGAAATTCACTTTTGTGTAGCACTCTTAAGTTTTTGAAAGTGTTTTCCTTATAGCAATCCAATGACACAGATAGAACAAGTATTATTACCATTATACAGATTAGGAAACTGAGGCTCAGATTAAGTGACTCATACATGGTCACAAGAGGCAGCTAGGTGGCTGAGGGGATAGAGATCTAGGCCTTGAGTCAGGAAGATCTAAGTTCAAATGTAGCCTCAGATACAGTGTGACTCTGGACAAGTCACTTAACCTCTATTTGCCTTAATCCATTGAAGAAGGAAATGCAAACCATTCCGATAACTTTGCCAAGAAATCCCTATGGACAGTATTAGAATGCTATGGTCCACCAGGTTCATGAAGAGTCTGAAAAATAACATCACATGGTCATAAAGCTAATAAAGGTTCAATACAGATTTGAACCCATTTCCCCTGACTTCAGATCTAGCATTCTTTTCATTTTGAATGGTGATCCTTTCAGAGGTATCCCAGGCAGAATGATGCTACGAAGTGTTCTTGCTCATCTTTAGGAAAGGTGGGAAGCAATATGTTTTCACATTTGTCTATAATCATCCCATTAATTCTAGAGTACTAGATAAAAATTTTGGAGAAAAGTTTATTACTAATCCTTCACATAGTGAAAACAAGAATTAAACATATTCAACTGGCCTTACAGTTTTAAACTCACTTGCAATGAACTCCTAGGAAAGGGCTTTCCAGCCTAGGGTTCTGCCTAAGGCATCTTTGATCTTATTATTCCTCAGGCTATATACATCAGAGTTCAGCAAGGGCATGATGACAGTGTAAGTCACTGAGATAAGTTTGTCTTCCAGGGAATTCTGGGACTTGGGCTTGGATAGACAAAGGAAGTACAACTAGTGGACAATGATTATAGTGGGGTGAGAGGCACAGATAGCAAAAGCTTTCAGTTATACCTCAGCAGAGGCAACTTGAGGATGGAGGAAAAAACTGAGGACATAAAAGATGAAGACCAGGACCATGGACAGCATATTAACCCCCAAACTGATGATTAAGGTGACAAACTCTTTAATAGTTGTGCCTGCGCAGGAAGTTTCAGCAGTGGGCGGATATCACAAAAGAAATGGGAGATGATGCTAACATCACAGAAAGACAGGCTGAACACAGATAGTACATGAATGATGACTGTGCCAAGGCCAATGCTCTATGACCCACATACTAGCTGAGCACATGCTATCTTTCCCATGATGACTAAGTACCTTAGGGAGTTGCAGATGACTACATAGTGTTTATAGTGCATGGCTGTGAGAAAGAAGCAATTGTTGACACCAAAGGTAAAGTAGAAGGGCTGTGTGGCACAACTTGGGATGATAATAGGTTGGTATGGGTGCAAGAATCCACTCAGCATGTGAGGTATAATCCATAGTATAGCAGGTCTCTGAAATAGATAATACACTTAAGAAGTACATGGGGGTACGAAGTTGTCAATTGAGGGTGATGAGAGTGTGAAGATGAGAGAATTGCTGGCCAAGGTCAGTAGGTATAGGGTGAAGAAAATCACAAAAAGGATGAGTCAGTACTTCCATCCAAAGCTAGAGATGCTTTATCATCTTGAAGTAGCAACAGATGTAACAAGTAAAATAAGAATTCCGCAACAAATAAAAGGGGAAAGGAAACATGATTTTTGCAAATGAAATCCCACAGAAAAGCTTGACAGCAGATGAGAGAAATCAACAAACAAAAAAGAGACCATAATAAAATAAATAGCATGGAGTTTGAGAATGTGAAATGAATAATCCAGAATAAAAAAAAATCTGAAATAACTAGGCCACCTAAAAAAAAGCATGGGACAATGGCTAGAATATCAACAGTAGGTCAGAAGCTTCATTCAACAAGTAAAAGAGCTGATTAAGGAGGGAAATTTGCTTAAATAAGAAACTGAAAGACAAAAAAGTAGCAGGCTCAGAATATATGATGAAAAATCATACCAAAGCATTGAATACTAAGAAAAACAGAACAACAGGATGCAAAAATGTCAAAAGGAATGATGAATTTAAAGCCAAATCAAAAGATCGGAAAAATCACTTAAGATTTCTATAGATTGAAGCAAACCTAGAAGATTCAGCTTAGTGAGAAATAGAATTATTGACCTCCAGGAAAACAAAACAAAACAAAAGAACATGGAAAAAATAGTTTGAAATTCTTATTTCAGGAAAGTACACAAGAAAATTAACTGGAAGATGTTTTTTTAAATTTTTTTTAAGCAAGAAAACTACAGATTGCTAGGGAGGAAACAATTGCTAAGTTACCCACAAATGTAGTCACCCAGTTCCAGAGTTTTAATTTTAATAAAGGAATCTTTGGACAATCCAGGAGATTTAATTTTACATTTCATTACATTACACTTCTTCTGTAGAAGTACTCATTGATGACAAGAAATGAAAGAAAGTACTAAAATGTTATATACTAAAAAGAACTGTATTTCAGCTTGCAATTTAAAATAAGATAACTTTTTGTTAAAAAAAGGATTGTAACCATATTCTCAGTTATTATGCAACAACAATCTAAGATCAGAGACTGTTTGGGACTTAGAAATAAAATCATGAAGAAAAAGAAGCTTAATAAAGATGAACTAGTATTTTCTTATAAGGATTCAATATTCAAGAAATTTAGCACATTAATACAAATATATACTAGCAAGAACCATTCCTTAAATGGATGAGTTGCCAAAGGATAATAACAATCCTCAAATAAAAACTTGCAAACTAGCAATAATCATATGAAAGACTGATCTGGAAGGAAAATGCAAATCAAAATAACTCTGAAGTTTCACTTTACCCCAGAAAATTTACAAAGATGGAAAAAAAATAAAAATAGCAAATGTTGTAAGGGATATGAGCAGACAGGCATACTAATATGCTACTGGTGCAACTATGAATTGGTCCAAACATTCTGGAAAATAATTTGAAATTGTGCTAATAAAAGATGTCTTAAGTATCCATACATCCTGGGCCATCTCCAGTCATCCTGATGAGTATAAGGCCACTGCACCCAGATGGCTCAGGAGAAGAAAGTGAGGTTGGTGACCTTGCATAGCCCTCCCTCATTGAAATCAAAGTTACCTGCAAGTCATGTCATCATCTTGATGTCACGGTCCTGTTCAAGAACGAAGGACAAACACAAGCTTCGTCAATAACAACAACTAAGTATATACTCCAAGGAGGTGAAGAATAAAATGAAAGGACTCATATAAACTGAAATATTCTTAGCAGCATTCTTTTTTTGTGCTAGAAAAGGATAGAATTGAAAGTAAAATAGATGCCCATGAATTGGGGAATGGTTAAACAAACTATGGTACATGAATGTAATGTAATATTACCACACAGTAAGAAATTACAAATATGAATTATTCAAGGAAGCATGAAAACTCTTATTTGACTGAGTCTAGAATAATTCATAACCAGAAAACCAATATAAAAAATGACCATGGTGATATAAATTAAAAATAATAATAAAATGAAACTAAATACCATGGAATGATAATGACCAAACTTAGTCCAAGAGAATGGTTGATAAAATGTACTTCACTCCTTCATTGTGGAGATTGGGAAGTATGCATGTAAAATGTTGCAAATATTATTAAATATGCCAAACATACTATAAAAGTTTTGGAAACACTAGCATATACATATCCAAAGATATTAAATCTTTTTTTCTGCTGGGGTAAGATATTTTTGTATAGTATAAGAGGATAGATGAAAACTCATATTCAAAGTTGCATAGAGGAGGCAAGACTATGGATCCTTAGAAATTTCACCTTATCTAGGGGTCATTGGAAAAAAGAAAGAATACCTATGAGCTAATCTCATGGAAGATAATTGGACAGAGTGTCATAAAGACAAGAAGGAACAAAAAGGGATTAAATGAACTAGTGTTTTAAAAATTGTGGTACCATGAGTGACGATCATTCAAAGAGTGGGACATCAAGGAGGGGGCAGGATATTGAACCTCATTTTTGTCTGGATTAGCAATATGTATTATGAATAAATCAGTAAAAGTAGAATTAAAGCATCTGGAATTGAGCTGGACAGAGGAGAAAGAGCTGGGATGTGTAAGAGGGATATGGGGATCAAATTGTTTCAAAGGAAAAAAAACTATAAATATTTTGTTTTTTTTTTAAAAAGACAAAAGGGAAATATTTAAGGATTTGGGTTTGTAGAAGGAGGAAAATGTGTCTGGTATGGAAAGAAATTAAGTTGTTTCTAGGAAAAAAACTGTTTACTGCTCATCCTGACTTTTTGAAAACTAAACTAACAATTTGATGGAAGGAGAAACAAATAATAATATTAATCTTGAATTTGAATGTAAAGAAACTAAAATCATCCATAAAATAGAAGAAATTTGTAAAATGAATTGGGAAACATGACCTAACAATTTTCTTAATCAAAATTAAGAAAAAAACATTTTAAACAAAAAGACACATACAGAATTAAAGTAAGGGTCAAGAAATAAAAAATGATATGTTTCAACTGAATGCAAAAATGGAGAAGTTGCAATCATGATTTCGGATAAAGTAACATTAATATTGATACCACTAAGAGAGATAAGTAGGGAAACCATATCATGTTTAAAGGTGCCTATACATACATATATATATGTACATATATAATATGTATGTGTACATATATACATATATATATATATATATATATAATACACACACACATATTTTTTTAACCAGACCTGTGATTTCATAAGTGTAGGGAGTTCTTGGTAATGAAATTCTTTTAACAATGCAGACCCAGCATTTTCTTTGCAACTGATAATCTAAGAGAGGTACCTAGGACACTGGGAAGTTGAATAATTGGCTCAGAGGCAAACAGCCAGTACGTAGCAGAGGCCTTGAATCCAGGTTTTTATGATTTTTAAGGCCAGTTCTAAATCCACCCCACAATGTTACCTCTCTAATGAAATAATATTCCTCTTAAATATATATATGCACACATTTTACATATGAATAGAATCACCTCTAAATAGCTAAAGGAAAAACTACCTGAAATACAAAAAGTCCTAGAGAGTATTATAGTAATTGTAGGTGATTTTTTACATGCTTCAGAATTTGTCATATTTAGCATAAAGACAAATCAAAAGGAAATTAAGGTTCTGAAGACAGCCTTGGGAAAACTAACTTTGATAGGCCTTTGATGATTATGGTGATCTTAGAGAACTCTTATTTGTTAGCAGCATATGAAACAATTAATATTTATATAGTTTTTTAAGGTTTACAAAGCTATTATATATTAATTATTTTATTTTATGAATTTTTTCTTCCAGCCATATTCCGTATTTTATCATGAACACCTTTTAAAAATAGGTCAAGTTGTAGTTGTTTTAAGTGTGCTATACCTTCTAAATTTTTTTTTATTCTTCCACTTTTGTATTATTTAGACATTTGCTTTAAAAAGTTCTCGTTCTACCTGCGCACAAGATATGCAACTAATTCAAGAATATCAGCAATGTGTTGTTTCCTAAGTATTAAAACAATGATAATAAAATAACAGCTAAAATTTGTGTAAAGCTTTAAAGTTTATAAAGAGATTTACAAATACTATCTCATTCAATCCCAACAACTTTAAGAGGTATGTGCCCATCATCCTTATTTTACAGATAAGGAAACTGAGACAGTCAAAGTTTCAATGATTTGCCCAGGGTCATAGAGCTAGTAAATGTCCGAGGTTGGATTTGAGTTCTTACTAATTCCAAGTTCAACCCACTATACCACTGTGTTAAAAAAATAAAAAAGAAAACACCCCAAAATTTACTACATTTTATGGCCTGAACGAGAAGGGACCTCAGAATTTATTTAGTCCAAACTTTTCTCTTGCAAATAAAATGACAGGCTCACACAAGTATAAGTTTCAGGGATAGGATTTTAATCTCTGCCCTTTAACTCTGGATAAACTTTTTCCCCCCACTGTATAAACCCAGGAAAACAAATGAATTGGGAATAGGATTTCCCCCTCA
Organism: Bettongia penicillata ogilbyi; assembly: GCA_023548195.1. NCBI lineage: Eukaryota > Metazoa > Chordata > Mammalia > Diprotodontia > Potoroidae > Bettongia > Bettongia penicillata. The sequence goes on from JAJHZJ010000630.1 coordinate 1,841,765, forward strand.
ACTGCTAGGAAAATTTGAAAGCAGTTTATTAGAAAACAATATTTAGAAGTAAATATTTTCCTATATATAATAATAAAACAAGTGACTAAATAATCTAAATATTTAAAAATTACACTATTAAAACAAAGGGGAATGGAAGCTTGTTTTTAAAAGCTGTAGATATTGAAAAAAAGTAGTAACCAGGTACAAGATAAAAGTTTTTTAAGGAAATTAAAAAAAATCAATTTTGATTATGTCAAAATTTTTAAAAAGCTATATGGAAGCAAAACTAATGTAATTAAAATAAAAGGTAAGAATGGAGAACAAACCCAGGTGCTATTTATATTAGATAAAACATGACATCCAAAATTTATAAAGAATTTACACTACTTTCATATATTAATATATGAGATTAATCTAAATGTTTAAAGTACTAATATCCTTTAATAGTTCTCTTTTCTCCATTTTCTTTTCATTCTGAATTTTAAAAACACCAATTAAAATGAGTAATTACATATACAATAAATAGGGATTATATATGAAACTATAAAATCCTATTATGTAAAGCTTGCATTTCCTTTCTACTATTATAATAAATTCAACACATATCTTTCAAAGCTTTCTTGCTTATCTGGGATTTCTTTTTCTCTCTTTTAATTTTTTTGGGTGATCCTATTTCTTAGTCCTATTCTCCCTTCTATCCTATCCCTCAAAAGAAAAAAAGAAAAAAAAAGAAAAATCCTTGTAGTAAATATATGTAGTCGAAGAAAACACATTCCCACACTGATCATGTGCAAGAAAGTTTTTTAAAAAGTTTGTAAACTACAAACAGGCATCTTAAATACATGTAAGAAATTATTAGAGATCTAAGAAATGTAAATTAAATACTTCTTGAGATATAGCCTCACATCCATCCAAATGGCAAAGATTTAGTTTTGAAGCATCTGTGAAAGGTCAGGTACACTAATTTATTGCTTCATATCAGTAATGATAAAAGGAATATAAAACTACTTTTGAGGTTTCCCTTTATCCCCACTGAATTGACAGACATTATAAAACATAGAAATATTCAATGCTGAAGGAGCTACAGGAAGACAGGCATGCTGATATGCTGTTGGTAAAGCTGAGAATTCATCCTGCCATTTTGAAAAATGGATTGGAATTATGAAAAATGTTTCTATATTGCTTATACCCTTTGATCCAGGTATCCTACTACTATGTTTCTTTCCCACCAAGTTCAATGTCAGCAAGAATGGACTCATACATATAGAAATACTCATAGCAGCAAAATCTGTAAATAAATTGTATTTTATATTTAAAAATGGCTAAACAAATTATACATGAATATAATGGAATATATTGTCACATAGGTGATGGCTACATAAAATCAAGAGAAATGTAGAAAGACTCATTTGTAAGATTAAAAGAGAAGTAGAATAAAATATTCAAAATAACTAAGAAAATGTAAATAAAAAAAATAAGAATGAAATTCAGAACAAATGCAACAAAACTCAGAGCAGATCATTAAAGCTAACACGCATATCCTTCGTCTCTAATAAGAGCTGGTAAAATACAAAGGTAGAAAGTACCAGTTACTATCAGCGGAAATAGATGTATCAGGCAATTTTCCTGCACTGTTTTGGGGGAGTATAATTCATGGAGTGGTGGTATGGGAAAGATTTTTTTTTATAGCGTCAAAGCAAAATATATCCCTTTGCTTTTAAGAAGTGGCAGAAGGAAAAGATAGTGGAATTCCACAGGGAGAGCGTCATGTGATATCATATAATTATAGAAACTCCATTTCTCTCACCTTCAATGTCACTTACACCCTGCTCAGCAGGATTGACATTCAATCAGAAGGCTGGAGAGAAACGTTAGAAAGATGCTTAATGAGGAAGATGGATGAAGTAGCCACTCCCCTTGCTCATCTTCAGACATAGCCCAGAGTGTCAGTGTCTAAGGAAACCTGTGTGGATGGAAAAGAAATTCAGAAGAGAATACACAGCTGGCCAGGACTAGAAGAGAGAATAACAATAGGTTCTCCATATGTTTTTAAGCCCCGGCCTCTGAAAATACATTCTTTTACATTTTGAGAGCCAGAGCCATTTTTTGAAGCACTCAGGGAGGAGCCTTTTTGTCTTGCCCAGGACCCTGGAGTCACTTTCCCTCAAGATACCTGGCCCATCCCTGTGGATTCAAATAACAGGATGCTTTGAGACTTTGTTGAAAATGGGTCTCATTTCTTGATCCTAAAGAGAATACTTTGGGAAATGGGGGTTGTCTCTAAATCCTAGGCTAGAATTCTGAAGGGGCTGGGAATTGCACGATGGGTGAGAACTGTTTTCCCCTTAAAAACAAAGCTATCAACTTCAGGTCATGGTTCCCTGATTTGTTGCACTAATAAGAGATCACCTGAACACAGAGAAAGGTCCTTTGTTGAGCAGAAGGAGAGCTTTAGATCCCAAACAAATGTTTAGCATAGAGCAATAGGTCCACAGCCAAAGCACTGAATAGACAATGATGACCTGGTCATGATCCAGCAGCATCAGCACCAGTTGCTGATGGAAAGCTAGATACTATGTATTTTTTTTTTTTATTTAGCTTTTTACATTCATTTTCACAAATTTTTGGGTTCCAAATTTTCTCCCCTTTTCTCCCCTCCCCTCACCCCAATACCCCAAGCAATCTAATTTTCCCTATCTCCAATCTGTCCTCTCTTCTGTCATCCCTCCCTTCCCTTGTCTCCATCTTCTCTTTTCTCCTGTAGGGCCAGATGACTTTCTATTCCTCATTAACTGTATGTCTTCTTTCCTAGTTGCAACAACAATACTAAACAATTGTTCCTAAAACTTTGAGTTCCAAATTCTCCCCATCCTTCCCTCCCCACCCATTCCCTTTGGTACGGCAGGCAATTCATTATAGGCCATATCTGTGTAGCTTTGCAAATGACCTTCCTGATAGTCGTGTTGTGTAAGACTAACTGAATTGCCATCCCTCCTAACCTGCCCCTCATTGTTTCTCTTCTGTCTTTTGATCCTGTCCCTCCCCAAGTGTTGACTTTCAATTACTCCCTCCTCCCTTTGCCCTCCCTTCCATCATCCCCCCCCAATATCTCCTTCTCCCCCGCTTTCTTATACTGTAAGATAGGTTTACATACCAAAATGAGTGTGCATTTCACTCCTTCATTTAGTCAAATGTGATGAGGGTAAACTTCTTGTTTGTTTTTTTTTTTTTTCCTCAGCTCTCCTCTTTTTTCCCTCCACTAAGAACATCTCCTACTTGCCTCTTAAATGACATATAGTTACCCCCTTCCATTTCCCCCTCTTTCCTCTCACTACATTTCTCTCTCACCATTTACCTTAATTTCTTTTAAGGTATGGTCCCATCCTATTCAGTTCAATTTGTGCTCTCTGTCTCTGTATGTGAATGCATGTGTGTATGTGTGTGCATGCATGTACATGTGTATGTGTGGTCCCACCAACTACCCAGATACTGAAAAGTTTTAAGAGTTAGAAATATTGTCTTTCCCTGTATGAATGTAAACAGTTCATTTCTGGTAAGTCCCTTAATACTTCTCTTTGCTGTTTACTTTTTCATGCTTCTTCTCATTCTTGTGTTTGAAAGTCAAATTTTCTTTTCAGCTCTGGTCTTTTCATTAAGAATGATTGAAAGTCCTCTGTTTCATTGAAAGACCATATTTTCCCTTGAAGTATTATACTCAGTTTAGCTGGGTAGGTGATTCTTGGTTTGAGTCCTAGTTCCTTTGCCTTCTGGAATATCCTATTCCACGCCCTTCGATCCCTTAATGTAGAAGCTGCTAGATCTTGAGTTATCCTGATTGTATTTCCACAGTACTGGAATTGTTTCTTTCTAGCTGCTTGCAAGATTTTTTCCTTGAGCTGGGAGTTCTGGAATTTGGCCACAATGTTCCTAGGAGTTTCTCTTTTTGGATCTCTTTCAGGTGGTGATCGATGGATTCTTTCAATACTTATTTTGCCCTCTGGTCCTAGAATGTCAGGGCAATTTTCCTTGATAATTTCATGCAAGACGATGTCTAGGCTCTTTTTTTGATCATGGCTTTCAGGTAGTCCCATAATTTTTAAATTGTCTCTCCTTGATCTATTTTCCAGGTCAGTTGTTTTTCCCATGAGATATTTCACATTCTCTTCCATTTTTTCGTACTTTTGGTTTTGTTTGGTGATTTCTTGGTTTCTCATAAAGTCATTAGACTCCATCTGTTCCATTTTAATTTTGAGAGAACTATTAAATTCAGTGAGCTTTTGAGCCTCTTTTTCCATTTGGCTCATTCTGCTTTTGAATGCATTCTTCTCCTCATTGGCTTTTTGAACCTCTTTTGCCAGTTGAGTGAGCCTATTTTTCAAGGTGTTAATTTCCTCAGCATTTTTTTGGGTCTCCTTTACCAAGATATTGACCTTTTTTTCATACTGTTCTTGCATCTTTGTCATTTCTCTTCCCAGTCTTTCCTCCACCTGTCTAACTTGCTTTTCAAAATCCTTTTTAAGCTCTTCCAAGGCCTGAGCCCACCCAACACCCCCCTGGGGTGTCTGGGGTACTGAGGCCCCGCCCTCCACATCTTTCCCTGATGGGAAAAATACGTTCTCATCCTCGCCATCAGATCCGAAGGTCGGGATCATTTGCATTTGTTGGAAAAAACTCTCTAAAGTCTTATTTTTCTTCCCTTTTCTAGGCATTTTCCCAGCCAGTTACTTGACTTCTGAGATTCCTTTCCACCTCCACCTGGATCCGCCCAGCTAGTGCTTGGCCTCTGAGATTCAAATGCGCTTTCCGGAGGCAAGCTTTAGTTCTGGCGCAGGGGTGGGGGCAGGGCCGCCTCCTAAGTTCGGTCCCTCAGGGCTTTCTGCAGAGACTTTCAGGAACGGAGCGGGTGGGGGCGGGGTGGGGGGCCCGCCTCCTATGTTCAGCTCCCTTGGGGGTTTTATTCAGAGGCGTTCAGCAGTAGAGCAGGGTGGGGGCAGGGCCGTCTCCCCGGCTCAGCTCCCTCAGGTTGGAAAGACCTTCAGTATTGAAGATCCTACCTGCTGCTGGGGGATTCCTGAGTCCCGGGCCACTGCCGCCTCAGCCGCCTGCCCACGCCTCTGCCTCCGCCGCTTCCTGCCCCCGTCTCTGCCGCCGCCGCTTCCTCCCGAGGGGGCCCGAGTCACGGAGATGCTCTGCTCCCCTCCCCTAGCGCAGCCTTCTTTCTTACTGACCTGTAGCTTCTGTGGGCGGAGGGACTTTTCCGGCTGCCGGAGCTTCCCTCTCTGAAGCCTGCTCGGGTCAGCTTCTCTTGGGCCGCGGCCAGGGGTGGGGGTGGGGTCCGCTTTCCGGAGTGCGATGGACCCCGGGGACGGCTCTCCAGGGTTCAGTGGAACGGAAATCTCTTCCCCTATGTTTATGCACCCCCTGCAGAGATTCAGAATTTATGGGGATCTCCTTTTACCTCAATTCCATGGGTTGTGGGCTCGGAGCTCGTAAATGTGCGTCCTTCTACTCCGCCATCTTGGCTCCGCCCCCGATACTATGTATTTTAAGTTGCTGGTCTACTTAGGTGGCTCAATAAAGCAGAATTTCAGTGGAATTTTGAAGTGAATTTGATGATGACCTCATAATCATCGATTTGTATTATGTTGTTGGCATATTGGCAATTGCTTGCATTAATCCTGACATGATATACACATACTTAGCATCAGACCAGTGAGTCACTGGTCATGTGGGTCTGTGTAGGCAGAGGAGCAAAATCCAGAGAGGTGACAGTGGTCATTCCTGATTGACTGGAGATATAGCAGGGATTATTAAAAGACTAATTGACCAAAGGCCTGGAGTAAAACTGTTGGGCAAATGACCAATGAAGAGAGTGATGGGGGTGATGGAAGTGTGGTGGGGAATGCTATGGTTTCCTAATACAACAGAAAGAGTTTTCATCAGAAATATCTGATCTCCCTTTGAGATGATGGAAAGAGGCACAGGAGACCCTAGTTAGCATGTTTAGAAACTGGATGGGCAGGTTTTGTAAGCTTGTGAACTATCTTGCTCTTTCACTGAGAAAATTAAATTATTTTAGCTGAGTTTACTCATATGTGTATATGTATATAACGCATATATTTATAAATATTATAGCTACAAAACTGGAAAAAATTACTATGGATGCACACTGAGGCATGTACATACATGAATAAGTAGGGCTATAGTTGTAAGACCACAGTCCTGTCAGGGAATTTATGATTAAACAGTTATTTATAAAGTGCCTAAGATGTACAAAGATAAAAATGAAACAGTACCCACCCACTTATATTCTACTGAGAAAATCCAACACATATAATCACAAGTAAATGCAAAACAATTGAGGGAGGGAGAAAATAGCAACAAGTAGGGATGGGCGTGAGGAAGTGAGGAAGTCAGGAGAGATTGTCTTGGAGGCACCTAAACTGAACCATGAAGGAAAGTAGAGGGAAGGAAGGAAGGCAGACATAAGGAACATAATCCCGGTGACTTCTTTCCCCCAGCTCCCTTAGGGGAGGAGAGGTTTCCTTTGAAATCCTTTACATCCAGAGCTGGTGTAAATATTAATTCATATCCCACCAAAAACAGGTGTAAAATAAAGGTCTCCCACCTTTCACTTTTAGGAGACATATTAGAGTGCTCTCAGTCCCAAGAAGACAGGGCAAAAGAAATTAGATTGATTAACATAGAAAAGGAAACGCTCAATTGATTATTAATTGAAAATGACATAGTTAATTAACATCCAAGTAGATTAGGCATTCTTAAAGAAGATCAGAAATCGAGCAGAGAGATATGATATACCAATGACTGATAAAGCAAGGATAGATAACAAATTTTAATGATCTGAAAATCTCCCAAAGCTCGTCTCTACAAAAAAGTCTTTTAAAAATTCCTGTATTTCTGTAATAATATTTTCATCCTCAAAATAGAAGAAACAAGAAGGAGAAATCATAGTATAAATATAGGAGTATAAATTTATAGTTCATTTTATAGAGAAAGAAACTTGGGCTGAGAAAGATTTCATAGCTCGTAAGCATGATGTCATATTTGAACTTAGGGCGTTCTAACTCCAAACCTCATGCACTATGCAATGTGCCACCTTGCTATTGCTAATGTGAAATAAACAAGTCGCTGGAGTAAAAATTTTAGAGAGCATTTAGAGTAATCACCCCAATCAGGAATCTATGATAGTTGAAAGAAGCAAACCAAAAATAGACTGATATTCATCCAGAAAGTGTCTTGGTTTTTCTTGTCTTCTTCTCTCTGCTGTTTGGTTAGCTTTTCCTTTAAGTACTTAGATATTATGCCATCTGGTGTATATATATTTAATAATGATGTTTCATTATTTATGGCACCCTTAAGCATAGTGCAGTTTCTCTTCTTATCTCTCTTAACCAAGTACATTTTTACTGTAGCCTTGCCTGAGATTATAATCACCTCCCCTGAATTTTTTTTCTGTTTTTATTTGTTCTACTTTTTTTAAACAATCCCTATGGAGAGGCCCAACTTCCTCACTTGCACCACCACCAATCACTGAGCAACTGCTGATGGGCAAGGTCAGCCTGAGCATTTGGGAATGGCAAGATTTTCTGGACCACAAATCTTGCTTCTAATTCCTTGCTGCCCCACTCCCTAGTCATAATCTCAGGAAGCAACTCATGGGGAGATGGAACTTGGTGATTGCTTCTGCAGGTGCTGAATCCCATGACTACTTAACAACCACAGTTTCTGTAGATTCAGAAATTTCTCAGCACCAAAGTCCTTGGCACCATCAAATAGTTCAACATCAGGAACAGATAAAAATTAATTAATGGAAATGACATTAAAGGAGGACATTTTGCCATTAAACCTAAAGATCATGTTAACTTTCCAGCTAACTTATAAGTCCCCTCTATGAGTTTTCTCCCCTATTATAATGTGAATTCCTTGATAACTGGGGATGTTTCCACTTTTGTAATGCCAATTCTTTTCACATACTAAGGGCTTAATATATGTTTTTATTTACTCACTCACTCATCCACTGATTCATTCATATCTTCCATTTTTATTTCAAATTCTATTCCTCTGCCATCTCTCTCTAGAGAACCATCCTTTGTAATAAAAACAAAAAATGAAAGGAGAAAAAAGCAGTTCAGCAAAACATACCAATATATCAACTGAGTCTGACAGTGTATTCAACATTCTACATCCATATTCACTTACCTCTACAAAGAAGAGGAGAATGCCTCCATTGCTTTTTTGAACCAAGATGAAGGATAATAGGTTCTAAACCAACTCTCTCTTTTACTCTGTATGAGTCTGTGTTATAATTTTGTTTCTTATAATATCATGTATTAATGTCTTTTAATCTGTGACCTATTTTGTTGACCTTCTCCATTTTAAAGGCAAATTGATTCAAATTATTCATGGAACTGCTGACTACATCCACTTTAAATTGGTGTTATTTAATATCAACTGGTTCCTCCTTAATTCTTTTTTTAATAAAAATTTATTTATTTAACTTTTTACAAATTTTTACAATTTTTACAAAATTTTACAAAATTTTGGGTTCCAAATTTTCTCCCCATTTATCCCCTCCCCCCACCCCAATATACCGAGCAATCTAATTTTCCCTATCACCAATCTGCCCTCTCTTCTATCATCCCTCCCTTCTCTTGTCCGCATCTTCTCTTTTGTCCTGTAGGGCCAGATGACTTTCTATTCCCCATAAACTGTATGTCTTATTTCCTAGTAGCAACAATACTAACCAGTTGTTCCTAAAACTTTGAGTTCCAAATTCTTCCCATCCCTCCCTCCCCACCCATTCCCTTTGGGAAGGCAGGCAATTCAATATAGGCCCTATCTGTGTAGTTTTGCAAATGACTTCGATAATAGTCGTGTTGTGTAAGACTAACTGTATTTCCCTCCATCCTATCCTGCCCCCCATAGTTTCTATTCTGTCTTTTGATCCTGTCCCTCCCCAAGAGTGTTGACTTCAAATTGCTCCCTCCTCCCATTGCCCTCCCTTCCATCATCCCCTCACCCTGTTTATCTTCTTCTCCCCCACTTTCCTGTACTGTAAGATAGTTTTCATACCAAAATGAGTGTGCATTTTATTCCTTCCTTTAGTCGAATGTGATGAGGGTAAACTTCATGTTTTTCTTTCTCAGCTCTCCTCTTTTTCCCTCCACTAAAAAGTCTCCTGCTTGCCTCTTGAATGAGATATAATTTACACCATTCCATTTCACCCTCTTTCCTCCCCCTACATTCCTCTCTCATCATTTACCTTAATTTCTTTTAAGATAAGGTCCCATCCTATTCAATTCACTCTGTGCTCTCTGTCTCTGTATGTGCGTGCATGTGTGTATGTGTGTGTGCACACATGTACATGTGTGTGTATGTGTGTGTGTGCATGTGTGTGTGTGGTCCCACCAACTACCCAGATACTGAAAAGTTTTAAGAGTTACAAATATTGTCTTTCCATGTAGGAATGTAAACAGTTCACTTTTGGTAAGTCCCTTCTGACTTCTCTTTGCTGTTTACTTTTTCATGCTTCTTCTCATTCTTGTGTTTGAAAGTCAAATTTTCTTTTCAGCTCTGGTCTTTTCATCAAGAATGCTTGAAAGTCCTCTTTTTCATTGAAAGACCATATTTTCCCCTGAAGTATCATACTCAGTTTTGCTGGGTAGGTGATTCTTGGTTTGAGTCCTAGTTCCTTTGACTTCTGGAATATCCTATTCCATGCCCTTTGATCCCTTAATGTAGAAGCTGCTAGATCTTGAGTTATCCTGATTGTATTTCCACAATCCTGGAATTGTTTCTTTCTAGCTGCTTGCAATATTTTCTCCTTGACCTGGGAATTCTAGAATTTGGCCACAATGTTCCTAGGAGTTTCTCTTTTTGGATCTCTTTCAGGCGGTGATCGATGGATTCTTTCAATACTTATTTTGCCCTCTGGTTGTAGAATCTCAGGGCAGTTTTCCTTGATAATTTCATGAAAGATGATGTCTAGGCTCTTTTTTTGATCGTGGCTTTCAGGTAGTCCCATAATTTTTAAATTGTCTCTCCTGGATCTATTTTCCAGGTCAGTTGTTTTCCCAATGAGATATTTCACATTCTCTTCCATTTTTTCATTCTTTTGGTTTTTTTTTTTTGGTGATTTATTGGTTTCTCAGAAAGTTATTAGCCTCCATCTGTTCCATTCTAATTTTGAGAGAACTATTATCTTCAGTGAGTTTTTGAACCTCTTTTTCCATTTGGCTAATTCTGCTTTTGAAAGCATTCTTCTCCTCATTGGCTTTTTGAACCTCTTTTGCCAATTGAGTGAGTCTATTTTTCAAGGTGTTATTTTCTTCAGCATTTTTTTGGGTCTCCTTTAGCAGGGTATTAACCCATTTTTCATGCTTTTCTTGCATCTCTCTCATTTCTCTTCCCAGTTTTTCCTCCACCTGTCTAACTTGATTTTCAAAATCCTTTTTGAGCTCTTCCATGGTCTGAGCCCATTGGATATCTATTTTGGATGTGTGGGATACAGAGGCATTGACTTCTATGTCTTTCCCTGATGGTAAGCATTGATCCTCCTCATCAGAAATGAAAGGGGGAAACATCTGTTCCCCAAGAAAGTAGCCTTCTATGGTCTTATTTTTCTTCCCGTTTCTGGGCATTTTCCCAGCCAGTTACTTGACTTCTGAGACTCCTGTCCACCCCCTCCTAGATCCGCCCAGCTAGTGCTTGGGGTCTGAGATTCAAATGGGCTTTCTGTGGCAGGCATGGCTGCTATTCAATGTGAGCTTAAGTTCTGGTGTTGGGGTGGGGGCATGGCGGCCTTCCAGGCTCAGTTCCCTCAGGGGCTTTATGCAGAGATCTTCATTAATGGAGCGGGTGGGGGCAGGGCCCCCTCCCAGGCTCAGTTCCCTCAGGGGGTTTATGCAGAGACCTTTAGTAATGGCCCTGAACTTCTGCCTGCTGGTCCAGGCGTCCTGGGCTGCTACCACTGCCTCTGCCGCTCCCTCTGCCGCTGCCTCCCGAGGGGGCCCGAGCCACGGAGACACCCTGCTCCCCTCTCAGCCAGCCTAGACGTCTCTCTCACTGACCTGTAGTGCCTGTGGTTGGTGGGACCTTCGCGGCCGCTGGAGGTTCCATCCCTGAAGCCTGCTCGGATCTGCTCCTCTGGGGCCACGCGGCCAGGGCAGCTCAGAGGTGGACTCCGCTGTCTGGAGCACGATGGACCTCTGGGGATGGCTCTCCAGGGCTCTCTGGAACAGAAATCTTTTCCACTGTGTTTCTGGACACCTTGCAGTGCTCCAGAATTTGTGGGGAGTTCTTCCTGCAGGAAATATATGGGCTCTGGGTTCAGAGCTAGCATATGTGAGTCTTTCTACTCCGCCATCTTGGCTCCACACCCCATTCCTCCTTAATTCTAACACATTCAGCACAAGCATTGTGCCAAATTTTTTCCCTCCTCGAGCTTACTACAGCCTCTATTCTGCTTACTGTCTAGGTTGAAGACCTCACCTCTTACTTTATAGAGAAAATGAAAGTTATTCACAGAAGTAGCTCTCTTCTCTTATCCTATTTATCTTGCAAACCCTTGACATCATTCCTTACTATTTTTCTTTATTTAGGTCTTTGATGGGTGGAGCTAAGATGATGGAGAAAAGGCAGGGACTTGCATTAGCCTTCCCAAATTACCCTACAAACAACTTTAAATATTGCCTCAAAAAGAATGCTGGAGTGGCAGAACCTATAAAAGGATAGGGTGAAACAATTTTCTAGCCCAAGACAACTTAGAAAGATTGCAGAAAAGGTATGTCACAGGTAAAAGGGGAGTGCAGCTCAGTGCAGGCAGTTCCTGGGGAAACTGGAAGGAGGCCCATAGCCCCAGTCCAGGCTAGTACCATAGGCCAGCTGTAAGTCTCCAACCCCCAGCACAGCAGGCAAGTGGCTAGGCCTAGAAGCCCTGGTACAGTAGGACAGACCCAGAGAATGTTTGACTTTCAAATATTAGACACAAGAAAAATATATAAGGTCAGCAGGGAAGTGAAAACATAAGGAATTCAATAAAGAAACTGTTTATATCCCTATACAGGAAGATATTTGCAACTCTTAAGAACTCCATCACTATGAGGGCAGTTAGAAGTTAGTATAGATAGACAGAGGGTATGGTATCACTTGACTTTGGTGAAATGATATAAAAAGTATTAAAAGAGTGAGAAAGAATAATGCCGTGAGGAGAAGAAGGAAGAGAGTGATAAAAAGGGGTAAATTATCTCATATGAAGAGATCTAAAAGATCTATTATGGTGAAGAGAAAGAAATGTGATGGTGGTGAACAACACTTGCACCTTATTCCCATTGGATTTGACTCAAAGAAAGAATAGCATACACACTCAGTTAGGTATAGAAATCTACTTACCCTATAGGGAAGTAGCAGTGGAGGAGATTACTGTCTCTGATTGCCAAGTCCAGCTCCTTTATGTGTACTCTTGATCCAGGGGTATTTGTACTGGTTTGAGAGAACTAATAGTTTAAATCTCTTTGTGAGCATTTGGAAAATTATAAAACCAGAGTTTGATTTGCTGTTTTGTTGATTGTCCAGAGCAGACCTAAGAAAGTGATAGGGAAAATTAATAATACAGATAAAACTTAAAAGTGTATCATGGGATTTTTCTGGTCCTTGCAATGCAAGGACCTAAAAAATTCCCAATGATTTTTTAAGGCAAAATGCTTTCCACATCCAGAGAAAGAACTATGTAATTCAATTGCAGAATGTAGCAGATCATCTTCTTTTGTACTACATTTTGGTTTGTTATATGATTTCTCCCATTCATTTTAATTCTTCTATGCAACATGATTATGGAGAATATGTATTTAATAGGAATGCATGTGTAGAACCTATATAAAATTGTATACCACCTGGGAGGGAGCGGGGAAGGAGGGAGAGGGAAGGAAAAAAAATCTAAGTTATATGGTAGAACACTGAAAATAAAACAAAAAGTGTGTTACATTTTTCCCCAGATTAGTATTAAACATTTATAATTAGTATTAAACATTTATCAGCATACTTTTGCCTTTATCTGTTTCCATTTACTCTAAGAGACTACTCCTCCATAATTGCTGTTTAGTCATTTCAGTCAAGTCTGACTCTTCATGTCCCCATTCAGAATTTTCAAGGCAAAGATGCTAGAGTCATTTTGTATTTCCTTTCCCAGATCATTTTACTGATAAGGAAATGGAGGCAGACAGAGGTTAAGTGATAGTAAGGGTCTAAGACAAAATTTAAACTCTTGAAGAAGAGTCTTCCTTCCATGTCCAGTGTTCTATCTATTGCCCCACCTAGCTGTTCCCCTCTGTCATTATTGCTCCATTCTAATTTTCAATGTCTCTCCATTTACTTCAGGCTACAAATATGCCCAGAGTTCATTTGGCACTCCTGTCCACATCCTTCAAAAAGTCTTATCTAGGTCATACCAGCTCTCAAGAACTATTATCATGTACTTCTCTTTTCTTTCTCAGTCAAATTTCTTGAAGAAAGCTGTCTGTAATGCTTCCACTTATCTTCTTGACTTTCTTTTCAATCTTCTGTATTCTGACTTCTGACCTCATCATTTCAATGAAGTTACCAAAAATATCTTAATTGACAGATCTAATGCCCATTTCACAATCTTCATCCTTCTTGACCTCTTTGAAAAATTTGACGCTGCTGACCACCATTTCTGTGACTTCGTTTTCTCTTTGTTCTCCTTTTTCTTGCCCGAATGATTCTTCTCAGTCTTCCTTGTTGTATCATCATTCATGTCATGCTACTACTTGTGGCTATATTCCAAAGATCTAGAATTCTTTCTCTTTTTCTCAACATTCTCACACTTGGTGACTTCATTGACTCTCATGAGTTCAATGATCATTTCTATGTAGATAACTCTTTGATGTATATATTTGGTCCTGGTATCTCTGCTAAGCTCCATACCCTCATTACAATCTGCCTTTTGGACTTTTCCAACTGGACATCTCATCAGCATCTCAAACACAATCTTGTACTCATGACCTTTCCTCCTCAAATCCATCTCTTTTGTGAACTTCTTTATTTCTACTGATGGTATCATCATCATCCTTCCGGCCTCCCAGGTGTGTGACCATGATGTCATCTTCTACTCCTCGCTCTCTCACTCCACATATCCAATACACTTGCATATAGCCCTTTTTCCTCTTTCATACCACCATTGCCTTGTTTCAGACTCTTACCAAGGTCATAGTTCTGATGGATTGGGTGCTGGCACAGGTTCTGAGTCAGGTGATTGTGATTTCTGGGTAAGATAGAACAGAATGTGTCTGGTAAACTAGCAGCTGCCCCCTTCTCCATCAGCATTAGCTCAGAGGGACATGGAGTGATTTGGGCCAGCAACATTTTTTTGGTTGTTTTGCCTTTTTTATGGGAGTGAAGGTTATAATACCCTAGGTTATTTTCATTTAATTTTTTTATTAATTGATCTCTTGCTTCATGTGACACAATTTCCTATTTTTTAGGTGGTTTTAGGAAGACATGGGTTTAATGGGAATCTTTCAAGTACCAGAAAGCTCTCCTTCCCTGATTTGATACTGTCAGACTACCTCCTCCATACCCAGAATATGAAGAGGTGTGGGGGCAGCTAGGTGGTTCAATGGATAGAGCACCAGTGCAGGAGTCAGGAGCACCTGAGTTCAAATCTCACTTCAGACACTTGACACTCACTAGCTGTTTGACCTGGGGCAAGTCACTTAACCCCAATTGCCTCATCCTGGGTCATCTCCAGTCATCCTGATGAATATCTGGTCACTGGATTCAGATGGCTCTGAAGGAGAAGTGAGGCTGGTAACCTGTACAGCCCTCTCTCACTCAAAGTCAAGTGCAAGGCATGTCATCATTTCTCTGATGGCATGGTCTTCTTCGGAAATGAAGAATAAACACATGCACCAAGTGTTCTGTTCACAGTTCATTTTACTAAATGACACCTAAGGACTCTTCCCAACTATTTGATTCTATTATTCTACCATAAAATTTGATATTTTCACCAACAAATCTAATTAAGAAAATAAATTAATTCAGAGGATTGCAGGATATAAGCAAAATCCAGAAAAATCACTTGCATTCTTGTATACTACCAGCAACAAAGAAGACAACACTATAAAAAAGGAATCTCATTTGCAACAGCAAAAACTATTAAATATCTAAGAATGAACTTCCTAACACAATATGACCTATTATTATCCATTACTTAATTAACAAATAATGATAATGATATTAATAATAGCTAACTTTTACATAGCACTTTAAGTTTTGGAAAACACTTTATGCAAATGATTCATAACAGCCCTGGGAGGTAAATGCTATCATTTCCATTTTACATATGCGAAAGATGAGATGGATAAAAGTTAAATGACCTGTTAAATACTCTCAAGGAGCTCACAGTCAAATGGAGGAGACAAAATGCCAACACCTTTATGCAAACAAGATATGTACAAGATAAAATGGAGATAATCAACTGAGAGAAGGAACTAGCATTGCGGGTATTTGGGAACAACTTTCCATAGAGAGTGGGATTTTAACAGGGACTTGAGGAGGCAAGGAGATGCAGATGACAAGGAAGAGAGTTACATATAATGGTTAGTGAAAATTCAGTTGAGTGAGTGGTTTTGTGAAAGGAACATCAAGGATACTGGTGTTACTTGATCACAGAATAGGTGATGGCAGTTTGGGAAGTGGTAAGATTTAAGAAGATTGAAAAGATGGGAGAGGGTTAAGTTGTGAAGGTGTCTAGATGCCCCAAAGAGTATTTTACATTGATAATGGAGATGATAGGGAGCCACTGGGGTTCATTGAATAGGTAGGTGATAAGATCCAACCTCTGCTTGAGGAAAATCAGCTTGATAGCTGAGGCAGATAAACTGGTATTGGGAGGGACTTGAAGCAAAGAGACCAATTAGAAGGCTATTGCAATAGTGTCTATGTGAGATGATGAGAGCTTAGAACAGAGTGGTGGCAGTGACAGAGGAGAGGAGTGCATACACAGGAGATGTTATGAAGGTAAAATTGTCAGTACTGGGCAATTGACTGCATAAGAGGTTATGAATGAAGAGCCAAAAATGATATCTAGGTTATGAGCCTGGATGAGTAGGAAGACGGTGGTACATTCTATAGCAGTAGAGACTTTAAGAAGAAAAAAATTTTTGGGAAAGATAATGAACTCATGTTCAGTTCAGACCAGCCTTTCTATATTTTAGAACATAAATCATCATTAAAATTCTTTGGCAATAGGAAAAATAAAAGAGTAGCATAACAAAAAAAAAAACACTTCAGAAACAGAATACAATACATATAAAGACCTAGTGTCTGGCAAGGCTATAGGCAAAGACAAAGATAACAAAATAAAAACAAAAACAAAAAAGTCTCTGGAGGAAGGGTTCAGTATTTGACAAATGCTGCGAAAATGGCCACTAGCAATATGGTGCAAAATGAATTTAGATCCTTTATGACAATGAATTCCATCTCTATCATAGAATTAAATGTAAATGTGAACTATAATATTTAGAAAAGGGGAATAACATATTATCTAAATTTATGGAAGCAGATAAATATTAACCATTTTACCAATATAAGATATCATACAATATGAAGTAAACATAGTTAGTTATATAAAAATAAAAGTTTTTCTTGGCAAAAATGAATGCACGATAAAAAATGAAATATGAGATTAGGGAAAATATTTCCAGCTACTAATATAACAAATAAAACTTCTTACCAACTTTACAAAGGACTGATAAAAATGCACAAGGACAATACTCATTCAACGTTGGCTATTTGGCCAAATGATGTACATGTTATTAAAAAATTACCAGAAAAATGTTAACCAACTCTCATAAGTAAATATAAGTTAAAACCACTTTAAGCTACCATCTCATAAACAAAAAAAAAATTGGTAAAAATAAGTATAGGGTAAAACTCAATGTGTCAGAGTTGTAGAGAAGTTACTATAAATGCATTTTGTTGGCAGAATGACAAATTGGCAGAATATCTGGGGAAAGGGGATCAATATGAGAGCACATAAATGTCACAAGAATCATCATATTTTTAATCTGGTCATCCCATTGTTAGGAATATATCCTGAGTGATAAAGAATGATATATGATGATGAAGAGTATAAAATACTTATCACATATAGATCTCTATATTTAGATTTCTTCTATATGCCTTTTCTCTCCTCTGACACTGCTACCACCTTGATACAAGTTCTTATTACCTCATACTTGGACTACTGTAATAGTCCTTCATTTGGATTCTCTGTCTCAAGTCTCTCCTCACTTCAGTTCATGTTCCACTCAGCTGTCAAATTGATTTTCCAATTTGGTACCAAGCCTCTTTACTCTTTTCTATCTCTGGATTGGCTGACTTAATTCAACCTTCATTTTCTATAATAGAAATTTAAATGGAAAGATCTTTCTCATTCATTTATAGGCCCATGTGACCTATTTGAATCACCTGGAGGCCTAAGACACATGTGGTGGGAGGAGCTTGCAGAACAGGCAGAACAGGAAGGGTGGAGCAGAGTCAGGAGGAAGGGAGTGAGCATAGTCTAATCAGAGGAGAAAAGATGCAGGCAGGCAAGCAGTCAGTGCTTGTGAGAAGGCCCTGGTAGAGATGGGGAGGCTTGGGAATAGCTTTGACCCCTGCGCTGATCATGTCAATAACTTCTTGGTCAACAGGACAGATTTTGCTTTCTGGTTCTGGAATTTGCCTTTCTATATGGACAGCCTTCTATATTTTGTGACTGAGAACTACTCCAGCATATTCGTAATCACTGCCATTGCTGTAAATACTGCCTTGGAGATATACTTTCCTGCTAGCAGATGAGGGGAGATCCCAAAGAGGGTGACCACACAGCTACAACTTACTTTCTTGGCTCAGCTCAATTCACATCTTTCTTAACAGGTTCAAAGCTAGGTGACTTCTCCATTTTTGGACAATTCTAATTGTTAGGAAATCCCCTTCCCCCAGCTCCCTCTAAACCCCAACTTCGAGTTTAAATTTTCCTCTCTGAAATCTCCATTCATAATTCTCTGCTCTTCTCTCTGTGGCCAGCTTGAACAAATCTGATTACTCTCTCTCTTTTAAGATCCCATATAAATGCTGTACTGTGGTGAATGGTTAAATAAATTATCTTCTGATAATGCAATGAAATAGAACAATGCCATTAAGCTGATAAATACAGGGATTATGAAAAAATTAAAAATGACTTAAATGAAGTAATGTGAAGCAAACATTGTAGACTCAGAAGAACAGTAAACTCACTGGCTGATTATTTGAAAGAAAAAAGGTATCTACAAATGTACAGATGGAAAAATAAACATGCTGGAAGGGAGCACAGAAGGAGAAACTAATAAATTTTTTATAGCTATATTATTTGTGGAAACACATTTTTAAGTGTCAATAATTGTAAGCGTGTGGTTATTTGATTTTGCTGTATAAAGGTAAGTGTGTAATAAATTATTAAAAAATAAAATATAATGGGATACCATAAAACCCAGCTTCTCCAGCTTTGACAGGATCCTGCACTCTACCCCCAACTTCACTATAGCCCCCTCCCCAAATAATTTACATTGAATTGCTTGAGATAATTCTTCAACCATTCTGGCAGGCTTTAAACAGACTGTTCAGAAGGGAAAGATGAAATACACACATCTTAAAGTCATATGCAGACTAACGTGTGAATATATTGTCATTTTATTCCTCTGTGAATCATCCTTTACACATTGGACTCAGGAGTGTGTATAATGGGTAAATACTAGAGTCAAGACATGCAAAACTTGTGGGGGCTCTGTATGTTTGTAGGGCTAGTGAGCAATGCAGGGTAAGATATTGAGCTCTATCATGTGGCCCAGGTTTTCAGATATTAGTGAGGCTATTAAACAATGTATAGCATAGGAATAATAATTAGTATTTCTATAGCAATTTTCAGGACATTTTCCATAGGATAAGCCTGTGAGGTAGAACTAGTCTAAATTTATTATCACCTCTCTATAGATTAGGAAACTAAGGTTCAGGAATATTAATGAACCACTTATGGTCATGACAGCTGATAAGTGTCAAAGCTTGAATTCCAACTCAGGTCTCAGATACACTTTTCACGTGGCTTTCCTGCTAGGATAGCTTCAGAACAGGATTCCTTTTTCCATTCCACCGCCATTTTGTGTTAGATCTAAATGAGATAAGAGTCTGTAGGGGCTCTACAATTTTTGACTGGGTCTTGAACAGAAGCTTCACAGGTAGATGGACAGGGCTCCATCTGTCTTGAAAGTGATGCAAATATGTACTCCTCCTCAATTTTCAGTCTCACTCCACAGTTGAAGGGTGACTCTGGAAGGATAGTAAGGTTATTATAGTCATAGATAGGGTCACCCCCTTCCCCCCTACCAGCCTCCAGGTAATCCTCTGAGAGGATTAATCAAGAATCCCTGACTTTTCCTACATTGGGTTGCCTTTGGACTCTCAGGAAACATTTAAGGAAGCCAGAAAAAAAGTGAGAGAAATGGAAAATGACCTTAGAGTATGACTGTTTCCTGTAATCTTAGACTCAAGGACTTAGGGTTGGAAGGGAATGCAGAGGATGCTTAAAATAATGTTCTTATTTTATAAAAAGAGTTGTTTGAGGAAACCAATGTAGATACATGGAGACTGCAAAACTAACTCAGAATTTTAAATGAAATGTATAGAAGATGAAAACAAAGGAAGGTAAAAGAAGATGAATATGAAAGCATGTCAGGGTTGTTAAATCTCAGAAGTATCTCAGATTATTGACTAGCAAATCTAAGCTCCAGGTGGTAGGAAATCCAAAGCTTCCTAGCAATTAGACATATCTAAAAATTACTGTTGTTGTTTTCTAAACTGTATTAGGGAAAAACAAAGGTAAAAGAGTATATGAGAAGAGCATTACTGGGAAGATGGGAAATGGGATGATAACTGACAACCGTGAGAAGGCAGAAGGGGACACTTTCCATTTAGTCTCTTATCTGCCAAGGAAAATAACCTTTGTGCTAAAAATAACAGAAAAGAAATAGTTAATAATGAGTTAATATCTGAAAGAAGTAAGAAAATATTAAGAGATCACTTGGTTGTTCCAAATGTATCCTAGGTTAAATAAATTATATTTTAAAGTATAGAAAGAGTTCATGGATGTGATGGCTTCACCACTCCAATGAGAAAGATCATGAAGAACAGAGAGGACATCCAGGGATCAAAAAAGAGTAAATATCATGATTTTCCAAAAGGGGAAGATTGTGCACCCTGTAAGGCATAAGATAATGAGCTTTATTTTACTTTCTTACAAACTTCTAAAATAGATTATTAAGGAGATGCTTAAAGGTTACCTGGAATAGAAACTACCCACCATCGGTAGTCATAATATCAATTCCATTTTGCATATGGATTATAATAGATGACCAATGAGGTCCCTTCCAGTTCTAAAATTCTCCAGTTCTGTGATTCTGAGATTATTAGCTCAGAGGAATTAGAGATGAGAAGAATCTTAGAGTAGTTTATGTCCTTGTGGAAGTGAAAGTGAAAATCTAGTTACACAAGGAAAACCATTTGATCCATTTGAACAGTGTGCCATTTGTAATAATTTTATAGACATGGGGGTGAATAGCTAGCCTCTTCTTTTTGCCAGAGTTCTATGCCAATAGTTGCAGTAATTATTTCAAAGTGAATGGTAGTGATTGGTTTTTGACTGTGGGAATCAGATAACTGAAACAGGTGCTTCAATAGATCATGATCCAGTCAAGGTTTGTTCTCTCTTTTTTGAAATAAAACTAAATTCTTTGTTAAAATAATAAACATAATTATTAATCAACTACTATTAACACAAAATATGTAATAATAAAATCACATAATAGTGCATTTCATATTTAAAAGAAAGCAAGATTTAAAGAAATATAAATACATGGAGTTCAGCTAAACTCTGTTTAGTCTATTTCAAATTCAGATTTTTTTCTCCCTGAGCCCTGATCTTGGAGTTATGAACTTTCCAGAATTCTATTTCTCACTCAAATGCTTTAAGTTTTCAGGGAAACTGACACCAGAAGATCTTATGAATGTTTTACAGGATTTCAGAATAAGGATAAACTACCTTCTTATGAGATAACTCTC
This sequence comes from Bettongia penicillata ogilbyi, assembly GCA_023548195.1. Taxonomy (NCBI): domain Eukaryota; kingdom Metazoa; phylum Chordata; class Mammalia; order Diprotodontia; family Potoroidae; genus Bettongia; species Bettongia penicillata. The sequence continues at coordinate 1,862,918 of JAJHZJ010000630.1, forward strand.
AAAAGAGAGTGATTAATTATCTCTTTAACATTGTGGAGAGCCCTCTGTTCCCACATGAATGCATACAGTTGGTTGATGGCATAGTCTCTTACCAATTTTTTAGTCTATATTTCCAACAACAGAATTCAACTATACTTGCATGTTCTTTCCATGACCACTCAATTAATAAGCAATTATTAAATGTCTTCTATGCACCAAGCAATGTGTTTGTCCCTGTTGATAAAAAGACAAAAATGAAATACTTAAGAGCTTACTTTCTGAGAAAATACTTTCTTCTCCATATAGCTGTTTGCTTCCTATGACTTATTTGTGGTCAGAAGGAGAGAGAATACCTTAGGGTATGCTGTGACTTCATGACCTCCACCATCTCATAACTACTTTTCCAATCAATGCATTTCTACTCAATTACTCTCTGTTCCCTCTTCTTTTTCTTTTAGAACTGATATAAACTTTAATTCAGACTGCATTGCTTAAGATGAGCCCTTAACAACTCTGTTAGGCTTTGTGAATCTGTTTTTTAATGGCTATATATTTTTTTCAACATAATGAAATTAGCATTCATCTAGCTTTTAAAAATAAATTTATAAAGTATTTCCCTCCCTCTCCCCCAAATATCCTTGCCTACTATGAGCGCTCATCAAAGAGAACAGTTAATAAATGAAAGATGCTGTGAAATTCATTTTGGTTCATTTAAATTGGTCATTTAAAATTAAGTTGAAATAGCATTACTCCTTAGATCTATTCCCCAAAGAGAACAAAAAAAGAGAAAAAGGGCCAACGTAAAGCTTTTTGTAGCAGCAAAGAACTGTAAACTAAGGGGGCACCCCTCAACTGAAGTGTGATTAAATAAATTATGGTATATTAATTTAATGGAATAGTATTGTGCTGTAAGAAATCATGGAAGGTTGTTTCAGAGAAACCATAGAAAATTTACACAAATTCGTTGATCCAGAGTCAAGAGAGAACCAAGAAAATGATTTCTATAATTATAATAGCATTGTAAAGATAAACAGCTTTAAAAAACTTAAGAATGTGGATAAATGCAATAACCAATCACAATTCCAGAGGACTAATGATGACTTAATGACACTTAATGACAAAGAAGTAATGGAATCAAGATACAAAATGAGATGAACATTTTTTTTCCTCTGGTGATGGCCAGTATGTGAATTTATTTTGCTTGACTATGCATATTTATTGGATGAGTCTTTGTTTTTCCCCTTTTTTCCACAATAGGGGAGGGGTGGTGGGAAGAAGAGAAATTAAATGTTTGTCAATTAAAAATAAATTCTTAAAAATTAATCTAAAAGACCATATAAGAACATCCAATAGCACTGTGCCAATCTGGTAACCAACAATAGAGAACATTTACAGTGGTCTAAGTGATAACCCTGTGCTTTTGTCATATTTTGAGTTTGAGGTGAATTTGGCAGTTTTGTCCATTTTTTTGGTCTCAGTGATGTAAATTTACACTTCCCCAAGACTCTAGCTTCCTTGATCCTGAAGCTCTGCACAGTTGTCTGGCTGCATGAGGAGCTAACTCCTGGATTAAGATCATTCAGTCCTTTCAGTGACACTAAGAAAGAGATTTCCTCCCCAGAGCTTGACTCAAGGCATTCTTGACCTCCTTATTCCTCAGGCTGTAAACAACAGGATTTAGCAGGTGGGTGATGATGGTATGTGTCACAGAAATCAGCTAGTTTTGGTCTTTAGTGTTTTCTGATTTGGGTTTGAAGTAGGCAATGGAGGCACTACAAAGAGAATAATCTGATGCTCCTGAAAGCTTGAGAATCCCTGGAAAACTCATTCACCTCAGAGTAGTTTTTTGTCTTCATTAAGTGATCTTCGTGACTGAAAGATTTGAAAAGTCAATCAACATCATCAGGTGACAAATACCTCCTCTTTTCTCCTCCCATATATGCATCTTGAGTGCAACTTTGCTTTGGCCACTGAGTGGGGATAGGTGGAATGCTGTATAGAAGGAAGAGATCTAATCCTTGACCTTGGGGTTCTTCATAGTCTAATGGAGGAGAACAAATGTACACATAACCCATTTAAAAAGATGTAGGGCCAGGAAAAAAAAGAAATAAGCAAATGATAAATCACTCACGGCAACATAGGGACGTTAATGATGGAAAGAAGAGTAATTCAGGTAAAGAAGGTAAAGTCCTAATCTTTGGGGAACTTTCTTGTCTAGTGGCACAGCTGGGACATAACTTTAAGACACATAACCAAAAGTGGAGAAGCAGGGACAAAGAACCCAACGGCATAATATTTGAAACATGATGTGGAGGGGGTGCTGGAATAATGAAAAAAAGGGGAAGTTGAGGAAAGCTAGTAAAGTGATGGGACATTTAGTTAAATTGGTATTATTTCCTTTGAAGATAAAACTAGATGATTTATAATTGAAGATTACATAAAATTGAAGTGTGATATATGTCATACATTACAATATAATTGAAGATTATATTTAAACTTTTTAAAATATATCCATGCATCATCCTACTTGCTTTTTATGAAAACTCTGTGAAGCTTGGAAAGACAAAATATTTATTCTATTCTTTTGATAGTTATTAAAATGAAACACAGGAAACACAGGAAAGTTAAATGACTTACTTAAGCTCACATAGATAATTTGTGGCAGTGCCAAGGGTGGAATTTAGGTTACCTCATATTAAGTCCTCTCCTAGTTGTACTGAACAGATTTTGATTTAGAATTAAATAATCTGACATCCCAGGTCACCAATCTCCTCAATTCCCATAATACACTCTTTCAATTCACCCACACAAGGAGGGTCACACTTTCGATCTCAACATCATCTACATCCATGAAGAAGAATTCTGAAATAATATATCTTCCATCTCTTCCCCATGACCTCATTTTTCTACCATCAGTTCTTTTCCAACCTCTTGCTCTGACTTCACAAGATTCTATTCCTAAATTTGATGACATAGTTCATCAGTTCAACGTCACACAGCTTATTCTTTGAATCTTTTGACTTGTTAACTATCTCCTCTCATCCCTGGCCAAACTCCAACCCTAAGAAAAATTGAACATAAGAGGGAGATTGTTTGTTGGGGGCAATCTGACAGAAGATACCTGAAAGAATGGGGTCTACAGGTACAAGGAACAAGATTAGCCTTGTTGAGAAGTACCATGTCTTCATGAGAAATTGGAGTAAAGGAGAGAATGGGGAGTGATATTGAGAATTTTGAAAATGTAGAGAAGGGGAGCAAAGGAACCTCATGGTTATTGGCTTTTATTTTCCCAGTAAAGTATGACATGGAATCCTCTGTTGAAATAATATGGAAAGAGTCCTATAGAAGGCTTGAGGAGAGAAGGGAATGTTTGGAACAGCTTCTGCTGGGAGTGTGATGGATCAGAGAAGAGTAAAAGGATAAGCTTGTGTCATTAAAGAGTTAGTTGAGATAGGATATCATAAATCTGTAAGGTTTACCCAGTCAGAATGATTATATGATTTTGTCCAATAGTGTTCAACACTATGTGATTGGGAGTGTACTAAGTGGATGGCAGGCATAATCCGGGGTTGACTCTTTCCCTATTGCCTAAAAACATGACCTTGTCTCCCTTATTCTAACCCTATCCCCAATGCCCAACTCTCTTTAGTTAATGTTCATCAATAGCAAGCATTTATTAAATAGTAATATTATATTCCAGTCACTGTATTAAGCCCTGAGGACTCAATGAAAGCCCCCCCCCCCAAAAATAGCTTTTGTGTTTAAAAAGCTGACCTTTCAATGGGGAAAACAACAGACAAAAGTAATACATATAATTTATATAGAGTATAAATGGAAGTAGCCTCAGGAGGAAGGCACCAATTGCAGTAGAGGGGTTGGGGGATGGAGGAAGACCAGAAAAGTCCTCTAGCATAAAATGGAGTTTGAATGGAGTCTTGAATGAAGCCAAGGGCATAGATGAGGAGGGAGATCATTCCAGGGATGGGAAATAGCCAGTGAAAAGGCACAAAGTTGGGAAATGGCATAACATGTTCAAGAAACAGCAAGAACTCCTTGTTTGTTGATGTTGCTATGATGTTGATGTGATGATGAATCATAAACTATGTTGAAGGGAATAAGTTGTAAGAAGACTGGAAAGACAAGAAGAGGCCAGGTTGCAAAGTGATTTAAAAGGTAAACAGGATTTTATGTTTGATCCTGGAGATAATACAGAATCATTGGAGTCTATTGAGAATTGAGGGTGGGTAGGCAGGGAGTGATATGATCAAATCTGGACTTCAGGAAAAATTCTCTTGGCAGCTAAGTGAAGGATAGATTGGACTGAGGAGAAACTTGAGGCAGGGACACCCACCAGAAAGCTTTTCCAATAGTTTAAGGGCAAGGTGATAAAAATTTGCACAAGAAAATCCAAAAGAAGAGGGCATATTGCATTCTCTCATATATGAGTTTTTGTGGCACTGCTTTCTTCCAGTTCTCCTCCAGAAAAGTACATGATGTTTGTCTGCTCTTTCTCAGTCTTTTCTGCTAAATCTTCATCCATATCCTCCCTTCTAACTGTAGATATGACCCAAGAATGTATTCTGAACTGTTTCTGTTCCCCCCCTTTCCATATCAACTCCTATGTTTTTAATTATCTCTATGTATATGACTCCTAGGTCTGTGTATCTAGTTCTGGTCCCTCCTGAGCTCCAGTAGTGCATCACCAATTTGGATTTTTCATAAACATCTCAAACTTATGATGTCTAAAACAGAGTTCATGACCTTTTCTCCCAATCTCTTATCCTCCCATGTCCTTTTCTTAATTTGCCTCTTTTTGTTAAGGACAATACCAACCTTACAATCATCCAGATATGAATCTCAGAATCATATTCAACTCATTTTCACTTACTATACATATCTTTTCATTTATTGTTTCTTTCCCACATCTTTTACACTTATGCTTTTTTCTCTACTCACACAACCACCAAGTTGGTTCATGCCATCATCATTTTTACCTATATACTATTGCAGGAATCTTTTAATTGGTCTCCCTTTCTCAAGTTTCTCCCTTGGTGGTGGTACCCTGTTGCCTCTAAGATCAGATACAAATTCTGATGTTTTGTATCTAATGTCTTTCACAGTCTGGCTTCAACCTACCTTGTCACTATTATTATATATTGTACCCCTTTACACACTCATTGGTTTAGTCAAAATATAGTTTTTGTTGTTTCTCATAAATGACATACCATGTGCTGTCTCGATGTCTTCACCTGGATTGTCCTCCATGCTTGGAATATATTCTCTCTTCACTTCTTTTTGACAAAAGCCCTAACTTCCTTCAAAATTTAATTCAAATTCTACCATCTACATGAAACCTTTCCTGACTCCTCCATCTGCCATTTTCCTTGAGAAAATGAACATATATTTACTTTGTATTAATATATTGCATTTACTTATATGTATACATATTGTTTCTCCCAATAATAACTAATCAATAAACATTGATGGAGATGAAATGAAAATAACTGTATATAAACATTCTATACACAGGAGAAACTGGAAATAATAAACAGAGGGAAAGCACTTGAATTGAAGATTGGGATTATGAAGGAAGTTGGGAAGCTAGAAAACAGAGATGAGGTAGGAGAGCGTTCCATAACCAAGAGACAGCCAGGGAAACTGACCAGAGTTGGGAGATGAGTGGATTGTTCCAGGAAGATCAAGGAGGCCAATGTAACTGCATTAAAGAGTAAGTGGGGGAGTTTATGATATAAGGAGATTGTCTAAGAAGAAGGGGCTGCTGTGAGACGCTTTGAACAATAAGCAGAGTGTTTTATATTTGATCTGGAGGTGATGGGGAACTACTGGAGTTTGTTGAGTGCGTGTTTGTGGTGGCAGGGGTGTGGAGGTTGACATGGTCAAAACCCTACCCTTTAGGAAGATCACTGGATAACTGAGTGGAGGACAGACTGGAGTGAGGAGAGACTTGTAGCAGGGAGACCAACCAATAAGTAAAGGTCCAGGCATGAGGTAATGAAGGAGAAAGAAGGCATATTACTTGAAAGAAGAAACTATTGCATTTTCATCTTTGTAGCTCCAGTGTTTAATGCAGTGTTTGCCACGTAATAGGTGCTTAGTAAATTCTTATCGGTTGACATTGGAAGGAACCGATAAAGAAGGGTCTGCCTAGAGGCCTTTGATCGCTAGGATATCTTAACCTTCCAATAACATCATGATGACGGTTACTCCAGCTTTTCCCCATACTCCCCTCCTTTCCTCTCCTGTCCTCTGCTCTCCTCTCCTCTTCTCTTTTGGCAATTATCTTGTGTAGTGGTTAGGAATACCTGAGTTCAAATATAGTCTAGGATACTTAATAGCTGTGTGACCCTGGGCAAGTCATTTAACCACCGTTTGTTTCTTCAACTGCACAATGGTGAGAACAGCAATATCTTTCTTGCAGGGTTGCTGTGAGGATCAAATGAAATAAATATTTGTGAAGCACTTAGCACAGTGTCTTACAAACAGTACATACTAAATAAAAGTCTTCCCCTTCCTCCTAACAACCTTTTAGTTGTTAGTGAAAATATCAGTAGGGTTATAAGGTGTGGTGAAAAGAGTGTGAAATTTGAAATCTGAAGAGATCTTGGTCACATCCAGCTTCCAATTCTTCTTATCTATGTGACCCTGTGCAAGTCATTTAACCTCTCTGAGTCTCAGTTTTCTCATCTATAAAATGAGAATATTAATCCCTATAGTAATTCTGTAAAGTGTTGTTGAGAGGGTCAAATGAGATTGTTTCTATGAAGACTTTTATTAAACAACTTCTATCCAAGTAACAGATATAATTATTTCCCCATTTACAGGTAAGTAAACTAAGACACAGAGGGGTGTGTGTGTGTGTGTGTGTGTGTGTGTGTGTGTATGTGTGTGTGTGTGGTGGGGGCTTGTTCAAGGTCACACAGCTACTAAATGTTACTTTCAGTTCATTTCCCATGATCATTCAGTGATTTTACAACTTATAAGCATTTAGTTCCTGCTCAGACTCTCAACCTAGTTGAACATAATGAAAATAAAGGTCAGACTAATGAGAAATTCTGAATCATATTACATTGCTTTCATGTTTTATGGCATAAGTTTGTAGTATCACGACCAGCTCCTTTATTTCACATTTGAGGAAACTACGACCCAGAAAAATGAAATGACTTTTTTATGGTCACACTGAGTCTGGCCTTGAAACTCCACTGCCCTCTATAATAATGTAGGGACACTCTGTCTTAACAAAGTTCTAGAGGTTCTAGTCCCAGGTGATATTGATGGGTAAGGGCCCAACTTGCTTTCCCATTCTTTAGTGTCTCCCTAGTTTCTAATCATGTTACAGAAAAATACAACAAACCCTGTTTCTTCAGATTTCATAATACTCACAAATGAAAGCACAAACCCTCATGGTTATGAAATTTTGAATGTTATTTATCTGAACTTTGTAATCCACAGTTTGAGAATAAGGGGAGCTTGGAAAACCTAAACTGGACTCAATTCTCATTCGTTTCCATCAATAATAACTTGCTTTATTTTTTACTAATCTTAAGGAATGAATATGAGAAGGGAAGTCCCCTGTGCAAGGTTTTAGAAGATGTTATTACTGAACCTATCCAAAGTAAGTGGACAAGAAGAGAGTCTTGAGGTTACAAGAGGAGGAAATGAAACAGTCAAACCAAGGTCTTGCCAGTTCTCTGGGTGACAGAAGGAATGGCTGAGAAACTGATGAGGTGCTTCAGGAGGAGATGGGGTCTCTTTAAGCACCCCTTCTCCATAATTTTGGCTGTTTGGCTCCCAGAAGGGTAATGATCTATGTGACTCAGGACTATAGGGATTTTTCCTTTAAGATAGATTCAGGTACATATAAGTACAGATGAAAACAGAGACTGAGTTTCTATCTCAGGAGACCTCATTAGGAATGAATGCCTTTGGGAAAGCATAACTGCTTACACTTCATTACTGACCAGCAGGGATAACTTATGCTTCAGAATTTTTTAAATAGTATTTTATTTTTTCCCCTGTTACATATCCAGAAAATTTTTAGCATTCATTTTTATAAGAATTTGAGTTCCAGTTTTTCTTCCTTTTTCCCTTCTCTTCTGAAAATGATAAACAGTTTGACATAGTTTATACATGTGCTATCATGTAAAAATATTGCCATATTAGCCACAGTTGTGAAAAAAGAAACAAATCAAAAGAAAAAAACACAAGAAAGAACAAAGTAAATGAAAATATATTCTTTGACATGCATTCAGAGTCCTTCAGTTCATTCTCTGAATGTGGATAGCATTTTCTTTCATTAGTTCTTTGTACCTGTCTTAGGTCATTGTGTTGTTGGGAAGAGTTGAGTCATCCATAGTTGGTTGTCACATAATATTGCTGATACTGTGGACAACGTCGCTCATTTCACTTTGGGTCAGTTCATACAAGTCATTGCAGATTTTTCTGAAATCTGCCTGTTCACCATTTCTTGTTTCAAAATAGTATTTCATTACATTGATTGTTCAGCTATACCTCAATTGATGTGCATCCTCTCAATTTCTGATATTTTGCTACCAAGAATAGGGCTGCTGTATATATTTTTATCCATGTATGTCATTTTCCTTTTTTTTAATGATCTTTTTGGGATACAGACTGAGTAGTAGGATTTCTGGATCAAAGGGATTTCTGGATCACAGTTTTATAATCTTTTGGGCATAGTTTCAAATTATTTTCCAGAATGAGTGGATCAGTTCACAACTCCACTAACAGTGCATTAGTGTGTCAATTTGACCACATCTTCTCCATCATTTATCATTTTCCTTTTTTGTCATATTATCTCGTGTAATAGGTGTGTGGCACTATGTCAGAGTTGTTATTTCTCCAATCAAAAGTGACTTCTTCATATGCCTGTAGATAGCTTCGGTGTCTTCATCTGAAACTCCCTGTTCATATTCTTTGACTATCAATTTGGGAATGGATTGTATTTTTATAAATTTGACTCAATTTTCTATATATTTGATAAATGAGGCCTTTATCAGAGATGTTTGCTATACAGATTGTTTCTTAGCTTTCTGCTTCCCTTCTAATCTTGGTTGCCTTGGTTTTGTTTGTACAAGTTTTTTAATTTGTTGTAATCAATATTATCTATTTTATATTTTGCAGTGTTCTCTATCTCTTGTTTGTTCATGCATTCTCCCCCTCCCCATAGATCTGAGAGGAAGACTATTCCTTGTTCTTCTAATTTACTTATGGTGTCACCCTTTTAAATCATGCCAAAGGTCTGTGATATCTAACTTTTCTAATATTCTATTCACCTCTTTAGTTTCTTTCTTGTTTATTTTTTTGGTTGGAATTACTGAGTTTTAACAGGTGTTGGAGTCCCCCAGTAGTATAGTTCTGCTGTCCATTTCCTTCTGCAACTCATCCAGCCTCTCCTTTAAGAATCTGGAAGACATACCACTCAGTGTATTTATGTTTAATATTGATGTTACTTCATTGTTTATTGTACCCTCTGGCAAGATGTATTTTCCTTCCTTATTTCTTTCAATTAGTCTGTTTTTGCTTTTACTTTGTCTGAGATCAGGATTACCATTCCTGGTCTTTTTTTTTTTTTTTTAGTTCAGCTGAAGTAGAATAGATTCTGCTTCAGCTCCTTACCTTTATTCTGTGTGTATCTCTCTGTTTCAAGTACGTTTCTTATAAACAACATATGGTAGGATTATATAGCAGGACTCTGGTTTTTGATCCTCTCTGACATCTGCTACAGTTTTATGGGGGAGTTTATACCATTCACATTCACAGTTATGATTATTACCTGTGCATTTTCCGCCACTCCATTCTTCCTCCTGTATCTCCTCTCACTTCTTTCATCCTTTACCTCCTCACTAGTGTTTTGCTTCTGTCTATACTTCCCCAAATCTGCCCTTCTTTTTGTCAGTCCTTACCCCATCTCCCTTTTACTTAATCTCCTCCCTTCCTATTTTCCTGTGAGGTAAGATATATTCAACTGATTGTGTATATTATTTCCTCTTTGAGTCAATACTGATAAGAGTAAAGTTGAAGTGATGCTTGTCCATTCTCTCATCTTTCCCTCCACTGTAATTAGTTTTTCTCACCTCTTATGTGAAATAATTTACCCTATTCTATCTCTCCCTTCAGCCCTCAGTGTACTCCTATTTCTCATCTCTTAAGTTTTGTATGTCATTCCCTAAATTCAATTTATACCCGTAACCCCTAACTAAACATTTCTTCTTTCTATATAACCTCTCTCTATATATTCCTTCTAGCTGTACTATTAATGATATAATTTTTAAGCATTACAAGTATCACCTTCCCATGTAGAGATATAAACAGCTTAGCTCTACTAAGTTCTTTGTTTTCTTTTCCCTTTTTACTTGTTTATGCTTCATTTGATATTGGAAGTCAAATTTTTGGTTTAGTTCTGATCTTCTTATGAAAGAATGAAATCCTTCTATTTCATTGAATAACCATTCTCCCCCTTTCCCCCCTCCGCTTGCTGTGTTATGCTTAATTTAGCCAGGTAAGTGACAGTGATTCTTAGTTGTAGTCTAGCTCCTTTGCCTTCTAGAATATCGTATTCCATGACTTCCAGTACTTTAATGTTGCAGGTGCCAAGTCCTGTGTAATCCTGATTGTGACTTGCAGATATTTGAATTGTTTCTTTCTGGCCACCTGTAGTATTTTTTTTCTTTACCTGATAGTTCTGGAATTTTGCTATAATGTTTCTTGGAGTTTGTATTTTGAGATCTCTTTCCTGAGGTGATCAGTGAATACTTTCAATGCTGATTTTGCCCCCTGCTTCCAAGACATCAGGGCAGTTTTCCTTGATAATTTCTTGAAAGATACTATCCAGGTCCTCTTTTTGCTTATGGCTTTCAGATAGTCTCATGATTCTAATATTCTTTCTCTTGGGTCTATTTTCCAGGTCAGTTGTTTTTCTTATGAGTTATTTCATATGTTTTGCCATTTTTTTATTCTTTTGAATTTGTTTGATTAATTCTTAATGTTTCATAGAATCATTATCTTCTGGCCCAGTTCTAACTTTTAAGGTGTTGTTTTCCTCAATTAGCTTTTATGGTTTCTTTTAACTTTGGTCCATTGTACTCCTTAAGGAGTTGTTTTCTTTGGTGGATTTTTGTATCTCCTTTTCCATTTGGTGAATTCTACTTTTTAAGAAGTTTTCTAGGCTTTTGATTCTTTTTTCATAATTTTCTTTTATCACTCATTTTTTCCCCCAATTTTCTCCCACCTCTTTTGTATGATTTTTATACTCCTTTTCAAAGTCTTTTATGAATTCTTTCTGGGCTTAAGAGCAATTCCCATTTTTCTTTGGGGTTTTGCCCATAGGTGTCTTGACATTGTTTTCTTCTGAGTTTGCGTCTTGATCTTCCCTGTCACCATAATAACTTTCTATGGTTGGATTTACTTTTTGTAGTTTTGTGCTCATTTTGGGGGGCTTTTTTACTTTCTTTTAAATTCAAGCTCTGCTTCTGAGGTGGAAGGGGTGCTGTCTCAGGCTTCTTGTGCCAGTGGCTCTAGGCCCTAGCTGTTTACCTAGTGCTATATTGATATTACCTTGAGGCTCAAAGGGAACCTTGTGTCTGCTTCTGTGCTGAGATGGTGGGAGAGGGTGACTAGGGCTGCTGGAGGCCTTATAGATCTGGCAGCTTACCTGGTACTGAATGGAGGTCCTGGTGGGATTGCCTGGTGAGTCCTAAGCCTGGTGAGGTTTTTCTGCAAATCCCTGGGGCTTCACTGAAGCATTTTGGACTCTGGGCCCTGGAGGATGCCTGCTTGCCTGGGGCTACACTGAAACATGTAGTAGTTCTTGGAGCTGCAGTCTACCCATTCCCCTGGCTATGCTAAGGCATGTGGAGGTCCTGGTGTTGGCTGTTGCCTGGTCCACCACATTGGGGCTCAGGATTTCCCACTGGTTTGCTGAACTTAGGCTTGCTACTGACTTTTTGTATGTCATTCCCTAAATTCAATTTATACCCGTAACCCCTAACTATACATTTCTTCTCTCTATATAACCTCTCTCTATATTCCTTCTAGCTGTACTATTAATGATATAATTTTTAAGAATTAAAAATTCTGGGATGTTTCCTGTCCTGAAATTCATTCCCCTTTTACCTGAATGAGATGGACTTTTCTTGTAAATTTTCTAAGTTTCTTGAGCTAAAAAATTGTTTCCCACTGTCTTTTTGCTGGTTCTATTGTTCTAGAATTTGTTTAGGGGTCACTATTTTATGGTGATTTGGAGGCGAGTATAGGAAAATTATAGCAATGTACTGTTTACTCCATCATCTTGGCTCTTGGAAGTCTATGCTTCAGAATTGAACCCAATGATGGAAAATTTATTAAAACAGATATAAATGGGGGAGAAATACACCAGGTGAATTGCAATGACACCAACTTTTACTCCCTAGGGATTTGAATTTAGCTCTCTCCTTGAACTTATACAACCCATGATGTAACAGATAAAATGTTTAATCTGGTCCTTCCCTTTTCTGGTTCTAGCCAGTGACTAATTCCCAAGTGTCTGCCTGAATATATCTTTTATTTGATATTCCTACATATGAAAACTTACGTTACTTGTTCACACTGTAGAACAGGTTCCCAACCCCTGCCATATTTTTGTGTTGCTTCAGGTGTCAAAAAGCACTTTCAAGAAGGAAGATGAGACTATAGGAATCACACTCCTCATGCCAGTTAGGAAATGGCTATTCATCCCAGCTTATTGCCATACCAACATCAAAATTCCTCAAGGAAAATGTGGCCACAGACAGTTCAGAGGAATTTCTCTGGTCATTGTACCCAAACTTCTAATATTAGATAATCTAATGGATTTGAGATATTTCATTATCCTAAAATCAATAAAATCCAAACATCACACAACCACCAAGATCCTGGTTAGGCTATCATTCTTGTTTTATAGCCTATGGAGTATATTTCCTAGATCATTGAGAGTCTCAAAGCATGAGAATTTTTAGGAAAGGTGGTCTCATAATTTTCTGTCGATACATCTTTAACAACTCCCTTTAGATCTAGTTTTCCCACTTTCACTCACATTGGAGGGCCAGGTCTTCAGAGGATGGCTGATATTTAATTATTATGTTTTATTTAGTAACCATGAGGATTTTTTTTTTCAGTATTTTTCCTCCTAACTCCCATCAAAGCTCCCCCAGTGATTACATAGAGTTAATTAGCTTTTAGAAAGGGTGTTTACAAAGCAGATACAGTAAGAACAATTGTTATAGGACCATTCTCTTAATCCAAGGACATATTCTTATTCCTTCGAACACACAAAGTTCCTTGGGAGAGTAAGGTCAAATTAAGAGAACACATTATGACCCAAGGCATTCTCATAGATCATAGTTCTAGAAGTCTTTTTATCTCTTCCTGAAATCCTTATGAAGTTACTTTGGAATGACTTTATGCTAAGTTTAGAGGGTTTGTATCCTTGTAAATATCTGAACCTCTCTTTCTCTGGTATGTCTAGTTTATCCATTGCATGTCTCTCAGTTCCCAATGCAAATGCTGCTATCAACTACAACTGTTTTGTGGACACGCATAGATATGATCTATCGGCTTAATGCACACACACTCTCTCAAGATTTTCTTACTTTGTTCCATTGTTAATACTTTGACCTATAATTCTTTAAGGTTAAACTAGTTAGGTTCCAATTAATTTCTTAACTCTTTCTTTAAAGACTTTATTGAATATAGTTATAATTGCATTGTGATTGATTAAAGGATGCATTTAGTATCTTTGCTTCTTTGAAATTGTGAGATTTTTATGACTCAATATATGGCCAATTTTCATGCATATGCCAAGCACAGCTGAGAGTATGTGAACTTTTGATTCCAAATAAGTAATTGCAATTCAGATCTATCAATACTAACTTGTCTGAAGTTTTGTTTAGGTCTTAACATCTTTCTTGTTTATCTTTTTTTTTTTTTAAGATTTGTCTAGATCAACAATGAAGTATCTTACTTTTATAATTTATTGTCAATTTGTTCCTATAATTCCATTAGCTTTACCTTAAATTACTTAGACACAATTTGTTGCATATATATTGAACATTAACATTGATTCAATAACTTTAATATCTTTAAGTATAATGTAGTTTCCCTGCTGATCTCTTTTCTTATATCTATTTTTATTATTGCCTAATGGGAAATTGTGAGAATGACTTTTGGAGTTCAGCTGAATCAGAATAAATTTTGCTTTACCCACTTTTAACCTTGTGTGAACATTTCAATTATGTATTTTGTAAACAAAATGCTATTCTTCTTTTATTCTCATCTATTTTATGGGTGAGTTTATTCCATTCACATTTATGGTTATGGTTCTTAATTATGTATTTCCCTGAACTCTCTTCTTTTATATGTTTTACTCTTTTTGGTTCTCAACCTATTCTTTACAAACAAGATGCTGGTGCTTGCTTAATACTACTCATCTATCACTGAAACAAATTTTTTTACTTCTCTATTATCCCTTATCTCTTTCCTGTGCCTCATATCTTGCCAGCTTTTTTCCACCTTTTCTTTCCTTCCTTTTTAATTCCCCCTTCACAATTCACCCACCAGAGTTGCAGTTTGTTCTGGTTGTAGCTATTCCCTCACCTAAACTGCCCTCTCTCTTATTCTCCATCTCCTTTCTCCCCATCTTTGTCTGTTTCTCTATTGAATTCATACACCAGTGTCTCTCTCTCTCTGTCTGTCTCTCTCTCTCTCTCTCTTCCAAATTTTTCGTGTGGCTTTATATTTTTCATCACACATCAAAACAGAAAAAAAAAACACTTTCAGCTCCCCTCTATGTTTTATTTGATTCTCTCTATGAGCTTTGATAACATTAGCGTTCTAAAAGGATATTTATTTATTTCTCCCTCAGAATGTAAAATAGTTCCTTCTAAATGATTAAATATAATTATATTTTAAGTAGATTTTACAGATATATTTTCTTTTTGCATCACCAAGATGTTCCTCTAGATAATTTGTCTGAACTCATTCCTAGAGAAACATCCTTTATAACAAATTTGAGAAAAATTTTAAAAAGAGGGAGAGGGGGGAAAAAACCCCAGCAATGTCAATGAATGCATAAAAAAATTAGGCTATTATATGTATACTCTTCTATACTTGTGGATCTTGCACCTCTGCAAAGGGATGAATTGAGACATCTTTTCATATCTTTCTTTAGGGGTAAGATTGCTCTTTGTGATTTTGAAACATTATTTTTTATGATTTTGTCATTATTGTTCTTTCCATTTATTTTATTGTAGTCGTGGATATATTTTCTCTAACTTTGATTTTTCACTTTGTTTCAGTTCATGTAAGAATTCTATTTTTCCAATTTCCTTTGTAATGATGATGATGATGATGCCTAGTATTTTTATAGTGTTTCAAGGTTTGCAGAGCTCTATACAAATATTATGTCATTCTATTCATACAAAAATACTGTTTCAGCTGTTATCTTGGAGCAGCTATAGTAGATAGAATGGTGGACCTGGAGTCAGGAAGATCTGAGTTTAAATCTGGCCTCAGACACTTACTAACTATGATTTCAAGCAAGTCATTTAGATTTAACTTCTGTTTACCTCAATGTCCTCATCTGTAAATTGGAGACAATAATAACATGTAGTCGTTGTTGTGTGGACCACATGATATAATAATTTTAAAGCACTTACCACAGTGCCTAAAACATAGTAAGCACTATAGAAATGTTGTTATCCACTGAGCCACTTAGGACAGTAATTGTGTTATATTCCTGTACCACACTTTTTTAACCATTCCCCAGTTGAAAAGCATCTACTTTGTTACAAGTCTTTTGCTATCACGAAATCAACAACATCAAAGTGCAATGATAAATACATTGACATGGTTGGATCCTTTCTTTTTGTCTGTAACCTTCTTGGGAAATATGCCTAGCAATAGAATTTCTTAGCTAAAGACTATGGACATTTTAACTATTCTATTTTCATTTTTCCAAATTGCTTTCCATAAAGATTGTACTACACCACAGTTGGACTAACAATTCATTATTGTACCTATCTTTCTACAACCTCTCTAATGTAGAATATTCCCATCTTTTGTCATCTTTGTCTATTTTATGGATGTTAGGTAAAACTTCTGATTTGTCATTCCTCTTATTATTAGTGAGGGAGGGCTGTGCAAGGTCACCAGCCTCACTTCTCCAGAGCCATATGAATCCAGTTACTGGATATTCATCAGGATGACTGGAGATGACCCAGGATGCACTGGGAGACCTTGGTCCCTTTAGACCAAGTTCTATTTAGGTACTCACTTAGGGTGAGGTAACATCCATTCATTGAATAGGCCTGTTTAAGAATGGCCACTTTAATGAGGCAAAGAAAAAGCAAAAGCAAAACAGCAACAGTTACTATTGATCATCATCACTGAAGCCAGAATGGTCCAGAATAGAACCCTTAAGCTGGAGCCTAGTGTTGTCCAATGTTTGATCTTCAGAGTGCAGTAGGTTTAAGATTTAAGGAAAGGAAAGGAAAGGAAAGGAAAGGAAAGGAAAGGAAAAGAAAGGAAAGGAAAGGAAAGGAAAGGAAAGGAAAGGAAGGGGAGAGAAGGGAAGGGAAGGGAATGGAAGGGAAGGGAAGGAAATGAAGGAACCTAACAAAGACAAGTGCAAGTCATGTCATCATTTCTCTGATGTCATGGTCTTCTTCAGCAACGAAAGATGAACACAACAATCTGAGAATAGACACAGCTGTCTGAATGGGGACCCAGCTAGCTGAGTAACTCAACTCCTTCTCTCCTGTCTGTCTCCCCCTCCCCTTTCTTCTTCTCTATAAAGGAAGCTAAATTTGGATGGCTAGAAGATGCCTGGTTAACTTGGGTTTTACTGGCTAGATTTTTCCCCTCCCTTCCCATCCCTTCCGTTCCCTTCCCTTCCCTTCCGTTCCCTTCCCTTCCCTTCCTTTTTCTTCCCTTCCCAAAATCTTAAACCTACTACACTCTGAAGCTCATATACTGGACAAAACTAGGACCCTGAAATTACACAGGAATTTTGTTAAGTAAGGAGGATTTTAGTGTGTGTAAGGTAGATTTTTGTTATTCTTTCCCAGAATCCATGACCATAACAATCTCAGTTTCCCATGCTCATTACTCATAAATATCACCATGCTTGTGCAGCATTATATAATGATAAATAATTTGAGGGGGAACATTTAGGGTTGAAAGTACAAACTACAATGCTGTGTGTGCCTTGACTGGCCCCCATTAAGGCTTGAGGGGGGATCTGGGTTTGCCTCAACTGGCACCCCTAGATTGAGGGGATTTAAGGGAATGCACAAGTTGTGGCTATCTTGATTGATGTAGGGGTATCTATCTTGAAATGTAGGGGTAGTATCCCCTCACCCCTTTCTTGCCAGTCCCTGTAAGAAGGGTGATTAGGGAATGCTGTAGGAGTTTGTCCTCCCATTATCAGCAACACTTCTGAGAAAGATACACCTTTGTAGACCCAACCTGGTTAAATTCCATGGATTAAAAGGAATGCAAAGCAGGAGGTGTGAGTAAAGGAGACCTCTCATAGGAAAAGGGAATTTCTCTTTTGAAGGAAAACTACTGAATCAGTAGATATCACACCTATCAATATCAAGAGTGAACCTGTTCTAGCAGCCCTCCTGTGTGCTATGTTTATTTTTGTTACAACTTGGCAACTGTAACATTAATTGCATTGGGAGTCAGCTATGACTAAAACTAAGAATCACCTACCCAGCAATATTAAGCATAATACTTCAGGGGGAATATGGTTATTCAGTGAAATAGGAGGATTTCAAATTTTGACAAGGAGATCAGAATTGAGCAAAAAAATTTGATCTCCAATATCAAGACATGAGAGAAGCCTAAAAATTTTTTTTAAAAAGTGGGGGAGAAAAGTAAACATAAGGGATTCAGGGGAGTTGAATTGTTTACATCCCTACGTGGGAAGATAATACATTTAATTCTTAAAAATTTTACCACAAGTATAGCTAGAAGGTATAAACACATGGAGGATATGGGTATAAGGTGAATTTGAGAATATGACATAAAAAATACCTATGGGATGAGAAAGAGGAGTGCACTGAGTGCAGAAGGAAAGGAGAGGTAGAATGGGATAAATTATTTCACATGAAAAGGTGTAAAAAGTCTATTGTACTGGAGAGGAAGATGGGAGGGTGGACTTTGGGCATCACTTGAATCTTACTTTCATCAGCATTGACTCAAAGAGGGAATAATATATACAATTAGTTGAATAAAGAAATATCTCTTATCCAACGGGGGGATAGACATTAAGTAAAGGGGTGTGTGTGTGTGTTTGTGTACGTGTGTATGTGTGTGTGTGAGGAACTGACAATAATCAAAACTGAATGTGAATGGGATAAACTCTCTCATAAAATGGAAACAGAGCAAATTGGATCAAAACCCAGAATCCTACAGTACACTGCTTACAAGAAATAGACTTGAAACAGAGACACACACAGAGAATAAAGGTCTGAGACTGAAGCAGAATGTATTCTGCTTCAGTTAAAGTAAAAAATAAAAGTAGTTGTGGCAATCCTGATCTCAGACAAAGCAAAATCATCAATAGACCTAATTAAAATAAATAAGAAAGGAACCTACGTCTTGCTAAAAAGGATTGTAGATAAGAAAGTAATTGAATGCTAAACATATATGCATCAAGTAGTGTAGCACCCAAATTCTTAAAGGAACAGTTAAGTGAGTTACAAGTTCATGACAAAGCAAGCGATAGAGAACACTATGAAATATAAAATAAATAATTTTGATTACATTCAATTAAAAAGCTTTGTACAAACAAAACTAATGTAATCAAGATTAGAAGGGAAACAGAAAACCAGGAAACAACCTTTACAGCAAGTGTCTCTGATAAAGGTCTCATGTTTCAAAGATATAGGGAACTGAATTTATGAGAAAACAAGTCATTCTCCAATTAATCAATGGTCAAGGGATAGAAACAGGAAGTTTCCAGATGAAAAAACCAAAGCTATCTATAACCATACGGAGAAGTCTTCTAAATCACCCTTGATTAGAGAAATGCAAATTAAACAACTCTGAGGTACCACCTCACTCCTATCAGATTGACTAAATATGACAAAAATGGAAAATTAATAATATTGGAGAGGATGTGGGAAATGCATTTTTGGTGGATTTGTGAACTGATCCACTCATTCTGGAGACTGATTTGGAACTATGTGAAATGTTAATGAGAGTTAAAGATCTTGCCATACCAGGAAACTGAATTGCTTCCGTTTGAACTGTCTTAGGAAGATTCTGAGGATCACCTTGCTCCAGCTGAACTGCCAAGTATTCACACTATCCTTCAAAGAGTACGAATTCAATGCGCTGGCCACGTTGTTCAAATCAAAAAATGTACACTTGCCAAAAAGACTATTTTACAGAGAATTCGATTGGGTTAGGTGATCATAAGGTGTCCAGAAGAAATGATACAAGGACTCTCTCAAGGTCTCTCTCAAGAACTTTGGATTTGACTGTGCCACAGGGAGACACTGGCATGGGACTGCTCAGCATGGCATGCCCACATCAAAAAGGATGCTGTGCTCTTTTGGCAAATAAGAATTGAGACAATACAAAGTAAACATAGGATGTGCAAATTTGGGATATTCACCCCAAACATTCACATGAACTATCTGCGCTCAACCTGTGGTAGAGCATTCTGAGATCATATTGGTCTGATCAGCCACAGTTGAACACATTAAAATTTCACTTCATCATGGTGATGTCATTTTGGTCGTCTTTGCAGATGAAGAACAACAACCAACCAACCAACCAATGTTAATGAGAGTTAAAGATCTTCCCCACCCATTAATAGGCCTGACCATTAAGGGAAGCTTGATTAGGAGAGATTTGTTTTATAGGAAGGCCCAAACCTTTTGTTAATTTCTTCAGTTTTGTTTTTTTTAATTTTTTATTTAATATAAATTTATTTATTTAACTTTTTACATTCATTTTCACAAAATTTTGGGTTCCAAATTTTCTCCCCATTTATCCCCTCCCCCCACCCCAATACACCAAGCATTCTAATTTTCCCTATCACCAATCTGCCCTCTCTTCTATCATCCCTCCCTTCTCTTGTCCCCATCTTCTCTTTTGTCCTGTAGGGCCAGATGACTTTCTATTCCCCATTAACTGTATTTCTTATTTCCTAGTAGCAAGAACAATACTCAACAGTTGTTCCTAAAACTTTGAGTTCCAAATTCTCCCCATCCTCCCCTCCCCACCCATTCCCTTTGGGAAGGCAGGCAATTCAATATAAGCCCTATCTGTGTAGTTTTGCAAATGACTTCGATAACAGTCACGTTGTTTAAGACTAACTGTATTTCCCTCCATCCTATCCTGCCCCCCATTGTTTCTATTCTCTCTTTTGATCCTGTCCCTCCCTGAGTGTTGACTTCAAATTGCTCCCTCCTCCCATTGCCCTCCCTTCCATCATCCCCCCACCCTGCTTATCTCCTTCTCCCCCACTTTCCTGTATTGTAAGATAGGTTTTCATACCAAAATGAGTGTGCATTTTATTCCTTCCTTTAGTCGAATGTGATGAGGGTAAACTTCATGTTTTTTTCTCAGCTCTCCTCTTTTTCCCTCCACTAAAAAGTCTCCTGCTTGCCTCTTGAATGAGAGATAATTTACCCCATTCCAGTTCACCCTCTCTCCTCCTACTACATTTCTCTCTCACCATTTACCTTAATTTCTTTTAAAATATGGTCCCATCCTGTTCAATTCACTCTGTGCTCTCCATCTGTGTATGTGCGTGCATGCGTGTATGTGTGTGTGTGCACATGTGTACGTGTGTGTGTGTGTATGTGTGTGTGTGGTCCCAGCAACTACCCAGAAACTGAAAAGTTTTAAGAGTTACAAATACTGTCTTTCCATGTAGAAATGTGAAGAGTTCACCTTTGGTAAGTCCCTTATAACTTCTCTTTGCTGTTTACTTTTTCATGCTTCTTCTCATTCTTGTGTTTGAAAGTCACATTTTCTTTTCAGCTCTGGTCTTTTCATCAAGAATGCTTGAAAGTCCTCTGTTTCATTGAAAGACCATATTTTCCCCTGAAGTATTATACTCAGTTTTGCTGGGTAGGTGATTCTTGGTTTGAGTCCTAGTTCCTTTGACTTCTGGAATATCCTATTCCACACCCTTCGATCCCTTAATGTAGAAGCTGCTAGGTCTTGTGTTATCCTGATTTTATTTCCACAATACTGGAATTGTTTCTTTCTAGCTGCTTACAATATTTTCTCCTTGACCTGGGAACTCTTGAATTTGGCCACAATGTTCCTAGGAGTTTCTCTTTTTGGATCTCTTTCAGGTGGTGATCGATGGATTCCTTCAATAATTATTTTGCCCTCTGGTTCTAGAACGTCAGGGCAGTTTTCCTTGAAAATTTCATGAAAGATGATGTCTAGGCTCTTTTTTTGATCATGGCTTTCAGGTAGTCCCATATTTTTAAATTGTCTCTCCTGGATCTATTTTCCAGGTCAGTTGTTTTTCCAATGAGATATTTCACATTCTCTTCCATTTTTTCATTCTTTTGGTTTTGTTTGGTGATTTCTTTGTTTCTCAGAAAGTCATTAGCCTCCATCTGCTCCATTCTAATTTTGAGAGAACTATTATCTTCAGTGAACTTTTGAACCTCTTTCTCCATTTGGCTAATTCTGCTTTTGAAAGCATTCTTCTCCTCATTGGCTTTTTGAACCTCTTTTGCCAATTGAGGGAGCCTATTTTTCAAGGTGTTATTTTCTTCAGCATTTTTTTGGGTCTCCTTTAGCAGGGTATTGACCCATTTTTCATGCTTTTCTTGCATCTCTCTCATTTCTCTTCTCAGTTTTTCCTCCACCTATCTAACTTGATTTTCAAAATCCTTTTTGAGCTCTTCCATGGTCTGAGCCCATTGGATATCTATTTTGGATGTGTGGGATACAGAGGCATTGACTTCTATGTCTTTCCCTGATGGTAAGCATTGATCCTCCTCATCAGAAATGAAAGGGGGAAACATCTGTTCCCCAAGAAAGTAGCCTTCTATGGTCTTATTTTTCTTCCCTTTTCTGAGCATTTTCCCAGCCAGTTACTTCACTTCTGAGATTCCTCTCCACCCCTGTCTAGATCCACCCAGCTAGTGCTTGGGGTCTGAGATTCAAATGCTGCTACCCAGCCTCAGGGCCTTCAGCAGTGGGTACAGCTGCTATTCAGTGTGAGCTTAAGTTCTGGTGCTGGGGTTGGGGCAGAGCCACCTCCCAGGCTCAGTTCCCCCAGGGGGTTTATGCAGAGACCTTCAGTAATTGAGCAGAGCTCCTGCCTGCTCCGGGAGCACCGCTGCCTCTGCCACTGCCTCTGCTGCTGCCTCTCAAGGTGTCCTGAGTAATGGAGACACCCTGCTTCCCTCTCAGCCAGCCTAGAAGTCTCTCTCACTGACCTGTAGTGCCTGTGGGTGGACGTACCTTTGCGGCTGCTGAGGTTCCGTCCCTGAAGCCTGCTCAGATCTGCTCCTCTGGGGCCACGTGGGCAGGGTTGGGCTGGGCTCTGCTGTCCGGTGTGCAATGGATCTTTGGGGTCAGTTTTTCAGGGATCTCTGGAATGGAAATCTCCTCCACTGCGTTTCTGTGTGGCTTGCACTGCTCCAGAATTTGTGGGGAGTTCTTTTTACAGGAAATTTATGGGCTGTGGATTTGGACCTAGCATATGTGAGTCTTTCTACTCTACTACCATCTTGGCTCCCCACCCCCCCTTTTGTTAATTTGTAATGAGGAACTGATTCTCAAGGGTTGTGCTACCCTCTAGCTCTGAAAAGCATATGTATACTCTGAGGTGAGGTTTTATTTTGGGGCTTACTCATTGGAAGTGTTTGGCCAGATTGAGTAGCCACTAAGGAGTCCCCTGGGTTTGAAAACCCAGATTTTTGTGCTTCTGTCTCTGGTAACTATTTATGTATGTAATGGTCAGACATTTGGGTCTGTCCATTGGTTTGTGATGTATGTATTGCTTATGGTCAGACATTTGGAAGCTCTGTCTGTTGGGTTTTATTTCTCTGCTTGTATTTTCTCTGAAATTCAGGGTGCTGACTTTTCCCTCTGAACTAAGTGAATGATACATGTGCTGAGTAAAGTTGATTGTTGACCCCTCAAAAGTTGTTTTCCTTTTAGAAAAAACAGATCTAAAAACCTGTACAGCAGGCCCTCCTATGTATGTTGGAGTCCTTGCTGTTATACTATACTCAAAGGGCAACCAAACTAAGCATACTCTTTGATCTAGAAATCCCAAAGAGATCATAAAAAAGGGAAAAGGATATAAGAGCAGTCCTGATCATGGTGGCAAAATATAGGAAATTGAGGGGAGGCACATTAATTGGGGAATGGCTGAACAAGCTGTAGTATATGAATATAATGGATGAAAAGCCAAATTTCAGAAAAAAAAAAGAAACTGAAAAGACTCGTACAAACTGATGCAAAGTGAAGTGAGCAGAACCAGGAATACATCATACACAGTATCAGCTGCACTGTGTGATAATCAGCTCTGAATGACTCAGTTCTTCTCAACAACACAATGATCTGATGCAAGTATAAAGGACTCATGAAGGAAATACTATACACATTCAGATAATGGAACTGATGAACTTTGAATGTAGATCAAAGCATATTTTTTTTTACTTTATTCTTTTCCATGTTTTTTTTCTTTCACAACTGTGATTATTATGGAAATAAATTCTACACGAAAGCCCATGTATAACCTGTATCAAATTGCCTACCATTTTAGGAAGAGAGAGGGAGAAAAAAAAATTTAGAACTCAAAATCTTGTAAAAATGAATGTTAAAAATTGTCTTGACATGAATTGGGAAAAAATAAAATTCTATAAAATATATAAAAAGGTCACAATAGCTCTAAAATTAAATTAAAAAGAGCTGCTATAAATACCCTTGTATAAGAAGGTTCTTTTCTCTTTTTTTTGGACCTCTTTGGTATACAGATCTAGTAGTGGTATTACTGGATCAAGGATGTGCACATTTTTATAGCTCTTTGGACATAGTTCCAAATTGTTCTCCAGAATGGGTGGATCAATTTACAGCTCCACCAACAGTGCATTAGTGTGCCAAGTTTCCCAAATTCCCTTCAACACTTATCACTTTCCCTTTTCTGTCTTATCAGTCAATCTGATATGTGTGAGGTGGTGCCTCAGAGTTGTTTAACTTATATTTCTCTAATCAGTAGTGATTTAGAACATTTTTTCATATGACTACAGATACCTTCAGTTTGTTTGTCTGAAAACTGCCTGTTCATATCCTTTGACCATTTGCCAATTGCAGAATTATGTATATTCTTGTAAATTTGATTCAGTTCTCTATATAGCTGAGAAATGAGGCCTTCATAAGAGATACTTGCTGTAATTCCCCCCTCCCCCAGTTTTTTTTTTTTTGCTTTACTTCTAATTTTGGTTGCATTTGTTTTGTTTGTGCAAAATCTTTTAAATATAATATGATCAAAATTGTCTAATTTATATTTAGTAATGCTCTCTGTCTATTATGTAGTATTAATTCTTCCCTTATCCAAAGATTTGGCAAGTAAACTACTCCATGCTCCCCTAATTTGCTTATGGTATTCCCTTTAAGTCTAAATCACAGATCCATTTTGATCTTATCTTTGTATACAGTGTTAAATGCTGGTATATGCCTAGTTTCTGCCTGTTTTCCAGTTTTTCCAACAGTTTTTGTCAAATAGAGAGTTTTTGTCCCCAAAACTTAAATCTTTGGATTTATCAAATTATAAATTACTATGGTCATTTACTACAATGTATTATGTACCTAATGTACCTAATCTATTATAAATGCAATATAATAGCAGGAATAGCAGATTTTACTCCTCTAAGTCTTGAAAAAGCTTCCAGTGTTTTCCTTTCCATATGATGTTTGCTTTTGATTTTAGATACTTTTTATAGTAATAAAATAAAGATAGCTTTCTGATTATAGTTTATAAAGTTTTGCATAAGTAAGTGTTATGTTTTGTCAAAGACTGTTTTTCATTATCTATTGTTATGATCATTTAGTTTTTTATGATTTGGTTTTAAATATTATGTTCATTGTTTAATGTTGAATTCTTGTATTTCTTTTATGAATTCAACTTGGCTTTAATGAATTATTTATTGGATAAATTGCTGCAAACTTTTTGTCATTATTTATTTTGAATCAATATTCATTATTGCTATTGGCACATTTTTCTTCTGTGCTCTATCATTTCCTGTTTTAGGTATTAGAGCTATGTTGTCTCAATAAAGGCTCTTGATAGAGTGCTTTTTAGAGAATAATATCTGTATCATTAATATTCCTTATTCTTTGAAAGGCAGCTAGGTCATACAGTGGTTAGAGTTCTAGCCTTGGAGTCAGGAAGACCTGTGTTCAAATGTATACTCAGACACTTACTAACTATATGTCCCTGAGTGAGTTATTTAAAGGTAGCTAGGTGGTGCAATGGATAGAGTACTGGACCTGGAGTTGGAAGGATTCATCTTCCTGAGTTTAAATCTGACTGCACACATTTACTAGCTATATGACCCCAGGAAAATCACTTAACCCTGTTTGCCTCACTTTCCTCATTTGTAAAGTGAGGTGGAGAGGAAATTGACAAGCTACTACAATATTATTGCCAGGAAAACCTGAAATGAGGTCACAAACAGAAAGGAAGGAAGGAAAAAAGGAAGAAAGAGAAAGAGAGAGAGAAAGAGAGAGAGAGAGAGAGATCACAAAACTAAAGAACACTGTGAAATCTTGGAATAGGGTTGATTTAGAAGAGATGAAAGGATTAAGTCATCTTCCTACCATGCAATATTCATGAAACTGTTTGAGGCATGAGAGCAGGAGACATGAAGTGCAAGAAACTTCATTTTGCATGCATACTAATTTCATATATACTTAAACTGCTATTATTCACACATATGGTGCCCAATGTGAGAGAGATGTTAATCTTGTAATTTTCAATCCTTGTCTGACCATCTAGTACTTGGTGTTAGGTATCATAATGGAGGAATATAGACAAGTTGGAGCAAATCCAGGGGACAGTAAATAGGATGGTAATAACACCAGAGACAGCTTAATGAATCACAGAATCTAAGAGTTGGGAAAGACTTTGGAGAACATTCCGGACAAGAAATCCCATCTATAATATCTCCAATAAATTAGCATATAGACTTTTTGAAGGCCTCACATGGAGGGGAACTTAATACTACCAGGGGTCTCCCAATCTACTTTTGTATAACTCTTGATTGCTGGGAAGGTTTTCTTCTAACTTTCTAGGTGGTCTCCCTACCTTAAGTCTCTCCCCAATTCAATATAACCTCCATTTACCTTCCCAAGTGTCCTAAATGCACAAACCTGTTCATGTAACACCACCATTCCCTCCCCTATCAGGTCTTCTGATGTTAGTATAATCAGTGTTGTTGTATGTAAGTATGTTGTAAGTATGACGATCTTAGTGAGGTTGAACATTTCCCCAGCTCCTGGTTTATTATTGTTTATTTCCTCTTAGTATGTATGCTGCTTATTTATTTCCTTTGACCACTTCCTTAGGCAAATCTGGGTACTGACCTTAAAAATTTGCATCAGCTCTTCATGTATTTGGGCTAGGAAGACATCTTGGGAATCATACTGGGAAGAGTCATGGAAGATGACACTTATAAATGGTTGAAGGGAAGGTATGCTGTTTTTGCCTAAAGGAGAGACTACTGACAGAGAATTAAAATTGATTTTGAACCTTTTGTATCTGACACATAATAGTCACTTAATAAATTCTTGTTGATTTATTGAATGAGAATTCTACTTCTGGGTACCAGGTAGTGGTCAGAAAACCTTCATAGTTGACCCCACTTTGAGATCTGAATCTTTCTCCCTACTTCATCTTTCCATCCCATATAGCAGATAGTCAACATGTTGATCATATCACTTTTTGATCGAGTGAGAGGAAAACCAGTTTCCTGCTCCATGGTTCCAGTTTGGTATCAGAGCTAAACCTAGGTTCCTAGAGTATTAGTAAATTTGGGAATCTGGTAAATGAGAGCCACTTGTAATGAGTCCCTTGGAGGTACCCTTCTTTTTGCACATTGATGCAAGCTCCTTGGAGACAGACAATGAGTCTTCAGAGAGAGGGACTCTAGACTGCTCAACTAGATGTTTACTTGCCAGGACAGGGGATTATGTAATATAACCTGAGGTGACTTCCTTCTCAATCTTAGTCAATCATAGGTTGGGTTCCTGGTAGATTCTGAAGTTGCTTCCTTACCAGTGCCACACTGGAGCTGTGTCTACAGAGTGATAACAAAAGGAAAAGAAATTCAATATTCTTCACCTTTCCCAGGAAACCTTTCTGTCTTCCTTCTCTGCTTCTTGGCTAAGCTGTGTACCTGCCTAAAGATGTAAGTAATATTTAGTAATAGTAAGTAATATTGAGTAAGTAATATTGCCAAATAGTTTACTAAAGGGGCGGTGGTAGTATAGTGGAAAGAATAGAAGATTCAGATTGGCAGGGTCAGTTTTGAGTCTTAGCTTTGACACCTATTGGCTACATGGTTAGGGCAAACTCCTTAACTTTCCTAAGCTTCAGTTTACTCATCTGTAAAATGAAGATAATGATATTTTATTATCTACCTCAGAGCAATTCTGATCAGGGAAATAATGTGTTGTTAATACATTTCATTTCAGTAAATACTCATTAAAAATCTACTATGTGTGGGGTACTGGAAACACAAAAGCAAAAAGGAAATGATCCAATGATCCATAATCTTGAGGAACATTCCCAGGAGAGAGTGGTAACAATCTTGTACACAAATAAGCCTACTACAAGTAATGCTAATGAGAAAGAGAGAGAAAGAGAGAGAGAGAGAGAGAGAGAGAGAGAGAGAGAGAGAGAGAGAGAGAGAGAGAGACAGAGAGACAGAGAGATAGAGACAGAGACAGAGAAAAAGAGAGAATACTAACAGCTAGGGATGAGATATGGGATACTTTCACAGAGGAAATGATATCTGGGCTGAGTCTTAAGGGAAGACAATGATTCTAAGAGGCAGAAATGGGGAGAGAGTACAGTCTAGGCATAGGGAAATATGTATGTGAATTCATAGAGGTGGAGAATGGGATATTGAGTTTAAAGAGCAGATCCAGTTTAACTGGAACATAGAATTCAGGAACAAAAGCACTACAAAATAAAGTTAGGAAGGTAGGTGATGTCTAGACTGTGAAGTACCTTGAATGCCAGGTTATATTTCATCTTACAAGGAAAAGGAAGCTACTGAAAGCTTTTGAGCAAAGGAAGGACATGCTTAAACTGTTAAGCACTATGTAAATGTTGGTCACTGATGATGATGGTAGTGGTGTTTTAGACCCAACAGCATAGATACAAATAAATCACTAGAACAAATAAATGTTTGTTATCGTTCATGTTTGAAGAGGAACAAAATACATCACTATGTCAGAGTCAAGGTACAGAGTGTCCAACTGTAGCTGATCAGACCAGAATGAGATTGGAAAGCTCTACCACAGGTCAGGTACAAATAGTCTATGTGAACATTTGGAATATAATAATTCTCTAAACTTGCACATATCACTTTTCCTTTGAGCTACTGCAACTCTTTGCTTATAAAGCACAGTTATTTTCTGTAAGATGTGACATGGTGGATGGTCCTTTGTCAGTGCCCTCCCATGTCTCACAATCAATTTCATAGTTATTCAGAGACCTTGAAAGATCCTTGTATTACTTCTTCTGACCTGATCATGAGTTCTTAACTTGTGTGTTTGCCTTAAAATAGTCTTTTAGGAAAATGTACATTCAACATTTAAAAATGGCTAGCCCTTTGGAGTTGGGCTCTCTGCAATTGAGTTTGAAAGCTTGGCAGTTCAGTTCAAGAAAGGACCTCAGTGTCCATGAACTTATCTTGTCAGGTGATCTTTAGAATCTTCCTAAGACAAGTTCAAGTGGAAGCAATTTAGTGTCCTTGCATAGCACTGGTAGACTGTCTAGGTTTCACAGGTATACAGCAATGTGGTAAGTATAACGGCACTGTAGATCTTCAGTTTGGTAGGCAACCTAATAACCTCTTCTCTCCCACACTTTCCTTTGGAGCCTCCCAAACACTGAGCTTGCTCTGGAAATCTGTATCAACCTCAACATCTATATGTATATCCTTGGAAAGTATATTGCTAAGCTATGTGAATTTTTCCACAGCATTCATAATTTCTACATATGGATAGAATATGGATTCTCTCTTTTTTCTCAGACATGTATGTGAATATCATTTTTCACTTGGAAAATGGAGATGACTTAAGGTTGTAAAGAAGGGAAATACTTCTCTATTTGAGAAGGCAAGGAATATGATATCAATTATGCATGAGGCACATAGATATTAAGTGACGTCCTTAGAATATCTCAGCTAGTAAGTACCAGAGGCAGAATTTAAGCTTAAAGTCTTCTTGATCCTAAACCTGGAATAGTATCCTTTATGGCAAGTATCTACAATTCGTCTGGTAGCTACAATTACATAATACTAATATGTGAATATTACTAGGAGGGGTATTATTTATGAGAAATATTTTAGTCAAATATGTGAGAAAATTATCAGATTATTTTTAGAGAGGGTGTTCTTAAGGAGGGAAAAAGGGAAAATGAAAGAGAACACTTAGACATTAGAATATAGGAACTGGGGTTGCTGTATTCTAGGAGTATGGAGGAAAAGTGATGGAGGAGAAGCTCAGAATAACAGAGAAAGAATGCTCATTTCACAGTTTTGTTGAGGCCTTGCCCCATCTGGATTACATGAACCATGAGCTTAGTCTAGAGTTGCAGTTTTTATGTTTTTCATAAAATCAAATTAGGTTGCCAATCCCTATGTTAATAGCAACTTACATTTCCTTATATAGGAAGTATGTAACAGAAGTATTACTAGCCCTATAAAATTGTCTCTGTCTACCATGTAATAAAGGCATTACTCTGTGACTCTGTGGACAGAATACTGGGCCTGGAGTAAGGAAGATGAGTTCAAATTCAACCTTAGACACTTATGAGCTATGAGACTCTGGGCAAGTCACTTAATGTCTGCTTTCCTTAATATATTGGAGGAGGAAATGGTAAATCACTCCAGTATCTTTGCCAAGAAAACCACATGAACTTTATGGACCATGGGGTCACAAAGAGTCAGATTTACAACTAAACAACGTTTTCATTTAGTATCATTAGTAGAAAAGCAGGCCTCACCATGGCTAGGGTTTACAACTGGTCTAGTTATTCCAAATATTGGTGAAATCAGAAGGGGCCAGGCAATTGGTCTGTTTTGGCAGCATACAGGGATATTAAGTCAGAGTTTAAAGAAGGAAGGTGTAGGTGCTTTTAAAAATCAATTAGGACATTTAATGTGTCTATCTGACTGACTTGTGCCTTCAGATGGTTTGGGTTGGTTTGTTCTGAACAGCCCAGGTTCCAGTGAGACTTTAGGGCTTAAGAATTAGTCTTGCTGTATTATCTGTGTCTCTTAAGGAGGAATTTCCCTGGTGTATTCTTAATGTCTCTTTAGGATACTAAATGGTAGATAAGCAGCAAAGAAAGAAATTCTCTTTCTCTGGTCTGCCCCCAACTTGAGTGCCGTTATTTTCCCTATGAGACAAAGGTTCAATGTCCTGCTAAGAGTAGAGTCTGTGAAGTAAAGGCCTTTTAGAGATTCCTGAATAGATTTTTAACCCTGCTCATTCTGAGACTCTTTTCTGTTGTTGCTCTAAAGGGATGTTATAAGAGTCAGGATGCAACACTTTGCCTCATTAGATGTCAGTCTCCCTTTTTTCTCAGACATGTATGTCAATATCATTTTTCACTTGGAAAATGGAGATGACTTAAGGTTGTAAACAGACTGAAGTGGATAATGAAGGAAAAGATCATGTGGCTTTTTCCACAAATATCTGGGAACAAAAAGTGACAATGGTTTTAAAAACAACAAACAAGAAATAGTATTAACCACATCAAAGAATCCCTCAAAATAAGGTGTGTCTTAGCCCTATCCCAGAGCAGAAACATATCATATCGAACTTCTAAATGACTCTGTTGATGAATCCCCACTACACACTTTTCCAGGATGGAGTCACACTGCCTAGGCTCCAGAAAGGGAAGATATAGGCAATTTATATCTCTGCATATAAAAGAGTAGACAATTGCATCTTCCTAGAATACTCACTTAGCCACTGGGAAACAGACACTCAAAATATGATAGCAAATGCCTGACCCTTCTGGGATTAAATGAACCTAATGTCCCCCTTCTCACTGGGTAAGGCACAGTGTTTTCACATGGAGTAGGGAGGAGAAAAAATTCCTTGTTCTTCTCACTTCTCTTTCCGCTTGGCCTGGGCTCTATTTCAAGAGAGGAGAGACAATTAATTGAGTAGGTCAAGACATGTTCTCTTTTTACTTGAATTTGCTGAGTGTAGGAAACAGGCCACTAAGGAGCTCATAATAGGGTTAAGCACTATGCAAAGACTCCTCAAGTAACCTATCCTATACTCCAAGCTGCTCTCTGGATCCCACCCCATCTGAGATCTACACAGTGTGAGTAAAGCAGCCACCCAGAGAATTCTGTCACCTAGTCAATAATCTTTCTTTACTGTCTGCACACTTTCACCAGTCATAACTGGAGATGTTTTCACCCAAAGAAAGCACACAAACCAGGCACTAGGATCAAGTGATATTAACAGATGTCTAAACTGGACAGAGAGAAAACACCAACCCACTGAGAAAGAGAAACTCTTGGATATGACAAGGTTGGAGAGGTGAAGTAGCCTTCCATATTCAAAAGTGGCTTTGGACCTTGTTTTCAAAACAATCAGTTGTTTCTTCACATTTGGCATCTGAGTAGCCTAAGTAATGGAAATTGTGGGGAGATGGTCAACAAGCATAAATAAACACTTACTATATGCCAGGCACTGTGTTAAGTGCTGGGTATATATAGAAAGAAAGAAAAAAAAGGATTGATAAATTTTATAGCAAATAAATAGATACTTTGGGAATGACACTGAAGGAGGACTTGAAGCCAAACTTTGTGTAAATGTTCATATCACATTAGAGATGAAGACACCTGCATGATCATCTAGTCCAATTCCTTGGTTTTGTAGAGGGAGAGTCTGAGACCCCAGAAAAGGAAATGACAAGATAAGTGGGACACCAATTAGTTTATCATAAATATATGAAAATTGCATGACATAAGAAGTAGATGAGTCTTTGTAGAAATAGAAGTACTTGCTATATTGTTAGAGTCCCTTTCCTCTTCTCTTCTGTTCAGTCCCCCTAAAAGAAGGAGAAGAGACCTTTCAAAGGAAAGGAAAAGAGTACTAAGGGCAGTGGATTTTCTCTGATGGAGCAGCACTTCTATACTATTTTAGAAGGACTCAAGGATTTGCGTGTCTGTATTATTTCAGAAAGTGGGAGTGAGAACTGTGTGAAGCCCAAGAAGAAGAAACATATTACCTCACATTGTGGAAACTGGCTGAGCTTGCTTAGTAAAGGGAAATTCTTGCTCACCTCAGGCTGATCTGAGGTAGAGTCAAATAGAGTTCAAATCTTATACAGTCAAAATGTCAGTACTGGAAGAAACCTTATAGACAAATCTCTATATTTTTGAGAGGAGAAAATGGAAGTAGAGTAGAGCAGGAATTCAAAGTTCTCCTATCAGTCAGGTTATTAATATGGAATATAGAAAATGGAATTAATTATGCCCACTCTTGAGAGAAAATGTCACCCATTCTTTCACTAGCCCTTTTTCCTCTAA
Source organism: Bettongia penicillata ogilbyi (assembly GCA_023548195.1). Classification (NCBI taxonomy): domain Eukaryota; kingdom Metazoa; phylum Chordata; class Mammalia; order Diprotodontia; family Potoroidae; genus Bettongia; species Bettongia penicillata. The sequence continues at coordinate 1,895,734 of JAJHZJ010000630.1, forward strand.
AGTGAAGTAACTAAGGCCCAGAGAATTTAAATATTCAAGACCAAATAGTAAAGGATGGAGACAGAATCCAGTCCAAACCTTGGTCCACTGAACCCAAATATAATGTTTTCCAATGATATATCCCTATCTACCATTTCATTAAAGTCAAACACTCTCGAAAGTATCAATTTTGACTTGATGTATCTCAAAGTGTCACCCAATTCCTCCATCTGATTTTAGGAAGTAGTTCTATCTGGTTAGCTTGAACCTCTTGACTAACCCCCTGGCATGCTGTAAAGTTGAGAAGATAGAACAGGAAAAAACTTGAGGGGAAAATTTTTCTTAGATTTGGAGGCAAAAGTATTCTAGGAAGCCACAGCCTAGATATTGCCACCCCCACTTCCTAAAGAGCACTCTCTCTGTTCCTTAGCAGCAGGTAAGGGATATGGGGTAGATCTCAGCCTGCTTCTGACCCCTGGCCTTTACCCTCTCTCCAGACCGGTAGATAATTTGGAAAGCTACTCCAACAGAGAAGCAATGAACATTTGGGGCCAAGTTCAGACCTCTCTCCCATATAAGGACTGAGAGAGCTTAGATCCTACCAACTTTGGACTTTGCCTGAAGAACCAGAGGAGACTATCACGTTGCCTTCCCAAATAATCTAGTTGTTCTGTCATAACCTCATTTTTCACCCCAGTCACCTGGACCACAGACTCTGCCCCTTCTTTATTCTTGATAAGTATACAATAACTTGTATAATAATCCTTTGAATTTTTTGCCCTGGAGCAATTTCCTCTCCCTGGTACAAAACCCTGGTCACTGGGCACCTATTAGAGTTCTTATTTTCATATTCTCCTCAATCCAATTTTAATAATTCCTTGAACTTTCTATTTCATGGTATTTTGCTAGTTTCAGTGCTACTGATAGTCATGTACACTTCCTACACCCCTCCTAGAGGGTATTGGCCTTGTCTTGACAATAGAAGGGAGTATTTTTGTTGCTGTCGTTGTTGCTGAGGCACATGGTTCAGACTCCTAGCTTTGGTGACGATGAGATATCCTGTTGCCAAAGGGACGGTCGGAAGCCTTGTTCACATCCTTGGTAGCATTCCTAGGTCTAAAGGGGAAAGGAGAGTTTCCTATTTTTGAGGAACAGAACTGAGATTCCTCCACCCTCTAGTTTTTGTTTTGAAGTCCTGTGTCATGCTCATTGGGATATCAGTGCTGCTACCTGGCTGAATCATCCCCATTCTGAACAATGGTGGGTAAGCCAATGAGAGGAGCTATAGGAGTGCGGAGCATATGGTTCAGTGGCCTTACTCTGGCTCTCTCCAGTGAGGCTGCCTGTCTCTCTCTGTCCATGGAGGTGCAGTGGTCAGGGCATTTAGTCACAGCTTTTGTCAACATCTAATGGATTAATGGGCCTCTGGCCCTGGCTTGACCTGTTGCTTATTCCTCTGGTTTATTTGTATTCTGTCAAGAAGGGATGACTCTATCACTTACTACAGTAGACTTTATTACTGACACTTTCAAGCACCAGCAGTAGTTGCAGTGCACAGTGAAGCAGCAGCAGCAGCAGCAGCAGGGAAACCTGATTGGGGACAATAAAGAGGAAGAAAAGGCAGAGCCCAGGAGAATTCTATGCAAGAGTTTAAGTGATCCTTAAGGCATCAGGAGGAGATCTCCAGGCATCAGCCGAGAGTAGGAAGCAATCAAAAAGCCCAGGGACTAGCAGTGATTGCTCTGCTGGCTAGACTTCTCTGGAGGTGTTCTCCCCTTTGGCTTGAAATTCTTGTTTTGCTATTGTATTAACTAAATATGAAACTAGAATTCAGGTTTGGCTACTTACAGAGGAGAATCTGGGCTCTTAATTCTGACTACAAGTATTTATTAAGCTGTGCTGCCACTTATTCTGAGAATAGTCAGGGAGAATGATAAAACAGGAATGGTTGAAGTGAAGGTATGCTAATTCTACCCAGAAGAAAGAACACTGAGGAAAGAATTGAATACTGATCTCAAAGTCCTTATGGATAGCATGTAGTAGTCACCTAAATACTTATTGATTGAAGATAACACTGTATGATTTTTTATAGGACAAATGATCTAGTGTAAATGTCCTTAAGGTCCTCTTTTCTCTAGACCTTAGTGATCACATTAAGGTCCCTTAAACTTCCTTGTCCTCATCTTCCTCCTACAGTCACAGCAGGGGGTCTAGCTCTAAAGTCATTGAATGCCTTGATATTTTTCATCCTAGGAGCTTGGGAGTGATCTTACATTCAGCTCTCTAGCACTCAGTTTTCTTTAGAGGCACATGAAGTGCTGGGACTCTTAAGGCTTCTGAAGGATTTGTCACTTTTATTCCTTGGACCCTTCTGGCTGATCATACAATAGTCATTTCATCCATTAGGCCTCATTTTCAGGTAGATTCCTGGGAGGGACTTGCAGTTTAAATAGTCTTAAGACCACCTTACCTCAAGGTCTAGGAAATTGTGCATGATGGCATACAAGTCCCTGAAATTCCCTAGGCCTCTATTTCTCCCATACTCAAAAGCAGGGGGTCTGACTTTAAAGCTTTTGAAGTCCATGGCATTTTTAATCCTAGGACCTTCTTAGGGATCTTGAACTGGTCAATCCATCTCTCTAGCACTCTCATGGAGTGCTTGGACTCCAAGGTCTCTGAAAGACTTGTCATTTTCAGTCCATGCACCCTTGTGATCCAAAAATGATCTCCACAGATCTCTAGGTCCCAGGTTGAGGCAGAGTCCAATGAGGGCCCTCCAGTGGTAATGTTTTTAAAGACTTGTTAGCTCTAGGCCTTGGGACCTGAAGATGTTCACATACAGGTCCCTGAAACTCCGCAGGCATCTGTTTCTCCTACACTCACTGCAGAGCTCTGGCTCAAAAGCTTTTGAAAGCCTTGACATTTTTAATCCTAGGATATTAACGATCTTGCCCTGGGCCATACAGCTTTCTAGGACTCAGTATCCTTTTGAATCACATAAAGTGTTTGGACTCTTTATTACCACTCTAAGAAAGTTTCCTTTTCTCTCCTAGCATGATTTAGTTATTTTTTCTTTTACTCATTAAAACGGCCGTTCCCTGAAATGGGGGTTACCTCCCTCTAAGTGAATATGTGAAAAAGCCAAGGTCCCCTATTGCATCACAAGATCCAGATGGCTCAGGAGGAGAAAGTGAGGCAGGTGACCTTGTACAGCCCTTCCTCACTCAAAACAAGGTCAAGTGCAAGTCATGTCAACATTTCTGTTGCCATGGTCTTTTTTCAAAAATGAAGGACCACCAACAACAACAACCTATGAGCTGGGGGAGAGAATGTTTTTGCTCAGGAGATGAAATTAATGTGAATGGATGATTAGAGAAGAGAATGGCAACTCTGGACTGGGAAAGAAGGCCTGGGTTCAAATTCTGGCTCCAAACTGGGCCAGTCATTTCCTCCTGTAAAGTAAGAGAGTTGGAACAGGTGGCTTCCTGGTCCCTCTGATTTGTAAACAATTTCTAAGAAAATGGAGTCTTTCAGGGGTGGAGTCAAGCTGGCGGAGTAGAAAGACACACGTATGAGAGCTCTGAATCCACAGCCCATAGATTTAATGTAAGAAGAGCTCCCCAGAAGTTCTGGATCACTGCAGGGTGTGCAGAAACATAGTGGAAGAGATTTCCATTCCATAGAGCCCTGGAGAGCCGTCCCCAGGGTCCGTCCCACCCCAGAAAATGGACCCCACCCCAGCGCTGCCCTGGCCGCGGCCCCAGAGAAGCTGATCCGAGCAGGCTTCAGGGACGGAACCTCCGGCGGCCTGGAAGGTCCCTCCGCCCACAGACTCTACAGGTCAGTGAGAGACACGCCTGGGCGGACCGAGAGGGGAGTGGGGTGTCTCCGTGGCTTGGGCCCCCTCGGGAGGAAGCGGCAGAGGCAGGGGCAGGAAGCGGCGGAGGCAGAGGTGGGGGTGGTGGCAGAGGCAGCAGCGGTGCGGCTGTGGCGCCTGGGACTCCCCCAGCAGCAGGCAGGATCTTCATTACTAAAAGTCTCTGCATAAACTACCTGAAGGAGCTGAGCCTGGGGGACGGCCCTGCCCCACCTGCTCCATTACTGAAGGTCTCTGCATAAAGCCCCTGAGGGAACTGAGCCTGGGAGGCGGCCCTGCCCCCACCCGCTCCATTACTGAAGATTTCTGCATAAAGCCCCTGAGGAAACTGAGCCTAGGAGGTGGTCCTGCCCCCACCCCAGCACCAGAACTAAAGCTCACATTGAATTGCAGCCGGGCCTGCCGCGGAAAGCCCATTTGAATCTCAGACCCCAAGCACTAGCTGGGTGGATCTAGGCAGGGTTGTACAGGAATCTCAGAAGTCAAGTAACTGGCTGGGAAAATGCCTAGAAAAGGGAAGAAAAATAAGACTATAGAGAGTTTTTTTGAACAGATGCAAATGATCCCGACTTTTGGATCTGATGATGAGGACATATTCTTGCCATCAGGGAAAGACATGGAGGGCGAGGCCTCAGTACCCCAGACATCCCAGGGGGATGTTGGGTGCGCTCAGGCCTTGGAAGAGCTCAAAAAGGATTTTGAAAAGCAAGTTAGACAGGTGGAGGAAAAACTGGGAAGAGAAATGAGAGAGATGCAAGAAAAGTATGAAAAATGGGTCAATACCTTGGTAAAGGAGACCCAAAAAAAATGCTGAAGAAAATAACACCTTTAAAAATAGGCTCACTCAATTGGCAAAAGAGGTTTGAAAATGGAGTCTTTCTGTGATATAGCTGAGGAGAGGAAAACCTGGGAATAAGAGAATCTGGCCCTCCCCATGCCTTTTGGGGAGAGCCTGGGGGTGAGAGAGTGTCCTCTCTGACATTTGGGAAGAGTCTGAGATAAAGAGAGTCTGTTCTCCCATGGCTTTTGGGAGGGGGCCACCTTTAATGTCTGGAACCTTAGAGCTGGGCAGTGGGTAGAGTAGCAGAGCACCTGGCCTGGAATCAGAGGGCCTGGCTTCATTCTGCTCTGTTCTTGGCAGTTAAACTGCTGTTACCAGAATTCTGGAATTTGGGCATTGGAAGTCTTGAGATCATCCAGGCTTGCTAACGACTTAAAACTGGAATCTGTAAACTTGGATTTGTTTAGATATTGATCGTTGTATTTCAATATATTTTCCTTTGTACTCCTATGTATTTTATTTTAGTATGTTTAAAAACATGATTCTAAAAGAGGTCTGTGGACTTCCCAAGACTATGCCTAAAGGGGCCCGGATCACCAAAAGGGTTAAGGATTCCTCAGGAGACCCAAAGGAATCTCTTCTATATCATCCTTGCCCAGGTGTTCTCCAGTGACAAGGAGTTCATGACCTCAGGACAAAGCCAACATCTCCTGGGCCCATTTTCACCCTCATCCCCATCCTGGAAAGCACACCCAAGTATGTTGTTGCTCCAAGCTTGCCCAAGATAATTCTTCTCAACTTTATGGAAGGGGAACCAAGATGGCAGAAGGATTTGAGAAACATGTTCTCTACCCCATTCCCCCCTAGCTCTCTGTACCCCTCTCTCTCCCTGCCCCCTTCTCCTGTTTTTCCCTCCCTACTACTTGCTGCCCAGGACACTCCAAGGCAAAGAGACCAACTGGATTAAGGCCATCAGCAATCATGTGAATGTTTGGTGGCCTTCCATTCTACTTTCTTTCTTGCCACAGGTCTGTTTGGTTCCTCTTAGCGTGGTCTTTTGTACTTCAGAAAGTGTGTGTTGTCGAAGGGCGATATGTAAAATACAGAGTATATATAACTTTTTTGAGCCCGATGGTTCTCTCTTCCAAAACTTTGTAGAATGAAAGTTGTTGGTCATTAAGCCACTTAAGTCTTGGGAGGATGCAAGCTCAGCCTTGGTGTTTGAGGCTCAGCAACGTCATGGAAGACCTGAAAGAGGACCAAGATTTTCACTTGGCCATAACTTCTTAATTCTCTGGGCAATGCTTGATGGTTGATTCCCGGGGCTCATGTTCTTAGCGTCAGAATGAACAAATAACAGAATGAAATAACAGAAACTCTGCAACTGATGGGATGTTTCAGTGGTGCCTGGTGCTGGTCCTTCTTTGTTCATTGACTTTCACTCATGTTCTTAGCTTCAGAATGGGCAGATCTCAGGAAGAAACTCTGCAACTGATGGGATGTTTCAGTGGTGCCTGGTGTTGGTTCTTCTTTGTTTATCGGCTTTCTCTCATGTTCTTAGCCTCAGAATGAGCAGATCTCAGGAAGAAACTTCAACTGATGAAATATTTCCATAGTACCTGGTGTTGGTTCTTCTTCATTCATTGGCTTTCACTCATGTTCTTAGCCTCAGAATGAAGAGATCTCAAAAAGGAAGAAACTTGGCACTTGATGGGATGTTTTGATGGTGCCTGGTGTTGGTTCTCTTTTGTTCATTGACTTTTACCTTTATACAACCTGTGAGCATCTTTTCTTGAGAACTTTTTGTTCCCTTTGTAGCTGTGTTGTTTATCTGAGGGAACCTCTCCTTGGGCTAAGAAGTGAAATTGGATGGTGAGTGTTTCTATATTTTGTAGATCTTTTAGAGCATGCCAAGGTAGATGTTTTTCCTTGATATCTCAAGGGTTGTTTTTGTTGATGCCCCATGTTTTCAGACAGAAGAGGTCTTGACTATGCAAACAGAATTTCATGTTAAGGTGAAATGTTGGTGTACCCAGAGCCTCTGCCTCTGTTAATAGACCAGCCAACCCAGCCGGGTCACAATGTGGACTTAAGACCTGGTCAAGTGGGTAACTCTCACTCCAGGAAAGGAGCAAGGAGGGGCATCATGGTACAGGATCCAGCCCTGGCCTTGGCTGCTGATGCTAAATTCTCACAATTCAGAATTGTTGAAACCCATAACGACTCTCAGATGAACATTGTCTTTCACAGTTCCAACACTTCATTGAGAATCACTTTGTTAGAAACACATTTGACATTAATAGATATCAAGGAGAGTTTATTACACCACAGTTCAGAATAATTGAACACCTTTGGCCAAAAGCACACTCCAACTCCCTTTTCAGGAGGAGGGGAGGAGGGAGTATGGGATACAGAAGCGAGATTGGCTTTATACTGTTAATTCAGGACAGATTCTCCCATCAGGAGAAGGATTGGTTCATTCTCCATTAGGTCACTACCTTCTCTACATGCCAACTATGTAACCACCCTTGGTGTGATTCCCCCCTTCCAAATATACTTCAACAAAGGACCCATGATCAGAAAATGGAGGGATAATTTTATGTGGGGTGTGTCTACTTATATGCATGAGGTTCATTAAGCAAATACAGTGAAGAAAAGCTTTCGCTAGTTTATTCTAGGTCATTTTACCTGACTAGTTTAAGCTAGTTTTAGATTTGATCCCCTTTATCAAAAATTTTGTGACTTTCTGAAGGTCACTGTCTGTCTCCTGATTGGTTGAGTCAATCTGAAGTCTGCTAGCTTTCTTATTATCTGACTTATTCTCAGTGGTCTTTCAACTCTCTAAGCCTCAATTTCAGGAAGAGTCCATGGAGGGGCCTCTAGTGTAAATGCCCTTAATGTCTTCCTTGCTCTAGGCCCAGGAACCTGTAAGTAATCACATTCAGGTCCCTCAATCTCCCTTGTCCTCATGTTCCTCAACTGCCTAGTCACAGCAGAGGGTCTGGTTCTAAGTCATTGAATGCGTTGATATTTTTTATCTTAGTAGCTTGGGAGGTATCTTATACTTGTCTATCCAACTGTCTAGGATTCAGTTTCCTTTAGAGTCACATGAAGTGCTTGGACTCCAAGGGCTCTGACAGACTTGTCATTTTGACTCCTTGGACCTTTGATCCAAAAATGGTCCCCACTCTGAGAGGCAGAAATGAAGGGAAGGTGCAGCCCACATATAGGAAGAAAGTAAAGCAAATGCCTGGAGGTGAAAGAGAGAACATGGAATTCAGAGAATAATTTATATTCCAGTTTGGCTGGGATTTCAAGTTTATGAAGGGGGGTAGAATGAAATAAAATTTGAAAGGTAAATGATGCCAGAGTATAGAAAACCTTAAATCAGAGAAAGGAGTTTATAGTTGATCCTATAAAGAATGGGGAGCTACTGAAAACTTTTGAACATGTGAATGACATGGTGGGACTGTTAATGATTATAACAGTATTGATAATGATGATGATGTTTTTTAACTGATAGCCAAAATATTAAAAAATCATTGGGACTAAATCATATACATTCATTACAAAGACCATTTGAACATTCTGAAGAAACTTAAAGGGTAAAATGGTAGAAATGCCTCCAAATATTTTATTTCTTATTATAAATATCCATACTATAGAGTTCAAGCAATTGGCCACTGTGACTTCTACCTATGAGAAAAGAGAACCCTTACTTCCATGCCGGCAAAATGTGGAATCCTTAAAGGGCAGAATCATTGAATTAAAAGCAATAGCAGTTAATTGGGGTTTGAGCAACATGCTCAAGGAAGACTTCTTGAAAGAGACAACATGAATAACAGCTGGGGTTTATATTGTACTTTATATATTGTATTTCATTAAATTCTCATAATAGTCCTATGAGTAGGGGTGCTATAATTATTATCAATTATTATTATTATATGGGTTATATTATTAATTATTATATTTATTATTATTATTAATATTTTATTTTGTTATCCAAAATTTTACTGAAGAAACTGAGGCTTAGAGGTGTTAAATGCCTTCCCTAGTTCACAATGCCAGTGAAGGAAGGATGTCAAAGCCAAGCCTATCTTCACTACAAGTTGTCATGATGCATCTTAATACATTTGAGCTCAATCTTAAAGGAAGTTTTAAGAATTAGACTTCAGGGTTTGGCGGTTGAGGGGTTGGTGTGGTCATGATATTTCATGTCAGGAAGCAGTGTGAACATAGACATGAAGGGGAGAAACCATGGGGAATGTTCAGAAAAGATCTCCTAAATCTATGCATAGATCTAAAAGTAAATGAAGCTCTCAATGAATAAATAAATGTAAAGCAAAAATCACCCAAACTTCATCTATGAGTTTATAAGCTCAAAGCTGTCATTTATAATGTAGGAAAGGGATTTAGGAGGTATTGGAGCTATTTTCTAAAGGAATAAGACCTCTGTACTATTGTAATCAAGAATATCTGTGACATAAATATTTGGCATCACAAGGAAAGCCACTGTAAACAAAATAGAAAACGTTATCCAGTCCTTGCACACAAACCTGGTTAAATTGCACCCAGGACACAGGGTGTAGTGCTGGTTACCCCTCCACTCCTGAAAGACAATGGAGCTGGAACAGTCAGAGAATTATAGAGATGATCTTGGGGTAAAAGGGCTGCCACATAAGGATGCTTCAGTAGATTGGAAATCCGTATTCTTTAAATATATGACAGAACTAAGACCTCTCCCTTTCTCTCTCTCTCTCTCTCTCTCTCTCTCTCTCTCTCTCTCTCTCTCTCTCTCTCTCTCTCTCTCTCTCTCTCTCTCTCTCTCCCTCCTTCCTCCTTCCCTTCTCCCTTCTCTTCTTCCTTTCTCTCTTTCTTACGCAGACACATACACAAAACCATACCCATTTATCTTAGAGTTTAAAAGAGATTTAGTGATAAACAGATCTATTTTAAAAATGGACATATAAAGTTTTTAAAAAGGTAAAAGAGGAATTTAGATAAATTCATGGATATAAAATCTATCCTGGGTTATCAAGGGGAATGAGAATATTTTTAGGCATATCCTGACTTCTGGAGGTTGATGTCATTAAGGATATCATGTCACCTATCACACCTTCTGGGCTCTATGACTAGAATGAAACTCCTGGGTTTGTAATGCAGGTAGTTGCTTACATTATGTGATACCTTTATACTTGCTTGTTCAGCCTGAGTTTCATCTACTTTGAGGTCTATTCTTAGATCTGGCATATTTGTCCTGAAAACTCTTTTTCATTTCTAAAGCTTGTTTACACTTGCATAGTAAGTGAATACCTAGAAGAGTTGTGATTTTATTGCATGGAGAGAGCTGTGGTGTGCAAATTTTTTTCACTGGCATAGATTAGAACCCATTTATGACTCTGTCCATAGTCCTTAGGAATTACCTGAGGCATATAGATGTTAAATGACTTCACTAACTCTTTAAGTAGCAGAGGTAGAATTAAAAACTTGGGTCTTCCTAACTCCAAGGCTAAAACTGTATCCATTACACCAAACTGCCTCTACATTTGCACAATATTGATATGTGAGTATTATCTGAAGGGAAAACATTATTCATAACAGATTCTTACTGCTATCTTTTATTTTTATGTTGACCAGATTTACTTGTTTCTAACTCTCCCTCATTATTTCAGAAAGTAATCCATCATAACATTTTTTTTAAGAGAGAAAGAAAAAAAAACAATTAGCAAAATGAACACAGGAAAAAATTATATATGATACTCCACACTTGTGGACATCCATCTTTTCAAAGGATGGAGGAGGAGGAGGGAATGCTTCAGAAAACCCTCGGTTCAAGCTTGATATTTATGGTTGTGCAATATTTGGTTGTGAATATATTCAGGTTATTCATTATTCTTACATTATTATAGTCTATATATGTATATATATATATACTTATGTATATATACACATACACACATATTTACATATCTATCACATTTATTTTCTCTTTGAACCTCACAACACTGTAATATATTGTTTCCCTCATTTACACATGAGGAAACTGAGACTGAGAGGGGGTAAGTGACTTGTTTATGTTCTCACATGAATAAGCATGAATTGAACTCAGGTCTTCCTGACTTTAACTCCAGCTCTCTATCTACACAGTGGACACTGAATAATATTCATTATTCAGTCACCCACCTGCCTGAGGTATTTGCAAAAGTGTGCTACAAATATTTTTATGAATATGAAGTCTTTCTTTTTTTGGCAATGGCCTCTTTGGGATAGCATTTCTAGTCCAAAAAGATTTTTTATTACTTTATTGAGAATAGCTAAGTTGTTCACAGTTGATCATCATATGATATTTCTGTGACAATGACAATGTCCTTCTGCTTCTTATCACTTCACTTTGCATCAGTTCATATAAATCTTTCCAATTTTTTCTGAGTATACTGCTCATCATTTCTTACAGAATATAGTATTTCATCACAATTATATACGACAACTTATTTATCCATTCCCTAATTATTGGACATCTCCTCAATTTCCAATTTTTTGCTACCATAAAAGTGCTGTTTTAAATATTTTTGTATATGTTGGTTCTTTTCCTTTTTTTTTCTCTTCAGGATATAAACCTAGTAGTAGTATTGCTTGGTCAAAGTGTATGCATGGTTTTATAGTCCTTTGGGCATAATTTCAAATTGTTCTCTAGAATGGTTGAATCAGTTCATGACTTCACCAACAGTGCATTACCGTCTCAATTTTCCCACATCCTCTCCAATGTTTGTCATTGTCATTTTCATTTTCTGTCATATTAGCCTATCTGACATGTGTGGGGTAGTGATAGTTTTGATTTGCTTTTTTCTTATCAATGGTGATTTTAGAGCATTTTTTCATATGGTTATAGATAACTGATTACTTCATCTGCATATCCTTTAACCATTTATCAGTTGAGGAATAGCCCTTATTTCAGTAAAATTATCTCAGTTCTCTATATATTTGATAAATAAGGTCTTTATTAGAGAAATTTGCTGTAAAAACTTTTATACAGTTATTATTACTATGTATTTTCCTCCATCTTATTTTCCCCATTTATGCTACTCTCTCTTTCCTTTCACACTGTCCATTCTCAAAAGTGTTTTAGTTTTGGCTTTTGTCTCCCCCAATCTACTCTCCTTTCTATCAGCACCCCCATTTCCTTCCCCTGCTACATTCCTACATGGTAAGATAGATTTCTGTACCAAACTGAGTGTGTATGTTATTCCCTCTTTGAGTCAATTCTGATGAGAGTAAAGTTCATGACTCCTTCCAACTTCCCCATCTTTTTCTCCATTATAAAAATTCTTTTGTGCCTCTTTTATGTCAGATAATTTACACAACTCTGTCTCTCCCTTTCACCTTCTCCCATGGCAATCCACTTTCTCATCCCACATTTTCTTTTTGATAATCATGCCATCATATTCAACTCATACTCATACCCTCTGTACTATGTATATTTCTTCTAATTGCCCTAATAATGAGAAAGTTTTTAGGAGTTACAAATATAATTTTCCCATGTAGGAATGTAAACAATTTAACCTTATTGAATCTCTTATGATTTCTCTTTTCCTTTTACCTTTTTATGCTTCTCTTGAGTCTTATATTTGAAAGTCAAATTTTCTATAGTTCTGATCTTTTCATTAGGAATACTTGAAAGTCCTCTTTCTCATTGAATGTCCACTTTCCTCCTGAAGGATTTTGCTCAGTTTTGCTGAGTAAGTTATTCTTCCTTGTAAACCAGTTCTTTTGTCTTCTGGAATATCATATTCTAAGCCTGGTAGCATTTCTTATTTTTTTATAAAATAAAATAAAGATTCCAATGTCAATTAATAGCAACTTAAATTTCTTTATACAGGAGGTACATAATGTAAGAATTATTTCTCCAGCATACCAGGAGATTAAAGTTCACATTCACAATCTAGTAAATATAAAAGTCAGATTTAAACCCTTCTGACTCCAAATATAATGCATTTTCTATTTTCATGTCCTTACTGTGTTGCACACCCTCTATAACTTAATTGAATTCCACCACATTTCTTTTAATATTGTTACTAGAAAGCAATCAGTAGGAGGGCAAGGTTAATTATTGGTTTAATCATCATCACTTGCTCAGGAATTTGGTGGAGCCCAGATAGCTGGGCTTCTTTGGCAGTATATAAAGATATTAACCAAGGACTTAAGGACAAGGAAGGATTGATAACAAATCACTTAAAAAAAAAAAAGCCTGGCTCACTTGGATTTTCAAGCTATTTGCTTCTAGAAATTAGCATAAGCATTAGTGAATTATCTATATTTCTCAAAGAAGAATTTCCCTGGTGTGTGTGTGTGTGTGTGTGTGTCTTTATGTCTCTTCTCTAGAGTGCTAATTGGTAGAAAAATTACAAGGAAAGAAAATGTCTCTCTCTGTCCCATTCCTCTCTTGAGTGAATGACATCTTGTGACAGCACTTACCATTTTCTCTATGGGGCAATGGGTCAGTGTTCTGATGAGGCAGGAGTTTGTCATGAAAAGACCTGTCAGAGGTTTTAGCTGGATTTTTGAGACTGGTACTTATTATAAGGTTTTTTTCTATCACTCTAAAGACATATTTTGAGAGTCAAAACATGCCTCATTAGATGTCAATCTCCCTTTTTTTTCAGTGATTTGTATGAAAATCATTTTTTTCTCTTGAGGAGTGGAAATGATTTAAGACTAAAAATAGTGACTAGATGGACAGAAGGAGGAAATGATTACAGAGCTCTTTCCAGAAAAATTTGGAAACAAGAGATGTCAGTGATTTTGAAAACAATAAATATACAAGGAACATTAACCATAACACATATCCCTCAAAGGGGGTATGAATTAACCCCATCCCAAAGTAGATACAGATAAAACTTTAAATAGCTTTGTGGATGAACCAGCCCCAGTAAACTTTCCTAGACTTGAGTTAAATGGACCAAATCTGAAAAAAAGAAGAAAATTTAGGCAATTTGCATCTCTAAGTGGGAGGGGACAATTCTAGGTTCCAAAAATGCCCATTGGGATAGAGGGACTCAAAATATGGTGCAAAATGAAATGCCTGAATGTTGTGGGATGGAATGAGCCTATCCTCTTCTCATTAGGGAAGACACATTGTTTTCACCTGGGGGAAGAGAGAAAAAGAAGCAACTCCTTACTCTTCTCCTTTTTCTTTCCCCCTGGCCTAAGTTCTATTTCAGAAAAGGAAGGACAAATAAACAGAAGTCAGGTCATATGCTCCTTCACCCAAGTTTCTTGAGTCTAGGACAAAAGAACATTGAGGAATTCAGAGAAGGTTGTACACTATGTAGAGAATTACCAAGCAATGTATGCTCTAACTGCTCTCTGGATCCCACTCCCTTTGAGGTCTACACAGGGGACAATCTGTGTGAACAGATGAGCCACTCAGAGAAACGTCTCACCTATAGAAATGGAGAACTTTTCTTTACTGTTTGTACTCTCCCTAAAAGCAACTGGAAGTATTTTCACCAAGGACAAGCACTAAAAACCAGACACTCATAATAAATAGCCTGAAAAGTAGCCTTTATTAAATAGGAAGAAAAACCTATCCTGTAGAGAGAGACAGAGATCCTGGGACGAAAGGGGCAACTAGGTAGTAGTAGAGTAGATAGATGACTGGGCTCAACCTCTTGAAGACCAGAGTTCAAAGTATGTCTTGATGCTCACTAATTATATGACCCTGGGCATGTTATTTGCTTTCCTGGGTAAATCCTTGACTAAATCTCCAAACCTTTTTTTATTTTAGCAATTTTGCCCTGTTCAGCTTCTCAAACTTTGCCCAACACCACCACCCAGGGGAACTCAATAAGAGGATCAGGAATCATAGAGAGGGGGAGAAATTCCTAAATTCAGATCATATGGGTAAAGGACACTTTTGGGCGCCTCAATCCAAAACTGATCTTTCCAAAAGAGTTTGTAATGAAATGGTAAATAGAAGGATACCATGAACAGATGTTAATTACTCTGTATTTGGATTCAGATGATTTGGGCTGGAATCCTGGTTTGACTGTTTACTAACTGTAACTTTAGTTAAGTCATTTAACTTCTTGAGACCTCAGTTTCTTTAAAGATGCATTACAATGCACATTGTTTCAGGAGACCAATACTGTAGGCCAAGGCTGGACCTCATGCTGTTCCATCTTCACACCTATCGTTGCAAATACAGCTTAAGTCTGACAAGTATTGACCTTTGCCCAAAAGAGAAAATCAAACTGTTTCTCCAGATAACTGTTATGCCAGTCAAACAAGCCACTCCTCCAGGTGGCTTACTTTCTTCACCTCATGTCCCTAAACTCCATGCTCTGCAGCCACATTCTTCTTGAGAAGAATACAACAGCTGCCCACCTATCCTTTGATTTTTTTTTCCCAAGAAAATATTTCTCCTCCCTTGAGCACAGCACTTATGACTGGCCTGATTTCCAGCTCTAATTATCATAACCTCCTCAGTATAACATGCATTTATTAAAACTTTGTTACTCAAATTATCTCATTTTAAGCCTATGAGAAATATAATATCCCCTAATGTACATGTAATTCCATCTTTTGTGGTTTTAGAAAGTTTATTTTATATGAAAAATTATGAGTTCAATCACACTTTTTATGAGGCCCTAGTTAAATTAATTTCTAACAGGCAGACATTGAGTTCTATGCCTTGATTTACATTTATATCTATCTCTAATAATCCCTAGGCCCCTTGGTGGTTGAGGCAAAATGCAGGTTGCTAAAAATATTTCTGCAACAGAACAACAAATTATATTATAGTAAGTATCTGTGAATGCAGAGACAACATGAAGGAAAGGTGGGGAAAGAGAAATAATTTTCTCTGGCCTTCACTCGGTCTTTGACTTCGTTGGTACACTAGTGACATCAACCAACATCTTCTGTTCTGGGATGCTTTAAGACAACTAATGCTTTTCAATTTGTCCCATCTCTAATAAAGTCCAAATCTACCTTTCCTTTCTCCATTCATTTGTTGCCCCTGAGTCACTAGTTAATTTTGATTGAGTGTGGTGTAACTCACTTTTTCCTTTTCAATTTCTGACCCTCAGAGTTTTGATATGGTTCTGAGATTGATTTGATTGATTCATAAAGATGTGTAGGCCATGTATGCATTCAGTTCTGGTAGACTGATTCAATCAAGAAGTGTTCTTCAAAAAAAAAATTAACAAAGTTAATTAACTTCAAGAGGGCTAGGATCATCAATAGAGGCTTACCATTACCCATCAATTCTACTTCATGTCTAGGTGCTAACCCTATGTGATGCTAACCTCATGTGATCTTTACCTCTCTCTGTCTCTTTCAGATTGACAAGATTTTCCTCAATGCCAAGACCAAATTTCACAGCCATAAGTGAGTTCACCTTTGAGGGGTTTTCCAGCTTCAGGTGGCAGTACCGGCTCATTCTCTTTGTGGTCTTTCTTGGTCTATACTTTATGACATTGACTGGCAACGGCATCATCGTGACCATCATCCTCCTTGACCGTCATCTTCACATACCTATGTATTTCTTCCTGAGTGCATTGTCCATCTCTGAGACATGCTATACATTAGCCATCATTCCTCGTATGCTAGCTGGCCTTCTAAGTCCATACCAACCCATTGCCATCCCAGAATGTGCTATACAGCTCTTCTTCTATCTCACCTTTGGCATCAATAATTGTTTTTTGCTCACAGGCATGGGTTATGATCGTTATGTGGCTATCTGCAATCCTTTACGGTATTCAGTCATCATGGGGAAGAGTGCTTGTGCTCAGTTGGCATGTGGATCATGGGTAATTGGCCTTGGAATGGCCATTATTCAAGTCACCTCTGTGTTTGGCCTCCCTTTCTGTGAGGCCAGTGTCATCTCCCACTTTTTCTGTGATGTCCGGCCTCTCCTAAAGCTTGCCTGTGTTGACACCACTGTCAATGAGATTATTAATTTTGTTGTCAGTGTGTGTGTCCTTGTATTGCCCATGGGCTTAGTTTTCATCTCCTATGTCCTCATTATCTCCACTATCCTCAAGATTGCCTCAACTGAAGGCAGGCAGAAGGCCTTTGCCACATGTGCCTCCCACCTTACTGTAGTCATCATTCACTATGGCTGTGCTTCTATCATTTACCTCAAACCAAAATCCCATAGCTCTCTTGAGCAAGACAGACTTATTTCAGTGACCTATACTGTTATTACTCCCTTGCTGAACCCTGTTATATATAGTCTAAGGAACAAGGAAGTCAAGGATGCTTTGAGAAGAGCTCTGGGAAAGAAACCTTTGTCCTCTTAAGTGACTTGAGCTAGAAAAGACTATTTAGTCCGGGTCCCATCCTTCCACCATCCAACAAATAAGGATTTTTCTTCTTATTCTCCACTCACAAATTACAGAATAGATAGCTGTAACCAGCTGAGATGAGGATACCCAGTTAGTATTCTCTTCCAGCACAAAATATTATGCTCCTAGATGATTGAGGAACTGCTGGATATGAGATCTCTCAAGTCAGAGGCAATGATTTTCCCTATCACTTGCCACAAACTCAAATCTGGAGGAGACATGAAGGTGATAAAAGAGGCTTTCAGAGTGTTCCTGAAAATTGATTGCTTGGGGTGATATTTCAACCCTGATAGAAAAATGTAAGGATTAAAGGGAGAGACTGAACAAAGAAAAGTTATAGAATTCAATTACCATAAAGAAAAAGGGCAGGTAAAGGGAGAGATTTGTATGGCAAAACAAAACTGAAAGAATTAGGAACTAAGTAAATTTTGGTGGCACAACTCCTAAGCTAGATGAAACTGTGCTGTATAAGTATGCTAGTTCCTTGAAAATTGACAGATAGTATATAACTTGAACAAATTATATCTATATAAAATGTATATTATACGTATATAGTTATATGCATACGTACACATGAAAACTTACATATGTGTATATTTCTGTATGTACAGATATCTGTAGCTAGATAAATGCACTACATACACACACAATTATAATACTTACTATACTCCATACACTGGAGTAATCTGGGCTTACAGAGATAAGCAAGTGAGACAGTCCCTATCCTCTCACATAGGTCACCTCTAATGGGGAAAAGAACATATGAATGAAAACTAGACAAGAGAGAGGTATTTGTGTCAGAATTACATGGATACCTGGTTCTAAACGCTATATGGTTAAAACTCACCTCTCAGAGGCTAGCAGCCCCAGTGGGTATTCCCAGATCATGCTCTTGCGAAGGTGGTTATATTGGGCACTGAACTCAAAGCAATTGAGTGTGATGTTGTATATGATACTTTATGAAGACTGCCGAAGTAATTTTATGAGCTGGATTATGTTTCCAATGCTATAGTTTAAAAAATGAAGTTCACCCCAGGTCTCTTTAAACACTTAAGTAGTGACAGTAGAAACGAGCATTATTAACCAAAGAGAGGCTCTCATTTAGCCTTCTCCATTGCATCAGAGACATTCTACATCAGACTGATTAGGTAAATTCTCATGATGCCAGGCAAAGTGTTCATGTTTCTTGGATTTCAGGTAATTCCCACTCCATTACTTTCTGAAAAGAAAAAGTTCAGGTCCTCCATGAGTGCCTCAGGGGAAAAATCCACTGCACTCCAGAGACCCTTCTCTTTTTCTTTAGATGAGTCTATCTATGAAATGCTCTAGGGATGTGCACAGGGGAGAAGGGGATTCGGATCAAAGTATGGCATTATTTAGATCTCAGTCAGCTAGTAAGTATTTACTAAGTAATTACTATGTGTCAAACTTTGACTACAGGCTAGAGATACAAAAGAAGGCAAAAACAGTCCTTGTGCAGAAGGAGCCCACGTTTTATTGTGGGAAGATAACATGTAAATAGCCTAGTTTGTATAGTATATATATGGAGCAGAAGGAAGATAATCTCAGGGGGAAAGCAAATTATATGGATGAGAAATTCCCTCCTGTAAAAGGAGAGATTTTACTCCTCATGTTATGCACTTTTCAAATAAATTGGATAAGCTACTTGATATCATAGTTATTGGGAAGGAAGTCCATCAGCTTTGATTAGAAATATAATTTATACCTCTCGTTCATTGCCCTTAATCCGTGGAATCAGGAACAGGTCATGGTCAATCAATTAACGCTGACTAATGTCAAAATGACCAGGTTGAAACTGCAGGGCTGGAAACCCATACTATTCCCTATGTTTACCAAGCCAAGGAGTTTTGATTGAATTTAGCTTCAGAGAAGTCTGACTTCTTAGTAGGGAGAGTAGGCTTCTCATTCTCCTAAATTATTTGCTTATTAAAACTCCCCATCTAGGCTAGTCCAGGGACAATTCTACTTCTATCTCTAGCCTTGGCTATCCCACAAAGATGTTAATAAAAGAGGTACTCAATATGCAACATGGATCAGTTAGTGAAAAAATCAATTATTTCCACACAGAAGGCAATGGTGAGAATGAAAGAATCCTTGTGTGCATGGACAAAAAAGTTAAACAGTTTTCGGTGTTGCAAGCTGTTACTATTAGCATAGTCAATTTTTTTTTTTTTACAGTAAATTACAAAGCTATTCAAGTCCAGTTGGAATAAGAAATAATTCTGAAAGACTGATAAACAGCCATTTCTCCTCAGTTGGCACTATGCAATTGGTCAACAAAACTTGATTATTCCAGTGGTTTCTCTCAGCTGCCAACTTTTCCTTTGGTTCTGGTTTGTTACTGTTGCTACTTAGGCAGACTCTCTTTGCTGATGCTCAGGTCCTTGAGAAGGGAAAGATGTTAACTTCTTTCTTTTCAATTTCTCCATTCTTTTTGACTTTCACAAACTCACTGTTTAAAACAAAGGAAGAAATAAGAAAACCCAATTCAAGTTTGGTTAGTTGAATATATTTTCTGCATAAGGAGTGGCAGTCCATGCTAACATATTGCTGGGGTAGAAAATGGCTATATTCAATTGGGCCAGAAACTGGAAACCACTCCTTCTTTTACCAGGTAGGGTTGTCTGTATTATTAGTTCAGCAATTAGGGCATGCTCAGCCTGAGTTATGAACATGACCAGATGTTGACCCCTCCCCCCCAAGAGAATCTTCTTTGTGGAGAGGCCTAAATTAATAATAGCTCATTATATTTTATAAGAGTTTAAGAATTCTTCAAGTCATTGCATATACATAAACATATTTGGTCTTAAAAATAATGATGTGATATAGAACAACTATCATCTCCCTTTTAAAGATAAAACCATTAACATTTAGCCGGTAAAATGATTTGACCTTGTAGTTATATGGAAATAAAAACCTTTCTTCCACACTTATAGTGCGATATCCAGACGCTGGCTCTGTGGGCTTCTTCCCAAGTGTTCTCAGTTCTTGTGTAGAGAAAGGAAGGATAAAGACTGTGTCATTTAGATACATCTGTCAGGACTCTCTCCCCATTGCTTTCCAAATGTTGACATTATTTCATGAGAGAGCACCAGAAATCAAGCCTACGTAAAGTGTCAGGGCTCCAAGGGCCCCTGGAGTTTGCCCTAGCACTCATTCACTTCACACTTCCACAAATCTTTGTAGAGGCCTCTTATACTAGAGACTCCCAGACATACCTTACTTCAATTTCCTTACACTAAGAGAATTGTATGAACCAAACTGATTCAATCTTGTAAAACTGATTCATTTTGAGATTTAAGTTTCATTTCCCTGTAAATTTTGCCTACTTCCTAATCATATGAGTTGAGTGACATCCTATTTCATATCTTGGAAAGTCTACGTGCTCACTCTGCCCTCTCCTAACTCCTGAAACTTGTTCATTCCCTCTCCAACTCAAAAAGTTTCTAAATGTTGTTCCAATTAGAAATCAGCTTACCTAGTATCGTATCATGGTTTGTACCCTATTGTTTGCTTTTAATGCATAAAAATCCGTCTCCCTCTGTATTTCAGGTTGAGTGCCAAGTTGAGAAGGCCTCATCTTGATTTATTATGCAATTGACATGCATTGCTTAATAAATCAATATGCTTGAAAGCTTGAACCTTTGCTTCCTCAGTTAGTTCAAATTTTATTCATCATCTTTTGGCAAAGCCAGTCAGGTCAAGTCAAGACTCTGAATCCTAGGATGAAAGTCTTTCAGAAAAGCTTCCTTGCTCCATGAGATTTCTTCATTGAGGACAGCTCTTGGAAGTAGGACTCCCCTCTTGATTTCAATTCTTCTGGGCTAAGGTAAGCCCCAACATTGCTGATGCTGATGGGGTAATAAGCCCCTACATCATTGGAACATGTGTTTCCTGGGAAGTCCCTTTAAGGGAATAGATATATTTCCATCTAAGTTGGGGAAGAGCACACTGTATCACAAATAACAACACCAGTGATTGGCATTGTTGGCAGTCAAAAATAACCATAGTTGGTGAGTGACTGAAAAATTGGTAGTAGGAACTATAAAATTAAATGAAATTTTGTTTAAAACTGCAAGAAATTCAACATAACTTATTTTGGTCTAAATTTGGTACTTTCGATTATTAATTAAATTAAGATTTCTCTATAATATATAAAAATCCAAATGTGGTCCAAATTTGGCCTGAAGAAGGAACTTTCAGTTACTTAAAGTTTTAGAAAATTGTGTACACTAAGCTTTTCTATCTTACTATATTGTCTGAGTTTTATGTCTTTGTAGAATTCTTAGGAAAAATCTTTGTCTTGTATTGTGTTTGGTGTTGTATGTTGAATCTGCTACCTTGGAAGATTTCTAAGTGGAAAATGCAGCCAGCCAGAAAAACTGCTGTAAAAAACTGCAGTCAAAGAATTTGGTATGCTGGGAAAAGTTAATGAAGTTTCATAGTTGAAGCAGTTGTCTCAGTTTTCTGTAGTCTGATGCTAAAAACTCTGTTCCCAGTAAATAGAACTAACTTTCACTTTAGGTTTCAGTGTGGATTAGGTTAAAAAGAAAAAAAAAAACCCTGCAAAATACTTTTCTCTGTCATTTCAGCCTAAGATACATTAGGGTTACAGAGATAAAGTCAAATAATCAAAGAAAGGAAAACTTTTCCTGGTTTGTAGAAATTTGTGGCACTATAAATGAATTAGAGACTGAATTTGTAACTGCTAAAACAACACTGGCATAGATTTTGGAGGTGTGGAAATTAATGAGATTAGGGATTAATTATTTAAAAAATTCAGAGATTAATCATTTTAAGATTGCGGCAGTGAATTTTGGGTAATTTCAGGAACCCACTCCTTTGTCCTTAGTAGAAGTTTAACAAATGTGACATATCTTGGTGAGTTTGGGGGTACTATTCTGTAGAATTTGCTTTAAGGATAAATAAGACTTTGAGACTGAAATGGACTTATCACTCTTTATCTAGTGATTGATAGAGTTGTTGTTTCCGTGCAAGGAAGGAAAATGGTTTTCCTGATGAGAAAAAAAAAATTCTGGTGCTTAAGAGCTGTCTCTTGTTAACTCTTTCTTAATCAAGAAAAGAGAAAAGCTTGTTTAAATTAGGGAGTAATTTTAAATGAATAAAATTCAATTAAGGACTGAAAAGGGTGATCAAAGAGGAATGCATCAGGAAGGACCATCTATCCCAACCCCACCATCACTAGAATCTTTTCTGGATAAAGGGGATAGATATTCACAAGAACAAGAGGGAGGGAGGTGACCAGGAAGTAGGAATGCCTTTTGGGAAGGATTAAGTAGAATTTTCGAAGTCTTATATAATAGAATTAATTGTTTTGGTAAATTAGAAGCAAAGTCATCAAAGAAAATTAGGAAAAAATGCATTTGTAAGCTCTCAGGAAACCAGTATTACAAATAGTCAACGTAGTATAAAATTTTGTGCTAAATTGAAAAGGAGAAATTCTATAAAAAAAAGATTAATTGTTTAGATAGTTTTGTATATGATTAGGAAATATGTACTCTGCCCCTGAAACATGATTTGAGGGGCATATTCTCCAGTCCTTGGAATCTCATAGACTCCAAAGCAAGGGGATAGGAATTTGAGACTGCCACTTGAAATTTCTCCCTATCTTTCATCCAGTGTTAAAATTGAAAAGCCTCAGAGAAACAGAGAATGGGGCTAGATTATGAACATGAAAGAAATTGATTTGGCTTTTTGGAAAATAAAGAAAAAGTTATAGGGAGCTGGAAGTGCTACTGAGAATCTTTGAAAATGAGCTAATTTTTTTTGCAATGGACTCTGAAATTTTGAAGTGCTGCCAACTAATGGCCCTTGGGCGATTTTTTTTTTTTTTATTTTGGAGATTTGACCTTCAGTGATTAAAAATCCAGGTTTAGTTTGGACAAAATTTTGTTTAGAAACTAAATTGAATAATTGTGGTAAATCAGAACTTAACTGCATTTGTTATATGGCGTTAAGAAATTTATTAACTCTGTGATCTTAAGCAAGTACTTTACCTCTTTTCCTGATTTTATTTGTATAAGGGATAAAATTAACACCCAATTCCCAGGGCTGTTGGGAAGACTAAATGATATAGTAATTGTGAAGTGTTTGACACAGTTCTTGGTATATGGTAAGCACTATATAAATGTTGACTATTATCATTATTTCTTTGATTGAATTTAATTGCTACATATTGAATAACTCTTTACCAGGGTTTACATTAATTAGTATAAAATATCAAAGGTGATAAAATGAATGATTTTCTCTGTAAACAATTCAGAAATGCATTCAGTTGAATTGATGTAATCTGGTTGGTAATAAGTTTTGTTTAATGTTTCAAATACATGATATTGTGTATGTTATTATTGTGTTTTTGAATTTTTTTCTTATAGTGCTGTTAGACAAATAGCTTCTTTTTTTAATCTGGATGCTGTTTGATGGCAAATTGAGCTGTTAAAAGAATGTGATTAAATAGATACTTGAAAACTTTTAACTATTTAGTGTGATATATTTTGTTTTAAAATTAATAATTAAAACAACGATAATAATGTTCTTTGAGGAGGGATAGTTGCACGCACCCTTTAAGATATCCTTATCTGTGAGATCTCCAGAAACATTGTATTCAGTCTACATCATAACATCTTAATCCGCCCTGCTCACTACATGTTTAAAATTTTAAAGTTTGAGAAGCTAGAACCAAGAAAATAGGATTCCCTCTTCTATTCCTTGTCAAAAGATGGAATTTGCAAATTTACTATAATAAAAAACGTGTTTTCCTCTAAAATTATTTGTCTATCACTTGTTACAATTTTGAAAATATATAAGGTGATTTGAAGATGTAATTTCAATACATGATTATGAGTTAACTATCACATATTCACTGTATGTATAATTTGAAGAACTCTAGAATGTGGGTATTTTTAATTTGTGAGTAAAGGATAAATGAAATGTAACTGTTAGGCAAACATGAGAAAACTAATAATATTCAAGTCCTAGTGAAATTTTGCCATTTGTGAAAAAATTTCTTAGGACTATAACTTAATATTGGTTTGGGTTTTGATTACATGGATAGCTGTCTAAACGGTCAAGAAGTCAATTGTCTACCACTCAAGGAGCAAATGACATGTGCTGCAGTCTATCTACAAGTAGTTGTCTCTTGGAAAGGTTGAGTGGATAACCTTGGTTCTCCATGGTATTATTTCCTTCTGAGTAGGAAATTTTCTTACTTGGTTAATTCTGAACCAAGTTCTGGTACCCTGTGAATAATGTGCAACTTTGTTATATGATTATCTATTAAATAGGACTCATTCCTTAAATCAAACAGAGTATTTTTAAGGGAGTATTTCCCCTGTTATGGTATGTATCAGGTCAGTCTTTGCCCTTTAGGGAACAGTCTTGACATTGTTATTATTATGTCTCTCTTTTTCTTTTCATAGCAAATTTCTATAAACAGTTATGAATTGTAGAATTTTCGTTGTTGAAATATGAAATTATTAATTAATAGATTAATACTGGAAAAATAGTTATTTGTGACCAAATTATAATATAGGGATGATGTCCTCCAAAGCAGTGAATTAGACAAAGTAATGACAAAGATGTAATGTAAACATTTTATAATTAAATGGAATATTGAATTTCGAGATAGTAATAGGATTAATTGATATGAAATTTATTAAATGATATGAAATATTGATATATTAATAAATAATATGAATATGAATAATATGAATAATAAATGATATGAATCATTAAATGATATGAAATTTTATATGGGTTCTACACATACATTCCTATTAAACACATTTTCACATTAGTCATGTTGCATGGAAGAATAAAAACACATGGTAGAAACTGCAAGAAAAACAAAACAAAACAAAGGAGAAAATAGTCTCTTCATTCTGCTTTCTAACTCCATAGTTATTTCTCTGGATGTGGATGACTTTTTGCATTTGGAAATGTTTTAGGTCCTTGCATTGCTATGAAGGGCTATCTATCAAAAACAGTCCTTACACACTGTGGCTGTTACTGTGAATAATGTTCTCCTGACTCTGCTCTCATCACTCAGCATCAGTTCATATAAGTCTTTTCAGATTTTTCTGAAGTTCACCCATTCATCATTTCTTATAGCACAATAGTATTACATTACATTCATATACCACAACATGTCCAAGCATTCCCCAATTGATGGGCATAGCCTCAGTTTCCAATCTTGACCAATACAAAAAGAGCTGCTATAAATATTATTGCACATGTGGGCCTTTTCCCATTTTTATGATCTCTTTAGGATACAACCCTAGAAGTGGTATTGATGGGTCAAAGGGTATGCACATTTTTATAGTTCTTTGGGCATAGTTCCAAATTGCTGCCCACAATAGCTGGATCAGCTCACAGCTCCATCAATAGTGTATTAGTGTTCCAGCTCTCTTACAAGTCCTCCAACATTTATCATTCTCCTGTTTTTTCATGTTAGCCAATCTGATAGGTGTGATGTGGTACCTCAGAGTTATCTTAATTTGCATTTCTCTAATCAATAGTGATTTAGAACTGGAAAACTGGAAAATAATTATGTCAGAAACTGGGGTAGACCAGTGCCTGACACCGTATACCAAAATAAAATCCAAATGGGTACATGATGTAGGTGTAAAGACTGATATTATAAACAAATTAGAGGAGAAAGGAATGGTTTGTCAGATTCATGGAGAATGGAGCAATTTGTAACCAAACAAGAGATAGAGGACATTATAAAATGCAAAATGGATAACTTTGATTACATAAAACTGAAAAGATTTTGTACAAAAAAAGTCAATGCAATCAAGATTAGGAGGGAAGTAGGAAACTGGGAAAGAATTTTTACAACTAGTGTTTGTGATAAAGACCTCATTTCTGAGTCAAATTTAAAAGAATACAAGTCATTGCCCAACTGATAAATGGTCAAAGGATATGAACAGGTAGTTTTCAGAGGAAGAAATTAAAACTATCTACAGTCATATGAAAAAATGTTTTAAATCACTGTTGATTAGAGACAGACAAATCAAAATAACTCTGAGGTACCATATCACACCTATCAGATTGGTTAACATGAAAAAACAGGAGAATGATAAATATATGATATGTAAATATTTATATGATTGACCTCCAAAGGTTTCTAGTGAGAAATTCTGGCTTTGAGTGTATTAAGTTGTCAATATTAGGTTAAAGATTTTATATATAAAATTGTCTTAATAATTGTAAAAAAAGTGAAATTATTTTCTTATTTTGAAACATCTGTTTTAAAAGACAGAGGGATTCATTTTACAAGTCAGAACCTTATGATTTCTTTTTAAAGATTCTTCCTTCAATTTGTTGTCCATATTGGGTACAGGTGTTGGCAAGTCAGTATATACAAATTGTAATTCTTTGAAATTTCAGGTTTAGAAAACCAAATTTAAGACATCACACTAAATTGTATTAAGAATTGTTACTGGCATATTTTAGCAGAAATACCTAGGAATTTCTGCAAGTGACTTAGAACCACAGAAGCAGAGCACCCTTCAGAACTGTCCAAAAATGAAGTCTTTTCTAAAATGTCCAAGAGAAGATGTTTTCAAGGCCTAGAAGACTACATGGATCATCTGGGACTCAAGACAAAAGGTGCTGATTAAATCAACATTGGGAGTGAATTATTAGGGTAGAGGAGATTTGGTGTTTAATAGTGATGATAATCATTGTATTGCTTTGATCTTTTGTTTCATGGGTTGTATGTTCTCTTAGTTTTCTTGGTTACATTGGTAAATCTCTCTCAAAATTATAATAAATAATTTAATTGTTATCTAACTAAACATAAATCTTTAATAATTTGGCATGGCATTGAATAATTAAGTTAATATATGATCTTACCATTTTCATTATATTGACTTAGTCTATCTATGAAACATGATATTTCTCCTATTATTTAGGTCTGTATTCCCATAAAGTGTTTTATGGTTGTATTCATATGGTTATTATTCGTATCTTGGTGAATAGATATTCTAGTACTTTTTATGTTGTATAGTATTTGAAATAGAATTCCTCTGTTTGCTAGGATTTGTTGGCAATATATAGATATTTTTATGGTTTATATAGATTTATTTAATATCTAGTAATTTTGCTGTTAAGTGTTTTATTGATTTTATTTGACTTTGTAAAGTTTTTAAAGTAAACTGTAATACCTACAAAAATATTTTGTTACTTCTTTGCTTATGTTTATTCCTTTAATTTCTTGATCTTGACTCATTGCCATCACTAGTATTGCTTATGCTATTTCAAATAATAATGGTGATGATTCTTGCTTTGCTTAATTTGTTGGAAAGAACTTTAATTTATCATTATCATTATCAATTTATAACAAATCATAAACTCTTGTTACTAATATAGTATGTTATATTGATAGTTTTTTCTAATATTGAATTAAATCTGTATTTCTGCTATGAATCTGGCTTATTCTTTGTGTACGATCTCTGTGAGAGTTTGCTCTAGCCATTTTTCTATTATTTTATTTAGAATTCTTGCATCAGTCATTATTAATGATTTGTCTGTCATTTTGTTTCCCTGTTTTTACTCTCACTCATTTAGACATCAAGATCATATGTGCATCACAGAAGAAACTTTTAGGACTGGTCTTTTTCTTTTTTTTTTCCCCCCAAAATTTTATGTAATGAGATTGAGATACTTTAAATAGTTAACAGAATTTCTTTGTCAATACATTTGGTCCCAGGTTATTTTTTCTTGTTGGAGCACACATATATTGTTTAATTTCTTTTTTCTTGAATTAGATTGTTTAAATTTAGTACTTATTTTTCTGTTAGTCTGAACATTTTATATTCTTGTAAATTTTCATTCATTTCCCTTAGATTGTCAATTTTATTTGCATCTAATTGGGCAAAATATATTAGAATAATTCCTTTGTTTCTTCTTCATTGGATTTTTTGTGACTGATAATTTGGATATTTCCTTTAAAAAAATCCAATTAGTTAATGGGATTTAGTTGAATCTTATAAATTTTTTTTGTTTTCTAGTTTATTTTCATTTTCATGACCAATTAACTGATCTGTTATTTTGTTTCAATTGGTGAAAGTTTTGAAAGACATAAAAATTTACTAAGGACTGCTTTCTTGCCCCCTAAAGCTTTCAGTATTTTATCTTTTTCTTTTATTTGGTGAAATATCATATGTAAATTAGAAGTTCTTACCCATTTTTCTTCTTTAAAACTCTTCTTCACTATCCATCCTTCAAAGTTTAATTTTCTGTGACTAACCCCTCCCAGAAAATACCTTTATTAATTATTAATAATAAATTAATATTATTAATTACTAATTTCCCTTCTAAGTCTTTCCTCCAGAGCTCTCATTTATTTTCCAAATCTTTTCTTTACTCATCTTATTGCACTTTTAAACTCATTTAAACTCCTGCAAATAATTGGCTTCTTTCTTCAAAAAAATTATAGCTGACTTTGTGGCCAAACTCCATTTTTCTGTGAAGTTTTCTTTGTATATGTTTTGATGTTAGTATCTTCTTTTAGGTTTGTGTCTTGACAGTCCTGACTCCATTTGGTCCTCTAGTGCAAATATTTTTGTTTGATTCAAATTTTTCCAGCCTTTTTTCTGAACTGAGACTTTTTATTAAGATCAGACTTTGTGCACCTCTATAGGGAGTATTAGAAACATTATGGTCCTGATATGTATTATAGCACTCTCCAAGTATTTAACTTTCTATTCTTCAATTATTTCAAGGGCAATTCAAGTCAAGGAAGAGATTTTCTACAAGTCCTAAATGGTCCTATCTGGGACATGGTTTAATCATTACCCTCCTGGTCTGTATCCCAATTTGGGTCTTGGTCAAGGGTGAGAAACTTGTGGCCTTGAGGTCACATGTGGCCTTCTAGGTCCTTGGGCACAGCTTTTTGACTGAGTTGAAGTTTTACAGAACAATTTCAGGGGATTTGGGAAGTATTCTGTGAAGTCTGAATTCAGTCAAAAGTTCACACTTTAGAGCCTAGAGAGCCACATGTGACCTCTAGGCTGCAGGTTCCCCATCCCTGGCCTTGGCAATATAATTACATGCAAGTTCTAGTTCCAGTATACAGTTGCTGGATCCAGCCGCTGCAGGTTCAGAGCCACAAAGTTTTAGGACCACTGCCCAGTCTACTCTTTCTGCCTTAATCCCTCACCCACTGACCCAATTCTTGATCCTTCTTCAGGGTCAGAGTGATGTAGTTACAAGTCCTCCCCCTAATCAATTGTCTTGGGGATGTTTTGATGATCTTGGTCTGGAAAAATTATTCAATGTGACTTCTCCTTTGATCTTCTGATCACGATATAGGCTATGACTTTTCTTTAATCCTTGTTGGAATACTTGGGAGGTAGATTTATGTTGTAGTGCATTCTTTTACTCCACCATGGTCCATGCTTTCCTTCGGGAAGGTAGGTGGTGCAGCAGGTAGAGTAAATGGACTTGTAACCAGTAAGAACTGAGTTCAAATCCTAACTCAGGTACTTACTTGCTGAGTGACCCTAGCACTTAACCTCAGTTTCCTCATCTTAAAAATGGAAATAATAATAGCAACTCCCTCAGAAGATCTCTACCAATTTCTTTTTATTTCAGCCTACGAGATAGTATGGTATGTGGTAGTGTACAGCTGTAGTCAGGGAGTTTGGAGGCTTTGGTTAAAGTCCAAAATAAGATGTTTACCAGTTCTGTGACAGAGGACAAAACATTTCACATTTTTGCAGTTCACTTGCCTCATCTGAAAAAAAAATTTATAATTCAATGATCCTTGAATTTCTTTTCACCTAATTTCAATAAAAATGTATTGTTTGTTGTGTTTGCCAATCACTTTGTTAGGCACTTCCTTCTGGGCTCAAATACTGGCATAGCCACCTGCTAGTTATAAAAAGCTGAGTATGATGTTACTTTCCTTGAACCTCAGTTTCCTAAACTGTGAAGTATATAAATAATGTTTCCAATGCACACACTACAGGATTGTTGTGATTAAGTACCTTCTAAGTTTAAAATATAGTAAAATGTTGTTAGCCAGGCACTGTGCTAAGTGCTTTACAAATATAATCTCATTTGAGCCTCGCAACCCTGGGAGGGAATGACTTTTACTATCCCTGTTTTTTTATAGTTAAGTAGAAGGAGACAATTAGAAGTTAAGCTTCTCAGGATCAAATATCTAGTGTCTGAGGACAGATATTGCCCTCCACAGTAACACATGGAAATTAGGAGGAGGGAGAGTTTTGAGGAAAGTTTAATGAATTTGATTTTGGAAATTTTGAATTTAAGGTATGATAGGACATGGAGATTGTGATGTGCAAGAGGCAATTGGAGATGCAAAATTGGAAGTTAGCAGAGAAGTAAGGCCTTGATAAGTAGGTCTGAGATCAGCAGCACGAAGAAGATAATTTAATCTATGGGAATTGATGAAATCATGGAGAATAGTTTAGAGAGAGAAGAGAATCCAGGACAGAACCTTGGGGGCAACCGATGGCAAACGGGCATGATCTGGATGAAGATCCTGCAAAAGAGACTGCGAGGGATCACTCAGATAGTGAGGGGGAGATTCAAGAGGTTCCCAAACTTATTTGACCTACAGCCCCCTTTTCAAACAAAACAAAACATAAAACTTAGCATCCCCATGAAATCTACTTTCTTTAACCCTTTAATTACATTTTTGAAATTTGTATCATTTCATACACACACACATACATATAGTTAAATGTTGCAACTTAAATTTATTAATTTATTGTAAACTTGTGGATTTTTACCTGCATTGAAATTTTGATGATGCAGTACTATAACTGTATAATACTGTATTGTAAACAAGTTGATACATGCTGGACTTCCCAGTGATGTTTGCTTGTCAACACTTGCTTGTCAGTAGATTTGACCACTAATTAGTTATAACTTGTATTTAGTTTATTTGAAAAATAATGTAATAATTAAGACTTGAATGCTGTAACACAACAGATGAAATGTACAAATGGTTTCAAAATGTTTCTTTCTTCTTATGCTTTCACCATCCCCTTAGTTTTGCTCAATGCCCCACAATTGCACCTAAGGCTATTGCTGCCTCCCCTGGATGGTTCCAGCACCCCCAAAGTAGTGGTATTGCCTACTTTGGGAGCCTATAACCCTGATACTCCTTTACATCTCTTTAAAATGTGACATTATAAATCATCTCCTTCTAGATACTCTCACTTCTCTAGGTTTTCATGAAACTTCTCTCCTGTTTCTCTTCCCATCTATCCAATCACTCCTTGGTCCCCTTTGCTGATTCTTCATCCATGTCTTGCCCGCTAACTTGAGTTGTTACACAAGGCTCTGTCTTGGGTCCCCTTCTCTTTTTCCTCTATATTCTCTGAACTAGTGATCTCATAAATCCCCATGCATTCATTTATCATCTCATTGCAGAAAATTTCCAGATTTATTTATCCAGCCCTTGTGTCTCTGCTGAGCCATAGTCACAAGTCTCCCCTGTCACATCTCGAATTGAATGTCCTATAGATGTCTTAAACTCAATGTATCCAAAACAGGATTTATCATATTTTCTCTCACAATCCTCTCTCTTCCAACTTCCCTAGTACTTTTATCCAATTTCCCTCATACTTTCAAGGGCACTACTGTCTTTCCACATCCCTAGGCTCACAATCACAGTGTTTTTCTGGACTCCTTGCTCTGAATCACACCACATAATTCAATTTATTGCTCAATCTTATTGTTTTTATCTTCAAATATATATCAAATATTTTTCCCCTCTTCCACATATATAGCCATAATCCTTCTTAAAGGCCCTCTTGACCTCTCACCTGAACTAGTGCAATAACCTAAGTGGCCTTTATCTTTCAAGTCTTTCCCTCCTCGAATCTACCCTCCACTCAGTTGCTAAGTTGATTTTTCTAAAATGTATGTTTTACTTCTTACTCAGTGAGCTCAATTGGCTCATTTTTACCACCAGAATAAAATAGCAAAGACTCTGTTTGATATTTGAAGCCCTTCACAACCTGACCTCTTCATACCTATCTGATATTTTTATGTTTTACCCTCCTCCATTCATTCTACAATCTTGTGACACTGACTTACTTGCAGTTCCCCAAACATTGTACACACCATTTCATTTCTTTGCCTCAGTACTGGGTTATTCTCCATGCCTGTGACCCCATGAAGAATTCCCCAAACCCTCACCTCTGCCTCCTGCTTTTTCTGGCTTCTTTCAGAATTCAGCTAAAATCTTACCTTTGGCAAGAGTTTTTTTCCCAGTCTCTATCAGTTACCAATGCCTCCCCCTTTCAGAGTATCTTTATGTATTCTGTATATAACTTGTATTTATCTAGGGACGGTGAAGTGGTACAGTGGATAGAGTGTCAAGCCTAGAGTCAGGAAGACATGCTTTTGTGAATTCAAATCTGGTTTCTGACATTTACTAGTTGTGTGTCTATGGGCAAGTACTATAATGGTAATTCTCTTCACACAGCCAATAATCCAACTAAGACTAAGTACCTATGTCTGTAGGTATTAGCTATGGGACATAAGTGTTAGGTGACTTCACCAGAGTTCCATCAGTAGCAACTAATGGAGAAAGAATTTGAAATTAGATCTTTCTAATTGTAAGCCAGTAGCTATATCCACTATGTGAAACTACTTCAACATTGATGTTAATGTGATTAAGAGAAAGAATCATAAGGAACTTTGTTGGTCACCTTAATGAGAAAGAGCATCATATTAGTTTCCTGAATGGGAATTTTGATTGGGAAGGAAAGAAGAGCACAAGGAAACAGCTGGACATTAGGGTTGTGGTTGCTGTCACCTAGGGATGTGAAAGAAAGGACATATGAAGAAGAATCTCAGAAAGCCAAAATTAATATTTTACAATTTCACAGTTTTCCTAAGGGCATAATCTGACTTTCATGGACCATGAGCCTAGCCTAGGGTTATATTTCTTATTTTCTTATAAAATCACATGAGAATTTAAATTATTATGCTAATGGAAGCTCACATTTCTACTTTTAGTCCTGTGAACAAAATGTTAGGAAATGCAAATATTTTTATTTAAATTTTACATGTAGTCTTAAGCATAGAGAGATTAAGTTCATAGTCATATAGTCAATTAATGTTATAGTAAAGACTCTAATCCAGATCTTCTGAGTCTAAGTACAGTTACTCTACCACATTGCCACCTTTCAGGGAGGACATAGAAGCACTTGTCCGTGAAGAGCCTTAACCCATGGTGTCATAGCTTAGGACAAGCATTTGAGAATAGAGGAGGCTTGTTGGTACTTTCAGTTCCATATTGCACTCAGATCAACTCTCTTCCACTTGGGTATGGGAATCCACATGTTCAAGATGCCCTCTTGCCAAATGCAGACATGTTGCTTGGAACTGTGGCGTTTGTCCTGGTAAAGGAAAATGCTCATTCAACTCTTATTGAAACTGAGGTTAAGCTAGGGTGGAGTCAAATGGAGCCCAAATCTTACAGACTTACAAAATGTCAGAACTGGAAGGAAATTTAGACATCAATCCCTGCAATCTAGAAAGGAGAAGAAGTAACTCAGACTTGGATTCAGAGCAAGGATTATATATTAGTTCTGAAAAAAAGGAAATTATTTCTGCTTGTAATACCAGTAGTGGCCTCCCTCAGGCAACCTTCTGGGGCAACAGGTCAATCTTTGGTCACATAACTCAGTACAAGGAGAGACACAACTCCAAAATCTTCTGGGCACATCTTGGGCCCAAACTCAAAGTCATAACCTGGTGTCTAAAACTGTCCCCAAAGTCCATCATTTGAATATAGGGAGTCATTATTTTGATCTCTTTCTCCTCTTGTCTGAGTTGCCTGATCCTCCTGCCCAAACCTCTGGACTTCAGGGCTAGGGAGAATTTGAGAAGTCAGAGAGGACAAACTTCAGGGCAAAAATCTGTGGGATTGGAAGGCAAAGATGATTCAGAAAGCCCTAGATTAAATGCTTTCTATCCTCTGCCTCCTCTTTCACCAAGCAAATCCCTTATTTTCCCGTCCAAGAGTAGGCAGGGGAATACAGTGCAATTCTAAGCTTGCCTCTTGATCCGGGGCTGCTTTCTTTCCCCTAGCTGGTTTATATATGGCAAAGAATTTCCTGAAAAGATGCTCCCCATCTAAGTGGGTTAATTTTCTTTTTCAAAAATGTAACTCCTTCCCCATTTACAAACTGAAAGAGAATAGATTTTATCAGTCTTCAACTTTGCCTGAGGAATCCTAGAAGACAGTCAAGTTGCTCCCCCAGATAATCTACTGCTTTGTAACAAACAGGCTGCTCCTGGATGGGACATATTTATATCTCCCCTTTCACCAGCTTGTCACAGACTCATCCTTCACCCTAAGTACACCATCCTCAGAGTAGCCCTTCCTTGTTTCTGACAAAATAAAAGCTTGTCAATAACCCTTTGAATTTTCTACCCAGAGGAAAATATCCCCTTTGAGTCAAAACTCTTGTCACTAGGTTCTTGTTTCAGTTTTAATTCTTATACCTTCCCATTCCAACATGCGTTAATTCCCTGACATTTTCTCTTTCTTGGCTATGTCTTCCCTCTGTCTGAATCCTTCCCCTCTCTTTTCTCTTTCAGAATGACAGGGTCTTTCTTAATGCCAAAATAGAATTTCATATCTATAATTGAGTTTACTTTGAGGGATTTTCCAGCTTCAGGTGGAAGCATCACCTCCTCTTTTTTTGTAATTTTGCTACTTTTGCACTTGCTGATACTGGCTAGCAATTACATCATTGTGACCCTCATCCACTTTGACCATCACCTTCACACACCTGTGCATTCCTTTTTGGGTGTCTTGTCATATCTGAGGCATGCTATAGCTTGGCCATAATTCACAAGATGCTGACTGGCCTCCTAAGTCCATTCCAACCCTCTGCTGTCCTAGAATGTGGCAGCCAGCTCTTTGTCTATCTCACCTTTGCTATCAACACTTGCTTCTTGATATCTATGGAGCTATTCATGACCCTCTATAGTACTCAGTCATCATGGGGAAGAGAGCATGTATTTAACTGGCATGTGAGTGGTTAGTAATTGGTTTTAGTATGACCACCCTCCTGTTGATATGTGTGTTTAATCTCCTTTTCTGTGAATCCAGCATTATCTCCCACTTTTTCTGTGATGTATGGCCCCTCTTGAAGCTTGCCTGTGTTGACATTATGATCTATGCGATCATCACTTTTGTCAACATTGTGTGTGTCATTGTGTCGCTATGGGGTTGGTATTCATCTCTCATAACTTCATCATCTTCACTATCTTCAATATTGCCTCTGATATGGGTAGGGAAGAAGTCCTTTGCTTTCTCTGCCTCTCATCTTTACTATGAATATGATTCTATCATCTACCTTATGCCCAAGTCCCAGAACTCTCTTGAGGAAAACAGGCTTGTTTCAGTGACTTACACTGTCACCACTCCACTTCTAAACTCTATCATATATAACTTAAGGAATGAGTCTATCCAGGATTCCCTGTGTTGAGTTATAGGCAAGAACCCCTCTCCTTTTAGTTAACTAAACCAGAAAAAAATCATCTAATGATAGTCCTATTTTTCTAATATATAGAAATTAAGAATATTTCATTGGATTCTTTACCCCACTGGTTGCTAAATGAAGAGAGAGAGTAGAGTCTTCCTAGGCATGTACTATTAGAATAGAATAGTAATGTTATCTGTCTTCTTTGGGGCAATGATTTTTTCCAAAAAATGGAAAAGCTTCACATCTGGGATAGATATAGAGGAGACAAGAGGAGGCTCCCAATATGTTACTTGAAATGGAACACTGAGAGGTGTATGATCAATATAGATAAAAGGAAAGATGAATAAGACATATTTAAAAAAACCAGACACATACATTAAAGCTTAGCTATGTTAAAGAAGAGGACAGATTGGAAATGTAGGGTAATGAAGGGAAATGAAGACTGAAAAAATTCAGAACTAAAGAAATTCCTATGGTACACTTGTCTCCTAAACTGGACAAAACTGGAGTTGGTAACTAAATTCACTATTTATAGTTTGCTGTCTTGCCGTCTTTGCTGTACCTAATACCAACTGCTACTAAAGGCAGCTGAGCTGAGTGTGATATTGCTAAAGATGAAGTGTAAAGGATGATTGCTGGAGAACTTGTAGGGGCGGGGCTATGTTCTAAGAATCAAAGATTTTGGGAGTTGAAAAGGACTAAAGCAGCCAGTAGTCTAACCCATCTACCAAATGAAACCTTGTCATGACATTCTGAACAAATGGTTGTCTAGCTTCTCCAAGAAGACCTCCCAGAAAGGAGATCCACACATCTCCGGACAAAATATTCAGTCAGAATTATTAGGAAGTTTTTCCTGATGTCAATCCTAAATTTACTTCTTTTTAACTTCCACTTATAGATTCTGGCTCTATACACTGAGGACACATGGCACAAGCCTAGTTTCTTGATAGCCCTTCAAACACTTAAAACCTTTCTTATGCCCCCATGAGTTTTCTCTTCTTCATGCTAGACTTGCCCATCCTTTGACCTATCCACTTGCTATGGACTTAATGCTCTTCATCATCCCTTATTACTTTTCTCCCAATAACCTAACTTACCATTCCTTCATAAATTTAGGTGCCCAGCACTGACAGAATAGTCCAGATAAGGTCTAATGAAGGAAAAGCACAGTGTTACTTTCACAGGAGTGAATTGATGTCTATTCTAACTGACTCAGTTTTCATTGAGAGCATTTACACCTCAGAATTTGGCAAATGCTCCAAAACAGGGTTTAATTTATTGCTTTATTGATTTCTAGCCTTGAAAAATGATGGAGAAAATGTTACTGATGCAGATTAAACTTAAAATTGTGTCACATGTGCATTTTTTGAGAATGGTAGCTATATATTTGGACTCTCACCTCCCTATTCCTTCATATTGATTTTAGAGTTTTCTAAAACCTCCAGATATTTTCTCAGAACAACCACTTTTTATCCACACCTTCCCCTTATTTTACTTGTGAAGTTGATATTTTTGCACCCAAGTGCAAGACTTTGCATTTATCCCTACAGAACTTCATCTTATTGTATTCATCTCGATGCTCCAGACTGTTACAATGCCTTTGGATCCTAATTCTGTCATCTGCTGTGTTAGTTATCCCTTCTAGTCGAGTGCCATTTGCAGATTTCATACCTTTTCTCCAGTCATTAATAAAAATGCTAAACAGCTTCTTGTGGCCAAACACAAATCCCTGGCGTACTCCATCCACTTGATAGTCCCTGCCATCTCCATATTGCATCATTAACAATTATTCTTTAATTCTAGTCATCTAGCCAGTTTGGAATCCATCTGATTGTATTATTAACACATTCTCCACCTTCTCTACAAGAATAGCATGAAATTCTTTATCACAAGCTTAGCAATTGAGGTAAACTATATCTACAGCATATACATCATCTATAAGGTTAATAATCCTTTCAAAATGGTTAAGCAGCCATGTCATTTCAGTTGTGTCTGACTCTTTGTGATCCCATTTGGGGTCTTCTTGGCAAAGATACTGGAATGGTTTGCCATTTCTTTCCTCAGCTCATCATACAGATAAGAAATCGGCAAGTGGGGTTAAGTGAATTGCCCAGTCACATAGTTAGTGAGTATACAAGATCAAATCTGAGCTCAGGTCTTCCTGGCTTCAGACCTGGCATTCTATTCATTGTGCCATCTAGCTGCCCTCAAGCTGCTATGACTTGCTCATGAAGAAGCCATGCTGGCTTCTTGTCATCACCTCTTCCCTTTCCAGGTATTCATATGTTTAATGACTTGTTCTAGAATTTCGCCAGGTATCAACATCAAGCTCAGTGGCCTATCACTTATAAATTTTGTCCTATTCCATTTTTTAAAAAAATTGGGGCATTTATCCTTCTCCAATCTTGTGATATCTTCTATGTTTCCCACAATCTTTCAGATATTCCAGATGACTACACACACCAATTCCCCCAGGACCAAATATGTACTTCTTCAAATACTTAGCACAGTTCCTATCACATTAGTAAGTACTTAGTAAATATTTTTGACTGACTGACTTATCTATAACAGGTGACTTGAATTCATCAATGACATTTAAGTGCTCTTTCTCTGTTTCCTAACTTATCCTGTGTATCAATTCTCTCTCATTTTTCTTCTATTATTTATAGTCCAGAACTTCAAATAAAAAAATACCCTCAAACTATATCCCAAAATTGAGACTATTACCTCAATTTTAAGCATTTCTTGTGTGGTGACAGCAAAAGTTGCACCAGCAATTGCAAAGAACCCAGGTCTTGGAATTCTGCTAATTTGTATAATAATCCTTCACCAAGCAGGTCTGAAATATTCTCATGATATCAGGTGATATTTCCTCATTTCTTAGGGATCTAGCCATTCCCATTTTATAAAAAAAATCTTTTAAATGTAGATGTACAATGACTCCCTGGAGGAACTCCCTTTGTCTTCTGGGGGCCTCTTCCCTTTTATTTTGAGTGATCCCCACTACTCACTGCTCTGAAAATGTGGACAGGAGAGGAGCATTCTTCAGATCAAGCAGAGCCTTTTACATTTTTTACCTCTACTCATTTCCTTCTCATGTTATATGTTGTTGTTGGGTTGTGTGTGAGTTTTTATGACCATGTTTAGTGTTTTCTTGGCAAAAATACTGCAGCAGTTTCCCATGTCCTCCTTCAGTTCATTTTACAGATGAAAAATAGAGGCAAATAGGGTTAATTGACTTGCCTAGGGTCACATAGCTAGTAAGTATCTGGATCCAGATTTGAACTCACAAAGATGAATCTTCCTAACTCCAGGCCCACTGTGCCACCTAGATGCCTTCTCATGTTATATGGTTTTCAATAAATTTTGTATGCCAGTTGGTATCTGCTTCTTAGGATGCCCATCAGTTATCCTTGGAAATGAGATTCTGACACCTTATTTACTGACTCAGTGTATAAACTCATGGTCACTTCATATTGAGTCAACAATGACTTAACACCCTCTATGGGCAGAGGCCTGGATTAATAATAATCTTTTAAATTTTATGAGAATTGAGGAGTTTATTAAGTAAGCGTCCATATTATTATTCCATATCTTTCCTGTCTCTGTTCTTGATTCTCTAGATTTTTCTTCTTCTACTCCATATCCTTCTTACCCTATTTGGAAGCCTCTGCCCCTGGGATTGCTTTTTCTGATTGGTGAATTCCTACTCAGGATTAATATCTGCTTATATTTCTTTTCTAGTTCTCTCTTGACATTATGCACTTTTCCCTCTGCAATCAATTGATATTTGTTAAGTTCCTACTATGGCCAAGGTATTATGCTACATTTTCAGGATACAAAAAGAGGCAAAAGACAGTCCCTGCCCTCAAGAACTTACAATCTGATGGAGGAGACATAATGCAAATATATACAAAGCAAGTTATATTCAGGATAAATAAAAATGATAACACAAGGAAAGTACTAGAATTAAGAGGGGTTGATAAAGTTTTTCTGAGTTGGGACTTAAAGGAAGCTAAGGAAGTCAGTAGGTGGAGTTAAGGAGGAAGAGCATTCCAGGTATGGGGAACAGACAGAGAAATTTTCCCATACTGTTAGAGTGGATTTTTTTTTTACCTAAACAAATTACCTAAACAAATTATTCATGTTAAATTTCATCTTATATTCAACTTATTATTTTAACCTTTGAGAACTTTTTATATTTGTACTCTGATATCCAGTATGTTGGCCATCTCTCTCAAGATCATGCCATCTGCATATGTAAAATGTAACTTTATAGATATGTAAATCTTTGATCCAACAGGGACTTTATTGTGGCATATATATGAGAGATACATGTAGTTCCATTTTTTTTCCCACTATCCTGATGGGCAATTTTTCTAATAATTTTCAATTACTGAATAATCATCTTC